>CM042053.1:42860833-44121666 GCA_023525745.1 Arctium lappa
AGAAGAAGATATAAAGAAGAGGAACTGGTCTGGAAGAAGAAACCAGTTGAAGATGACAAGAAAGATGAGCTGAAAGGAAAGAAATCATGTGTATATACACACAAAGCCAAAGAGAACAATGTAAGTAAAGGTAAACCTGATCATATCTACTTGAGAGATCAATTAATCAGGTTTTCAGGTAAGAAATACTATTGTTCTTATTTCCGTACACATAATCCTATTCACAAGACTAGTGATCATTACTGGTATGGTTCTTATTCCATTACTCCTACAAGAACTGCAACTAACATTCATGGACCCAAATACCAGTGGGTACCAAAGCCGAAAACTGATTATGTGCTGCAGAAAACTCAAGTCAAGGGGGAGTAAGAGAACCGAGGCTTCTAAGTAAATCAACTTAGAACCGTACTTCAACGGAGTTTGGCTTTTGATCACATGACAAATCAGGACCCGTTCTTCAACGTTCAAACATGGATATTGTTGCAAAAATCCAGGGGGAGGTTAAAATACATAAATCATCCTATCATGAATTGAGGGGGTGCTTAAAGGTAAATATCTTCTAATCTTGATCTCTGATTGTTTGAAAGAAGAACAACTTTCGAACATGAAAAACGTTTTCTGAAATGTTCATACCACTTCTGGTTCTCAAATGATTTTATGAATTTAGAAGTGTGATTTTAAATGTTTTTCAATTTTGAGCTTTATTGTTTAACTGACCGTGTGTTTCCCAAGATCAATACTTGCATATTATCTTGTCTATATACTCTAAAGTATTCTATACACCGGTGCAACATTTCATTTGAAATTGTTATTACCATGTCTCATAACGAAACAATTTTTTGATGGTAATACCCTCGTTTGAAATTCAATGTTGTTGAGCATCAATCATCATTTCCAAATTTGTGCTTTCATTGCTAAATTGTTTATATTTGTTCATATAAACAAAATATCCAATTCTTTGATCCCTTACCATTTTATTTGATCTGATTGATACATTGTCAAATTTTCAAAAACAATTCTCATGATTTCATTCATTCAATATCTTTGTTTTAAGAAATCTTCAAAGTTCAATTGCTCAAATCTTATGAGCATACATTTTGACAATGTTTTGTACTTAATTGTTCAGTTAAACTGTTGAGCAACTATTTTTTGAGGACTTTACATGGGATTCATGTGTGAGATTAAACATTACTTCTATGGATTCACGTTAACCAGTGTTTCCTACCCCGGAAGTTATCCTAGAGTGCTTTAGGTGTGAGGGGTCATAAATGAAAGAGTGGGGGAGATAACTCATCCGGTTGAGTTTTTCTCATTGTGCTGAGCGAAAAAATGAAAAAAGAGAGTTTGGTTAGAAGTGAGCTTTAATGTTAAAAAGAAAGAGGGTGTGACAACAAAGTTAAAAGAATCTCAGAACTCTGCACCAACCACTTTCTGAGTCGGGCAACCACATATTCTGATTGGTTCACATTCTTTGGTGACCATCATTGAAATAGGCAGTGAGCCCATGCCAACTCTTGCTATAACCCCACCAGCCACTCGTTTCTTTCTTAACAAAGAAATGTTTCATTTTCTTTGGGGACGCAACATATCTGCTATCTAGTCTTCAATCAGAAGATTTAGATATTGCAAAAAAGAAGGAAAGTTGCCCCACCTTCGCACCTCTTTCATGCACATTGAGTCCTTGTAATATCTGTTGTTGTCTCAACATTTTACACATTTTTTAGCCTGAGAAAGCTATGTAGCTTCAATCATTCTACACTTGCACGTACACACGAGGAATAAGTTTTCTTGTCATAACATTAATAGAAAATTCCTTTGTGGTTTTTCGATGATTGAATGGAAGCCCTGGGGAGTGAATATCCCAAAATCTCCTTCCCAATGTACATCCGTTGTACAAAGTGGCTCTGTGCTACTTACAGGCATTCTAACTGTATCATTTGTTGATTCAGGTTTTCAATTCCTATTATATCTAAATTTAAAAAGATTCGGATATATATACATTTCATGAATTGACAGATACTCAGATCAAATGGCGGAGAATGTCAAATTATCATAAAGGGGAGATCAAAGAATGTGTTGCAATTGAAGAGTTTTGATGAGAATGATGCTCACAATCATCAAAAAGGGGGAGAGTTGTACAAAGTTCAATTTCAAAACAGTCGAGAGATCAAAGAGATGAAGATATGAGTTCAAAGATGAAGATTGCAAAGGTTTTATTTCTTCTATCCCGTACCATGTGGTGTCTGCTACAAGTTTGTTCCTCATTCCTCCTACAAGCTGATTGATACAAGTTCTTAAGCTGAAAGTTTATTAAAGTATTTATAAGGGTTTAAATTGTAATTATTAGAAAGTTATTTATTAGTTTGGCCCAAGCCCATAAGCCCAATATGTTTGTAAGCCTAAGTATATAAAGGCTGTTTTAGATTCATTATTAGTTTAGTCTCGATTCATAATTCTCTAGTCAATAGGTTTACTTTCTCTGATCAGATATTGTCTCTGTAAACCTAAACCCTTTGATTACATATTAATCATATGACTAGAGGTTCTGGCTATACAATTATTCTTCATTGTTGATTATTTACTGTTGATTGCACTGTACTGGGATCTACAATACAAAGTTCAATTTCAAAACAGTCGGGAGATCAAAGAGATGAAGATATGAGTTCAAAGAAGAAGATTGCAAAGGTTTTATTTCTTCTATCCCGTATCATGTGGTGTCTGCTACAAGTTTGTTTCTCATTCCTCCTACAAGATGATTGAAACAAGTTCTTAAGCTGAATGTTTATTCAACTCGCGGTTCAAAGACATATTTTTTGTTTTAAACTGAAGTTGCACCGTGGAAAGTCACTTAACTCGCACATTATATTTCTTGTGTGCTAATCTGATGTGTTTAGTTTCTACAGTTCAAAGCTGCGTGATAGTGCATTCAGTCGAGGCTATTATACATTGAATCTGGTTACAAAGTTGAAACTATGAAGACTAAGAGCTTTATTCAAGGGGGATCTGGGAAAGACATGAAGATATGCTACACCAAAGTTTTTCAAAGATTCAAGAGGGAAAGAAGATCAAGGAATAAAGTTTTCAAGAAGATAAATGCTTTATTCAACTTTAGGGGGAGATTGTTAGGACTGAAAGTCCTCCTGTGCGTTGAAAGTAGATTAAAGTATTTATAAGGGTTTAAATTGTAATTATTAGAAAGTAATTTATTAGTTGGGCCCAAGCCCATATGCGCAATATGTTTGTAAGCCTAAGTATATAAAGGTTGTTTTAGATTCATTATTAGTTTAGTCTCAATTCATAATTCTCTAGTCAATAGGTTTGCTTTCTCTGATCAGATATTCTCTCTGTAAACCTAAACCCTTTGATTTCATATTAATCATATGACTAGAGGTTGTGGCTATACAATTATTCTTCATTGTTCATTACTTGCTGTTGATTGCACTGTACTGTTGATTACACAAGGTTAATCTTTGAACGTTCTGATAGAAAAACAAATTTTATGTGTGTCCGTGCTTGTGTATGAAAGAATTGAGCATAATTATTGCTTTTAAAAAGGTCAAAATATGTAAACTATTGAGACAACAATAGTAATACATAGACACAATGTGCATGAGAAAGGGTCGAAGGTGGGGCAACTTTCCTTCCTTTTTCAATATCAGCATCTTCCAAATGAAGATCCAATAGATGATGTGATGCTTCCCTTTAAAACTGAAACATTCTTTTGTTAAGAAAAGAATTAGTAGGTGGGGTTTATACAAGAGTTGGCATGGGCTAATTGCCTTTTTCAATGAAGGTCACGAAGAAGTGTGAATCAATATATTATGTGGCTACCCGACTCAGAAAAAATTTGGTGCAGAGTTTGATATTCTTTTACTCTGATGTCACCCTCTTTCTTTTTATCATTTGAGTTCACTTCTAACCAACCTCTCTTTTACATTTTACCTCAGCACACACCCACTCTCAATTCTTTTGACCCCTCTCCCCTCAATCACTCAAGGATTACTTCCGGGGTAGGAAACACTGGCTAACGTGAATTCATAGAAGTCTTTTAAGCACTCACACTTGATCCCATGTATTTTTCCCTAAAAAGAAATGTGTTGCTCAACATTTAACTTCACAATTAAGCACAAGATCATTATCATAAATGTAAGCTAATCAAGAATATGAATGAAATTTTAGCATTTTGAACATTTAAGATCCCTCAAAATTTTGAACATTTATTATCATTCGATTTCGTTGTTTTGAGAATCTGACAATGATTCAATCAGATCAATCATTATGAAGAAAAATAGTAAGGGATATCAAAGAACGAAAGTTGTTTATATGAACAAGATATAAACATATTATCAATGAAAGCACATTTAATAAGAAATGATGTCTGATTTCAATCAACAATGAATAGCAAACTGGAGTATTTAGATCGAAAGATTTATCTTTTGAGACATGGTAATAATATAGTCAATAAGAAATGTACTGAACCGATGTGTGTAATAATACTTGACAGTATATAGACAAGATAATACACAAGTATTGATCTCTGAGAAACACACGGTCAGATAAGCTTGAAAGTATCAAAAAAAAATATTTAAAAACACACTTCTTAATTCATGAAAACATTTTAAGAATAGGAAGTGGTTTGAACATTTAAGAAATCATTTTTCACACTTGAAAGTTGTTCTTCTTTCAATGTATGGTAGAGTTTGAGATTATGAAAAATATAACTGTAGTATAGAAAATTCTGAACTCACCCTAAAATGAATATTATCTTTTTAAGCATCCTTGACAAAAACATCAGATACTCCCCCTAAGTATCTGTAAAAAGTCAATTCATTAGAAAAATATGACAGTGAAAGTGTAATTTTCTTTTCTCTTCTCCCCCTTAAAAATATAATAGTCAAAATCTTATAAACTCTCCCTCAAACTAACAGTAACAACTTCTTTGAAAGATGTTATCTAATTAGCATCCTTAAAAGAAAAACCATTTAGAGCGGGTTCTGCACAGAAGTATTCAGAAGCCATAATCACATATTATCCGGTGAGAATAGTAACTCTCCCTAAAAGTAATAATGAATTTATCATTTAATCTCCTCCTGAAAAATAAAAAATTGTATCCGTAAAAATATAAGACATGTAAGCTCCACCTTAACATATGCATAATCCTTAATCATTAAACCGATTTCTGAATTACTAGGATTAAAGTAAATTCAAAAGTCAAACTCCCCTCTTTATCAATGAAGACCGGATCTTCAATTGCTTTGTTCAAAAGCCAATCATCTTAAACATTGAAGACCGAGTTCTGATCTGGTGTAATCAGAAACCAACATTCATTGAAGTACGAGTTCTGAACTATTGTATTCATAAGTCTACTTTGATCTTTTAGATACGGGTCCTGATCTGAACAGATTATGAAAGTAGCTACGAACTCTATATCAACAAAGGAAGAGGTTAGGGGCAATAAAATCGATTAAAAACAACGTATTCCTAGACCCACTTGTTGAACTCTACTGAAAAAATTTCAAAAAAAATCTATCTTAGGAATTCGTATGTAGTCGCATGTGAATTCTCAACCCTCATGCGAATTCGTTAACTTCATGCGAATTCCTTATCTTCATGCAAAAAGTTCACCAGGATGCGAAAAGTTTGAACTCATGCGAATTGTTGACATGCGAATTCTTCCATCCGAAATTCTTGAACAGTAGGGTATGAATTCTGTTCATGCGAAGTCTGAACAAGCAGCATGCAAAAAGTTTACTTCATGCGAGTTCTTGGATTTATGCGAGTTCTTCAGTACATCGTGTGAGTTCTTCCTAAATCTGCGACATGCATATTTTTAATCACAGGAACATCAAAAAAAAATTGTTTGTAGGAAGTTTACAAAAACCTGAACGATTTCTTCTTTCCAGTGGATTAAGAATTATTCAAAGAAAGTGATGAATGTAGCTTTGCAAAGATTTCATCTAAGAAGTATCATCGCTGTAATCTCTAATGAAGAAAAATGTGGATGCGTTTGATGTTGCAAGACTTCTGTAAATCAACGACTCACAAATTCAGAAGTTAAATGATCAATTATAGAAAACAAACAACATTGATAATACCTCACCTAGAAATTTAGATCAAAAATTCATATGGAACAAAAACTCAAGAACACATCAAGAACACTTATCAAATCAAAAATTTCAGAACTGATTTTTGTGAATTAAAACTTGAAATCTTTGATACATTCATGCCTAATAACACTTTTTATGAACAAATCCACACAAAAATGGATCAAACCAGTCACTAATCTGAAAATCAAACTTCAAAAATTTTAACAGTGAACTTTTTCTCAAGAACACGAATTTTTAAAAACTCATCAAATTGAATCAAAATTCGTTGAAATCTTTTAACAATAAGCAACAAGAATGATTCAAGTATCAAAAACGAAATCAAAGAACATAGATTTTCATCAAATCTTCATGAAATAATCAAAATCAGTGAGAAATTTTCGAGAACATATCACACAAATTTTTTTACAAAAAACTTTCCTGATTTCTTCAAATTTTGATGAAATTGTGTTGAATCGGTGCACAAATCTCTCTCCCAATGCTCTGATACCAATTGTAAGTCACAGTTTCAAGCTTAATCACACAACTTTATCAACACACAATTGAATCACAATTCATTTGTATTTGATATACTTTGATTACAAACAACTCTCACAGTAAGCTCTCTGAATACGTACACAAATTCTCTCTCTAAATTCACAAGTATGGTGCGTGCCTAAAGTTTACAAAGACAAAAACTATATATACTTAGTCAACACATGTTGACTTTACAACACAAACCCTCAGACTATTACAAACAATTACAAACAAGACCCCCATTTTAATCTTGAATACAATTTAGCTCTAAAAGAAATGGTTTAGACAAAGAATATGTTGGGTTGAAAAAGAAGATCTTTGAATTGGAAACTCAAATTGTCAAATTTAAACAAGAGAACTCAGTTAAGAAGTTTGAGAATGAAATAGAAGACTTTGAGAAGGAATTCTGAGTTTTCCATAAAATAATTTGAAGAAAAGAATGCTATTGAACTCAAATGTACAAAACTTTCTCAACAAGTGTCAGATTTTGAGAAACTTATTATCATGGAAAGAGATAAAGTTGAAAATGAGAAGAAATTGTCTGAACAGAAGCATATTGGGTTGTATAAAGAAATTTCAGACAAACGGAAGAACGTTGAGAAGGAGTTTGAATCTAAAAGAAAGATATTTGAGAATTGAGATAGAGATTAACAAGCTTTCGAAGAAGCTATCTGAACTATCTGCAACTGCATTGAAAGAGCAAAAGACAATGTTTGTCTTACAGAAAAAGATTTATCTATTGTCTGAAGAAAGAAACAGTTTGTTAAACAACATCACATAACTTGAAGGGATCATATTCAAGGTGCAATTGAGAGAACAAAGAAGTACATATACAATTTCCCAATTACCTATGAATGATTCAGCTGAATCAGAATGCTGATTCAAGACAAAATCAAGTTCACATTATGCAAATGTTTCTAATAATCCTTTGTTTGACAATTCAGATGATAGTATGTCTAAGCATAAAGATCAGATTCGTCATACTAACCTTTTCTATGTCAAATATATTCATGGTTCAGGAAACATCAGAAAGAATAAGTATCAACAGAAACTGGTTTGGAGAAGGAAAGATCAGAAAGACAATTCAAAGTCATTTGTTCCTACACCCCAAATGAACAAAAAGAACAATGCTCCGAAAGGTAAATCTTTTGGTTAGTTTGATTGTTCATATTCTGTAAATCATTTTGTTAGATCACATATCTATTGGATTCAAGATCATCCAAACTGAAGATCGTAATCTGAAGCTAAAGCCGGAAAGTCAATTCTCGTTATTAAAGTCTATGTCGTTTGTAATAAATGGCAAAGTAACTAATGTTTATTGTTTTTAGTTAGTTATCTTAGTTAGTTAATAGTTTAGCTTAGTTAGATATATAATATCTAAATGTTAGATATTATATTAGTTAAAGTTAGTTATATTATTAGTTTATTGTTGCAAGTGGTTGATTAGGTAGAGTGTGTTTGAAGCTAGAAAGAGATCTGAGATCAGATATGATCTTATCTCTCAACAACTCTCTAATCAGATATTATCAGACACACACAAAAACACACACTTAAAGGTGAAAAACAGAGAACAAACACGAGAGCTTGAATCGATCAACCTTGTAACCATTGTTATTAATCAATACAGGTTGGTAATCGTTATTGTGTCGTATTATGTAAACATGATAAACATTGTTGGACCGACAAATGGTATCAGAGCCGGGAGCCGGACTATTGTGCCAGCGAAGACGCTGGGCTCCCAAGGCCAAGGGTGGTGGATTGTAAGATCCCACATTGGTTGGGGAGGGAAACAAAGTTGTATTATAAGAGACTGAATATCTTCTCCATCAGACGCGTTTTAAAACTATGAGTCTAAGTTTGTGGATAAAGCGGACAATATCTGGTACGTGTTAGTGTATTATTGTATCCAAGATTTAATAGGAAAAGTCAAGTCAAGATTAGTCAACAAAGTCAAAGTGTGTTTTGTCAATATGAGGTTACTTTGTTATTAAACTTGTGGTTTTTAGACTTGTGGTATAAATACCAAGTTGCCTTGTAAATCATGTAGCTAGATATATTGTAATATCATTGTTAGATCTATGAGATGAACACTTTCTCTCTAAAATCTGGATATTGTCATATATTGAATAGAGATTGCTTAAATTGTGATTGGGAATACAATTTCAATTGGTATCAGAGCAAACCAAATCAACTTCAGAAGGATCAGATTAATTAGATTGGATAGATTTGAGATTTTTGGTTTTCACGAATTCGTTTCTTGAAACTTACTGTTTGATTTCGATTCATATTGTTTTTGCACAATTAAATCAAGATATTGATTTGATTGTGTACATATTATCACTAGGATCAAGTTTCGTTCAGATCACATAGGCTAATTTCATCTTCAGATTGATTAATTTGATCAAATTGCTATTTTCGTGAAACATGAACTCGAACACTGTATTTTGCACTCAATCACTGTAATTTTTGTTTGTATTTGTAAATTCAGTGTTGTAATTGCGTTTTGTATGGCTTCATGGTGCTATTGTGAAAATTTCAGGTTCAGAAATCAAGTTTTACTCTATTTTTGATCGATCAGACCAAGAACGGGCAAGAAAACCCAACAACGCGCTAGATTCAAGAAACGCGCAAGTTCATCCGTAGAACGTGCAAGGTTCATGTGAAGAACGCGGAAGCAAAGCCTGCGAGTTCACCATCAAACACGCAAGTCAAAGTTTGCGAGTTTGAACGAAACGCGCTAGAAAGGCTTTTGAGTTCTGTGATGATCAGGTGTTTGCGAGTTTAATCATCATACGAGTTTATTGATTAGCGAGTTCTCAAAATGTGCACACAGTGGCCTGCGAGTTTTTCAAACGCGCACATAACGTCTAGCGAGTTTTTCAGTGAATAGTACTTTGCGAGTTCACTTGGTCTGCGAGTTTAGTGCTTTGCGAGTTCCCTAGATAGAAAATTTCTGATTTTTTTTTTCAAGTGGTAATCCTAGTTTGACTTTCAGTGCGGAACCCCCGTGCTAAGTCTACGGAGGGGGACATATTTTGTTAGTGGTCATAATTTTCTGATTTTTGACGATCATTTTTTTTTGCTAACTTTTTCATTCAAGATGCATACTACAGACGAGAGAAGAAATACTGTACTTTCAGCTAGAGATATGGCAGTCTTGTACATTCCTGAGATACCGAAAATAGAAGCTGAAAGAGACAATATGAAAAATCGGAATTCAAAGCTTCTAAAACAGATTCAAGAGTTAAAATTTAATCTGTCAAATTCTGATAAAACTCCTGACTGTAAAAAGTGTACTAATACGACTAAATCTGATTGTGCAGGTATCATTAGTGCAAGAGAGAAGAAGATTAAAGAGAAAGTGGAAATGATTGGAATAAAAGGAAATACTATTCAAGCTTGTGAAAAAGAAATCAAGCTGAAAGACAGAAAGATTGCGTAACTTCAAAGCCAACTGAAGACGACTGAACAGAAATCATTAGAATTGCAAGATGAATCAGTCAAGCTTCAAAACAAGTTGAAGGCTTTTGAAGATCAGATATCTGCTCTAGAGAAGAAAATTGCTGAACTGAAAACAAGCCTCGAAGCAGAAAAAGAAAAATCAAATGTGAAGATATCTTCAACTCAACAATCATCTGAGATTTCCAAGAAAATTTTACAAGAGAAAAAGGATCTTGAGTTGAGATGCATTAAACTTTCAAAGCAAGTGTCTGATTTTGAAAAAGTTATAATCACTGAAAGAGACACTTTTGCCAAAGAAAGAAAAGTTCTTGAAGATAAAAACACTAAACTTCCTAAGCAGATTTCTACTTTACAAGACTTGCTCGAAAAAGAAAGAAATATTTTCAAAGAAAAGAAGCAGTCTTTTGAGCAAGAAAATAAATTATTTGAAAAGAAAAATGCTGGGATTTTCAAGGATATTTCTGAGAAAAACAAGATCTTGGAAATAGATTTTGAACAAGAACGTTCATATTTTGAATCTGAAATATCTAAGCTCACATCCAAATTATGTGTTCTATCATCAGGTATTTTAAAAGAAAAGATGGCTAGATTTGATTTGAAAAAGAAGTTTGACACACTTTCAGAGGAAAGAAACATTTTGACTAAAAAAATAAAGAACTTAGAAGCTGGAAACGTCAATTTATCAGAAAAGATTTCAGCTGATGTGAAAATCAATCACCTGTTGATCTTTCAACAGAATCAGTCTGTTCTTTCAAAACAACTTCTAGTTCCATTCATGATCAAAATGTTTTCAAAAAGAACAGTGTCAAATCTAAAATTGTCAAATCAAGTCAGACTCGACCATGAAATCTATTTTATGACAAATCTGTTGATGGTTCGGCAAATTTTTATGTAACATCTTTTGGAAAGAATTCAAAGAAAAATCAGATGGTCTGGAGAGTGAAGAGTTCTTCAGATGAAGAGAAGAAGAAGGACAAAGCATCTGCATCCACCTCTAAAGCCAAAAAGAACAGTGCATATAAAGGTAAATCTTTTGGTAATTCTTATATATATTACTCTACTAATCATTTGATCAGGATTGCTCAAAAGAAAATTTGTTGATCTTACTGTGGAGAGAATGACTTTGTTCATAGAGAAACTGCTCATAACTGGTACGGATCTTAGAGAATTACTTCTCAGAATTCTGGATTTAAAAGATATACATCTAATGAGAAGTGGATTCCTAAATCTAACATACCAGGACCCAAATACCAGTGGGTACCAAAACCTGTTAAATCTGTTTTGCAGGTACCACCAGTCTAGGGGGAGCAGGTTTTGAAAGTTTTTGAACACAACAGTTCAAAACCCATACTTCAAAGTACAAGTTATTGACTTCTAAGTACTACAACTGAGGACTCGAACTTTAATGTAAAGATGTTTGACTTCTAAGTACTATAACTTAGAACTCGGACTTTAATGTCATTGAGGCTTCTGATCACATGACAGATCAAAAACCGTTCTTAAATATTAAGATAAGGATATTTTGCAAATATCTAGGGGGATCTTATCTTATATAAATCATTCTATAATGATTTGAGGGGGAGCTTAAATGTAAGTATCTTCTAATCTTAGATCTCTGATTGGTTGAAAGAAGAACAACTTTCAAGCATGAAAAACGGTTTCTTAAATGTTCAAACCACTTCTCTATTCTTAAAAGATTTCATGAATTCTGAAGTGAGCTTTAAATGTTTTTCATTATTAAGCTTTCATGTTTAACTGACCGTGTGTTTCCAAAGATTAATACTTGCGTATTTTCTTGTCTATATACTGTAAAGTATTCACACACACCGGTTCAGTACTTCATTTGATTTTGTTATTACCATGTCTCGTAATGAACAAATGTTTCGATGGTAATACTCCCGTTTGCTTTCAAACGTTGTTGAGCATCATTCATCATTTCAATATTTGTGCTTTCATTGCTAAAATTGTTTATATTTGTTCATATAAACAAAATATCCAATTCTTTGATACCCTAACCATTTTATTTGATCTGATTGATACATTGTCAGATTCTCAAAACAATCCTCTTGATTTCATTTCATTCATTAAATATTCTTGTTTTGAGAGACCTTCATTGTTCAAATGCTCAAATTTCATTCATATTTTTAATGAGCATACATTTTGACAATTTTTTTCATACTTTATTCTTAACTGTTCAGTTAAACTGTTGAACAACCATTCTTTATAGGACATACATGGGATTCATGTGTGAGCTTATAAGAACTATCATGCATTCATGTAAACCAGTGTTTGCTACCCAGGAAGTTATCCTTGAGTGATTGAGGGGTGAGGGGTCATAAATCAAAGAGTGGGGGAGATAACTCATCCGGTTGAGTTTTTCTCATTATGCTGAACGGTAAAATGTAAATGAGAGTTTGGTTAGAAGTGAGCATAAATGTTAAAAAGAATGAGGGTGTGAGAACAGGGTTAAAAGAATATCATAACTCTGCACCAACCACTTTCTGAGTCGGGGAACCACATCTTCTGATTGGTTCACATTCTTTGGTGACCATCATTGAAATAGGTAGTGAGCCCATGCCAACTCTTGCAATTACCCCACCAGCCACTCATTTCTTTCTTAACAAAGAAATGTTTCACTTTTTCTTGGGGACGCAACATATCTGCTATCTGGTCTTCACTCGGAAGATTTAGATATTGAAAAAGAAGGAAAGTTGCCCCACCTTCGCACCTCTTTCACGCACATTGAGTCCGTGTAATATTTATTGTTGTCTCAACAGTTTACATAATTTGAGCCTTATGAAACACAATAATTGTTCTAAATTCTTTCATACGCAAGCATGAGCACACAGAAAATTTGTTTTTCTGTCAGAACATTCATAGACAATCCTTGTGTTTTTCAATGATTGAATGGAAGTCCTGGGGAGTCAACATCAAACCAGCTCCTTATATTGTACATTCGTTGTACACAGTAACTCCGTGTTACTGACAGGCACTCCTAACTGTTTCATTTGTTGAATCAGGGTTACCAAGTTCATTATATCTGAATTTGAAAAGATTCGGGTATATACAGTTCATGACTCAGTTTAGATCAAAAGGAGGAGAATGTATTTTCAAGGGGGAGAATCAAAGATTATGTTGAAATTGAAGATGTTTTGATTATTACGACGCTCACAATCATCAAAAAGGGGGAGATATCTACAAAGATCAATTTCAAAGGCAAATGGTAAAGATAATTCTGAAGAGATAATTCTGAAAGTTCAAGAACAAATAATTTTGAAAGTTCAAGACAATTCAGATGCTTACTATGTTTCAGAAACAAATTCTGAAGATGATTCGTGAAAATTGGTTTTTCTGAAGACGGTCCAGAGATCAAAGAGATGAAGACACAAAGTTCAAAGATTCCTCAAAGTTTCAAGAAGTTCCAGAAGTTTCAAAAATTTTAAAGATGATGTTTTTCAAAGATTTTCAAAGTATTGTTCAAGACTTGTTGACTTTCCGAGATGCAAAGTGCAAAAGACTTTTCTAGATTCTTCAACAACTTCAGAGAGAGCTTCAAAGTTCAAAGTCGTCAGAGTTAAAGATTGAAGAATGAAGCGCTGAAGACTAGTGTCAATTTTTTTTAAATCTTGAATACAAAGGGGGAGATTGTTAGTGTATTATTGTATCCAAGATTTAAAAGGAAAGTCAAGTCAAGATTAGTCAACAAAGTCAAAGTGTGTTTTGTCAATATGAGGTAACTTTGTTACTAAGCTTGTGGTTTTAGACTTGTGGTATAAATACCATGTTGCCTTGTAAATCATGTAGCTAGATATATTGTAATATCATTGTTAGATCTATGAGATGAACACTTTCTCTCTAAAATCTTGATATTTTCATGTATTGAATAGAGATTGTTTGAATTTTGATTGGGAATACAATTTCAGTACGGTTGGCCTGGGATGTTACAAATGGTATTTGAGTAGGAGAACAATGGCTTCTAAGTAAATCAGCTTAGAACCCGTACTTCAACGAAGAATGACTTCTAAACACTACAGTTTAGGACTCGCACTTCAATCATCAAAAGATCATACTCCTGAGCTGATAAGGATTGTACTCTAATACTCTAATGAGGAAATCAACCTTCAAGGGGGAGTCTATATATAAATTTCTGAAATGTTTTGTATCCGATAGATATGATGACCTACACTTCAAAAAGGAAGTTGTGGATCTCTATCATGTGCTTTAGAACTGACATATTTTAGATGCATAATTTCAGGGGGAGTATAAAAGGTGATGACTTCTTACTATTTCTGATAAGAAATCGTACTTTAATAGTTTTACTGTTTTTTGTCTTTTCAATTTAAGTGCATAAATTTTACTTTGATTTGACATAAGACTTTTGCAGAATTTTTGAGAGATGCTTACAAGTTCATATGTTTATGAATTTAAGCTTAGCTTCATGAAATGTAAGATCGCACGTTGAGGTATAATCCTTTATCTTAATCTCATAAATGGTTGAAAGAAGGATAACTTTCAATCATTTGAAATCATGTTCTTAAATGTTCAAATCACTTCCCGATTTTTCATCAGATTTTATATTTTGGGAGTGTACTTTAAATGTTTTACATAAGTTTACATGATAAGCTAAAGCAGATTTTATATTTTGGGAGTGCTAGGACATACAAGAAACTTCTATGGAATCACGTTAACCAGTGATTTCTACCCAAGAAGTTAATCCATAGTGATTGAGTGTGAGAAGTCGAAAAGAAATGAGTGTGATTAGAGTGAGCTTAATGTTTAAAAGAAAGAGCGTGTGAGAACAGAGTTAAAAGAATATAACAACTTTGCACCAACTTTTTCTGAGTCGGGCAACCACATTACTAGTGTTTCACAATTTTTTCGTGAACATTATTGAAACAGGCAACTAGCCAAAGCCAACTCTTGATTAAACCTCACAAACTACTCATTTTCTTCTTAACAAGAGAGTGTTTCACATTTTCTAAGAGGAAGCAGCATATTTGCTATCTGATTTTCATTTGAAAAATCTAGATATTGAAAAGAAGGAAGTCTGCCCCACCTTCGCACTTCAATCATGCACATGGAGTCTGTGTTTAACTTACTGTTGTCTCAGTGGTTTACACAAATTTTGAGCCTAATAAGCAATCATCAAGTGCTTAATTCTTTCTATCATAAGCACGAACACACAAGGAATTTGTCTCTTTGTCATAACGTTTATAGAAATTGCCTATGTGATGTTTCGATGATTAAATGGAAGCCCTGGGGGAGTCAACATCAAACAGCTCCTTTCCATTTTGTATTTGTTACACATAGTGACTTACTGTTACTGACTGGCATGTTAACTGATTCAGGTGTTACACGACTATTTTGTCTAGATTTGCAAAGATCTGGATGAATATCTTATGAATTAACGAATCAGAGGCTCTAACTGAAGGATATTTCTTACAAAACGTTTTGATGAAGTCGTTGCACTTTTCATCAAAAAGGGGGAGAATGACTACACAAAAAATGGCAAAGATCACCTGTTTCAAGAATCACGTCCAAGATTGAAATCTTCAAAAGCAAGTATTCTGAAGACATGCTGATTTCAGAGCTAGAGAAAGAGATTGCATCTTCTGAGCTGAAGAAGAAGACTGAAATGCTAAAATCATCTTAGTAATGATCTTGATCCAAAGGGGAGATTGTTAGATCACATATCTATTGGATTGAAGATCATCCAAACTGAAGATCGCAATCTGAAGCTAAAGTCGGAAAGTCGATTCTCGTTATTAAAGTCTATGTTTGTTTGTAATAAATGTCAAAGTAATTGTTTGTTATTGTATTACTTAGTTATTAGTTATATTATAGTTTGTTATTTAATATCTTTATAATAGATATTATTTAGAAATAATATCTAGATATTATGTTAGGTAGTGTGTTAGACACACTCTGTCAATCAGATCAGATCATAGACACATACAAACACACACTAAAAGGTGTAAAAGAGAGAAAAACAGAGAACACAATCTAGAGCTTGAATCGATCAACCTTGTAACCTTTGTTATATATCAATACAGGATGGTAATCATATTGTGTTGTCATATTCTATAAACTTGATAAACATTGTTGGACCGACATCTTATAACTCTAATCTAATCATATCCTTATTAAAGAAACACACACAACAAGTAAACACAAAACATGCTTTGACTTTTATTTATTACAATTTAACTTTAACTTTAACATGAGAGTTGACTTGAGCTTTAACTTGCTTTGTATTCAGCTTTACTGATCTTATATCCAACATATTTCTACACTAACACCTTTACTGTAGAAATATTAACTCCCCTAAACATGAATATTTATCTTTTAAGCTTCGTTTGACAAAACATCAGATACTCCTACACTGTATCTATAAAAAGTCAAATTATTAGACAAGAACAATATGAATATAACAATTAATCTCATTTCTCTTTTCTACTATCTCCCCCATAAAAAACATGACAGTGAAAATTTAATAACTCCATCTCAAATAAACAACAAACTTCCTAAAAAGATATATCTTGTCAGGATCCTTAAGAAGAAAAAACACTGAAGTCCAGGTTATGAACAGAATTATCCAGAAGCCATCGTTACAAATTCTCCTGTAAGAATAGTAACTCCCCTAAATGTAACAATCAAGTTATCTTTTAATCTCCTCTTGAAAAATGAAAAAGTGTATCAGTAAAAATATAAAACATATAAGCTCCCCCTTAACATTTGCATAATCCTTAATCAATAGACCGAGTTCTGAATTACTAGGATTGAAGTAAATTCAGAAGTCAAACTCCTCATCTTTAGCATTGTAGACCGGGTCATGAACTACTTTGTTCAAAAGCCAATGCTTTTAAACATTGAAGACCAGATTATGATATGATGTAATCAGAAACCTATGCTCGTTGAAGTACGAGTTCTGAACTGTTGTATTCAGAAGTCTATCATGATCATTTAGGTACGAGTCCTAGATGGTTTTCTCTATAAGTCAACCTCTATGACTTTGAAATCCGAGTCCTGAGTTGATTTACTTAGAAGTCTATTTTCTTTCTCCCCCTAAACTTGTGGTACCTGTAAAACAGATTTGACAGGTTTTGGTACCCACTGGTATTTGGGTCTAGATTGGTTATATTTTGGAATCCACTTCTCATTAGGTTCAAACCTTTTAAGTTCATTTTGCTGAGAAGTGATTCTATAAGTTCCATACCAATTATGAGCATAATTCTTATTAACAAAATCATCAGCTCCACAGTAAGAACAACAAACTTTCTTTTGTGCAAGTCTGATTAAATGTGTCGGTCCAACAATGTTTATCAAGTTTATAGAATACAACACAATAACGATTACCAACCTGTATTGATTAATAACACTAGTTACAACGTTAATCGATTCAAGCTCTCGTGTGTGTTCTCTATTTTTCACTTTCGGTCCAACAATGTTTATCAAGTTTACAGAATACGACACAATAACGATTACCAACCTGTATTGATTATAACAACGGTTACAGGATTGATCGATTTAAGCTATAGATGTGTTCTCTGTTTTCTCTCTGATTTACACCTTTAAGTGTGTGTTTTTGTTTTTCGATATATTCTGATCTATGAGAGTTGTTAGAGATACAATATCTTATCTAAAGTGTGTCTAACACACTTCCATAATATCTAGATTTAATATCTAGATATTATTTCTAACTAAATAATATAACTAACTAAACTAAATCTAATAACTAACTAAGTTAACTAATATCTAACAAACTAGATATTAACTTAACTAATACAATAACAAACAATTACATTGACATTTATTACAAATAAACATTAGACTTTAATATCGAGAGTTGACGTTCCGCCTTTAGCTTCAGATTGCGATCTTCAGTTTGGATGATCTTGAATCCAATGAGACTGTGGTCTAACAATCTCCCCCTTTGGATCAAGATCATTACTAAAAGATTTTAGCAATTCAGTCTTCTTCTTTAGCTCAGAAGATGCAATCTATTTCTCTAGCTCTGAAATCAGCATGTCTTCAGAATACTTGCTTTTGAGGAGTTCAATCTTTGACGTGATTCTTGAAACATGTGATCTTTGCCATTTCTTGTGTAGTCATTCTCCCCCTTTTTGATGTTAAGTGCAACGACTTCATCAAAACTTTGAGTAAGAAATGTCAACCACTTGGAGCTACTGATCCGTCAATTCAATAGTTATTCATCTAGATCTTTGCAAATCCAGACAAAATAATCATGTAACACCTGAATCAACTAATGAATCAGTTAACATGCTTGTCAGTAACACTAAGTTACTGTGTGTAACTATTACACATTGGAAAGGAGCTGTTTGATGTTGACTCCCCCAGGGCTTCCGTTTAATCATCGAAACACCACAAAGGTTATTTCTATAAATGTTATGACAAAGAAACTAATTCCTTGTGTGTTCGTGCTTGTGTTTGAAAGAATTAAGCACTTGATGATTGCTTATTAGGCTCAAAATTTATGTGAACCACAGAGACAACAGTAAGTTAAACACAGACTCAATGTGCATGATTGAAGTGCGAAGGTGGGGCAAACTTCCTTCTTTTCAATATCCAGATTTTCCAAATGAAAATCAGATAGCAAATGTGCTGCATCCCCTTAGAAAATGTGAAACACTTTCTTGTTGAGAAGAAAATGAGTAGATAGTGAGGTTTGATCAAGAGTTGGCATGGGCTAGTTGCTTGTTTCAATAATGTTCACCAAAGAATTGTGAAACACTAGTAATGTGGTTGCTCGTCTCAGAAAAAGTTGCTGCAGAGTTTTGATATTCTTTTAACTCTGTTCTCACACGCTCTTTCTTTTAAACATTTTTCTTTCTCTAATCACACTCATTTCTTTTTGAATTCTCACACTCAATCACTAAGGATGAACTTCTTGGGTAGAAATCATTGGTTAAGGTGATTCCATTGAAGTTGTGTTAAGTCCTAGCATAAAGAAATCCTTGTTTTCTTATGATGCATATGATGCTCAAATTTGTTTAACTATTTCAGTTAAAGCACAATATATTTCTTGAAAACATTTAAAGTCCCACTTCCAATTCATGAATTCGTTTTGAGAATCGGGAAGTGGTTTGAACATTGAAAACAATGTTTTCTATGATTGAAAGTTGTCCTTCTTTCAACCATATATGAGATGAAGATATAGAATTAAACCTTTACGTACGATCTTCCATCTCATGAATCTAAGCTTTAAGTCATAAACATATGAACTTTTAAGCTTCTCTCAAACCTCTGCAAAAGTCTTAAGTCAAAGTCAAAGTAAAATTTATTCACTTAAATTAAAAAGACAAAAAGCAGTAAAACTTTTTAAAGTACGAGTTCTGATCAGAAATAATCAGAAGTCATATCCGTACTCCCCTTTTGTCTTGAAGAGCTCCCCCTAAATTCTTGCATTACAAAAAAAATTTGCATTAAAAGGTACATGTAAAATTTTATGAGCTCCCTCTCGAAGTAATATTGACCACTTGTCAATTTCTTCTCATACTCCCCCTTGGTTCATGAACAGAATAGAGAAGTGCAGATATCAAACAGAGTTAAGAATGAAGAAATGATGAAAAAGTATACAATTAGAAAACTTTGATAGGTAACTACTGATTAAATCTTTAGATTTAGCATACCCAGCTTAGAGACAAGAAAGGTAAACCTCTTTTTGTCTAAAGGTTTGGTAAACAAATCGGCAAGTTGATAATCAGTTTTTACAAAGAAAAGTTCAATTGTTCCTTTTTCAACATGATCTTTAATAAAATGATACCTGACGTTTATGTGCTTAGTCTTGGTGTGTTGAACCGGATTCACTGATATTGCGATTGCGCTCTTGTAGTCACGGTATATCGGGATCTTATTGAAGTGGAAACCGTAGTCATGCAATTGAGTTCTCAACCACAAGACCTGAGAACAGCAGCTAGCAGCAACTACATATTCTGTTTCGGCCGTGGAGGTTGAAACACAAAGTTGCTTCTTCGATGCCCAACTTACTAGCTTGTCACCGAGGAATGGTACATGTCCCGACGTGCTCTTCCTGTCTAACATACAACCTGCATTATCTTCATCTGTGTAGGCCGTTAGTTCAAAACTAGTATCTTTAGGATACCACAGACCAAGAACTGCAGTGCCCTTTAGATACCTAAATATGCGCTTCCCAGCAGACATATGGATTTCTTTAGGATTGGCCTGATATCATGCACATAAGCATGTTGAAAACATTATATCTGGCCTACTAGAAGTAAGATACATTAAAGAACCTATCATCCCTCGATAAGTCCTAACATCAACAGCCTTTCCCGAAGGATCGGTGCCAATTTTAGTACCTGGTGCCATTGGGGTACCAATTGGTTTTGAATTTTCCATTTGGAACATTCTAAGAATATCCAAAATGTATTTTATTTATTGATAAAAATACCCGATGAAAATTGTTTTACTTGTAAACCGAGAAAGAAATTCATCTCTCCCATCATGTTCATATGAAATCTAGAGACCATAAGGTTTGCAAAATTCTTACAGTACTTAGTATTTGTAGAGCCAAAGATAATATCATCTACATAGATTTGAATTATAATGATATCGGCTTTTTCCTTTTTGATAAACAAAGTGGTATCCACCGTTCCTTTTGAAAAACCAGACTTGACTAGAAAATTGGAAAGGACATCATACCAGGCTCGAGGTGCTTGTTTCAGACCGTATAGTGCTTTGTCGAGAATGTAGACGTGATTCAGCTTCTCTTAATTGACAAAACCTTCTGGCTGGAGACGTAGACTTCCTCCTTCAGAATTCCATTCAGGAATGCTATCTTCACGTCCATTTGAAAGACTGTGAAGTTCTTGTGGGTTGCGTAGGCTAGAAACATTCTAATTGCCTCTAATCGCGCCACAGGAGCATATGTCTCGTCATAGTCGATTCCTTCCTCTTGTCTGTATCATTTGGCTACTAGTCTTTCCTTGTTTCGGATAACGGTACCCTCTTCGTCTTTCTTTATCTTGAAAACCCATTTCGTACCTATAATGGTTTTACCTTGAGGCTTTGGTACGAGTCTCCAGACTTGAAGTCCATCGAACTGATTCAGATCTTCTTGCATTGAGATCACCCATTCTGGATCAGCAAGCGCCTCTGATACGCGTGTTAGCTTGAACTTGCTCAGAAAGGAGTCATGCAGGCACATATTCAATGATGCTGACCTAGTTTGCACCGATTTTGATAGATCGCCAATGATCTGGCTTATCAGGTGCTCTTTGGTCCATTTATGTTCATGAGGCAGTGGATTAGATGATTGTATGTCAGTTGAATCATCTATAAATCCACTTGTACCTTCTTCAACTTGTTCAGGAGGAATTATGATTGTAGTTGAAGTGGTAGGTTCAGAAGGCTCAGCAGGTACAACTTGTTTCGGCTGTGGATGGATCTGTACAGAACATCCTACTGGTTCAGCTACTTCTGTCCCTTCATTACATGGAACTTCTTCAACTGTTGGAGTCGGCATTTGAATTGGAACTTCTTGTTGAATCGGGGCGTTGGATTCAATAGGAACATCTGATTTGGTTGGATGAGTAGTAGTTATGTCTTCCATCCTGTCAACCATAACAGATTTCTTTACATTAGAATCAAGAAATTCATCATTAAACAATTCAAATAATAAGTCTAAATCAGATATATTATTAGTTGACGTTGATGCTTCATCTGATTTATTCTATTGAGACGCATGTTCTGGACGAAGTTGCCCATAATCTAGTATTCCTGTTATAGCGGTTCTGAACTTTGATGTTTAGAAGCCATCTCTTCATCAAACGTGACGTTGATGCTTTCAATCACCGTTTTTGACTTCTTCAGATAAACACGGAATGCAGTTGATGTCGAGGAATAACCAATGAAATTGCCTTCGTTCGCCTTGGCACTGAACTTGTTGAGACTTTCCCTATCGTTTAGCACGAAACACTTACACCCAAATATATAGAAATATTTGATTGTTGGTGTTCGGTTCTTGATTAAAGCATAAGGAGTCTTCTTGAATTTTCGATGTATCATGGAGCGATTATGTGTATAACACGCAGTCGATACAACTTCAGCCCACAAGAATAGAGGTGAGAATATCCAAAATGTATTTTATTTATTGATAAAAATACCCGATGAAAATTGTTTTACTTGTAAACCGAGAAAGAAATTCATCTCTCCCATCATGTTCATATGAAATCTAGAGACCATAAGGTTTGCAAAATTCTTACAGTACTTAGTATTTGTAGAGCCAAAGATAATATCATCTACATAGACTTGAATTATAATGATATCGGCTTTTTCCTTTTTGATAAACAAAGTGGTATCCACCGTTCCTTTTGAAAAACCAGACTTGACTAGAAAATTGGAAAGGACATCATACCAGGCTCGAGGTGCTTGTTTCAGACCGTATAGTGCTTTGTCGAGAATGTAGACGTGATTCGGCTTCTCTTAAATGACAAAACCTTCTGGCTGGAGACGTAGACTTCCTCCTTCAGAATTCCATTTAGAAATGCTGTCTTCACGTCCATTTGAAAGACCGTGAAGTTCTTGTGGGTTGCGTAGGCTTGAAACATTCTAATTGCCTCTAATCGCGCCACAGGAGCATATGTCTCGTCATAGTCGATTCCTTCCTCTTGTCTGTATCCTTTGGCTACTAGTCTTTCCTTGTTTCGGATAACGGTACCCTCTTCGTCTTTCTTTATCTTGAAAACCCATTTCGTACCTATAATGGTTTTACCTTGAGGCTTTGGTACGAGTCTCCAGACTTGAAGTCCATTGAACTGATTCAAATCTTCTTGCATTGAGATCACCCATTCTGGATCAGCAAGCGCCTCTGATACGCGTGTTGGCTTGAACTTGCTCAGAAAGGAGTCATGCATGCACATATTCAATGATGCTGACCTAGTTTGCACCGATTTTGATGGATCGCCAATGATCTGGCTTATCAGGTGCTCTTTGGTCCATTTATGTTCATGAGGCAGTGGATTAGATGATTGTATGTCAGTTGAATCATCTATAAATCCACTTGTACCTTCTTCAACTTGTTCAGGAGGAATTATGATTGCAGTTGAAGTGGTAGGTTCAGAAGGCTCAGCAGGTACAGCTTGTTACGGCTATGGATGGATTTGTACAGAACATCCTACTGGTTCAGCTACTTCTGTCCCTTCATTACATGGAAGTTCTTCAACTGTTGTAGTTGGCATTTGAATTGGAACTTCTAGTTGAATCGGGGCGTTGGATTTAATAGGAACATCTGATCTGGTTGGATGAGTAGTTGTTATGTCTTCCATCCTGTCAACCATAACAGATTTCTTTACATTAGATCCAAGAAATTCATCATTAAACAATTCAAATAATAAGTCTAAATCAGATATATTATTAGTTGACGTTGATGCTTCATCTGATTTATTCTATTGAGACGCATGTTCTGGACGAAGTTGCCCAGAATCTAGTATTCCTGTTATAGCGGTTCTGAACTTTGATGTTTAGAAGCCATCTCTTCATCAAACGTGACGTTGATGCTTTCAATCACCGTTTTTGACTTCTTCAGATAAACACGGAATGCAGTTGATGTCGAGGAATAACCAATGAAAATGCCTTCGTTCGCCTTGGCACTGAACTTGTTGAGACTTTCCCTATCGTTTAGCACGACACACTTACACCCAAATATATGGAAATATTTGATTGTTGGTGTTCGGTTCTTGATTAAAGCATAAAGAGTCTTCTTGAATTTGCGATGTATCATGGAGCGATTATGTGTATAACACGCAGTCGATACAACTTCAGCCCACAAGAATAGAGGTAAGTCTGATTGAGTTAGCATAGTACGAGCAGCCTCGACTAGCGTTCGATTTCTTCTTTCGACCACTCCAATTTGTTGTGGCGTACGAGCAGTAGAGTATTGATGTGAAATCCCGACAGATTCGAGATATTCTTCAACCTTGTTGTTCTTGAACTCTGTACCGTTGTCTGTTCGTAGAAACTTGACCGGTTTCTACAGATTCACCTGGGTCGTCTTTAGGAATATGATGAGAACATCTGGTGTCTCATCCTTTGAACGTAGAAACTTGACCCATATGTATCGCGAGTAATCGTCCACTATCACGAGTATGTACTTCTTTCCGCCTAGACTCTGAGTTCGTATCGGACCGCATAAGTCCATATGCAATAACTCTAACGGAGCACTTGCACATTGTTCAGGCTTTGGTTTATGAGGTGCCCTCTTCATATTTTCTTTTTCACATGCTGCACAAAGATGTTCTCTTTCATATTTGAGCACTGGAAGTCCTTTGATGAGCTTTCCACTGACCAGATTGTTGATGTACCTGAAGTTGAGGTGAGAGAGCCTTCGATGCCATAGCCAACTTTGTTGCTTCGAGGCTTTCGTCAATAGACAAACCTGGGTGTCATTCTAGATTTTTGACAAGTTAATTGTGTACAGGTCTGACTTTCTTGTGCCGACCAAGAGTTCCTCGCCTTCTTCAGTGCGAACTGAACACGTCTTGGCTTTGAAATTGACCTCTAAGCTTTTGTCACAAAACTGACCAATACTGAACAGGTTGTGCCGTAAGCCTTCAACGTAACTCACCTTCTTGATTGTGACATTGTCATGTTGTACATCACCATATCCCATGATTGGAGAAAACTGGTCGTTTCCGAATCTGACTAATCCGCAATATTTCTTTTTAAAATTGGACAGCATATCTTTTTGTCCAGTCATATGCTTGGAGCATCCGCTATCCAAGTACCACATATGACGGATCTGCACAAGAGAAATAATGAAACAATTGATTTAAAATAGACTTAAAACAAAGATGGAATTAAGACTCTTGAGCATTGAGGAGCGGGTCTTGAACTGATGTATTCAAGAACCTATTTTCTTTGAGGAACGATTCCTAGACTGTTTTGTCTAGAAGTCATATCTGTAAGCTCCCTTTTTAAACTTGATGTGCCTGCAACACAGATTTAGCCTTAGGTACCCACTGGAATTTGGGTCTTACTGTGTTAGCACAACATTTTGGTACCCATTTCAAATTGGGTCCTCTTTTCTTTTGAAATGCATTTTAAGAATTAGAATGATATGAATGCACATGTTAATTTCCAAACCAATCGTCAGAATCTTGACAAGAGATAGAAACATGTTTATTATAAATAGAAGACTTTCTAGAAGATAAAGATAACTGAAATAACTGCTTCATTGAATATTGTTTACGAGAAACAACACGTTTTGAGTTCAAAATCACAACATCAGCAATTAAAACATCTTTACTAAGCGAAGTCTTACTACAATTAACACTACTAAACGATTTAATGGTCTTGCCAAGCTTCTATTTCGGTTGCCACAGAGATTTAACTTCTGGCCTTTGCTTGCTCAGATCTAAAACATGTGAAACTGTGGAGTTAGACTTTGGAGCAACAAACGAATACTTCTTCTTTGGATGACTAGTAGTGTTCCGTTTCTATGAATGCTTAGATGTATTCTTACCTTTAGCATTTTTAGCTTTCACATAGACTGAGTTATCAACATTCGTTGATTTTGCACTATTAACAGCCATACTGGTTTTTTCTAAAGATTTCTTAACAAAAGATGAATGGTTAGGAATTTTTGCGTTAAAGTCAAATTGATTAGAACCATCATCTAAACCACCGTCAGCGTTCAGAAAATCAAACCCTTTATTTGCTAAACCAAACAAATCCTCAGAGTTTGAAGCCTTAGAAATAATAACATTTTTGAACACAGTTGAAAAAACATTTTGTTCAATATTTATCAAAAGTCTTTCATCTATTAAAGAATTCTCGAGTTCAGAAATTTTACTTTCTAAAACGAGAGGAGGGACATATAGTTTACCTTGAATAGGCTTCGCCTCCATTTCTTTTTCAGAATAACTTTGAAAGAAATCACTTGAAAGAATTTTCTTCTTTTGATATATTGCATTTTCATTATAACTATTATTCATCTTCGCATAATAAAATGGAAGATAAACTTTAGATGATTTCAACCGTTTTTTAGTTTCGTTGGTTTCATCCTCTTCTGATAGTTTAGTCCAAAAAGTTTTAAACTCAGGGATTCGTCGAGCTAATTTCATAGAAAGATGATCATAAAGTGTAAGCACTTCAGACAATCCTTTTTGAAGACAATGAGGATTATTATAACCGATTCCCTATCTCTCTATTTCCTCTTTGGATTTGTTCAGAAGAATAGTCTGTTCAGTTTAACCCATTTTGTATAACTTCTCTTCCAAACTTTTTAATTTACCAAGTAAAGAAAAGTTTTCTTTGGTACATGAAGAATGCAATTTTGTAAGCTCATATATCAATCTCACTTTTTGTCAGTTTAGACTTGAGTTCATAATTCTCTTTAAGAATTATTGTCTTTTCCTTTGCGTTGGTGTCATTATCTCTATGTCAAACCTCAACCAATACTTTCTTCTCAGCAATTTCATTGCTAAGTTTCTGTATCAGTTGGTTTTTGTCAGTTATAACACCATTTTCTCGCTTAAGATTTGACTCTAACTCTTGTTGTTTTAAATTCATGGCATGCATTTTATTCATGAAATCTGAATACGATAAATCACATACCTCCTCTTCTTCATCATCTGAATCAGTTTCAGCATCTAATTCTTGCTTTCCCATCAAGCACATGTTGACGGTTTCATCCTTCTCTTCATCCTCTTCTTTCTCATCTGAATGATCAAGCCAATATTCATCCTCTGCCATCAGTGCCTTACCCGCCTCCTGTTGCTTTGCAAGAAGCATCCTGTTCTTGTAATAATCGGAGTTTCTGACTTTTGGTCTTCGACAGTCTTTGGCATAGTGACCTGTTTTGCCACAGTTGTAGCACGTTGGTGGTTCTGTCTGACTGGATCCTTTAGCTTTAAACTTTCTCTCTTCTGGTTTTCTCTCCTCTATTCTCTTTCCTTCAGACTGATATCTTCTCTCTTCTGCTTTCCTCTCCTCTGTTCTTTTCCCTTCAAATCTCTTTTCTTCATATCTACTTCCTTCAACCCTTTCCTTGTGGATGTAGTTTTCGGACCAGAAGAATATCTCTGACTATTTGAACTTGGCTTTGTGTAGAACTTTTTCTGAAAAGCATTTGACAGCAGAATCATTGCTTGCTTCAGTTGTTCATTTTCATCTATGTCAGAGTTTGCATAGCCTTCATCTTCTTCTGATTCATACACAATTGTCTTGTTCTTCTTCTTCCAGACAACAAGAGCAACTGTGTCTTCAATTGTCTTTCCTTTCTGCCTTTTCTCATCTAGAATTTCATCCACCTCTTCTTCATTTTGTCTGAGGGTTTCATACACCTCATGAAGTGGAATCTAATTCAGATCCTTGATCTACTTCATCTGTGTGGCAAATCTTTTCCATTCCGGTTGTAGAATACTCAGGAATTTGACGTTTAGCTCAATTTGAGATTTGTGGACCTTATTCTTGCTTAGTTCGTTCAGTAAAGTCACAAACCTGTCATAGGTTTCTTCTAAAGATTCTCCCACTCTGCCTCTAAATTCTTCATAATTATTTAGGCAGTTGGAGATTTTAAGTTGATTCCAACCTTTGAACCCATCATCATCTTCTCAAGCTGATCCCACATTTCTTTGCCGGAGGCCTTGTAGCTGTCAATCTTTACATAGATTTAATTTGGAATTCCTTGTAGAATGTATGACTTAGCTAATCTGTCGCCTTTAGCTCTTCTGAGGTTATCATCTTCTTGCTCATGATACTAAGTTCAACATGAGTCGGCACGGTTCCAACCAAACGAGTCGTCATGACTGGTTTCATAACACTTTCTTCTATAGATTTCCTGATGAATTAACGCACTTCATGTCTGTCAACAAAGTTCAGAAACCGATCCTTCCACTGTTCGTATTCTCCTTTAAAGAGAACTGGTGGCTTGTTGTCAGTTCCGATTGCAAGGGCTTCTCTGGATGTCATTTTGAAGAAAATTCTAAGTCTGGATTGGAGCAAAGAGAGGTTTACGTATCAAGGTTTACGTGCGCGAATGGTGGTGTGTGTGTCAAGCGGGTTGCGCAAATTGAGGTTTTCGTATCAAGCGGGTTGCGCAAAGTGAAGTTTTGCGTATCACGTTAGATGCGCAAAGTGAACTTTGCGTTTCGAGAGGGTTTCGCAAACTGGCCTTGATCTTTGCGTATCCTTCTTGTTGCGAGAAGTGAAGTTCAAGGTTTGCGTATCAAGAGTGTATCGAGCAGTGGAGTTTGCGTAAGTCGTTGGATGCGTGAAGTATGCTTTGCGTGTTGCTTGAGATACGCAAAGTGGACTTTGCGTTTCACGTTGGTTGCGCAAAGTTGGGTTTGCGTATCAGGTTGGATGCGCAAAGTCGGGCTTGCGTATCAGGCGTGTTGCGCAAAGTAAGCTTTGTGTGTGTTCGTCTTCTAGTTTGCGCAAGTTCGTCTGTACTTCAATAATTTCGACTTTTCAACCTGTTTTTCCAAGATTAACAGACCCAAACTCTACCAATAAGCCTAGAAACACTTCTAGAACTGAATGCTATCACTCGATCTCGATAAAACACACATTTTGAAAATAAATTTGATCGCCCAGTGACTTTCTAAACTCGACTATTTTCTCACAAAAATCACAAAATGGAACTCAATTAAAGCTTTATAGTGAAATCAAACAACAACCACTCGATCTAGCAACCTAATCGATCACAACTTGATTGATTTTAACACTTAAAACACTTAAAATTTCGAAATCGATTTTCAAATAAGAACACAAAGTCGTTTTTCTTAAAAAAACATGATTTTGATCTTAATCAGGCTCTCATACCATTCGTCGGTCCAAAAATGTTTTTCAAGTTTATAGAATACGACACAATAACGATTACCAACCTGTATTGATTATAACAACGGTTACAGGATTGATCGATTTAAGTTATAGATGTGTTCTCTGTTTTCTCTCTAATTTACACCTTTAAGTGTGTGTTTATGTTTTTCGATATATTCTGATCTATGAGAGTTGTTAGAGATACAATATCTTATCTCAAGTGTGTCTAACACACTTCCATAATATCTAGATTTTATATCTAGATATTATTTCTAACTAAATAATATAACTAACTAAACTAAATCTAATAACTAACTAAGTTAACTAATATCTAACAAACTAGATATTGACTTAACTAATACAATAACAAACAATTATATTGACATTTATTACAAATAAACATTAGACTTTAATATTGAGAGTCGACGTTCCGGCTTTAGCTTCAGATTGCGATCTTCAGTTTGGATGATCTTAAATCCAATGAGACTGTGGTCTAACATTCACCTTTAAGTGTGTGTTTTTGTGTGTGTCTGATAATATCTGATTAGAGAGTTGTTGAGAGATAAGATCATATCTGATCTCAGATCTCTTTCTAGCTTCTAACACACTCTACCTAATCAACCACTTGCAACATGTTTGTTCCAGATATCAAGTTCTAAATCACAAACAAATACTCAAGATGATAATTCGAAACTCATATTCATTTATCTCAATCACAGATTACAAACTTGCAACCTTCTCTCTCTAGACTCTCTCACTAGAATGATAAGAATGAAGTTCTTCTCTAATCAGCTCTCTCTCTTTCTACAATCTGAATTGATACGTCTTTCACATCTCTTTACAAACAAAGACAACAAAGGTATTTATACCTACAACAATTACAAGGAAAGTAAAATACACATAACATTGACTTTGACTTTATTACAAATAGACTTTGACTTTTGATGAGAGTTGACTTTCCAGCTTTGACTTCTTGATCTTTTATCTTCAATCTTTATGATCTTGAATCCAACATATTTGTGCTCTAACAATCTCCCCCTTTGGATCAAGATCATTACTAAAATATTTAGCAATACGATCTTCTCTTTGATTAAGCTCGATTGAATAAACTCTCCTTGGAATGATCTGTATCTTCTCATGAAATCTCCCCTTTTGATACAAACATAACTTTCTCAACCAACTTTCATGCTCCCCCTATTTGTATGAAATCTTTACAATCTCCCCTTCTCTGATAAGCACAGTATCTTCAAAAACTTTCAGCAATTTTCCCAACGTCTGATCATCAAAAATAGTAACAATCTTTCCCAACGTTGTATACAAACCTTTTTCAGACTTAAAAAGAAAAAATATCTTAAGATTTTCAGATTTAGCACACTTTGCTATAGCAAATTATCTTCAACCAACTGAAATCTTTCATCTTTCAACAATCTTGAATAGTTCTCCCATATCTTGAATTTCGGACATTTCTTCAAACTTTTCAACCAACATTTCTTGATTTGAACTCCTTTCCCCCTTTTTGATGAATTGAGCATCAACATCATCAAAACTTTCATCAAGAAATGTCTTTGACCATTCTGATCTGAACCTCTGATTCTTTGCCAATTCGAACAATGTATTTATCTAGATCTTTTCAAATCCGGACAAAATAAGAATGTAACACCTGAATCAACAAATGAATCAGTTAACATGCCTGTCAGTAACACAAAGTCACTGTGTGTAACGAATACACATTGGAAAGGAGCTTTTTAATGTTCAGTCCCCAGGGCTTCCATCCAATCATCGAAATACCACAAAGGCAATTTCTATGAATGTTATGACAAAGAAACTAATTCTTTGTGTGCTCGTGCATGTGTAGAAAGAATTAAGCACGAATATTGCTTTTATAAGGCTCAACATAGTGTAAACAACTGAGACAACAGTAGATAAACACAGACTCTAAGTGCATGATTGAAGTGCGAAGGCGGGGCAGACTTCCTTCTTTTTCAATATCTAGATTTTCCAAATGAAAACCAGATAGATAATATGCTGCGTCCCCAGAAAAATATGAAACATTTTTTATTTGATAAGAAAATGAGTGGTTGGTGGGGTTTAAGCAAGAGTTAGCATGGGCTATTTGCCTGTTTCAATAACATTCACCAAAAAATTGTGAAACATTAGTAATGTGGCTGCCCGGCTCAAAAAGTAGTTGGTGCAGAGTTTGATATTCTTTTACTCTGATCTCACACCCTCTTTCTTTTTAATCAATAAGCTCACTACTAACCAAACTCTCTTTTCCATTTTACCTAATCACACCCACACTCATTTCTTTTTGACTCCTCACACTCAAACACTAAAGGATTTACTTCTTGGGTAGGAAACACTGGTTAACGTGAATCCATAGAAGTTTCAATGAACTCCTAGCACAAAGAACCCATGTAATCCTATAAAGCATGTGTTGCTCAAATGGTTTAACTATATCAGTTAAAGCTCATATACAAATGTCAGATATAAGTATGCTCAGTGATATAATCATGAAGATATGAGCATTTTAAACCATTGAAGTGTTTTCAAACAAAGACATTGAATGAATGAACATGAATACAAGAAACTTGTTTGAAAATCTGACATTGTATAAAATGATCAGAAATGAATGATATAACAATTAAGGCTTATGGTCAAGAATAATGGATATTTGTCTATATGAAACAATATACAGACATTCTTGAATGAAACGCTTTGAAATGAAATATCGCCCAAAATTATTTGAAATACAAAATTATTCAATTTAGAGATGTGGTAAGAACAACTTGAACAAAAAATTCAAACCGGTGTGTGTGAATACTTGAAAGTATATAGAAAAGACAATACGCAAGTAATTATCTTTGGAAACACACGGTTTGTAATCAATAAAGCACAAAAATAAAATGAAAACGTTTAAAATCACACTTCCAAATTATAGAATCTGTTAAGAATTGGGAAGTGGTTTGACCATTTAAAAACATGTTTTCTATACCTGAAAGTTGTCCTTCTTTCAGATATATGTGAGATTAAGATAAGAAATTTACCTTGTCGCTCAATCTTAAATCTCAGAAAGTCAGCTGTAGTCATGTAGATATGTTCGTGTCAGCTTCTCTCATCCTGTAAGCCTCAAAGTCTAGTAAAAAATTTATTCACAAAATTTATTCGAAAATAAACGATGGAAAACAGTAAAACAATTATAGAACGAGTTCTGATCAGAAGTAATCAGAAATCATAATCCTTTTACTCCCCCTGAAATTATGCATCTAAAATATGTCAGTTATAAAGCACGTGATAGAGATCTACAACTCTTTTTGGAATGTAGTTCGTCATATCTATCGGATGCAAAAATTTCAGAAAAATATGTACTCCCCCTTGAAGGCTGATATCCTCGTTGAAGTATTGGAGTACAATCTCTTATATCAGCCCGGGAGTATTTTTCTCTTTCAGCATTGAAGTCCGGGTCCTGAACTGTAGTATTCAGAAGCCACCCTTCGTTGAAGTACGGGTTCTAAGCTGATGTACTTAGAAGCCTCGGTTATCTTACTCCCCCTTAACCGTAGATGCCTGCAACACAGAATCAGGTTTTGGTTTTGGTAACCACTGGTATTTGGGTCCATGTGTGTTAGTTGCAGTTCGAATGGGAGTAACTGAATAAGAACCATACCAGTAATGATCACTAGCTTTATGAACAAAATCATATGTATTACAGTAAGAACAATACCTTTTCTTAGATAACCTGAACATTTGATCTCTCGAGTAAGCATGATCAGGTTTACCTTTCATTACATTGTTCTTCTTGGCTGTTGATTCATGTACAAATGATTTGTTACTTTTCTTCTCTTCCTTCTTTCCTTTCTTTTTCTCATCATCATCCACTGGTTTCACTTTCCATACCAGTTTCTCTTCTTGATATTTTCTTCTTCTTCTTTGTGTACCCGAACCATCTTCATTTTGATCATAGAAAATATTAGAAGTACGAATCTGATTGAATGAATTGACTAACCTTCTTGAAGAAACAAATTTCATGTGTGAGCTTAAGGCTGTCTTTTTCAAGTCAGCTGAATTGTTTCTAGGTGTGTGGATTTTTGACTCTGGAGTCGTCTGCTCAGTCACCACCACCTTTGAAACAATCTTTTCAAGCTCTTTAATCTTTGAAGATAGACTGTTCTTTTCATTGATATGCAGGTCAATCTCTTTCTTCAATTCAGAATTCGCTTGTTGATCTTGCAATGCAATTGTAGATAGCTCAGATAGCTTTGCAGTTAGCTTCTATATCTCTGCTTCAAAAATATTCCTTTCTTCCTCAAAACCATTTTCAGCATTTGTCCTCTGACCAGATATCTCTTTGAATATCCCAACATTCTTTTGCTCTATGATTTTTCTTTCCTTTGCAAACTTTTCTCTTTCCAGAATAATTACTTTCTCAAACTCAGAAATCTATTGAGAAAGCTTAATACATTTAAGCTCAGCTGCTTTCTTCTCATCAGCACATTTTCTGGAAAACCCGGAGAAATTCTTTGCAAATGAAGTCTTTTCAGTCTCAAAATCAGATCTTTCTTTGACCATCTTTTTCTCCAAATCAGATATTTTCATTTGAAGTTCAGCATTAGCATCTTCCAGACTCTTAATTGTCTCTTCATAACTTTCAATAGATACTTGTTTCTGGATTTGGATAATCTTATTTTCCCAGTCAAAGATTTTATTTTTCAGCTTAGTGTTCTCAGTTTCCAAACTTATTGCCTTATCTTCACTAAGCCCAGAAGTCTGTTTTAGTAGCTCTTCATTTATCTTCTTTAAATTGCTGACTTCTTTTCTCAGTTGATTTCTTTCATCTTTATATCTCTTTGATCTCTTTGTGTAATTATCAACTAAGGAAATAAGATTTTGATTCTCCTTTTTGAGCTCTTTAATCTTCTTTTCATCATCAGCAAAATATCCCATCTTGAATACCTGTTAACAAAATAGAACTTGACAAAAATGATCGTTAATCCAAAATATGAAATCTCAAGAAATACAGAAAAACTTGCAAAGAAATTCAGAGATTTTGATCACAATCAGAACTATGTCCCCCTAGGCAGACTTAGCACGGGGGTCCCGCTATTCAAGGCCATAATACAGTTTTGAAAAAAAATTGAAAAATTTGACTAAGTGCCAGAACTCGCAAGTTACTATTTAACTCGCAAACCCTAAAACTCGCAGACTAAGACTTGCGCGTTCTATAAATTCTCAACCAAACGCGCAGACAAACTCGCAAGTAAACTCGCAGATATTTGCGTGTTTTGAGAAACTCGCAAGCAAATACGCAGATCAAACTCGCAAGCGCCTAAACTCGCTAACCACTGTTCACACTAGAACTCGCTAATTGTGATGTGCGCATTTCCCAAACTCGCAGATCAAAGCTTGCGCGTTTGAACTAAACTCGCTAGCCACTCTTGCGCGTTTCAACACTTAGAATTATTTTCTGAATTTTCAAACTCGCAGGTCGATAAACTCGCTGATCACTGTTTCTCCTCAAACTCGCAAGCCTAAGAACTCGCAGGTCACTATTCCTTCTTAAACTCGCTAGCTTCAATTAGCGAGTTTGATGAACTCGCTGGCCACTACTAGCGCGTTTCTTGAAACTCGCAAGTAGCGTTGCGCGTTTTAGACCAAATTCTTCCTTCGACTTGCGCGTTCTACCCTGATGAATCTTGCGCGTTTCACGAAGAACTTGCGCGTTTTGGCGATCTAGCGTGTTCTTCCGTTTTTCGACCCAAAAACCATCTTTTTCACCTTAAGTCGATCTTTTCTTGTCCAATTGATCTGTAACTTTGCAGAATCCTTTGTAATCAACCCAAGAACAAGTTCCAATACACGATTTTTACAATTAAACAATTACAAACCAAAAAAAATTGATGAAACAGTGACTAACGACTCGTGTACAAACAATCAACCAAAATCACGAATTCGAATGAAATTACAGTGCAATACGAAAATTAAATTACATAGACTCGATCTAATACACTTTGCGATCAAAACCTAATCAAAATCTGCTCCAAAAACTCACAGAAACTCAGAGTTCAAAATTTCTTGAAAGAAAAGTAACGAACCAAACTTTCTTGATCTGATTTCACTTTGAATCTGCTCTGATACCAATTGTTTGTTCCAGATATCAACTTCTAAATCACAAACAAATACTCAAGATGATAATTCGAAACTCATATTCATTTATCTCAATCACAGATTACAAACTTGCAACTTTATCTCTCTAGACTCTCTCACTAGAATGATAAGAATGAAGTTCTTCTCTAATCAGCTCTCTCTCTTTCTACAATATGAATTGATACGTCTTTCACATCTCTTTACAAACAAAGACAACAAAGGTATTTATACCTACAACAATTACAAGGAAAGTAAAATACACATAACATTGACTTTGACTTTATTACAAATAGACTTTGACTTTTGATGAGAGTTGACTTTCCAACTTTGACTTCTTGATCTTTTATCTTCAATCTTTATGATCTTGAATCCAACATATTTATGCTCTAACACAACAATAAACTAATAATATAACTAACTTTAACTAATATAATATCTAACATTTAGATATTATATATCTAACTAAACTAAACGATTAACTAACTAAGATAACTAACTAAAAAGATTAAACATTAGTTACTTTGACATTTATTACAAACGACATAGACTTTAATAACGAGAATCGACTTTCCGGCTTTAGCTTCAGATTGCAATCTTCAGTTTGGATGATCTTGAATCCAATAGATATGTGATCTAACAATCTCCCCCTTTGGATCAAGATCATTACTAAAAAGATTTTAACAATTTAGTCTTCTTTTTCAGCTCAGAAGATGTAATCTCTTTCTCTAGCTCAGAATGCTTTAGCAAAGTATCTTCAAAGAAAATTTATCTGAAATCAGCATGTCTTCAGAATACTTTGGTCTCGCAGTTCTTTGTTGGATTTTCTCTTCTTTCATCTTGTGATGTAATGGACATTTCTTCTAAAGCTTTAGATTCTCACCCTTTTTGATGAAAAGTACAACAACTTCATCAAAACTTTGAGTAAGAAATGTCTTTCACTTGGAGCCCCTGATCCGTCAATTCATAAGATATTCATCCAGATCTTTGAAAATCTAGTCAAAGTAGTCGTGTAACACCTGAATCAACTAATGAATCGGTTAACATGCCTGTCAGTAACACTAAGTCACTGTATGTAACAAATACACATTGGAAAGGAGTTGTTTGATGTTGACTCCCCTAGGGCTTCCATTTAATCATCGAAACACCACGAAGGTAAATTTCTATCAACGTTATGACAAAGAAACTAATTCCTTGTGTGTTCGTGAAAGTGATGGAAGGAATTAAGCACTTGATGATTGCTTATTAGGATCAAAATTTGTGTAAACCACTGAGACAACAGTAAGTTAAACACATACTCAATGTGCAGGATTGAAGTGCGAAGGTGGGGCAGACATCCTTCTTTTCAATATCTAGATTTTCCAAATGAAAATCAGATAGCAAATGTGCTGTTTCCCCTTAGAAAATGTGAAACACTCTCTTGTTAAGAAGAAAATGAGTAGTTGGTGAGGTTTGATCAAGAGTTGGCTTGGGCTAGTTGCCTGTTTCAATAATGTTCACGATAAAATTGTGAAACACTAGTAATGTGGTTGCCCGGCTATTTCATTTGTGATATTCTTTTAACTCTGTTTTCACACGCTATTTCTTTTAAACATTAAGCTCACTCTAATCACACTCATTTCTTTTCGACTTCTCACACTCAATCACTATGGATTAACTTCTTGGGTAGAAATCACTGTTTAACGTGATTCCATAGAAGTTTCTTGTAAGTCCTAGCACACTGATCCCGTATTTCCTATAAGGAATATGTTGCTCAATCTGGTTTAGCTTATCATGTAAGCTTATGTTAAACATTTAAAGTACACTCCCAAAATATAAAATCTGATGAAAAATCGGGAAGTGATTTGAACATTTAAGAACATGATTTCAAATGATTGAAAGTTATCCTTCTTTCAACCATTTATGAGAATAAGATAAAGGATTATACCTTAACGTGTGATCTTACATCTCATGAAGCTAAGCTTAAAGTCATAAACATATGAACTTGTAAGCATCTCTCAAAAATTCTGCAAAAGTCTTATGTCAAGTCAAAGTAAAATTTATGCACTTAAATTGAAAAGACAAAAAGCAGTAAAACTATTAACGTACAAGTTATGATAAAAAATAATTAGAAGTCATCACCTTTTATACTCCCCCTGAAATTATGCATCTAAAATATGTCAGTTCTAAAGCACATGATAGAGATCCACAACTTCCTTTTTGAAGTGTAGGTCATCATATCTATCGGATGCAAAACATTTCAGAAATTTATATGTACTCCCCCTTGATGGTTGATTTCCTCGTTGGAGTATCAGAGTACAATCCTTATCAGCTCAGGAGTATGGTATTTTGATGATTGAAGTGCGAGTCCTAAACTGTAGTGTTTAGAAGTCATTCTTCGTTGAAGTACGGGTTCTAAGTTGATTTACATAGAAGCCATTGTTCTCCTACTCTGATACCATTTGTAACATCCCAGGCCAACCGTACTGAAATTGTATTCCCAATCACAATTCAAGCAATCTCTATTCAATATATGACAATATCAAGATTTTTGAGAGAAAGTGTTCATCTCATAGATCTAACAATGATATTACATTATATCTAGCTACATGATTTACAAGGCAACTTGGTATTTATACCACAAGTCTAAAACCACAACTCTTTACATTTCAGCTAATCTTTAACTAGTTTCCTGTTCCAGACCAGTTCAACTTCTTTTAAGCTGTTCCTCCTTCTATGTGTACCTGAACTATCTATATTCCTGTCATAGAAAAGATTAGTAGAATGAATCTAATTAGAAGATTTAACTGACCTTCTGAATAGAGCAGTTTTCTGATGTGAGCTTGCGGCTGGTTTGTTAGAACCAACTGAATTATTTCTAGGTGAGTGGATTTTTAACTCTCGAGTAGTTCGCTCAGTCACCACCACCATCTTTGAAATAATATCTTGAAGCTCTTTTACCTTTGAAGCATAACTGTCTCTTTCTTTGACAATAAGGTTAATCTTCGACTCAAGCTCAGACTTCTTTTTCTTCTCTTTCTATGCAAATTTAGACAATTCAGATAACTTTGCATTAAGCTTCTTAATTGCAGCTTCAAAGGTGCTTCATTTCTTCTTCAAATCCCTTCTTAGCACCCTTTCCTCCATCTGATATATCTTTTAAGAGTCCACCATTCTTCTTTTCAGCTGCCTTCTTCTCTTTGGCAAACTGATCTCTTTCCAAAATTAGTACTTTCTCAAAGTTACTAACTTGTTGAGAAAACTTTAGACATTTAAGCTCAAGTGTCTTCTTCTCTTCAACACTCTTCTTGGAAAGGTCTGAGAACTTCTTTTCAAAATCTGATATTTTCTTTTGAAGCTCAGATTTCTCAGCTACCAAAACCTTAACTCTTGATGACATATATGATTCTATCATAATCTTAGCAATATGTTCCCATAACAGCTTTTTTGTAACCTCTTCACGTTCTTGTGTAAAGAAGATCTCATTTGAAATCTTCTCTGATATTCCTTCCAGAATAAAAGATTTGGCTAAGATGTCAGCTATATATCTTTTTCTTTGCTCGTCTGAGTACATATCAAGTGGTACTGGAAGCCCTTTTTCTTCTCTTTCTCCATTCTTCTTCACTAGAGTATAAACTCTCCTTGGAACTGTCATAATTCTGTACTCTAGAGATCTTCTTATAAGTTTCTTCTATTCATGTCTATATATGAAATCCATGAACTGATCTTTCCATTGCTCATACTCTCCTCTGAAGAGTATAGGTGGTTTGTTATCCATACATATTGAAGAAGCTTCGCTTGATGTCATCCTGTTTAATTTGATGTGCAAAAATAACTTGGATTTAAACGTTATTCCAGATAAAATTTGATCACAGAATTAAAGACCCTATTACAGTTTTAAAAAATTTGTCTAAGTGCGAAATTAGTGCAAAATTCAGGTTTGCGTTTGAAGAAGGTCACACAAAGGAGAGGTTTGCGTGTCAAGTGGGTTGCACAAACTGAGGCTTGCGTATCACGTGCGTTGCACGAAATGAGCTTTGCGTATCACGTACGTTGCGCAAAGTAAGCTTTGCGTTTCAAGAAGGTTGCACAAACTTGACTTGAGCTTTTCGTGAAGAGATGAACACGTGTACTAAGGTTTGTGCTGCTAGAGGGTTGCGAAAACTGAGCTTTGCGTTTCCTTGTTGTTGCGAGAAGTGAAGTTCGAGGTTTGCGTGATGCTTGAGTTGCGCAAAGTAGGCTTTGCGTATCAAGTGCGTTTCACAAAGTGGACTTTGCGTATGACGTTGGTTGCCCAAAGTAGGTTATGCAAAGTGAGCTTTGCGTGTGTTCGTCCTCTAGTTTGCGCAAGTTCGACCTGTACTTCGAAAATCAACTAAAAATTGTATTGCTTCGTCGATTAGCAGTACTAAACTCTACCAATATGACTTCAAACACTTCTAAAATAGTTTGCTATCACTCGATCTCGATAAAAAACACCTTTTGAAAATAAATTTGATCGCACAATGACTTTTTCAAAACGAACTCAGACCACAAAAATCACAAAATGGAACTCGATTTAAGCTTTATACTGAAATTAAACACTCACAACTCGATCTAGCACCCTAATCGATCACAACCTGATCGATTTTAACACCTAAAACACCTTAAATCTCGAAAATGATTTTTCAATAAGAACACATAGTCGTTTTCTTTAAAAACTTGATTTTAATCTTAATTAGGCTCTGATACCAATTGTCGGTCCAACAATGTTTATCAAGTTTATAGAATACGACAACACAATATGATTACCAACCTGTATTGATATATAACAAAGGTTACAAGGTTGATCGATTCAAGCTCTAGATTGTGTTCTCTGTTTTTCTCTCTTTTACACCTTTTAGTGTGTGTTTGTATGTGTCTATGATCTGATTTGATTGAGAGAGTTAGAGATACACTTGCTTAAAGATCTTGTGTGTCTAACACACTACCTAACATAATATCTAGATTTAATATCTAGATATTATTTCTAAATAATATCTATTACAAAGATACCAAATAACAAACTATAATATAACTAATAACTAACTAAGTTAACTAATACAATAACAAACAATTACTTTGACATTTATTACAAACAAACATAGACTTTAATAACGATCTTCAGTTTGGATGATCTTGAATCCAATAGATATGTGATCTAACATAAGAGTTGAGTGATATACACGTTCATTTGAAGAGGGAGAAAGTTTGAGAGAAAACTTTGTAATCGTATTCTGGATTGGAATTGAAAATGGAAATTGATTAAATTGTTTGTGTCATCTTGATAAACCCTGATTGTGGGACACCCATTTGGTATCAGAGCATACAGATTTTCAGGAACAAGGTTCAATTCGAAGATTTCTTGGTCGAATTTTTACGAACTCGCAAGCCGATCTGCGATCTTTGATTTTTGGGTTTTAGAGATGTTTTGGGCTTGAATTTGTATGTTCTAGATTCTTTCTGACATATATAACATTTTTTTTGTAATACGAAGTTCAATTCACATTAGATCAGTGTGAATTTTGGATTTTTTTTTGTAAAGTTTTGTTCGTGTTGGTTTACGCACTGTATCTGTATCTAGTTTGTAATTTTGGTCTTATAGTTTGTAATTCTTTGATTGTAATCCATTAAGACAGTGTTCGTGGTCAAAGTGGTAAGTTTTCAGGATCTAATTCGAAGATTTGGATCGATTTGGGCTGAAATTTGAAGTTTTTTAAACTGAGATATGAAGAATTCACGTTGAAACTGAAGAACTCGCATAAAATGAGGAATTCGCAAAGTGCATTTCTCATGGAAATTGATTTCTGAAAAAGTTAATGTGTAGAATTTGCATATTCTTTTATACGAAAAGTGAAATCTCTCATAACTCTCTTATACGAAAAGTGTGTTGAAAATTTTTCTAAGGACAAAATTTGCATATGCTTGTATGCGAAAAGTGAGGAACTCGCATATTGTAGCATACGAATTCCTAGAATTCGCATTGTGTTTCATGCGAATTGCTCAGAATTCGCATAAGAGTGATATACAAATTCATCAGATTTCGCATAGAAAATTTTAAAATTTTCTAAGTATAAAATTCGTATTGATGCGAATTGTTTGAGTTTGAAAAAGTTTCTAAGTACATAATTTGTATGTTTCTGTTGTGCGAAAAGTTGATTTTAGAATCTTTCTAAGTCTAGATTTCGCATAGTGTTGTGTACGAATTCTTAGAACTCGCATATAGCATTGTGCGAATTCTGAATTGTGCGAAATCTGGATATTGTATTGTGTGCAAATTCAATTGCATTGTGTGTGAATTTCTAATATTGTGAGAATTCTTAAAGTGTTTGTGTGTATATGCGAATTCTTTGTGTCTAGTGTGAAATCTTTTCCATACTTAGGATTTTCCTGAGATTTTTCAGAATTGACCAAGTTTGACTTTTGTGATCTAGATTATTTCTGAATTTCTGAAGATCATTATTAAACAGTGCTTGTCAAAGATGAGTTCCAGAGAAACTTTAGCAATTGGTACAGAAGTTAAGCCACCGGTACTTTTCAAAGGCGAAAATGAACAATGGAAGGACCGCTTCCTAGTCTTCATAGACCGCAACGATTTGGGTGACTATATCCGGTTATCTCTCAAGGAAGGTGTCATGAAACCTCCCACCAAGATTTAATCTACCGAAGGAGAGAATGGTGAGGAGATAGTTAACAAGGAATACCCACTGCCTCTAGAAAAGTATACAGATGAACATATGAAAAGGGTTAAAGCTGACAGACTGGCGAGGTCTTTTATTTTACAAGGGATTCTGAACGAGATTTAGGTGAAGATTGACAGTTATAATGCCACGGGCAAAGAGATGTGGGAACAACTTGAAAAGATGATGCTCGGATCCAAGATTGGTAACCAACTTAATGTCTTAAACTGCCTGAACAACTACGAGGAATTCAAGGTTAAGGAGGGTGAATCTCTTGAGACTAAGGAGGGTGAATTTGAAGGCTAAGGAGGTTCGTAACTTTGCTGAACGAACTTACCAAGAACAAAGGCAGGAAATCTCAGATCGAGCTTGTTAAGACACAGTCTAATTGGATTCAAGATCATCTAAACTGAAGATCGCAATCTGAAGCTAAAGCCGAAACGTCGATTCTCGATATTAAAGTCTATGTCATTTGTAATAAATGTCAATGGAATTGTTTGTTATTGTAATAGTTAACTTATTATATAGTTTGTTAGATATTAGTTAACTTAGTTAGTTTCTAGTTATTTAGTTAATTATATTATTTAGTTAGAAATAATATCTAGATATTAAATCTAGATATTATAGGAAGTGTGTTAGACACACTAGTTAGATTAGATATTTGTGATATCTCTCAATCTCTCTAACATATCAGATAAGAATTCACACATACAAACAGACACTAAAAGGTGTAAAAGAGAGAAAATACAGAGAACACAAAATAGCTTGAATCGATCAACCATGTAACCAATTTTTATAATCAATACAGGTTGGTAATCTTATTGTGTTGTTAATCTAAGAACTTGATATAATATTGTTGGACCCACAGAGTTGAATGTCAAATTCCTAAGCATACTTCAGCCAGAATGGAAGAGGTTCACAAGGCAGATGAAACAAATGAAGTATCTGAACGAGATACCACTACACGAAGTATATGATACTTTAAGTCAGAATGAAGAAGAGATGGAGGAGATTAAAGATAAGAGAAAGAAAGCTAAAATGTTGGTTATTGATCCTGTTACCTTGGTGGTAAAGAAGAAATAAAAGTGATCTATGAGCTTAAAGAAAAAGAAGAAAGTTATATTTTCTGAGTCCGATGAGGTGGAAAGTGATGAGAATTCTGACTCCGATGACTGTGAGGACCTGAGACAGGCAATGTTGTTGTTGACAAAAGCTTTCCAAAAGAAGTTCTATAAGAATCCTGGTTCCAACAGTCAACGATATTCTTCGGGTTTAAAGAACTACGAACATAAGGAAATAGTCGAAGAAAAAAGGTTTCATGAGAAGAAACTGGAAGTGAAGAGGTATAGGACTGAAGAGAAGAAAGAGCCCGAGCTAGTGGAGTGCTATAACTGTGGGAAAATTGGTCACTTTGCAAAGGATTGCCGGAAACCAAATGTCCATAATTCCGAGTATTACAAGAATAAGATGCTTTTGGCCAAGCAACAGGAGGTTGGCCAAGCACTTATGGTCGAGGATGAATACTGGCTTGATCATTCTGAGGATGGAGAGAAAGAAGAAAATGCTCACATGTGTTTTATGGGAAGGAATGACAATGAAGCTGAAGCAGAATCTGATTGTGAAGATAATGAAGAGGTATGTGATATATCTGAATCGGATTTCTTAAATCAAATGAATGCCATGATGGTTCAACTCCAGGAATTAGAATCTAACCTTAAACGTGAGAAAGGTATCATCAAAGAGAAAAACCAGTCAATTCTGAAACTTAGCAATGACATTGCTGAGAAGAACGTATTGATTGATGCTTTACACAAAAACATTGATACCAGCATGAAAGAAAAGACTATAATTCATAATGAACTATCTGAAACTACTTCAAAATATAGACTATGTGTAGATCCCAGTATAGTGCAATCAACAACAAATAGTATCAAAGATGAATAAGATTTAAGCCACAACTACTAGTCATATGATTAATATGAAATCAAAGGGTTACATGTTTACATAAATTATTTCTGATCAGAGAAAGTAAACCTATTGACTAGTAATCTGGAAATTATGAGACTTAACTAATAAATCTTTCTAATGAAATGTTTAACCCTAATTATGAGATAAATATGCCTTTATATACTTAGGCTTACAATCATAATGGGCTTATGGGCTTTGGGCCCATCTACTAAAACAACTATTAAATAATTATATTATGCACCCTTATAAATACTTTATTCCACTTTCAACACAAAGGAATTTAAGTCCTAACATTCTCCCCCTAAAGTTGAATAAAGCATTTAACAACTTGAAAGACTTCAGGCCTTGATCTTCTTTCCTTCTTGGACCTTTGAAAAACTTTGGTGTTGCATGTCTTCATGTCTTTCCACGCTCCCCCTTGAATAAAGCTCTTGGTCTTCATAGTATCAACTTTGTAACCAAATTCAATGTACATTAACCTCGACTGAACACACTATCAAGAAGCTTTTAATTGTAGAAACTCAACACATCGGATAAGCACACAAGCAAGATAATGTGAGAGTTACGTGACATTCCACGGTGCTTCTTCAGTTTAAAACAAAGAATCTTTCTTTGAACCGCGAGTTGAATAGATTTGTTTTCTTCTCAAGAACTTGTTTCAATCAGCGCATAGGAGGAATGATAAACAAACTTGTAGAAGACACCACATGATACGGGAAAGAAGAAATAAAATCTTTGAAATCTTCACTGTCTTCAAACAAACAAAATTTACAATTAAACTCATATCTTCATCTCTTTGATCTCAAGATTGTCTTCAGAAACACACTTTCTCTTTTCACAGAACAAACTCTCTTTATAACATTGAAATTGAACTTTGAAAAACTCTCCCCCTTTTTGATGATTGTGAACATCATGATCATCAAAACTCTTCAATTTCACCACATTCTTTGATCTCCCCTTGAGAATATGACATTCTCCGCCCTGTGATCCGTCAATTCATGAAATGTATATATCCGAATCTTTTCAAATTCAGATATACTAGGAATTGTAAACCTGAATCAACAAATGATACAGTTAGTATGCCTGTAAGTAGCACAGAGCCACTTTGTACAACAGATGTACATTGGAAAGGAGCTTTTGTGATGTTCACTCCCCCAGGGCTTCCATCCAATCATCGAAAAACCACAAGGGAATTTTCTATGAATGTTATGACAAGAAAACTCATTCCTTGTGTGCTCGTGAAAGTGTAGAAATGATTGAAGCTACTTAGCTATAGATCAGGCTCAAATTGTGTAAACTGTTGAGACAATAACAGATATTACACGGACTCAATGTGCATGAAAGAGGTGCGAAGGTGGGGTAACTTTCCTTCTTTTTCAATATCTAAATCTTCCGAGTGAAGATAATATAGCATATATGCTGCGTCCCCAAAGAAAATGAAACATTTTTTTCTTAAGAAAGAAACGAGTGTCTGGTGGGGTTATAGCAAGAGTTGGCATGGGCTCACTGCCTGTTTCAATGATGGTCACCAAAGATTGTGAAGTAATCAAAATATGTGGTTGCCCGACTCAGAAAGTGGTTGGTGCAGAGTTATGATATTCTTTTAACTCTGTTCTCACACCCTCTTTCTTTTTAACATTAAAGCTCACTTCTAACCAAACTCCCTTTTTCATTTTTCCGCTCAAGACAATGAGAAAAACTAAATCGGATGAGTTATCTCCCCCACTCTTTGATTTATGTCCCCTCACCCCTCAATCACTCAAGGATAACTTCCGGGGTAGGAAACACTGGTTAACATGAATCCATGGAAGTTATGATTAAGTTCTCACACAAATCCCATGTAAGTCCTAAAAGAATAGCATCTCACAGTTTAACTTGAACATTTAAGCTCAAATAAGACAACACTATCAAAAAGTATGCTCAGGAGATTTGAGCAATTGGTCTTTGAAAAGCTGACAATGTATCAATCAAATCAAATAAATTGGGTAGGGTAACAAAGATTTGGATATTTTGTTTATATGAACGAATATAAACAATTTTGCAATGAAAGCACAAGATTAGAACTTATGATTGATGCTCAACAACATTGAATTTTAAACGGGGGTATTACCATCGAAAAATTGTTTCGTTATGAGACAATGTAATAACAAGTATAAATGAAGTATTGAACCTATGTGTGTGAATACGTTACAGTATAAAAACAAGATAATACGCAAGTATTGATCTTTAGAAACACACCGTCAGTTAAACATTAAAGCTCAAAAAAATGAAAAACATTTAAAATCACACTTCCAAATTCATAAAATCTTTTGAGAACCAGAAGTGGTTTGAACATTTCAGAAACCGTTTTTCATGCTTGAAAGTTGTTCTTCTTTCAAACACTCAGAGATCTAGGATTAGAAGATATTTACGTTTAAGCTCCCCCTCAAATCATGATATAAGGATATAGATCTATTAAGCTCCCCCTAGATATTTGCAAAATATCCAAGTCTGAACGTTGAAGAGCGGGTCCTGATCTGTCATGAGATCAGAAGCCAAACTTCGTTGAAGTCCGGGTTCTAAGCTGATTTACTTAGAAGCCATCGTTCTTCTACTCCCCCTTGACAGTAGGTGCCTGCAACAAAGAATCAGTTTTTGGCTTTGTTGCCCATTGGTATTTGGGTCCTCGAATGTTAGTTGCAGTTCTTGTGGGGGATATAGAATAAGAACCATACCAGAAATGATCATTGGTTTTGTGAATGTGATCATGTGTACGACAATAAGAACAGTGGTATTTCTTACCTGACAACTTGAGTAACTGATCTCTTGAGTAGATGTGATCAGGTTTACCTTTACTCACATTGTTCTTCTTTGCATTAAACGCATGTACACACGATTCTCTTCCTTTCAGCTCATTTTCAACTGGTTTCTTCTTTCAGACCAGTTCCTCTTCTTTGTATCTCCGTCTTCTTTGATATGAACCTGAACCATCTATATTGCTATCATAGAAAAGGTTTGGTTTACGAATCCGATCAAAAGATTTAACTGACCTTTGTGAAGAGACAAATTTCTGATTTGATCTTGATACATTCTTTTCAAGTACTTTAATCGTCGAAGCAAAGTTGTCTCTTTCTTTAACAAGCAGGTCAATCTTCTTCGTAAATTCAGACTTCGTTTTCTGCTCTTCTAGTGCCTTCTCATATAGTTCAGATAACTTGGCAGTAAGCTTTTTGATCTCCGTCTCAAACATGCTTCGTTCTTCTTCAAATCCCTTCTCAGCATCATTTCTTTGGCCGGATATTTCTTTGAAGAATCCCACATTCTTTTGTTCAATGGCCTTCTTTTCTTTTGCAAACTTTACTCTTTCAAGGATGATTACTTTCTGAAAATCAGAAACTTGCTGAGATAGTTTTATGCATTTCAGCTCAACTTCTTTCTTCTCATCTGCACATTTTCTCGAAAAATCTGAGAACTTCTTTGCGAAAGATTTCTCAGACTCGGATTTATCTTTAGCATGCTTTTGCTCCAAATCAGATATTTTCTTTTGATGCTAAGTATTAGCATCTTTCAGTTTCGAGAGTTGTTCCTCATATCTTTCAACAGTGTTATTCCCAGATTCTAGTTTCTATTCAAGATTAATCAAACAAAACAAGAAATCACAAACAATTACCTGTTTGATTTCAATTCAATTCCAAGATTACACTTTCTCTCTCTACAATCTCTCTCTAACGAACTCTGTCTCTTTCTCAGATATTTCTCTCTCTAAACTTACTGAGTTCGGTATTTCACTTTTATACACCTACAAATTACAAAGGAAAATAAATTATTTATACCTACAACTAAAACAAGGAAACAAAATACAAAATACATTTGACTTTTATTAAATAAGACTTTGACTTTGATGAGATTTGACTTTTTTAGATTTGACTTCTTGTACTTTGACCTTCAGTCTTCGTGATCTTGTATCCAACAGATTTATGCTCTAACAAACAGAGACTGTTTGCTGAGTTTTAGATTTTAAATTAGAAATCTTTCTTTTTAGCTAAGAGTTCTCAACTTCCAATTCTCTTCCTGTTAATAAACCCTTTGGCCCTAGCATCAACCATTCAATGCAATCCCACAACTCTTTTCCTGTCAATTTGTTAGAATATATTTGACTAGAGAGTTCACTCAAAATGTCACGAAAAAAATCACTAGAGATACTACTAGTCATATAATTTCTAGCTAATTTGTTAGCCCTCTCTCTTTCCTCCTTTTCCACAGGAGAAGCTTTTGTAGGAATTTGGGATTGCATCTCTCCTTCAGTCAAAGATAATCTGATGTAGTGACCCACCTCATGTTCGTCTACAAAATACAAAAAATGAGCTTTCCACCTTTCATATTCTCCTTTGGACCGTAGACTTGGTGGACACACCATTTTGATCGTTTGGAATGACAACCTGAAAAGAGGTTTAGGATACAACAGTACCCCTCCACCCTATAACAATAACTATTTCCCTCTCACTTCAGACCTCTTAGAAAGACAAGAGAAAATAGACTTACCTACAGGAGCCAAGGATGTAAATCCTCTTGACAGTGTAGTGATTGAGGAAGAGGCTGAAGAAGAGACCACTAAGGGTAAGAATAAGGATGACCTTAAAGAAATCCCTTTAGAATATCATACTCTTACTAATGAAAGGGGGGTAAACCTTTTGTAAAGAGTGAGAAGGCTGAAAGTTCTAAGAGAGGGAAGGGAAAGGTACAGGGAGTCCATTACATGCAAACCACTATTGTTAATCCCTGTACTTGTAAACAGAATAAGCCCCAACAACAAGATAAAACAAGGTGAAAAGCAAAACCCTTTTGGCCTGGAATCTCATTTTGAGGGGGAGGCTAGTGTTGAAAAAGAAAGGGGGATTGGTGCTACAAGTGTGAAAGAAGCAGAAACAGATCAAGCAGCAGAAACAAGTGTGAAAGATGCAGTAACTGAGTCAACAGCAGTAACTACACCAGAAGTAGTAACCACAGCAGTAGAAATAGAGAAAGTTGCAGATGAAACAGGTATGTCTACAGAAGTAATAGAAATTGCAGAGACACTTGTGAAGGCAAAGACTGACACTCCCAAGGCTACTCAAAAGGCTAAGGGAGTAATAATAAAAGAAGGTGGTTCTGAACAGAAAAAGAAGAAGATCAGTGAGGCAGAGATCAAAAAGAAAGGAAAAGAGAAAGTGGTTGAGTCTGAGAAACCAATGAAGAAAGAGAAACAAATAGCTATGGATGAGGAGCTAGCCAAGAAGCTGCAAGCTGAATTAATACAAGAGGAAGAGTCTCAAACGGCAAAAGACAGAGAGATGGCTTTAGAACTGTCTACAAAGCTCAATGAAGAATTTCAATGGAGTTTGAAGACAACAACTATTGCTAAGAAAGTAACATTTAGAGAAACTAAACAAAGCCAAAGAAAGCCTTCCAAGACCTTCCTATCAAATCAAGAAAGAAGGAAAATGATAAACTTTCTGAAATGAGCTATTGGAGTTCCTGAAGGAATGTTTACCAACATGACATTTGGAAGGATAGAGGAGCTATACCAGAAGGAGATAGCCAAGCTAAAAGGGGATTTCATTCAAAGGGCTGAGGTTGAAAGAAAGTTAAAATAAAGACATGATCTCAACATACAATAGCCTTTCCCTGACAGTGAGGAAGGCACTCCTATCAAAGAAAAGACAGAAGCTAAGCAAGAATAGACTTTGGCTCAACAGATTGGAGCTATGAAAAGAATGTAATCTATTGCTACCAAGCCCAAGGCAAAGAGGCCAAGAATTGAAGAAGTTGAAAAGGAGATTGAAAGTGCAAGAGCAGAACCTTCAGCAGAGCCAGTGCAGAATCAAGAGCAGTCCAATCAATAATCCAATGAGCAATTCCATTTGTACATGACTTTGACAGATAAAGAACCAGTGCAAGCTGACCCTGTATCAATAAAGGCACAAGAGATCATTCACTGGGATATTCTGAAGGACAACAGAAAATACTATTTCAGATTCAAAAGAATGGGTGATCAGTATGAGGTGTATGCAACCTGGGGAAAGATAGTGAGAAGCTGTACAAGGTCTGATCTGGAAGAATTATACAAAGTTGGACTGATTCTGTATAAAGATGTACTGGAAGGGACTGAAATGAGCTTAATCAAGATTGCCATGGAGTACTTATGCATGATGTTTGAGCCTGAAAGAGTAAAGTACACGATCAAAGACTTACATCATGAGTAAGGACTCAAAAAGATTGATCATTGGATGTTATTTGAAAGCTGTGGTGTCTACATGATCACAATTGACAAAAGCTACCATGAGAACTACTTGGTTGACAAGATCTATGACCATAGCAAAGCTAAGTTGGAAAGGATGTTGAAAGCCAAGCTGGTATGTGCTAAAAGATAAAAAATGGCCAGAATTGTGATTAGAAGGAAAATTAATCAAAGTCTGGGATTGGATCCAAATCTGGGAAATTAAGCTGAGGTGTTGAAAGCATCATGAAGACCCTATGCTGAATAACTTAACTTCTCATTTTGAAAAGTTAAGTTAGGGGGAGATTGTTGGGTCTGAATGTGCTAAGGATGAATACTACTGCTACTTGAAAGGTATTACTACTGTAAGATGAAATATTACTACTGCTAGCAGAATTAATACTGCTTGAAGAGTTAGTGCTGCTACTTCAATAGTTAGTACTGCTTGGAGAGTTAGTGCTGCTACTTCAATAGTTAGTACTGCTTGGAGAGTTAGTACTGCTTGAACTTAATACTGCTAGACAAGTTAATACTATTAGCATGTTAATAATGCAAGAAAAGGTTAATATTGCTGATATGGTTAATGTTGCTGGAAGAATTAATACTGCTTATGAAGATTAAAGTTGCTGAGAAAATAATGATGGAATGATGCGAAAGTGAAGGAGATTTGAAGATAATTATGGACTGGATCATGAAGGTTAAATTTTCTTTTATAATTATCTTGTAATCTGTCTTGTATATATACTGTATAGAAGGCATAGTTTAGAAGATACAAGAATTTCAATATACATTTGTTTAGAGAATTAACCTCAATGTTCTTTGAAGTCCTTTCAATAGAGAAGTATTGAACGTCTGTTGAGCCTGTTCAACAGATTGAGGTTGAGTTTGTAATCATTAAGTTAAACAATATAACTTGTGATTTGCATTCAAGTATTGTTTCATTGATTGAGTGTTAAAGTGTTTTTTCACAACTTCTTTAACATTGTTTCTGAGTGTGTTAATTAAATTATTCATTAGAATTTTTCGATCTTGACATGCGCTAACTGTAAATCCTACCATCTATGTGGAACATATGCGACAGTTCTGGGCAAATGCATCAACTTAGAATGTTGAGGGCAATCAGTTCATTCAATCAAGGGTCTATGATAAACCTATCACAATCACAGAAGGCTGCTTACGCAGTAATCTTCATCTAGATGATGCCTAAGGTATTTCTACTCTCTCAAAGGAAGATCTATTTCAAGAAATTGGTAGAATGGGGTATGAAGGTCCTACTGAGGTGTACAAGTTTTACAAAAGCAAATTTTCACCTCAGTGGAGATTCTTTGTTCATAGTCTTCAACATTGTCTTTCTCGCAAGACAACTTGATGAAGTGAGTTTAGCAGTACAATAGCCTATGCTCTTGTATGCTTAGCTACCTTCAGAAAGTACAATTTTTCCCAAATGATTTTAAATGATTTGTTGTCAAACTTGGATACGAAAACCAAAACCAAAAGATTTTTTATGTATACAAGGTTTGTACAAGAGGTACTTAACATGGAGTTGACAGATTTACCCTATTTTAAAGAGGTATATGTACCAAAACCTCCCAAAGAGAAGGTATTTTCCAATATGAGAAGGCCTAGTAAGGACTTTTCTGGACAAGACACACCATTGTCCTCTATAATGATGCTTGTGTCCCACTCACATGGTGAGGCATCAGGGTCACAGCCCATATCTGACCAACCCACTGATGACCTACCCACACCATTCACTTCAAATGTTCTTCCCCAGATCCTTGTTGATAAGCCAATTCCCCCAATCACTCAAAAATACACAAAGAAAAAGGTACAGAAGGTTCCTTCCCTTCATGTATGTACACCCCAAAAGCCTACAAGCCCTCTAATGGAACATTCTCCCTAAGAGAATATCCAAAGGGAATCCATAGGGGTGTCTCCCAACCCCGAGAAGGTGCTCTCTCAGGAGAAGGATGAGCATGTGGGCAGCAAGGCTCACACTACTGATTATGCACAAGGTGTAGGTCAGGACAGTGTGAACATGGCTAAGACCTTCCCCACGACAACTTTGGACGAGAAATCATCGAAGGGACCCAGGTGCCAAGAAACCAAGGGGGTAGTAGGTGCTTTTGCTAGGCAGAAGGCCTCTACTAAAATATCCCATGATCCTTCATGGGTGGTAAACACACCTAAAGGAGGTGAGAACAGATATAACTATGATGAATTGAGGGAAACCATTGGTAATGTGAACCTAGATGTACTCAATCAAGGTTTAGAGATAAAGTCACTGAAAAAGGTGATCATTTCTCAATAGGGGCAGATAGACAAACTCAAGAAGATGGTGTTTAATTTGGTGCACAAAAATAAGAGAAAGCATTTTCTCTTAAAGAAAAGGGGAAGTGCTCATGATGCTTCCAAAAAGGGGGAAAATCAAGATGCTGAAGTTGAGAAGGAGAGTTCAGTTGGTATGGAATCTCAATTTGAGAGGGAGATTGGTATTGAAGCAGAAAAGAATGTTGAGGATAACAAGAAGGATCGAGGTGTGAAACAAGCAAAAACTGTTGTGAAAGAAGCAGTAACTCAGCAAGCAGTAGAAAATGAAGAAGTAGCAGTAACTAATGAACCAGAAGTAGAAACTGATAGAGCAGTAGAAACAAAGAAAACATCAACAGCAGAAATAGGATTGTCTATGGAAGAATCGAGATTGCAGAGACTTTGGTTAAGGCAAAGAATGACACTACTAAGGCTAAAGGAATGGTGATTAAAGAAGGAGGCTCAGTGAAGAGAAAGAAAGAGATCAGTGTGACAGAGGCCAAGAAGAAAGGGAAAGAAAAGATGGTTTAGCCTGAAAAAACATTAAAGAAGCAGAAGCAAATGAAATTGGATGGAGAATTGGCCAAGAAAATGCAAATAGAGTTAGCTACAGAAGCTCTGTCTTTGAAAGTAGCAAAGGAGTTGAATGCACAGTTTGAGAAAGAGTTTGAAAATGAGGATGACATCCAAAAGGCCAAAGACAGAAAGCTTGCACTGTATTTGGCAACAAGGCTTAATGAAAAATACCAGAAGAGTTTGAAGACTGCTGCAAAGAGGGTTACAATGAAAGCAACTAAACAAAGGCAGCCTTCAAAGAAACCAATAAGACAAACACAGCCTTCAAAGACCATTCTAGCTACACAGGAAAGAAGAAAGATGATAAACTTCTTGAAAGGATCTGTTGGAGTTCCTGAAGGGATTTTTACAAAAATGTCTTTTAGCAGTATAGAAAATCTGTACAAAAAGGAGATGGCAAAGCTACAAGGAGATTTCACTTAGAGGCTTAAAGTTGAAAGAAAGATGAAAGAAATACATGATCTAAACATTTAACAGCCTTTTCCTGAAAGTGAAGAAGGCACTCCTACTAAAGAAAAGGTAGAAGTTAAGAAGGAACAGACTCTAACTCAGAAGATTGGAACTATCAAGAGAAAGAAGTCAATTGCTACAAAGACAAAGGCAAAAAGACCAAGAACTGAGGAAGTGGAGAAAGAGCAGGGCAGTGAAAGAATGGAAGTTGAATCATCAAGACCTACTGATGCACCTCATGTGCCTGCTACTCCAGTCAGTTCCATGCTCCCAAAGATTATCTTTTGGGATGTATGTGTGGAGAAAGACAAGCATTTTCTCAGGATCAAAAGAGCAAATAACAGATTTGAGATCTACACAAGTTTTCATTAATTCATGCAAAAGTGTTCAAGAAGTGACTTAGAAGAAATGTATTCTGTTGGGATGAAGTTGTATGAAGACATGATTCAGCAAGGAGCTCAAGATGATACAAGGTTGATCATGGACTGGATATGTCTTATGTTTGAACCTGACAGAATACAACTTGAAAAGCAGAATGTGTTGAGATGGCGTTTGCTAAAGCAATGTGGAGTCTATGCTTTGTTTATGTCAAAGGCAAAGACAAAATATTATCTGGTGGAAAAGCAGTATAAGCATGATGTGATCAGATTGAATGGTATGCTGCAATTAAAGGTGAGTGGTGGAAGAGGATCAGAAATGGAGAAGAATCTAATCTAGTTACTCAAACAGCAGAATCCACAAGAGCAGCATAAACCACAAAGCAACAACAACAAACAGAGTATGTTGAAACTCAAGAGCAGAGTCAAGAGCAATCAAGTCAACAACCCTCAAAACAACAAAGTCAACCTGATGATCAATTTGATTTGTACTTAACAGTGACAGAAGATGAACCATTGAAATTTGATCCTATCTCAATGAAAGCTCCATAAATCATTCATTGGGATACTATGGTAGATAAAGGCACAAAATTCTACTGGATCAAGAGAATGGATGGCAAGTATGAGGTGTATTCAACATGGGATAAGATCATCAGAAGTTGTACCAGATCTAATTTGGAAGACATGTACAGGGTTGGATTGAAATCATATGGTGACTTGTTGAAAGGAGCAAGGATGAGATTAACAAAGATGGCTCTGGAGTATTTGTGTATGATGTTTGACCCTGATAAAGTTAAATATCTTATCAAAGACTTGCATCACAGAGAAGGGTTTAAAAGCATTAATCATTGGATGCTTGTTGAAAAATCTGGGATATATGTCATTACGATTGATAACAGCTTTCATGAGTATTATCTGGTTGACAAGGTGTATGATCACAGCAAGGAAAAGTTGCAGGGGATGATGAAGGCTAAGTTGGTCTGCACTAAAGGTTCAGAGATGACAAGAATTGTGATAAGAAGAACAATTAATCAATATGCAGAATTGGATCCTAATCTGGGAAATTGAGCAGTAATTTTGAAAGCATCATGAAGACTTTATTCTGAAGAACTTAACTTCTTGATTTCAAAAGATAAGTTAGGGGGAGATTGTTGGGTCTGAAATATGCTAAGTCTGGATAGTACTGCTACTTGAAGAACTTACTACTGCTAGTAGTATTAGTACTGCTTGAAGGGTTAGTATTGCTAGTTGAAAAGATAGTACTGCTTGGAGAGTTAGTACGGGCAGTAGGAAGTTACTACTGCTAGTATGTTAGTACTGCTGATGATGACAAGAAGATACTGCTAGAAGAGTTAATGCTGCTGATGTCGATAAGGATGGTTTTAAGCGAAAGACAAGGAGTTGAAGATAATTATGGAATGGGTGGTGAAGATCAATGTTATTTTTAATAATTATCTTGTAATATATATAGTCTAGAAGTCTTAGATTATGAAGAACATACGTCTTTTGTTTTAGATAGAATTAGCCTCAAGATTATTAGTGATCTTTTCATTAGAGAAGTTTTGAACGTCTGTTGAGTCTGTTCAACAGATTGAGGCTTTGGTTGTAATCATCAAGTTAATTCAATATAACTTGTGATTTGAATTCATATATTGTTTCATTAATTTTTTGTTAAAGTGTTATTCCGCAACTTCTTTAACAAAGTTTCTGAGTGTTTATTTAAATTCTTGTTTTAAATTTCGATCCTGTCATATATGCTCTAACATTCTCTCCCTTTGGATTCAAGATCATCTCTAAAGGATTTTGCAATTCAATCTCCCTCTTTGACGTAGGTTACGAAATAATCTCCTCCTTTGAATGATCTTTAGCAACATAAGCACAATCTCTTTAAGCTAAATAACAATCTCCCTTTCTTGGATAAATTTGTCTTCAAAAACTTTTGTAATCTCCCCAAAGTTTGTCTTCAAAAATAGTAACAATCTCCCCAAGGATGTAAAACCTCTTTTAAACACCGGAAAGAAATTATCTTCATATTCAGCTCAGTTTGCTTCAGCAAATTATCTTCAAAGAAAATTTCAGTAAAATCTGCTCGCTTTCATAAATCTTTTAATTTGCTCTTTCAAACTTGTACCATCATCACTAATCTTGCATTCTTTGACTGAATCTTTCTATGAACTTTCTTCAAATCATCTCTTCTTGATTCTCTTCCATAACAGATACAAACTTTTCTTTATCAAACATTTCTTACAAATCATCTCCCAACAATTCTTGAAAACATATTCTCCCCCTTTTTGATGATAGTGGCAATGAAATCATCAAAACTCTTCACAAGAAATGTCACGTACCAATCTGATATGACCACTGATTTTCAATAAAAGCCTCTGACCAACTTTCGATCCAAAAAGATATTCATCTGAATCTTTGCAAATTCAGACAAATATGAGTGTAACACCTGAATCAACAAATGAATCAGTTAAAATGTCTGTCTGAAACTGTTAGACCACAGTCTCATTGGATTCAAGATCATCCAAACTGAAGATCGCAATCTGAAGCTAAAGGCGGAACGTCGACTCTCGATATTAAAGTCTAATGTCATTTGTAATAAATGTCAAAGTTAGTTTTATTGTATTTTATCTATTTCTAAGTAACTAGTTAGTTAGTTGTGTTAGATCTGTTTTTATAGTAATTATTGTATTTATTTTCTAGCCTAGACTGTTCTTAATTGTGTAATCAGTTTGGTTAAGGCTAGGGGTATTTAAGTCCCCTTTGTCCTTTGTTTTTGTAACTTTGGCACTTCATTTTGAATAAATCTGATTAGATTTAGCGCTCCTACTTTCTCTCTCTAAAGATTTAGAGATTCTTGGACTTTCAATTGGTATTAGAGCATACTAGATCTTGAGAGGATTGAGAGAAATTGTTTTTAGATACTGAATTTGTAGAATAAGCAGAGAATTTGATTGATTTTCATGATTTTTCAAGAAAAATCTCTTTTTTGATTGATTCATAAAATTTGGATAGGTTTCTGACTTACTTTGTGCGTTTTTGATTTCTTTAGTTGCGTTTGTGATAGTCGATCATATTTTATTCACATTAGTTTGCATAAAACCATGATCTGATCTTTAATTTTGTGTTTTTGTGATTTTCTAGAAACTCGAAGTTCACGTACTGTTTCATTCAAGATATTGAGTTCTTGTAGTTTTTAATCGAATTTGTTAGTTGAATTGAGTAAGAAAGTTTTTTTCGTTCATCATTGTGTGAATTACTTGTTTGAATTTCAGTGTTTTAATTGATCTTACGCATTATATTTGATTTTCTATGGTTTGCGCATCATTCTCGTATGTTTGCGCATCATTCATATAGATTTACGCATCATTCATTTTGATTTGCGCAAGTTCACTGTTCTTCTAATTTTGGTGTTAGTGTATTTCAGGTTTTCGCATCAAGTTACATACGCAAGACTTATTTTGCGCACCAAGTGGCTTCCAAAAAAGTTCACCTCTTCAGTTTGCGGCTCAAGCTTAGTACGCAAAGCTTAGTTTGCGTATTCTGTTAGATACGCAAAACTCAGATCGCGCACCCTTGGTGGTCCGAAAACCTCATCTTGCGTACCTCCCTGCTTACGCAAAGCCAAGTTTGTGCATCCTTTGTTATCTGAAGTCTGGTTCTCATATCACTCAATTTGCGTACCTCTCTGCATTCGCAAAATACACTTTGTGGATCTTACTGCATACGCAAATCTTCTGTTTGTGCAAGTTCCAGACTTAGAATCTTTGTCTGAAATTTCTGATTTTCTCGAAAGATGTCTTTGCAAGCACAAATCTACAAGAATGACCTCATGATGTCATTGGGGTCTGATACACGTCCACCAGTACTGATCAATGAGAACGAATTCGAACAGTGGCAGGATCGGTTTATTAACTTCATTGAAAGACAACCAAATGGGGAGAACATGATGAAATTACTGACTCAGGGTCCTATGGAGACACCAAGGAAAGTTGTTCCAGCTACTACAACCACTGCTGCTACCACTATTGAGAAAGCATTAAGGAAATATGATGTTGATGAGCTGTTACGACATCAAGCTGATAGCCAGGCCAAATCAAATCTGATTCTTTCTCTACCCAATTCCATATACAACAGAATTGACTGTTTCAAACAGAATCCTATGCTGATGTGGACTCAACTGGAAAAGATTATGCTTGGTACAACTATGTCAACTCAGTTGCGCCAAACAAGGTTTATGAATAATTTCGAAGAGTTCAAGGCTAAGGACGGGGAAAGCTTAAAGAGTGTATTAGATTCATTTTGGGCTGTCATAAATGATTTGTACAAGTTCAAAGTCAAAAAGACTGAATTAGAGGCTAACTTGAAATTTTTGAATGCACTACAACCTGAATGGAACAAGTCACGCCATAGAATGAGAAATGATGTTCGAATATCTACTATGCCAATTCCGGAATTTTACGAAATTCTGATGTCAGATGAGTCAATGGTGATTGAATAGAAGGCAAAGCTGGATAAGAAGAATAAGCCTAAGCCAGTGGATCCAATTACACTCCTTGCAAGTCAACTGGCTGAGCAAGCATTAACTGAATCAGCTCATGATGGATCAACGGATGATGATGGCGAAGCTCTAGAAAAGGCCATGATACTTTTGACTCAGCACTATCAGAAAAGATTCAAGCACAGTTATGGTTCAACCACCTTCGGTTTACTTCTGGTTCTAAGAAGATAGAACTTGGTGCTCCTTCAAAGACATACACTCCAAAGTATGAACCGGCTAAGGTAGTTGACCAAAAGAAAGATGACAAAAAGGTCATGAACTGTTTTAACTGTGGGAAGCCTGGACATATGGTTAAGGATTGCAGAGTCAAAGTGGTAAAGGATGTTGCTTTTTATCGAAAGAAGTTGGCTCTAGCTGAAAAGAAGAAAAATGGAACCATCCTGTTGGCCGAAGAAGAATACTGGTTGGATCATTCGGACAACGAGACTGAAAATGAGGAGACTGCGGCTATGTGCTTTATTGGTGACGATAAAAGTGATGATGAGGAAGAGGATAACTCATCTGATTGTTCTGAGGTAATATCTGCATTTAACTATAATTTCTTCTTATCTCAAATGAATGTTTTTATCACCGCTTTGCATGATTTGCGCTCAAAGTTCGTTTCTGAAAAGTTTAAAAATCAAGAAAAGTCTGATTTAATCGATAAACTGCAAATATCTCGGAAAGATGAAAAGTCAATTTTAATTTTTACAAAAGAGAAATTTCTAAAGCAGTTAGTTGATCTAGAAAATTCAAATCAGACTTATCGTGATTCGTTGACTGAACTGACTTCTTCAAATCAAAATCTTTTTGAGAAAATAATTGTTTTAGAAAAGAAATTATATAAAAGAGAACAATCTGAGCAAACCATTTACATGTATAAGCCAAGGAGTGAAAAAGCTATAAAGGAAGAGTGGGGACTTGGTTTCGAAAACCCGCATTTTTTAAATCTTGCTAAAAATGAAGTTCCTACTTTATATGAATATGATCATTTTACTCTTGCAAGATATGCTCCTCGGTTTAAATTCTTTTGGACAACTGAGAAACAAATTTTGGAAGATAAAAATGTGAAAAGGATGAAAAACAAGAGGATGGAAATGCCATTTGTTTACACCTCTGAAAATGCAAAGTATTTTCCTGATCAATCTAAGAAATTCAGAAAATTTCAAAATATTTTAAATATCAAATCTTCCAATAAATCTTCATTATCAACAGATTTTGTTGATATTTTTGTTAAAACTGATAAGGAAAATGTATCTTCGGTGTCTTATGATACTAAGAAATACATTCCCCCACTAGTGTTAGAAGAAAAAATTGTTGATCTTGAAGATCGATTGGAAGAACAAAATCTTCAAACTTGTTTAGAAAACGATATATTTCTTTAAATAATAAAAACAAGTTTCGAAGATAAAATTTCTACTAAATTTTCAAAAGATTCAAAGGAAAATGCTAAAGTTTTGAAAAACAATGGGCATTTTCGTTCCATGTTGGAAACACAAACTGAAAGTTTGCGCATTCAGTTGGACGCGCAAAACTCATTTTGCACTTCCAATGGGAAGCGCAAACCTCTTCCAGACTTATGCATTTTTGAAAATTTTCACTCCGAGACTAGTTCTTCAATATCAAATGCTAAGACTGATTTCTTTGATAAAGTTTCTTCTTCTGATTCAATTATTGATGATTCTTTACTGCTAAATGCTCAATTTTATAAAACGAAGCATAAAAGAAGAAGATCAAAGAAGTCAAAGAAACATGATACTGTCTTATCTGAAAATTCTAATGTTTCTGATTTTTCTTCTTCAGATCGGATTGTGAGGAAGTTACCAAGGCAGATTTGGAAGATTAAACAGCAATCACCAGAATCTCAACTGTTAGGAGTTAAACGTGTAGACACTCTTTGTGGTACTGATACATTTGCTTCATGTAATAAAAACCCAAAATATTCTTTTCAGCAAATGATTGATAAATCAAAGAATATCTCATATGCTTCTTCTAGTTCTGATTTTGATCATTGTGTTTTATCTTCTATTGATAATTGCTTTCATTCTTGCATGAAAAATAATTTTGTGAAAAATAATTCTGTGAAAAATAAAAGACATAAATCTAACAAGGGACCCATAAGCATATGGGTACCTAAAAAGGTGTAGTTTCTGTGTGTGCAGCTAAGTCGATTATGGTATCTGGACTCAGGTTGTTCAAAACACATGACTGGCAACAAATCACTTCTTTCTAATTTTAAAGATAAATGTTGCGGTCGTGTGAAATTTGGCAACTGTGAGACAGCTCCGATTCTTGGTTATGGCGATCTAGTTCAAGGAAACATAACTGTCAAAAGAGTAAGCTATGTTGAGGGTGTAAGTCACAACCTGTTCAGCATCGGCCAATTCTGCGATAAAGATCTTGAAGTCAACTTCAAATCAAAAAGGGTTGCTGGAAAGAACGATAGTGGCAAAGACTTAATGGTTGGAAAGAGAAGATCTAATTTGTATACAATTGATCTTTCCAAAGTTAAGATCTCATCAGATATGTGTTTACTATCCAAAGCCTCTATCAATGAAAGTTAGATTTGGCATCGTCGACTGACTCATCTTAACTTCAAGTATATGGATTGCCTGGTCAAGAATGATTCAGTGAGAGGTCTTCCAGTTCTCCATTTCCAGAAAGACCATCTATGCCAAGATTGTGAGAAAGGAATAATGAAGAAAGCTCTTCACAAGCCTAAGCCTGAACACTGCACTTCGGCTATTCTTGACCTTTTGCATGTTGACTTGTGTGGTCCGATGAAGACGAAGATTTTAGGACATTAGAAATATGTTTTGGTGATTGTTGATGATTACTCCATATATACATGGGTAAAATTTCTGAACTCGAAGTTCTTATCAATCTCATCAAGACAACTCAAACGAATAAGCAGTAGCAAGTCAAAGTGGTAAGATCAGATAATGGCACTGAATTCAAGAATAGTTCTCTTCAGGCCTTCTATGATTCTCAAGGTATACAACAACAATTTTCTGTTGCCCGTACTCCGCAACATAATGGTGTTGTTGAAAGAAGAAACAGAACGCTTGTTGAAGCTGCCAAATCAATGCTCGCTTATTAAGGTCTACCTTTGTCTTACTGGGTTGAAGCAGTGTCAACTGCCTGTCATACACAGAACATATCAATTCTGCATCGTCGCTTTAACCAAACACCGTATGAACTTATGAATGGGATCAAACCGAACATCAAGTATTTCAAGTCATTTGGGTGTAAATTCTACATTCTGAATGACAGGGAGAATCTCAACAAGTTTAGTCCAAAGGCAGACGAGGGTGTATTCTTGGGTTATTCTTCAATCTCTGCTGCTTATAGAGTTTTTCTGATTTCTGCAAGAAAGGTCATAAAGAGTGTAAATGTAAAATTTGACGAAGCTACTGATTTGGTTTCTAGTCACTCAGACTCAGAACCCGCTATTACTGAAAATTCAGTTTCTGAACAAATAAGTTCAGAACCTGCCCTTTCACCGGATATACAAGATTCTTCTACTCCCTCTCCTAATCTTTCTGATCTTGATTTTTTGTTTGAAAATTTTTATGATGATGTGGCTAGATCTAATTCTAAAAATGTTTCTAATGTTTTGAATCAGGAAACTGAGAGCTCATCTATTCCAAATTCCGCTGCATCTATCTCTGACAATGATGCTGCTCCAGTCTCTCCTATTCAACAAGAACCGGCTCAACAAGAATTTGTTCAATCAGACAATGTTCAATCAGAAACTGAGCCTATTCTTGAAGAATACATTCAAGAAGAGTCTATTCAAGATCAACCTGTTCAAGAGGAATCACTTCAGGAAGAAGTACAAAATGATGTTATTCAACAAACTATTCCCGAATCTGATTCAGAGATTGTGTGTTCCAAATTCTAGTTTCTAATACAAAACAATCAAACAAACAAGATTCAATTCAAAGATTACCTGTTTGATTACTTTGATTTTCACAATTTACACTTTCTCTCTCTAGAACTCTCTCTCTCTCACTAAAAACCGTATTCTCTCTCACTCTCAAATCTGATATTACAATTTTTCCAACTTCCAACCCTTTGATATTACAATACGTACATTCCTTGTAACACCTAAAATACAAATACAAAAACAATTTATACTACCATCTAAAACAAGGAAACAACAAATACAAAGACATTTACTTTTATTAAGAGACTTTGACTTTTAATGAGATTTGACTTTACCAACTTTGACTTTCTCAACTTTGACCTTCAGAATACTTGATCTTGTATCCAACAGATTTATGCGCTAACAGAGATTGTTGAGATACCTCCTCCTCAAGTTGAAACTATTTCTATCTCTTCATCTGATGTAGAAGATTCTGAACCTCCCTCTCAACAATTAGAAGTGGTTCAAGACATCATTGATCCTCTCCCTCATACCACAAAATGGACAAGATCTCACCCTCTACATCAAATTATTGGAGATCCTCAAGCTAGTATTTCTACACGCTCCAAGTCGGCTACTTGAAACGAATGTCTCTTCACTTGCTTCCTAAGTAAGATTGAACCATCAAAAGTTTCTGAAGCATTGGAGGACCCGGATTGGATTATTGTTATGCAAGAGATTAATCAATTTGATGCGCTCAAAGTGTGGAGACTTGTACCGAGGCCGAAAGGAAAAAGCTTTATTGGCACTAAGTGGATTTTTAAGAACAAAAAGGATAAAGATGGTATCGTCGTGCCAAAGAAAGAAAGGTTGGTAGCCAAAGGATATCGACAAAAAGAACGTATTGACTACGATGAAACATTTACACTCGTTGCCTGATTGGAAGCTATCTGAATGTTTCTTGCCTTCGCTGCTTATCGCAACTTCACAGTATATCAAATGGATGTCAAGACGGCATTTCTCAATGGGGAAGCTGAAAGAAGAAGTATATGTATCTTAGCCAGAGGGACTTGTTGACAAAGATCGTCCAGATTACGTATATTTTTTCGATAAAGCACTGTATGGCTTGAAACAAGCTCCAAGGGCGTGGTATGACGAGTTGTCAGCTTTCTTAGTCAAATCCGGCTTCACCAAAGGCTCGATCGATACTACTCTTTTTATATATCATTCAAACTTGGATATTTCCTTAGTACAAATATATGTTGATGATATTATTTTTGGTGCTACTAACAAATCTTTGTGTACATGGTTTTCTGATCTAATGACCTCTACATTCCAGATGAGCATGATGGGAGAAATCAATTTCTTCCTCGACTTACAAGTGAAGCAACTACCTGATGGTATCTTCATCAACCAGTCAAAGTATGTATTTGATATCTTGAACAAATTCAAGATGGACAAATCTACTTCTATCGGAACACCGATGGCTCATGGTGCCAAAATCGGACTCGATCCAGATGGAAAAGCTGTAGATCAAAAGACATATAGAGGAATGATCGGATCACTAATGTATCTAACTGCAAGTCGCCCGGACATAATGTTCTCGACATGTTTGTGTGTCAGATTCCAAGCCAAACCAAAAGAATCTCATCTACTCCGAGTCAAGCGTATTTTTAGATATATTAAAGGAACTCCTTACTTAGATTTATGGTATCCTAGAAGTTCTGACTATAAATTGATTGCTTATTCTGATGCAGATTATGGTGGTAATCAATTGGACCGAAAGAGCACCTCAAGTCACCTTCAGTTTCTCGGAGACAGACTGATAAGCTGGGCGTCGAAAAAGCAAAATTGCGTGTCAATATCAACAGCCGAAGCTGAATACGTCACTGCAGCTAGTTGTTGTGCTCAAGTACTTTGGATGAAAACGCAACTTCGGGATTACGGGATGCTGTACAAGACATTGCCAATATATTATGACAGCAAGTCCGCAATTGCCATATCAGTTAATCCGGTCCAGCACACCAAGACTAAGCACATAGATATGCAATATAATTTCATAAAGCATCATGTGGAAGAAGGTACTATTGAATTATATTTCATAAAGCATCATGTGGAAGAAGTTGTTTTTGAAGATGATTCTGTTCCTGTTAATCCTTCTGTTGCACATATTCAAGTAAATGAATTGGATACAACATTTGATCAAGCCTCAGCTTCGGTAAAAGTCAAGCTCTAGTAACTCTTCTACAGTTCCAGTTGTAGAGCTTTCTTCTGATCAAGCTCGGGTGTCTTCCGACAAATTCTCTACTTTGAATGATGTCATTCATCAGTTATCAGAGAAAATGGATGCAGAAAAGGAAGCACAGATTCTGAAGTTGAAGACTTTCTTCAAAGGCAAGATGCCTGAGATTGATACGTCTGTCATTCCTCCAGAGATTCCTTTCAGAAGACCAACTGGGGTAGTTCTTCGTGAACCTTCTTCTGCTGTAACTTCAACTACTTCTCCGATTGTTTCTCTTTCGTTTCCTTCGGTGGTTTCTATGTTTGAGGGAATTTCTATGTCTGCTCCTTCTGGTACATCTTCAAGGTCTTCTCTTCATGAACTTCCTATTTCTGAGTTGACTGATCTACTATATGCGCGTCTACTGTCTATGTCACCGCCACAACATCAGGATCAAGATCTTCTTTCTTTGCTACGGAACTTCCAACCTATGCCGCCTCCAGTTCCTTCTTCTGAATCTCACCGTATTAATTCTTTATCAGATGAGTTTAATGCATTCAGATCAGAAGTTCAATCAAGTTTTGCTGATCTTAAATCTTTTTTGACTCAAGCTTTTTCTGATATCTCTAACAAAGTTGAACGTCTGGAACAAAGTTGCAGAACTGAGGCCGGCCCGTCTCTTTAGCGCCGACATGACCCAAGATGATCCTGATCATCAAGGCCATTAGGGGGAGATGGCTAAGAGACCAAGAATGGAAGGAACTTCTTCAGAGAGAGATAATCCAATTCAAGAAGAAGCGGTTGGTGGATCTGAACAGAATGATGAAAATGTTGAAGATTGCAACGTTAATGACTTGGTGAATTTGTTGATTGATAGGGTTGATTCTTCTTAAATGTCTGATTTTATCAAAGCTTCGGAGCAGAACAAAGAGAAAAACTGGCAGATTGTTGTTTATGAAGATCCATACATTGTTTCCAATCCAGTTGTAGTTGCTAATGCTGAAATTGTTTCTGAGATGAAGTGTTTCTTTTCGAACATTATTGAAATTAATTCAGATGATGATGATGATTCTAAGTATGAAAAATTCTGTAAAGTGAAGATAGAAGATTGTGATGCATTCATTATCATTTCTGATTCAGAAGATGATTAAGTGTTCATGGATGCAAAAGATGAAGAAGAGGCAGAAATGTTATACAGTGATCTTCCTGCTCATGGTGAGGTTCCTGAATCTGCTAATGTCACATCTATTCCTGTTACTAGTTCAACTCCGACTACCACTATTCCTTCAAGGTCATTTGAATTTGGTCAGTCGTCAGGAGCACAAGCTGATATTCCACCTTCTGATCCTGTGATTCCACTGTCTATTCTAGAAGAAGGACTAGCTTTATCTAGACAACAGAGACAGAGGAATTTGCAACAGAGATACATGGCTTCAAGACTCAGATCAACTTTTCTTGAAGACACTCAGAGTAACATCTTTGTTTCTAGAAGAAGGGCAATTAACATCTATGCAATTCTTGGGGTAGAGAAAGAGGCAGATGAATATCAATTTGAATACTTAATGTTCTTTAAGTGCCAGCGCAAAAGGAATAATACCGTGTCTTCTCAACACTTGATTGTTCGAGTCATCAGTGTCACAATCAACAAGTTTGTGAATATTTGGTATCCTGATTTTGATGTTGAAAGAAGAGACTGCAAGCGGTATAAATTTTCAGAGGCAGACTTCACTGACCTTTATATAGATGACATTGAATTCTTATATGACCATTTCAGGAATCTATATCATTATTCACAAGATGTTTCACAAGCTTTGTTCGTCATCAAAAGATTTATTCGACGGCAAATCCAATTCTTCCGAGTTTTTGATTTCCAAATGGCCATTGAAAGTTTTCAGCCGGTTGTTAATCTTCATAAGCCCAACCAAAGCTTGCCAAACTTAGAGTCTTATCCCCTTTTCACCATAGTTGATGATTCATATGGAGTTGTGTACAAGAATGGCTCAAATGAAAAATGCTTTCTCAGATTTGAAGAAATTGCTCATTACTCTGATGGAACTTTAAAGGTGATTAAGCTTCAGTTGGAGCAACATCTGAAGGAGGCTAAAAGAAGATTTTTGGAAACAAGAGAAAATGTATTTCTAGTTGATAATGATGAAATCCGACTTCTCCAGAAGACTTTAAATTCAATTCAAGAGAGATTGAATTTCCGTTCCACTCTGTGACGTTTGGAAGTGTTAATCGGGCAGAATAGACTTCGTCAACGAGAAGAGCGTTAGTGATTCTCCAAAGTCACCTGGTTGGTCTATGCTGTTTTAGAAGATTGTTTTTGAAGACCACGGTGCCAATGATTACTAAGGGGGAGATTGTTAGATCTGTTTTTATAGTAATCATTGTATTTATTTTCTAGCCTAGACTGTTCTTAATTGTGTAATCAGTTTTGCTAAGCCTAGGGGTATTTAAGTCCCCTTTGTCCTTTGTTTTTGTAACTTTGGCACTTCATTTTGAATAAATCTGATTACATTTGGCGCTCCTACTTTCTCTCTCTACTTTCTCTCTCTAAAGATTTAGAGATTCTTGGAGTTTCAAGTTGTTTGTTAGTTAATAGCTTAGTTATTAGTTAGATATAATATCTAAATATTAGATATTATGTAGGTTTATTTGTTTAATATTGCAACTTGTTGTTGCAAGTGGTTTTAGGAAGTGTGTCTTAGAAGCTTGATATCATATATCTGATATCTCAACAACTCTCTAAAATAATCTGATATTATCAAGAACACAAAACACACACAAAAGGTGTAAACCTAGAGAGAACACACAAGAGCTTCAAAGATCAAACCTTGTAACGATTTTCTATTAATCAATACAGGTTGGTAATTCTATTGTGTTGTTGTTTTCTATAAACTTGATATAAGTATTGTGGACCGACAATTGGTATCAGAGCCTGATTAAGATCAAAATCAATTTTTTAAAGAAAACGACTCTGTGTTCTTATTGAAAAATCGTTTTCGAGATTTAAGGTGTTTTAGGTGTTAAAATCGATCAGTTTGTGATCGATTAGCATGCTAGATCGAGTTGTTGTTTTTTTATTTCAATATAAAGCTTTAATCGAGTTCCATTTTGTGATTTTAGTGAGAAAACAGTCGTGTTTAGAAAGTCACTGTATCATCAAATTATTTTCGAAAAAGTGTGTTTTATCGAGATCAAGTGGTCACATTCAGTTATAGAAGTGTTATTAGACTTGTTGGTAAAGTTTGGTACTGCTAATCGACGAAGAAACAAGTTTTTAGTTGATTTTTGAAGTACAGGATGAACTTGCGCAAACCAGATGACGAACACATGCAAAACTTACTTTGCGCATCCAAAGGAATACGCGAAGTCCACTTTGCGCAACCAACGTGAAACGCAAAGCCCACTTTGCGCATCTCAAGCAACACGCAAAGCATACTTCACGCATCCAACGACTTACGGAAACTTCAAACTTCACTTCTCGCAACAAGAAGGATATGCAAAGCTTAGTTTGCGCAACCCTCCTAATTCGCAAAGCTCGGTTTTCGCAACTCAATACGCAAACCTCAGTTCAAGTGATAATCTCTTCACGAAAAGATCAAGTCCAGTTTGCGCAACCCTCTCGAAACGCAAAGTTCACTTTGTGCATCTAACGTGATACGCAAACCTCAGTTTGCGCATCCCGCTTGATACGCAAACCTCAGTTTGCGCAACCCGCTTGATACGCAAACCTCAATTTGCACAACCTACTTGACACGCAAACCTCCATTTGCGCACGCAAACCTCCATTTGCGTACGCAAACCATGATACACAAACCTCTCTTTGCTCCAATCTAGACTTAGAATTTTATTCAAAATGACATCCAGAGAAGCCCTTGCAATCGGAACTGACACCAAACCACCAGTTCTCTTTAAAGGAGAATACGAACAGTGGAAGGATCGGTTTCTGAACTTTGTTGACAGTCATAAGGTGGGTGAATTCATCATGAAATCTATAGAAGAAGGGGTTATGAAACCAGTCATGATGACTCGTTTGGTTGGAACCATGCCGTCTCAGGTTTAACTTAAGTATCATGAGCTAGAAGATGATAACCTCATAAGAGCTAAAGGCGACAGATTAGCCAAGTCATACATTCTACAAGGAATTCCAAACGAAATCTATGTAAAGATTGACAGATACAAGTCCTCCGGCAAAGAAATGTGGGATCAGCTTGAGAAGATGATGCTGGGTTCAAAGGTTGGGAATCAGCTTAAAATCTCCAACTGCCTAAATAATTATGAAGAATTTAGAGGCAGAGTGGAAGAATTTTTAGAAGAAACCTATGACAGGTTTGTGACTTTGCTGAACGAACTAAGCAAGAACAAGGTCCACAAATCTCAAATTGAGGTGAACGTCAAATTCCTGAGTTTTCTACAACTAGAATGGAAAAGATTTGCCAGACAGATGAAGCAGATCAAAAATCTGAATGAGATTCCACTTCATGAGGTGTATGAAACCCTCAAACAAAATGAAGAACAGGTGGATGAAATTCTAGATGAGAAAAGGCAGAAAGGAAAGACAGTTGAAGACCCAGTTGCTCTTGTTGTCAGGAAGAAGAAGAATAAGACGATTGTGTATGATTCAGAAGAAGATGAAGGTTATGCAAACTCTGACATGGATGAAAATGAACAACCGAAGCAAGCAATGATTCTGTTGTCAAATGCTTTTCAGAAAAAGTTCTACATGAAGCCAAGTTCAAATAGTCAGAGATATTCTTCTGGTCCGAACAACTAAATTCGCAAGGAAAGGGTTGAAGGAAGTAGATATGAAAGAAAGAGATTTGAAGGGAAAAGAACAGAGGATAGGAAACCTAAAGAGAGAAGATATCAGTCTGAAAGAAAGAGAATAGAGGAGAGGAAACCGAAAGAGAGAATGTTTAAAGCTGAAGTATCCAGTCAGTCAGAACCACCAACGTTCTACAACTTTGGCAAAACAAGTCACTATGCCAGAGATTGCCGAAGGCCAAAAGTCAGAAACTCCGATTATTACAAGAACAAGATGATTCTTGCAAAGCAACTGGAGGCTGGTAAGGCACTGATGGCTGAAGATGAATACTGGCTTGATCATTCAGACGAGGAAGAAGAGGAAGAAGAAAGAGATGAAGCCGTCAACATGTGAAAGCAAGAATCAGATGCTGTAGCTGATTCAGATGATGAAGAAGAGGAGGTATGTGAATTATCGTATTCAGATTTCATGAATAAAATGCATGCCATGATTTTAAAACAACAAGAGTTAGAGTCTAATCTTGAGCGAGAAATGGGTGTTATAACTGACAAAAACCAACTGATACAGAAACTTAGCAATGAACTTGCTGAGAAGAAAGTATTGGTTGAGGTTTTACATAGAGATAATGACACCAACGCAAAGGAAAAGACAATAATTCTTAAAGAGAATTCTGAACTCAAGTCTAAACTGACAAAAAGTGAGATTGATATATATATGATATTACAAAATTGCATTCTTCATGTACCAAAGAAAACTTTTCTTTACTTGTTAAATTAAAAAGTTTGGAACAGAAGTTGTACAAAATGGGTCAAACTGAACAGACTATTCATCTGAAGAAACCCAAAGAGGAAATAGAGAGATGGGGAATCGGTTATAAGAATCATCACTATCTTCAAAAAGGGATGTCTGAAGTACCAACACTTTATGATCATCTTTCTATGAAATTAGCTCGACGAATCCCTGAGTTATAACTTTCTGGACTAAACTATCAGAAGAGGATGAAGCCAACGAAACTGAAAAACGTTTGAAATCATCTAAAGTTCACCTTCCATTTTATTATGCGAAGATGAATAATAGTTATAATGAAAATCCAATATATCAAAAGAAGAAAACTCTTTCAAGTGATATCTTTCAAATTATTCTAAAAAGGAAATGGTGGCGAAGCCTATTCAAGGTAAACTATATGTCGCTCCTCTTGTTTTAGAAAGTAAAATATCTGAACTCGAGAATTCTTTATCAGATGAAATACTTTTGATGAATATTGAACAAAATGTTTTTTCAACCGTGTTCAAAAATGTTATTATTTCAAAGGATTCAAACTTTGAGGATATGTTTGGTTTAGCAAATAAAGGGTTTGATTTTCTGAACACTGACGGTGGTTTAGATGATGGTTCTAATCAATTTGACTTTAATGCAAAACTTCCTAACCATTCATATTTTGTTAAGAAATCTTTAGGAAAAACCAATATGCCGGTTAACAGTGCAAAATCAACGAAAGTTGATAACTCAGTCTCTGTGAAAGCTAAACATGCTAAAGGTAAGAATATATCTCAGCATTCACATAAATCGAACACTACTGGTAATCCGAAGAAGAAGCATTCATTTGTTGCTCAACAGTCTAACTCAAGAGTTTCACATTTTTCAGATCTGAGCAAGCAAAGGCCAGACGTTAAATCTCTGTGGCAACCGAAACAGAAGCTTGACAAGACCGATAAATCGTTTAGTATTGTTAATTGTAGTAAGACTTCGCTTAGTAAAGATGTTTTAATTGCTGATGTTGTGATTTTGAACTCAAAACGTGTTGTTCCTCGTAAACAATATTCAATGAAGCAATTATTTCAGTTATCTTTATCTGCTAGAAAGTCTTCTATTTATAATAAACATGTTTCTATCTCTTGTCAAGATTCTGAAGATTGGTTTGGCAATTATCATGTGCATTCATCTCATTCTAATTCTTCAAATGCATTTCAAAAGAAAAGAGGACCAATTTGAAATGGGTACCAAAATCTTGTGCTAACACAGTAGGACCCAAATTCCAGTGGGTACCTAAGGCTAAATCTGTGTTGCAGGCACACAAAGTTTAAAAAGGGAGCTTACAGATATGACTTCTAGACAAAACAGTCTAGGACTCGTTCCTCAGAAACTAGGTTCTTGAATACAACCGTTCAAGACCCGCACTGCAATGATAAAACGATGGTTTCTAAACACGTCTGTTCAGAACCCTTGCTTAAAAGAAATAATAGCTTTTGAACACATCAGTTCAAGACCCACTCTTCCATGCTCAAAAGTCTTAAATTTTGATTTATGACTATCTAAATCTATTGTTTTGTTATTTCTCTTGTGTTGATCCGTCATATGTGTTACTTGGATAGCGGATGCTCCAAGCATATGACTGGACAAAAAGATATGTTGTCCAATTTTAAAGAGAAATATTGAGGATCAGTCAGATTCGGCAACGACTAGTTTTCTCCAATAGTGGGATATGGTGATGTACAACATTACAATGTCACGATCAAGAGAGTGAGCTATGTTGAAGGCTTATGGCACAACCTGTTCAGTATTGGTCAGTTCTGTGACAAAAGCTTAGAGCTCAATTTCAAAGCCAAGACGTGTTCAGTTCGCACTTAAGAAGGCGAAGAACTCTTAGTCGACACATGAAAGTCCGACCTTTACACAATTAACTTATCAAAAATACAGAACGACAACCAGGTTTATCTATTGACGAAAGCCTCGAAGCAACAAAGTTGGCTATGGCATCAAAGGCTCTCTCACCCCAACTTCAGGTACATCAACAATCTAGTCAGAGGAAAGCTCATCAAAGGACTTCCAATGCTCAAATATGAAAGAGAACATCTTTGTGCGGCATGTGAAAAGGGAAAGATGAAGAGGACACCTCATAAACCAAAGCCTGAGCAAAGTACAAGCGTTCCGTTAGAGTTATTGCATATGGACTTATGCGGTCCGATGCAAACTCAAAGTCTAGGCGGAAAGAAGTACATACTCGTGATCGTGGACGATTACTCGCGAAACACATGGGTCAAGTTTCTACGTTCAAAGGATGAGACACCAGATGTTCTCATCACATTCCTAAAGACGACCCAGGTGAATCTGCAGAAACCGGTCAAGTTTCTAAGAACAGACAACGGTACAGAGTTCAAGAACCAAAAGGTTGAAGAATATCTCGAATTTGTCGGGATTTCACATCAATACTCTGCTGCTTCTACGCCTCAACAAAATGGAGTGGTCGAAAGAAGAAATCGTACGCTAGTCGAGGCTGCTCGTACTATGCTAAGTCAATCAGACTTACCTCTATTTTTATGGGCTGAAGCTGTATCGACCGCGTGCTATACACATAATCGCTCCATGATACATCGCAGATTCAACAAGACTCCTTATGCTTTAATCAACAACCGAACACGGACAATCAAATATTTCCATATATTTGGGTGTAAGTGTTTCATGCTAAACGATAGGGAGAGTCTCAACAAGTTCAGTGCCAAGGCGGACGAAGGGATCTTCATTGGTTATTCCTTGACATCAACTTCATTCCGTGTTTATCTGAAGAAGTCAAAGACGGTGATTGAAAGCATCAACGTCACGTTTGATGAAGAGATGGCTTCCGAACATCAAAGTTCAGAACCCGCTATAACAGGAATACTAGCTTCTGGGCAACTCATTCCAGAACCTGCGTCCCAACAGAATAAATCAGATGAAGCATCAACGTCAACTAATAATATATCTAATTTAGACTTATTATTTGAATTGTTTGATGATGAATTTCTTGGATCTAATGTAAAGAAATCTATTATGGTTGACAAGATGGAAGACTTAATGACTACTCATCAAACCAGTTCAGATGTTCCTATTGAATCCAACGCCCCGATTCAACAAGAAGTTCCAATTCAAATACCGACTCCAATAGTTGAAGAAGTTCCATGTGATGAAGAGACAAAAGTAGCTGAACTAGTAGGATGTTCGGTACAGATCCATCCACAGCCGGAACAAGCTATACCTGTTGAGCCTTCTAAACCTACCACTTCAACTGTAATCATAATTCCTCCAGAATAAGTTGAAGAAGGTACAAGTGGATTTATAGATGATACAACTGACATACATTCATATAATCCACTGCCTCCTTAACATAAATGGACCAAAGAGAACCCGATAAGCCAGATCATTGGCGATCCATCAAAACCGTTTCAAACTAGGTCAACATCTATGAATATGTGCATGCATGACTCCTTTCTAAGAAAGTTCAAGCCAACTCGCGTATCAGAGGCACTTGCTGATCCAGAATGGGTGATCTCAATGCAAGAAGAGCTGAATCAGTTCGATGCACTTCAAATCTGGAGACTCATACCAAAGCCTCAAGGTAAAACCATTATAGGTAGGAAATGGGTTTTTAAGATAAAGAAAGACGAAGAGGATACCGTTATCCGAAACACAAGACTAGTAGCCAAAGGACACAGACAAAAGGAAGGAATCGACTATGACGAGACATATGCTCCTGTGGCGCGATTAGAGGCAATCAGAATGTTTCTAGCCTAGGCAGCCCACAAGAACTTCACGGTCTTTCAAATGGACGTGAAGAAAGCATTCTTGAATGGAATTCTGAAGGAGGAAGCCTACGTCTCTCAGCCAGAGGGTTTTGTCAATCAAGAGAAGCCGAATCACATTTACATTCTCGACAAGGCACTCTACGGTCTGAAACAAGCACCTCGAGCCTGGTATGATGTCCTTTCCACTTTTCTAGTCAAGTCTGGGTTTTCAAAAGGTACGGTGGATACCAATTTGTTTATCAAAAAGAAAAAAGCCGATATCATTTTAATTCAAATCTATGTAGATGATATTATATTTGGCTCTACAAATCCTAAGTACTGTAAGAATTTTGCAAACCTTCTGGTGTCTAGATTTCAAATGAATTTGATGGGAGAGATGAATTTCTTTCTCGGTTTACAAGTAAAACAATTTTCATCGGGTATTTTTATCAATCAATCAAAATACATTTTGGATATTCTTCGGAAGTTCCAAATGGAAAATTCAAAACCGATTGGTATCCCAATGGCACCAGGTATTAAGATTGCCACCGGATCTTCGGGAAAGGCTGTTGATGTTAGGACTTATCGAGGAATGATAGGTTCTTTAATGTATCTTACTTCTAGTAGGCCAGATATAATGTTCTCAACATGCTTATGTGCAAGATATCAGGCCAATCCTAAAGAAATCCATATGTCTGCTGTGAAGCACATATTTAGGTATCTAAAGGGCACTACAAATCTTGGTCTGTGGTATCCTAAAGATACTAGTTTTGAACTAACAGCCTACACAGATGCAGATCATGCAGGTTGTATGTTAGACAGGAAGAGCACGTCAGTACATGTAGAGTTCCTCGGTGACAAGCTCGTAAGTTGGGCATCGAAGAAGCAACTTTGTGTTTAAACCTCCACAACCGAAGCAGAATATGTAGCTGCTGCTAGCTGCTGTTCTCAGGTCTTATGGATGAGAACTCAATTGCGTGACTACGGTTTCCACTTCAACAAGATCCCGATATACTTTGACTCCAAGAGCACCATCGCAATATCAGCGAATCCTGTTCAACACACCAAGACTAAGCACATAGACGTCAGGTATTATTTTATTAAAGATCATGTTGAAAAAGGAACAATTGAACTTTTCTTTGTAAAAACTGATTATCAACATGCCGATTTGTTTACCAAACCTTTAGACGAAAAGAGGTTTACCTTTCTTGTCTCTAAGCTTGGTATGCTAAATCTAAAGATTTATTCAGTAGTTACCTATCAAAGTTTTCTAAATTGTATACTTTTTCATCATTTCTTCATTCTTAACTCTGATTAATATCTGTACTTCTCTATTCTGTTCATGAACCAAGGGGGAGTATGAGAAGAAATTGACAAGTGGTCAATATTATTTCGAGGGGGAGCTCATAAAATTTTTGCATGTACCTTTTAATGCCAAATTTTTTTTTGTAATGCAAGAATTTCGGGGGAGCTCTTCAAGACAAAACGGGAGTATGGATATGACTTCTGATTATTTCTGATCAGAACTCGTACTTTAAAAGTTTTACTGTTTTTTGTCTTTTCAATTTAAATGAATAAATTTTACTTTGACTTGACATAAGACTTTTGCAGAATTTTTGAGAGAAGCTTAGAAGTTCATATGTTTATGACTTAAAGCTTAGCTTCATGAGATGAAAGATCGTACATAAAAGTATAATTCTAAATCTTCATCTCATATATGGTTGAAAGAAGGACAACTTTCAATCATTGGAAAACATTGTTTTTAATGTTCAAACCACTTCCCAATTTTTCAACAGATTTTATATTTTGGGAGTGTATCTTAAATGTTTTCATAATCTAAATTGTGCTTTAACTGAAATAGTTAAACCAATCTAAGCATCACGTGCATCATAGGAAAACTAGAATTTCTTTGTGCTCGGACTTACAAGAAACTTCTATGGAATCACATTAACAAGTGATTTCTACCCAAGAAGTTAATCCATAGTGATTGAGTGTGAGAAGTCGAAAAGAAATGAGTGTGATTAGAGTAAACTAAATGTTTAAAAGAAAGAGCGAGTGAGAACAAAGTTAAAAGAATATCACAACTCTGCACCAACTTTTTCTGAGCCGGGTAGCCACATTACTAGTGTTTCACAATTCTTTGGTGAACATTATTGAAATAGGGAACTAGCCCATGCCAACTCTTGATCAAACCTCACTATCTACTCATTTTCTTCTCAACAAGAAAGTGTTTCACATTTTTAAAGGGGATGCAACACATATGCTATCTGATTTTCATTTGGAAAATCTGGATATTGAAAAGAAGGAAGTTTGCCCCACCTTCGCACTTCAATCATGCACATTGAGTCTGTGTTTAACTTACTGTTGTCTAAGTGGTTTACACAATTTTGAGCCAAATAAGCAATCATCAAGTTATTAATTCTTTCAATACAAGCACGAACACACAAGGAATTTGTTTCTTTGTCATAACGTTTATAGAAATAACCTTTGTGATGTTTCGATGATTAAATGGAAGCCTTGGGGGAGTCAACATCAAACAACTCCTTTCCAATGAGTATTCGTTACACACAGTAACTTAGTGTTACTGACAGACATGTTAACTTATTCATTAATGATTCAGGTGTTACACGACTATTTTGTCTAGATTTGCAAAGATCTGGATGAATATATTATGAATTGATGGATCAGGGGCTCTAACCGAAAGATAGACATTTCTTTCAAATAGTTTTGATGAAGTCATTGCACTTAACATCAAAAAGGGGGAGAATGACTACACAAGAAATGACAAAGATCACATGTTTCAAGAATCACGTCCAAGATTGAAATCTTCAAAAGCAAGTATCCTGAAGACGTGCTGATTTCAGAGCTAGAGAAAGAGATTGCATCTTCTGAACTGAACAAGAAGACTGAATTGCTAAACTCTTTTTAGTAATGATCTTGATCCAAAGGGGAGATTGTTAGACCACAGTTTCATTGGATTCAAGATCATCCAAACTGAAGATCGTAATCTGAAGCTAAAGCCGGAACGTCGCTCTCAATATTAAAGTCTAATGTCGTTTGTAATAAATGTGAAAGTTAGTTTTATTGTATTTTATCTATTTCTAAGTAACTAGTTAGTTAGTTGTTAGTTAGTTAATAGTTTAGTTATTAGTTAGATATAATATATAAATATTAGATATTATGTAGGTTTATTTGTTTAATATTGTAACTTGTTGTTGCAAGTGGTTTTAGGAAGTGTGTCTTAGAAGCTAAATATCATATATCTGATATCTCAACAACTCTCTAAAATAATCAGATATTATCAAGAACACAAAACACACACAAAATGTGTAAAACTAGAGAGAACACACAAGAGCTTCAAAGATCAAACCTTGTAACCATTTTCTATTAATCAATACAGGTTGGTAATCCTATTGTGTTGTTGTTTTCTATAAACTTGATATAAGTATTGTGGACCGACAGTAACACAAAGTCACTGTGTGTAACGAATGCACATTGGAACGGAGCTTTTTGATGCTTACTACCCCAGGTCTTCCATTCAACCATCTAATAACACAAGTTTATTCTATGAACGTTTAGACAGAAAAACGAATTTTCTGTGTGTTCATGCTTGTGTGTGAAAGAATTAAGCTTGATGATTGGTTTTGATAGGCTCAAAATTGTGTAAACCATTGAGACAACAGTTAAACCCAGACTCAATTGTGCATGATCGAAGTGCGAAGGTGGGGCAGACTTCCTTCTTTTTCAATATCCAAATTTTCCAAATGAAAACCAGAGAGATTATTTGATGCGTCCCGTTTAAAAAATTGAAACATCTTCTTTTTGAGAAAAAGATGAGTAGCTGGTGGTTTTTTTTATCAAGAGTTGGCATAGGCCAGTTGCCTGTTTCAATGATTTTCACGAAGAATTGTGAAACAATCAGTAATGTGATTGCCCAGCTCAGAAAAAGTTGGTGCAGAGTTTGATATTCTTTTACTCTATTCTCACACCCTCTTTCTTTTTAACATTTATCTCTCTTCTAACCAAACTCTCATTTCCATTTTACCTCATCACTCAAACTCACACTCAGTTATTTTGACTCCTCACACTCAATCACTCAAAGATTAACTTCTTGGATAGGAAACACTAGTTATCGTGAATCCGTAGAAGTTCAGTTAAGCTCTCACACAATGAACCCATGTAATTCTATACGCACATGTTGCTCAAAATGTATATACAAGTCAGATGTTTGTATGCTCAATAAGATAATCATGAGAATTTGAGCATTTTTTTAAACATTAAAGATTATTCAAAACAAGTATATTGAATGAATGAAATGAATACAAGAAACTTGTTTGAAAATCTGACATTGTATGAAAAGATAAAATATAATGATTTATCAATCAAGGCTTTGGTCAAGAATAATTGGATATTATCTATAAGAACAATTACAGAAAAGTGTAGAAAAAAACGTTTTGAAATGAAATTAACGCTCAAAATTTGAATATCAAGCGGGGTGTATCACCATCGAAAATTTTGTTCAATTTGATACATGGTGATAACATACTCAACAAAAAAATTAAACTGGTGTGTGTAAATACTTCACAGTATATGCAAAAGATAATATACAAGTATTTATCTTTGGAAACACACAGTTTATTTAAACATTGATGCTCATAATAATGAAAACATTTAAAAATCACACTTCTATATTCATGAACTCGTTTTAAGAATTAGAAGTGGTTTGAACATTTATGAACTTGTTTTCATATCTGAAAGTTGTCCTTCTTTCAGACATGTATGAGATTAAGTTTAGAATTAAACCATATGTTCAACTTAAATCTCATTAAGTCAACTCTAAAGTCATAATGATATGAACTGGTTAGTTCTATCACAAGTCCACAAAGTACAAAGCTTTATTCACAAAATTTATTGAAATGTAAAGACATATAGCAATAAAACTGTCTAAGAACGAGTCCTGATCAGATGTAATCAGAAGTCATATACTCCCCCTGAAATATAGTGTGGCCCAATATTTACCAGCATAAACACATACAAATTAACACAAAACACTTTGTTTAATAATCACAAGAATTACATCAAGTCATAGATCTATAGTGATTAACCTTTCAAGATAGATTGTGTTTGTGTGTGTACTCAATGTGTGCAACTATGTGTTTCTCTCAACTACCACCAATATTACACCTTCACTTTCACACACTTAATCTCTTGCTTACATAAGTCTTACTAGAAACAATACAAGGACTTGCTTATATATAGGTCAACATGACCAAGCAAGGTCAAACCATCTAAGCTTTCTTACAACACACACAAACAACTATTACAACAATTACAATAATGACCCTTATTTAATCTTGAATACAATTATAGTCTAACAATCTCCCCCTTTGGATTCAAGATTAAAAAAAAATTGGCAATAATCTTCAGGTCTTCATATCTTCAGAATTAACTTCAACTTCAAATCTTTTCTGGCTTTGACATCTGGAAAACTTTGACAATTCTTCAAACTTGTCTCTCCCTTTGAATTAACTTTTGCATAAAATCTGACTTTCTTTCAAATTCTGACTTTCTTTCAAACTCTGACTTTCTTTCACTTTCTCTTTGATAAGCTTTCTTTAACCTTTGACTTTGATCATCTGAAAATTATTTATCTCCTCTGAAATCTTTAACCTTCAATTTGATCTTGAACTTTGATTAATCACCCCCTTTTTAATGATTTGTAAGAATCAAAATCATTAAAACACTTCAAGGTCAGATCCGTCATTGAATGAAATTCCATTCATCTGATAAGCCCAATCTTCATGAACTATTATCTCCTCCTTTGGATAATAGACAATCTCTCCATATAGGAAAATCATTGTCACATCTGATCTGGATTGGCCTTTGATTCACGAACATATTCATTTGAATTTTTTCAAATTCAAACGAAATAAGAATGGTAACCCTGAATCAACATATGAAACAGTTAGAAGTGCCTGTCAGTAACACGAAGTTTTTATGTACAACGAATGTACAATATAAGGAGCTTGTTTGATATTGACTCCCCTGGACTTCCATTCAATCATTGAAAAACACAAGGTAATTCTATGAATGTTCTGACAGAAAAACATATTCTCTGTGTGCTCGTGCTTGTGTTTTGAAAGAATTATCACAATGATTGTGTTCCATAAGGCTCAAAGTATGTAAATCACTGAGACATTAATGATTATACATGGACTCAACGTGCATGAGAAAGGGTCGAAGGTAGGGCAACTTTCCTTCTTTTTCAATATCAGTATCTTCCAAGTGAAGATCCGATAGATTATGTGTTGCTTCCCCAGAAAATATGAAACATTCTCTTTTTAAGAAAAAAATGAGTAGCTTGTGGGGTTGTATGCAAGAAATGGCATGGGCTATTTGCCTATTTCAATGATGGTCACCAAAGGAATGTGAACCAATCAGTAATGTGGCTGCCCGTCTCAAAAAGATGTTTGGTGCAGAGTTCTAATATTCTTTTAACTCTGTTCTCTCACCCTCTTTCTTTTAAACATTTAAGCTCACATCTAACCAATCTCTCATTTCCATTTTACCTCAGCTCACTCCCACATTCAATTCTTTTAGACCTCTCTCCCCTCAATCACTCAAAGGATTTCTTCCGGGGTAGGAAACACTAGTTATCGTGAATCCATGGAAGATCTATTAAGCACTCACACTAAATCTCATGTTCCTAAAAGTACATGCTATTTGACATGTAAAGCACAAGAAATCATATGTCAGTGTATATATGCTCTCTGAGTTTTGATGAGCATTTTAAGCATTTAAAATTTCTCAAAACTTTATATGAATGAAAAGAATAGAAATGTTTTGAGAATCTGAAAATGATTAAGATCAGATCAAATTATCATGAAGAAAAATATTTGGGAATTCAAAGACGTATGTTGTTTATATGAGCAATATATAAACATATTATCAATGAAAGCACATTAAAATGAAATGACGTTTGATTCAAACAACTGTGAATACCAAACAACGGGAGTATTACCACAGAAAGATATATCATTTGATACATGGAAATAACATAATCAATTTGAAAATACTGAACCAGTGTGTGTATGAATACTTGACAAAGTATAAAGAAAAGAAAATACACAAGTATTATTCTTTAAAGAACACACGGTCAGATAAACATATAAGTATCCAAAAATCATTTAAAATTCACACTTCCCAAATCATAAAAACATGTTAAGATCGTGAAGTGGTTTGAACATTTTAAAAACATTTTTCACAAGTGAAAGTTGTTCATCTTTCACAAGTGTTAGAGTATAAGGATTAGAATGATATACGTGTATATCAGCATCCTTAACTCCCCCTGGAATGAATATAGCAATTAAAGTATCCTTGACTAGATATCCTCCCCCTTGATATCTGTAAAACATCAATCTTTTTAGAGATATTTTTATAAAAGATATAGTAATATAATTTCCAAACTCCCTTTCAAACGAAAAACTTCCTGAAAAGATGTAATCTTGAAAGCATCCTTCAGAAGAAAACATTTGAAAATGGGTTTTGAACTGAATTGTCCAAAAGCCATTATGCTTTGAAGCACAGGTTCTGAACAAATTTGATCAGAAGTCTTTGTCACATAAAAATGATTCCGCTTTAGTCAGTCAACATATGATGAAATATCCAAATTATATTCAAATAAAGCACAAGATTAGAAAACTCCCCCTAGAATCATGAATTGGCGTTTAACATACCAAGTTTGCAAACTAAAAAGGTAAACCTCTTTTCATCCAACGGCTTGGTGAAAAGGTCAGCCAACTGGTAGTCTGTAGTAAAAAAGTGCATCTCGATATCGCCCTTTTCGACATGATCCTTTATAAAATGATAACGCACATCGATGTGTTTCGTCTTGGAATGTTGTACTGGATTAGCTGTTATCGCAATCTCACTCTTAGAATAACAGTAGATAGGGACTCGTTGGTAAGTATATCCAAAATCTTTTAACTGTGTTTTCAGCCAGAGGACTTGTGACAGCAGCTTGCAGCAACTACATATTCAGCCTCGGCGGTGGATGTAGAAACAAAATTTTGTTTCTTAGATGTCCAGCTAACTAACTTATGACCTAAGAACTGATAAGAACCAGAGGTGCTCTTTCTATCCTGTTTGCAACCTGCATGATCGGCATCAATATAGGCAGTTAAATCAAAAGACGAACCCTTAGGATACCAAAGGCCTAACTCAGTAGAACCTTTAAGATACCTAAGAATCCGTTTTACAGCGACCAGGTGTGATTCCTTCGGATTAGCTTGATATCTAGCACAGAAACATGTAGCAAACATAATATCCGGTCTACTCGCAGTTAAGTACAGCAGTGAACCAATCATGCTACGGTATACTTTTTGATCTACTGATTTGCCAGAAAGATCTGCATCTAAAAGTGTGCCCGTTGCCATCGGTGTTTTCATCACTGAACTGTCAGTCATGTTAAATTTCTTTAAAATATCTTGAATATATTTTGACTGATTAATGAAAATGCCTTCGGGTAACTGTTTCACTTGAAGACCAAGGAAAAAATTTAGTTCACCCATCATTGACATTTCAAAACGAGATTCCATGATTCTTGAAATTTTTTTACAAAACTTTGGATTTGTAGAACCGAAAATTATGTCATCTACATAAATCTGGATTAGAATCATATCATCACCTTGCTTTTTCAGAAAGAGAGTAATATCAATTGTACCTTTCTTGAATCCTGAAGCAAGTAAGAATTGAGTTAAAGTTTCATACCAAGCTCTTAGTGCCTGTTTGAGTCCATACAAGGCTTTGTCTAAGACATAGACATGATCAGGGTTCTTTGGATCAACAAATCCTTCTGGTTGAGCAACATATACTTCTTCATGCAATATCCCATTTAAGAATGCTGATTTTACGACCATTTGGAAGATCGTAAAATTTTTATGCGCTGCATAGGATAAAAAGATTCGTATCGCTTCCAGTCGTGCCACAGGAGCAAATGTTTCTTCATAATCAATCCCCTCCTGTTGACAAGAACCCTTTGCAACAAGGCGAGCTTTATTTCGAACTACAACTCTAGATTCATCTCTCTTATTTCTGAAAACCCACTTTGTTCCAATAACGGATTTTCCTTCTGGAAGTGGTATAAGTCACCAAACTTTGTTCCTCTCAAATTGCAAAAGTTCATCTTGAATCGCCAGTATCCAATCTGAATCGAGCAAGGCTTCTGAAGCTTTCGTTGGCTCGATGGAACTTAAAAAACTTGAATACAGAAAAAATTAGCCGATACTGCACGCGTTTGTACACCGGACTGTGCATCACCAATGATATTATGATGTGGGTGATCTCTTGTCCATTTCATTGTAATTGGAATCGGATGAATTTCAGCTTGAGTATTATCTTCCTCATATTCATCATATACTGTTGGTAAGTCTTTATCAATCCCAGATGTGCTCGGGACATCTTGAATAGCCTCTTCTGAAGTAAATATTTCCGGAGCAATAGAAGAATCACTCGGAACTTCTGTTGCAGAATTTGGATCTGCATGCACAGAATCAACATTAGTATCTTCAGAATGAATATGTGGAGATGTACCTGATGTGGTTGAAATTATGACATTTTCAGAAGGTCCTGAAATATCTGCTATTATAATTGGAACCTCTGAAGTTGATGCGGATATGCTTGATTTTTCAAAATCTGCACAAATATCCATAAAAGCATCAAAAAATAATAAGTCTAATTTAGTTGTAATTTTATTTGAATTAGAATACTTATTCTGTTTGACTTCAGGTTCTATTTTGTCTTGAATAGAAACTTTCTATTTAAGCTTGAGTTCTGAACTATTGTGTTCAGAAGTCAACGTTGATGACACATTAATGCTCTCCATGATCGTCTTGGTTCGTCTATTGTAGATCCTATAGGCTTTAGACGTTAACGAATAACCAATGAAATATCCTTCGTCAGCCTTCTTGTCAAATTTACCAAGATTGTCTCGATCATTGAGAATGTAACACCTGCAACCAAAAGTACGAAAAAATTTAATATTCGGTTTTCGAAGATTAATAAGTTCATACGCTGTCTTTTTATGTATTTTGATGACAATCATGCGGTTTTGTGTAAAACACGCAGTGGCTACGGCTTCAGCCCACAGAAACATTGGCAATTCGGAATAGGCTAACATTGTCTTTGCAGCTTCCACCAGTGTTCGATTCTTCCTTTCAACTACACCGTTTTGCTGAGGAGTGTAGGCAGCAGAAAAGTTGTGAGAGATCCCAACAGATATGAGATAATTTTGAAGCTTTTCATTCTTGAATTCCGTCCCATTGTCACTTCTCAAAGATATAATCGGTAGTTGTAGTCGAACCTGAATCTTCTTTAAAAACTCAATGATCAGCTCTGCTGCATCTGATTTGTTTCTTAAGAATTCCAGCCAATTATATCTGGAGTACTCATCTATCATGACCAAAATATATTTCTTACCATTGATAGACTGAGTCCTCATCGGGACGCAAAGGTCCATATGTATCAATTCAAGAGGTGTTGAAGATGAGAATTATGTCTTTGCTTATGAGATGTTCGCTTCATCTTTCCCATTTCACAAGCGGGTCAAAGAGAATTCTTCTCAAACCTTAGTTCTGGTAGACCTTTGACAATACCTTGTCTCGCCAACTGATTAATCGCATCAAAGTTTTGATGAGACAGACGCCGATGCCATATCCAACTTTCAGCTCGTGAAGCTTTTGCAATCAGACAAACATGTCTTGATGTAGAAAGTGTTAGAAAATTTGCAGAATAAAGATTTGCATTCCGCTTAGCTTTAAAAACTGCACGACCATCTTTATCTTCAATGTAACAGCATTTATCCGTAAACCAAACTTGAAATTTACTATCGCATAATTGACTTGTACTGAAAAGATTATGATCAAGTCCTTCTACGTATAGTACTCTTTTGATCGTCACGATGCCATTTGTTAACGATCTGTGTCCTCGAATGTATCCAGTAACCTCAGAATTTGCATAACTTACAGTACCGGCAGGTTCCTCAACATAATTATGAAGTAGATGCTTAAATCCTGTCATATGGCGCAAGCATCCTGAATCGATATACCATGTATGTGAGGCCTGCAAAAAGAACAAATTACTTCTGCTTAGGTACCCATATCCATATGGGTCTTTCCTTGTTAGCTTTTCGCAATTCATCAACATCATTTACCTTAGCCTTGATTCGCCATTCATAGTGAGGCTTAGGTACCCATTTCCATATCATTTTAACATTAAGCTCATGAAATGTTTTCTTTTTAGAAAAATGATCAATCTTAGCATGAAAAATTTTAGCCTGATGAGTTAATAATTTAGAAACTGATTTGACATGTGACGTTTTCTTGACAACTTTAGATTTAGGATAAATGGAAGGAATGATAAATGTAATATCATGACAGTGTTTGCAGATAAAATTCTTACGTGCAAATGTCAAAAGGTTAGATTTATCCAATGAACTACAACCATCCATACAACTTTGACATTTGAAAACGTTTAAATTTTTACATATCAAACTACCACTATCACTAATATTACATTTATTTTTAACAACTTTATTTTCCTTCACATTCTTCATCCTTTCTTCTTTACCATTCTGCCTTTTTACATCTGAAACAGGAAACAGAATCTTGTTAGTTTTCTTTGAAGAAGATGATTTTGGCTTTGAAGTACAGGAAGCTTCTCCTTTTTCAAAAATACTCGGAGGATATTGAGGATTAGTAGTATAAACAACTGAAGTTTCAGAATTAACAGTATCAAACTCTGGATTAGAATGAACATTCCAGTTTGGAGACTCAAACATCTTTTTATCTTGAAGATTTCGTTTAAACAAGCCATCTTTCAAAATATTTAACTCTTTAGAGAGTTCTTTGTTTTCTTCAAAAGACTTGTCAAGTTTGAATTTGAGATCAACATTCTCATCTTCTAACTCTTCAATTGTCTTTTGAAGATCTGTGATTTGCTTCTCAAAATTAGATGCTTGTTTCTCAGACTTTGATTCCATCTTTTCTATTATAGGAACAGGATCTGAAGCATTCATCATTTCTGTAAAAATCTCCTCAGTCATAGCTTTTGAAAAATCAGACTTAAGGTTTTGATTCATGATATTTTCATCTTTTGAAGCATTTGAGGAATTTGACGTGAATAAATCAGATGATAGCACTTGATTCTCAACATCAGTTTCTAAATCAGATTCATCAAACTGACACTGAGATTCAGTATTATTTTCTTCAACCTTGGGTGATTCTGTTGGTAAACAAGGAGAAAATAGTGACGTAAATTCACTAAATTCTATTTTTCTTGTTTTGTAACTTTCATATTAATCTTTATAAGCAAAACCAACAGATTTTAAACTTGAAATTGAATCAGCACAAGATGAAGTGTCATCATCATTCACGATTTTACCTTTTACAAAAGTATCATGAATATCAGGTTTTGTAGAATTAGAGCCCATTTTTTTCAAAATTATACAAATTTTCTGGTGCTCTTTTCAAAACAGTATTTGGTTCAAAACCTAAACCTTTTTTAACATTATAAAATCTGACATCTTAGAGTTTGTTTGTTAAAAGATTTAATGTTTGCTCAGTCTGTCCTCTTTTCAGATTTAAATCCTCCAGTTGCTTGATTTTACAATATGCCTCGTTTCTTTCTTGAAAACACGCTTCAAATTTTAGTTGAAAATCACCTTTTTCAGCATTTTAGTTTACAAGATCTTTTTCAAGCTCAGATACCTTTGAATTTAAAACATCTTTGTCCTTTTTCAAACAATCTTTTTCAGATTCCTTTTCCTTAACCACATCTTTCAACATTGAATTTTCATCACGAAAATTCAACATTGTTTGTCTTTCATGACTAAGTTTGCCTTTTAAAGATTTAAATTCTTCTTTCATGAACTTAACTTGAGCCTTTAAGGATTGAATACGTACCTCGGAACCACAATCAGAATGATCAGAAGATGATCCAATGTCCTCATCTACTTTGGCCATCAAGAACTCAACCATTGAAGCCTATCTTACGACAGAGGGCATTTCACATAACTTCTCGGTTGCAATGAATCCACAACAAAATGGTGTTGTTGAACGCAAGAACAAAACACTTGTGGAAGCCCCTAGAACTATGCTCACTGCCTCATGACTTAAGATTTCTTTTTGTGCAGAAGCCATTTCAACTTTATGCTTCACTCAAAATCGATCATTAGTATTGAAGAGGCATGCAAAGAACCCATACCAATTGCTCAACCAGGGGAAGCGAAACACCAAGTACTTCCACGTCTTCGGCTGCAGATGTTTCATGTTGAACAACAGAAAACAAATAGGGAAATTCAGCCTAAAAGCAAATGAATCCTTCATTAGCTATTCATCAACCTCCAATGCATAAGAGTCTATGTACTCAAATCAAAACACATAATGGAAAGTATCAATGTTTCATTTGATGAATCTTTTTCAGATGACTTCTGTTATTCCCTAGATTCTAGTTTCTAATCACAATTAATCAATCAAACACAAACAAGAATTCAATTACCTATTTTGATTCAATCTCAAATCAACGATTACACTTTCTCTCTCTAAAACTCTCTCTCTAGCTCTCTATAAATTCTCTCTATCACACCTTCTCTTAATACCACACCTCAACTAAAACAGAAATACAAGGTATTTATACCTACAACTAAAATACAAGAAAAACAAATACAAATACAATACTTTGACTTTTTTTTACAAAAGACTTTGACCTTGATGAGAGTTGACATTCTCATCTTTGACTTCTTAAACTTTGACTTTTATCTTCTTGATCTTTGACTTCTTAAACTTTGACTTTTATCAGCTCGGATTGCTTTAGCAAATAATCTTCAAAGAAAATTTTTCTGAAAAATCAACACATCTTCAGAATTTCTTTGATCTTCTTTAAACCTTACTTTGAATCTTTTGACTTGGACATTTCTGTAAATCATCTCCCAAAACTTTATCATTTCTTGATACCATCTCCCCATTTTTGATGATTTAAGCATCGATATCATCAAAACTCACTCCAAGAAATATCGTTGAAAAAACTATTCTGACCACTGATCTTTCAAGAACCTCTGATTCACCGTCAATCCTCCAAGATATTCATCTAGATCTTTTCAAATCCAGAAAAATTAGAATGTAACACATGAATCAACAAATGAATCACTTAAAATGCATGTCATTACCACGAAGTCACTGTGTAACGAATACACAATATGAAGGCGCTTTTTGATGTTCACTCCCCAGGGCTTCCATCCAATCATCGAAATACCGCAAAGGAAATTTCTATGAATGTTATGACAAAGAAATGAATTCTTTGTGTATTCGTGCTAGTGTAGAAAGAATTAATCACGAAAAATTGCTTTTTAAGGCTCAACATAGTGTAAACCACTGAGACAACAGTAGATAAACACAGACTCAATGTGCATGATTGAAGTGCGAAGGTAGGGCAAACTTCCTTCTTTTTCAATATCCAGATTTTCCAAATGAAAACCAGATAGATTATATGTTGCGTCCCCAGAAAAAATATGAAATATTTTCTTTTTGAGAAGAAAATGAGTGGCTGGTGGGGTTTTTAACAAGAGTTGGCATGGGCTATTTGCCTATTTCAATAACGTTCACCAAGGATTGTGAAACATTAGTAATGTGGTTGGCCGACTCAGAATGTAGTTGGTGCAGAGTTTGATATTCTTTTACTCTAATCTCACACCCTCTATCTGTTTATCATTAAGCTCACATCTAGCCAAACCCTCCTTTACATTTTACCTCATCACACCCACACTCATTTCTTTTAGACTTCTCACACTCAATCACTAAGGATTAACTTCTTGGGTAGAAATCACTGGTTAACATGATTTTATAGAAGTTCAGTTAATTCCTAGCACAAAGAACCCATGTTCCTATGAAGCAAATGTTGCTAAAAAATGGTTTAACTTCATCTGGTAAAGCTCAAATACAACTATCAGATGTAAATATGCTCAGAGATATAATCATAAAGATATGAGCATTTTTAGACAATAGCGTATTTTCAAACAAGTATATTGAATGAATGAACATGAATGCAAAAGACTTGTTTGAAAATCTGACATTGTATGAAAATGATCAGAAATGAATGATATAACAATCAAAGCTTATGGTTAAGAATAATGGATATTGTCTATATGAACCAAAATATAGACATTCTGGAAATGAATGCTTCGAAAAAAAATGACGCTCAAATTTCTTTGAATACAAGCGGGGTGTCTTTCCATCGAAATTATATTTCAATATGAGACATGGTAAGAACAATATGAAAAAAATCAAACCAATGTGTGTGAATACTTGAAAGTATATAGAAAAGACAATACACAAGTATTTATCTTTGGAAACACACGGTTTATTAATCATTACAGCTAAAAATGAAAAATGAAAATATTTAAAATCACACTTCCAATTCATGAAATCTATTTAAGAATCGGGAAGTGGTTTGAACATTTAAGAACATGTTTTCTATGATTGAAAGTTGTCCTTCTTTCAACCATATATGAGATTAAGATAAGAAATTTAACCTTTCTATGCAATCTTAGATCTCATGAAGTCAGCTGAAGTCATAAAGATATGATCCTGTCATCTTCTCTCAATCTGCATAAGTCTCAAAGTCTAGTCAAAGCAAATTTATTCACAAATTTATTTGAAAAATAAAAGACATAAAGGAGTAAAACGATTAAAGTACGAGTTCTGTCTGAAATAATCAGAAATCATAGTCTTACTTCTTTTGATGTGATTTATATGCTCCCCCTAAAATCATGCATCACAACAATTTATTTTTCACTTAAGTAAAATGTAGAAATTTGTTATGCTCCCACTCAAGAGAATAATGATTCATCTTTTAATCTTCTATTACTCCCCCTGAGAACATGAGCAAACAATTAAAGTGCAGATATTGTTCAGACATAAAGATAAAGAAAATGATGAAAAATAACAATACATAACTTTATTAGGTAACAACCGATTATGTCTTAAGATTTAACATACCAAGCTTAGAGACAATAAAATTAAATCTCTTTTTATCTAAGAGTTTGGTAAATAAATCTGCAAGTTGATAATCTGTTTTTACAAAATAAAGTTCAATTGTTCCTTTTTCTACATTATCTTTTATAAAATGATACTTGACATAAATGTGTTTTGTTTTCGTATGTTGGACAGGATTAGCAGATATCGCGATTGCACTCTTCGAGTTACAATATATTGGAATTTTATCAAACTTGAATCCATAGTCTCGCACCTGTGTTGGCATCCACAGAACTTGAAAGCAACAACTGTCAGCAGCTACATACTCTGCTTCAGCAGTCGATGTGGAAACGCATAATTGTTTCTTTGATGCCCAGCTAACGAGCTTGTCTCCAAGAAATTGAATGTGACCTGAAGTGTCTTTCTGTCCAACATGCAACCTGCATGATCTGCATCTGAATAGGCAGTCAGTTGAAAACCAGTATCCTTAGGATACCACAAACGAAGATCTGCAGTTCCCTTCAGATACCTAAAAATCATTTTGACAACAGCCAAATGGGAATCTTTGGGAGCAACCTGATATCTTGAAGATAAACATGTTGAAAACATAATATCTGATCTACTAGATGTAAGATACATTAACGATCCTATCATACCTCTATAAGTTCTAACATCAACACTTTTACCCGAAGGATCAGTGCTAATTTTAGTACTTGGTGTCATCGGGGTTCCAATTGGTTTACAATTTTCCATTTTTTACTTCCGAAAAAAATCCAAAATGTACTTAGATTGGTTAATGAAAATCCCCGTTGAAAACTGTTTAACTTGTAATCCACGAAAGAAATTCATCTCTCCCATCATACTCATTTGAAAACGTGACAACATGAGGTTAGAAAAGTTTTTGCAAAATTTTCGATTAGTAGAACCAAATATTATATCATCAACATATATTTGAATAAGGATAATATCAACTTTTTCCTTTTTGATGAATAAAGTGGTATCAACTTTACCTTTAGAAAAACCAGACTTGACCAAGAATTTAGATAGAACGTCATACCATGCTCGAGGGGCTTGTTTTAAATTGTACAGGGCTTTGTCCAAGATGTAGATGTGATATGGCTTCTCTGGATTGACAATCCCTTCTGGTTGAGACACGTACACTTTCTCTTTAAGAATGCATTCAGAAATGCTGTTTTCGCATCCATCTAAAAGACTGTTAAATTCTTATGAGCTGCGTAGGCTAAAAACATGCGGATTACCTCTATGTGCGCTACTGGAGCATACGTCTCATCTTAGTCTATGCCTTCCTCTTGCCGGTAACCTTTGGCAATAAGTCTAGCTTTGTTCCTTATGACGATACCATATTCATCCTTTTTATTCTTGAATACCCATTTAGTGCCAATTATGGATTTTCCTTCCGTTTTTGGAACTAATATCCAGACCCTCAGGGCTTCAAACTGAGTTAATTCTTCTTGCATAGCAGATACCCAATCGGAATCAGCTAAAGCCTCTGATACACGTGTAGTCTCTATCTTGCTGAAGAATGAGTCATGCATACATTGATTAAGAGTCGCTGACCTAGTTTGTATAGGCTTGTTAAGATCTTCAATTACTTGATGTAAAGTATGATCTTTGGTCCAGCGATGCTCATGAGGGAGTGGAGTAGATGAAGTTTGAACTTGATCATCATCTAAAAATCCACTATCAGGCTCTTCCATTTGAATAATATGAGGAGGGTTTGCAGTTGAAGTTTCAGGTGCAGAAGCATCAGTTGGAACAACAGAATCTGGCTGTTGAGTAGACATTGTATCACACCGAACTGATATAGATACTTATGTCTCAGCAATTACTTGTATATCTTCAACTGTGGGAGTAGTTGTTGGAGTGTGAGTTTCTGACTGAACGGGGGATACAAGTTCAGTTAAAACTTCTGAAGTGACTGGATGATTGCAACTTGTGTCTTCAGACCTGTCAGTCACAACAGATTTAGGCAAATTAGATCCTAGAAACTCACCGTAAAACAATTCAAATAACAAATCTAAATCAGATAAAGGTGAAAGTGAAGTAGAAGCGTTATCCAAATTGTTCTTTGTAGAAACAGGTTCTGGACTGATCTACCCAGAAGATAATACTCCAGTGATAATGGGTTCTGAACTGAGTTGTTCAGAAGCCATCTTTTCATCAAATGCAACATTAACGCTCTCGACAACTGTCTTTGATTTCTTCAGATAAACACGATTTCCTGCAGATGTTAAAGAATAACCAATTAAGATACCCTCATCCACCTTAGCACTAAATTTATTCAGACTCTCTCTGTCGTTAAGCACGAAACACTTACACCCAAATATGTGAAAATACTTGATTGTCGGTGTTCTGTTGTTGATAAGCTCATATGGAGTCTTTTGAAAACGGCGGTGTATTATGGACCGATTTTGAGTATGACATGCAGTTGACACAGCTTCTGCCCACAAGAATAGAGGTAAGTCAGACTGGCTCAACCTAGTCTGAGCGGCCTCGACTAGCGTCCGATTTCGCCTTTCGCCTACTCCATTTTGTTCAGGCGTACGAGCAGCAGAGTACAGATGTGATATCCCGACCGATTCGAGATATTATTCAACTATCTTGTTTTTCAATTCTGTGTTGTTTTCCGTTCGAAGAAACTTGACTTGTCGCTGCATTTTCACCTGAGTCGTTTTTAAGAAAGTAATGAGAACTTTGGGCGTCTCATCTTTTGAATGAAGAAACTTGACCCACGTGTATCTTGAATAATCGTCCACAATAACCAACACGTATTTCTTTCCTCCTAAGCTTTGTGTTCTCATTGCACGACAGAGATCCATATGTAACAACTCTAGTGGAGAACTAGTGCTTGGTTCAGGCTTCGGTTTATGTGCAGCTCTCTTCATCTTACCCTTTTCACAAGCTGCGCATAAGTGTTCTTTTTCATATCTCAGTTTAGGAAGTCCTTTTACCAACTTATCTTTAACCAACTTGTTGATATACCGAAAGTTCAGGTGTGATAGACGTCGGTGCCAGAGCCAACTTTACTGCATCGAAGCTTTTGTCATTAAGCATACTTGATTGTCAATTTGAAGTTTTGACAGATTGATAGTATAGAGGTTTGTCTTTCGATTTCCAGCTAAAAGTTATGTGTCCTCTTCAGTAGGAACCGAGCAACTGTTAGATTTGAAGTTGACCTCTAACCCTTTATCGCAGAATTGACCGATGCTAAAGAAGTTGTGCCATAAACCTTCGACATAACTTACCTTCTTAATCGTTATGTTGTCTTGAATGATGTCACCATATTCTAAGATTGGTGAAAGCTGATCGTTTCCAAATTTGACATTTCCACTGAATTTCTCTATATAATTAGACAATAAACCTTTTTGCCCAGTCATATGCTTGGAACATCCACTGTCCAAGTACCACATATGCCCGGTCTGCAAGAGAAATCAGGAAACAATAGATTTAGGTACCCATTTAAAAACGGATCCTAACAGATTAGCACAAGTTTTTGGTATCCATTTAAATATGGATCCTCCTTTTCTTTGAAAACTTTTAAAAACATTTGATCTTGAAGAATACACATGATAAGATCCAAACCAATCAGAAGAATTATGAGAATAAGCAAAATCATTTCTCCAATAATGATAAGATATAGTAGTAATAAGAGATAATTGAATCAATTGCTTTATTGAATACCGCTTGTAAGAAGTTACAAGGTTTTTTTTAGGACAAGCAAGTTGATCAACTACATCATTATCACTACTAACTGATCTATTACAAAAGTTATCAGAAACTGATTCAGCTATCTCATCATCCTTTCTTTTTGGTTGCCATTCAGTTCGAGCTTACGACCTTTTTTTGCTTATATCTGAAACAAAAGATTTAGATTTATTAGGAAAATCAGATTTCTGAGATTGATTTTTCTTTTGTGTACAAGTGTATTTCTGTTTCTGTAATCGCTGTTTCTTATGTTTCTTACCTTGAGCATAGTAATCAGCAGTTACAGAAACTGATTCACCAACCTTAGCTGATGATTCACCAATATTAAAACCACTTGGTAACACTTTTTCATTTATAAGACAAGTAGAATGACCAGGAAGAGGAGCATTGAAGTCAAACATATCAATTTCTTCTATGCAGCCATCATCAGAGTTTAAAAAATCATTTGCAGACACAAATAAGTCATCAAAGTTATCAGACGAAGTTTGAGGTGTCTTTGAAACTATAGAACACTTTGTAGATTTAGATTGAAAAACAGTGTTCTTTTAAACTGTAGAAAACACACTTTGTTGAATATCAACCAAAAGTTTTTCATGAGATAAAACATTTTCCAGCTCAACTATTTTGCTTTCCAGAACGAATGGAGGAACATAGACTTTTGCAATAGAAGGTTTTTCCTCCATCTCAAAAACAGAATAACTAGCAAAATAATCGTTTGAAAGAACTTTTGGTGTATCTGAAAGATAACTATCATTTAACTTTGCATAGTTAAATGGTAGTTGCATTTTCTTTACATTCTATCTATTTTCAGTTTCTTTGGCCTCAACTTCTTTTGGTAATTTGGTAACAAATTTGGGTTTTAAATGAATATGTTTACCAGCACAAGCAAGAAAATCAAAATTATATAATGCTGATTGTTTTCTGATGGCTTTCTTTAGGTAATGGGGGTTTTGAAAACCATGTCCCCATTTTTCCTTAAAATCAGCCTCTTCGTTAGGTGCATTAAGAAAAATGGTTTGATCTGTTTGGCCTCTTGCATAGAGTTTGGCTTCCAGACCATTTACCTTCTTATTCAAAAGATTGTTCTCAACCTGCAATTTATGAATGGTTAGTGCAGATTCTTTCTTCTCAAACTCAGACTTAGAAATTTAAACTTCAAAATCAGAAATCTTCTTTTCAAAACAATCTATTTGAATTTTAGAATCAGAAGCAGACTTGCGTAAATAATCAATTAGATCTTTGTTCCCAATAACGGACTTATTAAGCTCAAAGATCTTGTTGTTTATTTTAGCAACTCTGTCTTTTTCCTTTTTCAGTTTTGCTTGAAGGTCATTAAGCTCAACCATCATGACTTCCATTTTGGTTATGAAGTCTTTTTCAGATAAGTTCATTACCTCATCAGCCGCTTCATCATCTGACTCGTCATATTTCACTGCTTTGCGCATTAAGCAGATATGATTAGGTTCGTCTTTCTCTTCCTCTTCATCATCTGAATGATCCGGCCAAAATTCGTCTTCAGCCATTATTGCTATGCCCGCTTCTTGCTGTTTGGCCAATATCAGTTTGTTCAGATAATACTGGGAGTTTCGAACCTTTGGCTTTCTACAATCTTTAGCAAAATGTCCAATCTTTCCACAGTTGTAGCATTTGATTGGATCATTTGCTGGCTTTTCAGCAACAGTGTAATCATTCACAAACTTCTTCTTTTTTTCCGGCTTCCTTTCCATATACCGGTTCTCTTCATATCGCTTTCCTTCAACTCTTTCTCAATGATCATGATTCTTGGAGTTTGATTTAGAATATCTTTGTGAATTTGATCCTGACTTTTTTTAAAACTTCTTTTTAAACGCTCGGGTCAGTAATAGCATCGCTTGCTTGAGACTTTCTCCATCATCTCCATCTGACTCTGATTAAGATTCTGAACTGATAATCACTTTCTTCTTCTTCTTCTTCTTCTTCTCTATCTTTTCTTTCTCTTTCTCTCCGGCCACTAGAGCAATAGGATCAGAAACTTTCTCATCTTTCTTCTTCTTTTCACTTCTTTTCTCTTCAACTTCTTCTTCATTCTGACGCAAAATCTCATAGACTTCGTGAAGAGGTATGTCGCTCAGGTCTTTCATCTGCTTCATCCGATGGGTATGTTTCTTCCATTCCGGTTGCAGAATACTTAGAAACTTGACGTTGTTTTCTATTTGCTTCTTCTTCACTTTGTTCTTTGAGAGTTCGTTCAGAAGAAGCACAAACCTCTCATAGGTTTCCTCTAGGCTCTCATTTTCTTTCGCTTTGAATTCCTCGTAGCTATTTATGCAGTTAGCCACTTTCATTTGATTGCCGACTTTGGATCCCATCATCATCTTTTGCAATTGATCCCACATCTTCTTAGCATTTGCCTTGTAGCTGTCTATTTTGACGTAGATGTCATTTGGTATACTTTGAAGAAGAAGGGATCTTGCTTGCTTGTCTACTTTGAAACGAATCTTTTGCTCTTCAGAATACTGATCATATTCAACTGGAAATGTTTTCATTTTATGATCTCTTTCCTCAGTACCATCTTCACTATCAGATGAGTCATCATCAGGTATTTAAACTGTGATTGGTACCATAGGACCCTCCATGATGGACAAAAGAATATTTTCTCCATTTGTGTGCCGGTCCACAAAATCAAGGAATCGATCCTTCCATTGTTCATACTCTCCATTAAAAAGAACTGGAGGCTTGACATCAGTGCCAATAGAAAGAGCATCTTTGGAAGTCATCTTGTTTAAACCTGTTTCGAAAAATATATGCAATAAGAAACTAGAACTAATCGTTAGTCCAAAATATGAAATCACAAAAATACAAGAAATTTTGAAATAGAAATTCAGGAATTTTGATCACAATCAGAATTTTGTCCCCCTCCGTAGACTTAGCACGGGGGTCGAGGGGCAGCGCCCCTAGAGAAATTTTTTTCACTTTTTAAAGCCATATTACAGTTTTGAAAATTTCTCAAAAAATATTATAATTAACAAAACTCGCAAAGCACTGTAAAACTAGCAAGTCACTATTTAGAAAGAAACACGCAGACTAAAGCTTGCGCGTTTGTGAAACTCGCAAGCAAAGACTTGCATGTTCTGAGAAACTCGCAGATCGCTGAAACTCCCTAGACGTTGAAACTCGTAAGAGACTGTTCTCAAATAAACTCGCTACCGACTAAACACGCAGATCACTATTCACTGATAAACACGTAGGCTGAGATGGTTGTGTTTGAGAAATTCGCTGGCCACTACTAGCGCGTTTTGACCAAACTCGCAGATCAACCAAACTCGCAGATTACTATTCCGAAGAAACTCGTAAGCCTAGACTTGCGCGTTTTTAGAACTCGCAAAGGTCGTCTTGCGCGTTTTAACACATATAAAATTTTCCCAATCTTCAAACTCGCAGACTTCGATCTGCACGTTTCTAAAACTCGCAGATAACCCTCTAGCGCGTTCTTCAGATTTCTTGCGTGTTCTTCAGTATATGGACCAAAAACTGCACTTTTTCATCGGATTTCGATCCAATACTTGTCCAATTGACTTGAAACTTTCAAGGGATGCTCGATTTCAATATTCTAACAGATTACAATACACGAATTACAACATCGAACACTCAAAATTACAATGTGATCTATGAAACAAAGCTCAAGAACTCGGGCCTTAAAAACTCAACAAAATCCAAAAATTCGAGAAAATTACAGTGCAATTGATGAATTAATCTATACAAACTCGATCAATTATACTTTTCAAACAAAATCTAATCAAAATCTACTCCAAAAACATACTAAAACTCGAAATCAAATCTGGACATGAAGAACACAATGTCGACCATTTTTCTTGAATTGATTTCGATTTGGATTAGCTCTGATACCAATTGTTATTCCCTATATTCTAGTTTCTAATCACAATTAATCAATCAAACACAAACAAGAATTCAATTACCTGTTTTGATTCAATCTCAAAACAACGATTACACTTTCTCTCTCTAAAACTCTCTCTCTAGCTATCTATAAATTCTCTCTATCACACCTTCTATTAATACTACACCTCAACTAAAAACAGAAATACAAGGTATTTATACCTACAACTAAAATACAAGAAAAACAAATACAAATACAATACTTTGACTTTTTATTACAAAAGACTTTGACTTTGATGAGAGTTGACTTTCTCAGCTTTGCCTTCTTAAACTTTGACTTTTATCTTCTTGATCTTGTATCCAACATATTTATGCTCTAACAACTTCTGAGCAAATCAGCTCAGGACTCAAACTTCAGGATGAAGAATCTGGTGATTCATCTAGAGCAAATGATCTTCATCATCTGTATAAAGATGTGTTCAATGATGATGGTCCTTTAGAAGATGATCACAGAGTTCCTGAAACCGAAACCTCTGATAACCAAACAGGTACTTCTCTAACTGGTCCTAGCAGTACTTCACCCTTTTCCAATACTTTTATAGGTGCAAACGTCGAGGGGGAGCACTCAGAGGCCAACACTGAAGAAGGCTCCAAGCTTAAAAAATATCAGGATCATCTTCAAGACACCTCTGGAGGGTTAACACCAGAACACTCAGAGCTCTTCACATCAACACACAATGATCATTCAAGTCATGTGGCAAGTAAAAATGATCAACTCTCTCCAACAGAGGATGATCATCATCAAGATAAAGAACATGCTCCAGGAATAATCTCAAAAAGTTCAAATGATCACCTACCTCGCATGACAAAATGGACCAGAAGTCACCCTTAGAGCCAAATCATTAGTGACCCCTCTAACAAAGTGAGGACTCGATCTAGTACTGCAAAATTTTGTTACTTTACAAACTTTGTTAGTATTATCGAGCCCAAAATGATTTCTGAAACTTTTGAAGACCCAAACTGGGTAGAAGCAATACAAGAGGAGCTTCTGCAGTTTGCAAGAAACGAAGTATGGACCCTAGTGCCTCTGCCGAAAGGCAAAACTGCAATAGGGACCAAATGGGTCTTCAGGAACAAGAAGGATGAGGATGGTGTGGTGATCAGAAACAAAGCAAGACTGGTGGCCAAGGGATACTTCCAATAAGAAGGAATTGACAATGAAAAAACCATTGCCCCTGTGGCAAGGCTCGAGGCAATAATAATCTTTCTTGCCTTTGCAGCCCACAGAGGTTTTAAGGTATACCAAATGGATGTAAAGTCAACCTTCTTAAATGGACAGATTCAAGAAGAAGTTTATGTCCTACAGCCACCAGGTTTTGAAAGCTCTAAGTACCCTAATCATGTATACTTCTTAGACAAGGCTCTTTATGGACTAAAGCAAGCCCCTAGAGCCTGGTATGATAGACATTCGAACTTCCTTCTTGAAAATGGTTTCGAAAGAGGTACAACTGATACTACCTTTGTCTATAAGAAGATAAAAGGTGAGATTCTACTTGTACAGATTTATGTTGATGATATTATTTTTGGGTCTACTAATGATTCTTATTGTAGAAAGTTTGAGTCATTAATGAAGAGTGAGTTTGATATTAGCATGATGGGAGAACTCACATTCTTCCTAGGATTGCAAGTCAAACAAATCAAAGAGGGTATTTTCTTAAATCAACCAAAATATGTCTCTGACATACTTGAAAAATACAAGATTTATGACTCCTCACCAATGAAGACCCTTATGGCCACTAGATCTAAGCTCTACGTAGACCTAGAGGGCAAATCTGTGGAGTGCAAACTCTACATATGAATGATAGGGTCTCTGTTGTACTTAATTGTAAGTATACCTGACATAATGTTTGCCACGTGCCTCTGTGCAAGATTTCAAGATAACCGCAAAGAATCTCATCTGCATGTTGTCAAGAGGATCTTTAGACACTTAAAAGGGACAAGAATCTTGGTCTTTGATATCCAGAGAACTCTGGCTTTGATCTTGTGGCTTATACAGATTCAAATTACGGAGGATGCAGACTCGACAGAAAGAGTACCTCTGGGAGTTGTCAATTCCTTGGAGGTAAACTACTTAGTCGGACTTCTAAGAAACGGAATTGTGTTTCAACTTCTATGGGAGAAGCAGAATACGTTGTTGCTGCTAGTTGTTGTTCACAAGTTCTATGGTCGAGAACCCAACTTAGAGACTATGGATTTGACATTGAGAAAATTCCCATCCTCTATAACCCCAAAAGCGGCATTGCGATCTCTGCCAACCCTATTCAACACTCTCAAAACCAAACATATCGATATCAGGTACCACTTTCTGAAGCATCATATGGAGCATGGCACTATCGAAATGTATTTTGTTCCCACAGATTACCAGCTAGCTGACCTTTTCACGAAGGCTTTGGATGAGAAAATATTCACTTTTCTTGTTGGCAAGATTGGTATGCTTAACATGAGTTGATTCACAGAGCCTCTGTTGTACAAATTTAAAATTCAATACTATTGTTTCTATACTTGTATGTACAGTTCATTCCTTTATTCCAATTTTTTGTTTGCACTGTTCTTCTCCTGAATTTTTTTTTCTCTTTATCAAGTCCACTTGATTCTGTGACTTGTCCAAGGCTTATCTTTTATGATTCAAGCACAGATCAAGGGGGAGATAAAATAGGAGACCTTGACAATTCAAGGGGGAGCTCAACATTATATTCCAAATATGTCTTTCTCTACCCTTTAAATCTTTTCAAAATTATTGAGTGGTCAATACTTTCAAATCTTCCCTTAATTAGAAACTTTAGATCTAAGAGCCTCTAAGGTCCTCCATAGAGCCATTATGACCTATCACATAGCCTCTGGACCTCACGAAGGGGATCTTTTGCCTTTTAAACTGGTATTTGGATTGTAGTCTATCATCTCTTTGTTCTTTCAAATTTGTTTTGCTCATCTATGTGTTCAGATCTTTGCTCATGACCTCAGAAGCTCTCAACCCACAGAGCTTCTACCACTCTCATATCTTGTAAATTTTTACCTTATGGTCATTGCATGCGGGTCATTTATGAATGTTATTGTCATTTGGGTATAGCAATTGCCATGTGCGTGAGGATAGGAGGAGGCGCACGGACTCGATCGTGCACCGCCCATCCTGACGTGGCAAAATTTCATTGGTCCGTATATGTACCGTCGTTTTTCAGAAATGGCTCCCTATCCATATGTACTGATTACGGATTTCAAATTTTATTATTTACCACCTAATTCTTTCATCTCTCTCTCATTATATTAATCCCTTTTTCTCCTTTTACCCATTCTTACCTGAAATTACTTTCTGTCAAGAACCCTAGAAGTAATATCTACTCTCTTACTCTTCTCCATCTGAAATGGCTTCTCATTCATCGAAGAACAACTCCCAGGGATCTAAAGCTTTAAATGAATCTCAACATTCCTTGGCCCAAAAGGCTGATTCTCACTCAGTTGAACAAGAACAAGTTCTAACTAGCATAATGCTTTCCTTCATCAGACACAATTACCACCTTAACACCATTAAACTCAAACCCAATAATCATTTTGTCACCCTAAACCCAACTGGATTCCCTGCTGAAGCTGAACCCGTAATCAAAATCTTGAACAACCATTTTCTCGCCAAAGTTCTCACCATGAATAGATCTGACATCCATGAATCTTACATTCAGCAATTCAGGTTGAGTGCAAGAAATGCAAAAATGGACGGATATGGATATTGCATTATGGGTTATGCAACTCATCCATCCACTGAGAAAATTCTAGACTTGGAAATTTACAGAAAACGCTTGTCCAATATCTTTGAACTCCCTACCAAGGATGACCTAAACCTACAGAAGTTTTCAGAGAAACCAACAGAGGACGAAATTCAAGAATTTCTAAGGTTCATAGGATATGTTGTCCCCATTTCCATGAGAACATACTTTAGAAGACAGAACCTTCCCCCTCTATGGAACGTTCTGTTCTCCATTCTCAATAGGTGCTTCACATGCAAGGTAGGTAGCCCTGATCAATCCAGTCACACCATCTTGTCCATAATGTATGCGATCTACTTCGATCTCCCTCTAGACTATGCTGGGCTAATCTTCAAGGAAATCAGGAATGCTGTCATAGCTATACAGCAAGATCAGGACAGGGGAACAGAGCCAAGGAACTTGGTCTTCGGTAGGTACTTTGCACTATTACTTGGAGATGACCTAATCGGAGAAGGAAAATTGCCCGCAGAGGGAAAGACCATTAAGCTCCACGAGATGAAGTCTCACAAACCAAGAACTCTGAAGAATGGATACCCGAATGCTCGACCTCTGCCACCAAGTTTTCTGCAGTACTTGGGTAGTGAAAAGGGTGTTAGGACTTACACTTGTGGGCACAAGACTCTTGCATCGAGTCCTGCAACCCCCCATGTGTAGGATTCCAAGTGGGTGAGATCGCTATTTACCTTAGAGAGGATATCACAGAGGGCGTAGAGGTGAATGTGGTCGAAGAGGCACAAGTGAGATCCAAGAGATTAGAGACCGAGAGTAGGATGGGGAGTGCTAAACCCATAAAGAAGAAAAACAAAAAGAAAACCCTAAAGAGAGTCGAAGTTGAAGAGGATCCAAAATCACCAACAGAGGTTGCCAAACCGAAGAAGAAAAAAAGAAAGATACTATCTAAGGGGGGGCTCGCAACAACAGATGCTACAACCACAGAGCCCCCTTAGAAGACTACCAAACGAAGGCTTGTCAAAATGGCAAGCTCTAAAACTCTGATCAAGGAAACAAGGGAAGAACCTGCAGAGGTCGCAGAAGAACCTCTACAGAGGCGAAAGAGGAAAGCCCAAGTAGTAGAGAGCTCTGAAGAAAAACCCTCGAGTCCTCTACTTGTTGCCACAGAGATAGCCAAATAGGTGGCGAAGCTATACTCTGTGGACCTAGGAGAGAGAATAGATGTGAAACGAAAAAATCGTTGGAGGAGATCGGTGAAAAAGATGCCTCTGGCACAATCCCTAAACCCCCTCCAAGTGCAAGCCACACTTCTATTCCTACAGTACTAGTGCAGAAGAATATTGAACAAGGACCGTTGTTATTCCCAAATCTATCATGTTCTAATTGTAAAACATAAATCAAGATGAAGAATCGTAATCACATGTCATTGCATCAATCATGAAGATTACAATCTCACTTTCTCTCTCTACTTTCTCACTCTAGAATGATATACAATGATTCTCTTCCCTAATCTTCTCTCTACTACAATCTGATTCACTCTCCCAAATGACTTACACGCTTACAAAGAATACAAAGACACAAGGTATTTATACCCTCTATCAAATACAAAGAAACAAACAAAAATACAATTACAAAACCACATTGACTTTGACTTTATTAACAAAATGACTTTCACTTTCACTGAGAGTTGACTTCCCAGCTTTGACTTGTTGTAATTTGATCTTCAATCTCTATGATCTTGAATCCAACAAATCTGTGTTCTAACAACCGCACAGTCCGAACCCTGACCCGACTTACCAGACAGAGGGTATTCCTTCATCCTCTATGCCAATTCTAACCGGGGAATCCCAATCCACTCCATCCTCTCAAAAGGATGGACGTGCAGAGATAAGTGTTCATTCGCCCCAGAACACGACACTCACCTCTGCAGGGGCATGTATTGCCTCTGCTCCACATGAGTGAACAACCGAAACCATTTCAGAGATGGTGGTGAGCAAACACGACAACTCTGTTGACCTAGTACATCCACAAAGTTCACTTAATAAGGATCCTGGGAAAGACTCTGAATCTTCTCCCAAGATACTTATTGACAGAACCTTTATAGACAAATCCTCTAAGCATTGTCGAGGAATGAAGGGAAATCCTACAGAGCCCCTCATCACCACAAGCTCTGTAGATGCCATATACTCCTTGGCTAAATCTGTATCATGTGTTGATCCTGAGGTTACCACAAGCACCTACGTAACAAAGGAGGAGTTTCAAACCCTTGTTGACCAAGTTTTCAACAGACTCGAGGCATTAACAATATATTATAAATTGTAAATATATTTTATATTGTAATTGTATAGAGCTTAAAGTGTAAAGGCTTGTGCTTACATGTTGTTGAAAGGTGGTAGGTAGGATTAGTGACATTATAAATAGATGGTTAATGCCTTGTAGTCATTTGATAATTGCAATTTACAAAATGTAGCCTTTTAAGAATTCTCTCTCTCATTAGGTAGTTTTCAATTTCTAATGAATGTTCAATAAATCCTAATCCTATCTCTTACTACTTAATCAATTACATACACTTGAGATGTGAGTGATCATGGACCTACAATTGGTATCAGAGCCTCACGAAGAAATTTTTCTCGTAACTATCGGATCTCGACATTTTCAAGCCTTTTGAGCCCGATCTAATGGAAAGTTCATCGAATTCTTAAATCCTCTTGAAGTATTGTTCTTAATCGTATTCCAGATCTATCTCAATTCGTAGAATAGCATTTCGATAATTTTTTAGATTTTTCGATATTTTCGTTATCGTTTTTCGCGTCAAATCTATCGATCCGAAAAATCGTTGCATGAATCAATTTGAATTGTCATGATCTATTCTTTATTGAATTTCGAGTGATCTACAAGCTTCGGATCTGAATTTCGTCGAAAATTGAGCGAGTTATGAGCATTTTATGTCGTTTCGCCGGAGAAAAAGCAGATCTCGCCGGAATTCGACCGGAAAACCGAGGTATGTGCGTTGATATTGTCACATCTCTTCCAGATCTATCCTAAATGTTTATATCGATTGTTTGATGCAATTTTGATCAACAAAATCGAGTTTTTTGATCGGAAATTCGAGCCTCGCCGGAAAAACGAATTTCGCCGGAATTTTCACTTTTCAAGCCGAAAAAAAACGTGAAATTAACTACAAAAACGTGCAGATCTGTTCTATATGATAATATCTATCATTTGGCAAGTTTTTTACGCTATTAGAGAAAGAAAAGTAGAAGTTTTGATCAGTGGCGGAGCCACGTTGTAGCGAGAGGGAGCAATTGCTCCCCCTGATCACTCAATTTATCTTTAATATAATAGTTCAAAATACAATGGTTCTCTATCTGCCATAGGAAAACTAGAGGTGAGGCAGTGGGGAGTACTGAGTAGATAGAGTGAGAATGATGATCATAAGAATAGCAACATGTGCACTTAAACTCCATGTATTTTGTTCAATATTTTGAAATGACCCACAAAATTTTAAAATTATTACAAAGTACCCCAATTTATATATCTAAAAGTTTACTTCATGTAGTTCGATTTTGATCGATTTGCTAGCTTTATGTTAGCATCACAACTCATTAATGCTAGATGGTTATTGTTCTTGATGAATTTAAATTTTCAAGTTACTAATATTAGAGCAAAAATTAGAGAAAAAAATAACATAAATAAAAAGATTTGTAGTGTTAGACACCATTCTATTCTTAAGATATTCAGTGAGTTCAGTCCATAATATTAATTGATTCGATTTTAGGATTGTCCATTGTGAGTCCAAGATCAACTAAATCCTAGAGAGAGAAAGTAGATAGATAGAGACAATGTAAGCGCAAAGTAGAAGTGTATTGAATGTTAGCGTGAAGTGTTACAAGGAACAAACACCAAAGGGACTTAAATGCCCAGGTCAAATACAATACAGTGTAAGATATTGTACACTATATAAGACCAAGCCTATAAATACAATGATTACTATAAAATCAGACATAACAATCTCCCCCTTAGTAATTATTGGCGCTGTGGTCTTCAAAATCTATCTTCTAAAATAGCACGGACCATCAAAGCGACTTTATGAAGCATTATGACCTTAAAAAAAAAATTCTTCCCAGCATCTTTCAGATAAAGTTGTCTTTGCTGTCTTGACAAGACTGGACCAGTTTGAAATAAACTTGAAAGAACAGCCAATTCATCAGCTTGTGCTCTAGAAAACACACCTCTTTTGAATGACCTTGAACAAACTGTGGTAGTTGAAGCAGGAACAACAAAAGAATTAAAATGGCTGATAGAATTGAATCTTGAGTGAATCTTGATCAGCAGATAAACATTTGAACTCTTTGTCTCTTTAACTTCTCCATGACTTCTCCCCCTCATGAACTTGATGATCTGGATCAACTTGGTCATGCAAATGTTGGAGACGAGACAACATAAAATCTGCAAAATCAGAGAAACGTAAAAAAAAATAGAGGAGGTTTGCGCGACACGTTGGTGGCATAAAGAGTGATTTGCGCTAACAGAGAAAAGCGCAAAGTGAGGTTTGCGCGTGCTAAGGAAGCGCAAAACTTGGTTTGCGCTAGAAGCTGTTGGCGCAAATCTAAGATTTGCTTGACCAACTGGTGGCGCAAATCTGACTTGGAGTCTGAATTTTTTTTTACCTTTTTAGGCTCTTTGACTCCCCTCTACACAAATGTACTAAATTTGACAATTCATGTTAGCATTTATATAGAGAATCGGATACTCCCCCTAAAAAAAAGATATGATCTTTTCAGAAAAATTTCCTTTTTCACTCCCCCTTGAATAATGCATAAACCCATTTATAAAAAAATTGAGAACACAAGAATAGAAACATCAATGTAGAAAGAAAAATGTACTGAATATGTATTTTGAAACGACTAAATATATAAAAATTTAAACAGAAGCAAATAGAATTCTACTTAGTATGTACTAAATTTGACAATTCATGTTAGCATTTATATAGAGAATCGGATACTCCCCCTAAAAAACAGATATGATCTTTTCAGAAAAATTTCCTTTTTCACTCCCCCTTGAATAATGCATAAACCCATTTACAAAAAAATTGAGAACACAAGAATAGAAACATCAATGTAGAAAGAAAAATGTACTGAATATGTATTTTGAAACGACTAAATATATAAAAATTTAAACAGAAGCAAATAGAATTCTACTTAGTAAAATATCACAATAAAATACATCAGATGAAATTAAATGTATGCTTTTGGATATAGAAACAAGTTTTATTGCATATCAAGTTAAGACATGTTCAGTTTCAAAAACTTTCATCAATCTATTCAGTGTGCTCGCATGTGAACTTCGATTAGCTTCAAGAAAATGCAATTCTAAAAATATAATAGAGAACTTTGCAAATACTCACACTAATCCATCAAGAATTCATACTTTCACAAATTTATAGGTTTATCGCAACTCAGAAATATCACCAAATATCATGAGATGTGTGCTCATTGGCATCATTTAGCATTGTGCACTATGGCATCTTTACATGAGTGTACTCTTTGGCATCTTTTAAGCATGTGCACATTGGCATCTTTTAAACAAAAAGTTCAGTAAGTAAAGAACATGCCGTAAACGTAACTTTCTATCTGATCCTATTGCAGGATTTGGGTCAACCTCTCACATACCTGATGGCCTTAGGGGACTAGGTGTCAAGCACCCCTTGGAACTTACTTTCCTAGATCAGAAAGGCTACATCGACACATCCTAAACCCATTAATACCAGTAGAACATGACTTTCTATCTGATTCTATTGAAGGATTTGGGTTCGATCACCCCCAGACCAACTGACCTTAGGGGACCAGATGATAAGCATCCCTCAGAACATACTTTCCCAAACCAGAAAGGTCACAGGTACAAACTTTCAAACTTAGAGATTTATGATTTATAACAATTTAATATTCATCTCAATAACCAGGTTTTACGTCTAAGTGCTTAGCCCATATTTTCATTACGATAAAAAAAACTACAACTTTTTAGGTTTTGAAAGCATTATAGACTATAAATATTACGAATCACACAACTTTAAAGCAATATCAAAAGATTCAAAATTTCTTTAACTTTACTTGTCATTTATTGTTCAAGCTCTGATACTAATTGTGAGTCCAAGATCAACTAGATCCTAGAGAGAGAAAGTAGAAAGAGAGAGACAATGCTAATTCATAACTGCTATTTGTTAAGACATAATTTTATATTAACTAGTATAACATTTAACATCTATGGATAAGTATATGATAAAAAGGAAAACGACTTTTGAATTGTTAGCTATGTCATATAAGAATAATTCAAAAAATAAGATGTCCATAAAAATATTTTAGTTAGGTTACCTTAATTTTTTATTTTAGAACATTAATATTTAAAGTTTATTTACTTATGTTTATGCTCCCCCTACTATGCAATCCTGGCTCCGTCCCTGGTTTTGATGAGTCATCGGAAAATCTCGTCGGAAAAACGCTGTCATCGGAAAACGGTACTGTTTCGCCAGAATATTGCTGGGAATCGACTTAGATCTGTTCAAAGTCGTTATTTTGATCATTTGGCACATGAATTACAAAGGATTCAGCAAGTATTCATGAGTTTTGGAGCTGTTTTGATTGTCTAAAGCACGTCGCCGGAAAAGTTTGTTGTTCGCCGGAATAAGTTGTTACATCGTCGGAAAATTTTCAGGATTACATGGATGTGTTTAGTTGCTGAAATATGGTTCATTGATGATACTTAATGCAATACACAAATTGATTGAACGTGAATGTTGAAAGAAAAAGGAAGAAAAAAAAAGCATTAGATATCATGATTTTATGTGGGTTTTTGTGAAGAAGAAGATGAATAGTACATTTAATGGTTCTGTTAGTGCCGTTAGATTTTCTAACAAAATTGGTCCAGTTTTGTTAAATTTGACCAAGTTTTGTTCCTCATCCCTTGGTGCACGATCCATCGTTCCATCTTCGAGCGACAAGTTTATGACTCTCAAACGGAAATTCCTATTCGATTCGCGTTTTAACGACGAATTCGTGGTTAAAAACTAAGTTTTGCACTCGGTTGTCATGTCATAATCCGCGTATATCATTCTTGTGGGCGTTAAGGAATGTGTTGGGTTTACAAAAGTCAAAGTTTTCTTGGTGCACTTATTCGAGCTTATAGACTACCTCGAATTCGTTTTTAAAATCGAAACCGCAAGAGTGAGAGCAACAACAAAGGGGGAGCCGAGCCTTTGATTGTCAAAGTTGCGCCAAAGTTCGTCAAGTAAATCAAGGGGGAGAGGATTTAAAGCTTCAAGAAGGATGATTTACTTTCACAAACTTTAGGGGGAGAATGTTAGTGTATTGAAAGTTTGGAAAGTAAATATATTATAAATTTTAATTGTATAGAGCATAAAGTGTAAAGGCTTGTGCTTACATGTTGTAGAAAGGTGGTAGGTAGGATTAGTGATTCTATAAATAGATGGTTAAGGCCTTGTAATATTTTGATAATTGCAATTTACAAAATGTAGTCTTTTAAGAATTCTCTCTCTCATTAGTGTAGTTTTCCATTTCTAATAAATGTTCAATAAATCCTAATCCTATCTCATCCTACCTAATCAATTACAAACACTTGAATGTCCGAATCTAGCGTCCTACAGCACTGATCAATCAAACTCCTGACATATCTTATATGACCCTCAATACCATCCAAGGTGACTGCCAAACCACCAAAAATGTCTCCTTGGCGAATGCTCTAGCATTGACAAAGCTGAAAAAATCTTTTGTCACCAAGGATGACTTCAACAAATTAATCTCTGTTGTGGGAGCTCAGACAGATGCTCTGAAGGCACTCCAACAGATATCCGCTTAGAATTCCTCGAATATTCAGAAGTTGTTGAATGCCTCATCCTCAAATGCCTCAAATGAAGACTTCCGTCACTGTGCTCAGTCCGTCAACAAACAGACTGACGCCATCAAAGTGCTTGGAGATATCTGTATGGATGAAATGGCAAAGTTTGCAGCCACAGTAACTTCATCAGGGGTGGATGACTTGTCCAGATTAAAAGAGAATATCAGGGAAATAACTCGCAGTGTTGTTATTGTATATTGTTTAGATCATTTTATGTTGACTTTGTCTTTAGTTTCCTTGTATTTTGGTTGACCTATAAATAGGTTCTTCCTTGTTTGTTTTCTTAGTAACTAAGCCTAATTGTAACTACTTGAGAGAATCTAAAGAGAGAAACACATGAAACCCTATCACTTGTGACATCAATACACTTATGATTTCCCAATGATTCTTGTTGATCTTGCTTGTTATTTGATTGTGATTTGATTGGACATTATCATTTGGTATCAGAGCAAACAAGAAGTAGCAGATTTGGATCAGATTTGAATTTTTTTTGAAATATTTTTGGCGGACTGAAAAGTTACTGTTTGATCCGTGTTTTTCTTGTTTTTGTACAATCAAATCAAGAAATTGATTTGATTGTTTACGTTTAATCCATTGGATCAACTTTTATTCAAATCACATAGTCTAATTTGTACTTTAGATTGATCAATTTGATCAAAATGTTGGTTTCGTGAAAAGTGAAAGCCGTACACTGTAATTCGATCTAAGCACTGTAATTTTCGATTTCTTTTGTAATTTCAGTATTGTAATCTTGTTTCGTACTATATATTGAAAAAATTGTGTGATTTTCAGATTCAGAAATCAAGTTTTACTTGATTTTTGATCGAACAGGTGCAGAACACGCAAGTTCATCGCAAGAACTTGCTAGATCTCTGAAACGCGCAAGTTCTTCCCAAGAACGTGCAGATTCTGTGAAAAAGAACACGTTCATTGCAAGAACGCACAAGGTGAAGAATTCAGTCTCAAACGTGCAAGGCGTTATTAGCGAGTTCATAGAACGCGCTCATCAAAGATTGCGAGTTTAGCTCCTTGATCTGCTAGTTTCTTCGAGATTCCATCTGCGAGTTTTATCTGGAGAGTTTGCTAAAACGCGCAAGTTAGCCTCTGCGAGTTCCAGAAACGCGCACGGTACAGTCTGTGAGTTCATCAGGAACAGTGTTCTGCGGGTTCCTTCGGTCTGCGAGTTTGTTCGAAATAGTGTGTTGTGAGTTTTTTTCGTTCTGCGTGTTTCGGCCTGCGAGTTATTTCTGCGGGTTCATTTTATCTGTGAATTTCAAGCTATTCAGTGATCTGTGAGTTTCAGTCCTTAGTCAATTTTTACAAGTTGTCCCAAATTTGATCAGTTTTGAATTCTACACACCGAGTGTAATCTGCACTTCTTGAACGATCAGTTCAAAAAAAATTTCTGTTACAATCATGTCTAGAGATCTACTCAGTATGGGTTCGAAGTCCAAACCTCCAGTTCTTCAAGCAGATGAGTATTCTCAGTGGAGAAAGAGAATGATAACCTTTTTGAACAATCAAGATAAATCATTGATGACTTCTATTCTGGAAGGACCCCATTTTCCTCATGTCACTGCATCAAGGGTTCTTGAAACTGAAACCACACCAGAAATTCCTGGAAGAAATGGTTCTAAAAATCCAATTCGGTACAATGATAATGATAGGAAATTGGTCGAAAGAGATGCTAATGCACTAACTTTCCTGATCATAGCAATTCCAAACGACATATTCAACCGAGTTGGCATCCGTGATTCAGCTAAAGACATCTGGGATGAATTGGAGAAACAGTTTCTTGGATCGGCCAAGTCTCAAAAGACTAAAAGAAACCAAAGCATTATTGCTTATGAAGGTTTCAAGTCCAAGGATGATGAATCGTTGAAGGATGCTTATGATAGGTATAATATCATCCTGAATGAACTGAGGAAAAAATGGAGTTCAGAAATCAGATTCAGAGATAAATTTCAAGTTTATTAAAAATCTTCATCCAGAATGGGAAGTTAATACAATTCAGATGTAGATTAACAAAGACATGGATGAAGAAAAGCTGCATAATTTGTTTTCTTCATTAAATCAACATGAGGATGTCATCAAGAAACAAGCTGCTGCTACAAAAGAACTGAGTCAGTTGAAAGAAAAGAACAAGAAAGTGGAAGACTCAGTTCTGAGGAAGAGGATGATTTTAAAAGCAGCATCTGGATCAAGCAAACCATTCAAGGCAAAAGCTATGGTGTCAAAGATTGTTGATTCTTTTGACAGTTCTGAGGAAGAGGATGAGGATGTTGAACCTTAAGAAGTAGATGAGATTGCTGCTTTCACAGAAAAGCTGCTTTCTTAACTACAAGATTTCACAAGAAGATTGCAAAGAAGAAATTCTACAGCAAACCCAAGCATGATGGTTACAAGCAGGTAAATTCAAAGGTAAATTGTTGATTGAGAAAGAAAAGAAGGAAGAGAAGACAGAGGAAAAGAGGGAAGAAAAAGAGAAAGAAAAGTCAGACAAGTGCTTTAATTGGGGAAAGTCAGGTCATTTTGCTAGAGATTGTTCGGAGAAAAAGGTGAAGAACTATGAGTACTACAAGAAGAAAGCTCAACTTGCAAAGGATGTTGAAAAAGGTTAAGCTCTGATACCAATTGAAAAAGTAAAATCCAGATTCAAATCAAGCAAACAAAATTCAAGATTAAGATCTGACAATGTTAATTCCTAGAGAGAGTGTAGAGAGAGAAAGTCTTCAATCAGATTATCTCTAAAATCAAATATTACGAATGAGCTCTTGTTACATTTACAACACTAACACAAAGGTATTTATATCACATGCTAAAACACTCAAATAGTCCAACTAAAACTCTCAAGTACTTGAACAAACTCTCAAGTACTTAAACACTCAAGTACTAAAAACCCTCTAAAACTAATGTTGACTTTCACTATTTGACTTTCATTGACTACTCAAATACAAAGGCTTTTTACAAAACTTTCCTAATTAAATCTTGTATACAATTAATGCACTAACATTCTCTCCCTTTGTATTCAAGATTTAAAAAAAATTGACACTCGTCTTCAGCGCTTGATTCTTCAACTTTTATCTCTGACAACTTTGAAGCTCTAACAATCTTCAGTCTTTCAGTCTTTGAAAAGTCTTTAACACTTTGCAGCTTTGGAAAATCAACAAGTTTTGAAACGAATCATTTGAAGTCTTAAAACATCTTAACTTTTAAAAAATCTTTAAACTTCTTTGAAATCTTCAGGAATCTTTTGAAATCTATGAAACTTGAAACTTCGAGGAATCTTTGAACTTTGTATCTTAAGCTCTTTGATCTCTTGACCATATTTGGAAGAACAAACTTTCTCGAATCATCTTTCTTCAGAAATCATCTTCTGAATTCTTTGACAAAACATTCATCTAATTTAATCTTTCAGAATTATCTTCACCTTTTGATATCTCCTTTGATGATGTTAAAATTGATCTTTGTAGATGTCTCCCCCTTTTTGATGATTGTGAGCATCATGATCATCAAAACATCTTCAATTTCAACATTATCTTTGATCACCCTCTTTGTATTTAACGTAACAATCTCCTCATTTATGATGATTTGACATTTTCCATCCTTTGATCTCAGTATCTGAATCATGAACTGTATATACCCGAATCTTTTCAAATTCAGATATAATGAACTTGGTAACCCTGATTCAACAAATGAAACAGTTAGGAATGTCTGTCAGTAACACAGAGTTACTGTGTACAACGAATGTACAATTTAAGGAGTTGGTTTGATGATGACTCCCCAGGACTTCCATTCAATCATTGAAAAACACAAGGTTTATCTACGAATGTTATGACAGAAAAACAAATTTTCCATGTGCTCGTGCTTGTGTATGAAAGAATTTAGCACAATGATTGTGTTTCATAAGGCTCAAATTGTGTAAACTGGTAAGACATCAACAAATAATTCACGAACTCAATGTGCATGAAAGAGGTGCGAAGGTGGGGCAACTTTCCTTGTTTTTCAATATCTAAATCTTCCGAGTGAAGACTAGATAGCAGATACGTTGCGTCCCCAAAGAAAATGAAACATTTTTTGTTAAGAAAGAAACGAGTGGCTGGTGGGGTAATTGCAAGAGTTGGCATGGGCTTACAGCCTTTTTTCAATGATAGTCACCAAAGAATGTGAACCAATCAGTAGATGTGGCTTACCGGCTCAGAAAGTGTTTGGTGCAGAGTTCTGATATTTTTAACTCTGTTCTCACACCCTCTTTCTTTTAACATTATGCTCACTTCTAACCAAACTCTCTTTTCCATTTTTACCGCTCCACACTTTTTGATTTAAAACCCCTCACCCCCACTTAACTCAACCGGATGAGTTATCTCCCCCACTCTTTGATTTAAAACCCCTCACCCCTCAATCACCCTAGGATAACTTCCGGGGTAGGAAACACAGGTTTATGTGAATCCATGGAAGTTTTGTTTAAGTGCTCACACGATTCCCATGTAATTTGTCCTATAAAGAATGGCTGTTCAACAGTTTAACTTGAACAATTAAGCATAAAAATGATAACATCGTCAAAATGTATGCTCATTTAAGAATATGAATGAAATTTGAGCATTTGTACATTAAAGATATCTCAAAACAAAGATATTGAATGAATGAAATGAAATCAAGAGAATTGTTTTGAGAATCTGACAATGTATCAATCAGATCAATTGAAATGGTTAGGGTATCAAAGAATTGAATATTTTGTTTATATGAACGAATATAAACAATTTTGCAATGAAAGCACAAATTTGGAAATGATGATTGATGGTCAACAATAATTGAAAGCAAACGGGGGTATTACCATCGAAAAATTGTTCGTTATGAGACATGGTAATAACAATTTCAAATGAAGTACTAAACCAGTGTGCGTGAATACTTTACAATATATAGACAAGATAATACACAAGTATTGATCTTTAGAAACACACAGTTAGTTAAACATTAAAGCTCAATATGAAAAACATTTGAAAATCACATTTCTTAATTCATGAAATCTTTTGAGAATAGAGAAGTGGTTTGAACATTTCAGAAAGCGTTTTTCATGTTTGAAAGTTGTTCTTCTTCCAAACAATCAAAGATCAAGATTAGAAGATATTTACCTTTATGCTCCCCCTCAAATCATGATAATATGATTTAGGTTAGATAAGCTCCCTCTGGATACTTGCATAATATCCATGTCTGAACATGAAAGAACGGGTCCTGATATGTCATGTGATCAGCAGCCACAGTCATTTAACCTTAAAGTCCGGGTTCTAAACTAAAGTGTTTAGAAGCCAAAACTTTTTGACTTTGAAGTCCGAGTTCTAAGTTATAGTACTTAGAAGTCAAAATTTTGTACTTTGAAGTAAGAGCCCTGATTTGTACATGATCAGAAGTCAAAATCATGCTCCCCCTTAAACTTTGGGTGCCTGTAACACAGATTTAGCTTTTGGTACCCACTGGTATTTGGGTCCTGAAGTGTTAGTTGCAGTTCTTGTGGGGGTTACATAATATGAACCATACCAATAATTAACAAAATTCTTACTTACAAAGTCGTGTGCACTATTCTTTTTGGCTTTGGATTTGGAAACAGATGCTTTGTCATTCTTCTTCTCGTCATCTGAAGAACTCTTCACTCTCCAGACCATCTGATTTTTCTTTGATTGCTTCCCAAGAAATTTAACATAAAAATTTGCTGAACCATCAACAGATTTGTCATAAAATAGATTTGATGGTCTGATCTGACTTGATTTGACAGTGTTTGGTTTCACATTTTTCATTTTGAAAACATTTTTATCATGAATAGAACTTGAAGTTGTTTTGAAAGAACAGATTGATTCTGTTGAGTTATCAACAGGTGATTGATTAATCACATCAGCTGAAACTTTATCTGACAAATTAACATTTGCAGCTTCCAAGTACTGTATTTTTCTAGTCAAAATGTTTCTTTCAACAATAATTGTGTCAAACTTCTATTTCAAATCAGATCTGGCCTTCTGTTCTTTTTGATAATCTGATGATAGAGTAGTTAATTTGGATGTGAGCTTTGATATTTCAGATTCAAAATGTTGACGTTCAAGCTTAAAATCTTTTTCCAAGTTCTTGGTTTTATCAGAAATCTCATTGAAAATCCAAGTATTTCTCTTTTCGGCATTTTTCTTTTCAAGCTTATAATACTTTTTGTTTTCTTTGAAAATTTGTCTTTCTTTTTCGAGCAAGTCTTGTAAAGTAGAAATCTGTGTGGAAAGTTCAGTTATTTTAGCTTCAAGAACTTGTCTTTTTTTTTTTGCAAAAGTGTCTCTTTCAGTTATTACGATCTTTTCGAATTCTGACACTTGCTTAGAAAGTTTTGAACATCTCAGCTCAAGATTCTTTTTCTCTTGGTTAGATTTCTTTGAAAAACCAGACATCTGTTGAATGGAAGATGTCTCCAATTTTGTTTTTTCTTTCTCTGCTTGGATACTTTAAGTAGTTCAACATTCTTGGCTTCCAACCCAGAGATTTTGTCTTCAAAAGCCTTAAACTTGTTTCGAAGCTTGACTGATTCATCTTGCAATTCTGATGATTTATGTTCTGTCGTCTTAAGTTGGCTTTGAAGATTTTTGATCTTTCTTTCTTTCAGCTTGATCTCTTTCTCACATGTGACAATTGTATTTTCTTTTAAAGCAATGATTTCTTCTTTCTCTTTAATCTCTTTCTCTCTTGTGCTGATAAAACCTGCACAATTAAATTTAGCATGGTCAGTACATTTTGTACAAAAGGGAGATTTATTAGAATTTGACAATTTAGACTTCAACTCCTGAATCTGCTTAAGAAGCTCTGAATTCTGATCTTTCAGTCTATACCGATCAACTTCTTTTCTTTGTATCTCAGACACTTTTTCATTTCCATCCACTATAATTGGATATGTAATTCTTATTTCAGATGAATCAGAAACAATTGATGTAGTTTTTGTCTCATTTCCTGATGTCACTGAAGTAGTCTTTGTGTCAGGATCGAATTCTCAACAAGAATAAATTCTCAGAAACTAATATCAAAGAAGTTGCGGAATAACACTTTGATATTCAATGTAACAGTAAACAAAACAGCGTATAATCAACAACTTGTAAACTTGTATTCAATTATCAAATCCCAAGATTACACACTCAAACTCAATCTTGAAGAACAGACTCTTTCAAGACGAATTCTACTTCTCTAGAATTAGGATCTATGCCTTGTGTTTGATTTTCTCTAAAACTTAGAATGAATGATTTATTCTAAACTATTCTATCAATTCTATACATATACTGAATAAAAGATAATTACAAGAAATAAAATATCTTCAGTATATCTTCCATCATTATCTTCAATCTTTCCATGAATATCTTGATTCGTTACAGCTGTCATCCTTTCCATCCGGTTCTTCAATTCATAAGCAGTACTAATCATAAGCAGCATAAACAACTAAGCAACACTAACCACTAGCAGTACTAACTAGCTAAGCAGTACTAACTTTGTTCAAGCAACACTAACGTTGACTAGCAGTATTATTTCTACTAGCAGTAGTAATACTCAGCAGTATTAACTCTGGAGTCTTCTAGCAGTAGTAAATCTGAACTAGCAGCATTAATCATACTTGAGCTTTTCTTAAGTTCCCAACAATCTCCCCCTAACTTGACTTTTAAGGAAAGAAGTTAAGTTCTTCAGATTTTATTCAAGACGCTTTCAACACTTCAGGTTCAGTTTCCCAAATTTGGATTTACAGTTCTTCTCACCACAATTTTAGCCATCTCTGAATCCTTTGAGCATACCAGTGTAGCTTTAAGCATCCCTTCTAGCTTCTCCTTGCTATGCTTATAAATTTTGTCCACTAGATAGTATTCATGATAACAATTGTCAATAGTAATCATGTATACCCCACAGTTTTCAAAAAGTATCCATTTATCAATCTTCTTGAATATAAACTCATGATGATGATCTTTAATCCTATAAGCCACTCTTTCTGGATCAAACATCATGCACAAGTATTCCATTGCTATCTTGAGAAGATTCTCTTCAGTACCTTTCAACACAGGCTCATAGAGTTTTATCCCCACTTTGTATAATTCTTCTATATCAGTTCTTGAACAACTTCTGATAACTCTCCCCCATGTTGAATATGCTTCAAATGAACCATCAGCTCTTTTGATTCTGAAGAAATTCTTTCCATTACCTCTTAGAATATCCCAAAAGGTAATCTCAGGAGCTTTCATGGAGATTGGAACAGCCTTCATAGGTTCTACTATGGTCATATACAAATCCATACTCTCAACAGTTTGCTTATTGGACTGCTCTGGACTTTGCACTGATTCTGCTAAAGGTACATCTGAAGGTTATGCTGCAGTTTCTGTTGTTTCTTCCATTCTAGGCCTTTTAGACTGCTTTTTGGAAGCAATTGTCTTCACCCTCTTTCCAAATTTGGCTTCTATACCAACACTCTCTTGTTCTTCCTTCATCTCTTCAGCTTTGTCTTTTGAAGGTGTGGTCTCCTCAGGGAATGGTTTTTGAATATTAAGATCATACCTCTCCTTCATTCTTCTGTCAGCCTCTTCCCTTTTAGATGAATCCCTTTGAAGTTTTTCCATCTCTTTCTTGTACAACTCTTCAACCTGATTGTATGCCATGTTTGTGAACATCTCCCCCTTGACTCCAATTGCACCTTTCAGGAAATTTATCATTTTTCTTCTTTCCTGATTGGCCAAAAATGTCTTGGAGGGTTGTCTCTTCTGCTTTTTGAGTGGCATTCTTTTGACTTGTACTTTCTTGGCTTGAGCTGCTGTTTTCATGCTCTTCTGATACTCTTCATTTAGTTTTCTGGCCATATTCAGTGCAAGCTCTCTATCCTTCTCAGATCGTAGCAGTTCCTCTTTTTCCATCTCAGCTTGAAGCTTTTTTGCCACTTCTTCATCTAACTCAATCTGACTTTTCTTCTTTAAAGGTTGTTCAGGTTCAACCATCTTTCCTTTTCCTTTTGTATCCTTCAAACCTGCCTCACTTCTTTCTTTTCTCTTCTTTTGAAGGCCTCCTTCATCTATGACCACTCCCTTGGCCTTTTGAGAAGCCTTAGGAGTGTCATTCTTGGCTTTTACCAACGTTTCTCCAATTTCCAATTCTTCTAGAAAAAGCCCTGTTACTACTTCTTCTTTGACCTCAACAGCATTAACAGTTTTTGTTGCTTAGGCAAATTCTGTTTCTTTCTCTATTTCTGCTTCTTTCTCCCCCTCAACATCAAATTCCATCTCAGATTTGCTTTTCTTCTCTGTTTCATTCTCTTGATTCTCCCCCTTGTTGGAAGCATCTTGAGCACTGTCCCTCTTCTTTAACACAAGTTGTTTTCTTCTCCTTTTCTGGACCAATCTTGTCACCAATTTCTTCAGTTTGGTAATCTGTACTTGTTGAGACAGAATGACCAGTTTCAGCTCTTCAATATCTTTCCCCTGCTTGATGACATCCCTGTTGATGTTGGCCATTGTGTCCATCAATTCAAGATAGTCATATCTTTCCTCACCTTCTCTAGGAGTGTTACCCCCATTTGAAGGATCATGGGATCTTTTAGTAGTGGAAGCCTTCTGCCTAGCAGAAGCACTATCCACCCCTTGGTTTCTTGGCACCGGGGACCTTTGAATGATTGCTCATTCAAAGTTGCCATGGGAGAGGTCTTATGTATGTTACCATTGTCCTCCTCTGTGCTAGCAAGAGTAGTGGCAGCCTCAGGACCCATATGCTCAAGCTCCTCCTCAGAGAGCACCTTATTTGGGTTGGGAGACACCCTTGTGGTTTCCCTATAGATATTCTCTAAGGGAGAATCCTCCCTTAGAGGGCTTAAAGGCTTAGGGGTTGTTGGTACAAGAAGGGAAGGATCCTTCTTTACCTGTTTCCTTCTGTATGTTTGGGTGATTGGTAAAGTTGGTTTATCAAGAAAAGACTGGGGAATTGATTTAGAGTGGGAAGGTTGGGATTGGATAGCAGTGGGTTGGTCTAATGGGGGCCTTGACCCTGCAACCATACCTTCATCAGTTTGGGACACCACCATCATTGTAGAGAACAATGGGGTGTCAACTCCTTCCGAGTCCCCAGCAGATCTTCTCATATTTGAGAAAACCTTGCCTTTAGGGGGTTTTGGTACATATATCCCATCAAAATGAGGAATATCCGTCAATTCGTGGGTGATAACTGCTTGAACAAACCTGGGGTACAAATAAAAGCTCTTTTTGTTTCCCAAGTTTGAGACAAAATCATTGAAAATCATTTGGGAAAAATTATACTTTCTGGCAGTGGCTAAGCATACCAGAGCATAAGGAATGGTGCTACTGAACTCACTCCATCCAGTAGTCTTTTTAGAGATACAATGCATAAGGGTATGGAAAAGAAACGCCATTGAGGTGAAAATTTTACTTTTAAGAACTTGAAAACACCCAATGGGCCTCCATACCCCATTCTTGAAAGAGTAGAAAACAGTTCATCATTAGAGATAGAAGTTATACCAGAGGCATCGTCTAGACGTAGACTGATGCGAATTACCTCTTCAGTAACTGTTAATGGCTTGCCACACACCTTCGTCTTGATCATTTGCACACCATTCTCAGTAACAATGGTGGCATGTGCCCAGAATTGCCTCTGATGCTCTATGAAGATAGTAGGAGATATAGTGAGAGCATGGGCAATGTGACTGGACTTCAGAAAGTCGACTATCTGATGAAAACATGCAACTTGTTTTGGCTTTTGGAGCATCGCGATTTCATTGTGCTCGTCAATGAACGCCATGGATGCCATTGACCTTGAAGTTTCTTGCTTGAAAACTTGGAACTCGAGAGAGAGAGAGGGTTTAGAGCGCAATAGGACAGTATGCAAAGAGTCGTTATAAACTTTTAGGCGGGCAAAGAGTATTTACAGTATTCGGGACATAAGCAGTATTAACTGAAAGCAGTATTAACTGAAAGCAGTATTAACTGAAAGCAGTATTTACTGAAAGCAGTATTAACTGAAAGCAATATTAACCACTAGCAGTATTAACTAACTAGCAGTATTAACTGAGAGCAGTATTAACTACTAGCAGTACTAACTAACTAGCAGTAATAACTGAGAGCAGTATTAACCACTAGCAGTATTAACTAGCTAGCAGTATTAACTACTAGCAGTATTAACCACTAGTAGTATTAACTACTAGCAGTATTAAAACTGTACTGGCAGTATTAACCATACTTACTCTTTTAAGCTTGTGATACACTGAGTACTGCTATATATATCCTGAAAAAGAAGATTATTAACACCAAGAATAAACAATATACAGGTATATAACTACTTTTTGAGAAGGGGCTTATTCAGAGTTGATCATTCCCACACTTGTTACAAAGAAAGTGAATCTACCCACATCAAAAGCTTTAGTGAATAGATCAGCAAACTGGTTATCAGTGTGAACTTTTACAACTTGAATAAGTTTCTTTTCATTACAGTCTCTTATGATGTGATACCTGATCTCAATTTGCTTTGTCTTTGAGTGCTTGACAGGATTATTCACAATGCTAATAGCACTGCTATTATCAATAAAAATTGGAGTGTGTAGAAAGGTTACCCCATAATCTAGCATTTGATTCTGAATCCATAAGACTTGAGAACAGCAACTTGCAGCTGCTATGTACTCACCAAAGTCCCAATTTGGATTGCCCTTTGAGATATCTGAATATCCTTTTAACAGCTTGATAGTGAGATTGCTTTGGCCTAACTTGGAATCTTGCACATACATAGACTGGAAACATTATATCTGGCCTAGAGGCTGTAAGATACATGAGAGAGCCAATCATGGATCTATAATGATGAACATCCATATCCTCCCCCTCAAGATCTGCTGTTATCTGCTTGTGTGTCTCCATAGGTGTGCTGGCAGGTTTTGAATCTGAGAAACCAAACTTGGTTAGACTGTCCTGCACATACATGGACTGACAGATGAAGATTCCATCTGACTTCTGTTGAACTTGGAGTCCAAGGAAGAAAGTAAGTTCCCCCATGGAACTCATCTTGAACCTTTGATGCATTAGTTCCTCAAACTCCTTGCACATGTTGTCTCTTGTTGATCCAAAGATAATATCATCAACATAGATTTGGACCAGCAAGATATCCTTCTTCTTTCTCTTGATGAATAGAGTCCTATCAATGACTCCTCTTTCAAATCCATTTTCAAGAGATAGGATGATAGAGTGTCATACCATGCTCTTAGAGCTTGATGTAGTCCATCAAGTGCTTTCTTCAATTTGTATACCCTGTCTGGATAGCTTGGGTTTTCAAACCCTGGTGGTTGACAGACATATACTTCTTCTTCAATTGAGCCATAAAGAAATGCACTTTTGACATCCATTTGATAGACTTTGAATTTCATATAAGAAGCATAAGCTAGGAAAAATCTAATTGCTTCTATCCTAGCCACAGGTCCAAATACTTTTTCATAGTCTATTCCTTCTTCTTGGGTATATCCTTGAGCCACCAACCTTGCTTTGTTTCTTATGACTATTCCTCTTTCATCTCTCTTATTCCTGAAGACCCATTTTGTTCCTATTGTTCTTTGGCCTTTAGGAAGGTCTACCAGATCCCAAACATCTTGCAGCTTGAACTGTAGTAGCTCTTCTTGCATGGCTTCTATCCAACTGGATTCTTTAATAGCATCATTTGCCTTTTTAGGCTCAAGCTGGGATAAAAAGCAAGAAAGCACTGTATGTTGTTGATCTTGCATTTCTTGAAGCCTATTTTGATTTCTAGTCATCATAGGAGAAGATATATCCCCTATTACCAGCTGTGGAGGATGATTCTTTTGAATTCTGCTGTGATGACTAGGTTCTTCATTAAGTTCCACCTCTAGATTAGAGTCATTCAACTCAACTGAAGTGTTTTCAGTAGCTACTTCTGGTTCTTTATTTTCTTGAGTATCCTCATCTCTACTTTCTTCTTCACATTGACTTGGTCCAGTAGATGGTTCCTTTTCACAGTCTTCAACATGATACACTGTGGGTATGGGAAAGATCACAGATTGAGATATACTTTCTTGAACTTGTGTAGTCCCTGATCCTCCACTCCCAGAACCTGCATAATCATCACTACTAAAACCAAAAGAGTTAGTTAGTGAGTCAATGTCAAATAGCCACTGAGGACCAGACCCAATTGGATTTGGTGTGTTCTCATTACATTTGACATTGTCACTTTCTTCAATTATTCTAGAAAAAGAGTTAAAGACTTTGTAAGCAACAAGAAATCCATCATCTGAGATGAGTAACCAACAAGAAATCCATCATCTGCTTTGCTATCAAACTAACCTAAGTGAGATTTGGTATTGAGAATTGTACAAGGACATCCAAAAGGTTTGAAAAATCCAATGAAAGGTTTTCTTTTATTTAAAAGTTCATAAGGGGTCTTGTTCTTTGGCTTGACCACTAGAACTCTGTTTTGGACATAACAAACAGTATTAACTGCTTCAGCCCAGAAGGTAATTGGCAGTTTTGAATCAGTCAACAGAGATCTAGCAGCCTCTATTAGTGTCCTATTTCTCCTCTCAACAACGCCATTTTGTTGAGGAGTCCTAGGGGCACTATATTGTCTCTCAATGCCTTTGTCTTCACAGAAGGTGTTTAGATCAAAATTTTTAAACTCGGTCCCATTATCTGATCTAATGACTTTTACTTTTTGATTAGTTTGGTTTTCAATTCTTAGGATAAAGGATTTGATCAGTCCACTTGTCTCATCCTTAGTCCTTAGAAAATATACCCAGGTAAATCTAGAGTAATCATCAACAATAACCAAGCAGTAAGATTTCTTGCCTATACTCATAACATTTGTAGGACCAAACAGATCCTTATGCAATAACTGGAGACAAGAAGAAATTGTGTTTAACTCTTTGGTCTTATGAGAAGTTTTGTGTTGTTTGCCTTTAAGACATGCAACACAATGATCATCACATGAAAATACTTTTGAAGGTAAACCTCTTACAAGGTTGTTTTTAACAAGTTTGTTCATAGTCTTGAAGTTCATGTGACACATCCTTCTGTGCCAAAGAGAGGATTCATCCACAGAAGCTTTTGAAACAAGACAGTTCAGGGATGAATCACTATCAACATTGTCTATATCAAGACAATAAACATTGTCCTTTCTTGGAGTTCCAAGTAGTATCATGCTTTCATCAATTACCTTGAACCCTGGAGCAAGGATCATACACTCAGTATTTGTAAATAATATGCTATGCTGTTTGTCACAAACCTGTGATACACTTAACAGGTTGTATTTCAATTGATCAACATAGTAGACATCCTCAAATGTCATCTTACCTTTGGTAACATTACCTTTTCCACTTATTTTACCACCAGTAAGATTATCTCCAAATGTAACATGTCCTCCATTGATATGCTTGAAATCCTGAAGGTATGACATGTTACCTGTCATGTGCCTAGAGCAACCACTATCAACATGCCATATGCTCTTTCCTTTGAGTTGTTGGTTGCCTTGCACATAATATAAATCAGTTAGTATGAATTAGGAACCCAAGCTAAAGTGGTCTTGGGTACCCCTTTCTCATCAAAATACTTGCATTCTTTCTTGACAAGATTTTTAAACTTTGACTCCTCATTTTTGGAGTACTTTGTCACAGTGATAGGCTTGGAAAAACATTTGCCAGAAGCAGTACTGGTTTTAGATGTACTAACAGCATGAGCAGTACTTGCATGCTTAGCAGTACTAACCTTGTTAGCAGTAGTAACTGTGTTAGCAGCATTAATATTTTCAGCAGTACTAACACTATTAGCAGTAGCAACTGTGTTAGCAGCATTAATATTTTCAGCAGTACTAACACTGTTAGTGCTTCTAGGCACCCATATTAAAACACTTTCTTTTAAAACCTTATTTTTCATAGGGCCTTTGGTTTCAACAGATTTCTTTGGTTTCCTATAACCAACAGGTTTTTGCACAAATCTTTGAAAGTTCATATGTTGGTTAATAGGGCTGAAGAAACAATACTTAGCCAAATGATTCAGCTTGCCACATATGAAACAAGGTTTTGGTCTATTGATTTTATTCAGATCAACTCCTTGTTTCTGAGCCCATTGATTATTCCAGTTTCTTTGGTTACCTCTTTTTATACCAGAATTTAGGTTCTTAGCTTTATTGCAAGCACACTGTTTACAAGGTCCAGGATTCACAACCGTGGTTTGTTTGTAATGGACCTTGTTATCCTTTTCTTTGGTCTTCTCTATCTCCTTAGACTTGACCCAGATTTTCCCACATCCCTCATTGGTGATAATGTTGTTTTCTAATGGTATCTCTTTACTCACAGCATTATCCCTATTCTCACTGGCTTCTTTCTTAGTCAAATCCTTAACTACCTCATCCAAAGGATCTATCTTAAAAGCTTTCTCAGACAAGTCCTTTTTCTCCTTGGTCTCTAACAAGTCTGAAGTAGGAGAGATATAGTTGTTGTTGTAAGGAGGGGTGTATTGTTGTATCCAATACCAGGCTTCATCTTATCATGAATCTGAGCCTTTAGAAGAGAATCCATTGCTTTTGAAGCATTTGAAAACTTTTCTATGTCAAGCTTAACTTTAGATAGTTCCTCTTTCAGCCTATCATTCTCTTCTAAGGACTTAGACAGTTTGGTCTCTAATTCATTCTTTTCCCACTTCCAATAGTTTGTGTCATAAGAGTGTTGAAGTTCATTAGCTTGAAAGCCTTTGATTTGATCTTCAAATCTCTCTACTATCAACACATAGTCTCTTCTGTCCTTTTCTAATCTTTTGAGGTCATCACACATGCTTTGGTTGTGATCCTTGTACCTTTTGACAGTGTCTGTGCAAGATTGAGTGCAACGATTAGAAATTACCTCAGAGGGGAGATCAGACACTTCTGCCATAAGAGCTTGATTCTGAATGGTTTCCTCAGCTTGATCACTCCAGTCAAACCCCATTCCTTGTTGAGAAACAAGGGCTTGAGCAGGATTCTTATTTTGATTGTAGCCTCCATTCTGAGCTTGTTGGTGGTTGTGGTTTGGAACACCACTTCTGCATTTTATAGCAAAGTGTCCTTTCATGTGGCACTTATAGCATTCCACCTTTGTCTTGTCAAAACCAGCTCCATCTTCTCTTCTTTGAGAGAAGTTGTTCCTTCCTGTTCTTTTGATAAACTTCTTCACCCTCATAGATAACATGGCCATCTTCCATTTAATGTCCATCTCCTCCAGGTCATCAGGGTGAAGTTGATCCAGATCATCATTAATCAATGAATTGTTGCTGTGACTGGACAAAAAGGCTTCAAAGATAGTTTCAGTGCCTTTTTCTGAATTCACTCCACTGGCAGTACTAACTGATTCAGGGTTGGCAGTAGTATCAGTAGATGCTGATAGAAGTGCAACATTGTGGATATAACCAGTGGGCTTCTTCTTGGTTTCTACCTCAGTTTCAAAAACTCTTAGATCATTATATAGATCATCAAGTTCCTTCTCTTCCAGATTGTCACTCTGCCTATATGAGACAGTGTACATAGTCCATTCATCCCCAAGAGATCTGAGAAACTTTCTGTTGATATCATCTTGCTCCATCTTCACTCCTACAGTAGCCAGTTCACCAATGAGCTTGTTGAACCTATCAAAAGTTTTAGTCATAGACTCATTCTTTGAAGAAGTGAAGTTCTCATACTGCTGCTTAGAACATCTCTTTGATTTCTTTTGATGCTTTTAGTTCCAGCAAATCTTTTCTCTAGAGCATTCCCGAGAATCTGAGCATCAGTGCAGTTGCAAAATTGATGCTGATATTCATTGGGGATATCCAAGAGCAGAGTGCTTAAGGCCTTCATCTCTGTCTGTCTGATCTTCCTCTCACCATCTGTCTTTGGTGGAGGTCTTTTCCCATCTGGTCCAATCTTTCCTGCTTCAGAAGGACCATTCTCAATTATATCCCACATTGAGTAGTCAGTGAGAAGAATGTATTGTCTAATTCTGATCTTCCACATGTCAAACTCATTGGGTTTGAGCATTGGAACCTTAGAGACCAGAGTACTGTTTGATTCTGCAAGGTTTTCCATGATGAATGAATAGATGTTTCTGAGAGAGTTAGGCTCTGATACCACTTGTCAGGATCGAATTCTCAACAAGAATAAATTCTCAGAAACTAATATCAAAGAAGTTGCGGAATAACACTTTGATATTCAATGTAACAGTAAAGAAAACAGTGTATAATCAACAACTTGTAAACTTGTATTCAATCCTCAATCTTGAAGAACAGACTCTTTCAATACGAATTCTACTTCTCTAGAATTAGGATCTATGCCTTGAGGTTAATTTTCTCTAAAACTTAGAATGAATGATTAATTCTAAACTATTCTATCAATTATATACATATACTGAATAAAAGATAATTACAATAAATAAAATATCTTCAGTATATCTTCCATCATTATCTTCAATCCTTCCATGAATATCTTGATTCTTTACAGCTGTCATCCTTTCCATCCGGATATTCAATTCATAAGCAGTACTAATCATAAGCAGCATAAACAACTAAGCAGCACTAACCACTAGCAGTACTAACTAGCTAAGCAGTTCTAACTTTGTTCAAGCAACACTAACTTTGACTAGCAGTATTAATTCTACTAGCAGTAGTAATACTCAGCAGTATTAACTCTGAAGTCTTCTAGCAGTAGTAAATCTGAACTAGCAACATTAATCATACTTGAGTTTTTCTTCAGTTCCCAACACTTTGTCTCTCCATACGTCTCAATTATACGTGGAATTATAATGATATGCTCTGAATCTTTGTTGATCATCCTCTTTCTCTCAGTAGAATGTTTGCTTGTAGAAGACATCTTGTCAGATTGGCTTGATATGAGTGATCATTCCCAAACAGTTCAGAAGATTTTGACTAAAAGTCAAACTTGGATCAACAAAAAAAAAATTAATCTCAGAAAACTATTCTATCTCTGGAACTCTCACAACATTGAAATTGAAAAACTATTCTATCTCTCAAAGCACTTGAGACTTGCACTTGAAAAAACTTCTCAAGATTAGTACTAGCAGACTGATTAATCACAAACTCGCAGATGCTTGTCTGTGCATTTCGGTAAAACTCACAGACCACACGAACTTTCAGCAATAAAACTTGCAGATCATGTAAAGCAAATGGACTATTAAAACGCGTAGACTGAGTGAACTCGCAAAGTATTGTTCACTGAAAAACTCGCTAAGAGTGTTTTGCGCGAAATAGCTTTTACGCCAATCTCTTTTAGCGCTAATCTTCCATTTATGTTAGCTGGTCTTTGCGCGAACTTTTCTTTTGCTCTATATGTGATAGGCGCGAACATGAACTCGCAAACCTCTGCGTGCGTGTTTTGATAAACTCGCAAAGTGTTGTGTGCGCGTTTCTTCCTTAGAAAAAATTTTAAACATTGATTTTCTCGCAAAAACTCGCACGTCAAAGGAATCTGAAATTTACAGATTACACTTCTTCGAACTTGATCACTTTGATTTGAAACACGCAGAATGCTTAAACTTTAAACGCTTGAACTCGCAGATTTCTATACTTTAAACTTGTAGGTTGCTATGTTTTGTGGAATAGCAGATCACATGGGCTAGAACACTCAAGCTACATGAAGTACCAAACTCGCATAAGCTTGAAAACATGAAAATCTTAGAACTCGCAAGTCACATGGACTTGTAAATCAATTTGATCCCGCAGATCACATGAAGTTGTAGAACTCGTAGGCAATTGAAAAACATAAACTCGCAAGTAAAAGAACTTCATACGCGCAAACTGAAATTTATTTCAGAAACGCGCAAGCCAAGTGGAATTGAACAATGGAACTCGCAGATAAGATCTTGCGAGTTTCCAGAACGCGCAGATGCCTGTCTGCATGTTTTCTCAAACTCGCAGATCGAAAGGATTTAACTCGCAAATCAATTATGCTTGAAACGCGCAAATTGATATAAACTGGAATGCACAAAATGAAATTGAACTTCAAACTCGCAGATTGAAGCAACTTCAAGATTAGAATGCGCAAATTTGACCCTGTGCTTTGCGTGTTCTTTAGAGAACTTTGCGTGTTCTTGAGTTTTCTTCACAAAATCGATCAAAGAAATTTAAAACTGCAAATTGAATCTTGATAATGCGTCAATACAATCGAAAAACAATTCTGAACATATTTCCAAAGTTAATTTCTTAATAGAAACAACAAAACATATAGATTTGATCAAGAGCAGTGTTCGATATTTTTGATAATCAGATTAAAAAAAAATTCAAAATTCAGTCTGATTTTGTGATTAATTGGTGAAATTGTATGAAAGTTGAAGATGAAATCTGGTTTTACAATTCAGATGAGGAGGAAAGTGAAGTAAAAGCAAACCTGACTGAGGTCCACTACAACCTCACGGCTCATTTACAGGAAGAGTCTGATACTGAGGTAACTTCAATATCTGATGCATTTGACTCTTCTGAAAATGAAGAGTTAAAGAACTTAATGTCCGAATTAACTCAAGTGAATACTGAATTTTTGAAACTAAAAGATACTCTTGAAAAACAAAAATTCATTATACAAGGACATCAAGATCAAGTGTTGCTTTATAAAACATTATCAGAAGATAAAGAAGAAGAGAAAAATATTTAAAAAATGGACAAAGCAAAGCTTCAAAATGAAATATCTGATTTGCAAAAAGAAGTAATTCTTAAAGATCGGAAACTTGATTTAACACTTCAGTATGAACTTGTGATGAAAGACAGAATTGAGGCATATACTAGAATAAAAGAGTTAGAAGAATTAATTCTCAAAAGAGGTCAAACTGAACAGACTTTAAAATTTTTATCAAGCTATCAAAAGGAAAACAAATTTTATAAGGCCAAGCCTGGTCTAGGTCTTTCAGATGTGGATGTTTTGAAGAAGGCACCAGAAAAGCTTTACAATTTAAACAAAAACGATTTGGAGCCTATTGTTATAGTTCCACATATCCTTGAGACGTTTGTTAAAACAGAGATTGTTTAGATACACCAACTAAAATAGAAACAGAACCAATTGTTGAAGATAAATCTGAAAATGAGATGAAGTATGAATCTCAAGGTCTCAAAAATGTCTATTTTAAATACGACGAATTGAATTCTTCTTATGAAAATAAAGAGAAAACATTCGTTGAATTTGAAAATATCTTTCCAAAAGAAAATGAGACTCATACTACATCACATGTTTCTGATTCATCTGAAATAATAGTTACATGTCCTATTATAGTAGATGGAAATGAAAAGTCTTTAATTTTGAACAAACCTGTTCCAGAAATGACTTCTAAGAGTTTTGATCTTGAATATCAAGCAACTTTAAACAAAATTTCTGTTCTTGAAAAAGAAATTTCAGACTTACAAAATCAAAAAGCTGATCTTGAAAAGAAAACTCTCCAAAAAAAGAAAGATCTTGAACTCAGATGTATGCAACTTTCAAAGGAAGTCTCTGAATTTGAAAAAATCCTAATAATTGAAAGAGACACATTTGCTCATCAACTTCAAATCTTTGAAAGTCAAATATCTAAGTATGTCAAAGATCTATTTGTTTTATCGTCAGATATAATGAAAGAAAAATTAATCAATTCTGACTTGAAAAAGAAAGTTGATATTTCAAATTCTAGTTCTTCTAAGCTGGTAAATGACAAAATTCTTTCTGAAGAACCTGTTTCATCTGAAGAAGTATGTTTAAATTCTGATTTGACTAATATGACTTCTGATTGTGTTTCAGATGGTTTACTGAAGAAGAATGTGTCCAAAGAAAAGCAGAAGGTGGAAGAGATTCTGAGTACTTCTCATGATTGTGCATGTAATAGAGTAGCTCCAACTTGTAATAAATGCCAACAAAGTTTTAATAAAACAAAATTTCTTTCAAAGATTGATTTGTTGACACAAGCTTCTACTAGATTGCGATGTTCATTCTGTTATGAAAGTTCATTCTCTCATAAACCTAAATCTTCAAAGAAAAGAAGAAAAGTCCATTTGAAAAACATTAAATCTTCTACTTCTTCTTCTGATAAATTAAAAGTTGAAGTTTATACTGTGAAGTCTAAAAATCAAAAAGTTGAGTTAAAGAAAGTTGTTCAATTACGATATGTGCAAAGATGGATTCCTAAAGATATACTTAATGCACAAATTGTAAAAAGCAAAAGTTCAAAAGATAAGAATGCTACTAACAAGAAAGGACCCATTCTTATATGGGTACCTAGGTTGAAGTAATTGTTTTTGCAGGCTTCTCATGTGTGGATTATAGACTCAGGAGCCTCGAGACACATGACAGCTTACAAACATTTGTTGCACGATTATGTAGAACATTACTCACGAACAGTTAACTTTAGAATAAGATGAATGTTTATGTCAGAGGATACGGTGTTCTCAAGAATAGAATGATCTCTATCTCTAAGGTTCTGTATGTCGAGGGGTTAGAGTACAATTTGTTTTCCATCAGTCAATTCACCGAGAAGAAATGTAAAGTGGATTTTGATTAAGACTTTTGATATATCAAGGATAAGTCAGGCACAGAGTTAATCAAAGGAGAAACAATGGGATTACTTTATGGTGTACATTTTCCAACTCTACAAGCTTTAAAACCTGTGTGTCTTATCTCAAAAGCTTCAGTAGATGAAAGTTGGTTATGGCATCATCGGTTTTCTCATCAACATTTCAGAGAATTGAACAAGTTGAGGACTCATAATCTTGTCACTGGGCTTCCAAAGTTAAAAATAGAACAAGACTCTCTTTGTTCTGCATGTCAAAAGGCCAAGATGAAAAGGAGTTCTCACAAGTTGAAGGTGGTATCTAACTGTTCAAGGTGCTTGGAACTAATTCACATCGATTTTTGCAGTCCGATGAGAACTCAGTCAATAAACGGCAAGAAGTATATGCTGGTCATGGTTGATGAATACTCCAGATATACGTGGCAAGAATTTTTGAGACAAAAGTCGGATGCTCCAGATCTCATCATTGAATTCATAAAGAAACTACAAGTTCTTCTTCAAAGTCAAGTGCAACAACTCAGAAGTGATAATGGCACTGAATTCAAGAATTCAACTCTTCAATCATATTTGGATTTAGTCGGCATTTCACACAACTTCTCAATTGCAATGACACCACAGCAAAATGGTGTTGTGGAAAGGAAGAACAAAACTTTGGTAGAAGTTGCACGATCAATGCTTGCTTATTCCAGTCTACCACATTTTCTATGGGCTGAAGCAGTAGCAACTGCATGTTTCACATAAAGCAGGACAGTTATTAATAATCGTTTAAATAAAACTGCTTATGAAATTATTAATTGTCGTAAACCAAATGTTAAATTCTTTCGTGTGTTTGGATGCAGGTGCTATGTGCTGAATGATAGAGAAAATCTAGCAAAATTTCAAGAGAAAGCTGATGAGGGAATATTTATTGGATACTCACTTACTTCCAAAGCATACAGAGTTTACAACACAAGAACGAGATCAGTAATTGAAAGCATCAACATGTTCTTTGATGAAACGAAGACAAGAATTTCTGAACAAAGCAGTTCAGAACATGGATCTAGTCATAAAGCTTCCACATCAACCAGTGTGGAACCTGTTTCAAAACAGACTGAGATTTCTAAATCCTTGACTGAATCAGATTTAGATTTACTATTCTATGATGCTTTTGATGATTTTCAGAACATACAAGGTCAAATTGATATACCTAACACTGATACATCTACTACCACTACAGATATATCAGGACCCTCTGAAGACAATGGTGAAGCTTCTACAAGTCAAGTTCAAGAAGTTTCAGACAACACAACTTCAACCACCAATGAAGATGTTTCATCTACATCTATCACACCTGAAGAGAATGTGTTGGAAACTCCAACAGAAAAAGTTGTTCCATTGCAAAGCACATCATGTCCAATTTTATCTTCTTCAAAAGAACCAAAAGTTCCAATCACTTCAACTCCTGAAGAACCAATAATACAAGATGAGTTTGATTCCTCTAATAATCAAACAGAAGTTGATGTTTTACCAAGCTCACATAGATGGACAAGAAACCATCCTCCAGAAAACATTATTGGTGACCCGTCTGCTAGAGTGACTACCAGATCTGCTTTTCCTCCAGCAACTACAAATATCTGCATGTTTTCAAGTTTATGAGAAGTATTGAACCAAAGAAGCCATCAGAAGCGTTAAAGGATCCATATTGGATTAATGCAATGCAAGATGAGATAAATGAGTTCAAAAGGAACAAGGTGTGGAGATTGATACCAAGACCCAAAGGCATATCCATTATTGGCACAAAATGGGTCTTCCGAAACAAAAAGGACGAGGATGGAATTATCGTGAGGAATAAAGCAAGGTTGGTTGCAAAAGGTTACAATCAACAAGAAGGGATTGATTATGATGAAACCTATGCACCCGTTGCACGGATTGAAGCCATAAGGATCTTTCTTGCTTATGCGGCTCACAAGAATATCAAGGTCTGTCAAATGGACGTAAAGTCTGCTTTTCTCAACGACATTCTTCATGAAGAAGTCTATGTGAGTCAACCTGAAGGCTTTGTGGATCCGAAGTTCCCAAATCATGTCTATGTTCTTGATAAGGCACTGTACGGATTAAAACAAGCGCCAAGAGCATGGTATGAAACACTTTCAGTCTACTTAACCGAGTTAGGTTTTCGGAAAGGTAAAATTGACACTACTCTTTTTCTTAAAAAGAAAGGTAAAGATCTCATACTTGTGCAAATTTATGTTGACGTCATAATTTTTGGCTCTACTTCACAAGAATTGTGCGTAGAATTTGAAAATATCATGAAAAAGCGTTTTCAAATGTCAATGATGGGTGAACTCATATTTTTCTTAGGTCTGCAAGTTAAGCAAACCCCGAAAGGGATTTTTATAAATCAGGCTAAATATATCAGAGACATGTTGAAGAAATTTGACATGAACTCTAGTTCATCCATGATGACTCCCATGCAAACTGCCAGTTTGTTGGATGCTGATATCTCCGGAAAATCAGTAGATCAAAATATCTACAGAAGCATGATTGGATCTCTTCTTTATTTGACAGCAAGTAGGTCAGATATTATGTTTACAACATGTTTTTGTGCAAGGTATCAGGCGAATCCTAAAGAGACACACCTTTCTGCTGTAAAAAGAATCTTTCGGTATCTCAAAGGCACACCAAATCTGGGCCTTTGGTATCCAAAAGATTCTATGTTTGAATTAACAACGTATACTGACGCAGATCATGCCGGAAACAAATTAGACAGGAAAAGTACATCAGGAGCATGTCACTATCTAGGAGATAAACTGGTCAGTTGGTTATCAAAGAAGCAGAACTGTGTATCCACATCTACAGCTGTAGCGGAATATGTTGCGGCTGCAAGCTGTTGCTCACAGGTTCTGTGGATGAGAACCTAGCTGAGAGATTATGGATATACATTCCATAAGGTACCAATCTATTGTGACTCCAAGAGTGTAATAGCAATTACATCAAGTCTTGTGCAACACTCAAAGATGAAGCACATAGATATCAGGTATCACTGACCTTGATACCTGAGGTTGCTGACCTTGAGGTTGCTGATTTGTTTACTAAACCTCTTGATGAAAGGAGATTTAATTTTCTAGTCAGCAAACTTGGTATGTTGAACCTTAATGAATAGTTCCATCATTCTTTATATTTCTAAGGGGAGCATTTCTTTACATTTGATAAGTCTTTGTAATTCATTTACTCAATTTCAAAAAGCTGGATATTATTAGCAAACCTGGACTCATGTTCAATTAGTACCAAAACATTACCTGTTTTACAGGTTTGTATTTTGGACTATGACTTCTGATCACATCAGATCAGGACTCGTACTTCATGATTTGTGCTTAACAGCAAAAATCAAGGGGGAGAAATTAAGATATGTGCATACTTCAAGGGGGAGCTTAATGCAAAAGTCTGTAAGTGTGTATGTACAATTGAAAAGATCTGAAAAGTCTGGAAAAAAAAATTCCTGAGAAAAAATACTGGTTTTGTGCTAAAAAGTCAATTTTGGAAAGTTAATATTCTGAGAAAGTCAAAGGTTTCATTTTCGGAAAGATTTCATTTTTGGGAAATTTTCTAAAAATTTTTCTAAGTATGGAAACGCGTAAAGCACTATGCTTACGCTAAAACGTGCAAGTCATAGTCTGCGAGTTCACCAAATGCGCAAGGCATTGCTAGCGAGTTTGGCAAATACGCAAGGCATTGCTAGAGAGTTTGGCAAATGTGCAAGGCATTGCTAGCGACTTTGGCAAATGCGCAAGGCATTGCTAGCGAGTTTGTAGAATGCGCAAGGTGAAGCTAGCGAGTTTAAGCAAACGCGCTAGATGTGGTGTGCGAGTTTCATAAACGCGCAAGTCGTTACGTGCGAGTTTGGGCGATTAATTTCTTTCAGCTTGCGAGTTTTAACTTCTTTACTCTCTAGGCATGCATGTTTCACGAAGTTTTCACTTAAATTGGTTCTTAAGTGAAAAACACACACCTATTTGTCGATTTTTGAGACAAATACCTTGTTTCCTTGATATGAGAGAAGAAAAACTCCATTCGTGCGTTGTGTGCGAGTTTATGTGGAATGAACAGTAACTTGCGAGTTCATTGACTTGCGTGTTTTGTCAAGTATATATACGTTCTATATCTTCATTTCTCTCATTATCAGTCTGCGACTTCTAGCGCTTAGCGGTTTTTCTCTCGAATATTCTTGCGACTTTTGTTTTTCCAGTTCATCTCTTTCGAAGAATCAGTGTAGGTTATCTTGTTTTTAGTTAATTGTTTGTTTGTTCTTAATTTCATATTCGATTTCTTCAAGTTCTAGGGTTTTATTTTTCATTTTGTCGATTCAAATTTTTTTTGAACTGTTCATCTTCTTGGTTCGTTGTTTTTCTGAAATGACAGATTCTACCATTTTGGGTTTGTTCTTTCAAACTAATATGGTGTATGAAAATCATACTTGATATCTGTTGGGTTTTGTTCGAAATATTGATTTTTTGCAGGTTTCCATTAACTTCTGAACTTGAATATATGAACGACTGACCTGAACACGAACTTATCTTCTGAACTGGACTCTTCATTTCTTGGATCAATGCTTTGAGTTTTTGAACTGAATTTATGAATTCCTGGATTCATGAACAAGAACTAGATGGAACCTTGAACCTGGACTCATGAACTGTGTTCAAAAAATATGATCTTGGACTTCAAATTCATGAACATTAATCATTACATTCAAGATTAAAATAAGTCTAAATCTCATAAGTCAGATTCATAGATTGAAAAGTTAAATTTTTTGAATTTTTGTAATTCAAAATTTGAATTTCAAAATTTTCAAGTGAATTATAATTTGAAAAAGTTTACTTATCATTTAAAAAAAAAAAAACGGTGCTTTGTATTTAAGGTTCAAATCCAATATTTGATAAGTTCTAGTTAAAGTTCAAGTATTTTGCAAGTTTAAAAAAAAAGTCTAAGAATTTTGAGTAACCTTTGCAGAATCAGTATTATAAGTAATTTCCATATTTGAAGTATTATTTTTAATACAACATTATTTTGACAGAATAAATTCAAAGTGTTAAGTGTCGGTGTCAATTTTTTTGTGTATTGTGTGTTGTTGTTACTTTTTGTTCCTCTGAAGATGCAATTTGTTTACTGCAACTTACTGTGCTTTAAATTGCAATATCTTAAAGTACATTGTTCTGTACTTCAAAATTGGTTTTCTGAAAACAAGTTTTTGGATTTATACTGACATATTGGATTTTATCCAATACTTTTGATATTTTTCAGGAAATCAATGGTGGAGGAAAATATCATTGACCAAAGTGTTCAGATGGATAAACATGACCCGAATGTTTCACGGGAGATGCCCATGCTTCTTTCCGATCAAATTATTCTGAAATTGATGCATATCCAGATCTTCAATTGATCAATCCTCAAGATTATCTCTCTTTGTCACCAAATAATCATCATGTGATCTTTGAAAATCTCATGGTCAAGCCAGTGATAAAGGAGATCCTGAAAAACCATCCAATTTGCACTGCCTTAACTGCAACTGCTACTGTGCCAATGATTTATTTACAACAAGCATGGAGAACCATTGAGCATGTAGTGCAAGGCAATAGGAAATATTTCACAATCCGCATTGACAATTTCACATCCATCCTGACCTTTCAAAGCCTATGATTGCTTCTAAATCTTCCTTTGCCAGACTCAAGAGAAGGAAAGACAACTTTTGATCCCTATCCAACAGATCAAGAAATGTTTACTGGAATTCGTTCTCTAGGATATGTTGGAAGCCTTTTAAAGACGAGTGACTTTAAAAAGTCAAATTTGCCTCCATTCTATTGTCAGTTCTTCTCAGTCATCAACAAGTGTTTGACTTCACGACATTCTAGGCATGACAACACAAACATTTATACATTAAGACTGTTCCATGCTATCATCTATGATCTGCATGTTGATTATGTTGTGGCTATCTGGACTGAGCTGTATGAGAAAGTTCTGAGCAAGAGACATTCAAAGAAGCCAAAATATGTTCCTTATCAGAGATTTTTACAACTAATTGTCCGAGGCTTATTGAGATCCAACCGAGATATTCCAAAAATATTACATCATGAGATTGCCCGAGAAAATGAAATGACACATCTCCAAAAGCAGAAGAAATCCTTCACTTTTGAGATGCCAGAACCTGCTGCACAACTTGCTTATGTTGATCCGAATGTTTTGTGTGTTAGGAAATATAGGGAGACCATGGGATTTTCAGAGCCGGAGATCCCTACCCAGGACGTAGAGCCAATTAGTCGAGCGGAGTCATTGAGGGTTCAATATACTACGGAAGTAGTTGAACGGGAAAGTGAGCAGAGAGAAAATTTGGAAAGGGGTTCAGGAGAGGGTCAGACTTCTGTACTGGACGGTGTGGGAACACAGGCACAATCTGCCACAAATGTAGTGATTTCCACATCTCAGCCTGAGATTGCTATCATTCCTCAATTGGGCACTAAGGAAGAGAATCCCAATGAAAGTCATAACTCTGAAAGTACTGTATCGGTTGGACAAGCAAGCTCATCTGATACTTCAGTGCCATCAGCAACATCAGAACAGGATGCAACAAATCAAGGAAATGATCAGCATGATGATGATGATAACACAAGTCATTGCTTTGGATTTTTAGAGAATGATTCTTTACACCATAGTCTTGATTCTATTGCAAGAGATCTTGACTTGGAAGGTGTTGACTCAACAATCATGAATGTTGTATCTAACTCTAGATTTATAAGGCAGGAAGAGGGAGTATTAGTTGAAAATAAAGAAAATGTGAGGTCTAGAGTGAATGAAGGAAAAGAACATGGTGAGCGTGTGTGTACTCGAAACTACCATTCCAGAAGGGCAGCCACATCTACTACCTCGCCGCATGTGTTGCGAGCAGGAGGTATTGAAACAGACATTAGTCGCTCACTAATGCATATGCAACCTCAGTCAGCCATTCTATTGCCTCTCAACAGACTATAGTCTCAACTTTACACGGGGTTTTAGCACAAAATCTATCTACTGTTCATTCGGAACAGGAAGGTATTGAAACAAGAACTCAATTGCCCCCGAGTTCGACTTCTTTCAGTGCACAAGTGGGTCTAGAACCAATTGTTACATGTACTTTTATTTTTAGGACACAACCAATCATATCTGCTACAATCGGGAGTCTTAGTGCTCCGATCGGAACATCTGTAGTAGCTCCGCATTCCGGACTACGAGGATCAGGTGGAAGTCCTGTCATTGCTAACATCACGCCAGCTTTGAGAACAGGCCACACTGTTGAATCTTCAACAACTGTGTTAACGGGAAGCTTGAGTAGCCCCGTTGTTATTTTACCCGAATTCGTTTCAAGGGAATTTCTCAATGACGCCCTAAAGGTCGTTGAAAACTCTTTATCTTAGAAGTTTCAATCGGAAATGAATAAAGTAACTGAAAAGTATGAGGAGGAGATTGGAAAGGTGATGAGTGTGTTGAAACGGAAAAATCCAGTCGTTGAGGAGCCTGAGCAAACACTTCCACCACCATTAGTTCCACAACCACCACCAGTTCAATCCGTTTCCGAGTTGAAATATTTACTTTTAGCTCAGTTGTTATCAGACGCTCCAGCCGATCAAACCGAAGTAGATCTTATTCGTTTACTGAGGCAACAATCCCAACCAATTGTTCCTCAGGTTCCAGTAGATTATGTCACACAGTCTCAATTCAACCAGTTCAAAGATTAAGTGGAGAAGCACTTACAGGACCTAACCACATCAGTACAACTTTCTTGCAAGGCTCAATCTGATGCATTTTTAAAGAAAAGACATGATCGTGATTTTGATCAAGATCATGAGGAGGAGATGAATAAGAGACAGAAAACTGCAGAAGATACTGTTGTTGTTACTGTTGAGGAGCAGGGGACTGAAGTAGCTGAAACTACACATGGAGAACAGTCAGAACAGAAACAGTTAGATGAGAATGCTCCGCAGGATGAAGTAGAGTTGTTGATCTATGACAATACGGAATCAAGGGTTGAAAAGCCTGCAATTGCCACGGTTGAAGAAGTGATGGAGATGTTGGGAGTTACTGCTGAAAACTTTGTCAACATAGATGATTATACAAGTGGTGATGATGAGCAAGCTGCTGCTAGGTATGAGAGTTATTGGAGAGTAAAGCAGGAAGGAATGGATGTTATTGAACACAATATTCAAAGTGATGGACCAGATCCTGAGAATTCAATCACAATTGAAGAGTTTGTACAGAATGCCATTTCTCAAGGAAATCTGAGTCCGAGTGAAAATGTGCTGGATGATTTGTTTGGAGAAAATCTAGATGAGAATTTTGATGATCTTGTAAGTGAACATGAGGAGATTGCAGATCATGATCAAACTTTCCCAATTCAACAAGCAAAAGTGTGGAGATTGCACAGGTTTCTAGTACAGTTGATTATGATCCACCAACATATAGACTGTTTGATGAAGATGAAATCTTGACTGCTGTTCCAATAGTTTCTACCTCAAGAAACTTTTCTGTCCCTAAAAATCTTGATACTTCTGAACCAAGAGTTGCTATACCTCTACCTAAAGATTTTGATTCTAAGGAACCAGCCGTTCGACCCAAGCAAAAACCAATAGCTGACAAGCCCAAGAAGTCTAAACGGTCAAGAATTCCTACTTCAAAGCCCAAACCAAAAGATCTTGAAGAACAAAGGCCAATTATTATTGATATTCAAGACTTCAGAAATAAGTCGAACAAAGAAAGAAAGCAAAGAGAAAAGGAGGAAAGGAAAATAATCCGGGAAGCAAAAGATGATCTAAGAAAAGTGGAAGATGAAGCAGCTAGAGCCAAAGACAATACACTTCCTTACATTCGAAACCCTGATAGTCCAAAAATAAAAAGTGCAGCTGATGGCTCTATAAAGAAAAAGCCAAATCCTGTTTTTGTCACTCCAATGGAAGTGGAAGAATTTTCCAAAGCTCATGGTCCAAAACATGAAACAATGCAAGCAGAAGAGCTCATCTCTTATGAAATCAGTGACATAGGGAAAGTTACTTTCAAAGGAGATGTTAGAGTTGGTTCTATTCCTTATACATGCTATGATATTGAGGGGGACTCTTAGAAGTTCATTGAGATCATCAGAAAGTCACTCAAAGTACCATTCCTGGAAGAGACAACCAAAACCTTTGTCTCATCTCTGCAGCCAATTGATGAAAAAAAAATTATGGTGTTGGAGACATAGATAAGATTTATCAGGACAACTACATCAGATTCATGAAGACTCAAAGCAGACTTTCACCAGTTGCCAAAAGAGAAAAAAACTTTCAGGTACAAAATGTTCACATGTGAAAGATTCTGAATGTCCACTATCCAAAGTTCATAGTTCAAAGAAGAGATATGAAGATCAGTACTTTTACAGAAGCTGATTTTGATAACTTGAACTTCTCAGACATTATGTTTATTGTGAGTGAGTTAAGAGATAGGATGAAGAGAAAGAGGACACAGGCTGTTGCTTATGCTTTGGATGCTATCAAAAGATTTATGACAAGGAGTGTCTATAATGCATACACATTTGACTTTCATCTTGGCATTGAAACTAATCAGAACAGAGTAAACCTGCTGGCACCAAACTTCAACCATCCTAAGATCGGAGTTCTAGAGCCTTTTCAGATCTCCAGATATCCAGAATTGGTGTGATGTATGTAAACACCAAGTCTCATAAGAAGCAGTTCATGAGAGCATCAAAATTGGCTAAGTATTCAGATAGTACTTTGAAGTATGTGTGAAAAGTGCTTGAAGAAAAATTGTTTCTGTCAGAGCAGGAAAGATTCAGAAAGAATGAAGGTGTAAGGTTAGTTGAGTCTCTTAACATGGAAGCTATGCTTGAAGAGATCAACAAAAAGATAGAGTTTAGAGAGCACATCCGAAGGTTTGAAGCATATCTTGGAATCAGAAGAATCTGTTTCAGAAGATGGGACCAGAACAAGTTTGTAAAATGATCTAAAAGGGGGAGATTGTTATTGTATTTTGTGTAGATCATTTTATGGTGACTTTGTCTTTAGTTTCCTTGTATTTTGGTTGAACTATAAATAGGTTCTTCCTTGTTTGTTTTCTTAGTAACTAAGCCTGATTGTAACTACTTGAGAGAATCTAGAGAGAGAAACACATGTAACCGTATCACTAGTGACATCAATACACTTGCGATTTCCCAATGATTCTTGTTGATCTTGCTTGTTATTTGATTGTGATTTGATTGGACATTATCAAGTGTCATGGTCCCAATTCAAACTTCAGGCTCAACCTCTGCACCTCTACCACCCCCTTCTGCAGCAAACACATCCGCCCTAGCAACTAAAGAAGAACTTCAAACCACGGGCAGGATGCTTCTGAGGAATCTGAACCTTATAGGATAAGATATCCCGAAAGAAGGAAAAACTATGGCAGAAGATCTGAAAAAGACCGTAGCAACAATAAAGTTCAAATCCGACTGCGAGGTCAACAAATTCTCCCTTTCTGAAGAGGATGTGATGAACAAGATCACCAAGCACACAGATAACCACCTCTATAGAAGGAAAAGAAAGGCACCTGCATCTTGCCATGCAGAGGCAGCGCAGAAGGGGGCCAACCATGATGATCAGGATCCAGATGCCTCTGGACCTGACCATCATGAGGGGGAGATGGCTCAAAAGAACAAAGGCTCTGTCCCTATAGCCGCCACTCCTCTTCAGGCCCTACCCCTACAAAAATCTTCAGAAGCTCAAAAGACTCAAAAGTTCAAATTCCATGATTCTGAAGAAATAAACAAGGATGTAGCATTTGTCCAAGTCACAACATTTGTAGAGCTACAGAAAGGAAAGATCAGTGTCGGCTCTGAAGAAATTGCCGAGGGACTTGCAAAGTTTGTAGATCCTTCAAGTCCTGAGTTAATGCCCACTACACTAACCCCAAAAGTCCAGTTTCAGAGCCTTGATCCGGTAAATGTCGTAGAAATCACCAAGACCCATCCACAGAGCCCAACAAAGAAATCCTCTGAACCGAAAAAGAAGAAACCCTCTGAGCAAAAAGAAGAAGAGGATAGGGTGAAACAAATAGTTCAATCGATGGACGTCATGAGGATTCCCATCCTATGGCCCCCACTGAAAGAACTGAAATTTGATGAAAACATTCACACCTACCTCTATAGCGCATAACCTAAGTCATCTTCATCGCACCGAACCTACATCTTCTAATCAAAGAAGACATCAAGAGAAGGTTCGTGCAAACGTCCCGTGAAAAGAATGAGGTGTTTTCCACAGAGGATATAAAGACTGTGATGAGGATCTCTCTGCACTCCTTCGCCAATAAGTCAATTATGTAGGCTAAGTACCTGGTCGAGAGAAAAGATGGGCGACAGTACACCTTCATAGATGCTGATCTAAAGAACCTCTGCGCCTATGATCTTTCTCAACTACATGCTTTCATTGAACAAAGACTTAAAAAGATGAAGGAGTACATGATAGCAAATGGCATGATCAAAGAGGTCATGCGCGAACACGTCAAATATCATAGCAAAATGGACTTCGAGGTGGATCTACAGCGCGAAGTCGATAAGTTATCGATAACAAATCCAGATGACAAATTCCCTGGAATCGAAGAAGTACCATCAAATTCACTTATCACTGAGCCTGTATTCGGATTCATCTATAGAGACATTGATGGGAGCAAGAAGATGTTGAAGCCCGATCAAAGTCACAAATTTTTTAACAGTACTCTGCGGAAAATTAAGTACACCATTCTGAGGAAAAGGGGATCTGAAATTTTGCAAGAGGGGTCTACAGAGAAGATGATTGGGATGATAGATGCTCAAATCAAGTACAGGGAGCTCATTCTGTCGATGAAAAAGACCTTAGCTGAAAGTTTTACCAATCTGGTAGACGATTTCCCTAGGTAATCCTTGTAATAGAATAGCTTCTCATTCAATGTAATTTGTAAAAGAACATGTACTTGCCTTCTTGCATTTCCTATTAAATGAAAATTTTAGTCTTCAGAGGTTGAGTTCCTTTCACCTCATTTAGTTTCTAACTTAGCCAAACACTAAACATTCCAAATCATTATTTTTTAATACTTAGGGGGAGATTGTTAGCTCCAACTTATATGTATAGAAGTATTGAAAAATAGTCTAAGTGTTAGGTCTGATTTTATAGTAATCATTGTATTTATAGGTCTTGGTCAAATACTGTGTTTAGTGTCTTATTTTGTGTTGTATTGATCAAGGGTATTTAAGTCCCTTTGGTCTTGTTCCTTTGTAAGAACTTCACGCACATTCATTCAATATAGTTACTTAGCGCTTCCAACTCTCTCTCTACTTTCTCTCTCTAGGATTCATTGAACTTGGACTTTCAATTGTTATCAGAGTATACTATATCTTGAGAGGATTGAGAGAATTTGTTTTTAGATACTGAATTTGTAGATTAAGCTGAGAATTTGATTGATTTTCTTGATTTTTCAAGAAAATCTTGTTTTTTGCTTGATTCATCAAATTTGGTTAGGTTTCTAGTTGAATTTGTGCAAATTTGTGTTCATTAGCTTCGTCTTGTGTAATCGATCATTATTGCTTCATATATTTGTGCATAAAAACCATTATTTGATCCTCGATTTTATGATTTGGTGATTTTTCAGAAAAAAACTCGTCAAACGTACTGTTACATTAAAAAATTTAGATTTAGTGTTTTTTAATCGAGTTTGATAATAAAAATTTGTTAGAATGTTGTTTTCGAGCATTTGTGTGTGATTTTCATGCTACTTTTTTTTAAGTTTCGTTCAATCTTGTGAAAAGTTTTGATATTCTGTGGTTTACGCAAGTTCATGCTGTTTTGTGCATCATTCATATAGGTTTACGCAAGATTCATATTACTTTGCGCAAGTTCTTTGTGTTCTAATCAGTGTGTTAGTGGTTTTCAGGATTTTCAGTCAGTTTCACGGACCACTCTGCTTACGCAAAGTCAGGTTCTCGGATCATCAAGGATCCGCAAAGTCAGGTTCTTGGATCATCAAGGATACGTAAAGTCAGGTTCTCGGATCATCAAGGATCCACAAAGTCAGTTTCTCGGATCACTAAGTTTCTCAGATCACTCTACATACGCAAATTCCAGTTTGCGTACCTTACTACATACGCAAAACCTACTTTGCGCACCCCACTGCATACGCAAACTTCCAGTTTGCGCAATCTCAAGACTTAGATTTTTTTTGAAATATCTGATTTTCTCAAAAGATGTCTTTGCAAGCACAAATCTACAAGAATGACCTCATGATGTCATTGGGGTCTGATACACGTCCACCAGTATTGATCAATGAGAACGAATTCGAACAGTGGCAGGATCGGTTTATCATCTTCATTGAAAGACAACCGAATGGGGACAATATGATGAAGTCTTAGACTCAGGGTCCAATGGAAAGGCCAATGAAGATTATTCCTGCTACTGCAAACCCTGATGCTACAACAGTTGAAAAAGCTTTGAGGGAATATGATGCTGATGAGCTCCTTCGTTATCAAGCAGACAGTCAGGCCAAATCAAATCTGATCCTAGCTCTTCCCAACTCCATTTATAACAGAATCGATTGCTTCAAACATAATCCAATGCTGATATGGACTCAACTTGAAAAGATTATGTTTGGTACTGCAATGTCAACTCAGTTGCGTCAGACTAGGTATATGAACAATTTTGAAAAGTTCAAAGCTAAGGATGGAGAAAGCTTGAAGAGTGTATTTGACCGATTTTGGGTTGTCATCAACGATTTATACAAGATTAAAGTTACGAAGACTGAATTAGAGGCTAACTTAAAATTTTTGAATGCTTTACAACCAGAATGGAACAAGTCATGCCACAGAATGAGAAACGATGTCAGAATCTCTACCATGCCAATTCAGGAGTTGTACGAAATTTTGATGACAGATGAATCTATGGTGATGGAGAAGAAGGCAAAAATGGAAAAGAAGAATAAGACTATGACCGTAGATCCAATTGCACTTATGGCTAGCCAACTGGCTGAGCAAGCATTAACTGAATCAACTTATGATGGATCAACGGATGATGATGGCGAAGCACTAGAAAAGGCCATGATACTTTTGACTCAGCACTATCAGAAAAGATTCAAGCACGGATCTAGTTCAAACAACCTTCGGTTTACTTCCGGTTCTAAGAAAATATAACCAGGTGCTCCGTCAAAGAAATACACTCCTAAGTATGAACCAGCAAAGGTGGCTGAACAGAAGAAGGATGAGAAAAAGTTGATGAATTGTTTTAACTGTGGAAAGCCTGGACATATTGCTAAGGAATGCAGAGTCAAAGTGGTAAAAGATGTTGCTTTCTATAGAAAGAAGTTATCTCTAGTTGAGAAGAAGGAAAGTGGAACCATTCTGTTGGTTGAAGAAGAGTACTGGCTAGATCATTCGGACAACGAAGATGAGAATGAGGAGACTGCAGCCATGTGTTTTATTGTTGACAATAAAAGTGTTGATGAGGAAGATGATACCTCATCTGATGGTTCTGAGGTAATTTCTGACGTTAACTATGATTTCTTTTTATCTCAAATGAATGTTTTTATCACTGCTTTGCATGATTTGCGTTCAAAGTTCACTTCTGAAAAGTTAGAAAATCAAGAAAAGTCTGTTTTAATCGACAAACTGCAAATTTCTCTAAAACATGAAAAGTCAATTTTAATTGACACAAAAGAGAAATTTCAAAAGCAGCTGGATGAATTGGAAAATTCAAAACAGACTTATCATGATTCTTTGACTGAAATGACTTCTTTAAATCAAAAATTTTCTAATAAGATAATTGTTCTACAAAAGAAATTATATAAAAGAGAAGAATATGAGCAAACCATTTACATGATCAAACCTAGGAGTGAAGAAGCTATAAAGGAAAAGTGGGCAATTGGTATTGAAAACCCGCAATTTTTAAATTATGCTAAAATCGAAGTTCCTACTCTATATGAATATGATCATCTTAGTCTTGCAAGATATGCTCCTCAGTTTAAATTCTTTTGGACAACTGAGAAACAAATTTTGGAAGATGAAAATGTGAAAGGAATGAAAAACAAGAGGATGGAAATGCCATTCGTTTACACCTCTGAAAATGCAAACTATTTTCTTGATCAATCTAAGAAATCAAGAAAATCTCAAAATGTTTTAAATATCAATTCTTCCAATAAATCTTCATTACCACCTGAATTCGTTGATATATATACTAATGCTAATAGGGAAAATGTATCTCCGGTTTCTTATGATTCAAGGAAATATATTCCTCCGTTAGAGTTAGAAGGTAAGATAGTTGATCTTGAAGATAAATTGAAAGAACAAAGTCTTCAAACTGATTTAGAAAATGATTTATTTCTTTTTATAATGAAAACAAGTTTTGAAGACAAAATTTCTTCTGTATTTTCGAAAGATTTTAAGGAAAATACTAAAGTTTTGAAAAACAGTGTGCATTTGCGCACCATCTTGGATACGCAAATTGATAGTTTGCGCACGCAGTTGGATGCACAAAGCTCAGTTTGCGCCTCCAAAGGGATGCACAAACCTATTCCAGACTTGTGTATTTTTGAGAATTTTCACTCCGAGGCTAGTTCGTCAATGTCTAATGCTCAGGCTGATTTCTTCGATAAAGTTTCCTTTTCTGATTCATTTATTGATGATTCTTTACTGCTAAATGCTCAATTTTTTAAAAAGAAGCGTAAAACAAGAAGATCAAAGAAGTCAAGGAAACATGATATTGTCTTATTTGAAAATTCTAATGTTTCTAATTTTTCTTCTTCAGATCGGACTGTGAGGAAATCACCAAAGCAGATATGGAGGATTAAACAGCAAATTCCAGAATCTGAACTGTTAGGAGTTAAATGTGTAGAAACTCTTTATGATATTGATACATTTGCTTCCTGTAATAAAAACCCAAAATATTGATTTCAGCAAATGCTTCATATATCAAAGAATATATCATATGCTTCTTCTAGTTCTGATTCTGATGATTGTGTTTTATCTTCTATTGATAATTGCTTTCATGCTTGATTGAAAAATAAATCTGTGAAAAACAAAATACACAAATCTAACAAGGGACCCATAAGCATATGGGTACCTAAACAGGTGTAGTTTCTGTGAATGCAGCTAAGTCATTTATGGTATCTGCACTCGGGTTGTTCTAAACACATGACTGGCAACAAATCACTTCTGTCCAATTTTAAATAAAAATGTTGCGGTCGTGTTAAGTTTCAAAACTGTGAGACTGCTCCAATTCTTGGTTATGGTTATCTAGTTCAAGGTAATATAATAGTCAAGAGAGTCAGCTACGTTGAAGGCCTAAGTCACAACTTATTCAGTATCGGACAATTCTGTGATAAAGATCTTGAAGTCAGCTTCAAATCTAAAAGAGTTTCTGTGAAGAATGAGGGTGGCAGAGATTTACTGGTGGGAAAAAAAAGATCCAACTTATATACCATTGATATTTCCAAAGTCAACATCCCATCAGACATATGTCTACTGTCTAAAGCTTCAGTTCATGAATGTTGGATTTGGCATCGTCGACTAGCTCATCTCAACTTCAAGTATATGGATCGCCTGGTCAAGAATGATTCAGTGAGAGGTCTTTAAGTTGTCCGTGTTCAGAAAGACCACCTCTATCACGATTGTGAGAAAGGAAAGATGAAGAAAGCATCTAATAAGCCAAAGCCTGACATCCCATTGATATTTCCAAAGTCAACATCCCATCAGACATATGTCTACTGTCTAAAGCTTCAGTTCATGAATGTTGGATTTGGCATCGTCGACTAGCTCATCTCAACTTCAAGTATATGGATCGCCTGGTCAAGAATGATTCAGTGAGAGGTCTTCAAGTTGTCCGTTTCCAGAAAGACCACCTCTGTCACGATTGTGAGAAAGGAAAGATGAAGAAAGCATCTAATAAGCCAAAGCCTGAACAATGCACGTTGGACATTCTTGATATTTTGCATATTGATCTATGTGGTCCAATGAAGACAAAGAGCATTGGTAAGAAAAGATATGTCTTGGTTGTTGTTGATGTTTACTCTCGGTATACATCGGTAAAGTTTCTCAAGTCAAAAGATGAGACTCCTGAAGTTCTCATCAATCTCATCAAGACAATACAGACAAATAAGCAAAAGCAAGTCAAAGTGGTAAGATCAGATAATGGCACTGAATTCAAGAACAATATTCTTCAAGTATTCTATGAGGATCAAGGTATACAACAACATTTTTCTGCTACCAGAACACCGCAACAGAATGGAGTTGTTGAAAGAAGAAACAGAACGCTTGTAGAGGCTGCCAGATCGATGCTTGCTTATTCAAGTCTTCCTTTGTCTCATTGGGCTGAAGTCGTATCAACTGCCAGTCATACTCAGAATCGATCAATTATGCATCGTCGATTCAACAAAACACCGTATGGACTTATGAACAGTATCAAACCGAACATCAAGTATTTCTAGTCATTAGGGTGTAAATGCTATGTTCTGAATGACAGAGAAAATCTTAACAAGTTCAGTCCGAAGGCAGATGAGGGTTCTAGGCCATTCTTCTAATTCTGTAGCTTACAGAGTCTTTCTAATCTCAGTAAGAAAGGTGATAGAGAGTGTAAATGTCAAATTTGACGAAGCTGCTATTTTGGTTTCTGGTCAATCAGGCACAAAACCCGTACTTACTGGGAATTCAGCTTCTGAACAACTCAGTTCAGAACCTGCACTTCAACAGTCAAATTAGGATTCTTCTTCTTCTATTCTTAATCTTTCTGATTTAGATTTTTTATTTGAAAATTTCTATGATGATGTGCCTAGATCTAACTCTGAAAATGTCTCAAATATTTTGAATCAGGAAAACTGAGAACATTTCTACTTCCAATTCCACTGCATCTATCTCTGAACCTGATGTTGTTCCAGTTCCTCATGCTGATCAGACACAATCAGAATCTGAGCCTATTCATGAAGAACCTATTCAATCAGAAAATGTACAATCAGAACCAGTTCAAGATGAACAATCTGTTCAAGAGGAATCGGTTCAGGAAGAAGAACAAAATGATGATATTCAACAAACCCTTCCAGAATCTGATCCAGATGTTGTTGAGTTACCTCCTCCTCCAGTTGAAACTGTGTCTATGTCTTCAATTGAATTAGAAGCTTCTGAACCTCCCTCTCAACAATTAGAAGTGGTTCAAGACATCATTGATCCTCTCCCTCATACCACAAAATGGACAAGATCTCATCCAATTCATCAAATTATTGGAGATCCTCAAGCTAGTGTGTCTACACGTTCCAGGACGGCTACCTCCAACGAATGTCTCTTCACTTGCTTCTTAAGCAAGATTGAACCAACAAAAGTTTCTGAAGCGTTGTAGGACCCGGATTGGATTATTGCTATGCAAGAGGAGCTTAATCAATTTGATGCGCTCAAAGTGTGGAGGCTTGTACCGAGGCCGAAAGGAAAAGGCGTTATTGGCACTAAGTACATTTTCAAAAACAAAAATGTTAAGATGGTATCGTCGTGTGGAACAAAGCAAGGTTGGTAGCCAAAGGATATCGACAAGAAGAAGGTATTGATTACGATGAAACATTTGCACCCGTTGCCAGATTGGAAGCCATCCAGATGTTTCTTGCCTTCGTTGCTTATCGCAACTTCACAGTATATCAAATGGACGTCAAGACGGCATTTCTCAATGGCAAGCTGAAAGAAGAAGTATATGTATCTCAGCCAGAGGTATTTGTTGACAAATATCATCCAGATTACGTATATTTTCTCGATAAAGCATTGTACGGCTTGAAACAAGCTCCAAGGGCGTGGTATGACGAGTTTTCAGCTTTCTTAGTCAAATTCGGCTTCACCAAAGGCTCAATCGATACTAATCTTTTTATATATCAATCGAACTTGGATATTTGCTTAGTACAAATTTATGTTGATGATATTATTTTCGGTGCTACTAACAAATATTTGTGTACATGGTTTTCTGATCTAATGACCTCTAGATTCCAGATGAGCATGATGGGAGAAATCAATTTCTTCCTAGGATTCCAAGTGAAGCAGCTTCCTGATGGGATCTTTATCAACCAGTCAAAGTATGTATTTGACATCTTGAAGAAATTCAAGATGGACAAATCTACTTCAATCGGAACACCGATGGCTCATGGTGCCAAAATCGGACTCGATCCAGATGGAAAAGTTGTAGATCAAAAGACATATAGAGGAATGATCGGATCCTTGATGTATCTAACTGCAAGTCGCCCGGACATAATGTTCTCGACATGTTTGTGTGCCAGATTCCAAGCCAAACCAAAAGAATCTCATCTACTCGCAGTCAAGCGTATTTTTAGATATATTAAAGGAACTCCTTATTTAGGTTTATGGTATCCTAAAAGTTTTGACTATAAAATGATTGTTTTTTTAGATGCAGATTTTGGCGAAAATCAATTGGACCGTAAGAGCACCTCAGGTCACCTTCAGTTTCTCGGAGACAGACTGATAAGTTGGGTGTCGAAAATGAAAAATTGCGTGTCAATATCAACAGCCGAAGCTGAATACGTCGATGCAGCTAGTTGATGTGCTCAAGTACTTTGGATGAAAATGCAACTTCGGGATTAAGGGATGCTATATAAGATAGTGCCAATATATTGTGACAACAAGTCCGCAATTGCCATATCAGTCAATCTGGTCCAACACACCAAGACCAAGCACATAGATATGCGGTATCATTTCATAAAGCATCATGTGGAAGAAGGTACTATTGAATTATATTTTGTACCAACTGAATATCAACTTGCTGATATCTTTACAAAAGCCTTAGATGAAAAACGTTTCAAGTTTTTACTTTCAAAATTAGGCATGTTGAATTTAAAAGTTTAAATCTTTACAAATTTTATTCTATAAAGTAAAATGTTACAGATTTTCTTTCTTTTGAATAAAATATATGTCTAGGATCTTTTACAAGTTCTGTGTTTTTATTAAAGTTTTATATGTTCAAATTTCAAGTCTTACAAAAGTCAAAAAGTCAGCAACATGTTTGCAGCTTTTGATACTACTTTAAAGATATGTGAGTCGGAATTTTTATAGTTTACTTTGCTTAGACTACCTAAATAATCAGGATTATAGATTGGAATGAAAATATAGGCTAAGCATTTAGACATCGATCTAAGTGATTGAGATGAATAATAAATTCCTAAAATACAGAAATCTCTGAGTTTAAAAGTTTGTACCTGTGACCTTTCTAGTTTAGGAAAGTAAGTTCCGTGGGATGCTCGTCATCTGGTCCCCTAAGGTCAATTGATCTGGGAGTGATGGAACCGAAGTCCTTCTATAGAATCAGATCGAAAGTCATGTTCTACTGGTATGAATGGGTTTAGGATATGTCGATGTAGCCTTTCTGATCTGGGATAGTAAGTTCCAAGGGGTGCTTGACACCTAGTCCCCTAAGGACAACTGGTCTGGGAGTGGCTGACCCAAATCCTGCAATAGGGTCAGATAGAAAGTTACGTTTCGGCATGTTCTTTTCTTAATGAACTCTCTGATTAAAAGATGCCAAAGTGCACAATGCTTAAAAGATGCCAAAGAGCACACTCATGTGAAGATGCCAATCTGCACACTGCTAAAAATATGCCAATGAGCACACATCTCATGATACTTGGTGATATGTTTGAGTTGCGATAAACCTGTAAATTTGTGAAAGTCTTAATTTTTGATGACTTAGTGTTAGTACATGCACAGTTTTCTATAATAATTTTCGAACTGCATTTTTTTTGAAGCTAATTAAAGTTCACATGCGAGCACATTGAATAGACAGATAGAAGTTTTTGAAATTGAACATGTCTTAACTTGATATGCAATTATACTTGGTCTTGCATCCAACAACATATACTTAGTAGAATTTAATTTGTTTAGTGTTTAAAATTTTATATATTCAGTTGTTACAAAATTTATATTCAATATGATCATTTTTTTATATACTGATGTCTTTATGTTTGAGTATCTGTATTTTTGTTCAACTGGTCTGTGCATTATTCGAGGGGGAGAGCCAATCTGAAAAGTTTTTCTGAACTAGTTCTTTGTTTGAGGGGGAGTAAGTAAAAATACTTCACGAACTAATCAGAAATTAATCAGGTAAGTATTTTCGGATATTTCTATGCAAATACTGATCAGATTTGATAAATTTTGTGCATTTGTGTAGGGGGAATAACAGAGCCTGACAGGTATGTTTTCTGATATTTTTTTTAGTATTATTCAGTTTGATATATTTTTTTAGAATGTTTTTTAGTGCTTATTTTTTTAGGATAGTATAAATAGTTTTGAAGTGTGTAGTTTTCTCATTTTCGCTCCATTCCTATTCTGAACATCTTCGCACTGTTCATCTTCCTTCTCACTACTGTTCATCTGCGCCGTTACTGTCAGGATCTGATTCTTAACAAGAATAATAAAACTGAGAAACAATATTAAAGAAGATGCGAAAAAACACTTTAATATTCAAATATCAATGTAATAGTAAAGTAGAAATCACAACTTGTAAACTTTATTGAATGATTAAAGTTACAAGCTTTCGCACAAAACCTCAATCTTGATGAACAGGCTCACCAAGGCGAATTCTACTTCTCTAGAACTAGGGTTGTAAACCTTTAGGTCAATATTCTCTTCATAATAAAAACTCAGAATACTCGTCTCAGAAACTATTCTGAATAATTCTATACATATACTGAAAATAAAAGATAATTACAAAACATAAAAGATGTTTAGTATATTCTTCCATGATTATCATCAACCTTCCATGATTATCTTCAAACCTTGATCTTCGCGGCTTCCCAAGATTATCACATAAGCAGTATTAAGTCATAGCAGCATTAACACTCTGAGCAGTATTAATCTTTACCAGCAGTAGTAACTATGCTTAGCAGTATTAATCTTTACCTGCAGTAGTAACTATGATTATCACTAGTAACTTTGGCTCAGCAGTAGTAACTTGTTGTACTGGAAGTAGTAATCATATTTAAACAAATCTTCAGTTCCCAACAATGTCCCCCTAACTTGACTTTTAGAGAAGAGAAGTCAAGTTCTTCAGATGCTCCCAAAACTCCATTGCTCGTAATCCTGTATCAGAATTCAGCCCCAAACTTTGATTAAGAGTTCTGTGGATCAATTATCTTGCCATTTCAGAATCTGGTGCACAACCAAGCTTTTTCTTCAACATAGAATGTAGCTTTAGCCTGCTATGGTTGTAAACTCTATCTACTAAGAAGTATTCAATGTGATTTATATTCATAGCCAGTGCATATACTCCACTTCTTTCATACAAAGTCCAGTTGTTAATGGTTTTGAAAACATTTCTGATAACATGCTGAATTTCCTCTGGCTTGAACAACATGCATAGATATTCCATCACAAGTTTTGTAACTTATATCCCTGGAGTTTTCAGCTTATCAACATATAATTTCATCCCCACCTCAAACATTTCCTCTAAATCAGATCTGGAAAATACTCTTACAATCTTGGCCAAGTAGGATACACTTCAAACTTGTCGTCTTTCCTCTTAAGTCTGATATACTCCTTTCCATCTACTTCCATGATATCCCAGTGAATAATCTCAGGAGGCTTGACACCAACTGGTTCAGCTGTTATAGGCTCAGGCACTTTTTCCATCACCACCATGTATATATTCACATCATAAGTACTGGATGGTTCTTCCTGAGATTGAGCTTCTTGTTCATCAGACTTAGGTGCCCCTTCTTCTTCAGCTACCTTCTGATCTTTCTCAGCTTCTTCCTCATCCACTCTAGGTTTCTTAGCTGGTTTTTTTTCATGCCATCATTTTTGTTCTTTTCATAGTCCTCAAACTTTCACCTAGAGTAGCTTCCATCCTTGATGTTTCTTAATCATCAGGAAATGGTTTTTGTATTTGAAGGTCATGCCTCTCTTTCATCTTCTTTTCCACTTCAACTCTTGCTTGGTCATTTCCTTGTAACTTAGTCATCTATGCCTCATACAAACCTTTGATTTGATCAAATGACATTTTGTGAACATTTCCTTTTTGACTCCCACAGCACCTTTTAGGAAAGTGATCATCTTCTTTCTCTCTTGAGTGCCAAGGTAGGTTTGTGAAGGTTGCCTCTTCTTTGCACTCATTTTGATCATTACAGGATTCTTTTTAAGTGCAGGTTCCTTCTGTGCCATCTCTGTAGCCAAACTCTTTTGATATACTTCATTAAGCTATGCAGCTAGAGCTCTTGTTATCTACCTATCTTTTTCCACTTGATATTTTTCTGCTTGCTCAAATTCTGCCTGAATTTTCTTAGCCAAAGCTTCATCTGACTCAATCAACTTTTGGTTTTTAAGTGGTTGGTCAGATTCCACTATCTTGGTTTTGCCTTTGTCCTTGATTGCAACCTTATCAGCACTAGCTTTCTTGATAACCTCAGCATTGTCTTTGATGACAACTCCTTTGGTCTTCGAAGTGACCTTAGAAGTGTCATGTTTAACCTTGATTAATGCTTCAGCTATCTCAATTTCTTCCAAATTGCTGCTAAGGATGTCGGTTAATACCTCTTGAACAATTACTGTTGCTTCATTTATTTCAGCAACATTAACTTTTTCTGCTGCTTTGCTTGCTTCAGCAGCATTAACTGTTTCTACTGCTTTCTCAAACACTATTTATGTTTCTACTGCTTGTACCTTATCCCCACTACCACTAGCAAACTCCCCCTCATCTCCATGTTTCTCCCCCTTATTCTTAGCTTTCTCCATGTTGACCTCAGCTTCTGACTCCCCCTTTTTGGGAGCATCATCCACTGGGTTCCTTCTTCTGAGCTCAAATCTTTGCTTTGACCTTCTTTTAACCACCTTCTTAACCAACTTCTTTAAGGTGCTGATTTCTTCTTGCTCGTTGATGATGACTTTCTTGAGTTCATTTACAACCTTCTTTTGAGAATCCAGTTCAGTTGCCATTTTGGACATGGCAGAAATCAATTCATGGTAGTCATATCTATCCTCACCTTCTCCAGGAGTGTTACCGCCTTTTGAGGGATCATTGGAATGTTTAATAGGGATCTCCAGACAGACTGAAGCACCACTTATTCCCTTGGTTTCTAGGCACCCGGGACCTTTGAATGATTGCTCATTCAAAGTTGTCATGGGGAAGGTCTTAGTGATGTTACCAGTGGCCTCCTCTGGGCTAGCAGGAGTAGTGGCAGCCTTCTCACCCACATGCTCAAGCATCTCCTTAATGAGCACCTACTTGGGGTTGGGAGACATCCCAGTGGTTTCCCTATGGATATTCTCAAATGGAGAATGCTCCATTAGAGGGCTTTGAGGTTCTGGGTTTGTAGGAGGTACAACAAGGGAAGGAGTCTTGTGTACCTTTCTCTTAGTATAAGTTTTGGATATAACTGGGGTTGGCTTAAGAACAAGGGATTGAGAGAGTGATATAGTGGCTGAAGGTTGGGTTTGGCTATCAGTGGGATGGTCTAGTGAGGGCCTTGACCCTGAAGCCATACCTTCTTGGTTGTGGGACACCACCATCATTGTAGAGAACAATGGGGTCTCAACTCCTTCCGAGTCCTTGGCAAATCTTTTCATATTTGAAAAGACCTTACCCTTGGGGATTTTAGGTACATATACCGCATTAGACTGAGGCATATCCGTCAATTCAGAGGTGATAACTGACTGGACAAATCTTGGATACATATAGAAACTCTGTAGGCCTTACTCTGAGATAAGTAACCAACAAGAAAACCATCATCTGCTTTGCTATCAAACTTTCCTAAGTAAGTTTTGGTATTGAGAATGGTACAAGGACACCCAAATGGTTTCAAAAAACCAATAAATGGTTTTCTTTTATTTAAAAGCTCATATGGTGTCTTGTTCTTAGGCTTGACTACTAGAACTCTGTTTTGGACATAGAAAGTAGTATTAACTGCTTCAGCCCAGAAAGTAATTGGAAGTTTTGAATCAGCTAACAGAGATCTAGCAGCCTCAATCAGTGTCCTATTCCTTCTCTCAGCAACACTATTTTGTTGTAGAGTCCTAGGAGCACTGTATTGCCTCTCAATTCCTTTTTCCTCACAAAAGGTGTTTAGGTCAAGATTTTTAAATTCAGTACCATTATCTGACCTAATGAATTTTACCTTTTGATTTGTTTGGTTTTCAATTCCTAGAATAAAGGATTTGATCAGTCCACTTGTCTCATCCTTAGTCCTTAAAAAATACACCCAAGTAAATCTAGAGTAATCATCAACAATAATTAAGCAGTATGATTTCTTACCTATACTCATGACATTTGTAGGACCAAACAGATCCATATGCAATAACTAAAGAGAGGAAGAAATTGTGTTCAACTCTTTAGACTTATGAGAAGTTTTGTGTTGTTTACCTTTAAGACAAGCAACGCAATGATAATCACATGAAAAGACTTTTGAAGGCAGACCTCTTACAAGGTTGTTTTTAACAAGTTTATTCATTGTTTTAAAGTTCATGTGACACATCCTTCTGTGCCAAAGTGATGATTCATCTAAAGAGGCTTTTGAAACAAGACAGTTTAGGGATGAATCATTTGACACATTTTCCATGTCCAAACAATAGACATTATCCTTTCTAGGAGTTCTTAGTAGTATCATCTTTTCATCAACTACCTTCAATCCAGGAGCAAGGATAATGCATTCTGAATCAGTAAATAATATACTATGCTTTTTGTCACAAACCTGTGATACACTTAACAGGTTGTACCTTAACAACTCAACATAGTAAACATCTTCAAAGGTCATCTTACCTTTTGTTACATCTCCCTTACCACTAATCTTACCTCCATCTGGAGTATTACCAAAGGCAACATGCCCTCCATCAATTTTCTTGAAATTCTTGAGGCAAGCCATGTTCCCTGTCATGTGCCTAGAGCAACCACTATCAACATGCCAAATGCTCTTTCCCTTGAGCTGATGGTTGCCCTGCACATAAGATAAATCAATTAGTATTGATTGGGAACCCAAGCCAAAGTGGTCTTGGGCCTCCCTTTCTCATCAAAGTACTTACAATCCTTTTTGATGAGATTTTTAAATTTAGAATACTCTTTACTGGAGTACTTTGTCAAGTTGATTGGTCTAGAAGCAGTACTAATTTTAGAAGTACTAACAGAGTTAGCAGCACTAACAGGTTTAGCAATACTAACCTTGTTAGAAGCACTAACAGAGTTAGCAGTATTAACATCTGATGAAGTACTAACAATGTTAGTTTTAGAAGTACTAATACTCTCAGCAGCACTAACATTGATAGCAGCAGTATTGCTTCTGGGAGCACTATCATTGTTAGCAACACTATTTGTGGTTGCAGTACTAACAGTTTTAGTGCTATTGGGAACCCACATCTTGACACTTGTGTGTCCCTGAATCTAGTCTCTAATCACAATTAAACAAACAAAACACAAACAAGAATCAATTACCTGTTTGAATTCATTTTCAAATTCAAGATTACAAACTTTCTCTCTCTAGAACTCCCTCTCTCTCTCTCTACAGATCTCTCTCAAACAAACTTTCTCTCTCTCAATCACTTTTTCGTACAACTCTCTGATACAACAACTAAAAACAGAAATAGAAACTATTTATACCTACAACTAATACAAGGAAGAACAAATACAAAATACAATACATTTACTTTTATTACAAAATACATTGACTTTGATGAGAGTTGACTTTCTTCAGCTTTAACTTTATTAAACTTTGACCTTCAGTCTTCTTGATCTTGTATCCAACATATTTATGCTCTAACAATCTCCCCCTTTGGATTCAAGATCATTGTTGAAAGATCTAGCAATTTAGTCTTCACTTGTAAGCTCTGTCAGTACAATCTCCCCTTTTCCTTTGACTGTATTCTTTGCAAAAGCTGTCTTCAAATGATTAACAATCTCCCTAAAAATTTCACAATAATACTTTGAAACTTTGGAAAGAAATTATCTTCAGAATCAGCTCAAAACTTTAGCAGATAATCTTCAAAGAAAATTTCCTCAAATCTTCAGAAATTCTTTCATCATCTTCAAATCTTTACTTTGAACTTTTCTGATTTGGACATTTCTGAAAATCATCTCTCAAAACATTGTCATTTCTTGATACCATCTCCCCCAAACTACAAAACTTTAACATTTCTTGATATCATATCCCCCTTTTTGATGATTTAAGCATCTATATCATCAAAACTTCTCTTCCAAGAAATGTCTTTGACCAATCTGATATGTCAAACTGAGCCTCTGATTCTGTGATCCATAACCAGGTATTCATCTAGATCTTTGCAAATTCAGACAAAATAAGAACAGGTAACTCTTGAATCAATAGATGAATCAGTTAAACTGCCTGTCAGTAACACGAAGTCACTGTGTGTAACGAATACATAATATAAAGGAGATTTTTGATGTTCACTCCCCCAGGGCTTCCATCCAATCATCGAAATACCAGAAAGGCCATTTCTATGAATGTTATGACAAAGAAACAAATTCTTTGTGTGTTCGTGCACGTGTAGAAAGAATTAAGCACGAAAATTTCTTTTATAAAGGCTGAACATAGTGTAAACCACTGAGACAACAGTAAATAAACACAGACTCAATGTGCATGATTGAAGTGCGAAGGTGGGGCAGACTTCCTTCTTTTTCAATATCCAGATTTTCCAAATGAAAATCAGATAGATTATGTGTTGAGTCCCCTTGAAAATGTGAAACATTTTCTTTTTGAGAAGAAAATGAGTAGATGGTGGGGTTTTATCAAGAGTTGGGATGGGCTATTTTCCTGTTTCAATAATGTTCACGAAAGAATTCTGAAACATAAGTAATGTGGTTGCCCGGCTCAGAAAGTAGATAGTGCAAAGTTTGATATTCTTTTACTCTGATCTCACACCCTCTTTCTTTATAATCATTAAGCTCACTGCTAACCAAACTCTCTTTTCCATTTCACCTCATCACATCCACACTCATTTCTTTTAGACTCCTCACACTCAATCACTAAGGATTAACTTCTTGGGTAGAAATCACTGGTTAACGTGATTTCATAGAAGTTCAGTTAATTCCTAGCACAAAGAACCCATTTAATCCTATGAAAGAATAATGTTGCTCAAAATGATTTAACTTTATCTGAAAAAATAAAGCTCATATACAAATGTCAGATAAATGTAAGCTCATAAAATATAATCATGAATATTTGAGAATTTGAAACATTGAAATATTTTCAAACAAGTATATTGAATGAATGAATATGAATGCAAAAGACTTGTTTGAAAATCTGACATTGTATGAAAATGATCAGAAATGAATGATATAGCAATCAAGGCTTATGGTAAAAAACAACGGATATTGTCCATACGAAACAAAATATAGACATTCTTGAAATGACGTTTCGAAATGAAATATCACTCAAAATTCTTTGAAATACAAGCGGGGTGTCTTACCTTCGAGAAAAAAAATTGTTTCAATTTAGAGACATGGTAAGAACAATTTGAACAAAAAGTCAAACCGGTGTGTGTGAATACTTGAAAGTATATTGAAAAATCAATACGCAAGTATTTATCTTTGGAAACACATGGTTTGTTTATCAATTAAGCACAAAAATAAAATGAAAACATTTAAAATAACACTTCCAAATTATAAAATCTAGTTAAAATTCGGGAAGTGGTTTGAACATTTCAGAACATGTTTTCTATATCTGAAAGTTGTCCTTCTTTCAGATATATTTGAGATTAAGATAAGAAATGTACCTTTTAGCTTTGTCTTAAATCTCATGAAGTCATGCTTATGTCAAAATAATATTATCGTGTCATCCTCTCTCATCCTGCAAAAGTCTCAAAGTCTAGTCAAAATTTATTCACAAAATTTATTCGAAAATAAAAGACGTAAAACAGTAAAACGATTAAAGTACGAGTTCTGATCTTAAGTAATCAGAAATCATAGTCTTACTTCTTTTAACCTGACTTATATGCTCCCCCTAAATTTGTCAGTTAAGTAAAATGCAGAAATTTGTTATGCTCCCCCTCTAATGAATGTAGATCATCTAAAATCTTTTCTTACTCCCCCTAAGATCATGAGCAAACAATTAAAGTGCAGATATACTACAAACATAAAGATAAAGAAAATGATGAAAAATAACAATCCTTAACTTTATTAGGTAACAACCGATTATGCCTTAAGATTTAACATACCAAGCTTAGAGATAAGAAAATTTAATCTCTTTTCAACTAATGGTTTGGTAAATAAATCTGCAAGTTGATAATCTGTTTTTACAAAATAAAGTTTAATTGTTCCTTTTTCTACATTATCTTTAAAAAAATGATACCTGACATCAATGTGTTTGGTTTTCGTATGTTGGACAGGATTAGAAGATATCGCGATTGCACTCTTCGAGTCACAATAGATAGGTATTTTGTCGAACTTGAAACCATAGTCTCGCAGCTGTGTTAGCATCAACAGGACATGAGAGAAGCAACTGGCAACAGCCACGAACTCTGTTTCAGCAGTGGATGTGGAAACACATAATTGTTTATGTGATGCCCAGCTAACGAGCTTGTCTCCAATAAATTGAACGTGACCTGAAGTACTCTTTCTATCCAACATGAAACCTGCATGATCTGCATCTGAATAGGCAGTAAGTTGAAACCCAGTATCCTTAAGATACCACAGACCAAGATCTGCAGTCCCCTTCAGATATCTAAAAATTCATTTGACAACAGCCAAATGGGATTCTTTGGGAGCAGCCTGATGTCTAGAACATAAGCATGTTGAAAACATAATATCAGGTGCTTAAATAACTTTTACCCGAAGGATCAGTGCTAATCTTAAACATAATAACTCTATAAGTCCTAACATCAACACTTTTACCCGAAGGATCAGTGCTAATCTTAGTACCTGGTGCCATCGGGGTTCCAATTGTTTTGCAATTTTCCATCTTGTACTTCCGAAGACTATCCAAAATGTACTTAGATTGGTTAATAAAAATCTCCGTAGAAAACTGTTTAACTTGTAATTCGAGAAAGAAATTCATCTCTCCCATCATACTCATTTGAAAACGTGACACCATGAGGTTAGAAAAGTTTTTGCAGTATTTAGGATTTGTAGAGCCAAATATTATATCATCAACATATATTTGAATAAGGATGATATCGACTTCTTCCTTTTTGTTGAATAAAGTGGTATCAACCTTACCTTTAGAAAAATCGGACTTGACCAAGAATTTAGATAAAACGTCATACCATGATCGAGGGGCTTGTTTTAAACCATAGAGGGCTTTGTCCAATATATAAAGATGATCTGTCTTCTCTGGATTGACGAACCCTTCTGGTTGAGACACGTACACTTCCTCTTTAAGAATGCCACTCAGAAAGGTTGTTTTCACATCCATCTGAAAGACTGTGAAATTCTTATAAGCTGCGTAGGCTAGAAACATACGGATTGCTTCTATACTCGCTAATGGAGCAAACGTCCCATCGTAGTCTATGCCTTCCTATTGCCGGTAACCTTTGGCAACAAGTCTAGCTTTGTTCCTTATGACGATTTCATCTTCATCCTTTTTATTCTTGAATACCCATTTAGTTCATATCACTGTTTTACCTTTTGGTTTTGGAACTAATCTCCAGACCTTCAGGGCTTCAAACTGATTTAATTCTTCTTGCATTGCAGATACCCAATCCGAATCAGCTAAAGCCTCTGATACTCGTGTGGGCTCTATCTTGCCGAGGAATGACTCATGCAAACATTGATTAAGAGTCGCTGACCTCGTTTGTACAGGCTTGTTAAGATCTCTAATTACTTGATGTAAAGGATGCTCTTTGGTCCAGCGATGCTCATGAGGGAGTGGAGTAGATGAAGTTTGAACATGATCATCATCTAAAAATCCACTATTAGACTCTTCAGATTGAATAATAGGAGGGAGGTTTGCAGTTGAAGTCTCAGGTGCAGAAGCATCAGTTGGAACAACAGACTATGGCTGTTGAGTAGACATTGTATCACACTCAACTATTAAAGATACTTCTGGCTGAGCAATTACTTGTATATCTTCAACTATAGGAGTAGTTGATGGAATGTGAGTTTCTGACTGAACGGGGGATACAAATTCAGTTAAAACTTCTGAAGTGACTGGATGATTGAAGCTTGTGTCTTCATACCTGTCGGTCACAGCAGATTTAGGCAAATTAGATCCTAGAAACTCATCATAAAATAATTCAAATAACAAATCTAAATCAGATAAATGTGAAACTGAAGTAGAAGCGTTATCCAAATTTTTCTCTGTAGAAACAGGTTCTGGACTGATCTGCCCAGAAGCTAATACTCCAGTGATAACGGGTTCTGAACTGAGTTGTTCAGAAGCCATATCTTCATCGAATGTTACATTAACGCTCTCGACAACTGTCTTTGACTTCTTCAGATAAACATGATATGCTGCAGATGTTGAAGAATAACCGATAAAGATTCCTTCGTCCGCCTTAGCACTGAATTTATTCAGACACTCTCTGTCATTAAGCACAAAACATTTACATCCAAATATGTGAAAATATTTGATTGTTGGTGTTCTGTTGTTGATTAGCTCATATGGAGTCTTCTGAAAACGGCGGTGTATCATGGAACGATTTTGAGTATGACATGCAGTCGAAACAGCTTCTGGCCACAAAAATAGAGGTAGATCGGATTGGCTAAGCATAGTACGATCGGCCTCTACTAGCATCCGATTTCCCCTTTAGACTACTCCATTTTGTTCAGGCATTCGAGCAGCAGAGTACTAATGTGATATCCCGACCAATTCAAGATATTCTTCAACTATCTTGTTTTTGAACTCTGTGGCCTTGTCCGTTCGAAGAAACTTGACTTGTCGCTGCATTTTCACTTGGGTCGTCTTTAAGAAAGTAATGAGAACTTCGGGCGTCTCATCTTTTGATCGAAGAAATTTGACCCATGTGTATCTTGAGTAATCGTCCACAATAACCAACACGTATTTCTTTCCACCCAAACTTTGAGTTCTCATTGGACCACACAAATCCATATGTAATAATTATAACGGAGAACTAGTGCTTGGTTCAGGCTTCGGTTTATGCGGAGCTCTCTTCATCTTACCCTTCTAACATGCAACACATAAGTGTTCTTTCTCGTATTTTAGCTCGGGAAGTCCTTTTACCAATTTCCCACTAACCAACCTATTGATATAACGAAAGTTTAAGTGAGATAAACGTGTGTGCCAGAGCCAACTTTGCTGCAATTAATCCTTTGTCATCAAGCAAACTTGATTGTCATTCTGTATCTTTGAAAGATTGATGGTATAGAGGTTCGTCTTTTGATTTCCGACTAAGAGTTCATTTCCATCTTCCGTACGAACCAAACATCTCTTAGCTTTGAAGTTGACCACTAACCCTTTATCACAGAATTGACCGATGCTAATCAAGTTGTGCCCTAAACTTTCGACATAACTCACCTTCTTAATCGTTATGTTGTCTTAAACGATGTCTCCATATCCTAAGATTGGTGAAAGCTGATCGTTTCCAAATCTAACATTTCCACTGAATTTCTCTGTATAATTAGAAAATAAATCTTTTTTCCCAGTCATATGCTTGGAACATCCACTGTCCAAGTACCACATATGTTGGGTCTGCAAGAGAAATCAGGAAACAATAGATTTAGGTACCCATTTAAAAATGGGTCCTAACAGATTAGCACAAGATTTTGTCATCCATTTGAAAATGGACCCTTTGTTCTTTTGAAAACCTTTAAAAATATTTGATCTTGAAGAATATACATGATAAGATCCGAACCAATCAGAAGAATTATGAGAGTAAGCAAAATCATTTCTCCGATAATAATAAGATGTAGTATTGAATCAATTGCGTTATTGAATACCGCTTGTAAGAAGTTACAAGGTTTTGTTTATTTGAAGCAAATTGTTCAACTACATCAGTATCACTACTAACTGATATATTACAAGAATTATCAGAAACTGATTCAGCTTTCTCATCACCCTTCCTTTTTGGTCGCCATTCAGTTCGAGCTTTCGACCTATTCTTGCTTATATCTGAAACATAAGATATAGATTTATTAGGAAAAGCAGATTTCTAAGACTGAGTTTTCTTTTGTGTATCAATGTGTTTCTATTTCTGTAATCGCTGTTTCTTATGTTTCTTACCTTGAGAATAATAATCAGTAGTTACAGAAATCGATTCACCAACTTTAGTTGATGATTTAGCAGTTTTAAGAACACTTGGTAACACCTTTTCATTTATAAGACAAGTAGAATGATCAGGAAGAGGAGCATTGAAGTCAAATATATCAATTTCTTCTATGCACCCATCATCAGAATTAAGAAAGTCATTTGTAGACTCAAATAAGTCATCAAAATTATCAGACGAAGTTTGAGGTGCCTTAGAAACTTTAGAACACTTTGTAGATGTTGATTGAAAAATCGTGTTCTTTAATACAGTAGAAAATACACTTTGTTGAATATCAAACAAAAGTTTTTCATCAGATAAAACATTTTCCAACTCTACTATTTTGCGTTCAAGAATGAGTGGAGGAACATAAACCTTTGCAATTGCAGGTTTTGCCTTCATCAGAAACAGAATAACTAGCAAAATAATCATTTGAAAGAACTTTTGGTGTTTCTAAAAGATACCTATCATTTAACTTTGCATAGTTAAATGGTAGTTGCATTTTCTTTACATTCTTTCTATTTTCAGTTTCTTTTGTCTCAACTTCTTCCGGTAATTTGGTAACAAATTTGGGTTTTAAATGAGTATGTTTACCAGTACAAGCAAGAAAATCAAAATTATATAATGTTGGTTGTTTTCTGATGACTTTCTTTAAGTAATGGGGGTTTTTAAAACCAAGTCCCCATTTTTCCTTAACATCAGCCTCTTCATCAGGTGAATTAAGAAAAATTGTTTGATCTGTTTGTCCTCTTGTGTAAAGTTTAGCTTCCATACCATTTACCTTCTTATTCAAGAGCTTGTTCTCAACCTGCAGTTTCTGAATAATTAGTGTAGATTCTTTCTTCTCAAACTCATATTTAGAAACTTTAACTTCAAAGTCAGAAATCTTGTTTTCAAAACAATCTACTTTAGATTTAGAATCAGAAACAGACTTACGTAAAGAATCAATCAGATCTTTGATCCCAATAACAGACTTATTGAGTTCAAAGATCTTATTGTTTCTTTTAGCAACTCTGTCTTTTTCTTTCTTCAGTTTTACTTGAAGATCATTAAGCTCAACCATCATAGCTTCCATTTTGGTTACAAAATCTTTTTCAGTTAAGTTTAATACCACATCAGTTGTCTCGTCATCTGACTCGTCATACTTCACTTCTTTTCCCATAAGACAGAGATGAGCAGTTTCTTCCTTCTCTTCCTCTTCACCTTCTCAATGACCCAGCCAAAATTCGTCCTCCGCCATTAAAGCGATGCCTGCTTCTTGCTATTTGGCCAAAAGAAGTTTGTTCTGATAATACTAAGAATTACGAACTTTTGGCTTTCGACAATCTTTTGCAAAATTACCAATCTTGCCACAGTTGTAGCATTTGACTGGATCACTTGCTGGCTTTTCTGCAACAGTGTAGTCATTCATGAACTTCTTCCTTTCATCAGGTTTGTTCTCAACATATATGTTGTCTTCGTATCGCTTTCCTTCCATCCTCTCTCGGTGCTCGTGATTCTTAGAACTTGATGAAGAATATCGTTGAGAATTTGATCCTTGATTTTTATAAAATTTCTTTTGAAATGCATGGGTCAGTAAAAGCATGGTTTGTTTCAGACTTTCTCCATCATCACCATCTGATTCAGATTCAGACTCAGGACTTGTAAGCACTTTCTTCTTTTTCTTCTTCTCTTTCTTTTCTTTCTTTTTCTCTACGGCTACCAATGCAATAGGATCCAGAACCTTTTCTGCCTTCTTTTTCTCAGCTCTTTTCTCTTCCACTTCTTCTTCATTCTGCCTCAAAGTCTCATAAACCTAATGTAACGGTATGTCATAGAGATCCTTCATTTGTTTCATCTTACGCGTATGCTTCTTCCATTCAGGTTGTAGGATACTTAGGAATTTGACATTATTCTCCAGCTGCTTCTTTTTCACTTTGTTCTTTGTCAGTTCATTCAGAAGCAAGACAAACCGTTCATAAGTTTCTTCCAGGCTTTCATTCTCTTTGGCTTTAAATTCTTCATAACTATTGATGCAGTTAGCCACTTTCATCTGATTCCTGACCTTGGATCCCATCATCATCTTTTGCAATTTATCCCACCTCTTCTTAGCATTTGCTTTGTAACTATCAATCTTGATGTAGATCTCATTCGGAATGGTCTGAAGAAGTAAGGATCTTGCTTGTTTATCTGCTTTGTATCGACTTTTCTGTTCTTCAGAATACTGAGAGATATCCACTGCCACTGTTTTCATCTTTTGATCTCTTTCCTCAGTAGCATCTTCACTATCAGACGAGTCATCATCAGGTATTTGAACTGTAATTGGTACCATAGGACTTTCTGTGATTGACAGGAAAATATTTTCTCCATTTGCATGTCTGTCTATAAAATCAAGGAATCTTTCTTTCCACTGTTCGTACTCTCCTTTGAACTGAACAGGAGGCTTGACATCAGTGCCAATGGAAAGAGCATCTTTGGATGTCTTCTTATTTAAACCTGTTTGAAAATATATGCAATAAGAAACTAGAAACTGATCGTTAGTCCAAATGAAACAATCAAGAAAATACAGAAAACTTGAAATATAAAACCTTTACTTTGCGTTTCAAGAGGCGAACGCAAATTACACTTCGCGCATCAAGTTACTTGTGCAAGATACACTTTACGTTTCTAGTTACTAACGCAAACCACAACTTGTCTCTGATCTCAATCACTTCTACTTTGCGTTTGTCATTCAAAACGCAAATCCCAACTTTGTGTTTGTATTTACAGACGCTAACCCAACTTTGCGTTTGTAGTTAAAGACGCAAAGCTTGCTTCTCGGTTCTTGTTGAAGACGCAAATCTCACTTCTCGTGTCTCATTGAATACGCGAACCTCTGAAGAACTTACACAAATCTTGATAAATGAAACGCAAACCTTGATGAATGAAACGCAAACCTTGATGAATGAAACACAAACTTGAAACAAACAACTTTTCACCAAAAAGACATCTAGACCTCGAAATCTAACTCAAAACTTCGACAATTTGATCGTTTAACCATCTATAACACAATCTTAACAACTAATTTCGATCAAATACACAAAAAATGTATAAATCGACTCAATTACAGTGCACAGGACTCGTGAATTTCGAGCTCAACTAAAATCAAAATTAACGATCGATTACAGTGCAAATTGATCTAAAACTTATACAGACTCGATCGATAACATGTTTCTAACAAAACCTAATCATTTACAACTCCAAAAACACACTAAAACTCCAAATCAACCAAGACATCGAAGAACACAGATACGAACATTCTGATTTTCTTGATTTTCGATTTGGATCTGCTCTGATACCAATTATGTGTCCCTGAATCTAGTTTCTAATCACAATTAAACAAACAAAACACAAACAATAATCAATTACCTGTTTTATTTCACATTCAAATTCAAGATTACAAACTTTCTCTCTCTAGAACTCTCTCTCTCTCTCTACAGATCTCTCTCAAACAAACTTTCTCTCTCTCAATCACTTTTTCGTACAACTCTCTGATACAACAACTAAAAACAGAAATAGAAACTATTTATACCTACAACTAATACAAGGAAAAACAAATACAAATACAATACATTTACTTTTATTACAAAAGACTATGACTTTGATGAGAGTTGACTTTCTTCAGCTTTAACTTTCTTGAACTTTGACCTTCAGTCTTCTTGATCTTGTATCCAACATATTTATGCTCTAACAACACTCTCTTTTACAGTCTTTTTCTTCATGTGGCTTTTAGATTTAACAGGTTTCTTAGCCACATGGTCCTTTCATCCTTCCTATAACCAAAGGGTTTTTGCACAGATCTTTGAAAATTTATCCTTTGAATAATAGGATTAGAATAATAGTGCTTGGCAAGATGGTTCATTTTGCCACATATGAAACAAGGGTTTGGTCTGATGGTTCTACTCAGATCAACTCGTTGTTTCTGAGCCCACTGATTATTCCAATTTCTTTGATTGCCCCTCCTTTTATCATGTTTTAGGGGCTCAGACTTATTACCTGCACACTGTTTGCAAAGAGAAGGATTCACAACTGTAGTATGCTTGTAATGGACCTTGTTAGACTTTCCCTCAGTCTTCTCTACGTCATCAGATTTGACCCAATCCCTTCTACCACCCTCATTGGTAAGAATGTTATTTTCTAAGGGAATCTCACCACTCACAGTATTGTCCTTACTCTTACCAGCTTTTTTCTCAGTCTTGTCCTTAACAACTACTTCATCTAAAGGATCTATCTTAGTGGTTCCCTCAGGCAATTCCTTCCTATCCTTGGTCTCTAGCAAGTCTGATTTAGGAGGGATGAAGTTGTTGTTGTATGGTGGTGGTGTGGTATTGTAACCAATTCCTGGTTTAAGCATATCATGGATTTGGACCTTTAGAATTGAATCCATGGCTTTAGAAGCATATGAAAACTTTTCCACATCCAACTTAACCTTGGCTAGCTCTCCTCTCTAGACTTTGTCAATTGGATTTCTAGCTCATTTTTCTCCTACTTCCAGTAATTTGTATCATATGTGTGTTGAAGTTCATTTGCTTGGAAACCTTTAATTTGTTCCTCAAACCCCTCAACAATTTTCACATAGTCTTTTCTATCCTTTTCTAACCTCTTAAGGTCACCACTCATACTCTGGTTTTGATCCATGTACCTTTTAACAGTGTTTATACAAGTTTGAGAACAGAGATTAGAGAGTACCTCATTTGGAAGATCAGATACGTCTACCATGAGAGCTTGATTTTGAATGGCCTCTTCTGCTTGATCACTCCAGTCAAACCCCATTCCTTGTTGAGAAACAAGAGCTTGAGCAGTGTTTCTGTTCTGGTTGAAGCTTCCAGTCTGAGCTTGTTGGTGATTGTTGTGAGACACTCCACTTCTGCATTCCCTGGCAAAGTGTCCCTTCATATGACAGTTGTAGCACTCCACCTTTGACTTATCAAAGCCTGCTCCATCTTCTCTTCTTTGGGAGAAGTTGTTCCTCCCAGTCCTCTTGATGAACTTCTTCACCCTCATAGAAAGCATGGCTATATGCCATTTAATATCAATCTCTTCAAGATCATCAGGATGAAGCTGTTCCAAGTCATCATTGATTAAAGAGGAGTTACCATGGCTGGAAAGAAAAGCTTCAAAAACAGATTCATTGCCTTTTTCTTGATTTACTCTATTAGCAGCATTAACTGATTTAGGGTTAGCAGTAGAATCAGTTGATGCTGAAAGGAATGCAGCATTATGAATATATCAAGTAGGCTTCTTCTTTGCTTCCACCTCAGATTCAAACACTCTTAGATCATTGTACAGATCATCCAGTTCCTTTTCTTCCAATTTGTCATTATGTCTGAATGAAACAGTGTACATGGTCCATTCATCTCCAAGAGATCTGAGGAACTTTCGGTTGCCATCATCTTGTTCCATCTCGACTCCAACAGTAGCCAACTCACCAATTAACTTATTGAATCTATCAAAAGTTTGAGTCATAGACTCATTCTTTGAAGATGTAAAATTCTCATATTGCTGCTTGAGAATATCCCTTTGATTCCTCTTAGTGCTCTTGGTGCCAGCAAATCTCTTCTCTCAAGCATTCCATAGAATCTGAGCATCAGTGCAGTGGTGAAACTGATGTTGATACTCATTATGAATGGACAAAAGAAGGGTGCTTAAGGCTTTCATCTCCAATTGTCTCACTTTCTTCTCAGCATCAGTTTTTGGAGGTGGTCTTCTTCCATCTTGTCCAATTTTTCCTTCAACAGAGGGACCATTCTCAACAATGTCCCACATAGAAAAGTCTGTTAGGAGGATGTACTGCTTGATCCTAATTTTCCACATGTCAAACTCATTAGGTTTGAGCATGGGAACCTTTGAAACAAGAGTACTGTTTGATTCAACTGTGTTGTCCATGATGAATGAAGGTTTCTGAGAATACTAAACTCTGATACCACTTGTCAGGATCTGATTCTTAACAAGAATAATAAAATTTAGAAACAATATTAAAAAAGTTGCGGAAAAACACTTTAATATTCAAATATCAATGTAACAGTTAAGTAGAAATCACACCTTGTAAACTTTATTGAATGATTAAAGTTACAATCTTTCGCACAAAACCTCAATCTTGATGAACAGGCTCACCAAGACGAATTCTACTTCTCTAGAACTAGGGTTGTAAACCTTGAGGTCAATATTCTCTTCATAATAAAAACTCAGAATACTCGTCTCACAAACTATTCTGAATAATTCTATACATATACTGAAAATAAAAGATAATTACAAAACATAAAAGATCTTCAGTATATTCTTCTATGATTATCTTCAACCTTCCAAGATTATCTTCAAACCTTGATCTTTGCGGCTTACCAAGATTATCACATAAGCAATATTAAGTCATAGCAGCATTAATACTCTGAGCAGTATTAATCTTTACCAGCAGTAGTAACTATACTTAGCAGTATTAATTTCTACAAGCAGTAGTAATTTGGCTCAGCAGTAGTAACTTGTTGTACTGGCAGTAGTAATCATATTTAAACAAATCTTCAGTTCCCAACAGTTACTTTTCATTGATTTCAGTCTATTGTGTATTGCATTTCATTCAGGTTTGTATTTCTTTATTTGTTTGTAGTTTTGTTTAGCTTTATATAGTTTGTTGTTGATTTCAATTTTGAAGTTTGGTTTCTTAATGTGTTTCGCGTTTTCACTGTTCTTCGTTCTTCTAATCATTAGATTCGATCCTATTTGCTCAAAATCAAGTATTGGGTTTTGTGTGTTCCAGATTCTAATTTCTAATCAATATTAATCAAACAAACAAGATTTAACAACTGAATTACCTGTTTAATTTCTTTCAATTCAATCTTTACACTTTTTCTCTCTAGAACTCTCTCTCTCTCTTTCTACAATCTCTCTCTCAAACGTACAACTGATTTCTTTTTACTTGTCAACTTGTTACATCTAAAATACAAAATAGAAAACTATTTATACTAACATCTAATACAAGAAAACAACAAATACAAAACATTGACTTTTATTAAGAGACTTTGACTTTTAATTAGATTTGACTTTCTTCAGCTTTGACTTTCTCAACTTTGACCTTCAGAATTCTTGATCTTGTATCCAACACCTCTAACAATCTCCCCCTTTGGATTCAAGATCACTATTGAAAAATCTAGCAATTCAGTCTTCACTTTAAGCTCTGTCAAAAACAATCTCCCCTTTTACTTTGATGGTCTTCTTTCCAAAGCTTTCTTCAAACGAGTAACAATCTTCTCAAGACTTTCACACAACACTTTCAGACTTTGGAAAGAAATTATCTTCAGAATCAGCTCGAATGCTTTAGCAAATAATCTTCAAAGAAAAATTCCTTAAAATCTTCAGAAACTCTTTGATCATCTTCAAATCTTTAAATCTCTATCATTTCTTTGATATCATCTCCCTTTAACTTCAACAACTTTAACATTTCTTCATACTATCTCCAATCTTTAACATTTCTTCATACTTTTCAACCAACATTTCTAGATTTAAACTCTTCTCCCTCTTTTTGATGAATTGAGCATCAACATTATCAAAACTTTCATCAAGAAATGTCTTTGACCATTCTGATCTGTTCAAAAGCCTCTGATTAATTGCCAATTCGAACAATGTTTTCATCCAGATCTTTTCAAATCTAGACAAAATAGAAACGTGTAACTCCTGAATCAACAAATGAATCAGTTAAAATGCATGTCAGTAACACGAAGTTACTGTGTGTAACAAATACACATTAGAAAGGAGCTTTTTGATGTTCACTCCCCCAGGGCTTCCATCCAATCATCGAAATACCACAAAGGCAATTTCTATGAATGTTCTGACAAAGAAACAAATTCTTTGTGTGCTCGTGCATGTGTAGAAAGAATTAAGCACGAATAATTGCTTTTATAAGGCTCAACATTGTGTAAACCACTGAGACAACAGTAGATAAACACAGACTCTAAGTGCATGATTGAAGTGCGAAGGTGGGGCAGACATCTTTCTTTTTCAATATCCAAATTTTCCAAATGAAAACCAGATAGATTATATGCTGCGTCCCCTTTAAAATCTGAAACATTTTCTTTTTGAGAAGAAAATGAGTAGCTTGTGGGGTTTATTCAAGAGTTGGCATGGGCTAGTTGCCTGTTTCAATAACGTTCACGAAAAATTGTGAAGCATTACTAATGTGGTTGCCCGGCTCAGAAAGTAGTTGGTGCAGAGTTTGATATTCTTTTACTCTGATCTCACACCCTCTTTCTTTTTAATCAATAAGCTCACTACTAACCAAACTCTCTTTTCCATTTTACCTCATCGCACCCACACTCGTTTCTTTTGACTCCTCACACTCAATCACTAAGGGATTAACTTCATGGGTAGGAAACACTGGTTAACGTGAATCCATAGAAGTTTAGTTAATTCCTAGCACAAAGAACCCAAGTTTCCTATAAAGCATGAGTTGCTCAAATGGTTTAACTATATCAGTTAAAACTCATATACAAATGTCAGATATAAGTATGCTCAGTGATATAATCATGAATATATGAGCATTTTAAAACGTTGAAGAATTTTCAAACAAGGAAATTGAATGAATGAACATGAATGCAAGAAACTTGTTTGAAAATCTGACATTGTATAAAATGATCAGAAATGAATGATATATCAACTAAAGCTTAAGGTCAAGAAAAATTGATATTTGTCTATACGAAACAAGATATAGACATTCTTGAAATGACCGTTTCGAAATGAAATATAGCTCAAAATTCTTTGAATACAAGCGGAGTGTCTTACCATCGAAGAAAAATTGTTTCAATTTAGAGACATGATAAGAACATGTTGAACAAAAATTCAAACCAGTGTGTGTGAATACTTGAAAGTATATAGAAAAGACAATACGCAAGTATTTATCTTTGGAAACACACAGTTTGTTTATCAATGAAGCACAAAAATAGAATAAAAACATTTAAAATCACACTTCCAAATTATAAAATCTGTTTAAGAATTAGGAAGTGGTTTGAACATTTAAGAACATGTTTTCTATATCTGAAAGTTGTCCTTCTTTCAGATATATGTGAGATTAAGATAAGAAATTTACCTTTTCACTCAATCTTAATTCTCATACAGTCAGCTGAAGTCATTAAGATATGATCGTGTCAACTTCTCTCATCCTGCATAAGTCTCAAAGTCTAGTCAAAATTTATTCACAAAATTTATTCGAAATAAACGACGGAAGGAAATCATAGTCTTACTCCTTTTGACTTATAGGCTCCCCCTAAAATCATGCATCACTAAAATTTTGTCAATTAAGTATAATGCAGAAATTAGTTTTGCTCCCCCTCAAATGAATATAGATCATCTAACAATCTTCTCATACTCCCCCTGAGATCATGAGCAAACAATTAAAGTGCAGGTATCCTTCAGATATAAAGATAAGGAAAATGATGAAAAATAATAATACGTAACTTTAGTAGGTAATAACTGATTATGTCTTCAGATTTAACATACCAAGCTTAGAGATAAGAAAATTAAATCTCTTTTCATCTAAGGGTTTGGTAAATAAATCTGCAAGTTGATAATCTATTTTTACAAAATAAAGTTCAATTGTTCCTTTTTCTACATTATCTTTGATAAAATGATACCTTACATCAATGTGTTTGGTTTTGGTGTGTTGGACAGGATTAGCAGATATGGCAATCGCACTCTTCGAGTCACAATATATTGGGATTTTATCATACTTAAAGCCATAATCTCGTAGCTGTGTCCGCATCCACAAGACTTGAGAGCAACAACTGGCAGCAGCTACATACTCTGCTTCAGCAGTCGATATGGAAACGCATAACTGTTTCTTTGAAGCCCAGCTAACGAGCTTGTCTCCAAGGAATTGTACGTGACCAGAAGTACTCTTTCTGTCCAACATTCAACCTGCATGATCTACATCTGAATATGTAGTCAGTTGAAACCCATTATCTTTAGGATACCACAAACCAAGGTCTGCAGTCCCCTTCAGATATCTAAAAATCTGTTTGACAGCAGCCAAATGGGATTCTTTGGGAGCAGCTTGATATCTAGAACAAAGACATGTTGAGAACATAATATCTGGTCTACTCGATGTAATATACATCAAAGAACCAATCATACCTCTATAAATTCTAAGATCAACACTTGTATCCGAAGGATCAGCGTGAATCTTAGTTCCTGGTGCCATCGGGGTGCCAATAGATTTGCAATTTTCCATTTTGTACTTCCGAAGAATGTCCAAAATGTACTTAGACTGATTGATAAAAATCCCCGTAGAAACTTGTTTAACTTGTAATCCGAGAAAGAAATTCATCTCTCCCGTCATACACATTTGAAAACGTGACACCATGAGGTTAGAAAAGTTTTTGCAATATTTTGGATTAGTAGAACCAAATATTATATCATCAACATAAATCTGAATAAGAATAATATCAACTTTTTCCTTCTTTATGAATAAAGTGGTATCGATCTTACCTTTAGAGAAACCAGACTTGACCAAGAATTTGGATAAGACGTTATACCAGGCTCGAGGGGCTTGCTTTAATCCATAAAGGGCTTTGTCCAATATGTAGACATGATCTGGCTTATTTGGATTAACGAACCCTTCTGGTTGAGACACGTACACTTCTTCTTTAAGAATGCCGTTGAGAAAGGCTGTTTTCACATCCATCTGAAAGACTGTGAAGTTCTTATGAGCGGCATAAGCGAGAAACATTCTGATTGCCTCTATTCGCGCTACTGGAGCATACGTCTCATCATAATCAATGCCTTCCTCTTGCCGGTAATCTTTGGCAACAAGTCTATCTTTGTTTCTGATGACGACACCATCTTCATCCTTTTTATTCTTGAATACCCACTTAGTTCCTATCACGGTCTTTCCTTCAGGCTTCGGAACTAATCTCCAAACCTTTAGGGCTTCAAACTGATTAAGCTCTTCTTGCATTGCAGATACCCAGTCCGAATCAACAAGAGCCTCGAATACTCGTGTTGGCTCAATCTTGCTTAGGAACGAGTCATGCATACACTGATTAATAGTCGCTGACCTTGTCTGAACAGGCTTGTCAAAATCTCCAATTACTTGATGTAATGGATGTTCCTTGGTCCAGCGATGCTCATGTGGAAGTGGAATAGATACTGATTGAATATGATCATCATCTTGAAATCCACTTTCAAAATCTTCAGTTTGAATTACAGGAGGGGGGTTTGCAATTGAAGACTCAGGTGCAGAAGTATCAGTTAGAACAGCAGATTCTGACTCAACTGAAACAATTACTTCTGGCTCAACATTAACTTGTGGAACTTCAACTGTAGGAGTACCATCAGGAATGTGAGTTTCTGACTGAACGGGGGATACTTGTTCAGTAATAACCTCTGAAGTGACTGGATGATTACAACTTGTATCTTTAGACCTGTCAGTCACAGCAGATTTAGATATATTAGATCCTAGAAACTCATCATAAAAGAATTCAAATAAAAAATCTAAATCAGTTAAATGTGAAGTAGATGTAGAAGCGTTATTCGAATTTATCACTGTAGACACAGGTTCTGGACTGATCTGCCCAGAAGCCATTTCTTCATCAAATGTAACATTGACGCTCTCCACAACTGTCTTTGACTTCTTTATATAAACACGATATGCAGCAGAAGTTGAAGAATAACCGATAAAGATGCCTTCATCCGCTTTAGCGCTGAATTTGTTCAGACTCTTTCTGTCATTAAGCACAAAACATTTACACCCAAATATATGAAAGTATTTGATAGTAGGTGTTCTGATGTTGATCAGCTCATATGGAGTCTTTTGAAATCGGCGGTGTATCATGGAACGATTTTGCGTATGGCATGCAGTCGACACAGCTTCCGCCCACAAAAATAGAGGTAGATCCGATTGACTAAGCATAGTCCGAGCGGCCTCGACTAGTGTCCTATTACGTCTTTCTACTACTCCATTTTGTTGAGCGGTTCTAACAGCAGAATACTGATGTGAAATCCCAACTGAATCGAGATATTCATCAACAATCTTGTTCTTGAATTCTGTGCCATTGTCAGTTTGAAGGAACTTAACTTGTCGCTGCAGTTTCACCTGGGTCGTCTTTAAGAATGAAATGAGAACTTCCGCTGTCTCATCTTTTGAATGAAGAAATTTGACCCACGTGTATCTGGAGTAATCATCCACAATTACCAACACATATTTCTTACCACCCAAACTCTGAGTTCTCATTGGTCCACAAAAATCCATGTGTATCAGTTCTAACGTAGAACTAGTGCTTGGTTCAGGCTTCGGTTTGTGAGCGGCTCTCTTCATCTTACCCTTCTCACAAGCTGCACATAAGTGTTCTTTCTCGTATTTCAGCTCAGGAAGTCCCTTTACCAACTTCCCACGAACCAGCTTGTTGATGTAACGAAAGTTCAAGTGAGATAACCGTCTATGCCAGAGCCAACTTTGCTGCAACGAAGCTTTTGTCATCAAGCATACTTGGTTATCAATCTGAACTTTAGACAAGTTGATGGTGTAGAGGTTTGTCTTTCTATGTCCACCCAAGAGTTATGTTCCGTCTTCAGTACGAACTGAGCAACTCTTAGACTTGAAGTTGACCTCTAACCCTTTATCGCAGAATTGACCTATGCTGAATAAGTTGTGCCCCAAGCCTTTGACATAACTCACTTTACTTATCGTTATGTTGTTTTGAATGATGTCACCATATCCTAGAATAGGTGAAAGCTGATCGTTTCCAAATCTGACATTACCACTGAATTTCTCTGTATAGTTAGACAATAAAGCTTTTTGCCCAGTCATATGCTTGGAACATCCACTATCCAAGTACCACATATGCCGGGTCTGCAAGAGAAATTAGACAATAACAATTTTAGGTACCCATTTAAAAATGGGCCGTAACAGATTAGCACAAGATTTTGGCATCCACTTAAAAATGGACCCTCTATTTCTTTTGAAAGCTTTGAAAAACATTTGACTTTGAAGAATATACATGATAAGATCCATACCAATCAGAAGAATCATGAGAATAAGCAAAGTCAGTTTTCCGATAATTATGATGAAATTTAGTAGTAATAGGAGATAATTGAATCAACTGCATTATTGAATAACGCTTGTAAGAAGTTACAAGGTTTTGGTTATGAGAAGCACATTGATCAACTACATCAGAATCACTACTAACAGATTTAGTACAAGAATTATCAGTAACTGATTCAGCTATCTCAGCATCCTTCTGTTTTGGTCTCCATTTGGATTGAGCTTTCAGCTTTTTCTTCCTTAAATCTGAAACATAAGATGTAGATTTATTAGGAAAAATAGATTTCTGTGACTGAGCTTTCTTTTGTGTACCAGTGTATTTTTGTTTCTGTAATCGCTGCTTCTTATGTTTCTTACCATTAGCATAGTAATCAGCAGTTACCGAAACTTTGTCATTACTAACACCACTTGGTAACACTTTGTCATTTTCAAGACAAGTAGAATGATCAGGAAGTTTAGAATGAATGTCAAGCATATCAGATTCTTCCATGCTTCCATCATCAGAATTAAAAGAATCATTTGCAGACTCAAACAAGTCATCAGAATTATCAGATGAAGATTGAGAAACCTTAGAAACTGTAGAACACTTTGTTGATTCAACTTGAAAAACAGTGTTCTTTATAACTGTAGAAAACACATTTTGTTCTATATCAACCAAAAGTTTTTCTTCAGATAAAACATTTTCAAGTTCAACTATTTTGCTTTCAAGAATAGATGTAGGAACATAAACCTTTGCAATCGCAGGTTTTGCTTTCATCTCAGATGCGGAATAACTAACAAAATAGTCTTGTGAAAGAACTTTTGGTGTTTCTGAAAGATAACTATCATTTAACTTTACATAGTTAAATGGTAGTTGCATTTTCTTTTTATTCTTTCTGTTTTCAGTTTCTTTGGCCTCATCTTCATCTGACAATTTGGTAACAAATTTGGGTTTCAAATGAGTATGTTTACCAGCACAAGCAAGAAAATCATAGTTATAAATTGCCGGCTGTTTTCTGATAGCTTTCTTAAGATAATGGGGGTTGTTAAAACCAAGTCCCCATCTTTGCTTAACATCTACCTCTTCATTAGGAGTATTAAGAAAGATGGTTTGATCTGTTTGATCTCTTTTATAAAGTTTAACTTCCAGACCATTTACCTTCTTGTTCAAATTCTTGTTTTCAACCTGCAATTTATAAATAGTTAGTGTAGATTCATTTTTCTCAAACTCATATCTATTTACTTTACCTTCAAACTCAGAAATCTTCTTTTCAAAATTATCTACTTTAGATTTACAATCATAATCAGATTTGCGTAAAGAATCAATTAGATCTTTGTTTTAAATAACATAAGTATTAAGTTCAAAGATCTTCTTGTTCTTTTTAGCAACCTTTTCCTTTTCATTTTTCAGATTATTTTGTAAATTTTGTAGCTCAACCACCATGGTTTCCAACTTGGTAATGAAATCTTTTGGAGTTAAGTTTAATACCTCATTCACTTCTTCATCATCTGACTTGTCATTCTTGTCTTCTTTGCCTATTAGACAGATATGAACATTTTCTTCTTTATCTTCTCCTTCATCCTCGGAATGATCCAACCAAAATTCATCCTCTGCCATTAAAGCTATACCAGCTTCTTGTTGTCTTGCCAGAAGCAACTTGTGCTGATAGTACTGAGAGTTGCGTACTTTCGGCTTCCGACAGTCTTTGGCATAATGACCCAATTTGCCACAGTTATAACATTTGATTGAATCAGTTGAAGGCTTTTCAGCAGCAGTGTAATCATTCACAAACATCTTCTTCTCATATGGTTTCTTCTCACCATACCGATTCTCTTCAAATCTCTTGCCTTCTACCCTCTCTCGGTGCTCGTGGTTCTTTGAACTTGATGACGAATAGCGTTGAGAATTAGATCCCGGCTTCTTATAAAATTTCTTGTGAAAAGCCCGGGTCAGTAATATCATGGCTTGTTTCAGACTTTCGCCATCATCACTATCAGACATAGAACCAGATTCTGAACTTGAGCTCACTTTCTTTTTCTTCTTCTTCTCAATCTTTTCTTTCTTTTCTTTCTTTGTTTCTCCAACCAAAGCAATCAGATCAGGAACCTTCTCAGCCTTTTTATTTTAAGCTCTTTTCTCCTCGACCTCTTCCTCATTCTGACGTAATGTCTCATAAACTTCGTGAAAAGGGATTTCACTTAAATCTTTCATCTTCTTCATCCTACGTGTGTGTTTCTTCCATTCAGGACGTAGGATGCTCAGAAATTTTACATTGTTTTCCAGCTGCTGCTTCTTAACTTTGTTCTTTGTGAGTTCATTCAGAAGCAAAGTGAATCTTTCATATGTGTCTTCTAGACTCTCATTCTCTTTTGCCTTGAATTCCTCATAGTTATTGATGCAGTTGGCCACCTTTATCTGATTCCCTATCTTTGATCCCATCATCATCTTTTCCAATTGATCCCACATCTGTTTAGCATTATGTTTGAAGTTGTCAATCTTGATGTAGATATCATTTGGAATGCTTTGGAGTAAAAGAGATCTTGCTTGCTTATCAGCTTTAAATCTACTCTTTTGTTCTTCTAAGTACTGAGAGAAGTCAACTTTAACTGGTTTTGTCTTTATTTCCTTTTCTCCATCTCCATCATCACTTTCACCATCAACATTATTACCATCATGATCATCAACAGGTACATGAATTGTGATTGGTTTCATGGGACCTTCAGTGATAGATAGAAGTATGTTCTCTCCATTTGAATGTCTATCTATGAAATCCAGGAATCTGTCTTTCCATTGTTCGTATTCGCCTTTGAACAATACTGGAGGCTTGACATCTGTTCCGATTGAGAGTGCATCTTTGGAAGTCATCTCGTTTAAACCTGTTTAAAAATTATAACAAGTAAGAAACTAGAACTGATCGTTAGTCCACAATGTGAAATCACAAGAAAAAATCTTGAAAACTAGAAAAATCAGAAAAATCGAATAAATTGACTAAGTATCAGAACTCGCAAGTCACTATTTAACTTGCAAGCCGTAAAACTCGCACACTGAAGAACTCGCAGACTGATTCTTGCGCGTTCTTTAAATTCTCAACCAAACGCGCAGACAAACTCGCAAGCAAACTCGCAAAAAAACTCGCAGAAATCTGCGCGTTTTGAGAAACTCGTAAGCAAACACGCAGATAAAACTCCTAGATGAAACACGCAGATCGACAAAACTCGCAAGCGCCTGAACTCGCTAACCACTGTTCATACTAGAACTCGCTAACTGTGATGTGCGCGTTTCCCAAACTCGCAGATCGAAGCTTGAGTGTTTGAACAAAACTCGCTAGCTACTCTTGCGCGTTTCAACACTTAGAATTATTTCTTGAATCTTCAAACTAGCAGGTCAATAAACTCGCTGATCACTGTTTCTTAAACTCGCTAGCTTCAATTAGCGAGTTTAATGAACTCGCTGGCCACTACTAGCGCGTTCTGGTCCTTAGAAAATTTTCTAACTTTTTCCAAACTCGCAGACTTCAACTAGCGCGTTTTTAAAACTCGCTAGTCGTTACTTGCGCGTTTTGACCAAAATCTTTCCTTCGATTGAGCGTTCTTGCGGATGAACCTTGCGCGTTTCACGAAGAACTTGCGCGTTCTAGCGATCTAGCGCGTTTTTATCGTTTTTCGACCCAAAAGCCATCTTTTTCGTCTGAAATCGATCTTTTCTTGGTTTATATGATCTGAAACTCTGGATTGTTGCTCGATTACAACTCTAGAACGAATTACAATCAAAGAAATTTACAAACAACAACTTTTACAACTCAAACTTCAATGAAACAGTAACTTTACAACTTCGAACAAAACTCAAAAAAAAAACACAAAATCGAATGAATTACAGTGCAAAAACTTGTAATTGATTACAAGAACTCGATCTATTACTCTTTTCGACCACTTTCTAATCAAAATCTGATACAAAAACACTCTCAAACTCAAAATTTGATTCTTAACAGTACGACCACAGAGACGATGAACAGTAACTCAAATTCTTGATTTTCTTGATCTGATTTCACCTTTGGATCTGCTCTGATACCAATTGTGTGTTCCAGATTCTAATTTCTAATCAATATTAATCAAACAAACAAGATTTAACAACTGAAATACCTGTTTAATTTCTTTCAATTCAATCTTTACACTTTCTCTCTCTAGAACTCTCTCTCTCTCTTTCTACAATCTCTCTCTCAAACGTACAACTGATTTCTTTTTACTTGTCAACTTGTTACATCTAAAATAAAAAATAGAAAAACTATTTATACTAACATCTAATACAAGAAAACAACAAATACAAAACATTGACTTTTATTAAGAGACTTTGACTTTTAATGAGATTTGACTTTCTTCAGCTTTGACTTTCTCAACTTTGACCTTCAGAATTCTTCATCTTGTATCCAACAGATTTATGCTCTAACAGGTTTTACTTAGTCTTGTATTTCGATCCTCATGTATGTGTTTTCTTTACTTTTTCTTGTGTTAAATAGGTTTAATTTTGTGTTTTTAAGTTTTTCGGTTCGAACTCCCGAAAACCTAGGGTTTTCGTATCAAGTGTTGGTACGCAAAGTGTACTTTGCGCATCCAACAGGATACGAGAAGTCCAGTTTGCGTATCCCGTTGGATACGCAAAGCATACTTTGCGTATCTAACTTGATACGCAAACCTTAGAGTTTTTGTGAGTGTTCAAGTTTTGTTTGCATACTACTTTGGATACGCAAAGCGTACTTTGCGAAACCTTAGTGACACGAAAACCTTGAGTTGTCTTTTGTGTTTGTGTTTTACTTTGCGTAACCTTTGTGATACGCAATCCTTCAATTTTTTTTTTGTTTTTTGTGTGTTTTAAAATTATTTGCAGGTCTCTTTTTCGTATCAAGTCTATTTCGCAAACCTTAGTTTGCGTACTGAACTACATACGCAAACTTCAGTTTGCGTATCATGCATGATGCGCAAACTGTCCTTTGCGTATCATGCATGATGCGCAAACCTCCCTTTGCGTATCTTTCTTGATACACAAACATTTCTTCGTGTTTTTGTTGTTTTAATTTCCAAGTCTTGTTTTCGGACCTAGTTAGATACGCAAACCTCAGATTGCGTATCATGCCTGATACGCAAACCTATCTTTGCGTATCGTGTTAAATACGCAAAACTTGGTTTGCGCATCTAACTTGGTGCGCAAACCTGCCTTGGGAATTCTGTGTTTTTTCCAATTTTGTCTAATTCTTCTTTGTTTTGTCTTTTAGGTGTAAAATGTCTTCTAAAACCAATACAAATCCAATGATTCAAGACGAGAATGTACTTCTCGAGGATCCTTCTGATCAAGCATCACTTGAGATGCCGATGCCCTCTGTTCCTTCAGTCGGGGCTAATCTTTCTGCATCTCGCCGAACGCCGAACGATGTCTTCCCTTCTTTGATGTATATTTTTCCTTACAAGCCCAACATTTATTTTGTGGACTTTGACAGAATCAAAATACATCCGGTGATTTGTGCAATTCTACGAGGACATCCACTTGCTCAGTCTCTTTCGTCATGTGCTGAAGTTCTAGAAGTATACATTCAGCAAGCCTGACATACAATTACAAAGAATGAACTGGCTCGTCCGCACCGCTTTGAGCTTCAAATAGATCAGTATGATTCTTATCTTTCATACAAGCATCTCAGACTAATACTGGAGCTTCCTGAGCCTATTTCCAGACCCGGCCGAACTACGTATGACAGCTTTCCATCTGAAGAGGAAGTATTTGAAGGGATAAGGAATCTTGGATATGTTGGGACATTGGACAAAGTGCGTGATTTTGATATGTCTAAATTACCTCCAGTTTGGTATGCTCTCTTCTCTGTCATCATCAGGTGCCTTACGTCAAAACATTCCGGCACGGATAGTGCAAGTCTATTGTATCTTCGTTTGTTCAATGCAGTCGTCTATGACTTGCATGTCGACTATACATTCATTTTCTGGACCGAACTCTCGGAGGTGGTGCATGACAAGCTTACCAACAAGAAACGTAGTTTATTCCATTCATTCGATTCTTGAAGCTTATCATCAGAAGCATACTCAGAACTAATTTGGATATTCCTCGAAGATTATCTTGGCCACAAGTTCCTGATAGATAAATGACTTACATCCAAAAGGTGAAGCGGAATTTTGACTATTCGATGACTATTCCTTCGGAGCTTATTATGAATTATGCAGATCCTTCAGATGAAAGTATTATCGAATATTGCTTGGATAATGAAATACTTCTGGAAGCTGATCAAGAAGTTGAAGTTCCTGCTAATCAAGAAGTTGAAGTTCAAGTATCTGTTTCTGAACTAAAGGTCAACAAAGCTGTTGAACAAGAAGTTGAGGTAAATATTGAACATCAAGAAGTTCAAGAAGATGTCGCTTCTCAACAAATTGAAGATGTAATTGCTCAAATTGTTACTCACTCCCCGATTCACAATTCTTCTGATGCTGCTAATAATATTGCTACTGAATTTGATGTTGTTATTTCTGCTGATTTTGCTAATGCTACTGATGGTAATGATGATTCTGGTGATGATAGTAATGATGATGGTGATGATGGTAATGATGATGGTGATGACGTTGATCAACCGAGTCTGAGGGTTTATGGACGAAAATTCAAGGAACCAGAAGTGGTTATTCAAGAAGAAGAATTGTCTGCAGATGATTTTGTTCCTATTAATGCAGTAGTTGCCAATTTACATGTGGATGAGCTTGATCTAGCATTTCACAATGTTTCAACCCATCATCAAGCTCAAGTTACAACTGTTTCTTCGTCTTCTATCGAACTAACTTCTTCTATTTCGCCATCTTCAGTCGAGGTTCATGATTCTACTGCAACGTTTTCTACTCTGAATGAAATGATTCAGAAAATGACCGATGAGTTTGATGCATATAAGAATACGGAAATACAGTAGTTACGTACTTTCTTCAAGGGTAAGATGCCTGAAATTGACACATCTTCAATCCCTGCAGTAATTCCTTTTAGACGCCCATCTGGGGTTGTTTTTAGAGAGTCGACTTCTGTTGTTCAATTTTCTGCTCCAGCGATCATGTCTATTCCTCTACCTCCATTGTTTACGCAGTCGACTGGTGATTCTTCATCTACCCGTGTTCCTGTTTCATCTTCTAGCACTCCAGTATCAGATCTTCCTATTTCAGAGATGACAGATTTCTATATGCTCGTCTTCTTTCGATGTCTCCGCCAGAACATCAAGATCAGGATTTGATCTCCCTTCTAAGAAATTTCCAGCCTACACCGCCTCCGGTTCCTACATCTGATTTTGCAAGACTAAATGCTTTAACTGATGAGTTCCATGCGTTCAGATCTGAAGTTAGAACAAGTTTTGCGGATCTTAAGTCTTTCATGACTCAAGCATTTTCTGATCTGTCTAACAGGTTTGTTATTCATGAACAAAGTTGCAGATCTGAGGTCGGTCCGTCTCTTAAACGCTGACATGACCAAGATGATCCCGATCCTCATGGTCATGAGGGGGATATGAATAAGAGACAGAGAGTGGAAGGATCTTCCTCAGCTAGAGAAGATCAGTTACAAGAAGAGCAACTGATAAAGATAAGAGTACTGATAATGTCCAAGATTGCAGCGTCAATGATCTTGTGAATGTGATGATTGAAAATATCAATTTATCTTCTATGTCAAATGTACTAAACATTTCTGAGCAAGATGTAGAGGATAATATGCAGATTGTTGTGTATGTTGATCCTGATGTTACAGAAAGGCCTATTGAGATTGAAGAATCAGAAGCAACAAATGATATGAGGTAATTCTTTGCAAATTTTATAGAAATTAAATCAGATGACGATGATGACAAGAGATTTGAGAAGATCTTCCAAGCTAAAGAAGAAGATTGTGATGACATAGTCGTTATCTCTGATACTGAAGATGATTTTGTATTCTTTGATGCTAAGGATGAAGAGATTACAAATATGTTGTACAGAGATCTTCCTTCTCAAGATGAAGTTTCTGAAATTTTTCCTGATTCTGCTCCAGTTTCTACTCTTGTTCTCAGTACTGCTCCGACTACCTCTGCTCCTTCAGGAACATTTGAAGTAGGTCAGTCATCTAGAGCACAAGATAATGTTCCTTCTGAATCTGTGGTTCCCTCGAATATTCAAGAAGAAGGACCAGACTTGACAAGACAGCAGAGTCAAGGAAATCTTCAACATCGGTGTATGGCATCAAGGCTAAAAACTGCCTTTCTAAAAGATTCTCAGAGAAATATCTTTGTTTCTAGAAGAAGGCCGATCAACATTTATGCAATACATGGTGTTGAAAAGGAGTCAGAAGCATATCAGTATGAATACTTGATGCTCATCAAGTGCCAGTGAAAAAGAAATGATCTTGTTCATTCTCCAGACTTGATTGTTAGAGTTATCAGTGTTTCGATCAACAAGCTAGTTAATCTTTGGTATTCAGAGTTTGAAGTTGAAAGAAGAGATTGCAAGAGATATATCTTTTCAGAAGTAGACTTCACTAATATTTCTATTGATGATATTGAGTTCTTATATGATCATTTCAGAAATCTTTATCACAGAACTCAGGACGTGTCTCAAGCACTGTTTGCTATTAAAAGATTTATTCGACGGCAAATCCGATTCTTCAGAGTGTTTGACTTTCAGATGGCTGTCGAAAGTTTTCAACCGGGTGTTAATCTTCTAAGGCCCAACCGAAGCTTGCCAAACTTATAGTCATATCATATTCTCACCATTGTTGAAGATCCATATGGAGTTGTGTACAAGAATGGCTCGAATGAAAAATGTTTTCTTAGATTTGAAGAAATTGCACATTACTCTGATGGAACTTTGAAGGTGTTCAAGCTTCAGTTGGAGCAACGTCTGAAAGAAACTCAAAGAAGATTTTTCGAAACAAGAAAAGAAACATTTCTGTTTGAAAATGATGAAATTCGTCTTCTCAAGAAGACATTGGATACTATTCAAGAGAGATTGTATTTCCGCTCCACTCTGCGACGCTTAGAAGTTTCGGTTGGTTTGAATAGTCTTCGTCAAAGAGAAGAGCATCAATGATCACTAAGGGGGAGATTGTTGAGTCATATTTTGTACTGATCATTGTATTTATCTGTCTTGGCTAATATTGTGTTTAGTTACCTTTATCTGTTATATTGGCCTAGGGTATTTAAGTCCCTTGTGCACTTTATGTTTTGTAAGAAACTTTGACACTCACATTTTTTAATACATCTGATCACATTTGACGCTCCGACTTTCTCTCTCTAAAGATTTAGAGATCTTGGTCTTTCAATTGTGAATGATGCGCAAACCTATAAATTTATAAATATTGTTGAGTCATATTTTGTAGTGATCATTGTATTTATCTGTCTTGGCTAATACTGTGTTTAGTTAGCTTTATCTGTTATATTGGCCAAGGGTATTTAAGTCCCTTGTGGCCTTTGTGTTTTGTAAGAAACTTTGACACTCACATTTTTGAATACATATGATCACATTTGACGCTCCTACTTTCTCTCTCTACTTTCTCTCTCTAAAGATTTAGAGATCTTAGTCTTTCAATTGGTATTAGAGCCATCTGAATCTTGAGAGGATTGAGAGATTGATTTTTGTTATCTGAATTTGTGATTGAAATCGAAAATTTGATCGATTTTCTTGTATTTATCAAGAAAATCTCGTTTTCTTGATTTCTCATAAAATTTGGATGTGTTTGTGATCGAATGGTGTTGTTTTTAGACTCTTTAGCTTCGTTTTTGATAATCAATCATAATTGTTTCATATCAGTTAGCATAAAAACCATGTTTTAATCATCAATTTTGAAATTTTTGTTTTTTCTGGAAACTCGAGTTCACGTACTGTTGCATCATAGAATTTGAGATTTTGTAGTTTTTAATCGATTTTGTTAGTTGAATTGTGTAAGAAAGTTCTTTTCGTTCATCATATTGTAAATTACTTGCTTTATTTTCATTGTCTTATTCGATCTTGCGCATTATTTTTGATTTCCTGTGGTTTGCGCATCATTCATATACGTTTGCGCATCATTCATATTGGTTTGTGCAAGTTCATTGTTCTTCTAATCTTGGTGTTAGTGTATTTCAGGTTTTCGCATCGAGATATATACGCAAGACTCATTTGACGTATCAAGAGGCATCCGAAAACTTCAGTTTCCGTATCCTTAGTGGTCCGAAAACCTCAGTTTGCGCATCCTTTGTGGTCCGAAAAATTCAGTTTGCACATTCTTCATCTTCCGAAAATCTCAATTTGCCTATCTCTCTAAATACGCAAACCTTAGTTTGCGCATCCTGTGTGGTACGCAAACCCCAGTTTGGGCATCCTTCGTGACGCGCAAACCTTCTTTGTTTTCTCTGTTTCTTTGATTTTGCAGATCTTAAGCTTTCTCGTCTCCAACATTTGCATGAACAAGTTGATCCTAATCATCAATGTCATGAGGGGGAGAATTAAGAGATGTTAAGGAGATGGAAAAGAGACAAAGTGCTCAAATGGTTATCTGCTAATCAAGATTTGCTAAAAGATTCTATTCTCTCAGCTACAAATGATTCTTTTGTTGTTTCTGCTCCGACCACCACCGTTCATTCAAGATCATTCAAAAAGGTGTGTCGTCTAGAGCTCAAGGCAACAAAGACAAGTTAATCTGAAAGATGCTGAGAAGAAGTTTTTTTCTTAAAAGTCAGAAAGCTTCACAAAGTCTCTTTAATGGTCTGTGCTGTTTTAGAAGATGAATTTTGAAGACCAAAGCGCCAATGATTACTAAGGGGGAGATTGTTAGGTCTGATTTTATAGTAATCATTGTATTTATAGGTCTTGGTCAAATACTATGTTTAGTGTCTTATTTTTTGTTGTATTGACCAAGGGTATTTAAGTTCTTTGGTCTTGTTCCTTTATAAGAACCTCACGCACATTCATTCAATATAGTTACTTAGCGTTTCCAACTCTCTCTCTACTTTATCTCTCTAGGATTCATTGATCTTGGACTTTCACTAAGTATGGGAACCTCTGAACACTTCTCAGAACCTCCAAGCTCACCACAGAAGACGCAAGCTCAGAAGACTCTGTCGACTATCTAACCGAGGACTCTAACCTGAAGATCAATTTCAGATCACAGAGCCTCTGTGATCACTCACAGAGCCTCTGTGATGGCTAACCCCTGGAGATGAAAGATGGAAGATTTAGTGACAATGGTTCAAGACAAGACCACATGCAGAACACGTGAGCATGATGTACGAAGATTCTAAAGATCATTTGTGCGCGTCCTAGGTTGTTTTACTTTCCAGGTGGCATTCCTTTTATGGAATGTCAGCCTTTGTCTTGTACTAATTGTGTGCTCCTCGTCCTATATGAGGGGAGCACTATCTGTTTTTTAAATCATGCGAGCACACACTGACCAGAGAGAACCTTGTAAATTCTTTAAGCATTTTTAGCACATACTAGTGCATGTTCTTGGTGTTCTTAAGCAAATTAATGAAGCAGATCCTTCAGTGATTATCTTAATGCATTTTATGTCTCTGTTCATTATTTGCTAGTGTGTCTGCTACCTTTCAAGTTCTACTTTCTCTACACATTAAAATGCTTCCGCACTCTTATTTAGTTTTTGTGTAGTGAAAAGTAAATCAAGTTTAGAACATCATATTTGGGATCAATAAAAACACACTAACTAATACAACACACTACAAGACTTTGACTTGTTTTAAGAGTTGACTTTGGCTTTGACTTGGTTGACTTTCAGTCTTCATGATCTTGTATCCAACAAATATATGCTCTAACATCGGGGTTGATCAAACCGCAATCACTTAATTCCCATCGTAATTGAATATGTACGGATTCTTTGAATGGTTGAGAATTTGGCAAGCCATTAAGAAATCCAAGTCCAAGTACAAGGAAGTGGTCGAGCATGTACTGAACGACCACCTTCAAAGAGTATCAAAAATCTGTTAGTCCAAGATTCAAGCAATTAATCAATCAAGAACAAAATTGAGAGAGAACTTCTATAAAGAGAAAGCATGTGTCATATATCTCACAAAGTCACATATTACGCACACTCACATGTACGCTAACAACTCTCATTACATGCTTACAAAGATAAATAACAAAGACTTATATATGGGTCAAACAAGCCTTGACCTCATATAAAGCAAAGCTTACAAAAGTCAAACCTTTACAATATAAATTATCTAAACAAAATACACTAATAATCTCCCCCTTTAGATCAATTTGTTAGTCTCCTGATGCGATTGTCTCTGATTCCCAATAATTTTTCAAACCTTCTGATGCCTCTTCTGAAATCAATTCTGTCATCAAGAGCCTCAACAATCCTCAATAATTTTTCTGTCTTTCACTTTCTTTGTATCTTTCATCGAGTTGTAGTTTCATCACCTTGAGTATTCCATTAGAGAACTTTGCAATCTCATAAACTCTGAAGAACCTTTTCTCATTGTCTCCATTCTTGTAGACTACCCCTAAATCTGCTTCTTCCAAGACAGTAAACAAAGGATAATCATCAATATCAGAAAGAGTCAGATTTGGCTTTGTCATGTTGACTCTCCTCTGATTAGTCTCTATACCCAACTAAAAATCATAACAGTAAGTATAGTAGATGTCTTCTCATAAACCTTTTGATGGCTTACAATGCAAACACTATACTTTCTCCCCTTATGGCCATAGATCTGAACAAATGATACATGTACCCAAGATCTTCAACATTTAGATGGTTGAAGTCTGCTTCTGTGAGATGACATTCAATCAGATCTCTTCTGTGAACATAGAACTTAGGATACCAAATTGTCATGAACTTCTTCAGCCTTACTTCTTTTACTGTCAGAATGCTAGATTTATTCTTTACAATTCTTTCAATCTGTCTTAACCAGTTTATCATGTTGCCATACTCCTCCTGTTATTCTTTTCGCTGATTAGAAACACCCAACACCTTGTATTTATCTATAGGTCTGATTCTGTCAACAAATATTCTCTTATTCTCTTCTTTTAGAAAAGGAACTCTGAGAGCATGTCTCATCTGTCTAAGTTCTGCTTTAGAATAAATTAGAGGTACTTCATGTTCATTGACATTGGACGGTATGGATTCACTTTTGTTAGGCATAATAGGTACATGAACATCAGCTTCTTCTGGTTGATCATTCATTGGTTGAGCATCTTGTATTGGACTGGGAGGTCTTGCTGGGCTTGGATGGCTTGTTGGGTTTTGATGGCTAGGGATTGGACGACTTTCTGGTATATCAGCTGCATCAGAAAAGTTGAATTCTTTAAAAATTGCAATCACTGTAGCTTCTTTGGTAGTTTCAGGAATTTCATTATGGACTGGACTGAGTTAAATGTCATCTGGAGTCCCCAATAAAGTATCAAACACATTAGCATCATCATCAGAAATATCACCTCCTTCATCACCAGACTCCATTAAGTTCTCCTTTTCTTCTTCTTTAACCTTCCAGAACTTATCATATTTTTCATTGGATTCGTCTTCATCATCTGATGACAAATTTATCACATTAAAAATGATAAAAATGTTAGAGCAGAAATATGTTGGATACAAGATCATGAAGACTAGAAGTCAATGTACAAGAAGTCAAAGTTGAAAAGTCAACTCTTAGTGAAAATCAAAGTCAAAGTGTAATAAAGTGAAAGTCATTTTTTTTGTATTAGTTTTTGTTTCCTTTGTATTTTTGTAGCTAGAAATAAATAGTCTTTGTTTGTTATTAAATAGATAAATGACTAGAAAGTTGTATACGCATCCTTAGAGAGTTTTGTAGAGAGAGAAAAAGACGTTTAGAGAGAGAAAGTGATTCACAGATTGTAATCTTTGAATTTGTGAATTGAATCAAATCAGGTAGTTAAACATCTTGTTTGTTTGATTAATTGCAATTAGAATCTTGAATAAGGGACACACAATTGGTATCAGAGCAGATCTAATTGAAATCATTTCAAGAAAATGTGTTCGACACTGTTCTATTGACTTTCAGACCTAATTCTGAGTTTTAGTTTCATTTTAGAGTCTGTAATTGGTTGAAATAAATTCGTATGATGTATTCGATCGAGTCTGTATAGTTTGATTTGTGAATTGCACTGTATTCGATAGTTAATTTCGAAATTTGTTGAGTTTGAAGTTTCACGAGTTTACAAGCACTGTATTGAATCGATTTGTATCTTTGAATGAATTTTGTTGAAATTCAGTGCTAGATTTTGGTTCTAGGTGTGTTAGTGGTCTCTTTATTGAAGTTTAAGATCGAATTTTGAGGTCTAGATGTGTTTTTACTCGATTCAGAGGAGTTTTTCGAAAAACTCAAGAACTCGCAATCCTACTCAAGAACTCGCAAGATTCATCAAGAAATCGCTAGACTGGTCTCAAGAATTCGTAGAGTTTCAAGACTTCGTTAAATTCATCAGAATTGGCATAGTTCTACTTCTGAAAAAATTTGAAGGACAGAATTCGCAGATGTCTGATTTGCGAATTGCGTAGATTTCGCAAACCAATGTGTTGCGAATTTCATAGGATTCACAAGAGTGTTTTTCAAATTCTTCAAGTATAGAATTCGCAGAAGGGTTTCTTGCGAATTTCACAGAATTCGTTTATGTGTGTGTTACGAAAAGTTGAGAATTCGCATTACTATTTGTTGCGAATTGCTCAGAATTCGCCGTTTTTCAAGAATTTTCTTAAGTACATAATTGGTAATCAGAATTCGCATTAGACTTGTCTACGAATTCTTTGGAATTCGCAGAAGTGTAGTCTATGAATTCTTGTGTTTTTACGAATTTTTTTTGAAATTGTCTAAGTGTAGAATTTGTCAACCTCTGTCTTGCGAATTCTATTCAATATTTTCTTGACTAACGAATTCTGTTTGTTTCATAAAGCTTGTGAATTCTAATTCCTATCCTACGAATTCCTTGTGCTTTTTGTGTACATTGCGAATTCTTGGTACTTATAGTGTATTCTGCGAATTCTAGACTTGTTGTTTTTCAGAAATTTCTTTGGTTAGTTCATTTTAGTGTTAATCAATTTTTCTTGAGAATTTTTATTGGACTAACGATTAATTTGAAGTTTCTTATTGCTTATAATTGAATCAGGATGACAACACGAGAAGCTGTTGCTATTGGAACCTATTGGAACAGATACAAAACCACCATCACTCTTCAAAGGATAGTTTGAGTAGTGGAAAGATCGATTCTTAGATTTCATTGATAGAAGTGAATTAAGAGATTATATCAGAAAGACTTTGGCTGAAGGTGTTATGGACATTCCAATGCAGACTCATACAGTTGGAACTGAGCAGAGAGAATACCCACTTCCACCTGAAGAATACACAGAAGAACAGACAAAAAGATAAAAAGCTGATAGGCTGGCAAAATCTTTCCTTCTTCAAGGCATCCGAAATGAAATATATGTGAAAATTGACAACTATAAGGCTACAGCTATGGAAATGTGGGATCAACTGGAGAAGTTGATGCTTGGATCGAAGGTTGGGAATCAGCTTAAAATATCCAACTGCCTCAATAACTATGAAGAGTTCAAGGCTAAAGAGGGTGAATCATTTGAAGCTACTTATGATAGGTTTGTGACGTTGTTGAATGAGCTGAGCAAGAACAAAGTGAAGAAGTCACAAATTGAGCTTAATGTCAAGTTCCTTAGTATCTTGCAACCTGAGTGGAAGAGATTTACACGACAAAGGAAGCAAATGAAGAACTTGAATGAGATACCACTCCATGAAGTCTATGAAACTCTGAGACAAAATGAAGAAGATGTAGATGAGATCAAAGAAGAGAAAAAAAAGGCTGATAAAGCAGTTGTTGATCCAATTGCTCTTGTTGTTAAGAAGAAGTTTGTTAGCTTGAAGAAGAAAAAGAAAGTCATAGTTTCTGAATCAGAAGAGGCTGAAAGTGAGAATAACTCTGACTTTGACGACTGTGAGAACCTGAAAGAGGCTATGCTAATGCTGACGAATGCTTTCCAGAAAAAGTTCTACAAAAATCATGGTTCAAATACTCAAAGATATTCATCTGGTTCCAAAAATTATGAATACAAGGAGAAAGTTGAAGGAAGGAGAAGTGAGGAAAAGAGATCTGATGAGAAGTCATACAAAGCAGAAGAGAAGAAACAGCCAGAATCTACCAAGTGCTACAATTGTGGTAAGCTTGGACATTTTGCAAAATATTTCCGAAAGCCAAAAGTCCGAAATTCAGAGTACTACAAAAAGAAGATGCTTTTGGCAAAGCAGTAGGAAGCTGGGAAAGCACTGATGGCTGAGGATGAGTACTGGCTAGATCACTCAGATGAAGAGGTTGAGAAAGAAGAGACAACTCATATTTGTTCAATGGGTAAGATAGTTGTTGAAGCTAGAGATGAAGCAGAATCTGATGAAGAAGACTATACAGAGGTATGTGATATGACTGAATCGGATTTTTTAAATCGAATGCATGTTTATGATGGTTAAACTCCAAGAATTAGAGTCTAAAATTAAGCGTGAAAAAGGTGTCATTAAAGATAAAAATCAATCAATACAGAAACTTAGCAATGATATTGCTGAGAATAATGTTTTGATTGAAGCTTTACATAAAAATATTGACACCAGCGCGAAAGAGAAGACTATAATTCACAAAGAATTATCTGAAACTGTTTCAAAGTATAGACTGTGTGAGTTTGAATCAAAAAAGCTTAATAAAATGTATTCTTCGCTTTCAAAAGAGAACAAATCTTTACTTTGGGTCAAACTGAACAAACCATTCATCTAAACAAACCCAAAGAGAACAAAGAGTGTTGGGGACTTGTTTATGAGAATCCATACTATCTTAAACATGATATATCAGAAGTGCCTGCACTTTATGATTTTGGATTTCAAAAATTGGCTTCACAATACCCTGAGCTTAAAGTTGAGTGGACTAAACTATCTAAAGAAGATGAAGCCAAGGAATATGAGAAAAGAAAGAACACAACTAAAATTCAACTTCCATTTCGTTATGAGAGGTTGAATAACAGTTACAATTCTGATAAATCAAAATTTCTTTCTGATGACTATTTTGAGAGTTACTCTTTAAAAGAGTTGGAGGCTAAACCTATCAAAGGCAAGCTTTACGTACCTCCCTCATTTTATAATGTAAAATTTCTGAACTTGAGAATACTTTATCAGAAGAAAGAATTTTGATTGATCTTGAACAAACTGTTTTTTCTACTATGTTCAAATATTCTTATTTTTCTAAAATCACGAAGGCTTAAATATCTGATGATGTGTCTGGTTCATTTGGTGATGAGTTTGATTTCTTAAACTCTGATGGTAATTTAGATGAATGTGTTTCTCACTTTGATTTTAATGCTCAACTTCCTGATCATTCAAAGTTTGTTATAAACTCTTTTGGATTACCGAGTGTATATGAAAAAGGTGAAACATCAACGAAAGTTGATAAATCGGTTCCTGTGAAAACCAAAGTTGCCAATAGTAACAAGAAGAAATCAGGGGATTTACAGAAACCGATCATCACTGGTAAGCCAAAGAAGAAGCATTATGTTGATTCTCACAGGTCTAACTCTAAAATTTCAAATGTTTCAGATTTGAGAAAGAAAGAGCTTGGAATTAAATCAATATGGAGACCAAAGCAGAAAGTTGATGAGAAGGCAAAATCAGTTTCTAAATCATCATGTAATAGGAATATTAATAGTACTTCAGATGTAATTGTGGATATTGCTTTTAATAAACAAAAACTTGTAATTCCTTACAACAAAATATTCTTGAATCCCAAGGGGGAGATTGTTGGATCATAAATTCTATTCAAGATTAAAGTTAAAGTTAAGGTTTTAAACTGTAATTGTGTTAAAGTAAATTAGAGGGTCTATTTAGTATTTAGTTAATAGTTATTTTGTAATTGGGCCCAAGTCCATTAGGCCAATTAGGCTTAGGTATTTAATGTTTTGTTTAATTAATTTTAGGTTAGAACTTTGATAAATCTCATAATTATTGTTTAGAGAGGTAGCCGTATTTTCTCTGTAATCCTACATTCAAGGTACCAAGAACACACAAGGTTTTCATTGATTATTCAAGGGATTGTGATATGTTATTCTGATCTATTTTATCTCTTGATATATTATTGTGTTGTTGTTATTCCCAATATTCAAGTTCTAATCGCTAACAAACAATCAAGATGAGAATATCAAATCATATTCCATTGATTCAAACAACAAAGATTACAAATTCACATTTTCTCTCTCAAAACTCTCTCACTAGAAACATATTCAATTAGCTCTTCTCTAATTTGCTCTCTCTCTAGAACGTGTACATCTGTCACAAACTTACTTGTATATACGCTTACTTACAAAGGAAACAAGGTATTTATACCTCACAAACAAATACAATAAAACAAAATACAAATGTTGACTTTGCCTTTTATTACAAATAGACTTTGACTTTAATGAGAGTTGACTTTTCCAGCTTTGACTTCTTGAACTCTTGTCTTCAATCTTTATGATCTTTAATCCAACAATTCTGTGCTCTAACAATCTCCCCATTTGGATCAAGATCATTACTAAAAAGATTTAGCAATACGATCTTCTCTCTTTTAGCTAGATTGAAATAACTCCCCCTTTGATCAACCTTTATCTTCTCTTGTAATCTCCCCTTTGATACCAAAATGATTTTCTCAAGCAATTAACATACTCCCCCTGTTTGTTTGAAATATTTACATTCTCCCCTTCTCTGATAAGCTCTATCTCTTCAAAAACTTTCAACAATCTTTTCTCAAGAATAATAACATTTTCTCCCAAGGTTATAAAACCTCTTTCACAAACCATATTTCAACAAAATCTTCAAAGTCTTTCAGCTTTCAATCAATCTTCAGAAATTCATCTTTCAATCAATCTTGAATATTTTCTCCCAACTTTAACATTGCTTCACTTTAGGAAATTTCTTCAAACATTATGTTCTCCCCCTTTTTGATGAATAGAGCATCTATAACATCAAAACTTTTCCCAAGAAATGTCTTTGACCATTCTGATCTTGCTCAAGAGCCACTGATTCTTTGCCAATTCGAACAAAGTATTTATCTAGATATTTGCAAATCCAGATAAAATAATAACATGTAGCTCCTGAATCAACAAATGAATCAGTTAGAATGCCTGTCAGTAACACGAAGTCACTGTGTGTAACGGATACACAATATAAAGGAGCTTTTTTTGTTCACTCCCCCAGGGCTTCCATCCAATCATCGAAATACCACAAAGGCAATTTCTATGTATGTTATGACAAAGAAACAAATTCTTTGTGTGTTCGTGCACGTGTAGAAAGAATTAAGCACGAATAATTGCTTTTATAAAGCTCAACATAGTGTAAACCACTGAGACAACAGTAGATAAACACAGACTCAATGTGCATGATTGAAGTGCGAAGGTGGGGCAGACTTCCTTCTTTTTCAATATCCAGATTTTCCAAATGAAAACCAGATAGATTATATGTTGTGTCCCCTTGAAAATGTGAAACATTTTCTTTTTGAGAATAAAATGAGTAGATGGTGGGGTTTTATCAAGAGTTGGCATGGGCTATTTGCCTGTTTCAATAATGTTCACGAAAGAATTGTGAATCATTAGTAATGTGGTTGCCCGACTCAAAAAGTAGTTGGTGCAGAGTTTGATATTCTTTTACTAAGATCTCACACCCTCTTTCTTTTAATCATTAAGCTCACATCTAACCAAATTCTCTTTTCCATTTCACCTCATCACACCCACACTCATTTCTTTTTGACTCCTCACACTCAATCACTAAAGGATTAACTTCTTGGGTAGAAATCACTAGTTAACGTGATATCATAGAAGTTCATTGAAGTCCTAGCACAAAGAACCCATATTTCATATGAAAGCATAAAGTTGCTCAATATGGCTTAACTTTATCAATTAAAGCTCATATACAAATGTCAGATGAATGTAAGCTCATAAAATATAATCATGAAAATATGAGCATTTTTAAACATTGAAGTATTTTCAAACAAGTATATTGAATGAATGTACATGAATGCAAAAGGCTTGTTTGAAAATTTGACATTGTATGAAAATGATCAGAAATGAATGATATAACAATCAAAACTTAAGGTCAAGAATAATGGATATTGTCTATACGAAACAAAAATATAGAAATTCTTAAAATGACGTTTCGGAATGAAATATCGCTCAAAATTCTTCAAAGTACAAGCGGGGTGTCTTACCATCGAAAAATTGTTTCAATTTAGAGACATGGTAAGAACAATTTGATCAAAAATTAAACCGATGTGTGTGAATACTTGAAAGTATGTAGAAAAGACAATACGCAAGTATTTATATTTGGAAACACACGGTTTAGTTATCAATTAAGCACAAAAATAAAATGAAAACATTTAAAATCACACTTCCAAATTATAAAATTTGTTTAAGAATTGGGAAGTGGTTTGAACATTTCAAAACATGTTTTCTATATCTGAAAGTTGTCCTTCTTTCAAATATATCTGAGATTAAGATAAGAAATTTACCTTTTCGCGTAATCTTAAATCTCATGAAGTCAGCTGTAGTCAATAAGATATAATCGTGTCATCCTCTCTCATCCTGCATAAGTCTCAAAGTCATGTCAAGGAAACTTTATTCACAATTTATTTGAAAGTAAAAGACATAAAGCAGTAAAACGGTTAAAGTACGAGTTCTGATTTGAAATAATCAGAAATCATAATTATTTACTCCCCCTGAAAATATGTATCTGAAATTTGTCAGTGCTAAAGCAAATGATAGAGATCTACAACTCCCTTTGAAGTGTAGTTCATCATATCTTCCGAATACATATTTCCAGAAACATATATACTCCCCCTTGAAGGTTGATTTCCTCATCTGAGTATCGGAGTACATCTTCTTATCAGCCCGGGAGTAACATCTCTTTTTTATCAATGAAGTACGAGTCCTAAACTGTTGTGTTTAGAAGTTTAACTCCGTTGAAGTACGAGTCCTAAGCTGTTGTACTTAGAAGCCTTGGTTCTTGACATTGAGGTGCGGGTCTTGAACTGTATTATTCAAGAGTCATTATTCTCTTACTCCACTTTGACTTGTGGTTCCTGCAACATAGAATCAATCTTCGGTTTTGGTACCTACTAGTATTTGGGTCCATGTGTGTTAGTTGCAGTTCGTATGGGAGTAACTGAATAAGAACCATACCAGTATTGATCACTTGCTTTATGTACAAAATCATATGTATGACAGTAAGAACAATACCTCTTTTTAGATAACCTGAGCATTTGATCTCTCGAGTAAGCAAGATCAGGTTTTCCTGTCAGCACTTTGTTCTTCTTAGCAGTTGATGCATGTACAAATGATTTGTTACTTGTCTTCTCTTCCTTCTTTCCTTTCTTTTCTTCCTTCTTCTCATCATTCTTCTCATCTTCAACTAGTTTTACCTTCCAAACCAGCTTCTCTTTTTCATAACCTTTTCTTCTCCTTCTATGTGTACCTGAACCATCTATTTTCCAATCATAGAAAATGTTAGTTGTACGAATCTGATCAGACAATTTAACTGACCTGTTTGTAGAAACAATTTGCTGATGTGAGCTTGATGCTGGCTTGGTAGAACCAACTGAACTATTTCTTGGTGAGTGGATTTTTGACTCTGGAGTCGTTTGCTCAATCACCACCACCTTTGAAACAATCTTTTCAAGCCCTTTTACCTTTGAAAATAGATTGTTCTTTTCTTTGATGTGCAGGTCAATATCTTTCTTGAATTCAGACTTAGCTTTTTGATCTTTCAATGCAGTTGTAGATAGTTCAGATAGCTTTGCATTCAGCTTCTTGATCTCAGCTTCAAACAAGCTTCTTTCTTTCTCAAAACCTATTTCAGAATTTTTTCTTCTGACCAGTATTTTTTTGAATATCCCAACATTCTTTTGCTCAATGATTTTCTTCTCTTTGTCAAACTTCTCTCTTTCCAGTATGATTACTTTCTCAAAGTCAGAGATTTGTTGAGAAAGCTTAATACATTTAAGCTCAACCGTTTTCTTCTCGTCAGCACATTTTCTGGAAAACTCGGAGAATTTCTTAGCAAACTCTTTCTTTTCTTTCTCAAAAACTGATCTTTCTTCAATAATTTGCATCTATAATTGAAAGATCTTCTTTTCATTATCACACCTAGTTAATTCAAAAATCTTAACAATGTGATCTTCTAATTCATAAATCTTGTTCTTTAGCTTAGTGTTTTCAGCTTCCAAAAACAAGACCTTTTCTTCATTAAGCCCAGAAGTCTGTTTCAGAAGATCTTCATTAATAGTCTTTAAAGCACTAACTTCTTCTTTCAGTATCTTCTTTTCATCATTGTATCTCTTTGATCTCTTTGAGTAGTAGTCAATTGAGGAAGCAAGACTTTTGTTCTCTAATTTGAGCTTTTCAATCTTCTTTTCATCATCATCAGAAAAATATCTCATCTTGAATATATGTTAACAAAAAGAAACTTGACAAAAATGATCGTTAATCCAAAATATGAAATCGCAATAAATACAGAAAAACTTGAAATAAAATTTCAGAAATTTTGATCACAATCAGAACTATGTCCCCCTCCGCAGAGTTAGCACGGGGGTCCCGCAAAGCTATCTTTGCGTGACATGTGAAATACACAAACATGAACTTCTCGTAGACCACTGATTGCGCAAAGAGAACTTGTCTATCTGAACCCAAACTTCAGCTTTTCGTTTCCCATTGATTACGCAAAGCTCACTTTGCGTTTCTGGTAGAAGACGCAAACAACACTTTGCATTTCCCGTTGATAACGCAAACCTTATCTTGCGTTTCCTGTTGAAAACGCAAACCTTAATATTCGTTTGTTGTTGAAGACGCAAAGCACAAAATGATCACTTGATGAATCTATTGATGAACTGGCGCAAACCGAGATTAACTAGCGCAAAGTCTAGATCTCACGGAAACCTCTAAACTCGTTCAAATTCACCCCAAACACCACTTTAGAACTCGAATTTCAACTCGAAACTTTGACAATTTGCTAGTCTAAACACCTAGAACTCAAATCTAACAATGAATTTCGATCAAAAACACAAATCAATACAAAATTGATCCGAACACAGTGCATGAACTCGTAAACTAGAAAAATCACAAAAACTCAAAATTCACAATCGATTACAGTGCAATTTACTAATTATCTTATACAAACTCGATCGATAACACTTTTCTAAGAAAACCTAATCAAATTCAACTCGAATTACACCCTGAATCTCAGAATTCGATCAAACTTGAAGAACACAGAGTCAACTCACTTTTTCTGTTTCTTGATCTGATTTCGATTTGGATCTGCTTTGATACCAATTGTTATTCCCAGATTCTAGTTTCTAAACACAAAAAATCAACAAACAAGATTTATGAATCAATTACCTGTTTGGTAAATCTTTCAAATCCAACGATTACAACTTTCTCTCTCTAAAACTCTCTTCTCTCTCTATAGATTTTCTCTCTCTCTCAGATTCTCAATCAGACAAAATGAATACCACACACCTTTTGGAAAATAGACTTTGACTTTGACTTTATTACAAATAGACTTTGACTTTAATGAGAGTTGACTTTTGCAGCTTTGACTTCTTGAACTATTGTCTTCAATCTTTATGATCTTGAATCCAACAATTTTGTGCTCTAACAGTTGTGTTTAATTATCAACTAGAATATTGGGTTAACAAGTGGTATCAGAGCCTAAGAATCAAGATTTTGGATTTTACTGTTTATCGATTAATTTGGTGTCTGTGTTCATCGATATTTATATATATATATATATATATGAAAAAATCGATTCTACGATTTAAGGTGTTATTAATCTGGTGTCTGTGTTCATTGAATCTACGATTTAAGGTATTTTCCCGGTCGACTGCTTAATATCGGTCCTCATACCGATTGAATAATCACCGGTCAATACAATTGTCCGGTCGCCCGGTACACTCACTGACCACCCCGGTCGACAAAATACCGGTCACTAGGAGTACCGGTTGAAAACCCAATATCGGTCCACTCCTTATCAGTTTACACCTTACCGGTCCTCACATTAGTCCGGTCGCCTGGAACTCACACATTCCACATCAGTCGAACACATAGCATCGGTCATTACTCTATCGGTCGATACTCTACCGGTCACAGACTTTGGTCGAAACTCCCCTCTCCGGTCGAATAGAATACCGATCTCATCACTTCACCGGTCGAGGATTTTTACCGGTTGAAGAAGACTCCCGTTCGTGCAACTCCCCGATCGAAGCAAGTTACCGGTCGACCACTACTTTGCGCCAGTGCCTGCTCGCGAGAACCTTACTTTGTGCCATCCACGGCTCGCGCAAACATCACTTTGCGCCACAACCTTGTCATGCAAACCTCACTTTGCACCAGCACCGGTTCGCGCAAGTCACTGTTCACTTTTGCAAAAAAAAAATTCAGATTTTCACAGTTTGATTTCTCAGTATTATTTATTCTGCATTTAATTATTTTTTGAAATTTATTTTCCTGAAAAAATTTTAGTGTAGTTTTTATATGATACTTGATTCTAAAGATCTCTTCTAGTAGATTCTCTTGGTATAGATTAGTTTGATATCTAACAATACAACTAAAGATGTCTAAAGGTTTTATCCTTGATTATGACAAGATGACTCTTTCTGAAGCAAAAGCAAATGTTAAACATTTTGCTGGACAGTTGTCAAGATATACAAGCATGGCTTATGATTGTGAAAAGGAGAATAAAAAGCTCAAATCCAAGATGTTACCTCTCAAATCTGAGAACAAGGATTTAAAGATTCAGAACTCATCTCTTCTTACTCAGATCAATGTTTTAAAAGAAAATTCAAAAGATTATGATTCTAAAATTGACTTTGCATGAATAATTGAGTCTAAAGAAAAAGAGATCTTAGATCTTCAAGCAAAGTTGAAAAGATCTGATTCTAGCTCAAGCTGGTCAAAGAAGGAGTTAATGCAAAAAGAGCTTGATGAGCTTAGAAGAAGAGCAAACATTGCTTGTGAGACATTTGAAGGGCTTAGAAAGACAAATTCTCATGTCTTTGCGGAAAGAGATAAACTGAAAGATAAAGTCTTCAGTTTTGAGGTTGAGATTGATATGCTGAAAGAAAAGGCAACCCTAGACAAAGACAATACAAAAGTTGTTGGGAACTGAAGAAAAACTTAAGTATGGTTAATGTTGTTGGTTCAGAGTTAATACTGCTAGAGATATTCAAGGTTAATACTGCTAAGTATTACTACTGCTAGTAATTAATACTGCTAGTCAAAGTTAGTGCTGCTTGAACAAAGTTAGTACTGCTTAGCTAGTTAGTACTGCTAGTAGTTAGTACTGCTAGTAGTTAATACTGCTTAGTAGTTAATGCTGATGAAGATTAATACTGCTTATATGATGAAGATTCGCATGAAAGGATATACATGGAAGCTTAGAGATAGACATGGAAGATATACTGAAGATATGTTTATTTTTTTGTAATTATCTTTTTGACTAGTATATGTATAGAAGATACAGAATAGTTTTGGTAGGGATTAATTCTAAGTTTAAGAGAAATCAACCTCAAGGCATAGGTCCTAATTCTAGAGAAGTAGAATTCGTATTGGTGAGCCTGTTCATCAATATTGAGGTTGAGTGTGTAACCTTGTAACTTCAAAGCATTCAATACAAGTTTACTGTTTGTTCTTCATATTTTCTGTATTGATTTACTGTTTCATTGAATATCAAAGTGTTATTCTGCAAACTTCTTTGATATTGTTTCTGAGAATTAATTCTTGTTAAGAATTCGATCCTGACAAGTGGTATCAGAGCCAAACTCTCTCAGAAACATCTATTCATCATGGAAAATCTTACAGAATCAAGCAGTACTTTGGTTTCTAAGGTTCCAATGCTCAAACCCAGTGAGTTTGACATGTGGAAGATCAGAATCAGACAATATATTCTTCTCACTGACTACTTAATGTGGGATATTATTGAGAATGGTCCTTCTGAAGCTGGAAGGATAGGACCAGATGGGAAAATACCTCCACTAAAGACAGATGGTGAAAGGAAGATCAGACAGACAGAGATAAAGGCCTTGAGCACTCTGCTCTTGGCCATCCCCAATGAATATCAACATCAATTTTGCAACTGCACTGATGCTCAGATTCTCTGGAATGCTCTAGAGAAAAGATTTGCTGGAACTAAGAGCATCAAAAGAAATCAAAGGGATGTTCTAAAGCAGCATTATGAGAACTTTACTTCCTCAAAGAATGAGTCTATGACTCAAACTTTTGATAGGTTCAACAAGCTCATTGGTGAACTGGCTACTGTAGGAGTGAAGATGGATCAAGATGACATCAAAAGAAAGTTCCTCAGATCTCTTGGGGATGAATGGACTATGTACACTGTCTCATATAGACAGAGTGATAATCTGGAAGAGAAAGAACTTGATGATATATACAATGATCTAAGAGTTTTTGAAACTGAGGTAGAGATTAAGAAGAAGCCCACTTGTTATGTCCACAATGCTGCACTTCTTTCAGCATCCACTGATACTACTGCCATCCCTGAAGCAGTTAGTACTGCTATTGGAGCAAGTTCAGAAAAAGGAACTGAAACAATCTTTGAAGCCTTTTTGTCCAGGCATAGTAACAATTCATTGATTAATGATGATCTGGATCAACTTCACCCTGATGACCTGGAGGAGATGGATATTAAATGGCAGATGGCCATGTTATCCATGAGGGTGAAAAAGTTCATTAAAAGAACAGGAAGGAATAAATTCTCTCAAAGAAGAGAAGATGGAGCTGGTTTTGACAAGACCAAGGTGGAATGTTATAAGTGTCACATGAAAGGACACTTTGCTAGAGAATGCAGGAGTGTTGTTCCAAAGAACAACCACCAACAAGCTCAGAATGGAGGCTACAATCAGAACAAGAATCATGCTCAAGCCCTTGTTTCTCAACAAGGAATGGGATTTGACTGGAGTGATCAAGCTGAGGAAGCCATTCAGAATCAAGCTCTGATGGCAGAAGTGTCTGATCTCCCCTCTGAGGTAATTTCTAATCTTTGTACTAAATCTTGCATTGACACTATCAAAAGATACAGGGATCACAATCAAAGTATGTGTGATGACCTCAAAAGATTAGAAAAGGATAGAAGAGATTATGTGGTAATAGTAGAGAGATTTGAAGAGCAAATCAAAGGCTTTCAAGATAATGAACTTCAACACTCTTATGACACTAACTACTGGAAGTGGGAAAAGAATGAGTTAGAGACCAAACTGTCTAAATCCTTAGAAGAGAGTGATAGGCTGAAGGAGGAACTGTCTAAAGTTAAGCTTGACATAGAAAAGTTTTCATATGCTTCAATGGATTCTCTTCTAAAGGCTCAGATTCATGATAAGATGAAGCCTGGTATTGGATACAACAGTACACCTCCTCCTTACAACAACAATTATATCTCTCCTACTTCAGACTTGTTAGAAACCAAGGAGAAAAAGGACTTATCTGAGAAAGCCTTTAAGATAGATCCTTTGGATGAAGTAGTAATTAAGGATTTAACTGAGAAAGAAGCCAGTGAGAATAGAGATAGTGATGTGAGTAAAGAGATCCCATTAGAAAACAACATTATCACCAATGAGGGATGTGGGAAAATCTGGATCAAGTCCAAGGAGATAGAGAAGACCAAAGGAAAAGATAACAAGGTTCATTACAAACAAACCACGGTTGTGAATCCTGGATCTTGTAAACAGTGTGATTGCAGTAAAGCCAAGAGCCTAAATTCTGGTTTAAAAAGAGGAAATCAAAGAAACTGGAATAATCAATGGGCTCAGAAGCAAGGAGTTGATCTGAGTAAAATCAATAGACCAAAACCTTGCTTCATATGTGGCAAGTTAAATCATTTGGCTAAATATTGCTTCTTTAACCCTATCAATCAACAGACGACCTTTCAAAGATTTGTGCAAAAACCTGTTGGTTATAGGAAGGATGGAAAGAAACATGTGATAAAGAAACATGGTGAAAGAAAAGGCCCCATGAAGAAAAAGATTTTAAAAGAAAGTATTAAAATGTGGGTGCCCAAAAGCACTAAAATTGTTAGTACTGCTGACAGGGTTAGTGCTGCTGGAAGTATTACTGCTGCTACCTGTGTTAGTACTGCTGAAAACATTAATGCTGCTAACACAGTTAGTACCTCTTCAAAGGTTAATACTGCCAACACAGTTACTGCTGCTAACACAATTACTACTGCTAACAAGGTTAGTACTGCTAAGCATGCAAGTGATGCCAAGGCAGTTTCTACTTCTAAAACCAGTACTGCTTCTAGCACAAATGTTTCCAAGCCTATTATTGTGACAAAGTACTCCAAGAATGAGGAGTTAAAGTTCAAAAATCTTGTAAAGAAAGAATGCAAGTATTTTGATGAGAAAGGGGTACCCAAGACCACTTTGGCTTGGGTTCCTAATTCATACTAACTGGTCTATCTTATGTGCAGGGCAACCAACAACTCAAGGGAAAGAGCATATGGCATGTTGATAGTGGTTGCTCTAGGCACATGACAGGCAACATGTCATGCCTTCAGGATTTCAAGCATATCAATGGAGGACATGTTGCATTTGGAGATAATCTTACTAGTGGTAAGATAAGTGGAAAAGGTAGTGTCACCAAAGGTAAGATGACATTTGAGGATGTCTACTATGATGATCAATTGAAGTACAACCTGTTAAGTGTATCACAGGTTTGTGACAATCAACATAGTATATTATTTACAAATACTGAGTGTATGATCCTTGCTCCAGGATTCGAGGTAGTTGATGAAAGCATGATACTACTTAGAACTCCAAGAAAGGACAATGTCTACTGTCTAGATATGGACAATGTTGATAGTGATTCATCTCTAAATTGTCTTGTTTCAAAAGCTTCTGTAGATGAATCCTCTCTTTGGCACAGAAGGATGTGTCACATGAATTTTAAGACTATGAACAAACTTGTTAAAAACAACCTTGTAAGAGGTTTACCATCTAAAGTCTTCTCATGTGATGATCATTGTGTTGCTTGCCTTAAAGGCAAACAGCATAAAACTTCTCATAAGACCAAAGAGATAAATTCAATTTTGTTGTTGTCTCCAGTTATTACACATGGATCTGTTTGGTCCTACAAATGTTATGAGTATAGGCAAGAAATCTTAGTGCTTGGTTATTGTTGATGATTACTCTAGATTTACCTGGGTATATTTTTTAAGGACTAAGGATGAGACAAGTGGACTGATCAAATCCTTTATCCTAAGAATTGAAAACCAAACTAATCAAAAAGTAAAAGTCATTAGATCAGATAATGGGACTGAATTCAAAAATCTGGATCTAAACACCTTTTGTGAAGAAAAAGGCATTGAGAGACAGTATAGTGCTCCTAGGACTCCTCAACAGAATGGTGTTGCTGAAAGGAGAAATAGGACACTAATAGAGGCTGCTAGATCTCTGTTGGCTGATTCAAAACTGCCAATTACCTTCTGGGCTGAAGCTGTTAATACTGCATGTTATGTCCAAAACAGAGTTCTAGTAGTTAAGCCAAAGAACAAGACACCATATGAGCTTTTAAATAAAAGAAAACCTTTCATTGGATTTTTCAAACCTTTTGGGTGTCCTTGTACAATTCTCAATACCAAATCTCACTTAGGTAAGTTTGATAGCAAAGCAGATGATGGATTTCTTGTTGGGTATTCATCTCAAAGTAAGGCCTACAGAGTTTTTAACACATCTTCTAGAATAATTGAAGAAAGTGACAATGTCAAATGCAATGAGAACACACCAAATCCTATTGGAACTGGTCCTCAGTGGCTATTTGACATTGATTCACTAACTAACTCCTTTGGTTTCAGTAGTGATGAATATGCAGGTTCAAGATGTGAAGGATCAGGGACTATACAGGATCAAGAAAGTATATCTAAATCAGTGATCTTTCCCATACCCACAGTGAATTCCTTTGAAGACTGTGAAAAGGAACCATCTACTGGACCAAGTCAGAGTGAAGAAGAAAGTAGAGATGAAGAGACTCAAGAAGATAAAGAATCAGAAGTAGCTGCTGAAAACACTTCAGTTGAGTTGAATGACTCTAATCTAGAGGCTGGACTTAATGAAGAACCTAGTCATAACACCAGAGTTCAAAAGAATCATCCTCCACAGCTCGTAATAGGAGATATATCCTCTCCTATGATGACTAGACACCAAAGAAGGCTTCAAGAAATGCAAGACCAACAGCATACAGTGCTTTCTTGTTTTCTATCCCAGCTTGAGCCTAAAAAGGCACATGAAGCTATGAAAGAATCCAGTTGGATAGACGCGATGCAAGAAGAACTGTTGCCGTTCAAACTACAAGATGTATGGGATCTAGTAGACCTACCTAAAGGTCACAGAGCAATTGGCACAAAGTGGATCTTTAGGAACAAGAGAGATGAAAGAGGTATTGTCATAAGGAACAAAGCAAGACTGGTGGCTCAAGGGTATACTCAAGAAGAGGGTATAGATTATGAAGAAGTTTTTGCATCTGTGGCTAGGATAGAAGCAATCAGATTATTCCTAGCCTATGCTTCTTACATGAACTTCAAAGTCTATCAAATGGATGTAAAAAATGCTTTTCTCTATGGCTCAATTGAAGAAGAGGTATATGTCTATCAACCACCAGGGTTTGAAAAGCCAAGCTATCCAGACATAGTATACAAATTGAAGAAAGCTCTTTATGGACTGCATCAAGCTCCAAGAGCATGGTATGACACTCTGTCATCCTATCTCTTGGAAAATGGCTTTGAAAGAGAAGTCATTGATAACAAGGGACAAGAGTTTGGATCTACAAGAGACAACATGTGCAAGGAGTTTGAGGATCTAATGCATCAAAGATTCAAAATGAGTTCCATGGGGGAACTTACTTTCTTTCTTGGACTCCAAGTTCAACAGAAGTCAGATGGCATCTTCGTCTGTCAATCCAAGTATGTGTAGGATTCAAAACCTGTCAGCACACCTATGGAGACACACAAGCAGATAACAGCAGATCTTGAGGGGGAGGATATGGATGTGCATCATTATAGATCCATGATTGGCTCTCTCATGTATCTCACTGCATCAAGGCCAGATATAATATTTCCAATCTGTGTATGTGCAAGATTCCAAGTTAGGCCAAAGCAATCTCACTTTCAAGCTGTTAAGAGGATATTCAGATATCTCAAAGGGCAACCCAGATTGGGACTTTGGTATCCTCATGACTCACCCTTTGACCTAATAGCATACTCAGACAGTGATCTAGGTGGGGCAAACTTGGACTGATAATCTACTTCTGGAGGATGTCAGTTTTTGGGTGCTAGACTAGTTTCATGGCAGTGCAAGAAACAAACCACAGTGTCCACATCAACAATAGAGCCAGAGTACATAGCAGCTGCAAGTTACTGTTCTCAAGTCTTATGGATTCAGAATCAAATGATGGACTATGGGGTAACCTTTCTACACACTCCCATTTTTATTGATAATAGCAGTGCTATAAGCATTGTGAATAATCCTGTCAAGCACTCTAAAACAAAGCACATTGAAATCAGGTATCAGTTCATAAGAGACTGTAATGAAAACAAACTTGTTCAAGTTGTAAAAGTTCATACTGACAACCAGTTTGCTGATCTATTCACCAAAGCTTTTGATGTGGGTAGATTCACTTTCTTGGTAACAAGTGTGGGAATGATCAACTCTGAATAAGCATCCTCTCAAACAATGGTTAAATATCTTAATATTATAGATTCTTGGTGTTACTAATCTTCCTTTGCAGGGAATACAAAGCAGTACTCAATTCGGCTAAGCTTCAAAGAGTAAGTGTGGTTAATACTGCTAGTGGTTAATACTGCTTGTTAGTTAATACTGCTAGTGGTTAATACTGCTCTCAGTTAATACTGCTAGTGGTTAATACTGCTCTCAGTTAATACTGCTAGTGGTTAATACTGCTAGTTAGTTAATACTGCTCGCGGTTAATACTGCTTCCAGTTAATACAGCTCTTAGTTAGTACTGCTAGTAGTTAGTACTGCTAGTAGTTAATACTGCTTAGTAGTTAATGCTGCTGAAGATTAATACTGCTTATATGATGAAGATTCGCATGAAAGGATATACATGGAAGCTTAGAGATATACATGGAAGATATACTGAAGATATGTTTATTTTTTTGTAATTCTCTTTTTGTAATTATCTTTTTGTAATTATCTTTTTGTAATTATCTTTTTGACTAGTATATGTATAGAAGATACAGAATAGTTTTGGGAGGGATTAATTCTAAGTTTAAGAGAAATCAACCTCAAGGCATATCGCATGGAAGGATATACATGGAAGCTTAGAGATATACATGGAAGATATACTGAAGATATGTTTATTTTTTTGTAATTATCTTTTTTACTAGTATATGTATAGAAGATACAGAATAGTTTTGGTAGGGATTAATTCTAAGTTTAAGAGAAATCAACCTCAAGGCATAGATCCTAATTCTAGAGAAGTAGAATTCGTATTGGTGAGCCTGTTCATCAACATTGAGGTTGAGTGTGTAACCTTGTAACTTCAAAGCATTCAATACAAGTTTACAGTTTGTTCTTCATATTTTCTGTATTGATTTACTGTTTCATTGAATATCAAAGTGTTATTCCGCAAACTTCTTTGATATTGTTTCTGAGAATTAATTCTTGTTAAGAATTCGATTTTGACAAAAGTTCAAGATGAAATGTTGAAGACTAAGAAAGAAAGAAAAGAATTTGCTAAGAAATTCTCTGATTTCTCCAGAAAAGCCTTTGAAGAAAAGAAATCATTAGAGCTTATATGTGTTAAGCTTTCTCAACAAGTTTCAGACATTGAGAAGGTTATCATTCTAGAGAGAGAAAAGATTGAGAATGAGAAGAAGGAAGTTGTGATGAAGGATATAAATAAAGACTTTTCTGAAGAAAAGAAAGTATTTGAGACCTAGATAGCTAAGCTGACAGGAAAGCTATCTGAGCTATCAACAAACATCTTGAAGGAGAAGAATGCAAAATCTGAGTTGCATAAGAAGTTAGATCTGATTGCAAAGGAAAGAAACAGTTTGTCATCAAAGAAAAAAGAACTTGAAAAGATCGTATTCAAGATGAAGCTGACTGAGCACAAGACGCTAGAGTCAATAGCTCAATCACCGAGAGATGATCAAACTAATTTAGATTGCTCACTCAAAAAGGCTTCAAGTTCACATGTTCCAAATGTTTTCTATAATCCTTTCTGTAATTCAGATGATAGTCTTACTTCTAAATCTACTGATCAGATTCGTCCTTCTAACCTTTTCTATGACAAAAATGTTGATGATTCATGTAACTTAAAGAAGAACAAGTCTCAGAAGAAAAGGATCTGGAGAAAAGAAAATGAAGAGAAAGATAAAGGAAATTGGATCTGGAGAGTTAAAGGATCTCTAGAGGAAAAGAAGAAAGATAAATCATTTGTGCAAACCTCAAATGCTAAATGGAACTATGCTTCTAAACGTAAAACTTTTGGCAAAACTGATCTGGTTTACACTATCAATGAACTGATCAGGCTAGCACAAAAGAAAATTAGCTGTTACTATTGTGGCTCAAATGATTTTGTAAGCAAAGATTATGTAAATAACTGGTATGGTTCTTACTTTATATCTCCTACTAGAACTGCAACTAACCCATTAGGACTAAACTACCAGTGGGTACCAAAAGTTAAATTTGTGTTGCAGGCACCCAAAGTTTAAGGGGTAGAAAGAACAAAAACTTCTAAGTAAATCAGGGTAGAACCCGTACCTCAAAGAAAAGATGGTTTCTGATCACATAACAGATCAGGACCCGTGCTTCATTGTAAAAACGATGACTTCTAAGTAAAATAGCTTAGGACTCGGATGTCAATGACAAAGCATTTGATATCTGAATGCAGATATTAAGGTGGGAGCTTATATCCTTAATATTTCTACTAGTGTATTTTCTGATTTAAATGACTTTTTACAGGTATCAAGGGGGAGGATATCTGAGTTTTGTCAAGGATACTTCTTTGAAAATATTCATTTCAGGGGGAGTTAAGGATCTTGATTTACAGGTATATATTTCTAATCCTTACACTCTATCACTTGTTGAAAGATGAACAACTTTCACTTGTGAAAAATGGTTTTTTAAATATTCAAACCACTTCCTATTCTTCAAAGATTTTCATGAATTGTGAAGTGTGATTTTAAATGATTTTTGAGCTTCAATGCTAACCTTTTTTACTTTGAGGGGGAGAATTGCATCGTCAAACACAACTGTTTTGACTTCTCTGAAATTTTTTATTCTTCATGTAATTGTATTCCTTTGTGCTTTCATGTACAAATGGTTGTTGAACAACATGTTCTTTTTAGGAAATTACATGGGATTCAGTGTGAGAACTTAACAGAACTTCTACGGATTCACGATAACAAGTGTTTCCTACCCAGGAAGTATTCCCTAAGTGATTGAGGGGAGAGGGGTCAAAAGAATTGAGTGATGGCGTGTGAAGAGATAAAATGGAAAAGAGAGATTGGTTAGAAGTGAGCAATAAAAGAAAGAGGGTGAGTGAACAGAGTAAAAGAATATTAGACTCTGCACCAAACCACTTTCTGAGTCGGGCAACCACATAATCTGATTGGTTCACATTCTTTGGTGACCATCATTGAAAAAGGAAACTAGCCCATGCCATCTCTTGCATACAACCCCTCTAGCTACTCATTCTTTTCTCAAAAAGAGAATGCTTCACATTTTCTAGAGATGCAACACATACGCTATTGGTTCTTCATTTGGAAAATACTAATATTGAAAAAGAAGGAAAGTTGCCCTACCTTCGAACCCGTTCTCATTCACATTAAAGTCTTTGTATAATTTGTTGTTGTCTCAACAAGTTTACATACTTTGAGCCTATATTGAAAAGCAATCATCTATGCTTAATTCTTTCATACACATGCACTAGCACACAAAAATTTTTTTTCTGTCAGAACGTTCATAGATAACCATGTGTTATTCGATGATTGAATGGAAGACCTGGGGAGCCAACATCAAAACCAGCTCTTTATATAGTAACTTTGTGTTACTAAGTGACTTTGTGTCATTGACAGGAATTCTAACAGAGTCATTTGTTGATTCAGGGTTACCATTTTTTATTATTTGAATCTGAAAAGATTGAAATAATCACTCTTTCCACAGTGCTAAATTGATGACCATATTCAAAGGGGGAGATTGATTTGTAAATTTTTGATGATGATGATTCTCACCATTCATCAAAAGGGGGAGAAGATACAAAAAGGGAGATTAATCAAAGAAGGAGAATAAAAAGAAGATTTCAAGAATTTTGAAATAAAGGTTGCTGAAGACTTCAAAGTTTCAAAGATAAAGATGAAGACTATATCTGAAGTTTTCAAGAGAAAAGTGAAGACCCATGAAGACCCGAAGACAATTGCCAAATTTTTTTAATCTTGAATCCAAAGGGGGAGATTGTTGGATCATAAATTGTATTCATGATTAAAGTTAAAGTTAAGGGTTTAAACTGTAATTGTGTTAAAGTAAACTAGAGGGTCTATTTAGTATTTAGTTAAGAGTTATTTTGTAACTGGGGACAAGCCCATTAGGCCTATTAGGCTTAGGTATTTAATGTTTTGTTTAATTAGTTTTAGGTTAGAACTCTCATAAATCTCATAATTATTGTTTAGAGAGGTAGTCGTATTTTCTCTGTGTTCCTACATTCAAGGTACCAATAACACAAGGTTTTCATTGATTATTCAAGGGATTGTGGTATGTTATTCTGATCTATTTTATCTCTTGATATATTATTGTTTTGTGTTTAATTGTCAACTAGAATATTGGGTTAACAGTCCAGACTGACAATCAGGTGTGTCTACTTTCAAAAGCCTCGATGCAACAAAGTTGGCTATGGCATCGAAGATTGTCTCATCTGAATTTTCGCTACATAAACAAACTCGTCAGTGGAAAATTAGTGAATGGACTTCCTGAGCTCAAGTATGTGAAAGAACACATGTGTGCAGCGTGTGAAAAAGGAAAGATGAAGAGAGCTCCACATAAATCGAAGAAGCCTGAACGTAGTACCAGTTCTCCATTAGAGTTGTTGCATATGGATCTTTGTGGTCCGATGCGAACGCAAAGCTTAGGGGGAAGGAAATATGTTCTAGTTATAGTGGACGACTACCCATCACATTTCTTAAGACGACCCAGGTGAATCTGCAGAAACCAGTCAAGCTTCTCAGAACTGATAACGACAAAGAGTTGAAAAACAGAAATGTCGAAAAGTATCTCGAATCGGTCGGAATATCACATCAATACTCTACTGCTCGTACGCACAAACAGAATGGAGTAGTTGAAAGGAGAAATCGAAAGCTAGTCGAGGCCGCTCGCACTTTGCTCAGCCAATCAGACCTTCCTCTGTTTCTATGGGCATAAGCTATTTCAACTGCGTGCTACACTGATAACCGTTCCATGATACACCGCATATTTCAAAAGACACCGTATGCTTTGAGCAACAACCGGACACCGTCTATCTAATATTTTCATATATTTGGGTGTAAGTGTTTTGTGCTAAACGACAGAGAGAGTCTGAACAAGTTCAGTGCTAAGGCAGATGAGGACATCTTCATTGGATATTCTTCTACATATGTTACATATCGAGTATACTTGAAGAAGTCGAAGTATGTTATCGAGAGCGTAAACGTCACATTCGATGAGGATATGGATTCTGAATAAGTCAGTTCAAAACCCGTGATAACCGGAGTGCTAGCTTCTGGACAAAGCAGTTCAGAACCTATACTTGAAAAGAACAAATCAGATGAAGCATCATCGTCTACTAATCATTTATTTGATTTAGAACTTTTATTTGAAATGTTTTATGATGAATTTCTTGGGTCTAAATTGACTAAACCTGTTGTGGTTGACAGGAATGAAGATTCAACGATTACTCATCCAACCACATCAGATGTTTCAACTGAATCAAATTCCCCGATTCAGCAAGATATTCCAGTTCAAATGCCTACTCCGATAGTTGAAGTTATTTCTACTAATACAGAGCCAGAAGTTACTGATTCAGTAGGGTGTGCTGTAAGAACAAATCAACAGACTGAACAAGTTGTACCTACTGAAGCTTCTGCACCAATTACTTCAAATGAATCCCTCCCTCATATTGCTCAAACTGAAGAAGCTGATAGTGGATTTTTGGATGATAATCATGATCAATCTTCATCTAATCCACTCCCTCATCAACATCGTTGGACCAAAGATCACCCTTTATATCATATTATTGGAGATCTAAACAAGCCAGTTCAAACTAGGTCAGCAACTCTAAATTAGTGTCTGCATGACTCAGTCCTATGCAAGATAGAGCCCACTCGCGTATCAGAGGCTCTAGATGACTCGGATTGGGTCTCTGCTATGCAAGAGAAGTTAAACTAGTTCGAAGCCCTGAAAGTTTGGAGACTAGTGCCAAAACTAGAAGGAAAAACCGTTATCGGCACTAAATGGGTTTTTAAAAATAAAAAGGACGAAGATGGTATTGTCATAAGGAACAAAGCAAGACTTGTTTCCAAGGGATATAGGTAAGAGGAAGTCATCGATTATGAGGAGAAATATGCTCCAGTAGCACGTATAGAGGCAATCCGCATTTAGCCTACGAAGCTCACAAGAACTTCACTGTCCATCAAATAGACATGAAGATTGTCTTTCTGAATGGCATTCTTAAGGAGGAAGGCTATGTCTCTCAACTAGAAGGGTATGTAAATCCAGATAAGCCAAATCACGTATACATCTTGGATAAAGATCTTTATGGTCTGAAACAAGCATCTCGCGCCTGTTATGATGTTTTATCTCAATTTTTGGTCAAGTCAGGTTTTTCAAAAGGTAAAGTCGATACCACTTTGTTTATCAAAAAGGAAAAAGCCGATATCATTCTTATTCATGTATATGTCGATGATATTATATTTGGCTCAACTAATCATAAATACTGTAAGAATTTTTCAAGTCTTATGGTGTCAAGATTTCAGATGAGTATGATGGGAGAGATGAATTTATTTCTCGAATTACAAGTCAAACAGTTTTCAATGGGGATTTTCATTAATCATTCTAAGTACATTTTTGATATTCTTTGGAAATTCAAAATGGAAAATTGCAAACCAATTGGAACCCCAATGGCACCAGGTACTAAGATTGGCACTTATCCTTCGGGAAAACTTGTTGATGATAGGACTTATAGAGGCATGATAGGTTCTTTAATATATCTTACTTCAAGTAGGCCAGATATAATGTTTTCAACATGATTGTGTGCTAGATATCAAGTTGCTCCTAAAGAATCCCATTTGACTGCTGTCAAACGAATAGTTAGATATCTGAAGGGGACTGGAGATCTTGGTCTGTGGTATCCTAAGGATACAGGGTTTGAACTGACTGCTTATTCAGACGCAGATCATGCAGGGTGCATGTTAGATAGGAAGAGCACTTCAGATCATATTCAATTTCTTAGAGACAAGCTCGTTAGATGTGCGTCAAAGAAATATTTTTGTGTTTTCACTTCGACTGCTGAACCAGAGTATGTAGCTGCTGCCAGTTGCTGCTCTCAGGTCTTGTGGATGAGGACACAACTTCGAGACTATGGATTCAAGTTTTATAGAATACCGATCTATTGTGACTCGAAGAGTGCTATCTGTTGGATCATAATTGTATTCAAGATTAAAGATAAATTAGAGGGTCTAAAATGTATTTACTTGATAGTTAAAGTTAGAGGGTTTATTGTGTAATAAGCTAATAGTTATTAAGCTATTGGGCCTCAAGCCCATAAGCCCATTAGGCCTAAAAGCCTGGGTATTTAATGTTTTGTTTAGTTAGGTTTTAGGTTAATCCTCACAATTACTTTCATAATCATATAGTGAGGTAGCAAGTTTTCTCTGTATTCAAGGGTATAAAGAAGACACAAGGTTTAACTATTTATTCAACGGATTGGTATGTTAATCTGAATCTTTATATCTCTTGATTAATATTTTGTTCTATGATTGTTTGATTATCAACTAGATTAAACTAGGATAACAAGTGGTTTTATAGCCAAAAGAATAAAAAAAAAATTTGAAGTTACTATTCATCGAAAGTTACTGTTCATTCGATTACTGTTCATCGATTTGTTTTCTGTTCATCTGAGTTCATGATTTAATGTGTTTATTGGTTTAAAGTTGATCTGATTAGTTGAGGGTCATGCTTCTGAATGCTATCTGATTGATTAATTGCATTAAAAAGAATCAAGTGATTGAATTTATTGATTTTGTGTTTTTTGGGTTTGAATGAATATCGACACTGTGTTCTTTAAATTGAATGCATGAAAGTTGATTTTAATCTTTGTTATTGATTGGGTTGTTTTCAATGCATGTTTCTGAGTGCAATAGCCTGATTTTTGCATTTGATTTTGAGTTCGTGTTTGATTTCTGGGTTGATTTTCTGGGCTGCTTATCGACAATCTGGGTTGAATTAAGAACATATCGGTCGAACACTATACCGATCAAAGCACCATATAGGTCGAACTCGATACCTGTCATAGCACCTTAATTGTTGAACATAGATTATCGGTCCATATCATCTATCGGTCAAAGCCTATACCGGTCTATCACACTACCGGTCGAGTTCACCATATCGGTCTAGTCAATTACCGGTCGAGACCTTTAAAAGTATACCGGTCGAATATAGTTTATCGGTCAAATAGAATACCGGTTAAATAGTAATATCGGTCCATACCTTTGTATCGGTCGAAAACCAATACCGGTCAAAGCATAGTATCGGTCCTATCACTTACTGGTTGAGGCAAGCTCCCGGTCGAAAAAAATACCAGTCTTTACATCTTTCCGGTCGAATCTCAGTTTGTGCAACCCACTTGATACGCGAACCTTCACTTTGCGCAACCCACTAGACCGGCAAACCTCTACCTTGCGCAAGCCTCGCTTTACGCAATTACTGTTCACTTTGCGCAAGTACTGTTCACACTATTCACTATTCACTGTTCACTTTTGAAGGGGGACAAAGTATTGTTCGAGATCAGCGTTATACTAATTGAAAGGACTGCATTTAATTATTTTTGGAAATTTATTTTTCTGAAAATTTTGAGTGTAGTTTTTATTTTGATTCTAACGATCTCATCTAGTTGGTTGTCTTGGTATAGAAAAGTTTGATTACTAACCGTACAGCTAAGATGTCGAATCAGCTTCTCTCAATGGGCTCTCAAGTCAAACCTCCTGTCCTCATGGCTAATGAGTATCAGCAATGGAAGACCAGAATGATCCAGTTTCTGAATCACAAGAATAGAGAATTCATGAAAGCAATCATTGATGGTCCACAAACTCCAATGATCACAGTCAAGGGTCAAGCTGGAACAAAAACCTCTCCAGAAATCCCTGACAGAGAGGTTCCTAAACCTTATCAATTATTCACTGAAAAGCAGAAAGAACAGTATAAGATAGAAGAAGAGGCTCTAATCTATCTGACAATGGCAATCCCAAATGACATCTACAATCGTGTAGACAATCAGAGCACTACTAAAGCAATCTGGGACGAACTTAAAAGACAGTTTGAAGGAAGTGAAACCTCTATCCAAGCTAAGCAGAATATATGCATAAATGCTTACGAGGGATTTCATGCAAAAGAAGGAGAGCTACTACTAGATACCTACAACAGGTATAAATGATGAATGCTTCAGACTTTGATCCTGTTTTTGATTTAAAGGGGTCAAATTCTGTGAATAATAATACATCTGAATTGATGAAGCAAATTGAAATGTTGCAACAGTCTCTTGATGAGGTTGAAGATGAAAACTTTGATCCCAAACATAAACTAGAAAAGTCTTTAAAAGTAAATCAAGAGCTTTGCACTGAGATCAATGATTTAAAAATTACTTTGTTTAAAAATTCTTCAAATGATAAACAGATGCTCAATGATCTAAGCTGGAAGGTAAGAACCAATCCAGAATTTGATGCTCTTACAAAACCTTCAGTTGTTTACTCTGATTGTCCTGAATATCCACCGAGTATTTTTGAAAAGGGTGAGACTTCAAAGAGCACTAGAAAAGAACCACCTTCTAAGTTAGAGACTAACAAGGTTCCTGTTTCTGTTTCAGATATAAAAGGAAATGGAGTTGGGAGGAGTAAGAAGAATAAAGATAGTAGTTTGAATAAGAATGATGGGTTATCTAGTGAAACTTTTGCTTCAAATAGTTCTACTTCAGACAGTGTTATTTTGAAAAGTAATTCTTCTGATGAACATGAATGTAAGGTTTGTTCCGAGAAATCTAAGTTTATGAATTTTGCTCGAAAGAATCTATATTGCAAACACTGTCGGGATAACTCATTCAAATACTACTCCCCTCCAAAGTCCAAACAGAATAAGAGAAAAGCTAAACTGAACCTTAAGTCTAATTCTAATTCTTCCGCACAACCCAAAGTGTATCGAGCTAAGGTTGCCAATCCTACTTCTAAAAAGCACTTTCAGGAATTAAATGTTAAGATGGTTTGGAAATGGGTTCCGAAACCGCGTTATGAATGGAGAGTGAAAGTCAAACCAAATGATATTCCTGAGTTGCTTGATGTTAACCGCGAAGGACCCATCCTGATATAGGTGCCTAAGCAAAACTAATTGTCTCTTTTGCAGGCCTGTCGATTGTGGGTAATAGATTCTGGATGTTCACGCCACATGACAGGATTCAAGCACCTCTTGCATAACTATGTGGAGGAGCCTGACGGAGCAGTTAGATTTGCCAATTCTGAAGCCGAAGGTCACGTCAGAGGATATGGAATGCTCGATAATAGAGTTGTGAAGATTCAAAGAGTATTATATGTAGAAGGGCTTGATCACAATCTATTTAGTACCAGTCACTTCTGTGACATGAATTATCAAGTCCGCTTCACAACCACTCATTTCTATCTAGAGGATCCCGATGGTTACAAAGTCTTCAAAGCTGAGCGCCATGGAAATCTATACTATGTAGATTTTCCCTCACTGTCTGCCACACGTCCAGTATGTCTACTAGCCAAAGAAACTAAGGCACAATCGTGGACGTGGCATCGACGCTTGTCTCATAAGAATTTCCGATCTATAGCGAAGCTACAAAGACAAGGTCTGGTCAAAGGTCTACCGGAAATGAGGTTCGAAAAAGACTCACTTTGTTCCGCATGTGAGTTGGGCAAAATGAAGCGTAGCTCATTCAACTCCAAATCTGAATCATCAACCTCATCTGCACTAGAACTCCTTCATATGGACCTTTGTGGCCCAATGTGAACCGCATCTATCAATGGAAAGAAATACGTGTTGGTAATGATAGATGACTACTCAAGGTATACATGGATCGAGTTTCTTCGCAACAATTCAGATACGCCAGAATTGATCATTGCTTTTATCAAGCGCATCCAAGTACGTCCTCAATTGCCAGCTCGAACCATTCATAGCGATAATGGCACGGAGTTCAAGAATGACACCTTGAAGAGTTATCTTACTTTTGTGGGGATTTCACACAACTTCTCCGCAGCCTACACTCCACAGGAGAACGACATAGTTGAACGGAAGAATCGCACGCTTGTTAAAGCAGCTGGTACTATGATTGCATATTCAGCTCTACCCATGTACCTTTGGGCCAAGGCAGTCGCTACAGCATGTTTTACTCAGAACCGTACCATTGTGGTCAAGCGCTTTAATAAAACTACATATGAGTTAATCAACAATCGTACATCTAACATCAAATTTCTTCGTGTTTTAGGTTGCAGGTGCTACATTCTTAAAGAGCGTCAAGGATTATCAGAGTTTGATAAGAAAGCGGATGAAGGATATCTCGTTGGATACTCTCTGACATCCAAAGCTTATCGAATCTACATAATTCGAACAAAGACGGTTGTTGAGAGCATGAATGTCTCCTTTGATGAGAATTCTACAAGGACTTCTGGACACAACCGTTCATAACTCGGTCTTAAGAACAAAGCTTCTATTCACTCCAGAATAGAACCAACATCTAAAGGATCTACTTCTTCTAACTCTAACTCTACTTCATCTAAGTTGGATTTATTGTTTATTGATGCCTTCGATGACAATTATGCAGATTTTGATAAAGGCATATCAACATCAATAAAAAGCTCGGAGGTCCTTACCATTTCTGAAGACATGTCTGGACCATCCGAAGATGTCACTGATACATCATCTCCATCAGGTACAACTAAACCGTTAGTTTTTGACTCTACTAATGCTAAATCTGTCTCTTCAAATAGCTCTTCTGGAAACGAAGTCCCGAATACTTCAACCGCTAGCCCATAAACTTCAGTATCAGAAACACTAGTACAAGATGTCTCGAGTACATCTATGGAGCAACCTGCCGTGCATGATGAAAACGATGCGTCGAATACGCAATGAACAGTTGAAGCCTTACCAAGCACACATCGTTGGACTAAGGATTATCCCCTGGACAACGTGATAGGTGACGTACAAACCAATGTCACGACAATATCCGCATCAGCCAACTTCTGCATGTTTTCAAGCTTCCTCAGTTCCTTAGAACCAAAGAAAGCGTCTGAAGCTCTACGTGATCCCTTCTGGATTTCTTCTATGCAAGACGAGCTTCTACAATTCGAAAGAAACAAGGTATGGCGCTTGATCCCACTATCTAAAGGTAAATCTGTTATTGGAACAAAGTGGGTTTTCAGAAATAAGAAAGATGAAGCTAGAGTAGTAGTGAAAAACAAAGCTCGATTTGTTGCAAAAGGTTATTGTCAACAAGAGGGCATTGACTATGACGAAACCTTCGCCCCGGTTGCAAGGATCGAAGCCATCAAAATCTTTCTAGCCTATGTTGCGCACAAAAACTTTACAGTCTATCAAATGGATGTAAAGTCGGCTTTCCTGAACGGCGTTCTACATGAGGAGGTCTACGTGGCTCAACCTGAAGGTTTCGTTGATCCTCATCACCCTGATCATGTCTATCCTAAAGAGTCGCACTTATCTTCTGTTAAGCGAATCCTTAGATATCTCAAAGGTTCTCCTAATATAGGCCTTTAGTATCCAAAGGATTCTCGTTTTGAACTAATTGCCTTTACAGATGTTGATCATGCAGGATGTAAGCTAGACCAGAAGAGCACTTCTGGATCATGTCAATTTATAAGTGACAAACTTGTGAGTTGGACTTCAAAGAAACAAAATTGTGTTTCAACATCCACTGCCGAGGCTGAGTATGTAGCTGCTGCTAGATACTGTTCTCAAGTCCTCTGGATGACGACACAGTTAAGGGACTTTGGATACAACTACAAGAGTGTTCCTATTTATTATGATTCCAAGAGTGCCATATCTATAACTGCTAACCCGGTACAACATTCGAAGACCAAGCATATCGATGTACAATACCATTTCATCAAGGATCATGTAGAAAAAGGTAACATTGAAATGCACTTTTTTCAAACTGACTTCCAGTTAGCTGATCTTTTCACCAAGCCATTGGATGAAAAGCGATTCCATTTTCTAATCAGCAAACTTGGTATGTGTTAGTGCATTAATTGTATACAAGATTTAATTGGGAAAGCCTTGTAAAAAGCTTTGTAATAGAATAGTCAAAGGAAGTCAATGGAAGTCAAATAGTGAAAGTCAACATTAGTTTTAGAGGGTGCTGAAGTACTTGAGAGTTTGAGTGGATCCTTATTCAAGTTACTTGAGAGTTTATTGGTTCATATAAATAGGTTTAATTGTTGTAATTGTTGTAAGAGCTTACATTGTAATATCAAGATTTACTTTCTCTCTCTACTCTCTCTCTAGAACAATACTTTCATATCTATATTGAGAGTGTTTGAATAGCTTGATTGAATTTGGGAAATTACAATTTCAATTGGTATCAGAGCATACCAAACAGATTCAGAAGAGAATTGCATAGAAAATTAATTGATTTTCTGGAATTATGGAGCAAACTGTTAAATTTTCTTGATCTTGAGATTTAATTGACTAATTCATTGATTGTGAATTGTTGTAATCTGATTGTGAATTGTTGTGATTTGTTCACAAATCCATTGATTAAACAGATTGGATTGAATGATTGGATTAAATCTGAAAAATTTCAAAATCTTCAAGAACACACAGTTGATTTTATATGTTCAATTTGATTTGGATTCACATTCATTGGCTGTTATTAGAGTGTAAATATGATTCCATTGGACTCGTTTGATGTTGTAGAATCACTTTCATACATACAATTTTGTGTGTTCCAGAATCTAGTTTCTAATCAATCAATCAAACAAACAAGATAAAACAAATAGACTTTGACTTTTAATGAGACTTGACTTTAGCAGCTTTGACTTTCTCAACTCTGACCTTCAGTATTCTTGATCTTGTATCCAACAGATTTATGGTCTAACAATCTCCCCCTTTGGATTCAAGATCATTGTTGAAAGATTTAGCAATTAAATCTTCACTTTAAGCTATGTCTGAACAATCTCCCCTTTTCCTTTAACAGTCTTCTTTCCAAAGTTATCTTCAAATGATGAACAATGTCCCCAAAGCTCTCATTGAACGCTTTCAGACTTTGGAAAGAAATTATCTTTAGAATCAGCTTGAATTGCTTTTCAGCAAATAATCTTCAAAGAAAATTTCCTCAAAACTTCAGAAATTCTTTGATTGTCTTCAATCTTCCCTTTGAACTTTCTGACTTAAACATTTCAGAAAATCAACTTCACAAAACTTTATCAGATCTTGATATCATCTCTTCCAAACTTCAAAACTTTAACATTTCTTCATATCATCTCCCCCTTTTTGATGATTTGAGCATCTATATCATCAAAACTTTGCTTCCAAGAAATGTCTTTGATCACTCTGATTTGTTCAAGATCCTCTGAGTCACCGTCAATCCAAACAATGTATTCATCCAGATCTTTTCAAATCTAGACAAAATAAAAACATGTAACTCCTGAATCAACATATGAATCAGTTAATATGCCTGTCAGTAACACAAAGTCACTATGTGTAACGAATACACAATATAAAGGAGCTTTTTGATGTTCACTCCCCCAGGGCTTCCATCCAATCATCGAAATACCACAAAGGCAATTTCTATGAATGTTATGACAAAGAAACGAATTCTTTGTGTGCTCGTGCAAGTGTAGAAAGAATTAAGCACGATGATTGCTTTTTAATAAGGCTCAAAGTTATGTAAACCACTGAGACAACAGTAGATAAACACAGACTCAATTGTGCATAATTGAAGTGCGAAGATTTTCCAAATGAAAACCAGATAGATTACATGCTGCGTCCCCTTGAAAATGTGAAACATCTTCTTTTTGAGAAGAAAATGAGTAGTTGGTGGGGTATTAAGCAAGAGTTGGCATGGGCTATTTGCCTGTTTCAATAACATTCACCAAAAAATTGTGAAACATTAGTAATGTGGCTGCCCGGCTCAGAAAGTAGTTGGTGCAGAGTTTGATATTCTTTTACTCTGATCTCACACCCTCTTTCTTTTTAATCAATAAGCTCACTACTAACCAAACTCTCTTTTCCATTTTACCTCATCACACCCACACTCATTTCTTTTTGACTCCTCATACTCAAACACTAAAGGATTAACTTCTTGGGTAGGAAACACTGGTTAACGTGAATCCATAGAAGTTTCAATGAACTCCTAGCACAAAGAACCCATGTAATCCTATAAAGCATGTGTTGCTCAAATGGTTTAACTATATCAGTTAAAGCTCATATACAAATGTCAGATATAATTATGCTCAGTGATATAATCATGAAGATATGAGCATTTTAAACCATTGAAGTATTTTAAAACAAAGAAATTGAATGAATGAACATGAATGCAAGAAACTCGTTGGAAAATCTGACATTGTATAAAATGATCAGAAATGAATGATATAAGAATTAAGGCTTATGGTCAAGAATAATTGATATTTGTCTATATGAAACAATATACAGACATTCTTGAATGAAACTCTTTGAAATGAAATATCGCTCAAAATTATTTGAAATACAAACGGGGTGTCTTACCATCGAAGAAAAATAGTTTCAATTTAGAGATGTGGTAAGAACATTTTGAAGAAAAATTCAAACCAGTGTGTGTGAATACTTGAAAGTATATAGAAAAGACAATACACAAGTATTTATCTTTGGAAACACACGGTTTGTTTATCAATGAAGCACAAAAATAAAATGAAAAATTTAAAATCACACTTCCAAATTATAAAATCTGTTTAAGAATTGGGAAGTGGTTTTTAACATTTAAAAACATGTTTTCTATACCTGAAAGTTGTCCTTATTTCAGATATATGTGAGATTAAGATAAGAAATTTACCTTGTCGCTCAATCTTAAATCTCAAAAAGTCAGCTGTAGTAATGTAGATATGATCGTGTCAGCTTCTCTCATCTTGTAAGTCTCAAAGTCTAGTCAAAAATTTATTCACAAAATTTATTCGAAAATAAACGATGGAAAACAGTAAAACAATTATAGAACGAGTTCTGATCAAAAGTAATCAGAAATCATTGTCTTACTCCTTGTTACTTATAAGCTCCCCCTAAAATCATGCATTGCTAAAATTTTGTCAGTTAAGCAAAATGTAGAAATTAGTTTTACTCCCCTTCAAATGAATGTAGATCATTTAACAATCTTCTCATACTCCCCCTGAGATGATGAGCAAACCATTAAAGTGCAGGTACCTTTCAGAAATAAAAATAAAGAAAATGATGAAAAATAACAATTTGAATCTTTAGTAGGTAATAATCGATTACGTCTTAAGATTTAACATACCAAGCTTAGAGACAAGAAAATTAAATCTCTTTTCATCTAAGGGTTTGGTTAATAAATCTGCAAGTTGATAATCTGTTTTTACAAAATAAAGTTCAATTGTTCATTTTTCAACATTATCTTTGATAAAGTGATACCTTACATCAATGTGTTTGGTTTTGGTGTGTTGGACAGGATTAGCAGATATGGCAATCGCGCTCTTCGAGTCACAGTATATCGAAATTTTGTCAAACTTAAAGCCATAGTCACGTAGCTGTGTGTGCATCCACAAGACTTGAGAACAACAACTAGCAGCAGCTACATACTCCGCTTCAGTAGTCGATGTTGAAACGCATAACTGTTTCTTTGAAGCCCAGCTAACGAGCTTGTCTCCAAGAAATTGAACGTGACCAGAAGTACTCTTTCTATCCAACATACAACCTGCATGATCTGCATCTGAATATGCAGTCAGTTGAAACCCAGTATCTTTAGGATACCACAAATCATGGTCAGCAGTCCCCTTAAGATATCTAAAAATCCGTCTGACAGCGGCCAAATGGGATTCTTTGGGAGCAGCTTGATATCTAGAACATAAACATGTTGAGAAATATTGAATTAAATGTTAGAGCATAAATCTGTTGGATACAAGATCAAGAATACTGAAGGTCAAAGTTGAGAAAGTCAAAGCTGCTAAAGTCAAGTCTCATTAAAAGTCAAAGTCTATTTGTAATAAGTCAATGTATTTTTTATTTGTATTTTCCTTGTAATTTGTAGTTAGTATAAATAGTTTGTTTTCTTTGTATTTTGTAAGATACGATTTAGAGAGAACTGAAGTGTGAGAAGTCTAATTGTAGAGAGAGAAAGAGAGAGTTCTAGAGAGAGAAAGTGTAAAGATTGAATTTGAAAGAAATCAAACAGGTAATTGATTTGTTTTATCTTGTTTGTTTGATTGATTGATTAGAAACTAGATTCTGGAACAAACAATTGGTATCAGAGCGAGGTCGCGGGTTCGACTCTTCCAGTGTGCAAATGCTGGGGGGGGGGGGATTGTTGAGGAGAAATCCCAACATTTGTTGGGAATGCCGCAAGCATCCAGCGCCCTCACCTTTGACTCGGGAGTACGTAACTGGCCGGGACTAACAGCCCGACCCGCTGGCTCCACGAAAGTGGTGCAGCCCCTCATGTCCGCCTGTCGCTTAGTACGGGGCTTTGCACTACCATGGTATAAGGAAATAAAGTAGCGCCTTCACCATAAACAATTGCTTTTGGTGTAGTGGTAAGCGCTTGATCCTAACAAGTTAAGCGTGCTCGGGCGAGAGCAATCCTAGGATGGGTGACCTCCTGGGAAGCTCAAGCCTTGGGACCTAACAATTTTCTCAAATAAAAAATACATTGACAATACTTAATCGCTAACTTATCCATCGGTAGAGTCTCGCGCATAGCCAAGAAGTGAGCGCTCTTCGTCAATCTATCAACTATCACCCAAATGGTATCGTGACCTCGAAGAGTTTTAGGTAGCTTCGTCACGAAGTCCATGGTGATATGCTCCCACTTCCACTCGGGAATCTCTAAAGACTGAAGACACACACAACGCTCAACGTAACGCGCTACATCAAGTTTCATTACTGGCCACCAATAGTGAAGCTTCAAGTCCCTGTACATCTTTGTACTTCCCGAATGAATGGAATACTTGGACTTGTGTGCATCTTCCAGTAACAACTCACGGTTACCCCCAATCTTGGGCACCCATACACGACCGCTGAACTGTTTCACTCCACGGCTATCTTCCGTTAAGAGCAAACGCTGCTTAGTCATGACTTCATCCTTTAGATTCTCTTCTTGCAGTGCTTCCAACTGTGATGTCTTGATCTTCTCGACAAGACTAGATACTAGTTCGATTCTTGAATGGGTAGCTCAAATGCTTCCGCTATAGTCCATCCGACTTAGCGCATCGGCCACCACGTTCGCCTTACCTGGATGGTAAAGCAATTCACAGTCATAATCTTTCAGCAACTCGAGCCACCGTCTTTGCCTCATATTCAGCTCTTTCTGACCAAAGACATATTTCAGGCTCTTGTGATCTGTGAAAAGAGTACATTTCATGTCGTATAGGTAATGTCGCGAAAGCTTCAAGGCGAACACCACCGCTGCTAACTCCAGATCATGAGTTGGATAATTCTGCTCGTGAACCTTAAGCTGCCTTGAGGCATAAGCGATTACCTTGCCTCGTTGCATCAACACGCAACCCAATCCTATCTTTGAAGCGTCGCTGTACACCACGAAATCTTCCGACCCTTCAGGTAACGTCAAGATCGGGGCTTCACACAACCTCTTTTGAAGGATCCGGAACGCTTTCTCTTGGGTTTCAGTCCATTCGAACTTCACATTATTCCGAATCAGAACTGTCAAGGAAGAAGCGATCTTTGAAAAGTCTTGGATAAATTTCCTGTAGTATCCCGCAAGACCCAAGAAACTTCGGATCTCAGACGGACTCTTAGGAGGCTCCCAATTCATCATAGCTTCAATCTTGGAGGGATCTACTTTCACTCCCTCCCGAGTGACTACGTGCCCTAGAAATTGTACTTCTATAAGCCAAAAGTCGCACTTGGAAAACTTGGCGTACAACCTTTTCTTTTCTCAATACTTCCAGAACTTCACGTAGATGCTGCTCGTGCTCTGTCTCACTTCTAGAGTATACGAGTATGTCATCAATGAATACAATGACCGACTTGTCGAGGAAAGGTCGGCACACTCTATTCATTAAGTCCATAAACACGGCTGGTGCGTTCGTCAGGCCAAAAGGCATCACAAGGAACTCGTAATGGCCGTAACGCGTTCTGAAAGCTGTCTTCGGAACATCTTCTTCTCTTACCTTCACTTGGTGATAACCTGAACGTAAGTCGATCTTTGAAAAACAACCCGCTCCTTGAAGTTGATCGAACAAGTCGTCTATTCTCGGAAGCGGATACCTGTTCTTCACTGTAGCTTTGTTCAACTCACGGTAGTCAATGCACATTCTCATTGTGCCATCCTTCTTCTTGACAAATAAGACCGGAGCTCCCCAAGGTGACGAACTCGGTCTTATAAATCCCTTCTCAAATAGCTCTTGGAGTTGTGCTACCATCTCTTGCATCTCCGATGGCGCTAAGCGATAAGGTGCTTTAGCAATCGGTGCAGCGCCAGGCACATGATCAATCCAAAACTCTACCTGCCTATCGGGTGGTAACCCGGGCAAGTCGTCCGGAAAGATGTCTGGAAACTCACGCACGATCTTCACATCTTCCAGCTTTGACTTCTCTAACTTGGCGTCAATCACATAGGCTAGGAAAGACGAACATCCTTTTACTAGACACTTGCGTGCTCTTGCCATTGTGATTAATGCTACTTCACCCTTTCTCTTTTCACCATAGATGACAACGACCTCTCCAGAGGGGTTGGGAAGTCGAATCATCTTCTTGGAACACACGAACTCGGCCTGATTGTTTGACAACCAATCCATACCGATTATAACATCAAAACCCCCGATTGACATTGGTAGCAGATTGATCGGGAATTCTCTTCCCTCGATGCTAAGAGCACACTGCTTCAGAACTTCGTGGATTAGAACTTGCCTACCATCAGCTATTTGTACTACTAACGCATCCTCAAGACTAGTAGTGGGCATTGCAATTTTCTGACGGAACAATTCATATACGAAAGAGAAACTATCACCCGTATCGAACAAAATACGAGTTGGTACAAAGTTTATAAGAAAAGTACCCGATACCACATCGGCGGATGCTCTAGCCTCTTCGGCCGTCATCTGAAATGCTCGACCCGGAACCTTTGAAGGGTTCTCCTTCCTTGCTGGCGCGCTACCCGACACAAACTTTGGGCAATCCTTCCTCGAGTGTCCCGGTGTCTTGCACTCAAAACAGATGATCCCCCTGACCGGGCAATCTCTGACAGTATGACCAGGCTTCCCACACTTGAAGCAAGTTTGAGAATTGTTGTAACGGTTACCGTGATGCTTGGTCCGACAACTCGGGCACCACCTTGCTTCCAGATAACTACCGAAGTTGCGGTTTCCGACAAAAGGTCAGGTCCGCTTGGGAGGTACTGAACTGTTCTCCCACTTTCTTTTTTCAGGCACCACCACTGCCTTCTCAGATTTGCCCTTCGCGAACATCTCTTCCATAAATTAAGCTTCCTCCACCATCTCTCGGAGGTTAGAAGCCTTGAAATTATGGACCATGGATTGCATGTCCGCAGGCAAGCCGTTGAGATAAGCTTTCATCTTGTCTTTCTCTGTTGGGGCACCATGCCCCACCAGACCAAGCTTCTCCATAAACTGACGGGTGTACTCCCTCACCGTCAGGATTCCCTTCACCAAGGACCAGAATTCTTTCTCAATTCGGTCCATGGTCCTCTCGTTGCAGAACTCTTCTAATAGCTTCTTTTTGAACTCGGCCCATGACAACTGGGCCAACACTTCAGGAGATAGAGTGGATTGGATGATATTCCACCAGATGAGTGTAGTGTCCCTCAGCAATTGGGTACCAAACCACACCCTCTGATCATCACCACATTCGGAAGAGCCAAAAGCTTGCTCAACCGCTCAGATCCACTTAACGCACACCACCGGGTCGTCAGAACCGAAAAATTCTGGCGGTCCGCAACCCTGAAAGGACTTATAGGAACAACTCTTCCTGTTCCCCGGAGCATCAGAAATCCTGCGTTCTTCGGCCGTGACCCTTATACCATCATCACCAGAACCTACTACGACGTTCTCCATCACCGTCTCACTTCTCCGATGGTTCACGTCGCGGTCCTCCATCGCTTTTAGCAGAAACTCTTGTTGCTTAGCCATCTCTTCTCTCATCGCCAACATCACGCTGGCCAACAACTCTAACTGGGGATTAGCATCTCCGATGACTGGGTGAGACGAAGCCAGGTCTACTCGCGGAATGACCTCTGGCCCCCCACATAGTACTTGCTGAACGGGTGGTCGAACGATAACCTCATCTCCTTCCGGCTGACCCGCTGTAGAGGTTGTCGCTTCCAGACCATCAACACGAGTACGCGGTCTACCACACGTATTCACCATGCTGAACAACTTCACAGAACAAGGAAAAAGATAAGAGAGAGAGATAGGAAAACAGTAAAGGAAAACGTACTACCACATTATCAATTGTCATATCAACAGCAAATCAAGGACTCTTACGTACAATATCCTCATAATAACATTAGCTAAGTGAAATTATGAACATACAACACATAACGGTTCTTGTCACCACTATTACAACGCCTGATAACTGTACTTTCCGTTGATTCTAAGACTAACCCATCTTAGGAGCTCTACCCAAATCTCGTGGATCAATTCTTAGCATACGCAGTCTAAGTCTAGACATCTTACATTCATGCCTAGTTCGCTTAATCTAGGGCTCTGATACCAACTTGTAACACCTCAAAAATCAGAGTAAATTAAAACCTGGTAATCTTTGGTCCAAAACTCTTTAACGGTGACAAAAGGACCATTTTACCAAGGAGAGTGGTGTAACACAAAGTAGGCGACAAATCCGAGTTATGAGCTAAACACTTGGAGTCCTCAGCAATGAACCCAGAGTCCGTGCTACGAGGTGAGATCGCGCTCCCAAGGGAAACCAATGTATACTCCTTCACTAGAATCACCATGAACCATGGCTAGTAACCGGCCTCACATAACCGTACCATAAACTCATCACGGAACATGTGATCCATAGCTACAATTTGGGGAATATAGCCTCCCAACAAAACAGTCTACTCCAAAAACCTAGGGATCCACTAGTAATGGTAAGGACTCCTCACACAACATATGTGACCTACCATAAATAAATATATGATAATAAGTACATTTTATAAACAAAATGCTACTTCCAGTTCAACTTCTGGTAAGAACGAAAACCATTAAAATAAGTTCATAATCATCCTTTTGAAATGAACACATAATGTGCAAGTAAACATCATTTTACTTCAATAAGGCGGAACCCGTCATTTTGGTCAAATCTGACCGGGAACCCCAAGAATCACCAAAAACTTAATTTATAACAAAATGTAGAGAACATAAAATCATACCGTAGAAATACTTTAGATTTCGCAAATAAGAGTTTTGATATGTATAAAGTTTGTAAAATGTAGTAGGAACTCACCGATATGTTTTTGGAATAAAACCTAGAACACCAGATAACGATCACGGCGAAGAGGTGAAGCTTAAAACACCGACCCCTTGCTAGAAACACCGAAAACTAGCAACCAAACGAGACCTCAAAGATCGAAAGATAAAGAGATAGAGAAATAGAGAGAGAGAAAAGATATTTTGGATTTGTGATAAAGTGATTTGGGAAACTGAACCTCTTTAAGACGGTCAATGCAACTTCGCGGGTTATGCCGCGACTTTAACCTACGGCATAACTCGCCCGTGTCCAGAAACCCTAAACCATCCAGTGGGTTACACGGGTTATGCCGCGACCTCTAGTCGCGGTGTAACTCGCGTGGTTCTCAAAATCCAATATCCAACAGAGGGTTATGCGGGTTATGCCGCGACTTCAACTCGCGGTGTAACTCGCGTAATTCACTGTTTCTCCCCTAAAATTCTCAAAACTCTAAAACAACACCAACCAAACACGGAGCTAATCGGAAAAACCTTAACACAAGAATAACAAGATTACACAACGAAAATCTGGGGTGTTACACAGATTGAATAATTTTGGATCGATTGGCAAAAATCGTCTGAAGAACACGCAAAGCGCAAGATTCTTTCTCAAACTCGCAAACAGGCATTTGCGCGTTCTGGAAACTCGCAATACCTTATCTGCGAGTTTCATTGTTCAAATCAACTTTGCTTGCGCGTTTCAGAAATCAATTTCAGTCTGCGCGTTTCATTCATTCGACTTGCGCGTTTCTGAAATTATTCAATCTGCGTGTTTCAGGCATCTACGTGTTTCAGGCATCTGCGTGTTTCAAACACTTGCGAGTTTTCTGAAATCCAAATTGGTTTGCGCGTTTCAGTTCAATTTTGTTTGTGCATTTAAACCAAACGATCTGCGAGTTTGATGATAACTTAGACTTGCGAGTTTCACATATTAAATAATTCAACCTGCGTGTTTTCAATTTTAATCAATTGGGCATTTCAATTTCATCAATATGTGCGTTTAATGATCAATTGCGATTTCTAATTGATTGAATTTGACACAGGTTTTAAATTTTGCACATTCAAGACAAATTGGTTTGTGAGTGCTACAAACTCTCGTCGATTCAATTTGTCAAGACATCGGTCACTGACTTGAAGAGATCTGCAGGTCGAGTTCATTCATGATACAGGTCGATGATTTTCTCACAGAATATGCAGGTTTCAATTGAAGTTCATTTTGGTTTGCTAGTTCAAAAACACAGCCTGCAAGTCAAGTATCTGTGATTTTTTTTAATGTTCAAAGCATCAGTTTGCAAGTTCTAGTGATTCAAATTTAAGACAAGCTTGCGAGTTCTATCTGGAAATATTTTCTGCATCACATGATGGTTAAATCAGATTATGGGCACTTACTTGTCAGGTTCTAATGGAGATGGTTGGTCGCACAGATCAATCTCAAGACCCCATTCGCTGAATTGATCTGTGAAATTCACGATTCTCAGAAATTCAAATTGATTTGCATTTTCAATTCAACTTCAGTTTGAATTGATCTGTGAAACACAGAACACAAGTTCAAGCTTGTAAATCTCCAAATGATCTGCGTGTGTTCATATGATCTGAGAATTTTTACATCTGTGTGATCTAACCTACAAGTTTTGAGTTCAAGCTTCTTGTGAAGTTTCAAACATATGTAATATGTGTTTTTGATTTGACAGTTTGTGGGTTTAATTTTCACAGCCTGTGAGTTTTAACATACATTTGTGTCACTCACATTTCTCAGTCTGCAAGTGTGATTTGTCAAAGTATGTGATTTGCACAGTTTTACACAGTTTGTGAATTGAAAGTTCAAGATATATGTGTGAGTTTCGACTTTACACAGCCTGTGAATTGCATTTTTCATTTACACAGTTCAAGTCCCAATTTCATACAATCTGATTGGTTTTGCGAGTTCAGATTCATACATCAATTTCACAGTTTGAAGTTTGAATGTTCCAAGCATCTTGCAAGTTTCATTCACAGTTTGAAAGTTTCAATTTCACACAAGTCTGCTAATATTTTGTGAATTCAGGTTATGTGGTTTTTCAGTTCATAACAGGTCCTGCAAGTTTAAAGGATCTGCAAGTTGTGTTCATTGATCTGTGATTTCATAACCAGTCTGAACTCGACAAGTTTAAATCTACACGAGTTTCAAACAAGCAAGCACCTGCACCAAATTCAAATCGGCATACAGTTTCTAATCTGTGTTGGTGTGTTTGTAATCTGTGTGCTTGTGAATTTATAATCTGTGATCTGTTTTGCAGGTTTTACATGATTGATTCTGCAGGTTTTACATAATTTGCAGGTTTAGTTCATATAATCTGTTAATCTGTGCTAATCTGTGTTAATCTGTCTGCTAATCTGTGCACAATTTGCATCAATCTGTGCTAATCGTTTCATTTACACAGCCTGTGATTTAGTCTGCGGGTTTCCATGGTAATTGGTTTGCAAGTTCTAAGAGTTTCATTTGATCAAGTTTCAGTGTGAAACACAGGTTGCACATAGATTGGTCTGTGTTTAAAGAATCTGTGTGTTTGTCAAAGTTTGTAATTGATCTGCTGAGTTTATCTGTTCACATTTGGTGTATACAGTTTGCACAATTTGTGAATTGAGTTTATCTAGTCTGCTAATCATTTGGTGTACACAGCCTGTGATTTTATATGTTCACAGCTTGCAGTTTACACACAATCAGTTCACAGCTCGCAGTTTACATAGTCTGCACACTCAAATTAATTTGATCTGCACAGTTTAGACAATTTATAGTGTGGTTTGTTTCAGTTCAAACATTCACACTTGACTTGCAGTGATTTGTGTTTTGTGTGTTTCAGTTCAAACTGTCTGCTGATCATTTGGTTTGCAAGTTTTACAGAAATACACAGACAAGCATCTGTGCATTTGTGATTAATCCGTTTCTGAGTACTAGTCTTGAGAAAGTTTTCAAGTGCAAGTTTCAAAGTGGTTTTGAGAGATCAATAGACAGATTTTTTTTTTCAGAGATAGACAATTTTCTGAGATTCTTTTAAGTTTCATTTTTAGTCAACTGTTCTGAACTGTTTGGGAACGATCTTTCCTAATCAAGCTAATCATTCAAGATGTTTTCTACAGGTAAACATTCTACAGAGAGAAAGCGAATGATCAACAAGAAGGATTTGGAGTCTATCATTTTAATTCCACGTATAATTGAGACAGGGACTACCTCAGTGACATCAGGAAATGAATCTAAAACTACATCACTAGTTTCTGATTCATCTGAAATCATAATTACATGTCCAATTATAGTGGATGGCAATGAAACTGTGCCTGAGATACCAAGAAAAGAAGCTGAACAAGATAGACTGAAAGATCAGAATTCAGAGCTTCTTAAAGAAATTCAGGAGTTGAAATTTAAATTGTCAAATTATGATAAAACTCCTGTTTGTACAAAATGTACTGATCATGCTAAATCCTATTGTGCAGGTATCATCAGTGCAAAAGAGAATGACATAAGAGAGAAAGAGAATGAGATTAAAGAGAAAGAGAACATCATTGCTTTAAAAGAAAATACAATCGTTACATGTGAGAAAGAATTAAAGTTAAAAGAGAGAAAAATTGTAAAACTTCAAAGTCAACTGAAGACGACTGAACATAAATCATCACATTTGCAAGATGAATCAGTCAAGCTTCAACAGAAGTTTAAGGCTTTTGAAGATAAGATATATGCTTTGGAGAAGAAGAATGCTGAACTGTCAAAAAGCATCCAAGCAGATAAGGAAAATTCAAATTTGTAGAAATCTTATACTCAAAAGATGTCTGAACTTTCCAAGAAAGCTAACCAAGAGAAGAAGGATTTAGAGCTTAGATGCCTTAAACTTTCAAAGCAAGTATCTGACTTTGAAAAGATTTTGATAACTGAACGGGATACTTTTGCTAAGGAAAGAAAAATTCTTGAAGATAAAAACACAGACCTTCCTAAGCAGATTTCTACTTTACAAGACTTGCTTGAAAAAGAAAGAAATATTTTCAAAGAAAAGAAGCAATCTTTTGAGCAAGAAAAAAATTATTTGAAAAGAAAAATTATTTGGAAACAGATTTTGAACAAGAACGTTCATATTTTGAAACAGAAATATCTAAGCTCACATCCAAATTATATGTTCTGTCATCAGATATTCTTAAAGAACAGATGGCTAGATATGATTTGACACACAAGTTTGACACACTAACTTTTGAAAGAAACATTTTAGCTGCAAAGATAAAAGACTTGGAATCTACAAACGTCAATTTATCAGAAAAGATTACAGCTGATGTGATTGATCAATCACCTGTTGATAATTCAACAGAATCAATCTGTTCTTTCAAAACAGCTTCAAGTTCTATTCATGACAAAAATGTTTTCAAAAAGAAAAGTGTTAAACCAATCATCGTCAAATCAAGTTAGATCAGACCATCAAATCTATTTTATGAAAAATCTGTTGATGGTTCAGTGAGCTATTACATCAAATCTCTTGGAAAGCAATCAAAGAAAAGTCAGATGGTCTGGAGAGTGAAGAGTTCTTCAGATGATGAGAAAATGAAGGACAAAGCATTCAAAGGTAAATCTTTTGGTAATTCTGATATATATTACTCGACTAATCATTTGATCAGAATTGCTCAAAAGAAGATCTGTTGTTCTTACTCTGGAGAGAATGACTTCGTTCAAAAAGAATCTGCTCATAACTGGTACGGATCTTCCAGAATTACTTCTCATAATTCTGGATTTAAAAGATATACATCTAATGAGAAGTGGATTCCTAAATCTAACATACCAGGACCCAAATACCTGTGGGTACCAAAACCTATTAAATCTGTTTTGCAGGTACCACCGGTCTAGGGGCAGCAGGAATGATGGTTTTTTGAACAAAACAGTTCAAAAACCGGTCGTTAATGTTAAAGGATTATGACTTCTGATCATGTACAGATCAGGACTCGTACTTCACAGTACAAAATATTAACTTCTAAGTACTACAACTTAGAACTCGGACTTCAAAGTCAAAGACTATGGCTTTTGAACAAAACAGTTCAAAACCCGGATTTAAGTGTCAAGATTGCAGTTTCTAATCACATGACAGAACAGGACCCGTTCTTCAACGTTAAGACTTAGATATTTTGCAAATATCCAGGGGGAGCTTAATAGACCTAAATCATTCTATACTGATTTGAGGGGGAGCTTAAAGTTAATATCTTCTAATCTTAGATCTCTGATTGTTTGAAATAAGAACAAGTTTCAAGCATGAAAAACGGTTTCTTAAATGTTCAAACCACTTCTCTATTCTCAAAAGATTTCATGAATTCAGAAGTGAACTTTTAAATGTTTTTCATTATTAAGCTTTCATGTTTAACTGGCCGTGTGTTTCCAAAGATTAATACTTGCGTATTATCTTTTCTATATACTGTCAAGTATTCATACACATCGGTTCAGTACTTCATTTGATTTTGTTATTATCATGTCTCTAAAAGAAACAATTTTTCGATGGTAATACTCCCGTTTGCTTTCAAATGTTGTTGAGCATCAGTCATCATTTCTAATCTTGTGCTTTCATTGCAAAATTGTTTATATTCGTTCATATAAACAAAATATCCAATTCTTTGATACCCAAACCATTTTATTTGATCTGATTGATACATTGTCAGATTCTCAAAACAATTCTCTTGATTTCATTTCATTCATTCAATATCTTTGTTTTGAGAAATCTTCAAAGTTCAATTGCTCAAATTTCATGAGCATACATTCTGACACTGTTATCATTTTGTGCTTAACTGTTCAAGTTAAATTGTTGAGCAACTATTCTTTTAGGACTTACATGGGATTCGTGTGTGAGCTTAAACAGAACTTCCATGGATTCACGTTAACCAGTGTTTCCTACCCAGGAAGTAATCCTTGAGTGATTGAGGGGTGAGGGGTCATAAATCAAAGAGTGGGGGAGATAACTCATCCGGTTGAGTTTTTCTCATTGAGCTGAGGTAAAATGAAAATGAGAGTTTGGTTAGCAGTGAGCTTAAATGTTAAAAAGAAAGAGGGTGTGAGAACAGAGTTAAAAGAATATCAGAACTCTACACCAAACACTTTCTAAGCCGGGCAGCCACAACATCTGATTGGTTCACATTCTTTGGTGACCATCATTGAAAAAGGCAGTGAGCCCATGCCAACTCTTGCTATAACCCCACCAGCCACTCGTTTCTTTATTAACAAAGAAATGTTTCATTTTCTTTGGGGACGCAGCATATCTGCTACCTAGTCTTCACTCGGAAGATTTAGATATTGAAAAAGAAGAAAACTTGCCCCACCTTCGCACCTCTTTCATGCACATTGAGTCTGTGTAATACCTGTTGCTGTCTTAACGGTTTACACATTTTAAACCTTATGAAACACAATCATTGTGATAAATTCTTTCATACACAAGCACGAGCACACAGAAAATTTGTTTTCTGTTAGAACATTCATCGATAAACCTTGTGTTTTAAAATGATTGAATGGAAGTCCTGGGGAGTCATCATCAAACCAACTCCTTAAATTGTACATTCGTTGTACACAGTAACTCCGTGTTACTGACAGGCACTTCTAACTGTTTCATTTGTTGAATCAGGGTTACCAAGTTCATTATATATGAATTTGAAAATATTCGGGTATATACAGTTCATGATTCAGCTATTCAGATCAAAGGGCAGAAAATGTCAAATGTATCTAAAAAGGGGGAGAATATTTGAAAAAGGGGGAGAATCAAAGAAAGTGCTGAAATTGAGAAAGTTTTGATGATCATGAAGCTCACAATCATCAGAAAGGGGGAGATATCTACAAAGATCAATTTCAAAGTCATCAAAGAAGATGTCCAAAGAAGATGTCAAAGTCAAAAAGACTTACAGAAAGATTCTGAAGAAACAAAGATGATTCAAAGACAAATTCAGATAATTCGTGAAAGTTCGTTTTTCAAAAGACGATCAAGAGATCAGAGTGGTGAAGATAAAGTTTTTGAAAGATTCCTCGAAGTTTCAAGTTTCAAAGATTTCAACAGATTCCTGAAGATTTCAAAGTTTTGTTCAAGACTTGTTGACTCTCCAAAGATGCAATGTGAAAGACTTTTCAAGCTTATCTGAAGATTCTTCAAAGACTAAAGATTGTTAGAGCTTCAAAGTTTTAAAGATATCAGAGATAAAAGTTGAAGAATCAAGCGCTGAAGACTAATGTCAAATTTTTATTAAATCTTAAATACAAAGGGGGAGAATGTTAGTGCATTAATTGTATACAAGATTTAATTGGGAAAGCCTTGTAAAAAGCTTTGTAATAGAATAGTCAAAGAAAGTCAATGGAAGTCAAATAGTGAAAGTCAACATTAGTTTTAGAGGGTGTTGAAGTACTTGAGAATTTGAGTGGATCCTTATTCAAGTTAGTTGAGAGTTTATTAGTTCATATAAATAGGTTTTATTCTTGTAATTTTTGTAAGAGCTTACATTGTAATATCAAGATTTACTTTCTCTCTCTACTCTCTCTCTCTAGAATAATACTGTCATATTTTTATTGAGAGTGTTTGAATAGCTTGATTGAATTTGGGAAATTACAATTTCAGTATGTTGAACATGTCTTAAACCTTACTCATGATTCAAGGGGGAGTATTCTCAATCTTGACTTTGTGTTCATTTTTATTCTTCAATTGTTGCTAACGAAAGAGGAATCATTTTCACAAATGATTACCATTATTTCTTTCATTTATGCAGGTTTGTTCAAATGACTATGGCTTCTAATCACATCAGATTTGGACCCACACTTCGGTGCTTTACTTTATTTTTCTGTGTTTGTTAAAAAAATATATATATATATTTACATTAAGTTAAGGGGGAGAATATCTGTGATGCTAACAAATTTTTGGATACTTAAATGCTTATTTGACCGTGTGTTCTTAAAGATAAATACTTGCGTTTTATCTTGTCAATATACTTTGTCAAGTATTCATACACATAACGGTTCAGAACATTCTATTTGACTTTGTTATTACCATGTATCAAAAGTTAAATCTTTCTATGGTAATACTCACGTTCTTTGGTAATCCGCTGTTGATTGAATCAAACGTCATTTCATGTGCTTTCATTGAAAATATGTTTATATATTGTTCATATAAACAACATTCGTTTTTGATTCTCCAGCATATTATTCTTCATGACAAATTGATATGAACTTATTGCCAACCACTTTTAGGTTGAGGGGGAGAATTGCATCGTCAAACACAACTGTTTTGACTTCTCCAAATTTTTATTCTTCATGTAACTTTGTGCTTTCATGTACAAAAGCTTGTTGAACACTATGTTCTTTTAGGAAAATACATGGGATTCAGTGTGAGAACTTATCAGAACTTCCATGGATTCACGATAACCAGTGTTTCCTACCCAGGACGTATACCATGAGTGATTGAGGGGAGAGGGTTCAAAATATTTGAGTGATGGTGTGTGTAAAGGTAAAATGGAAAAGAGAGATTGGTTAGAAGTGAGCATTAAAAGAAAGAGGGTGAGAGATTAGAGTAAAAGAATATTAAACTATGCAACAAACTTCTTTCTGAGCTGGGCAGCCACATAATCTGATTGGTTCACATTTTTCTCCAAAAGAGAATGTTTCACATTTTCTGGGGACGCAGCACATACGCTATTGGTTCTTCATTTGGAAGATACTAATATTGAAAAAAAAAGTTGCCCCACCTTCGAACCCTTTCTCATGCACATTGAGTCTTTGTATAATTTGTTGCTGTCTCAACAACTTTACATACTTGGAGCCTATATTGAAAAGCAATCATCTATGCTTAAATTCTTTCATACACATGCACGAGTACACATAAATTTGTTTTCTGTCAGAACGTTCATAGATAACCATGTGTTATTCGATGATTGAATGGAATACCTGGGGAGTCAACATCAAAACCAACTCCTTATATAGTAACTTTGTGTTACTCAGTGACTTTGTGTCATTGACAGGCATTCTAACTGAGTCATTTGTTGATTCAGGGTTACACTTATTAACTGTTTGAATTTGCAAAGATTTAAATGGTTATTACTATTTATTTGAATCTGAAAAGATTGAAATAATCACTCTTTCCATTCGGAGAGACTGCTCTTATTTCACACACAGCTCGTTACATGAAGACTATGCTTACTTGATGACCATTTTTAATGGGGGAGATTGTTTTGACAAGTTTTGATGATGATGATTCTCGCCACTCATCAAAAAGGAGGAGAACATACACAAAAGGGAGAATAATCAAAGAAGGAGACAAGAAGAACTTTTGACTGAAGATTCCAAGGATATCAAGTTATCAAGTTTTGAAGCTATCAACGTCATATCTGAAGTTTTTAAAGAAAAGAGAAGAAAAGTGAAGACCCGAAGACAATTGTAATTTTTTTTTTAATCTTGAATCCAAAGGAGGATATTGTTGGATCATAATCGTATTCAAGATTAAAGATAAATTAGAGGATCTAAACTGTATTTACTTGATAGTTAAAGTTATAGGGTTTATTGTGTAATAAGCTAATAGTTATTAAGCTATTGGGCCTCAAGCCCATAAGCCCATTAGGCCTAAAAGCCTGGGTATTTAATGTTTTGTGTAGTTAGGTTTTAGGTTAATCCTCATAATTACTTTCATAATCATATAGTGAGGTAGCAAGTTTTCTCTGTATTCAAGGGTATCAAAAAACACAAGGTTTAACTGTTTATTCAAGAGATTGGTATGTTAATCTGAATCTTTATATCTTGTCATTATTATTGTGTTCTATGATTGTTTGATTATCAACTAGATTAAAATGGGATAACACTATTGCAATATCAGCTAATCATGTTCAGCACACTAAAACAAAGCATATTGATGTCAGGTATCATTTTATTAAAGATAATGTAGAAAAAAGGTACAATAGAACTTTACTTTGTAAAAACTGATTATCAACTTGCAGAATTGTTAACCAAACCTTTAGATGAAAAGAGATTCAGTTTTCTTGTATCTAAGCTTGGTATGCTAAATCTCAAGGTCTAATCAGATGTTACCTATTAAAGTTTCTTTTATTGGAATTTTTCATCATTTCTTTATCATTAATTCTGAAAGGATATCTGCACTTTAACATGTTTGTTCATGATCTCAGGGGGAGTGAGATAAGATTCTAAGATGATTAACATTATTTTGAGGGGGAGTTTTTAGACTTGTTGCATTTACTTAATTGGAAATTTTTTTTGGGTGATGCATGACTTTAGGGGGAGTCTATGAGTATAACAAAAGGAGTAAGGATATTATTTCTGATTATTTCAGATCAGAACTCGTACATTCAATGTTTTACTGCTTTATGTCATTTACATTTTCAATAAATTTGTGAATAAAGTTGTTTTGACATGACTTTGAGACTTTTGCAGAATAAGAGAATCTATCAAGATCATATCTTTACCACTTCAACTGACTTCATGAGATTTAAGACTGCATAGAAAGGCTAATTTCTTATCTTAATCTCATATATGGTTGAAAGAAGCACTACTTTCAATCATAGAAAATATTTTTTTAAATGTTCAAACCACTTCCCGATTCTTAAATAGATTTCATGAATTGGAAGTGAGATTTTAAATGTTTTCATTTTAATTGTGTTTCAACGCCTAACAAACCGTGTGTTTCCAAAGATAAATACTTGCGTATTGTCTTTTCCATATACTTTCAAGTATTCACACACACCGGTTTAATTTTTGTAAACTTTGTTCTTACCATGTCTCAAATTTGAAATATATTTTTCGATGGTAAGACACCCCACTTGAATTTCAAAGAATATTGAGCGTTAATTCATTTCTTAAACGTTTCGTTCAAGAATGTCTATATTTTGGTTCATATAGACAATATCCATTATTATTGACCATAAGCTTTAATTGCTATATCTTTGATTAAGATCGTTTTCATACAATGTCACATTTTCAAACAAATCTCTTGCATTCATATTCATTCATTCATTATACTTGTTTGAAAAATACTTCAATGTTTAAAAATGCTCTTATCTTCATGATTATATTTTTGAGCATATACATATCTGACTTGTATTTGAGCTTTAACTGTTCAAGTTAAACTATCTTGAGCAACATATGCTTTCTAGGACAATACGGGTTTTTTTTCTGCTAGGACTTAAATGCAAACTTCTATGGATTCACGATTACCAGTGTTTCCTACCAAAGTAGTTAATTCATAGTGATTGAGTGAGAGGAGTCAAAAAGAAATGAGTGTGGGTTGTGTGTTTAGATAAAATGGAAAAGAGAGTTTGGTTAGATGTAAGCTTAAATGATTAAAAGAAAGAGGGTGAGAGATTAGAGTAAAAGAATATCAAACTCTGCACCAACTACTTTCTGAGTCGGGCAACCACATTACTAGCGTTTCACAACTCTTTGGTGAACGTTATTGAAACAAGAAATTAGCCCATGCCAACTCTTGACAAAACCCCACCAGCCACTCATTTTCTTCTTAAAAAGAAAATGTTTCATATTTTTCTGGGGACGCAACATATAATCTATCTGATTTTCTTTTGGAAAATTTGGATATTGAAAAAGAAGGAAGTTTTCCCCACCTTCGCACTTTAATCATGCACATTCAGTGTATGTTTATCTACTATTGTCCCAGTGGCTTACACATTGTTGAGCCTTTTATAAAAACAATCATCATATGCTTAATTCTTTCTACACTTGCACGAACACACAAAGAATTTGTTTTCTTGTCATAACATTCATAGAAATTTCCTTTTTGGTGTTTTGATGATTGGATGGAAGCCCTGGGGGAGTGTTACTGACAGACATTTTAACTTATTCATTTGTTGATTCAGGTGTTACACTCTTATTTGTCTGGATTTGAAAAAATCTAGATGCATACTTTGTTCAAATTGGTAAAGAATTAGAGGCTCAGTATGACAGATCAGTGGTCATTTCTTGGAGGAAGTTTTGATGTTATAGATGCTCTATTCATCAAAAAAGGGGAGACGAATTACAGAAATGTCTGATTCAGAAATATCAAAGTTAAAGAGTTGAAGAAGATAAAGTTCAAAGATTGAAAGTTTGAGAGATTGTTTAAGCAAAATTGAAGATTTCTGAAGATATGTTAATTTTACAGAAATTTTATTTGAAGATTATTTGCTGAAGCAATTCGAGATATTTCTGGGGATAATTTCTTTCCGAATTCTGAAAGAGTTTTGTGGCAATTTTGGAAAGATTATTGAAGATCGTTTCTACCATATTTAGGGGAGATTGTTAATTTTGTTCAAAGACAGACTTGGGAAGAATACAGTCAAAGAAAGGGGAGATTGCAATGCTTGTGCCTAAAGAAGAAAATCTGTTGAAAAAGGTAGATTGTTATAATGAAGACTAAAGTGAAGACTGAATTGCAAAACCTTTGAAAAATGATCTTGAATCCAAAGGGGGAGATTATTAGAGCAGAAATATGTTTGTTAGAGCATAAATTTGTTGGATACAAGATCAAGAAAGGATTGAAGGTCAAAGTTCAAGAAAGCCAAAGCAGAGAAAGTCAACTTTCATTAAAGTCAAAATCGTTTGTAATAAAAATCAATGTATTGTATTTGTATTTTAGTTTCCTTGTATTTTACTTGTAGGGTATAAATAGTTTTGGTTAGTTGTTTTTAGTTGAGAGATTCTAGAATTAGAGAGAGAGAATACGTTAGAGACAAAGAAAGAGAATTCTAGAGAGAGAAAGTTGTAATCTTGGATTTGAAAGTTAATCAAACAGGTAATTGATTGAATTCTTGTTTGTGTTTGTTGTTTGATTAATTGTGATTAAAGAACTAGAATCTAGGAAAAACAATTGGTATCAGAGCAGATCCAAAAGTGAAATCAGATCAAGAAACAAGTCGACACTGTGTTCTTGAATATCCAAATCAATTTTCGAGTTTTTGTGTGAATTAGGAGTTGAAATCATTCATGTGTTGTTCTTAAAGTGTAATTGATAGAGTTTGTTTAGTTAATTTCACGAATTGCACTGTAATTCTCACGAATTTGTGATTTTTGTTGAGTTTTGAGTCACGAGTTCTTGAGCACTGTAAATCGCATCAAAATGTTACAATTTGAGTTTGTTTTTGTAATTCATGTATTGTAATTACTTTTAGTATTGTAATCGATCATTCATACAAAGTTTCAAGCCAATTGACAAAGGTTTGATCGAAAAACAGATGGAAAAATCAAGGTTTGGTTCGACAATCTGAAGAACGCTCTAGATCTGAGAAACGCGCAAGTTCTTCGATAGAACGCACAAGCTAAAGAATCTCATTTTTGGACAAAACGTGCAAGGCGTAATTAGCGAGTTCTAGAAACTCGCTGGTTGAAGTCTGCGAGTTTTGAAACTTGGGAAAAATTTCTAAGTACCAAAACACGCACGTAGTGATTAGCGAGTTCTACAAGCGCGCTAGTCTGAGTATACGAGTATCATCAAGAACAGGGTTCTGCGAGTTTATACATCGTGCGAGTTTGAAAAAAACTCAGAAAATTATCTAAGTGTTGGAACGCGTAAGCAGTGGTTAGCGAGTTTGCTCAAACGCACAAGTAGTGTCTAGCGTGTTTTGGGAACGCGCACATCTCTATTAGCGCGTTTCAATGTGAATAGTTACTTGCGTGTTTAGGCATTAGCGAGTTCAAAGAGAATAGTCACTTGCGAGTTTCAACATTCAGCGAGGTTCAGCGACTAGCGAGTTTCAGCAATTAGCGAGTCTGCTAAAACACGCAACCCTTTGCTTACGAGTTTCACAAACACGCAAGTTTAAGCTTGCGAGTTTTTTTGTGAACAGTGTTTTGCGAGTTTAGGCGTCTGCGAGTTTCCATACTTAGAATTTTTTTTCTGAGAATTTTTCAAAACTGTAATATGGCCTTTAATAGTGAGATTTTTTTCTCTAGGGGCGCTGCCCCTCGACCCCGCAAGGGCGTTGCCCCTTGACCCCACCAGCAAACCGGGTAGCGGGACCCCCGTGCTAAGTCTGCGAAGGGGGACATAGTTATTTTTGTGATCAAAATTTTTGAATATTTATTTCAAGTTTTTCTGTATTCTTGAGATTTCATTTGGATTAACTATCAAGTTCAAGTTATTTTTGTAACAGATATTCAAGATGGGATATTTTTCTGATGATGATGAAAAGAAGATTGCCAAGCTTAAATTAGAGAATACAAATCTTGCTTCCTCAGTTGATTACTACACCAAGAGGTCAAAGAAATATTTTGATTAAAGGAAGCTACTGAGAGAAAAGTTAGTGTGTTAAAGAAAATAAATGAAGATCTTCTGAAACAGACTTCTGGCTTAATGAAGAAAAGGTCTTGTTTTTGGAAGCTGAAAACAATAAGCTAAAGAACAAGATTTCTGATTTAGAAGATCACATTGTTAAGATTTCTGAATTAACCGAGTGTGCTAATGAAAAGAAGATCTTTGGATTAGAATTGCAAATTGTTGAAGAAAGATCAGTTTTTGAGAAAAAAAAGAAAGAGTTTGCTAAGAAATTCTCCGAGTTTTCTAGAAAAAGTGCTGAAGAGAAGAAGACAATTAAGCTTTAATGCATTAAACTTTCTCAACAAATTTCTGATTTTGAGAAAGTGATCATTATTGGACAGAAGAATGTTGGATTTTTTAAAGAGATATCTGATGGACGAAAGAATGTGGAAAAAGATTTTGAAGAAGAAAGAAATATATTTAAGGAAGAAATCAAGAAGCTTACTAAGAAGTTATCTGAACTGTCTGACAGTGCACTGAAAGAACAGATAACGAAGTCTGAATTCAAGAAGAAGTTTGACCTACTAATTGGAGAAAGAGACAGTTTATCTTTAAAGATAAAAGAGCTTGAAAACATTGTTTCAAAGGTGGTGGTGACTAAGCATACGACTCCAGAGTCAAAAATCCACACACCTAGAAATAGTTCAGTTGGTTCTAACAAGTCATCCTCAAGCTCACATTTAAAAACTGTTTCTTCAAGAAGGTCAGTTAATTCATTTGATCAGATTCGTACTACTCACATTTTCTGTGATCAAAATGTAGATGGTTAAAATACACAAAGAAGAAGGAGAAGAAGAAGATATGAAGAAGAAAAGCGGGTATTGAGAGTTAAACCAGTTGAAGATAAGAATAATGATGAGAAGAAGAAAGAAAATAAAGGAAAGAAGGTAGAGAAGACAAGTAACAAATCATGTATACATGCATCAACAGTCAAGAAGAACAAACTGCTAAAAGGTAAACTTGATCTTGCTTATTCGAGAGATCAATTGATCAGGTTATCTAAAAAGAGGTATTGTTCTTATTGTCGTACTTATGATTTTCTTCATAAAATGAGTGATCATTTCTGGTATGGTTCTTATTCAGTTACTCCCATAAGAACTGCAACTAACATTTATGGACCCAAATACCAGTGGGTACCAAAACCGAAAGATGATTCTGTGTTGCAGGCACCTACAGTAAAGGGGGAGTAAGGGAACTAAGGCTTCTAAGTACATCAGCTTAGGACCCGTACTTCAACGAAGTTTGATTTCTAAACACAACAGTTTAGGACTCGTTCTTCAACGATGAAATAGAGGATACTCCCGGGCTGATAAGAGATTGTACTCCAATACTCCAACGAGGATTTCAACCTTCAAGGGGGAGTACATATTTTTCTGAAATTTTTGCATCAGATAGATTTGACGAACTACATTCCAAAAGGAGTTGTAGATCTCTATCATGTGATTTATAACTGACATATTTTAGATGCATAATTTCAGGGGGGGTAAAAGAATTTTGATTTCTGATTATTTTAGATCAGAACTCGTACACTGAAAGTTTTACTGCTTTATGTCTTTTAATCCTGAATAAATTTTGTGAATAAAATTTGCTTTGACTAGACTTTGAGATTTATGCAGGACGAGAGAAGCTGACACGATCATATCTTAATGACTACAGATGACTTTATGAGAACTAAGATTGAGCGAAAAAGGTAAAATTCTTATCTTAATCTCATATATGGTTGAAAGAAGGACAACTTTCAATCATAGAAAACATGTTCTTAAATGTTCAAACCACTTCCCGAATTGGAAGTGTGATTTTAAATGTTTTCATTTTTATTTTTGAGCTTCAATGTTTAACAAACCGTGTGATTCCAAATATAAATACTTGTGTATTGTCTTTTCATATGCTTTCAAATATTCACACACACCGGTTTCATTTCTTGTTCAAATTGTTCTTACCATATCTCATTTTTAAACATAATTTCGATGGTAAGACACCCTGCTTGTACTTCAAAGTATTTTGAGCGTAATTTCATTTCAACGCGTTCATTTCAAGAATGTCTGTATTTTGATTCGTATGGACAATATCCATTATTCTTGACCATAAGTTTTGATTATTAAATCATTTCATTTCTGATCATTTTCATACAATGTTAGATTTTCAAGCAAGTCTTTTGCATTCATATCTATTCATTCAACTAACTTGTTTGAAATATCTTCAATGTTTTAAAATGCTCACGCCCGACTCTCACCCCCGTGTCCGACTTTCACCCTCGTGTCCCTTTTCCCTTAGACTCAAACTCCCAAGCCACCTCATGCATAAATCTAACCCGGATCCCAAACTCTCTTGCTTCCCTAAGCCCGCTTATCCTCACATATGAATCATTCCCTCTCAACCCCGATCCCCACACCCGCATACTACCCAAATCCGAATTCATTGAGGCGCTGAATACCCCAACCCCGTACATCCCAACCCCGTACATCCCAACCCCAACTCTCACCCAAACCTTCACCAGCTTAATCCCAATCCCGATCCCTACACCTGGTTACCACCCAAACCCAGTTCCCAAGAAACCCGACTCCCACTCTAACTCAGACCTGTGTTCCATGCTTTGGGTCTATGATTTTTTTTAATTTCTGAGTTTATCATATCCTATTATTAAAGTTTCTATTTAGCACGTCTTTCATTTCTGTACACCTTTCTTGAATCAAATCGTGATTGTCTCACGATCATCTACAAGTGTTACAACGATGTCTATCCGCGAATCTTTGGCTATGGGTACGGACACCAGACCACCCGTCCTGTTCAGAGGTGAATATCCTCATTGGCGGGACAGATTCATGGATTTCATCGCACGAAATGATCTTGGAGAAGAGATTCTCACTTCTCTCCAAAAGGCCCTGGTGTATTTTACACCGAAACACCTTCGCTCCCAAACGCGGATCCACCTAAGCCAGCATGAGAGCGAATAAAGAGAAAGATAAATACTCGGAAGAAGAAAAGAAAAGGGTTAAAGGTGATCAACTCACAAAATCTTACCTACTTCAAAGTCTTCCGAATGATATCTACACCACAATTGACAAGTACAAAGAGACTGCAAAAGTAATGTGGGCTCAAATAGAAAAGATGATTATGGGAACCAAGGTTGGAAATCAACTAAAAGTTTCCTGTTAGGTCCATGATCATAGTTGAATTGATTAATCAAACGTAACAAGGATAATTGAGTGAAAAATTTGTAGTTTTATTCAAAATAAGAAAATACAAACTACAGAGAATTCGCAGACTACTATACGGCTACATTTTGACAAATAAAAATTTATAAACAATTAACTAACAGACTCCTATTTATACCCTCACATCCTTGTGTACATTTTAGCCCAAATACAAAGTACAAGGCCCAAACTAAAAATACAAAAGATTACTTTACTAAACTTCTAAACAAAACATTTATGTTCTAACATTCTCCGCCTAAGTTTTGTAAAGTAATCATCCTTTCAGCTTTAGCTCCTCTCCCTCTTGATTTCTTTAGAAAACATACTGTTGCATAAACTTCAAAGCTCCTCTAGCTCCCTCCTGAAAGTAGCTCTTATCATTGAAGTTTCAACTTTCATATCAGCTCTGATGTAGACAATAACCTCAACTGAGTGCATATAAAGACAACTTTTATCTCTAGTAAAGCCAACACATTCGTTACGCCCACAAGAAAGAAATGTGCGGATTATGGAATGACAACCAAAGTGCATCTTCAGTATATAACATCTTATCTGTCTTTGAACCATGAGTTGAATAAGAATTCATCTTAAAAACTTATTCTGGTCAGCTTGCAGGAGGAAGCATCCGGTAGCAAACATTACAATGCAAGGGTTAGAAGATAGTTCCAAAAAAAAATTGTTCAACAAATGATGAAAGACGCTCATTTTCTAAACTGCTTTCCCGAACACTGAACGAACGAACTCAAACCTTCTTTCTTCACGAATCAGCTGGATGATTATAAGCACTCGGAATTCTGAATCACAACTAAATCATCAGAACAATGATTGAAAGACGCTCATTTTCTAAACTGCTTTCCAGAATACTGAACGAACGAACTCAAACCTTCTTTCTTCACGAATTAGCTGGATGATTATAAGCACTCGGAATTCTGAATCACAACTAAATCATCAGAACAATGATTGAAGTCTCTCACACTTCTGATTGATCAGGTCAGAAGAATGATTAAGAGCACTCAACGGTCTAATAACATAAAGAAACACTCCAGACTGATGATTGCAAATACTCAGGCTGCTAATTCAATCCATCAGAGACTAAATTCAAACATCCAGTATCTGAAAATCTGGACGAACATGAGCACTCGTGAAAATTTAGATCAATTGCTAAAAATATGTGACCAACAAAAGATAGGAATGATCTCACATATGCATTATGCGAAAAATCTCAGGAACAGGGCAAACTTGTAGCAAAATGGGTTCAAAATAGTCACTTTTCGCATAAAGATAAAAACTTTTCGCATAACCTTCACAATTCGCATAACACTATTCATTTAAGCACAATTTGAATGAGGCTTAGCCGAAATCCTCAAAATTCGCATAGGCCTATATGCGAATTCCTACTTTTCGCATATGCCTATGTGTGAATTCTTACTTCTCTCATGGGACTACGTGCAAATTCCTCGCAATTCGCATAAGATAGGATGCCAATTCTCAACATTTCGCACACAACTACCTACGAATTCTTCACTTGGAATTTTCTTTGACCAAAGGAATTCGTATCGATGTGAATTCTGTACATTTCGCATAACACTAACATGCGAATTACGTCCTTAAAAGAATTTCATCTTCAAAGCTTTTCATGTGAATTCTTCAACATATTCATCATGCGAATTTCTTGATGTGAGTTCTTCCATGCGAGTTCTTCAAAAGTCATGCGAATTCTTTGGATCTTGCGAATTATTTTCCAAATATCTTCAAATTCACCTACAAAACTTTGAATTTGAGTCTGACACTTTGTGAGCAGGTTCAAATTCACCTACAAAACTTTGAATTTGAGTCTGAAAACAACTTTATAGCCCAATTGATATCAACACCGTGAAGAATAAGTTTCAAACAAAAGTTTCTCAAAATCGACCAATTAACCAAAATAAGCTAAAATTAAAACTTGTAATTGATTCCATAAGGTTCGACTCTATCCTCTGAATCAATTTGGCAACAAATCTCAATCAATTTAACATCAAATCATCAAAATTCGATTTTCTCAAAAACTTGAAGGTGCGACAGTGAACTGTTCATTATCAAAATAACTTGATCGATCGTTGGATGAAAAATTCTTCGTTAGGCTCTGATACCACTTGTTAGATCCATGATCATAGTTGAATTGATTAATCAAACATAACAAGGATGATTGAGAGAGAAACCTGTAGTTTTATTCATAATAAGAAAATTCAAACTACAGAGAATTCGCAGACTATTATACGGCTACATTTTGACAAATGAAAACTTACACACAATTAACTAACAGACTCTTATTTATACCCTAACACCCTTGTGTACATTTTAGCCCAAACCTAAAGTACAAGGCCCAAACTACAAATACAAAAGATTACTTTACTAAATTTTTAAACAGAACATTTATGTTCTAACATTTCCATCTTCATCAATCACTATGACGATTTTAAAGCCAGGGAAGGAGAATCACTTGAAGCAACATATGATTGGTTCTATCTCCTACTAAAATGAACTTAGCAAGAACCAAATCCAAAAAAATGTCATTGAGAACAATGTGAAGTTTCTCAATAACTTGCGGTCAGAATGGAAGCAGTTCACCTCTCAGATAAGGCAAAATAAGGATTTGTCTGAAATCGGATTGCATGAAGTCTACGAGATTCTTAAGAAAAACGAAGAAGAGGTTTTGGAAATTGTTTAGGAGAATCGAAAAGTGGAGAAACCAACCAATACTCTTGCTCTCGTGTCTGATAAACGGGATAGAGGATCGTCTCGCATGTCAAGGAAAGAACGGGATCCGAGTGAATCAGAGGGATAGGATGATGACACTGATGTTGATCCAGAGCTACAAGACATCAAAGAAGCGATGTTGTTTCTAACCAAGGTCGTACAGAAAAAGTTCTTCAAGCTCTCCACTCCCAACAATCAGTGGTACGCCACATGGGGTAAACATCATGAGTAGAAGTGCTCCTCTATGCTTTCTAGATTAAATTTTCTTTCTCTGCTATTTTTGCAAATTTTTATTTTTAATACGTAGGGGGAGATTGTTAGCCCCAATTCTAAATTGTAAAAGTATTGAAAATATTCTAAGTCCTATTTCAGAGGACTTGCCGAGATAGACTTCAGAGGGCAAACTAGCCTCTGAAGTACATTCCATAGTTAGAAAAATTCAGCAGAAGACATCAGAGATAGCTTCATCAGAGGCATCTGCATCAGAGCTCTGAAGACCTCCTCTCCGAAGAAAGCGCTGAAGTTTTTATACAAGTGTTGACAGAAGAACTGATGATATGTCACTTAGTGATAATATTTACTTTATAGAGTAGGTCATTGTTCAAGGATGTCTTGAGCTTACCTTTTTGGTAAGACACTGTTCAAGCATACTTCTAATGTCAGGATAGTACACTGTTCACTTTATGATCCTATAAATAGGACCATCACTCCATGGACAAAAGTGTGCTTTTTGAGATATCTTGTATATGAATCAACTTTTAATATACTGGAAAGTATTCTAAAGAAGATCTTGTACGATTTATATATATCTTATTATAAACTGGAATATTTAATCTGCTTTGTTATTTAAACTATATTGCTTCGGTTGTTCTTATTATTATTGTTTATATCATTTGTATAAGATTAAATCTGGGATCCGACAATTGGTATCAGATCCTTCTTTGTTTTTAAAACAAACAAGATCATATATGCATACTCGAATAGATTTACATCTTACAGATTCAGGCTTTCAAAAATCTGTACATGTTCATATAAACCTTGGTTTATTTAAAGGAACTCAATACGCTCCAGATTTGATAGTAAATCCCATTTTGACTTTTTGATAAAAGATCTTCTTAGAAAAGCATCAGTTCTTCAAATATTCATCTTTTCTTCAAAATTGCAAACTCTAGTATAAGTGTCATTTATACAGCTAGATCATTAACCAATCCTCCTACACTTCTAAGGGATGAATATCTCCAATGTAAAATAAGGATGGTAAATTTCTTAGAAGGTATGGATAGGGATCTTTTAAGATATGTGAATGATGGACCTCACCAACCAATTTTGTTGGTACCAAGAGTTCCAGCAACAACAGATACTGCTGAAATACCTGAATACTATGAAAAGAAAACTTCAAACTTCACAGATGAAGAAAGTAAAATGATGGAAAATGACTCCAAAGCTGTTAGATTACTAATTATGGCCATTCTCAATGATATCTTTCAAGAACTTTATTCTTGTGTAACTGCAAAAGAGATATGGGATTAGTTGTTAAATAAACTTGAAGGTGGCCTACAAACTCAGAAAAACAGAAGAAATATTTGCATTAATGAGTACTGTTAAGTCTAAATATTGTATCCAAGATTTAATAGAAAAGTCAAAGTTGTTAGAAGTCAACTTTGTCATTGTAATAGTTGTCAAAGCTTGTTTAGTTTACTTAGCCTTTCAGTCTTGTTTAGATATATGGTATATATAGGTGTTGTCTTTGTCATCTTGTAATATCATAACGAAGAGTATCGAACTAGAGCATAGCATTGTAATATTCAGAGACATGTGATTGTATTTTCAAGGTCTAGTTTCTCTCTCTAATTCTTGTTCTTAAATGTCATATTCTTGAGTAATTGCTTGATTAATTGGGATTTTATGATTAACAATTGGTATCAGAGTTGAACCAAACTTTTCGGAAATGATTTGATCAATGATTTGAGTTGAAATCTGGAGTTTTAAAATCAAAAATTTGATTTTTTTGAAAAATTTTCAAGAACTCGTGTTCTTCACTGTTTCATCCGAATTTAGTTGGTAAAATCGTTTTTGTTGCAAGAAATTGGGATCTTTCAGTTTGATTTGTGTTGTTGTTTGATTCTTGTATTGATTTCATATCATAATTCGTTCAAACTCAATGTCAATTTTCGAAATTTGAGTTTTTTTTTTCTGGATATTTTTATTCGAAATCTGTTCTTGATCAAAAATGTTCAAATTGTTGTTTTAATCGAAAATTGATTGTAAGTTTGTGTTTAGTATTGTTTGTCGATGATAGTGGTAAGTTCTTGAGTTTATTTTTGCAGATTTGAATCGATTTGAGATAGAAAGATCCAAGAACACGATTTGTGCTACTTCATCTAGCTTTGCGCAACTTCATAGACATTTGCGGTAGCTTATCCGGGTTTTAAAGCAAAGTTTGCGCAATCAACGCCTCACGCAAAGCTTACTTTGCGCAATCCAAGTCTGACGCAAAGCTTACTTTGCGCAATCCAAGTCTTACGCAAAGCTTACTTTGCGCAATCCAAGTCTCACGCAAAGCTTACTTTGCGCAATCCAAGTCTAACGCAAAGCTCACTTTGCGCCTTTCACTGATAACGAGAAGCTTTTTTACGCAAAACTCAATCTTGCGCAAACAGTGTCTTTTCCATACTTTGTCAAAATTTTCAAAACTGTAATATGTCCTTTAAATGTGAATTTTTTTTCTCTAGGGGCGTTGCCCCCAGACCCCGCAAGGGAATTGCCCCTTGTCCCCACCCGCTAACCGAGTAGCGGGACCCCCGTGCTAAGTCTGCGGAGGGGGACATTGTTCTGTTTGTGATCAAATATTTTCTGATATACAGTTTGGGAACGATCATTTATATCAAGCTAATTTCTTGTTCAAAATGGGATATTTTGCAAATCTTCAAGAGAAGAATTGAAAGTTGGAATTAGAGAAAGTTAATGTGGGTTATGCTGTTGACTTTCATTCTCAAAAATCAAAGAAGTATTTTGTTGAAATCATCTCATTGAAAGAAGAAATTAGTACTTTAAATATAATCAATGAAGATCTTCTGAAAATATCTTCTGGGCTGAATGATGAGAAGATAATTAGATTGGAATCTGAGAATGCTGAACTTAGAAAGAATATATCTGATATGGAACATCAGCTTGCTGAAATTAAAGTTGATTTTGATATTGAAAAGAAAAAAATTTCAAAGAAGTTCTCAGATTTCTCAAAGAAGTGCTATGAAGAAAAGAAGTTAGTTGAGCTTAAATGTATAAAGCTTTCTCAACAAATTTCTGATTTTGAGAAAGTCCTTATCTTGGAAAGAGAGAAATTTGCCAAAGAAAAAAAGGCCATCGAACAGAAGAATGTTGGATTATTTAAGGAACTATCCAGCCAGAGAAACGATTCAGAGAAAGGGTTTGAAGAAGAATGATCAATCTTTGAGACTGAAATCAAAAGACTGACTTCAAAGTTATCTGAACTATCTGCTAATGCGCTGAAAGGGCAGAAAACAAAGTCTGAGTTCTCGAAAAAGATTGACCTGCTTGTGAAAGAAAGAGACAACTTTGCTTCAAAGATCAAAGAGCTTGAAAAGTGTGTTTGAAGTCTAAATCATAAATATGTCTCTTCACAAAGGTCAGTTAAATATTTTGATCAGATTCGTCGAACTAACATTTTCTATGATCGATATTTAGATGGTTCAGATACATATCCGAGGAGAATAAGTTACAAGAAAGAGAAACTGGTCTGGCAGAAGAAACCAGTTAAAGGTGAGATGTCAGTTGAGCTAAAAGGAAAAAAATCATGTGTACATGTACATCAAGCAAAGAAGAACAAAGAGCATAAAGGTAAACCTAACTTTATATACTCAAAAGATCAATTACTCAGGTTTTCAGATAATAAATTTTATTGTTCTTACTGCTCTACACATGATCATATCCACAAGACGAGTGATCATTTCTGGTATGGTTCTTACTCTGTAACCCCCACAAGAACTGCAACTAACATTCATGGACCCAAATACCAGTGGGTACCAAAGCCAAAATCTGATTTTGTGTTGCAGGCACCTCAAGTTAAGGGGGAGTAAGAGAACTATGGCTTTTGAACATAGCAGTTCAAAACCCGGACTTCAATGTCAAGATTATGGCTCTTGAATAACACAGTTCAAGACCCGCACCTCAATGTCAAGATTATGGCTTCTAAGCACATCAGCTTAGGACCCGTACCTTAATGATTAAAGACCTTTACTCCTGTCATGATATGAGGATTGTACTCCAATACTCAAATGAGGAAATCAACCATCAAGGGGGAGTACTCTCTTTTCTGAAAAATGCATTAGAGAGATATGACGGACTACATTCCCGAAGGAATTGTAGATCTCTATCCTGTAATTTTTCAATGATAAATCTTACTTATATGACGGACTACATTCCAGAAGGAATTGTGGATCTCTATCTTGTTTTCATTGATAAATCTACTCTTGCATAATTTATAGGGGGAGTAAAGGTGATGGCTTCTGATCACATGACAGATCAGACCCGTTCTTCATTGTTCAGACTTGGATATTTTTCAAATATCCAGGGGGCGCTAAAAAGATATAAATCATTTAATCATGATTTGAGGGGGAGCTGAAAAGGTAAAATATCTCCTGTCCTAGATCTCTTATTGTTTGAAAGATGAACAACTTTCGAACATGAAAAACAATTTCTTAAATGTACAAACCACTTCTTATTCTCAAAAGATTTCATGAATTTAGAAGTGTGACTTTTAATTGTTTTTCAAATTCTGAGCTTAATGTTTAACTGACCGTGTGTTTCCAAAGATCAATACATATGTATTATCATTGTCCATATACTGTCAAGTATTCACACACACCGGTTCAATATTTCATTTGATTTGTTATTAGCATGTCTCAAATTCAACCAATTTTTCGATGGTAATACCCCCGTTTGCGTTCAAAGTTGTTGATCATCATTCATCTTTTTCATATTTGTGATTTCTTTGATAAATTGTTTATATTCGTTCATATAAAAAAAATTCCAATTCTTTGATACCCTAACCTTTTGATTTGATCTGATTGATTCATTGTCAGATTCTCAAAACAATTCTCTTTATTTCATTTCTTTCATTCAATTTTCTTGTTTTGAGAGATCTTCAAAGTTCAAATGCTCAAATTTCATTCATAATTTTAAATGAGCATACATTCTGACACTAATATGATACACTTTGTGCTTAACTGTTCAGTTAAATTGTTGAGCAACCATGCTTTTTTAGGACTTACATGGGATTCGTGTGTGAGATTAAACAGAACTTCCATGGATTCACGTAAACCTGTGTTTCCTACCCAGGAAGTTATCCTTGAGTGATTGAGGGGTGAGGGGTCAAAATCAAAGAGTGGGGGAGATAACTCATCCGGTTGAGTTATTCTCATTGTCCTGAGTGGAAAAATGGAAAAGAGAGTTTGGTTAGAAGTGAGCTTTAATGTTAAAAAGAAAGAGGGTGTGAGAAAAAAGTTAAAATCAAAGTGTGGGGGAGATAACTCATTCGGTTGAGTTATTCTCATTGTTCTGAGTGGAAAAATGGAAAAGAGAGTTTGGTTAGAAGTGAGCTTTAATATTAAAAAGAAATAGGATGTGAGAACAGAGTTAAAAGAATTTCAGAACTCTCCACCTACCACTTTCTGAGCCGGGCAGCCACATCTACTGATTGTTTCACATTCTTTGGTGACCATCATTGAAAAATGCAGTAAGCCCATGCCAACTCTTGCTATTACCCCACCAACCACTCATTTCTTTCTTAACAAATAAATGTTTCATTTTCTTTGGGGACGCAGCATATATGCTATCTAATCTTCACTCGGAAGATTTAGAAATTGAAAAAGAAGGAAAGTTGCCCCACCTTCGCACCTCTTTCATGCACATTGAGTCCGTGTATTATCTGTTGTTGTCTCATCAGTTTACACAATTTGAGGCTTATGAAACACAATCATTATGCTAAAATTCTTTCATACACAAGCACGAGCACACAAAAAATATTTTTTCTGTCAGAACATTTATAGATAAACCAGCTCCTTACAATGTACATTCATTGTACACCGTAACTTTGTGTTACGGACAGGTATTCCTAACTGTTTCATTTGTTGAATCAGGATTACACGTTCATTATGTCTGAATTTGAAAAGATTCGGATATATACAGTCCATGATTCGGCTCTTCAGATCAAAGTGCGGAAACTGTCAAAGGGGAGATTGTTAGTTGATCAAAGGGGGAAATCAATGTCTGTGCTGAAATTGAAGATATTTTGATGATTATGATGCTCTAAATCATCAAAATGGGGGAGAATTATACAAAGATCAATTTCAAAGTTATGAAGAGTTGTCAAAGTTTGTCAAAGTTCAAAAAAGTTTGTAAAGAAAGAATGTTCAATGTTAAATCAAGATGATTCGTGAAAGTTTGTTCTTCCAAAGATGGTTCTGAGATCAGAGTGATGAAGATACAATTTCAGAGATTTTTCAAGGTTTCAAAGAATATTTTAAAGATTTCAATGTTGTTTCAATGATAAAGTTTCAAGGTTTCAGATTTGCGTTCAAGGCATGTTGACTTTCCAAAGCTTCAAAAGTGAAAAAGACTTTTCAAGATTCTTCAAAAAGCTAAAAGAGTAGAGTTTGTGAAAGCTTCAAAGAGTCAAAAGCTAAAGAATCATGAGCTGAAGATCAGTATCAAATTTTTATTAAATCTTGAATACAATGGGGGAGATTGTTAAGTCTAAATATTGTATCCAATATTTAATAGGAAAGTCAAAGTTGTTAGAAGTCAACTTTGTCATTGTAATAGTTGTCAAAACTTGTTTAGTTTACTTAGACTTTAAGTCTTGTTTAGAAATATGGTATATATAGGTGTTGTCTTTGTAATCTTGTAATATCATAACGAAGAGTATCTAACTAGAGCATAGCATTGTAATATTCAGAGACATGTGATTGTATTTTCAAGATCTACTTTCTCTCTCTAATTCTTGTTCTTAAATGTCTTATTCTTGAGTAATTGCTTGATTAATTGGGATTTTATGATTAACAAGTACCATGACTTTCATGCATTACGTGAAGAAACCTTGCACCAAACATACTCAATATTCAACATTCTCGTCAATAAATGCAAAAAGTTTGGAGTTATGAGGACAAAAGAAGAAAACAATGTTCTTTTCCTTAAAATCCAAAATGAAGAATGGTCACAACTGTCCAAGTCAATACAGGACAATCAAAACCTTGAATCTTGGTCATTGACTGATATTTATGGCACTCTTGTTGCTCAGGAAAAAGAAGTTGTTAAACAAAAGTCAAAAACCTCTTTAGGTGCACCACTTGCCCTCATTTCAAAACAAAAAGGTGAATCAAAAGAAAGTCATAATGAACAATCAAAGAACTCTAGAGAAAAATCAAAAAGAAAATCCAAAAAGGCCATTATAGCTGAAGAAAATGACCATTAAGACTCAGACTCAAATGAAGACATTAATGCTTTTGCCAAATATCTTAATTTAATTACTCATCAATTCAACAAAAAGTTTGGCAAGAAAGTTTTTGAAGGGAGGAGAGAGTAGAAAGAAAGAAGAGAAAATCCAGAAAGATGATTATCAACAAGAGCCCAGAGCCACTCTGGATAGTGATCAAAGGGGTTTTCATTTCAACAATCATGAAGTTGCTCAACAATCAACAACTCATCAACCATTTCAACCAAAGTATCCTCAACCTCAGAGGTACTTCCAACCCCAACTATAAATTCAGAAGACAGAAACAGTTGCTGCTCTTCCACCAAACCAGAATGATGGAAGATGTTTCAGATGTGGAAAACCAGGGCATTTCTCTGCAAACTTCAGAGATAGACTTGTCAAAGATCAAGACTACTACAAGAACAAGTACAAATACAATGTTAGAGAAAGAGTACTTATTGCAGAGATGGAAGATTGGTTATCAGACTCTACAAGTGATGGAGAGGAAGAGCCTACCAATCTCTATGGTATGGCTTTTGCAGATGATCAGACTGATGGATCATCAGAGGATTTATCTGAAAAGTTTAACTCTCTTTCCACCACTGAAAGTGAACTTGAAATGGATGTTCTTAAGTTAACAGATGAGTTTCAGAGTTTAAAGCAAAAGCTCTTTGAAAAAAATAGAAAAGAGAAAGAAAATGACAAAAGATATAATTTTTATAAAAGAGAAAAGAATCTTCTTGAATCTGAGAAGAATGAAATTTTCAATGAAAAATCTAAGTTTGAAAAATATCAGAAATTAAAGGAATCCTCTTTGTCTGATAAACTCAAAGAAATGGAAAAAGTGTTAAAAACGAAATTAGAAGAAGTTAAAAGATCTGAGTATGAAAGGCTCAATTTTGTTGCCATAACTAACTTTTTTCAAAAGGAAATAAAAATCCTACATCAATATCTGGAAAGAAAAGAACTTCAAATCAAAAGCTATCTAGACGCTCAAGATGTGCATATTAAGATAAATTCTCAAACGAACAATCAAGGACTAGGATTCAATGAATTGGATCCATTCACTGGATTGAAGAAAACTTCACTCTCTTCCACTTTCTGTATGGGAAAGGTGCAGAGCCCTGACTGTCCATCTATGAACAATTTCAAAAGAACAAAAACCACAGAAGGATAAAAAACAAGAGCTCTGAATTTTAAAAATGTCTTATACTCTGAAGCAAAAACATTTCTAGAACCTATCTTAAAGATAGAAAAATAAACATCATAGGTATTCTTTACAAAACCTCCGAGCAATGATCCTAGAGAAATTTTTAAGTTTGATGCTTTTATCACAAAAGAATCATAGATATTTGAAACAAGTACCTCTGAAAGGAGTACTTCTGAAGATGAACCTCAGAGTTCACTCAATCTAGATGCACCTCTGTATTCTCCAATGTCAGATGAATGCATCAGAACTACATTTGAGGATGACATTAGAAGAATTTATAAAGAAAATGTCATGGCCGATTTGAAAAAGAAAGAAAACATGAAAAGAATCATTAAATTCTCTAGACCTAAAGATATTATGAAAACATCAGAGGTAGTAATCTCTGAGAAGGTTAAGAGATACTTTCTTGACTCTGATTTTGAATCTGATCCAGAGATAGATGCCCAGATATTCTATAGGCCAGAGAAAGTAATTCATAAAAATATATAGACTGTTGGTTCTAGAATTTTGAACTTTCCTATTCATGTTTTGAAAAACAAATCCAGAACACCAATATGTCCTCATTTTGTAGACATGTGTCTACAAGCAAAAACTTCTCTGGACCTTGAGAAAGAGTTAAAAGAAAAGGCCAAGAATAAAACTAACACTTCTCAACTCTACACTTATAAACCAATCAAATTCACTCATGAACAAAAAGGCAAATGGCAAGAAATTAACCATTCTGATCCTGTTTGTGAAGTGAGCAACAAAGAGAAGAAGTTGTTTTTGAACAAGAAAAGGCAACTTGAAAAGAAGGTTGTCTTTCAAGCAAAAAAGAAGGAAGTAGTTAGGAATAATTGTAATATTCCTAGTGCTAGTTTGAAAAAAGAATCAAAGTGTACCAAATGCATTCAATGAAATGAAAAACTATTCTCCTACTTCTTCCTGTTCTGTTAATTGCAAGCGCATTAAACTCATGATTAAGCTGAAAAATCATTTCAGAGGTTCTCATTGTTTTCTGAATCAATCTCTGAATAAAAATTCAGAGACAAAGCCTCAGAATAAAAAGAAGAGCAATTCTGGCAAAACATCAAAAGATGAAAGGCCAAATGTTCATCAAAACCCTCAACAGTCTAACAAGAAAGGACCCATAATGAGATGGGTACCTAAGAAATTCTAATTTGTCTTTAAGAAATTCTAATTTGTCTTGCAGAAAAAATATATTCCCATCTGGTATCTAGATTTTGGATGTTCAAGGCATATGACTGGAGATAAAAAGTTTCTATCCTCTTTCAAATTAAAATCTGGAGGAGCAGTAACTTTTGGAGATAATATGCAAGGTCAGATTAAAGGTTATGGTGAATTAACAAGAGGTAATGTATCTGTTTCTAAAGTTGCTTATGTTGATGGACTAAAGCATAACTTAAAATAACATAAATCAACTATGTGACCATGGTTTTGATGTGAAGTTTCAAGAAAAACATTGTTCACTTCTTTACTTAAAAACAGGTCAACAAATGCTGAGAGTATACAGAAAGGGTAACTTATATAGAATATATTTTACCAAGCATATAAACACTGGCTCAGAGAAACTTTGTCTAGTATCTCTGAACGGTGAAGATGTCTGGCTTTGGCATTAAAAGTTCTCTCATCTGAACTTCTCTTCTCTTGATAAGTTGGTCAAACTTAATCTGGTTAAGGGATTACCATCTCTAAAGTTCAACAAAGATCATCCTTGTTCTGCTTGTGAAATGGGAAAAATGAAAAGATTTTCCCATAAAACCAAAAGTGATAATAATTGTCCTAGACCTCTGTATATGCTTCATGTGGACCTTTGTGGTCCTATCTCTGTGCAGAGTCTATCAGGTAAAAAGTATATTCTGGTTCTTATTGATGAATACTCTAGATATACATGGATAGAATTCATCAGAGTCAAGTCTGATGTACCTGATATTTTAATAAGGTTGTTAAAAAGATTACAGGTTTTGTTTAACAGCAAAGTTCAGAAGCTGAGAAGTGATAATGGGACAGAGTTCAGAAATGCCAAATTAAACTCCTATCTTTCAGAGGAAGGCATCACTCCTAACTTCTCTGCAGCAAGAACCCCTCAACGAAATGGTGTTGTTGAAAGGAAAAATAGAACACTTGTTGAAGCTGCAAGAACAATGCTTGCAGGATATGATCTTCTAACAAACTTTTGGGTAGAAGCAGTAGCTACAACCTGTTTTACTCAAAACAGAGCTACTATTGTCAAAAGATTCAAGAAAACAACTTATGAACTTATTAACAATAGGAAACCTAATGTTAAATATTTTCATGTTTTTGGATGCCGATGCTATATCTGAAATGACAGAGAATCTCTTGGAAAATTTGACAAGAAGGCAGATGAAGGCAAGTTCATTGGTTATTCATTAGCCTCAATAGCCTTCTGAGTGTTCAATCTAAGAACAAGAACAATCCATGACAATATCAATGTCTCTTTTGATGAAACCAAAATCCTTGACAATAGAGATGTCAATTCAACAACAAAAAATATCTCTGAATTATCAAAGTTAAGGGAATCTGAGCTGAACAAAATCTTTGAAGATTTCTTTGATGATGATGATAACTATGAATTTATATTCAGAGATGTCAACAGAGATTTTCGAGAGGAACCACAGATTACAGGTACAACACTTTCTGGTCCCTCTGATGTCACTCCCTCTGCTTCTTAAATTACAGAATCAAGCAAGGAATCAAGAAAAATTAAAGAACAAGTATCTTCAGAAGTAGAAGATGAACAAGAGACTTCTGAAGAAACTCCAGAGACATTTGCTGAAGAAATTCAAGAGCCTGATTCACCATCTCTAGAACAAACTTCAGAGCCTCTGAATAGCACAACAGAGATGTCCCCGTCTATCACCTCTGATGCTCAAACTACACCCCACATTCATGCTCCAATGACAAGATGGACAAAGGATCATCCCCATGATCAGATAATTGTATCCCTTTCAGATGGAGTCAAAACCGGATCTACCACAATTAATGAATGTAATTTGTAAACTTTTTGAGCATTATTGAACTACAGAAGGTAAGTAAATGTCACACCCCGCTAAAGCGGAAACACGGGGTATAACAGTTTTCGATAAACAATCCACAAGCATAAAGTTCAACCACCATACATTTAATAAAAATATATTACAAAGTTTAGTAGTAGAAAGTTTATCGTGAAATTACAATCCCGAGATATTTCAAGATAGCATTGTCCAAAAGTTTGTACATCCCCCAAGCATATTCGGATCATACGCAGAACGACCCTTAAAATTTACCTTCTTGATTTCCTGAAAAGCATGTACAAAAATATGGTCAACTACGAGAGTTGGTGAGTTCACAGGTTTTAAATATGCACAAAACATTTTATATGCAAGATTTGATAGTTGGAGCATGTTCGTGCTCAAAAGCTTAACTTGAATACTTAGAGCATATACGTGCTCAAATACTTGGAGCATATCCGTGCTCATTAGTTTAACTTGAAAATTTCATGAGTATTGCTTTACGTATGACTTGAGTCGGTATAACTTAAACTTGGTTGAGCCACTACTAAACCGTCCCCGACCCTTGCTTTTGCCCCGTGTGCCTTGACTCAGAGGTGGTCTCAAGCGCCACATGTTCAATCACTTCTCTAGTATAGTGCACTCCTAGCTCGTCAGCTGTAAGAAGTGGGGTTGGTCAAGCCCAAATAGCGCTATCCACTAATACTATAGGCCCAATTTTCTGGGTTAATAGTAGTGTCGTCTGGGGACTAACTCTTAAATACTCAACATACCAACTATTTAACGTCATACATCTTACTTTTTAAAACGCTTGAGAACAAGCCTTGGCGACTTAACAGCGCAAAACATTTCAATTAACTCATGAATCATTAAAATCGTACTTAAGCATGCTTTTCACCCCAAAATACGTAAAACGATAAAAGAGGGGCTGTGAATACTCACCTTGAGAGTGAACTTGGAAACTTAACGATAGTGCTCAAAATAGGTGCCGCTTCCTTGGTTTCCTATAGTGAAGGTTGCCATAGAGGAAATACATTAATACCCGTTCCTATGTCCAAATGACCCGTCCCAATAACTTATGAAATGCCATTAGGTAGGTTTCAATAACCAAAATCATATTTAGATCAATTATAGACTTATTATGCCTTAACACTATTTTAGAACTTATTATAATCACTTTTCTGAAAATTCAGCAGAAGCTGTCCAATATTTTAGTCAACAAAACCACTATAGAAACATATCTTCCCAAAGGAATGAACTCACAAAATTTTTTGTGGTAATACTATAGTGTGTCAAGAGTAAATCTGCACTTTTTTCATAATTTTTGGATGAGTTTTGATACCTGAAATAGTTTCCACAAAGCAGTGTGTCACTGATTTTCGGATCAGTGACATACCTCACTTGTAGCATGCTTTTGGGGTATCAATTCTTTGAATTAGCCCATAATCCTTACATGGGTGTAAACCTTACTCAAAATCCTATCATTTGGAAAAAGATTCACTTAATTTGGGATAAGAAATGAGGAAGTTATGGCCTCCACAAGATAGGTACTATAAGTACTTCTCCTCCCGGTAACGGGATTCGGAGAATCTTCTCGGAACAACTTATCTCCGCGTGGTTCTTTGACAACCAATCCATGCCCACGACTATATCAAAGCTACCTAGCTTTATTGGGATCAAATCTATTTTAAAATCCTTTTCAGCTAAACTTAGAGTACAATTTGGAAGTACATCTTTGACCCTAATTTCTTTCCCATTAGCAAACTCAATGACATAGTCTTCTTTTAATTTTTGTGTCATTTGATTAACTTTCGGTCTAAAATTTAATGACACAAAACTTTTATCTGCTCCAGAATCAAATAGTACAGATGCGGAGTGATTGTTTAAGAGAAACATACCTGTAATCACATTTGGGTCCCGCCTTGCTTCTTCCGCCCCAATTTCAAACACTCGGCCTCTTGCTTGGCCCCTTTGATCCCTCTGTCCAACTGGCCGAATCTGATTCGCATTCGCCCTTCTGTTCACCCTGGGACAGTTGTTTTTAAAATGATCCGGGCTCCCGCATTCGAAACAAACTCTCCTTCCTCCAGCCTTGCAATCCTTTTCGTAATGACCTCCTCGGTGGCACTTGCGACATATAATGCAGTTTCCGACATGTGGCCTATTACACTTGTCACATCTTGGATATGTCCCTTTTCCCTTATCGGCTGCCTGTACCTGAACCCCATAGTTACCCATGATCCTCCGATCCTTTCCCCTCCTTCGGTCATCCTGCCTCCTTAAACCCTCTTCAACTTTCCTCTTTCCTTTGGCTTTGTCACTAGAGAAAAGTCCTGAACGAATTGCATTATTGGTGAGCTTCGTTGCTAAATCCACAGCCTCTTGAAGAGTTTTCGGTTTTCCCGAAGTTACATCTCCTCTAATTTCCGGTGCTAATCCCCAAATGTACCTGTCAACTCGATTTTCTTCTGGTGTCACCAGATGTGGTACAATTTTTGCCAACTCATTGAATCGTGCCGTGTATGTATCTACATCATTGCCTTTCATCTCATGATCCCAGAATTCCGCCTGCAACTTCTGCATTTCACTCCTTGAACAATATTCCCCTTTTATCATCTCTTTGAACTCGTTCCATGTCAGTCCATTTGCTGCATTTCTTCCTCTTGTTTGCACTTGGGTGTTCCACCAAGTCAGTGCTCTCCCTTGTAATAAACAAGTTGCAAATTCTACCTTCTTAGTTTCCGGACATTTACTGATATGAAGGACAGACTCCATTCCTTCTATCCAAGACAGTAATCCAACCGCTCCTTCAGTACCATGGAATTCCTTTGGATTACAAGTCCTAAAGGTCTTATATGTACATTCTCTTTCAACGTTAACACCAGCTCCAGGTTGGTTAGGTGGATTTGCATTTAATCCCGCTGCTATCTGGCTAACTATGGCAGGGAGTGTTGCAAGAATTTGTTCGTTTACAAGCCGAGCAATCTCGGGGTCTTCCCTTCTTGGCGGCATAGTTCTAATTGCAATTTTTTTTTTTAAAATCTAATTAAATTCCATTCCACCATACTAACATGATACGATAATTAAATCATAAAGAATACATTCTTAAAGACTTAGAATCATGCATAATAAAATATATCATAAGCATCCATCATCAAGACATACATCATCCAAACATTTACAAAATATGACAATCCAAAATGAGTCAAGTGTTTTAAAGTCATGGGCTACAAGCCCCAAAAATAATAATTCTAACAACCCAAATCATGCATCAATCACAAACTACATACGCCAATAGTGTACCATCACCAAAGCCAAAATCACTACTAAGAATCCCATCACGGTCGACAAACAAGTGTGCAGCCAGGTCACCATCGCTATAGTCTCCGCTAGCTCTCCAAATATCTTCCCTATCATCTCATCACTAGATCCCATCATCGATATCATCCCTTTTGTAATATTGTCAGTCATACTCATCATTTCCCTAAGTGAGTCAATGGAATGCTCATGGTAATCAACTTGCAACCTAAACCGTTCCATACTCCGAGACAAACTCCTAACCCAGTATGTCTCAGCCTCAGTCATGCCGGCTAGTGGGAGTGCCGGTATCCTAGCAGGTGAAGGGGGTGATAACCTTAGACCCCTGGGCCGAGAAGGCCCTGCCTCATCTCTAGCTGGTATAGGAGTCTTCTTACACTCAGGTGTAGCACATGGTGTCGGATCTGGTGTGGGCGTAGCGGATCTTACTGGTGTATGCTCGGAATCGGAATACTCATGCTCAGAAGGGTCATACTCTTCACTAGGAGGAGTATTTCTCCCAGGTATGTGGGTGAGATAACCTGACTCATCAGGGGATTGCTCTCTAGGTGGGGAACGAGACATTTCGACTGCGATAATTAACAAAATTTAATTATTAAGCACATGATAATATCCTTTAATAACCAAAGATGTCATGCGAACTCACAAACAAAACATGCTTTATGTCTTTGAATTGAAAAGTTTCTATTTTTAGTAACTTTTAGCATACCCGATCCATGTCTCCATTATGCACACTCAAATTAAACAAAGGTGATCAAGCTTTGCCTAAGTTAGGGTGTGATTACGAAAGACACATCTTAGTCATGCTAGGGATGTACTCGGGTTCGTAATTTCGTTTGTAAAATATATATATATATATATATATTTTTTTTTTATAGGGTTATAGTGTATGGTTTTGTATAAAACCGGTATTCTCTATAACCTGTGGCTCTAATACCAAATCTGTCACACCCCGCTAAAGCGGAAACACGGGGTATAACAGTTTTCGATAAACAATCCACAAGCATAAAGTTCAACCACCATACATTTAATAAAAATATATTACAAAGTTTAGTAGTAGAAAGTTTATCGTGAAATTACAATCCCGAGATATTTCAAGATAGCATTGTCCAAAAGTTTGTACATCCCCCAAGCATATTCGGATCATACGCAGAACGACCCTTAAAATTTACCTTCTTGATTTCCTTAAGAGCATGTACAAAAATATGGTCAACTACGAGAGTTGGTGAGTTCACAGGTTTTAAATATGCACAAAACATTTTATATGCAAGATTTGATAGTTGGAGCATGTTCGTGCTCAAAAGCTTAACTTGAATACTTAGAGCATATACGTGCTCAAATACTTGGAGCATATCCGTGCTCATTAGTTTAACTTGAAAATTTCATGAGTATTGCTTTACGTATGACTTGAGTCGGTATAACTTAAACTTGGTTGAGCCACTACTAAACCGTCCCCGACCCTTGCTTTTGCCCCGTGTGCCTTGACTCAGAGGTGGTCTCAAGCGCCACATGTTCAATCACTTCTCTAGTATAGTGCACTCCTAGCTCGTCAGCTGTAAGAAGTGGGGTTGGTCAAGCCCAAATAGCGCTATCCACTAATACTATAGGCCCAATTTTCTGGGTTAATAGTAGTGTCGTCTGGGGACTAACTCTTAAATACTCAACATACCAACTATTTAACGTCATACATCTTACTTTTTAAAATGCTTGAGAACAAGCCTTGGCGACTTAACAGCGCAAAACATTTCAATTAACTCATGAATCATTAAAATCGTACTTAAGCATGCTTTTCACCCCAAAATACGTAAAACGATAAAAGAGGGGCTGTGAATACTCACCTTGAGAGTGAACTTGGAAACTTAACGATAGTGCTCAAAATAGGTGCCGCTTCCTTGGTTTCCTATAGTGAAGGTTGCCATAGAGGAAATACATTAATACCCGTTCCTATGTCCAAATGACCCGTCCCAATAACTTATGAAATGCCATTAGGTAGGTTTCAATAACCAAAACCATATTTAGATCAATTATAGACTTATTATGCCTTAACATTATTTTAGAACTTATTATAATCACTTTTCTGAAAATTCAGCAGAAGCTGTCCAATATTTTAGTCAACAAAACCACTATAGAAACATATCTTCCCAAAGGAATGAATTCACAAAAAATTTTGTGGTAATACTATAGTGTGTCAAGAGTAAATCTGCACTTTTTTCATAATTTTTGGATGAGTTTTGATACCTGAAATAATTTCCACAAAGCAGTGTGTCACTGATTTTCGGATCAGTGACATACCTCATTTGTAGCATGCTTTTGGGGTATCAATTCTTTGAATTAGCCCATAATCCTTACATGGGTGTAAACCTTACTCAAAATCCTATCATTTGGAAAAAGATTCACTTAATTTGGGATAAGAAATGAGGAAGTTATGGCCTCCACAAGATAGGTGTTTGAATCTGTCTTCACTGGACAGATTGCACCATTTTCTTGTAAAATCCATTTAAATGCTCAAATCATCTCCAAAATTAGTGTTTTCGGATTTTTTAGAAATCTAACACCTTAAATTGAAGTCTATAAGCAAAAAGCCCAAATTTTGACATGTAGAACATGATTTATGCATGTTGGAAGTAGGTCCATTTTCTGGACAGCAAATCTGCAGAAAGTTAAGATTATGACATTTTGAAATGGTGATCATTTTCCAATTGGTTTAATGAAATAACCATATGTTTTCACACCATAATTAATCATCACATATTCTTGAGATGAAAACCTTTTGATTTATGGACTCATAGCAATCTTTAGATGCTCATCCAACACCCATATGAACAATCTACTAACTAAAGTGATATAAACATCACTTTTATGTTCTTAATCATTTGGATTTAAGAATTTCCATCTTAAGAACATATGTAAGTTAAACTATTCTACATTCAAACATAATCACTATACCATTATCATCAATACTTCAAACTTTATATGCATGCATTCTTTAAGTGAAAGAATAAGCTACTAATGTATCAAAATTCTTTATGCATGAACATCAAACCAAGATTCTTGATGAAAACCAATTTCTTTCTTTGATAATGAAATCAAAACTTGCAACATAACATTGTATCTACCAAAAGTAATCCATTTCATGAACAAAAATCAAATTTTCATAACCTCATCATGCATAATTTCAATATTTCAAGTTAAAACCAAAAATACCTAAATAAGTGATTTTCATAACTTATCAATTTTCAAGACTCTTAATCACATAAGATTGAACAATCTCATCATAAGAGTTTGATTAAACTTGAAATTATTACTAGAATGTTAAATATAAACCAACTAAAACATCAAAATTTTTATACACAAGGTTGTACTTATGATAAGATCAACATATTCATCAAGAACTCAAATTTTCACCATTTAACTTGGTTTTTCATGGAAGATCATTTTATGGCATCACTTTATGAATGTTTTATTCAACAATGATGTCCATTTCACTTCTAAAATCATGAATGAATTACTTCTACACATGCATGAGGGTTTTATAAAGTTCAAACACCAAACTTGAATAAACATGAAGAAAATGATGAAATAGGGTTTTGTACCTTGTGTAGATGATGAGATAAACTTGGAATTCTTGATTTGAAGATGATTTTCACCTTTGTAACTCTTATATTTTCTGGAAATTTGGAGATGAAAGTGTGTGTGTGTGTGTGAGCCGATTGTAGAGAGAGAGAGAGAGAGAAGGTGATGAGTCAAGATACAAATGAGATTATGAGGTTTCAAATTCAAGTTTTGTTTTAAAAAAAAGAATTGAGAGGGAGAGGGAGAGGGAGAGGGAGACCAGCCACATGGCCCCTCCAAGCCCAACCCAAGAGTTTTTTTTTTAAATATCTCAATTTTTCAATTAAATCAGATAAATTGCGAAACGAAAATTTTCAAATTCTCAAATCTCTCTAATTTGAGTAAATTTTTACAATTAAATATATATTCATCTAAATAAATATAAACCTCATAATTTTATGTATTTTAGACTTCCAACATGATTTTTGGCATTTCTGAGATGTGACGGTCGGGCACGGAACTGTTCCGGGCATTCTACGCAACCTCCTAAATTTTCAGGAAACTTTTATCTTAAAAATTTTATGCAATTTAAGGAGTGGCAAATACTTAAATCTTAATTTTTATTAACTTAGAAATTAACCTGAGCACTAATCTTGACGGTTGTCACAGTCTCCCCTACTTCGAGAAATTTCGTCCCGAAATTTAAAGTTTGTCACTTCCGGGACCGCCTCTTGATTAAACAAATGAGGATACTTGCGCTTCATAAAATCCTCTCTTTCCCACGTAAATTCAGGTCCGTGACGCGACTTCCAACGAACCTTTAAAATAGGAATTTTACTTCTCCTTAGTCGCTTAACTTCACGACCCAAAATTTCAACCGGCTCTTCTCTGAAAATAAGTCGTTCGTCCACTAAGATTTCATCTGGGGGTACAATCGCCATCTTGTCAGTTATACACTTCTTTAAATTTGACACGTGGAATGTGTCGTGAATGGCACTCAACTCTTGTGGCAACTTAAGCTTATAAGCTACTGGTCCAATTCTTTCTAATACTTCATATGGACCAATGAATCTTGGGCTTAATTTACCCCTTTTTCCAAATCTCACAACTCCTTTCCATGGAGACACTTTCAGAAGAACCTTGTCACCCTTTTGGAATTCTAAGGGTTTTCTGCGATTATCTGCATAGCTTTTCTGTCAATCTCTTGCAGCTTTAAGCCTGTCTTGTATGGTCGATATTTTGTCGGTAGTCTCCCGTATAATATCAGGCCCAAACAATTGACTGTCACCAATTTCCACCCAACTAAGTGGAGATCGACACTTACGTCCATAAAGAGCTTCGTATGGCGCACATTGAATACTGGTATGGTAGCTGTTGTTATAAGAAAATTCAATCAATGGTAAGTGCTTATCCCAGCTACCTCCAAAGTCTGTAGTACAAGCGCGTAACATGTCTTCCAGAGTCTGGATGGTCCTTTCAGATTGACCATCGGTTTGAGGATGATAAGCAGTGCTCAAATCCAACCTGGTACCCAGAGCTTTCTGAAACGCTTGCCAAAATCGAGAAGTGAAACGACTGTCTCGGTCTGAAATAATGGATAGTGGTACTCCATGACGAGAGACAATTTCATCAATGTATACTTGTGCCAATCTTTCCATTTTGAAATCCTCTCGGATGGGAAGAAAATGCGCGGATTTTGTAAGTCTATCCACAATAACCCAAATTGCATCATTACCTCTTCCTGTTCTGGGTAACTTTGTGATGAAATCCATGGATACTTGGTCCCATTTCCATTGAGGTATCTCCGGTTGCTGCAAAAGTCCAGATGGCTTTTGATGCTCTGCTTTGACTTTAGCACAAGTCAAACATTTACTCACAAATTCAGCAATGTCCTTCTTCATTCCCGGCCACCAATAATATTCCTTTAGCTCCTTATACATTTTGTCGGCTCCCGGGTGAATCGAATACTTCGATTGGTGCGCTTCTTCTAAGATTGACATCCGCAGACCTTCCACTTTTGGTATCCAGACCTTATTCTTGAAATATTGTACCCCATCTGATCGGGTTTCAAATTCTTTTTCTGACTGATGAAGTACTTCATTCTTTAGATTCTCCTCCTTCAGTGCCTCTTTTTGAGCTTCACAGATTTGTGTTTTGAGGCTCGTTTGTACCAACATTCCCATAGCTCGTACTCTTGTTGGTTTTACCTTCTCCTTCCTACTCAATGCGTCTGCTACTACGTTGGCTTTTCCGGGATGATACTTTATCTCACAATCGTAGTCACTGAGTAGTTCCACCCATCTTCGTTGTCTCATGTTTAACATTTTCTGATCAAAGATATGTTGGAGGCTTTTGTGATCAGTGAAAATGATACACTTGGTACCATAAAGATAATGCCTCCAAATCTTTAAAGCGAATACCACTGCTCCTAGCTCCAAATCATGAGTGGTATAATTCTTTTCATGAACTTTAAGTTTCCTTGAAGCATAAGCTATAACTTTATCTCTTTGCATCAATACACATCCCAAACCTTGATGTGATGCATCGCAATATACCACAAAATTTTCTGTACCTTCTGGTAATGCTAGAATTGGCGCGTTGCATAACTTATGCTTCAGCGTTTGAAATGCCTCCTCCTGTTTTTCTCCCCAATCAAACTTCTTATCTTTTTGGGTTAGCGACGTGAGTGGTTGAGCAATCTTGGAAAAATTTTCGATAAATCGTCGATAATAACCTGCCAGGCCAAGAAATTGACGAATTTCCGTCGGTGTCTTAGGAGTTTCCCACTTTTTAATGGCCTCAACCTTTGCTGGATCAACATGAATCCCTTTCTTATTAACCACTTGACCCAGAAAACGTACTTCTCAAAGCCAAAATTCACACTTGGAGAACTTGGCGTACAATTTCTGTTCCTTAAGCAATTCCAACATCAACTTCAGGTGTTGTTCGTGGTCCTTCTTGCTTCGCGAATAAATCAAAATATCATCTATAAGCACGATCACGAACTTGTCCAAGTATGGTCGGCAGACTCTGTTCATCAAGTCCATGAAAACTGCTGGAGCGTTTGTCAGTCCGAAGGGCATAACTAGAAATTCATAGTGACCGTAACGAGTTCTAAACGCCGTTTTGTCGATGTCTTCTTCACGAACTCTCATTTGATGAAACTGTGAAACATTACCCTGCCATAATGTAATGTGCTTCCAATGCCAATAAATCCGGACCGTAAGTCAATCTTTGAAAAGTACGATGCGCCTTGCAATTGATCAAATAAATCGTCGATTCGGGGAAGTGGGTATCGATTCTTTAAGGTCAGCTTATTGAGTTCCCTATAATCAATACACATTCGGAACGTCCCGTCCTTCTTTTTAACAAAAAGTACTGGTGCTCCCCAAGGCGAAGAGCTAGGCCTAATAAATTCCTTGTCGAGTAGCTCTTGCAGTTGTTCTGACAGTTCTTGCATCTCCGAAGGTGCCAAACGGTACGGTGCCTTGGCCACCGGTGCAACTCCTGGAACCAAATCGATACGGAATTCGACTTGTCTCGGTGGAGGTAATCCAGGTAACTCCTCGGGAAATACTTCAGGAAATTCTTGGACTATCGGTATATCTTGCAAACACTTCTCCTTAGGTTCTTTACTTATTACATGCGCCAGAAATGCGTCACATTCTTTCCTCAGGTACTTCCGCATTTTCATACAAGACACCATCTTCAATTTTCTCTTAGATTTTTCTCCAGGTACTATAAGTACTTCTCCTCCCGGTAACGGGATTCGGAGAATCTTCTCGGAACAACTTATCTCCGCGTGGTTCTTTGACAACCAATCCATGCCCACGACTATATCAAAGCTACCTAGCTTTATTGGGATCAAATCTATTTTAAAATCCTTTTCAGCTAAACTTAGAGTACAATTTGGAAGTACATCTTTGACCCTAATTTCTTTCCCATTAGCAAACTCAATGACATAGTCTTCTTTTAATTTTTGTGTCATTTGATTAACTTTCGGTCTAAAATTTAATGACACAAAACTTTTATCTGCTCCAGAATCAAATAGTACAGATGCGGAGTGATTGTTTAAGAGAAACATACCTGTAATCACATTTGGGTCCCGCCTTGCTTCTTCCGCCCCAATTTCAAACACTCGGCCTCTTGCTTGGCCCCTTTGATCCCTCTGTCCAACTGGCCGAATCTGATTCGCATTCGCCCTTCTGTTCACCCTGGGACAGTTGTTTTTAAAATGATCCGGGCTCCCGCATTCGAAACAAACTCTCCTTCCTCCAGCCTTGCAATCCTTTTCGTAATGACCTCCTCGGTGGCACTTGCGACATATAATGCAGTTTCCGACATGTGGCCTATTACACTTGTCACATCTTGGATATGTCCCTTTTCCCTTATCGGCTGCCTGTACCTGAACCCCATAGTTACCCATGATCCTCCGATCCTTTCCCCTCCTTCGGTCATCCTGCCTCCTTAAACCCTCTTCAACTTTCCTCTTTCCTTTGGCTTTGTCACTAGAGAAAAGTCCTGAACGAATTGCATTATTGGTGAGCTTCGTTGCTAAATCCACAGCCTCTTGAAGAGTTTTCGGTTTTCCCGAAGTTACATCTCCTCTAATTTCCGGTGCTAATCCCCAAATGTACCTGTCAACTCGATTTTCTTCTGGTGTCACCAGATGTGGTACAATTTTTGCCAACTCATTGAATCGTGCCGTGTATGTATCTACATCATTGCCTTTCATCTCATGATCCCAGAATTCCGCCTGCAACTTCTGCATTTCACTCCTTGAACAATATTCCCCTTTTATCATCTCTTTGAACTCGTTCCATGTCAGTCCATTTGCTGCATTTCTTCCTCTTGTTTGCACTTGGGTGTTCCACCAAGTCAGTGCTCTCCCTTGTAATAAACAAGTTGCAAATTCTACCTTCTTAGTTTCCGGACATTTACTGATATGAAGGACAGACTCCATTCCTTCTATCCAAGACAGTAATCCAACCGCTCCTTCAGTACCATGGAATTCCTTTGGATTACAAGTCCTAAAGGTCTTATATGTACATTCTCTTTCAACGTTAACACCAGCTCCAGGTTGGTTAGGTGGATTTGCATTTAATCCCGCTGCTATCTGGCTAACTATGGCAGGGAGTGTTGCAAGAATTTGTTCGTTTACAAGCCGAGCAATCTCGGGGTCTTCCCTTCTTGGCGGCATAGTTCTAATTGCAATTTTTTTTTTTAAAATCTAATTAAATTCCATTCCACCATACTAACATGATACGATAATTAAATCATAAAGAATACATTCTTAAAGACTTAGAATCATGCATAATAAAATATATCATAAGCATCCATCATCAAGACATACATCATCCAAACATTTACAAAATATGACAATCCAAAATGAGTCAAGTGTTTTAAAGTCATGGGCTACAAGCCCCAAAAATAATAATTCTAACAACCCAAATCATGCATCAATCACAAACTACATACGCCAATAGTGTACCATCACCAAAGCCAAAATCACTACTAAGAATCCCATCACGGTCGACAAACAAGTGTGCAGCCAGGTCACCATCGCTATAGTCTCCGCTAGCTCTCCAAATATCTTCCCTATCATCTCATCACTAGATCCCATCATCGATATCATCCCTTTTGTAATATTGTCAGTCATACTCATCATTTCCCTAAGTGAGTCAATGGAATGCTCATGGTAATCAACTTGCAACCTAAACCGTTCCATACTCCGAGACAAACTCCTAACCCAGTATGTCTCAGCCTCAGTCATGCCGGCTAGTGGGAGTGCCGGTATCCTAGCAGGTGAAGGGGGTGATAACCTTAGACCCCTGGGCCGAGAAGGCCCTGCCTCATCTCTAGCTGGTATAGGAGTCTTCTTACACTCAGGTGTAGCACATGGTGTCGGATCTGGTGTGGGCGTAGCGGATCTTACTGGTGTATGCTCGGAATCGGAATACTCATGCTCAGAAGGGTCATACTCTTCACTAGGAGGAGTATTTCTCCCAGGTATGTGGGTGAGATAACCTGACTCATCAGGGGATTGCTCTCTAGGTGGGGAACGAGACATTTCGACTGCGATAATTAACAAAATTTAATTATTAAGCACATGATAATATCCTTTAATAACCAAAGATGTCATGCGAACTCACAAACAAAACATGCTTTATGTCTTTGAATTGAAAAGTTTCTATTTTTAGTAACTTTTAGCATACCCGATCCATGTCTCCATTATGCACACTCAAATTAAACAAAGGTGATCAAGCTTTGCCTAAGTTAGGGTGTGATTACGAAAGACACATCTTAGTCATGCTAGGGATGTACTCGGGTTCGTAATTTCGTTTGTAAAAAATATATATATATATATATATATATATTTTTTATAGGGTTATAGTGTATGGTTTTGTATAAAACCGGTATTCTCTATAACCTGTGGCTCTAATACCAAATCTGTCACACCCCGCTAAAGCGGAAACACGGGGTATAACAGTTTTCGATAAACAATCCACAAGCATAAAGTTCAACCACCATACATTTAATAAAAATATATTACAAAGTTTAGTAGTAGAAAGTTTATCGTGAAATTACAATCCCGAGATATTTCAAGATAGCATTGTCCAAAAGTTTGTACATCCCCCAAGCATATTCGGATCATACGCAGAACGACCCTTAAAATTTACCTTCTTGATTTCCTGAAAAGCATGTACAAAAATATGGTCAACTACGAGAGTTGGTGAGTTCACAGGTTTTAAATATGCACAAAACATTTTATATGCAAGATTTGATAGTTGGAGCATGTTCGTGCTCAAAAGCTTAACTTGAATACTTAGAGCATATACGTGCTCAAATACTTGGAGCATATCCGTGCTCATTAGTTTAACTTGAAAATTTCATGAGTATTGCTTTACGTATGACTTGAGTCGGTATAACTTAAACTTGGTTGAGCCACTACTAAACCGTCCCCGACCCTTGCTTTTGCCCCGTGTGCCTTGACTCAGAGGTGGTCTCAAGCGCCACATGTTCAATCACTTCTCTAGTATAGTGCACTCCTAGCTCGTCAGCTGTAAGAAGTGGGGTTGGTCAAGCCCAAATAGCGCTATCCACTAATACTATAGGCCCAATTTTCTGGGTTAATAGTAGTGTCGTCTGGGGACTAACTCTTAAATACTCAACATACCAACTATTTAACGTCATACATCTTACTTTTTAAAATGCTTGAGAACAAGCCTTGGCGACTTAACAGCGCAAAACATTTCAATTAACTCATGAATCATTAAAATCGTACTTAAGCATGCTTTTCACCCCAAAATACGTAAAACGATAAAAGAGGGGCTGTGAATACTCACCTTGAGAGTGAACTTGGAAACTTAACGATAGTGCTCAAAATAGGTGCCGCTTCCTTGGTTTCCTATAGTGAAGGTTGCCATAGAGGAAATACATTAATACCCGTTCCTATGTCCAAATGACCCGTCCCAATAACTTATGAAATGCCATTAGGTAGGTTTCAATAACCAAAATCATATTTAGATCAATTATAGACTTATTATGCCTTAACACTATTTTAGAACTTATTATAATCACTTTTCTGAAAATTCAGCAGAAGCTGTCCAATATTTTAGTCAACAAAACCACTATAGAAACATATCTTCCCAAAGGAATGAATTCACAAAAATTTTTGTGGTAATACTATAGTGTGTCAAGAGTAAATCTGCACTTTTTTCATAATTTTTGGATGAGTTTTGATACCTGAAATAGTTTCCACAAAGCAGTGTGTCACTGATTTTCGGATCAGTGACATACCTCACTTGTAGCATGCTTTTGGGGTATCAATTCTTTGAATTAGCCCATAATCCTTACATGGGTGTAAACCTTACTCAAAATCCTATCATTTGGAAAAAGATTCACTTAATTTGGGATAAGAAATGAGGAAGTTATGGCCTCCACAAGATAGGTGTTTGAATCTGTCTTCACTGGACAGATTGCACCATTTTCTTGTAAAATCCATTTAAATGCTCAAATCATCTCCAAAATTAGTGTTTTCGGACTTTTTAGAAAGCTAACACCTTAAATTGAAGTCTATAAGCAAAAAGCCCAAATTTTGACATGTAGAACATGATTTATGCATGTTGGAAGTAGGTCCATTTTCTGGACAGCAAATCTGCAGAAAGTTAAGATTATGACATTTTGAAATGGTGATCATTTTCCAATTGGTTTAATGAAATAACCATATGTTTTCACACCATAATCAATCATCACATATTCTTGAGATGAAAACCTTTTGATTTATGGACTCATAGCAATCTTTAGATGCTCATCCAACACCCATATGAACAATCTACTAACTAAAGTGATATAAACATCACTTTTATGTTCTTAATCATTTGGATTTAAGAATTTCCATCTTAAGAACATATGTAAGTTAAAATATTCTACATTCAAACATAATCACTACACCATTATCATCAATACTTCAAACTTTATATGCATGCATTCTTTAAGTGAAAGAATAAGCTACTAATGTATCAAAATTCTTTATGCATGAACATCAAACCAAGATTCTTGATGAAAACCAATTTCTTTCTTTGATAATGAAATCAAAACTTGCAACATAACATTGTATCTACCAAAAGTAATCCATTTCATGAACAAAAATCAAATTTTCATAACCTCATCATGCATAATTTCAATATTTCAAGTTAAAACCAAAAATACCTAAATAAGTGATTTTCATAACTTATCAATTTTCAAGACTCTTAATCACATAAGATTGAACAATCTCATCATAAGAGTTTGATTAAACTTGAAATTATTACTAGAATGTTAAATATAAACCAACTAAAACATCAAAATTTTTATACACAAGGTTGTACTTATGATAAGATCAACATATTCATCAAGAACTCAAATTTTCACCCTTTAACTTGGTTTTTCATGGAAGATCATTTTATGGCATCACTTTATGAATGTTTTATTCAACAATGATGTCCATTTCACTTCTAAAATCATGAATGAATTACTTCTACACATGCATGAGGGTTTTATAAAGTTCAAACACCAAACTTGAATAAACATGAAGAAAATGATGAAATAGGGTTTTGTACCTTGTGTAGATGATGAGATAAACTTGGAATTCTTGATTTGAAGATGATTTTCACCTTTGTAACTCTTATATTTTCTGGAAATTTGGAGATGAAAGTGTGTGTGTGTGTGTGTGAGCCGATTGTAGAGAGAGAGAGAGAGAGAAGGTGATGAGTCAAGATACAAATGAGATTATGAGGTTTCAAATTCAAGTTTTGTTTTAAAAAAAAGAATTGAGAGGGAGAGGGAGAGGGAGACCAGCCACATGGCCCCTCCAAGCCCAACCCAAGAGTTTTTTTTTTAAATATCTCAATTTCTCAATTAAATCAGATAAATTGCGAAACGAAAATTTTCAAATTCTCAAATCTCTCTAATTTGAGTAAATTTTTACAATTAAATATATATTCATCTAAATAAATATAAACCTCATAATTTTATGTATTTTAGACTTCCAACATGATTTTTGGCATTTCTGAGATGTGACGGTCAGGCACGGAACTGTTCCGGGCATTCTACGCAACCTCCTAAATTTTCAGGAAACTTTTATCTTAAAAATTTTATGCAATTTAAGGAGTGGAAAATACTTAAATCTTAATTTTTATTAACTTAGAAATTAACCTGAGCACTAATCTTGACGGTTGTCACAATAAAGCTCTTGAAGATCCTAATTAGATCAATGTCATGCAGGATGAGCTTCAAGAGTTGGAAAGAAATAAAGTCTGGACCCTAGTTCCCCTTCCTAAAGGAAAATTTGCAATTGGGACTAAATGGGTTTTTGGAAATAAAAAGGATGAGGATGGCAATATAATCAAAAACAAAGCTAGATTGGTTGCTCAGGGATATTGCCATGAAGAGGGTATTGATTATGATGAAACCTTTGCTTCTGTGGCTAGACTAGAAGCAATTAGAATCTTCTTAACCTATGCTCCACACAAAGGGTTCAAAGTATATCAAATGGATATTAAATCTGCCTTCCTAAATGGAAAATTGAATGAAGAAGTATATGTCCAGCAACCACCTGGATTTGAAAGTACAAAGTTTCCTAACTATCATTATAATCTTGATAAAGCTCTGTATAGACTTAAACAAACTCCAAGAACATGGTATGCAACTCTGTCCACATTTCTGATTAATAATGGTTTTGAAAAAGGTACAATTGATACAACCCTGTTCATCAAAAGATACAAAAATGAGATGCTTTTTGTACAGATATATGTTGATGATATTATCATTGGCTCTACAAATCAAAAGTATTGTGACAGGTTTTTAGAGTTGATGAATAGTGAATTTGAGATGAGTGTCATGGGAGAATTAACATTCTTTCTAGGATTACAAGTAAAACAAACGTTAGAGGGTACTTTTATAAGTCAATCTAAGTACATCTCTGATATTTTGAAAAAGTACAAGGTCAATGATTCAACTTCTATGAAAACACCTATAGCCACAAGAGTCAAACTTGACTCTGAACCTTCAAGAAAATCTGTACATGTTAAGAGTTACAGAGGCAAGATAGGATCACTTCTATACTTAACTGAAAGTAGGCCAGATATAATGTTTGTAACCTGTCTCTATGCTAGATATCAAGCAAAACCAAAAGAATCTCATTTATCTGTTGTCAAAAGAGTGTTTAAATACCTTAGAGGCACACCCTCAATGGCTCTCTGGTATCCAAAACTCTCTAGTTTTGATTTAACAACATATACTGATGCAGATCATGCAGAATGCAAGCTAGACAGGAAAAGTACCTCTGGATGCTGTCAATTTTTGGGTAACAAGCTAGTGAGTTGGTCATCCAAGAAGCAAAACTGTGTTTCAACTTCTACTGCACAGGCAAAATATGTTGTTGCTGCTATTTTTTGCTCCCAAGTCATTTGGATGAAAACTCAACTCAGAGACTATGGATTACAATATGACATAATACCCATTTTGTGTGACTCCAGAAGTGTCATTGCCATCTCTGCAAATCCAGTACAACATTCCAAGACAAAGCTTATTGATGTCATGTATCATTTCCTTAATAACCATGTTGAGAAAGATATAATTGGGATGTATTTTGTACCAACTAATCTCCAACTTGCTGATATTTTCACAAAAGCCTTTGATGAACGTAGGTTCAATTTCTTAATTAGCAAGTTGGGAATGCTGAACATGTCTACTAACATAAAATAACTTCAGAGTCTTTGATCACTACATTAGAGCCTCTAACACGAGTAGCATGTTTGAACTCAGAGTCTCTGAGACCTGTTTCAGAGACTCTGGACTTCTAACAAAGCATGGTCAAAATCATTTTTCTTATATACCTATAAGCATCAATCTAGGGGGAGCAAAGAAAAGAATCCATCATCTGTCAAGGGGGACCTAAAGAACTTTGAAAGCTTTAGAGTCTCTTACCTTCATATCAGAGCCTCTGATCTTATCTCTGATATTCATATTAGAGTCTTTGAACATTTAATGAAATGATTCTTTTACAAAGAAAGGAATGCTTCTCATTCTTATAATTTGCCTTTTTCTTTTTCCGAACTTGATTCTTTTCAAAATTCAAGTATCCAAGAGATTATCCTTTAGTCTCTGATATTGTTTTCAGAATCTCTGCTATATTATACTCTGAAGAAATATCCGAACACTTGATCTCAATATTCTTGGATATTCTTTTAATCAAGTTTAAATTCTTTTATTAATAAAATTATTTTGATAAATTGAAAATTATTAAGAAAATATTTTAACAAAAAAGGGGTAAATTTTCTTAAAAGAAGGGTGTGTGTGGATTATTTTTGTAGATAACTATCAGATTTAAATCAAAAATTCATCTGACGGTTATCTGACATCAGCGTCCTTTCATCATTCCTCTACACGTGTACCCTATCTATTAGTGAGTTGATGGAACATTTTCCTGACATGGGAACTCACAATCGCCGTTTCCATAGCCTCACTCCCAGTCCCGTTGTCCATAAAAAACCCATTTCCTCCTCATTTCATTCTTTACGATCTCATAATTTCCCTCAACCATTTTTCTCTCTCTAAATCTTCAAGCAAGAAACCTTCAATAATGGTGAATCAAGCTCAAAACTCAGACGACACTAGTCGAATCGTTCCAAGTTTAAACCTAGTACAGTTTGATGTTCCAGTCAAAGGAAATAACTACCACTTATACATCACCCCAGCCAAGTTCGACGAACCGTTTCGTCTTCTACTAGAATTTTTCAGCCGGTGTGAACTGAATGTTGCCCTAACTGACTACGCTCAATATGTTCATCTAAGGTATGTACAACAATGATGATATTCCAGTGAATACAGTGATGAACAAGGAGGACTAGTCGGCTACATTGACCTAGTCGATCAAGGCATCAACATCTACATCACACCCGACACCTTGACTCGAAGATTCTGCCTACCGACTACGAGAGAACTCCAAATCCGATAGTTTGAAAAACCACCAACTCCTGAAGTTCTTCTACAGTTTCTTCATCATTTTGTTTACAACAAGGAAATTACCCGCCTAAGCCAGTTCAAACGCCAATATCATCCCCCGACATGGAACTTCATGTTTAGTGTGTTGAATCGCACACTAACATGTAAAATCGGTAGTCAAGACCAAACACATCCAACCATCTTAGCCATCATGTACGCCCTTTTCTTCAACCTAAGTATCAACCTGGCTAATTTACTTTTTGGTGAACTTTTGACTGCAGCGGACAAAAAAAAATAAGGATCTCTCAAAAGGAAAACAACCAATTTCTGTTTTGTTTCCTAGATTCATTTCTTTGGTTATTCGACGAGCCATGGAACAAAAATCTTTCACTGAGGAGGGCCAAAGAACACCACTGTTTGTGATGAATTCATTTAAACCCAATGTTGTTCCTCCTTACCCAAATGACAAAAGATTCCCAAAATACATGATTGAGTACCTCCCTGCTGATTCTGAAGACTGTATCTTCCTTAGTAGTGTTGCCCACCATCAGAACCGATGGTGGGATCCCCAACACATTTAGGATTTGAGACTGAGTTAGAATCAGAGAGTGAAATCTCTGAGGCTACTCAACAACATCACAGAGAGCAACCAGAGGGTGGCTCTATGGAAGTGAGTGAGAGAAGAGAAGATAACCCTCCCTCCGACGAAGAGCATAACTCTGTCAGAGTTGAGGAAGGTGAGGATACGAGTATTCAAGAGGGTGAGTTTCTTAACCTAGAGGTCAAGCGAAGTAAGGTAGAAAAAGATGCCCAAGTAGGCACAAGTGAGAGAATCCAAAACCCAACTCCTCGTGCTACAAAATCTACTATTCAGGGTGGTCCAACACCCATGGATTTAAAACAGAGGTGCACACCTCGAGCCCTACCCAAACCAACCTCTTAGAGGCACATTCTTCTGCCTCTGAACCAAGCACCAAAGGAGAACCCTCTGAAATAGCTAAGTCCTCCCAAAAAGACTTTGCCAAAGACAAAAGTACTCAATTTCCCAGGGTATTATACCTACCCACACACATGATGCCTCTGTTGCTCATAATATAGGTGTCCGTACTTTAGTCTAAGAGAGACTCCATATATCTCCTAGGGATTTTCTATCATAGAGACAATGGCATGACTTAGTTGTACAAGGACTCTTTGGCCTGGACAGCAAGGTGTCCACTCACGTTAGGTTCTCTTCTTCTTCTGACTCTGATTTAGAGGATGCGAGACGTATTAGAACCATTATAGAGAAATCCTTGAAAAAGGATTCTCAAGGATTAATGGGAAGTCCTTCCAGAGCCAACATCAAAACCACTCCGAAAGAAGGCCCCTCTGTTCTCGAGGTAAATTAGAATCATGCGTTGATTCTAAGTTTTCCCACTCTGACTATGTCACCAAGGAAACAAAAAAAATATTTGGTGTTGAAGTCAGAGGATATTTTAAGTATCTAAAACTTCAACTTAAGAATACCTCAGAGGCCTCTGCCTCAAACTCTGAAGTTGCAAAGCTCACTTCAGAGGTCTCTGAGCTGCGCACTACACTGAACTCTCAAAGTTCAAGGATGGAGACTCTGGAAAAGCTAGTTATTGGCAATTCCTTAGTCTTATCAAAGGAGATTGAATAAGCAAAGGCAGAGCTCCTAAAGGCTATCTGTTAGATCACAGATTTATTGGATTCAAGATCATCCAATCTGAATACTGGAATCTGAAGCTAAAGCTGAAAAGCCACTCTCGATATTAGTCTAATGTTACGTTTGTAATAAATGTCAAAGTTAATTATTGTGTTAATTATAGTACTCCCTCCGTCCCAAAATAAATGTACACAATGAAAATGGCACACAATTTTAGGAATGTGCAATTATTACACTTTTTAAATAACCAAAATACACTTTTACCCTTGAAAATAGAGAGAGAAACTTTCTCCACCTTATAATTAAGGGTAAAATGGGAAATTGGAAACTTACTTTTGAAAGTGGACATTTATTTTGGGACAAACTAAAATAGTAATGTGGACACTTAATTTGGGACGGAGGGAGTATTTAATATAAGTCCTAAATATCTAATAATAGATATTTAGTTCAGGATATTTTGTTTTACATAATATCTAGTTTAGATATTATGTTAGTAATAGAAGTTAGGTGAGATCTGATATATCTCACAAACTGATCACTCTCACACAATCCTATCATCGACCCAACACTATTCATTAGAGAGAAAGTGAGAGAGCTTAAATAGTGAAGAACATCAACCGTGTAATCCATCGTTTGTAATCGAAAGAGGTTGGTAATCTATATATGTTTGTTGTTTGATTATCTGGTAAATATCGTGTTCAATCACACGGACCCACAATTGGTATCAGAGCATTGGACTAGATTAAAATCAAACTTTTCAAGAACTCTCTGTGTTCTTCATTTTCAAACACTGTACCATCGATCAATCTTCAAACAGTGTTTGTTTTTAAAATCAAAAGGTTATATCCTGTTGTACTTGGTTAGTCGATCACTTGGTCAAATTTTGGTGTCGAAAAACGACTTCCAGATTGGTGTATTTTGAATGTTTACAGAACGATTTATCGAAAAAGACTCCACACCGGTCGCACCAACTATACACCGATCGAAGGTAATACCGGTCGAAACAATACTCCGGTCACTACAACGATCCGGTTGTACAGTCCGGTCGACATTTCTTCGGTCAGGATACCGGTCGAAGCAATAGTCCGGTCAATACATCACACCGGTCGACACATTATACCGGTCACAACATTATACCGGTCGACTCCACTTTTGCGCCATCAACTGCTCGCGCAAGTATCACTTTTGCGCCATCAACTACTCACGCAAAAGTCCTTTCGCGAGATCAACTGCTCACGCAAATCTTCAAAACGCGAGACCTACTTGTCACGCAAACTTTGTTTTGCGCCAACCTTTACTCGCGCAAAGTTCCATTTCTCGCGACCCGCTTCTCGCACAAAGTCCAATTTTGCGCCAGCTTCTTCTAACGCAAAGTTTATTTTTCCGCCACCTTCACTTAGCGCAATTTAAGCTTTTTGCGCCAGTTCCTGACTTTATCTAGACTAACGATCTGTACAAGTTCTTATTGCGCATTATTCGAACAAGATGACTTCAAGAGAAGCTCTAGCGATCGGAACTGACTCAAAGCTACCAGTACTCTTCAGGGGAGAGTATGAGCAGTGGAAAGATCGGTTCATGGACTTCATTGAAAGACATGATTTGGGTGTTTTAATTAGGAAGGAGTTACGGCACCTGTTTGGAGGACTCCTTCAGAGGTAACTGATGAGCAACCATATCAACTTAAGTTTGAGGAACTAGATGGTGAAGACCTAAAAAGAGCAAAAACTGATAGATTAGCAAAGTCTTTCATTCTTCAAGGCATAGCAAATAAAATATATGTTAAGATAGACAGTTACAAAGCTTCAGGCAAACAGATGTGGGATCAACTAGAGAAAATGATGCTTGGTTCCAAAGTTGGTAACCAGCTCAAGATATCCAACTGCCTTAACAACTATGAAGAATTCAAAGGCAGAGTTGGAGAATCTCAAGCAGAAACATACGACAGATTTGTGACCTTGCTGAATAAGTTAAGCAAGAACAAGGTCAATAAATCATAAATAGAACTGAATGTCAAATTCCTAAGCATCCTTCAGCCTGAATGGAAAAGGTTTACATGACAGATGAAGCAAATCAAATATATGAACGATATTCCACTTCATGAGGTATATGAAACCTTTAAGCAGAATGAGGAAGAGGTGGATGAAATCATGGATGAAAAGAGACAGACTGAGAAGACAGTTGATGAATCAGTTGCTCTTGTTGTGAAGAAGAAAAAGAAGAAGAAGATGATTATGTTTGAATCAGATGAGGTTGAAACTGAAGCGAACTCTGACTCTGACGACTGTGAACAACTAAAGCAGGCTATGCTTATGTTGACTAAGGCTTTTCAAAAGAAGTTCTACAAAAAGCCGAGCTCGAACAGGTCAGAGGTATTCATCTGGTCCTAGTAACTATATTCACAAAGAGAGGTTTGAAGGAAAGAGAATAAAGGAAAGGAAGCCAGAAGAGACAAGGTTTAAAGTAGTAGAGATCAACCAACCAGAACCTCCAAAGTGCTACAACTGTGGTAGACTTGGACATTTTGCAAAAGACTGCCGAAGACCCAAAGTTCGGAACTCTGACTACTACAAGAACAAAATGCTTCTAGCCAAGCAACAGGAAGCTGGAAAAGCGTTGATGGCAGAAGATGAGTTCTGGCTTGATCAATCAGACGAAGAAGATGAGAATGAAGAGAATGATGAGAAAGCACACCTATGCTTCATGGGAAAGCTGGAGATAGAAGGTGAAGCAGATTCCGATGAAGATGATAACGAAGAGGTATGTGATTTAGATAAGTCAGGTTTCTTAAATCAAATGCATGCCATGATGTTAAAACTCCAAGAATTAGAGTCGAAACTTAAGCGTGAAAAGGGTGTTATTCTTGAACAAAACCAGTCAATACAGAAACTTTGCAATGACCTTGCTGAGAATAAAGTATTGATTGAGACTTTACACAAAAACATTGACACCAGCGCAAAAGAACAGACCATAATTCTTAAAGAGGTTGCGGAAACAAAGACTAAATTGAGAAAGAGTGAGTTTGACTTCAAAGAGCTTACGAAAATGTATTCTTTGTGTTCCGAAGAAAACATTTCTTTACTTGCAAAATTAAAAGCATTGGAAGAGAAGTTATACAAATTGGGTCAAACTGAACAAACAATTCATCTAAACAAACCCAAAGAGGGAATAGAGAGTTGGGGACTTGGTTATGAGAACCCTCATTACCTTAAAAAAGGTATATCTGAAGTGCCTGCACTTTATGATTTTACCTTCTTAAGACTTTCTTACCAATTCCCTGATCTTAAAGTTTTTTGTATTGGACTGTCTAAAGAGGATGAAGCCAAGGAAACTGAAAAACGAAAGAAATCATCTAAAGTTCACCTTCCATTTTACTATGTGAAGATGAATAATAGTTATGATTCTATTCAATCAAAATCTCTTTCAAATGACTTCTTTCAGGGTTATTCTGTAAAAGAAATGGAGGTGAAGCCTATTAATGGTAAAATTTACGTCCCTCCTCTCGTTTTGGAAAGTAAAGTTTCTGAACTTGAGACATCTTTAACAGATGAAATACATTTGATTGATATTGAACAAAAAGTTTTTTCAATTGTGCTTAAGAGTATTGTTCTTTCTAAATCATCAAAGGCTTCAAAATCTGATGACATGTTTGGTTCAACTGATGGACGGTATGATTTTCTAAACTCTGACGGTGGTTAGGATGATTTTTTTGATCAATTTGATTTTAGTGCCAAACTTCCTCATCGTTCATCTTTTGTTGTGAAATCCTTGGGAAAATCCAGTATTTTTGCTAAACGCTAATCATCAACGAAAGTTGATAAAACAGTTTCTGTGAAAACTAAGAATGCTAAAGGTAAGAAGAAATCTCAGCATTCACAGAAACCGATCACTACTGGTAAGCTAAAGAAGAAGCATTCATTTGGAACTCACAATTCTAACTCAATAGTTTCAAATGTTTCAGATCCGAGCAAGAAAAGGATAGGAGTTAAATCTCAATGGCAACCAAAACAGGAGATTGACAACACTGATAAATCTTTTTGTAGTGTTGATTGTAATAAGACTACGCCTAGTAAAGATGTTTTGATTGCTGATATTTCTATTTTGAAACCAAAACTTGTCGTTTTTCGCAAGAAATACTCTTCTGCTAGAAAGTTTTCATATTATGATAAACATGTTTCTACTTCTTGTCAAGATTCTGATGTTTGGTTTCGCACATATCATGTTCACTCTTATCATACTAATTCTTCATTTGATTCTCAAAAGAAAAGAGGACCCAATTTCAAATGGGTACCAAAATAATATACTAACACTGTAGGACCCATTTACAAGCGGGTACCTTAATATCTGGTTTCGTAATTTCTCTTGTCCAGACCCGTCATATGTGGTACTTGGATAGCGGGTGTTCCAAGCATATGACAGGGCAGAAAGGGATGTTTTCCAATTATACTGATAAATATTACAGGACAGTTAGATTTGGGAACAACCAGTTTTCACCAATACTGGGATATGGTGATATGGTACAAGAAACATCATGATTAAGAAGGTGAGCTATGTTGAAGGCTTAAGACACAACCTGTTCAGTATAGGCCAATTCTGTGACAAAGGCTTAGAGGTCAATTTCAAAACCAAGGGGTGTTCTGTTCGTACTGAAGAAAGCAAGGAACACTTGGTAGGCACTCGAAAGTCAGACCTCTACACAATCAATTTGTCAAACGTCCAGACTGACAAACAGGTATGTCTACTCTCTGAAGCCTCGATGCAGCATAGCTGGCTATGGCATCGACGACTCTCTCACCTCAACTTTAGGTACATAAACAAGTTGGTCAGTGAAAATCTAGTTAAAGGACTTCCAGAGCTGAAATATGAAAAAGAACACCTGTGTGCAGCATGTGAAAAGGTAAAGATGAAGAGAGCTCCACATAAACCAAAGCCTGAACCGAGTACCAACTCTCTGTTAGAGTTGTTGCATATGGACTTATGCGATCCGATGCGAACGCAAAGTCTAGGCGGAAAGAAGTACATACTAGTTATCGTGGACGATTACTCGCGATACACTTAGGTCAAATTTCTACGTTCAAAAGATGAGACACCTGATGTTCTCATTACATTCCTGAAGATGACCCAGGTAAATCTGCATAAACCAGTCAAGCTTCTCAGAATTGACAACGACACAGAGTTTAAGAACAAAACAGTTCAAGAATATCTCGAATCGGTTGAGATATCACATCAATACTCTGCTGCTCGTACGCCTCAACAGAATGGAGTGGTCGAAAGAAGAAATCGTATGCTAGTCGAGGCTGCTCATACTATGCTAAGTCAATCTGACTTACCCCTATTTATGTGGGCTGAAGCTGTATCGACTTCGTGCTACACTCATAATCGATCCATGATACACCGTAAATTCAAGAAGACTCCTTATGCGTTAATCAACAACCGAACACCGACAATCAAATATTTCCATATCATTGGGTGTAAGTGTTATGTTCTAAACGATAGAGAGAGTCTGAACAAGTTCAGTGCCAAGGTGGACGAAGGCATCTTTATTGGTTATTCCTCTACATCTACTGCATATCGTGTATACTTGAAGAAGTCAAAAACAGTTGTTGAAAGCGTAAACGTCACATTTGATGAAGATATGGCTTCTGAACAACACAGTTCAGAACCCGTGATAACCGGAGTACTAGCTTCTGGGAAAAACAGTCCAGAACCTGCGTCTCAAGCGATCAAATCAGATGAAGCATCAACGTCTACTAATCATTTATCTGATTTAGATTTATTATTTGAACTGTTTTATGATGAATTTCTTGGATCTAATGTGAAGAAATCTATTGTGGTTGACAAGATGGAAGACTTAACCACTACTCATCCAACCAGTTCAGATATCTCTATTGAATCCAACTCCTCGATTCAGCTAGAAATTCCAGTTCAAATGCCGACTCCAAAAGTTGAAGTTGTGACAAATAATGAAGAGACAGAAGTTGTTGTATCATTAGGATGTTCTGTATAAACTGATCTACAGACGGACCAAGTTGTACCTGTTGAGCCTTCTGCACATACTACTTCAAATGCAACCATCATTCCTCCTGAACAACCTTAAAAAGGTACCAGTGGATTCTTAGATGATAATATTGATATATATTCATAAAATCCACTCCCTCATGAACATAAATGGACCAAAGAGCACCTGATAAGCAAGATCATTGGCGATCCAACCAAACCGGTGCAAACTAGGTCAACTTCAATGAATATGTGTATGCATGAATCCTTTCTGAGCAAGATCGAGCCATCTCGCGTATCCGAGGCTCTTGTCGATTCAGACTGGGTGACTGCAATGCAAGAAGAGCTGAATCAGTTCGACGCACTTAAAGTCTGGAGACTCATACCCAAACCTCAAGGTAAAACCATTATAGGTACGAAATGGGTTTTCAAAATCAAGAAAGATGAAGATGGTACCGTAATAAGAAACAAAGCAAGACTTGTTGCGAAAGTATACAGGCAAGAGGAAGGAATAGACAACAACGAGACTTATGCTCTTGTGGTGCGTTTAGAGGCAATTCGAATGTTTTGGACTACGTAGCTCACAAGAACTTCACTGTCTTTCAAATAGACATGAAGACCGCCTTTCTGAATGACATTCTAAGGGAAGAAGTCTACGTCTCGCATCCAGAAGGCTCTGTCAATCAAGAGAAACCGAATCATGTCTACATTCTCGACAAAGCACTCTATGGACTGAAACAAGCTCCTCGCGCCTGGTATGATGTCCTATCTCAATTTTTAGTCAAGTATAGTTTTACAAAAGGTACGGTAGATACCACTTTGTTTATTAAAAAGGAGAAAGCCGATATCATTCTTATTCAAATCTATGTGGATGATATTATTTTTGGCTCTACAAATCCTAAGTACTGTAAGAATTTTTCAAACCTTATGGTGTCAAGATTTCAGATGAATATGATGGGAGAGATGAACTTCTTTCTCGGATTACAAGTCAAACAATTTTCATCGGGGATTTTATCAATCAATCAAAATACATTCTTGTATTCTTCGGAATATCAAAATGGAAAATTCTAAACCGATTGGTACCCCAATGGCACCAGGTACTAAGATCGACACTGATCCTTCTAGAAAGGTTGTTGATGTTAGGACTTACAGAGGGATGATAGGTTCTTTGATGTATCTTACTTCTAGTAGGCCAGATATAATGTTCTCTACATGCTTTTGTGCTAGATATCAGGTCAATCCCAAAGACTCCCATTTGTCTGCAGTTAAGCGCATTTTTTGGTATATGAAGGGGACTGCAGATCTTGGTCTGTGGTATCCTAAAGATACTAGCTTTGAACTAACAACATATACAGATGCAGATCATGTTGGTTGTATCCTAGAAAGGAAGAGCACGTCAGGTCATATACAGTTCCTCGGTGATAAACTCGTAAGTTAGGCATCAAAGAAGCAACTTTGTGTCTCAACTTCAACGGCCGAAGCAGAATATGTGGCTGCTGCTAGCTGCTGTTCTCAGGTCTTGTGGATGAGAACACAACTGCGTGACTACGGTTTTCACTTCAACAAAATCCCGATCTACTATAACTCAAAGAGCGCCATCGCGATAACAACGAATCCTGTTCAGCACACCAAGACCAAACACATAGATGTCAGGTATCATTTTATCAAAGATAATGTCGAAAAAGGAACAATTGAACTTTTCTTTGTAAAAACTGATTATCAGCTTGCAGATTTGTTTACCAAAACTTTAGACAAAAATAGGTTCACCTTTCTTGTCTCTAAGCTTGGTATGCTAAATCTTAAGACATAATCAGTAGTTACCTATCAAAGTTTTCTAATTGTATACTCTTTCATCATTTCTTCATTCTCATTTCTAAATGATATCTGCACTTTAAATATTCTGTACAAGATCCAAGGGGGAGTATGATAAGAAATTGACAGATGGTCAATATTAATTTGAGGAGAAGACTCATTAATTTCTGCATTTACCTTTTTGATGTCAAAATTTTGTGATGCATGATTTTAGGGGGAGTTTTACAAATCCAAAAATTTAGGATATGACTTCTGATTATTTCAGATCTGAACTCGTACTTTCATTGTTTTACTGGTTTTTGTCTTTTAAATGTGAATAACGTTACTTTGACTATGACATAAAACTTTTGCAGTTTGAGAGACGCTTACATGTTCATATCTTTATGACTTTAAGCTTAGCTTAATGAGATGTAAGATCGCACGTAAAGGTATAATCCTTTATCTTAATCTCATATATGGTTGAAAGAAGGACAACTTTCAATCATAGAAAACATTGTTTTTAAAAGTTCAAACCACTTCCAGAATCTCAAACCGATTTCATGAATTGGAAGTGTGCGTTTAAATGTTTTCAAGATCTACTTTGTGCTTTAACTGAGATAGTTAAACCATTTTAAGCATCATATGCTTTCTAGAAAAACCATGGGATCTGTGTGCTAGGACTTAACACAACTTCTATGGATACACGTTAACCAGTGTTTCCTACCCAAGAGGTTAATCCATAGTGATTGAGTGTGAGAAATCAAAAAGAAATGAGTGTGGGTTGTGTGAGGAGAAATAATGCAAAAGAGAGTTCGGTTAGAAGTAAACTGAATGTTTAAAAGAAAGAGGGTGTGAGAACAGATTTAAAAGAATATTAGAACTCTGGACCAACTACTTTCAGAGTCGGGCAGCCACATTTCTAGTGTTTCACATTTCTTTGGTGAATATTATTGAAACAGGCAACTATACCATCCCAACTATTAATTAACCCCACCAGCTATTCATTTTCTTCTTAAAAGGAAAATGTTTCATTTTCAAAGGGGAAGCAACACATTTACTATCTGATTTTCATTCGGAAAATCTGGATATTGAAAAGAAGGAAGTCTGCCCCACCTTCGCACTTCACTCATGCACATTGAGTCTATGTTTAACTTACTATTGTCTCAGTGGTTTACACAATTTTGAGCCTTATTAAGTAATCATCCGTGCTTAATTCTTTCTATCACATGCACGAACACACAAGGAATTTGTTTCTTTGTCATAACGTTCATAGAAATTACCTTTGTGGTGTTTCGATGATTGAATGGAAGCCCTGGGGGAGTAACCATCAAAAAGCTCCTTTCCAATGTGTATTAGTTACACACAATACCTTTGTGTTACTGACAATCATGTTAACTGATTCATTTGTTGATTCAGATGATACACGATTATTTTGTCTGGATTTGCAAAGTTCTGGATGAATATCTTTTGAATTGACGGCTCAGAAGCTCCATATGAAAGATATTTCTTGCCTAAATGTTTTGATGCAAGCGTTGCTCTTTTCATCAAAAAGGGGGAGAACCTAAGTAAGAAGAAATGTCCATTACAAGTTGTGTCTCAAGAGAAATTGGAGAAGGGAAGAACTAACCAAGAAATGCGAGAGATCAAAGTATTCTGAAGACCTGCTGATTTGACAAAAATTTTCTTTGAAGATACTTTGCTAAAGCATTCTGAGCTAAATCTGAAGAAAGAGATTCCATCTTCTGAGCTAAAAGAGAAGACTGAATTGCTAAATCATTTTAGTAATGATCTTGATCCAAAGGAGGAGTTTGTTAGATCACAGATTTATTGGATTCAAGATCATCCAATCTGACGACTGGAATCTGAAGCTAAAGCTGAAAAGCCACTATCGATATTAGTCTAATGTTACGTTTGTAATAAATGTCAAATTTAATTATTGTTTTAATTATAGTATTTAATATTAGTCCTAAATATCTAATAATAGATATTTAGTTTAGGATATTTTCTTTTACATAATATCTAGTTTAGATATTATGTTAGTATTAGAAGTTAGGTGAGATCTAATATATCTCACAAACTGATCACTCTCACACAATCCTATCATCGACCCAACATTATTCAATAGAGAGAAAGTGAGAGAGCTTAAACAGTGAAGAACATCAACCTTGTAATCCATCGTTTGTAATCGAAACAGGTTGGTAATCTATATATGTTTGTTGTTTGATTATTTGGTAAAGATCGTGCCCAATCACACGGACCCACACAATCCCAACTCCCTATGCTCCTTCCACTACCTTTAAAGACTTCTCTCATTTCAAAGAGGAAGTCTTGAGGGTTTTATCAGAATCAGTCGCCAAATTTCAAATACCTATTGCTGCTCCATCAAATCCCATGCCTTCAGAGCTAATAACAAAAGCTAACTTGCAAAACTTCTCCAAATCCGTCACGAACAGTATGATGAAAATTTCGAGCAGATTTGTTGCTAAAGAAAGCAACCAGACCAAGACAGTTGAAGACCTTCTGAAGAATGCCCTATCTTCAGAAAGAAAGCTGAGGAGAAAAACTCCAGAGACTGCCTTCTCTAAAGAGGCAAAGAAAAAGTCCAGGTTTGAAGACTCTGATGACAAGGATGATCAATCCCAAGGGGAGAAGGCTCATTCAAAAGGGGGAGAAGGCTCATTCAAAAGAAGATGAAAAGAAAGACTCAACTCCTTCCCCATCCAACAAAGACAGAGGAGTACAAGAAAATGAACCACAGAGGAACTCCACATCTGCTAAAGACAACCAAACAGTACTAAAATCTCCAAAATCAATTGTATTCTTAGCACCATCATCCTTAGAAGTCCCAATCATACAAGTTATAAATGTTAAACCAGAGACCATTGGTGCTCTGGACAAAGAAAAAGATTAGCAACTGGTGGACTTGTCAACCTCTGAAGATGCATTCTCATCACCAGAAAAACCACACATTATGATGAGAGATGTTTTTCGATCAGAATCTGAAGAAGCAGAAGCTGCAAAAGAAGAAGTTGCTAAAGAAGAAGAAGAAGAAATTGAAGTGATTGATGTGGAAGAGTATGTATACAAAAATGCTCAACCTCATCTTCCATCTACTTCAGAAGCAGAGCTCAAAATTCTAGACACTGTAGAGCTTAAAGTCATCTTCTCATCCACTTTTCAATGACACTCCCCCCCCCACACACACAATCTCCAAAAGTTCAAGAAAAGGAACCAGAGACAACTCCATTGTCTACTGAAGAAGATACCTTTGTTGTTGATGAATAAGCCCCTCCAAAGGAACCTGTTCATAAGACAAGCATTGGTATTCCTACCCTATCAAGGTTCACCCAACCTCTAAGCTTTATTTCTTCAGAACCAGAAACCTCCATTGAAGATCATTTCAGATACCTCTACTCTGAATTCAATCTTCAAAACACTCAAGTTCTTCTTCTGAAACCAAGGATCAAGGAAAATATGCAACATTATGAGAAGAGGTTCATAAAGTCAAAAACACAACCTATTGAGCAAGTCTATTTAGAGTCACCCATCCTGGAAATAAATGATATCCCTGAAAAGAAGTTTGCCTACAACAAAATCATATACAGGCATTTTGTGGTGATCTGAGCTGACAGAAAGGTTTATGAGTTCAATGACAATGATCTTGTAAATCTTAATCCGTATGATATGCCTCAACTTCATGCATGTTGTGTAACAAAATATGATCAATCAAGACAGTACATAATGGGTAAGTATGATGTTTATAGTGCCATGAACGCACATATCAAACTGAGAGTAAAATTGGACTTTCAGATTAATCTGAATCTAGGTGAAGAAAATCTTGGAGTCACTAAATCAAAAGAGAACATTCCTGATTTAGACTAGTACAAGACTGGCTCAATAATTCCAGAACCTCTGGGATTCGTCTAAAAAAGTAAATCAAGTGAAGAAAATTTTCCTGGCTTCAGAGGTCTCTAAATATTCAGATGGGACTCTAATGGGTGTAATGAAGATGACTCATACAAAGGAAGTACGACACAGAGCTGACCTATTGGCAAAGCTAGACTTGGAAATTCTCTTAATGATTAACTTCAGAGAGCTGATAATGAAGTTCCATAGGATATCATCTGTTTAAAGTAATTAGTTCTTTATTTGTAACTTTTTTGTTGCTATTGTTATCTTCTCTGTTTGTAATTTCCATCTGTTAGTGTATTATTGTATCCAAGATTTAATAGGAAAAGTCAATTCAAGTAAAGTCAACAAAGTCAATGTATATTTAGTCAATATGAGATTACTTAGTCATTAAGCTTGTAGTTTTAGTCCTTGGTATAAATACCATGTTGCTTTGTAATCAAGTAGTTAGTAGAGTTCATTGTACGTATATTGTTAGATCTATGACAAAAAAAACTTTCTCTCTCTACACTCTCTCTCTAGAACTCCATTGTTAAATCTTGATTGAGATTGAATTGCTTGAATGTGATTGGGATTTACAATATCAATTGGTATCAGAGCAAACCAATCCAATCAGAAGGATCATTTTCGAAATCTTGATTTTTCACGAAATGTTTTTAAAAAAAAAAATCACTGTTTGATTCACGTTTTTCTTCTTTGTGTACAATTAAATCAAGAAATTGATTGGATTGTATACGTTTTATCAACTGAATCATTTTTCGTTCAGATCACACTGTCAAATTTCAATTCCAGATCGATCAATTTGATCAAAATGTTGTTTTTTTTGAAAAGTTGAATACGAGCACTGTTTCTTGATTCAATTCGTTGATTTTTGTGTTTTTAATGGAAATCTTGTGAAGGAAAAGTATTCTAATATGTTTTTCGAGTACACTGATGCATTTTGAGAATCAATTGCAGGTTTTAGAACAATTTGGAGTGATTTCGTGAACTGAAGTGTCGAAACGCGCAAGATTCAGAAAACGCGCAAGTTCATCCTAGAACGCGCAAACTTCATCAAGTGAAGAACACGCAAGTTACTGAAGATCGCGCAAGCAAAGCCTGCGAGTTCACTATCAAACGCGCAAGTCAAAGGATTTGATATTTTGGATAAAACGCGCAAGCTGAAGCTAGCGAGTTTGCAAAACGCGGAAGCTAAAGCTAGCGAGTTTGGTCGAAACGCGCTAAAGAGACGTGCGAGTTTCAGAAACGCGCAAGTGCTTGCCAGCGAGTTTTAGTGTGAATAGTTTTCAGCGAGTTCGCCTGCGAGTTCATCTACGAGTTTGCCTGCGAGTTCATCTGCGCGTTTGTCTAAAAGTTATCATCTGCGAGTTTCATAAAACGCGCACGGTTCAACTAGAGAGTTTGTTTTGAAATAGTGATTAGCGAGTTCCAGTGTCTTGCGAGTTCTAGAAACGCACAAGCTACCATCTGCGAGTTTCAACGTGAACAGTGACTAGCGAGTACAGTGATCTGCGAGTTTTAAGACTTAGATTTTTTTTCGAAAATTAAATTTTTTTTCTGATCCAAGTTTGACTTTTTAGTCAACATTTCTGATTTGTTTAGGAACGATCATTTTTTTTCAAGCATTTCTTTCTAGCGAAACCTTCGTGCTAAGTCTGCGGAGGGGGACATATTTTAATAGTGGTTATAATTGTCTGATTTTTTTTACGATCATTTTTTTTCCAGCTAATCTGTCAAGATGCCTACTACTGATGATAAAGGGAATACTATATTATCCGCTAGAGATATGGCAGTCTTGTACATGCCTGAGATACCAAAAATAGAAGCAGAAAGAGACAATCTAAAAAATCAGAATTCAAAGCTTCTAAATCAGATTCAGGAGTTCAAATCTAAATTGTCCAATTCTAATAAAACTCCTAATTGTATAAAATGTACTAATCTTGATAAATCTGATTTTGCAGGTGTTATAAAGGACAGAGAGAAAGAGATTAAAGAGAAAGAGACCATCATTGCTTTAAAAGAAAGTACAATTGTAACATGTGAGAAAGAATTAAAGTTAAAAGAGAGAAAGATTGAGAGACTTCAAAGCCAACTGAAGACAACTGAACGAAAATCATCAGATCACCAAGCTGAATCAGTTGAGCTTCAACAGAAGTTTAAGGCTTTTGAAGATCATATATCTGTTCTGGAAAAAAAAATGCTGAATTGTTAAAAAGCATTAAAGAAGATAAAGTCAAAGAGAATCTTCAAAGCCAACTGAAGACGACTGAACAGAAGTCATCTGAGCTGAAAGATGAATCAGTCAAGCTTCAAAACAAGTTAAAGGCTTTGGAGAAGAAAAATGCTGAACTGCAAACAAGTCTCCAAGCAGAAAAAGAAAAAGCAAATGTGAATACATCTTCAACTCAACATTCATCTGAGATTTCCAAGAAAACTTTGCAAGAGAAAAAGGATCTTGAGCTGAGATGCATTAAACTTTCAAAGCAAGTATCCGACTTTGAAAAGATTTTGATAACTGAACGGGATACTTTTGCTAAGGAAAGAAAAGTTCTTGAAGATAAAAACACTGAACTTCCCAAGCAGATTTCTACTTTACAAGACTTGCTTGAAAAAGAAAGAAATATTTTCAAAGAAAAGAAGCAGTCTTTTGAGGAACAAAAGAAATTATTTGAAAAGAAAAATGCTGGGATTTTCAAGGATATTTCTGAGAAAAACAAGAACTTGGAAACAGATTTTGAACAAGAACGTTCATATTTTGAATCTGAAATATCTAAGCTCACATCCAAATTATCTGTTCTGTCATCAGAAATTCTAAAAGAACAGATGGCTACATCTGATTTGAAACAGAAGTTTGACACACTTACTTCTGAAAGAAACATTTTATCTAAAAAGATAAAAGACTTAGAAGCTGCAAACGTCAATTTATCAGAAAAGATTTTAGCTGATGTGATTAATCAATCACCTGTTGATAATTCAATAGAATAAGTCTGTTCTTTCAAAACAGCTTCAAGTTCTATTCATGATAAAAATGTTTTCAAAAAGAAAAGTGTTAAACCAATCATTGTCAAATCAAGTCAGATCAGACCATCAAATCTATTTTATGATAAATCTGTTGATGGTTCAGTGAGCTATAATGTAAAATCTCTTGGAAAGCAATCAAAGAAAACTCAGATGGTCTGGAGAGTTAAAGATTCTTCTGAAAAGAAGTAGAATGATAAAGCATTCGCATCCACATCCAAAGCCAAAGAGAACAGAGCTTATAAAGGTAAATCTTTTGGTAATTCTGATATATATTACTCGACTAATCATCTGATCAGGATTGCTCAAAGGAAGATCTGTTGTTCTTACTGTGGACAGAATGACTTCGTTCAAAGAGAAATTGCTCACAACTGGTACGGTTCTTATAGAATAACTTCTCAGAATTATGGTTTTAAAAGATATACATCTAATGAGAAGTGGATTCCTAAATCTAACATACCAAGACCCAGATACCAGTGGGTACCAAAACCTGTTAAATCTGTTTTGCAGGTACCACAGGTATAGGGGGAGCAAGATGATTAACTTATAGACAAAACAGTCTAGGACTCGTACTTCACAGTTCAAAACCCGTACTTTAATGTCAAGAGTGTGGCTTCTGATCACATGACAGATCAGGACCCGTTCTTTCATGTTCAAATATGGATATTCTGCAAATATCCAGGGGGAGCTTACATGATATAAATCATTCTATAATGATTTGAGGGGGAGCTTAAAGGTCAGTATCTTCTAATCTAGATCTTTGATTGTTTGGAAGAAGAACAACTTTCAAGCATGAAAAACGTGTTCTTAAATGTTCAAACCACCTCTCTATTCTCAAAAGATTTCATGAATTAAGAAGTGTGATTTTAAATGTTTTTCAATATTGAGCTTTAATGTTTAACTGACCGTGTGTTTCAAAAGATCAATACTCGTGTATTATCTTTTCTATATACTGTCAAGTATTCACACACATCGGTTCAGTACTTCATTTGATTTTGTTATTATCATGTCTCATAATGAACAAATTTTTCGATGGTAATACTCCCGTTTTCTTTCAAATGTTGTTGAGCATCAATCATCATTTCATTCTTTGTGCGTTAATTGCAAAATTGTCTATATTCGTTCATATAAACAAAATTTCCAATTCCTTGATACCGTAACCATTTCATTTGATCTGATTGATGCATTGTCAGATTCTCAAAACAATTCTCTTGATTTCATTTCATTCATTCAATATCCTTGTTTTGAGAAATCTTCAAAGTTCAAATGCTCAAATTCCATTCTTATTTTTAATGAGCATACATTTTGACAATATTATCACATTTTTGAGCTTAACTACTAAAGTTAAATTGTTGAACAACCATTCTTTATAGGAATTACATGGGATTCGTGTGTGAGCTTAAACAGAACTTCCATAGATTCACGTTAACCAGTGTTTCCTACCCAGGAAGTTATCCTCGAGTGATTGAGGGGTGAGGGGTCTTAAATCAAAGAGTGGGGGAGATAACTCATCCGGTTGAGTTTTTCTCATTGCGTGGAGCGGAAAAATGTAAATGAGAGTTTGGTTAGAAGTGAGCAAAATGTTAAAAAGAAAGAGGGTGTGAGAACAGAGTTAAAAGAATATCAGAACTCTGCACCAACCACTTTCTGAGCCGGGCAGCCACAAAATCTGATTGGTTCACATTCTTTGGTGACCATCATTGAAACAGGCAGTGAGCCCATGCCAACTCTTGCAAATTACCCCACCAACCACTCGTTTCTTTCTTAACAAAGAAATGTTTCATTTTCTTTGAGGACGCAGCATATCTGCTATCTAGTCTTCACTCGGAAGATTTAGATATTGAAAAAGAAGGAAAGTTGCCCCACCTTCGCACCTCTTTCATGCACATTGAGTCCGTGTAATATCTGTTGTTGTCTCAATAGTTTACACATTTTGAACCTTATGAAATACAATCATTGTGCTAAATTCTTTCATACACAAGCACGAGCACACAGAAAATTTGTTTTTCTGTCAGAACATTCATAGATAAACCTTGTGTTTTTCAATGATTGAATGGAAGTCCTTGGGAGTCATCAATAAACCAGCTCCTTAAATTGTACATTCGTTGTACACAGTAACAACGTGTTACTGACAGGCACTTCTAACTGTTTCATTTGTTGAATCAGGGTTACCAAGTTCATTATATCTAAATTTGAAAAGATTCGAGTATATACAGTTCATAATTCAGTTCAGATCAAAAGGAGGAGAATGTATTTTCAAGGGGGATAATCAAAGATTATGTTGAAATTGAAGATGTTTTGATGATTATGATGCTCACAATCTTCAAAAAGGGGGAGAAATATACAAAGATCAATTTCAAAAGTTATGAAGAAAGTTCAAAGACTTCAAAGAAGTTCAGAGTTTCTAAAGTCAAGACATGTGGAGAATTTCTGAATTTTCACATTAGATGAAAAGGAATAATTCTGAGATTATTCAAAGTCAAATTCTGAAGATGATTTGAGAAAGATTGTTTTTCCAAAGATGGTCAAGATATCAAAGAGATGAAGATACAAATTTTCAAAGATTTCAAAGAAGTTTGAAAGAAGTTTTTCAAAGATTTCAAAGTTTTCAAGACTTGTTGAGTTTCCAAAGCTACAAAGTATTAAAGACTTTTCAAGATTCTTCAAAGACTAAAAGACTGAAGATTGTTAGAGTCTCAAAGTTCAAGACTATCAGAGACAAAAGTTGAAGAATCAAGCGCTGAAGACTAGTGTCAAATTTTTATTAAATCTTGAATACAAAGGGGGAGAATGTTAGTGTATTATTGTATCCAAGATTTAATAGGAAAAGTCAATTCAAGTAAAGTCAACAAAGTCAATGTATGTTTAATCAATATGAGATTACTTAGTCATTAAGCTTGTAGTTTTAGTCCTTGGTATAAATACCATGTTGCTTTGTAATCAAGTAGTTAGTAGAGTTCATTGTACGTATATTGTTATATCTATGACAAAGAAGCTTTCTCTCTCTACACTCTCTCTCTAGAACTCCATTGTTAAATCTTGATTGAGATTGAATTGCTTGAATGTGATTGGGATTTACAATATCACCATCATTTGAAGAAGTTATAATTAAAGAAGATGTCTTTCTCCTCTATGCTTTCTATATTAAATTTTCTTTCTCTGCTATTTTTGCAAATTTTTATTTTCAATACTTAGGGGGATATTGTTAGCCCGAATTCTAAATTGTAAAAGTATTGAAAATATTCTAAGTCCTATTTAAGAGGACTTCCAGAGATAGACTTCAGCGGGCAAAACTGCCTCTGAAGTACATTCTAGAGTTAGAGAAATTCAGAAGAAGACATCAAAGATGGCTTCATCAGAGGCACCTGCATCAGAGCTCTGAATACCTCCTCTTTGAAGCAAGCACTGAAGTTTTTATACAAGTGTTGACAAAAGAACAGATGACACCTTACTTAGTGATAAGATTTACTTTATAGAGTAGATCACTGTTCAAGCATGTCTTGAGCTTACCTTTTAGGTAAGACACTGTTCAACATGCGTCTAATGTCAGGATAGTACATTGTTCACTTTATGGTCCTATAAATAGGACCATCACTCCATGGACAAAAATGTGCTTTTTGAGATATCTTGTATATGAAACAACTTTTAATATACCGGAAAGTATTCTAAAGAAGATCTTGTACGATTTATATATATCTTATTATAAACTGTGATATTTAATCTGCTTTGACATTTAAACTATATTGCTTCCGTTGTTCTTATTATTATTGTTTATATCATTGTTATAAGATTAAATCTAGGATCCAACAGTCAGAATCCCAGATTTGTTCTTTACAACTCTTTCAGTCTGTCTTAACCAGTTGATCATGTTGGCATACTCCTCCTGATATTCTTTTGGCTGATCAGAAATACCCAACACCTTGTATTTATCCATAGGTCTGATCCTGTGAACAAATATTCTCTTCTTCTCCTCTTCTATAAAAGGAACTCTGAGAGCATGTCTCATCTTTCTAAGTTTTGCTTCAGAAGGAATTAGAGGTGCTTCAGGTTCATTGACATTGGATGGTCCTACTTCATTTTGGTTAGGCATAGTAGGTACATGAATATCAACTTCTTTTGGTTCATCATTCATTGGTTGAGCATCTTGTATTGGACTGGGAGGTCTTGTTTGGCTAGGATGGCTTGTTGGGCTTTGATGGTTGGGGCTTGGACGACTTTATGGTATATCAGCTGCATTAGAAAAGTTGAATTCTTTAAAATCTGGAATCACTAGAGCTTCATTGGTAGTTTTAGGAATTTCATTATGGACTAAACTGAGTTGAATGTCATCTGGAGTCCCCAATAAAGTATCTAACACATTAGCTTCATCATCAGAAATATCATCTTCTTCATCACCAGAATCCATTAAGTTCTCCTTTTCTTCTTCTTTAACCTTCTAGAACTTATCATATTTTTCTTTGGATTCCTCTTCATCATCTGTTGACAAATCTATCACATCAATTGCATCCATTCTTGTAACCAATATGAAACCCTTGGTTTTACTTCTAGATTCACATACGAAATTAGTTCCCTACATTCATTCTGCTCATTTTGTTCATTATGCCTTTCTGACTGAGTTTTGAACATTTTCTTCTCCTTCTGTAACTTGAGGAATAGTTGATTGAGATTGTTAAGACCTCAGAAGACCTTTCAAATTAACATCAGATTGATCTTCAAGTGCCTGTGAGAGAAACTTGGCATAGAGCAGTGATTTCAGATCATCCATAGACATATCTACTGGTTGTACTGGTGTAGGTGAAGGTGGAGGTGGTTGTGGTTCTTCAGTAACCGGATCTTTGCCTTTGAGCAATCATTTCACTTCTCCAATCTCCTTCTGAAATCTCTCAAACAAACGGTTTTCAATAGCCTTTAAGGCACCGTCGAGAAATTCCATCGACACAAAGTCTGGGATAGTAACACCGGGGCTACTTAAGCTCTCCATTGTCACAGAAGTTGTCGAAGTAACTGTGTGGCCTGTGTTCAAAGTTGGAATGACATTAGCTACGACAGGACTTCCACCCGGTCCTTGTAGTTTAGTAATAGAAGCTATTGGGGGTGTTCCGATCGGGTCACAAAGACTTCCGATATTAGCAGTTTTTATCAGTTTCCTAGTGTTAGGGTGTGTTTTAAATGTTGAATTGAAGTAGAGGGGTGCAAAAGGTAATGTTTTAATTCAATTCACATGTTTCATTCAATTCTCTCTGCAAACCTTTTGAGCTTTATCAGTTAATACAATCACATGACCGTAGTTAATGAAATATATTGATCGTTCTTCATTTATTTATTGATTACACTTGCAAACTGGGATTCACAATTGGTATCAGAGCGAATAGACAAAGATTTGATTCATAAAATGTTTTATTTTCTCTATTGTTCTGGTCGATCGACTTTTGTATTGGGTTTCTGGGTAGTTTATTTCTGCAAAATTCTTGAGTTTGTTTGATCCAAATATTATTAATCTAGTAAGATTAAGGTTTTGGTAAAGTTTTATCTTCTGATTTGTAGTATAACGGTAGAATTTTGGGTTTTTATAGATCTAAAATTTTTAGTCCATGTTCTTGAGTTTTATTGAAAATCATTGTTTTTGGTTCAAAAGTCAAATTAAAAAGGTGTTAGAATTGTTGGTTTAATCGATTAAAATTGCTAAATTTAATTATATTTCGATTAAAAGGTTTTGAGTTTTGTGTTTGAGGTTGACTGTAAGTTGTGCGCCACTAAACCCTAAGTTGTGCGCTGCTAAACCCAAGTCTTACATAACCAGGGTGTGGACTCTATACCCTATCCGGGCGTGACTCTCAAACCTGGTCCCTTCCAAACCTGCGTGATTTGCCAAGCCCACACTTCGCCTAACCTTTCAACCCCCTCTTACATCGAGACCCGCTTAGCCCCAAGCCCTCATCCGACTCTCACCCCCGCGTCCCTCTTCCCTTAGACTCGAACTCCCAAGCCACCTCACGCATAACTCTAACCTCGATGCCTCATTCTCCCGCTTCCCTAAGCCCGCTTATCCTCGCATACTACCCAAATCCGAATTCATTGAGGTGTTGAATACCCCAAACCCACGTCTCCTAACCCCAGCTCTCACCCAAACCTTCACCCACTTAATCCCAATCCCGATCCCCACACCTGGTTACCACCCAAACCCAGTTTCCAACAAACTCGGCTCCCACTCTCACTCAGACCTATGTTCCAAGCTTTGGGTCTGTGATTTTTTTTTATTTCTGAGTTTATCATTTCCTCATCTTAAAGTTTCTATTTAACGCGTCTTTTGTTTATGTACAACTTTCTTGAATCAAATCGCGATTGTCTCACGATCATCTGCAAGTGTTACAACAATGTCTATCCACGAATCTTTGGCTATGGGTACGGACACCAGACCACCCGTCCTGTTTAGAGGTGAATATCCTCAGTGGCGGGACATATTCCTGGATTTCATCATACAACATGATCTTGGAGAAAAGATTCTCACTTCTCTCATAGAAGGCCCCTGTGTATTTTACACTGAAACACCTCCGCTCCCAAACACGGGTCCACCCAAATGGAAAAAAAAGGGCTAAAGTTGATCAACTCGCAAAATCTTACCTGCTTCAAAGTCTTCCGAATGATATCTACACCACAATTGATAGGTAAAAAGAGACTGCAAAAGGAATATGGGTACAAATAGAAAAGATGATGATGGGAACCAAGGTTGACAATCAACTAAAAGTTTCCATCTGCATCAATCACTATGAAGATTTTAAAACCAGGGAAGGAGAATCACTTGAAGCAACATATGATCGGTTATGTCTCCTACTAAATAAACTCAGTAAGAACCAAATCAACAAAACCGTCATTGAGAACAACGTCAAGTTTCACAAAAACTTGTGACCAGAATGGAAGCAGTTCACCTCTCAGATAAGGTAAAACAAGGATTTGGTCTGAAATCGGATTGCATTAAGTCTACGAGAATCTTAAGCAAAACGTAGAAGAGGTTTTGAAAATTCTTGAGGCGAATCGAAAAGTGGAGAAACCAACCAATACTCTTGCTCTCGTGTCTGATAAACAGGAAAGAGGATCTTCTCGCATGTCAAGGAAAGAACGGGATCCCAGTGAGTCAGAGGGAGAAGATGATGACCCTGATGTTGATCCAGAGCTACAAGACATCAAAGAATCAATGTTGTTTGTAACCAAGGTTGTTAAAGCATAAAATATGTTGGATTCAAGATCATAAAGATTGAAGATAAAAGATCAAGAAGTCAAAGCTGGAAAGTCAACTTTCATCAAAAGTCAAAGTCTATTTGTAATAAAGTCAAAGTCAATGTTATGTGTATTTTACTTTCCTTGTAATTGTTGTAGGTATAAATACCTTTGTTGTCTTTGTTTGTAATGAGATGTGAAAAACGTATCAATTCAGATTGTAGAAAGTGAGAGAGCTGATTAGAGAAGAACTTCATTCTTATCATTATAATGAGAGAGTCTAGAGAGAGAAAGTTGCAAGTTTGTAATCTGTGATTGAGATAAATGAATATGAGTTTCGAATTATCATCTTGAGTATTTGTTTGTGATTAGAACTTGATAAATTTGGGAATAACAATTGGTATCAGAGCAGATCCAAATTGAAAAATCAAGAAAATTCAAAAGTTCGTATCTGTGTTCTTGAGCAAGAATTGAATTTCGAGTTTTAGTGCAAATTAGGTGCTGAAATCGATTAGATTTTGTTTACTAAGTGCTATCGATCGAGTCTGTATAGTTTATTTCGTGAATTGCACTGTAATCGATTTGTAATTTTGATTTTGAAGAAGTTTGAGTTCACGAGTTGTCACGCACTGTATTCACATAGATTTGTATAGTTGTGTGTTTTTAGATCAAAATTAGTTGTTTGTATTGTGTTCGTAATGATTAGGTGATCAAATTGTTGTAGTTTAGTGTTGAAATTCTAGGTATAGATGAGATTTTGGTGCGATTTTTTTAGGTTTTAGAGGTTTGCGGGTGTTCTTCAAGTTTGCGTTTCATTCAAACAGGTTTGCGGGTCATTCATCAAGATTTGAGTAAGTTCTTCAGAGGTTTGCGGGTCATTCAAAGGTTGCGGGTGTATTCAACGAGACACGCAAAGTGATATTTGTGTTTTCATCAACAACCGAGAAGCGAGATTTGCAGGTGTAACTACAAACGCAAAGTTGAGTTTGCTTTTGTAAGGTGAAACGCAAAGTTTACTGTTTATGTACCGTTGACACGCAAAGTACATGACAAACGCAAAGTGATAAACGCAAAGTTGACAAACGAAAAGAAGAAGTATATCTAGAAACGCAAAGTGATTGGTTGATCAGAGAAGTAGTGGTTTGCGTTTCCTTCTTGAACCGCAAAGTAGTGGTTTGCGTTTCTCTCTTGAACCGCAAAGTGTGGTTTGCGTTCCACACTGCAAACGCAAAGTTAGGGTTTGCGTTCCATGTTACAAACGCAAAGTGTGGTTTGCGTTTCATACTTAGAATTTTTTTTTCTGAGAATTTTTCAAAAGTATAATATGCCCTTTAATAGTGAAATTTTTTTCTCTAGGGGCGCTGCCACTTGACCCCACCCGCTAACCGGGTAGGGGGACCCCCGTGCTAAGTCTGCCTAGGGGGACATAGTTCTGATTGTGATCAAAATCTCTGAATTTCTTTGCAAGTTTTTCTGTATTTCTTGAGATTTCATATTTTGGATTAACGATCATTTTTGTCAAGTTCTATTTTGTTAACAGGTATTCAAGATGGGATATTTTGCTGATGATGAAAAGAAGATTAAAGAGCTCAAAAAGGAGAATCAAAATCTTATTTCCTGAGTTGATAATTACACAAATAGATCAAAGAGATATAAAGATGAAAGAAATCAACTGAGAGAAGAAGTCAGCAATTTAAAGAAGATAAATGAAGAGCTACTAAAACAGACTTCTGGGCTTAGTGAAGATAAGGCAATAAGTTTGGAAACTGAGAACACTGAGCTGAAAAATAAAATCTTTGACTGGGAAAATCAGATTATCCAAATCCAGAAACAAGTATCTATTGAATGTTATGAAGAGACAATTAAGAGTCTGGAAGATGCTAATGCTGAACTTCAAATGAAAATATCTGATTTGGAGAAAAAGATGGTCAAAGAAAGATCTGATTTTGAGACTGAAAAGACTTCATTTGCAAAGAATTTCTCCGAGTTTTCCAGAAAATGTGCTGATGAGAAGAAAGCAGCCGAGCTTAAATGTATTAAGCTTTCTCAACAGATTTCTGAGTTTGAGAAAGTAATTATTCTGGAAAGAGAAAAGTTTGCAAAGGAAAGAAAAATCATAGAGCAAAAGAATGTTGGGATATTCAAAGATATATCTGGTCAGAGGACAAATGCTGAAAATGGTTTTGAGGAAGAAAGGAGTATTTTTGAAGCAGAGATAAAGAAGCTAACTGCAAAGCTATCTACAATTGCATTGCAAGATCAACAAGTGAATTTTGAATTCAAGAAAGAGATTGACCTGCATATCAAAGAAAAGAACAGTCTATCTTCAAAGATTAAAGAGCTTGAAAAGATTGTTTCAAAGGTGGTGGTGACTGAGCAGACGACTCCAGAGTCAAAAATCCACACACCTAGAAACAATTCAGCTGACTTTAAAAAGACAGCCTCAAGCTCACACATGAAATCTGTTTCTTCAAGAAGGTTAGTCAATTCATTCAATCAGATTCGTACTTCTAATATTTTCTATGATCAAAATGTAGATGGTTCGGGTACACAAAGAAGAAGAAGAAAATATCAAGAAGAGAAACTGGCATGGAAAGTGAAACCAGTGGATGATGATGAGAAAAAGAAAGGAAAGAAGGAAGAGAAGAAAAGTAACAAATCATTTGTACATGCATCAACATCTAAGAAGAACAATGTGCTGAAAGGTAAACCTGATCATGCTTACTCGAGAGATCAAATGTTCAGGTTATCTAAGAAAAGGTATTGTTCTTACTGTAATACATATGATTTTGTTCATAAACCTAGTGATCATTACTGGTATGGTTCTTATTCAGTTACTCCCATTCGAACTGCAACTAACACACATGGACCCAAATACCAGTGGGTACCAAAACCAAAACCTGATTCTGTGTTGCAGGCATCTACGGTTAAGGGGGAGTAAGAGAACCGAGGCTTCTAAGTACATCAGCTTAGAACCCGTACTTCAACGAAGGGTGGCTTCTGAATACTACAGTTCAGGACCCGGACTTCAATGCTGAAAGAGAAAAATACTCCCGGGCTGATATAAGAGATTGTACTCCAATACTTCAACGAGGATATCAACCTTCAAGGGGGAGTACATATTTTTCTGAAATTTTTGCATTCGATAGATATGACGAACTACATTCCAAAAGGAGTTGTAGATCTGTATCACGTGCTTTATAACTGACATATTTTAGATGCATAATTTCAGGGGGAGTAAAAGGATTATGATTTCTGATTACTTCTGATAAGAACTCGTTCTATAATTGTTTTACTGTTCTACGTCGTTTTTTTTCGAATAAATTTTGTGAATAAATTTTTGACTAGACTTTGAGACTTACAGGATGAGAGAAGCTGACATGATCATATCTACATGACTACAGCTGACTTTCTGAGATTTAAGATTGAGCGACAAGGTAAATTTCTTATTTTAATCTCACATATATCTGAAAGAAGGACAACTTTCAGGTATAGAAAACATATTTTTAAATGTTCAAACCACTTCCCAATTCTTAAACAGATTTTATAATTTGGAAGTGTGATTTTAAATGTTTTCATTTTATTTTTGTGCTTCATTGGTAAACAAACCGTGTGTTTCCAAAGATAAATACTTGCGTATTGTCTTTTCTATATACTTTCAAGTATTCACACACACTGGTTTGAATTTTTCTTCAAAATGTTCTTACCACATCTCTAAATTGAAACTATTTTTCTTCGATGGTAAGACACCCCGTTTGTATTTCAAATAATTTTGAGCGATATTTCATTTCAAAGCGTTTCATTCAAGAATGTCTGTATTTTGTTTCATATAGACAAATATCTGTTCTTCTTGACCATATGCCTTAATTGATATATCATTCATTTCTGATCATTTTTCATACAATGTCAGATTTTCAAACAAGTCTTTTGCATTCATATTCATTCATTCAATATACTTGTTTGAAAATACTTCAATGTTTTAAAATGCTCAAATCTTCATGATTATATCATCTGAGCATTCATTTATCTGACATTTGTATATGAGCTTTAACTGTTACAGTTAAACCATTTGTGCAACTCATGCTTAATAGGAAACTTGGGTTCTTTGTGCTAGGAATTACCTAAACTTCTATGGATTCACGTTAACCAGTGTTTCCTACCCAAGAAGTTAATCCTTTAGTGATTGATTGTGAGGTGTCTAAAAGAAATGAGTGTGGGTGCTAGGAATTAACTAAACTTCTATGGATTCACGTTAACCAGTGTTTCCTACCCAAGAAGTTAATCCTTTAGTGATTGAGTGTGAGGTGTCTAAAAGAAATGAGTGTGGGTGTGATGAGGTAAAATGGAAAGGAGAGAGTTTGGTTAGTAGTGAGCTTATTGATTAAAAAGAAAGAGGGTGTGAGATCAGAGTAAAAGAATATCAAACTCTGCACCAACTACTTTCTGAGCCGGGCAGCCACATTACTAATGCTTCACAATTCTTTGGTGAATGTTATTGAATCAGGCAAATAGCCCATGCCAACTCTTGCTTAAACCCCACCAACCACTCATTTTCTTCTCAACAAGAAAATGTTTCACATTTTCAATGGGACGCAGCATATTATCTATCTAGTTTTCATTTGGAAAATCTGGATATTGAAACAGAAAGAAGTCTGCCCCACCTTCGCACTTCAATCATGCACTTAGAGTCTGTGTTTATCTACTGTTGTCTCAGTGGTTTACACTATGTTGAGCCTTATAAAACCAATTATTCGTGCTTAATTCTTTCTACACGTGCACGAACACACAAAGAATTTGTTTCTTTGTCATAACATTCATAGAAATTGCCTTTGTGGTATTTCGATGATTGGATGGATGCCCTGGATAAGTGAACATCACAAAAGCTCCTTTATATTGTGTATTCGTTACACACAGTGACTTTGTGTTACTGACAGGAATTTTAAATGATTCATATGTTGATTCAGGTGTTACATTCTTATTTTGTCCGGATTTGAAAAGATCTGGATATATACGTTGTTCGAATTGGCAAAGAATCAGTGGCTCATATCAAAGATCAGAATGGTCAAAGACATTTCTTGATGAAGGTTTTGATGATGTTGATGCTCTAATCATCAAAAAGGGGGAGAAGAGTTAAAGAAATGTTTGAATCAGATTTGGGAAGAAGAGTTTTAATTCAAGAATTTTGAAGATTATTTGCAGGAGCAATCAAGTCTGAAAAAGGGTTTGTGTACAACTATGGAGGAGAATGTAAATATTCTTGAAGATCAGTTTTTGAAGAAGATTGCTGAAAGTTTTAAAGATACTGTGCTTATCAGAGAAGGGGAGATTGTAAAGATTTCATACAAATAGGGGGAGCATGAAAGTTGGTTGAGAAAGTTATGTTTGTATCAAAAGGGGAGATTTCAAGAGAAGATTCAGATTGTTCCAAGGGGGAGTTTACTTCAATCGAGCTTAATCAAAGAGAAGATCTCATTGCTAAATCTTTTAGTAATGATCTTGATCCAAAGGGGGAGATTGTTAGAGCATAAAATATGTTGGATTCAAGATCATAAAGATTGAAGATAAAAGATCAAGAAGTCAAAGCTGGAAAGTCAACTCTCATCAAAAGTCAAAGTCTATTTGTAATAAAGTCAAAGTCAATGTTATGTGTATTTTACTTTCCTTGTAATTGTTGTAGGTATAAATACCTTTGTTGTCTTTCTTTGTAATGAGAGAGAGCTGATTAGAGAAGAACTTCATTCTTATTATTCTAATGAGAGAGTCTAGAGAGAGAAACTTGCAAGTTTGTAATATGTGATTGAGATAAATGAATATGAGTTTCGAATTATCATCTTGAGTATTTGTTTGTGATTAGAACTTGATAAATTTGGGAATAACAAAGGTCATACAGAAAAAGTTCTTCAAGAACTCCACTCCCAACAATCAGTGGCACGCCACAAGGGGTAAACATCATGATTACAAGGAGAAGTATGAAGGAAAGAATCGCTTTGATGCAAAAAGGCCAACTGAGGCCAAACTCGAGATTAAGGGAACTGACGAGCCACCCCAAGTATTATAACTGTGGTAAGACAGGTCATTTTGCTCGTGAATGCCGGAAACCAGTTGTCAAGAATGATGAGTACTACAAGAACAAGTTACTCCTAGCCAAGCAAAAGAAGGTCGAGAAAGCACTGCTAGCAGAAGATGCTCACTGGTTGAATCTCACCAGTGATGAAGAGGAAGAAGATGTAGATGCCCACCTATGTTTCATGGCCTAGAATTTTGAGGCATACAAGTCCGACAATGATGATCGTGCCTCACAATCTTCAGATGATGGCTATGAGGTAAGTTCTTCTACTTATACTGCCTTACTAGATCATATGCAAATAATGATGGTCAAGCTACAAGATCTAACTGATTGATTAAAAAGTGAACAAGCTCTTGTTGCCAAACTAGAAGCACGTTTACTAAAAAATGATAAATTCTTACTCCACTAAACGGTGAATGTGGTGATAATCTTAGTTGGGCAAAGAACTTGCAAAAGGAAAAGGCGAAACTTGCTGAAACCAAGAAAGCTTTAAATGAACAGATATCTGATTTGTCAGTTAAGCTTAAAAAGTCTGAAAGTGAAACTGCATATTACATGCATAAATATGAGTTTGCTTTAATTCAAAAGACCGAGTTACTTGATAAATTAAAAGATCTTGAACTTAAACTATACAAACTTAGACAGACTGATGACACCATTCACTTAAACAAACATAAAGAATTCAAGTATTATAAAGTTAAAGCAGGCTTGGGATATGAAAATCCATGTTACCTTACCAAGGCTTTGTCAGAAACGCCTACATTATACAAATTTCAATATATGGATCTTGGTCCAGAATATCAAATACAGTTTATGGACTCTCCTGAGGAGGTTGAGGAACAAAAAGACTCAAATAGGAAAAGGAATGACAAAATGCGACTTCCCTTTGTATATGATGAACTCAATGCAAGTTACCGTACGAGAGAACTAAGACACTCGAACGACTACTTTCATAGTTACTCTAATGTAGAGATCCATTCAAAACTTGTACCAAAGATTTATGTTCCACCATTGGTTTTAGAAAATAAATTGGTTCAACTTGAAAATGATTTTAAAAATGAAAGTAAGTCGTACAATACGGAGATTAACAAGTTGTCAAAACAGTTGTCTAGTTTAGCAACTGAAATTTTACAAGAGCAGCAAGACAAAACTAATCTTCAAATGGATCTGGAACTAGCAATGAGTTCTTTTGACAAGGAGAGGGAGTTGCTAGTTTCTAAAATTGAGAAACTTTAATTCCAAACCCTAGCTAAGTGTAAGGATACTTCTGTTCTTGAAGTAAGTCATTCTGAAATTGAGTCAGTGAAATCCGAAGCATCCTCAAGCAAAGCTTTCTTAGGGGTAACTAATATTCGTTTTGACATACCCGCCAAATTCCTGTGACTCACCAAATCTAGGAAAGGACATACAGTTTGACGAAGAGATCTTTCCTGCCTTAATGAATTCTAAGGAATGTCTGAATGATGATGTGAACAAGTTTGATTTTGATCCTAAACTTCCAAGCCATACCGAGTTTCTTGATAAAGGGAAAAACAAGATTTTGCCAGATCTCATGGATATGGCTGAAAGCTCTAAATCCAACTCTCAACGTGTCTCTGTGAATGCTTCCCCATCTAAATCACAATCTAAATGCAAAAGGCATTCACAGAAACGACGAAAATCTGGAAAATCTCAAAAATCAAGTACATCTTAATTTCACTCTTCTGACTCTCAGTTTACTTATTTTTCAGATAATCAATTCACACAAAAGGGAGTTAAGCAAGATTGGGTAGCAAAGCAATCATTAAAGGACAAGAACAACAAGTCATTTAATTCAGCTTCTAGTGATAGGGAAAACAATATTTATCGTGGTGTTTCTATTAAGGATGCTATTTTTAGACATAGTTTTCCATTTCCTTGCAAAGTTAATTCAATTAAGCACCTTACTAATATTGCCTATGATGATATTTGTTGCTATTGGTGTAGATTGAACGATTTTGTTGATAAATATACTACGTCTGATTGGTTTGGCAAGTATAATCATTATTCTTGTAATTCCCATTCTCGTACACCTAAATGACACAAAGGCCCTATTTATAAGTGGGTGCCTAAATCTGGTGATTCTCCTAATCCAAAAGGACCCATTTATGAATGCGTACCTAAACCTCGTTGATCGGTTTTGCAGGCCAGTCATGTGTGGTATTTAGATTTTGGTTGCTCCAAACACATGACTAGAAAAAAAGAGTTGTTGTCGAATTTCACCGACATGTATTGTGGCACAGTTTGTTTTAGCAACGATCATTTTTCACCGATTATGGGATATGGGGACATTGGACGAGACAACATCACCATCAAGAAGGTCTCGTATGTCGAAGGACTAGGACATAATCTGTTCAGCATCGGTCAGTTTTGTGATAAGAATCTGGAAGTCAACTTCAAAGCCAAAATATGCAGTATTCGCACAGACGATGGTATGGAGCTCTTAGTCGGGACAAGACGATCTAATCTGTATACAATAGACTTGGCATCCGTAAAGACTGCTAAGGTTGTCTGCCTCTTGTCCAAATCTTCCTTGCAACAAAACTAGCTCTGGCATCGACGACTCTCTAATAGTCACAGATTCAAGTTTAATACAGATAATCGCACACAAATTCAATCACAAGTCATTTGTATTTGATATTCTTTGATTACAAACAACTCTCATAGTAAGCTCTCTGAATACATAAAAATATTTCTCTCTCTAAAGTCACAAGTCTCTCTTAGTATTTGTGTATTTGTGCGTACCTAAAGATTACAAAGACACAAGGTATTTATATTTAGTCAACATTGTTGACTTTACAACACAAAGACATATTAAGAAAGTCAAACATCTTGACTTTTACAACAAATACAAAAAATGACATTTTTTCAACTACAACTAAGACCCTTTTAATCTTGAATACAATATAGCTCTAACACTCTTCTATCTCAACTTCAAGAACATCAACAAGTTAGTCATCGGAGGGTTAGTCAAGGGATTGTCGAAACTCAAATTCGAAAAGGATCGTGTTTGTGTGACCTGCGAAATGGGCAAGATGATGAAAGCTTTACACAAACCGAAGGTAAAACCGAGCACCTCGAGATCCCTCGAGCTGATTCATATGGAACTGGCCCGATGCACATCCAGAGTATAAATGGCAAGAAATATGTTCTTGTCATGGTAGACGACCTCTCACGATATGTATGGGTCAAGTTCCTCCGAACCAAAGACGAAACTCTTGAGCTCATCATCAAATTTCTGAAGAGTGTGCAAGTCAATCTACGGCTAATGGCACAATCCATCAGAACCGACAATGAAACGAAGTTCAAGAACAAGGTGTTGAGTACATATCTCGAGTCTATCGGCATCAGTCACACCTACTCAACAGCTCGCACTCCCCAACAGAATGAAGTCGTTGAAATACGAAACCAAACACTCGTTGAAGTTGCCCATACTATGTTGACTCAATCGAAGCTTTCACTCTTTCTTTTTTCCGAAGCCGTTGCAACTGCGTGCTTCACCCAAAACCGATTGATTGTCAACAAACGGTTTGGAAAGACTGCATATGAGATCATTAACAATTGCATCCCTAATATAAAACTCTTTCATGCTTTTGGATACACGTGTTTTTCCCTGAATGACAGAGAGGATCTCGGAAAGTTCAACCCAAAGGCTGACGAAGGTGTCTTCATCGGCTATTCCTCTGAGTCTGCTGCCTACAAAGTCTACATTAAAAGGACCAAAACTGTTACAGAAAGTGTCAACGTCATCTTTGACGAGTTAGAAGATTTGGCTTCTGAACACATCAGTTCAGAACCCGTGCTAACCGGTCTTTTAGCTGCAAATCAGCAACAGCCCCCACAAAATCAATCGTCCACATCGCAATCACCTTCAAATGATTTGGATCTATTATTTCAATGTTTTTATGATGAATATTGTGGCACTACTAAGGTTATCTCTTCTATCCCAAATAAGGTCAATGGACTTGGAGCTGAGATCGATGTCTCTCTCCCGGGATCATCCACTACTCTAGACACTACAACACGAGATGATCCATCAATCCCTAAAGCTTCTACTCAAGAACGAAGCTTATCCACTCCTCAGGTTGATTCTAGTAATGCCGGGACGTCTACCTCTACTAAATAACCTACCGAGATAAGGTCCCCTGAAGATCCGAGTGGACCCTCATCTTCAGTTGTCGCCCAGAACAACCACCTTTGACTCCAGTTCAAGACCCTCCCTCAGTGAACGTATCGTCTATTCCATCTGGTTCACAACCATCTCTTGAATCAGTTCAAGGCATACCGTCGGGAAACTATGTCGACTTTTACCTGATCAGAATACTCAACCGCTTCCGCACACTCAACGTTGGACAAAGGATCACCCACTACATCATATCATTGGTGATCTGAACGCCCTCATTCAGACATGGTTCATGTCCGCCAACGACTGCTTGTTCTCGATATTTCTGAGCAAGATAGAACCGTCGACAGTTTCTGAAGCCCTTACGGACCCCGACTCGATTATTGCGATGTAAGAATAGTTGAACCAGTTTAAAATCCTAAAAGTGTGGCGACTTGTACCTCGGGCTTGCAACAAGACCATCATTGGAACAAAATGGATCTTCAAGAACAAAACAGGTGAAGACGAAATAGTGGTTTGTAACAAAGCTCGACTTGTGGCTAAAGGCTATCGTCAACAAGAGGGTATTGACTATGACGATACGTTTGCACCAGTAGCATGAATATAAGCTATAAGGATGTTCCTTGCATATGCAGCGCACAAGAACTTCACGGTCTTTCAAATGGAGGTGAAGACGACTTTCCTTGGACTTCAGGTTAAACAACTTTCAACAAGATTTTTTATTAATCAGTCCAAATATATTTTAGATATCTTAAGGAAATACAAGTTGGAAAATAATTCTCCCATGAAAACTCCAATGGCACCACAGTCTAAGCTACACTCTGATCCTGATGGAAAGGAAGTAGATGCTACGACCTATAGAGGCATGATAGGGTCATTAATGTATTTAACGGCCAGTAGACCAGATATTATGTTTTCAACATGTCTGTGTGCGCGATATCAGTCTAAGCCAAAAGAGTCACATCTCATCACTGTTAAGGGAATTTTTCGTTACTTGAAAGGTACTGCTGACCATGGCCTTTGGTATCCTAAGGATACTGGGTACAAATTAGTTGCTTATTCTGATGCAGATCACGCAGGATGTATGTTGGACAGAAAGAGTACTACGGGTCACGTGCAGTTTCTTGGAGACAAACTTGTAAGCCAGGCATCAAAAAAACAAAATTGCGTGTCCACCTCAACAACTAAAGCGGAGTACGTTGTTGCCGCGAGCTGCTGCTCTCAAGTGATATGGATGTGCACGCAGCTGAAAGATTACGGGTTCCACTACTACAATACCCTGATCTACTGTGACTCGAAGAGTGCCATCGCAATCACCAGTAATCCTGTCCAGCACACCAAGACGAAACATATCGATATACGGTACCATTTTATTAAAGATCACATCGAACGAGGTATGATAGAAATCTATTTTGTGAATACAGATCTTCAGTTAGCAGACCTATTTACCAAACCCTTGGACGAAAAACTCTTCAATTTTCTTGTATCCAAACTTGGAATGCTAAATATGAAAGTTTAAGGTGTTTGTGTGCGTCTGATACAAGTTCTATATAGGAAACATAGTTTGTATCCCTCTCCATCCCGTATCACCCTCCGGATGGTCAAGGCGACACTCCCTGTTATTTATTTCCTACTTGTATCACGTACAAAATAATTTAAACTTCTGTATTCTTAGTTTAGAATTCGTTTTCGTTCTCAGTTTATGTGTTTCTATTTTATTTGTATCTTTCGTTCCATTTTAATTCATGCGTGTGTTCATGTTTTTCGATTTATTTCTGGCTAACGATCGCTCATAAGCGTAGGGGCAGTTCCAACGCTGGAAACTAGGTAAGTTTCTCATTCCTTTCTTGTTCATAGTTCGAAGAGGAGTGAACATTGAGAGTTGCGTCTGTCGGTTCTCGCAAAAGTCGAAGGAGAGTAAGTTCATCGAAAATAAACATTTTTCGATTGAGGGGGAGAACGTCACTCAAAAACATTTTTTCGGTCGAGGGGGAGAGAAATTTTTCGAGGGGGAGTTCTCGCACTTATGTTTTTCTTTAATTCTTAGTTGCAAGTTAGTTTTAGTTTGATATTCCTTTTAAAATATATGAAAAACAAAATAAACATTTTTTATTATAATTAGCATAATTAATTTTAATTTTAATTATTGAAATAAATAAATAAAAAATGTATCGGGTCAACCCAAACCCGGTGCACCGGATACCCAGAATCCGACCCATGTCGGCCCGGGGGTTTAAAACCCTAGACACGGGTTTCTGACTCGCTCAAGCGACCCCTCCCCCGCATCTCTCAGTCTCTCTCTCTCTCTCTCTCTCTCTCAACTCCCCTCATTCTCTCTCGACCCCCGATTCTTTCTCAACACCCTCTATCGATCGCTCTCTCGCTCGATTCACACCAGGTAAACTCTTCCCTCTCTCTCTCGATTTCGTTGTTGGCTCACACCAAGACACCGCCGCCGACGGTGGGTTTGATTGTTGCCGCCGCCATGAATGACGGCTAAACCACCACCGCCCATGGCTTTATTCGACCACCATCGTCGCCGCCTTGACGACGACGACTTTAACCTCCAACATTATTCGACCCGATTAGGGTTAAATCACCACTATGGTCTTCGTTGACCGGAGTCGATGATTTGTTCGATTTATCAAATTTCAAGTTGTTTAATTTGGGATTATCTGATTGGGTTTATTCAATCGATCAGGGGTTCAAAATCAATCAATTTGATTTGGGTATTATTTGTTTGATTTGGGTTTATTTGATTTAGATCAATTAATTTCCCTTTGCACTGGAAATTTGTTTGTTTTGATTGACTGATTTGGATTATGTGCTACATTGATTTTGTTTTGGGATTACATTGATTGGGGACAGTGTGTTATACAATTGTTGGTTTATTTGATTTAACTGTCATAGGTTAATGCTTCAACGGATTTAGTTGGGTTTTTTTTGTGTTTCAAGTGATTTGCGGATTTATTAATTTGGGATCTTCAACACATCCTTGTTGACACTGAATTCGATTAATTACACTATGTTGAGTTCGGTTGGGTGTCACTCTATATCTGTTTCTATTAGATTAGCTTTTTACTCTTTTGGATTCATTTCGCTTTGTCTGATTTGGATTCATAGTTGCTACTGTGATCGACTTAGGTTTCAAACCCAGATTTGATTTCGAGTTAGGATAACGATTTGACCAATAGATCTGATTAGAGTTAAATCAAAAGTGACCCTAATCATATCACCCTTATTGATTGTGGTTTGATTGCATCCATAGCGTTTGTGCTTCGACTTTGATTAAGTTGTCTGCAAAATCTAGATTCTGATTTTAGGTGTACCGCTTTTGGTATTCTATTTGATGTGGGTTCACTGGAGTCTCTTTATGGATCAATCAGATCAAATTCTGACTTAACTTCGATTTCAATCGATTTGGGTTTTAGACTCAGATTCGATTTTTGGTTGCAAGTCATTTTCCTTTTCATATGCAACTTCGTGCAAGATTGATTGTGTTTGGTTAAGTTGGATTCGATTTGAACACATGGTTAAGCTTGTTTATCTTTGTTCAAAATCAGTTTCAGACTCAAATGGATCGTTCATTTTTGGGTTTGGTTCGTTAATAGATTAAAATGTCGAATTTGATTTCGATCCATGGTTGAATTAGAGAGATAAGGTTTGGGTTGATTAATTTTAATATCTGCTTATTTGATCATTGTCGTTAACTGGGTTCAATCGAGAACAAAATTACGATTTCAGATTTGATTGTTATCTGTTATCTCGTGTTCGTTTAAGTAGTTTATCTTGCTTACATGATTAGTTTTTTATTTGGGTTGACAATCCATTGTTCTCGGTTGGCAACTGTGTTTTGATTTGTTGTTGGTACTTGAGATATATCTGAGAATAGTCTTGCATCAATCGGGTTTTTATCCCACTCGGGCCACACGAGTCTGTATTTCGTTGACTGATACCCGGGTCTCTTCCTTTGACCTCACTCGGGCTACCCGAGTCTGACTTTCGATGACACGGGTCTCCTTGGTGATCAAGCTCCGCGTCGATCCTCGCTGTCCACTCACGCCACCCGAGTCTCGGCTTGATGGCCACCCAGGTCTCGGCCTCATAGACACTCGGGTCTCGGACTTTATGCCACACGGGCTTCATCCTTAACACAATCGGGTCACGGCCTTAGCAAGCCATGCGGACCTCAGCCTAGTTCCATGTAGGCCTCAGCCTCCTGCCGCCTGCACCATGGTCCACCATGTCACTTGTGCCGCGGTTCCACCATGACGCCATGCCACCCCGTGTCGCGGCTCCAATGCGCCACCCACGTCGCATCGATTCGCAGTCCAACACCCATTGAGTCATGGTCCTGTTTCATCGAACCATTTCGAGCCGTGAGCCAGTGAACCACCATGGGCTAGGACCTTTGAATTGCCAAACGATGCACCAGCCCGTGACCTATCGGATTGTGGTTTGATTCCAGATTGAAATTTGAACCGCGTTCACAGTACTTAAACGGTTTATAAGCGTGATCCCATTACTCATTGCTTAACCGGTTCGCTAACACTCTCAATTTTCTGGTCACCATATGGCACAAAATCCAAACGATCCACCGGCCGATCAACTCGATCCGGTTGCTGATGACGCTCTTATCAGCCCCAACTCCTACCTGTCGTTCACTCCTAACAACTACTCTATCAACTTCAAGAAATTCGGCTGTAAACAGACAATCGTGCTCGAAATCCTTAGTGGCCATCCTCTCTCCCGTGCTCTCACCGCAACTACTAACATCCCAATGCTCTATCTGCAGCAGGTTTGGCACACCATTTGATACATCTACGATGAGCGACATGATAATGAAAAATTAGAAGCACTCGTAGACACAACCTCGCTGGTACTCACTCCCAACAGTCTCTGACTGCTTGTCAAGCTTCCAGATGCTATCTTTCACGGTCACGCAACTTTTGCTCCAGATATATCTGATGAGCAACTACTCAGAGAGGTCCACGCACTCGGTTACAAGGGTTCACTCACCAAGGTAACGGACTTCCATCGAAACTGTCTCCACCCAATCTGGGTCACATTTTTCACTATTCCCAACCGTTGCCTCTCCTCAAAGACGAAAAGTATCGAACGATGCAGCGACAACTTCCTACGCCTATTCCATGGCGTCGCTTATCATCGACACGTCAACTACGCCGGTCTTATCTGGAATGAGTTGGTTCAAAATATTCAAGACAAGGACACAGGCAACTGCCAAAAATTCATTCCTTACATGAGGTTTCTTCAACTTGCCATTGAATGATTGAATCGAACGATGCAGCGACAACTTTCTACGCCTATTCCACGGCGTCGCTTATCATCGACACGTCAACTACGCCGGTCTTATCTGGAAAGAGCTGGTTCAAAATATTCAAGACAAGGACACAGGCAACTGCCAGAAATTCATTCCTTACATGAGGTTTCTTCAACTTTCCATTGAAAGATTGATGACCAGAAACCTCCACATTCCACGACGGAGGTCTGTTGGTCCCGATGGTGCATAAAAAGTTTGTAGAAGGGGGGGTTGAATACAAACACATAAATTAAAGTTTAATAAATTGTCTATTGATAAATCAAACACAATTTACAAGTTTGTTGCAGAGAAAGATTAAGTAAGACTTAATCTAAACAAACTTAAGAAACACTGAGATGGTTGCACAAGACTTTCACAGAATGGGGGATTTAAGGAATATAGAAAACAAAGGTTTCTATTTGGGGTTCAAGGATTGAGCACACCCTTCAGATGAAGGGGTTATCTTCCTATTTATACCCTATGCATTAAATGCATGGCAGGGCACTTTACACGTGGCATTCACTGATTGGCTTTAGGAGTCTGACTTTTGGAGACATGCTTTCGGCCGGATCATGAGTAGTGTAGTTGACAGAGTTGTTGTACGAATTGTGGCAGAGAGATGTCCGTTCTGACATATCGTACTATGTTGTGCAAGGTTAGACAAAAGGAAACTTGAGGTATAAGCTTTGTGATCATTCAATCGCTGAATATCTCTTTAGGCAGAGACATCAAGAGTTCAGCGATCGTTGAAGCTTTACTCATGTTCCTTCGCATATAAGTAGAGTTGTCTTTGCTTCACTGATATCCGCATCAGGTCACTAGTAGACTTCTCTTTGTTCAGCAGCTTCGTCTTCGATTCAGCTATGAACATCTGTTGACGCGAGACTTGTCTTCAAGGATTACGTTGCTGTTTACATCAGAACTATCAGCAATAACTGAACAGACTCAGTTTGATTGCTGATAGTGAAACACTAATACATAAAAATGTTTACAAGGACTATCAGTGATAACTGAACAGACTCAGTCTGATCGCTGATAGTGAAACACTAATACATATTAAACGTAATTTTCACTAAGTATAGAAAAGGGTCGTTATCAAATCACTGAGAGAGTTTGGATCAACAATCTCCCCCTATTTGATAATGACAAAGTAACTGAAGAAAATTACTTTATAATTCAAAATAATGGAATAATCAGGACTCATAACATACAGCACTGATAGAGCTAAGTACTTCATTGAAATTCTCACTAATCCAAGAAAGGAATTACAAGATATGAAAATTACAAGTACAAGTGATGTACTAACTACTGTAAGTTAAACTAATAGATTACAAGAAAAAAAACTAATCTATCAGCTATCTAAAGAGGGTTTAGGAGGATTTATCAAATACTCAGGTATTTATTCTCCTTTTTGCCTTCGCTCTAAAGATTCTTTGCAGATGATCGCTATGATTGGCTCAGCAACAGGAGAGAGAGTACACCATAGGCACATGAGATCCTTGAGAAGAGCGAGGGGACAGATAGGGATTTCAGAGACCCTTTGAAATTTGAGATGTTCCTCATCATCTCTGAAGAAGATAAAGGTTCTTCAAGTACTTGTCTCGCAACATATGGTCTGCCAAGAGGCAGAGATAGATCCATAACTGAAAGACCAGGAGGAGGACCGAACAGAGCTTCTCTTGAGAATTTGATGGAGGTTTCATTTCTGATCACTGCGACATTATCACATGAGGAGGAGACAGACTTTCTCTTGATTTTCTTGGACTTTGGAGGAAGAGTAGATGGGACCTTTAGTATAGCAGCGACTCTGTTGATGAGGGCATCATTTACCCTTTAAACATAGCCTCTGTATGTTGACTTTGATTTCTTTTTCTTTCTCCCAGAGATAGCAACAGCTACGATCTTCATTGGGTCAGAGCGATAGTCAATTTTGTGCTTGCCCCAATCGACAGAATTATCGCTGACCGCTTTTTCTTTAGAGCGTTCCTCTTCAATATCTTTCAAAAGAGTTGTCTGGACTTCCACTGGTTTGCTTTTCAGCTTCTTGTCTTCGACTTGAGAAGACTGAATTTTGAGATCCAGAGAGGCATCTCTTTGACAGTCAGCAATCAGCTTCTCAGCCCTGACGGATTCTTCGATTTCAGCTTCAGTCAGGAACTCCAGATCTGATGATTGAGAGGGGATCTTTCGTCGTTGACTCTCCAGATGAGAGATAATCTCCGTTCTTTTCTTTCTCTATTCCTCTGACCAATGAGATGGTCTAAAGGTCCTTCCATGATGTTGCAGGGACTCTTCTTCTTCTTCATCCTCTTCATCAATCTCTCTTACAGAGATTGGGATTATTTGATCATCAGCTTCAGCAGCTGGAAGTATTTGGAGTTCTTTACCCTTAAGCAGGGGAGAGAACTATCTGGTCAGAAAAAGAAAAAGGTTAGATTTATTTTTAGGGAAGAAGAGAGATAAAGGCTAGAAAAAACAGGGGTTGGATTTTTATAGAAGGATAAGGGAACGAGAGTAAGGCATACCTGAGAAGGATTCTCCTCAGGTAGTGAAATCATCTTCAGGGTTCCCCCAGCAGTTGCACCTTTGCTTTGGGAAGGGGTTCCTGAAGGTGTCTCTTGACTCCCCCCCTGCTTTGATAACTTCTATCGAAGCTATCGTTGATGAAGTGACAGTTGAAGAACACCATAGAGATTGATCTTCTTCATCGTCATCATCATCATCTTGATGAGGTTCTTCCTCTTGATCTTCAAGATAAAGGCTTTATCTTCATCGTCCTCTTCTTCTTCATCATCGATTAAATCTTCGAGAGAAGGAGGGGCTTTTTCTGCACCTATCTCCCCCTCAACCTGAGAGGGAGTTTCCTTCTGTTGGACCTCAGAAGCAACTTCAAACTCCGTATTTTCTTCAGCTGCCTTCTCCCCCTCTTTGTCATTATAATTGAGGGAGAGCTCTTTGGAAGGAGATGAAGTTTTTGCAGCGGCCAACACCTGAACTTCAGCCTCCAAATAGTCCAAACGACCTTCAAACGCAGGAAGATCTGACGTAGCCTGATGAATGAACTCCACGACAATGTTCAGCGATGTACGATCGTACTCTGTGAATGAGGGAGTAGGAGCCGGAGCTGGTACCTTCAGGTGAGTCAGGATTTGCTGAAGAAGAACTTCACAGGAATCAATCTTTGTAGCGAGGGCTGCAAACTATTGCTGTGAGTCTTCCCTGACTTTGACAATCGCTTCTTGGAGAGTAGCGATTTCAGAGACGTCAGCTTTGGAGGCGCAGTTGGCTGTCAGCGTCTTTAGAGCTTCACCAGTTGATTGAACAACATTGGTGGTGGTATTGAGAGAGACAGTCAGAGATTCCACCTTTGCACTCACATTGTTGACATTGGTGTCAACAGTCACCAAACTAGGACCTGAAATATAAGTTAGTGTTTGAGAAACAGGCTTATATAGGGAGTTGGGAGAAGTGTTTAAGGTTATAGGGATACCTGAATTATCAAACATTTTGTAGAATTGTAATGATTCCTCAAAAGATTGATGTTCAGGTCCTATGGGTCCAAACTGTGGTTGAGTAGAAATAGATGGAGGGATAGAGATCAAATAAATAGAAGGACTAGAGATGGGGATAGAAGTAGGGATAGGGGTAGTTACCCTAGTGGTCACCTCAAGAGGTGGAAGGACTGAGATGATAGGCGGTGTCACTATTGATGTGACAGCGACCGTAGTCACTGTCACGGTTGACGTGGGTATCGCTGAGGATGTGGAGGAGAGACCCACGAAAGCATATAAGGAGGTTTGTTGAGAAACATCCTTAGGTCTTGAGCTAGAAGTAGCTTTCTCCTTGGTCACCTTGGACTTCTTCGAAGGACCAAGAGAGCCAGCTGATGGTCGTTTGGAAGGGGTAGCGGCAGGGATAGCAGAAGAAGGAACCTCCCGCGTGGCCGCTGAAGACGAAGAAGTGAGGAGAGAGAGACGGGAGCGAAGTTCAGAGATACTTACCTCGTTGGGGAGCGTCTTGACCTCTAGGGAGTGCTGACCCACTTTTGGAAAAGAAGCATCCGAGTTAGTGGGGTAAGTAGCAGGGTAGAGGAAATTCAGGTACGCGCAGATGAAGCGTATGTAGGGGACCTTGGGATCCATTTCGGTCTTCTCTATCTTTGACTTTAGATCGTCAAAGATAGTTGTTGCGTAGTCGAAGTTTCTTCCAACTATCACTGAATAAGCCATCTGAACCTGAATCTTGTTGGCTTGGTCCAGTGACCCACTCTTTCCACTCATACACTGAATGATGTGAGAGAAGATATAGTTAAGCTGAGAAGGCATCAGTGCCTTTTTCACAAGAGTCGGCTTCTTGTTGGGAATCGTCGTCCTTGGCTTGGGTTCCTAAGCGTATTCCATGGCATCCAGGAATTGGATGAGTTCAGCACCAGTTGGCAAGGCATCGAATACATTCATGGGTTCGTCAGGAAAACGTAGAGCTTTCCTCAGCCCTAAGGCAGTCATCATCCCTAATCCAAGTTCGATGCTGAAGGAAATGGCAGGGACCAGATCACCCTTTTTGTTGGTGATAGAGGCTTCTTCAATGATAAACCAGAATTGCTGGAGAAGAGCTTTAGAGAGTGTGGGATCCACAGTGATAGCGTAAGCAATGCAGGATTGCTTTAGAAACATTGCGGCTTCCTTCAGATGTGGGTACTTAACACCGTAAAAATCGAGGCGAGCGAGATGATTGTTCTTCGGAAGCTCTGAGTCAGTGATGGCGAACTTGACGTTCTTAGAGGCGACAAGTGCAGATTGAGCCATTCTGAGTATGAGTAGATAAAAGAGTAGAAGACAGGTTTTAGTCTAAAAATAAAGACGATTTTCTAGTTTCTATTTGAGGAAAGAAACATAGAAAATCAACATATTTGCAGATTAAAAAGTTTATCTTAGAACAAGATATAAGAACAGGAAGAAAAACCAAAGATTTTGAATGAAGAAAATCAAAATAAAATGGTTTTTAAAGAATAAAATAAAAAAATTGATTTTATGTGATAAGAATCTTATAAACCCATAATGGCAGACCAAAAATGGAGTAATATGTAAAAAGATTTAAGATAAGAATAAAAACAAGATCAAGAATAACCTGTTGATCTTTGAAGAGGATGATGCAAATGCTTGAGAATGCTAGAATGATTGAGAGAGTATTCTTGCTTTGAAAGTATTTCTAGAAAGCGTAAAGTGATAAGAATGGAACAACATTCCTTTTATACGTGTGAGAGAGGAGAGAGAGTGTGAGAGGCGGGAAAACAAATGCTCATCATGACATGGACACGTCCCACGAAGTTGATTGGATGGAAGGGCAACGGACGAACGTGTCAGAAAAAAGGTATGTCGTGGATTGTCGGTTCAAATGACGTCATAGAAAAGAGACTGTTCATTTGTCTGTTTTGAAATTTTCGCTGAATAAAAGTCAGCGATATATTTTTTTTAAGGATCACTGACAAGAAATATCAGTGATGAATGTATTTTTCAAAAAGCTTTTAATCATTTGAAGAAGGTTTAGTGATTAAAGTTTATATTTTGAAAACATTTTAACTGACTGAAGATTCAGTTGTAGGGATTGAGGGAACATACCTGAGAGTCAGAATGTTTATCAGAGAGAATGATAAAAGGGAAACTTATGATTACTGACACAATGCATGAACGTTGAAGAATTATTCTTCGAGATTCAGCATTCCAAGCTCACTGATTAGAAAGTTGAACCTTGTCTCATCAAGAGGTTTGGTGAATAAATCAGCAAGCTGAAAGTCAGTAGGGATAAAGTAAAGTTCAATATCACCATTCATCACATGATCTCTGATAAAGTGATATTTTATCTCTATGTGTTTCGTCTTTGAATGTAGCACTGTATTATTTGCTATAGCGATAGCACTAGTGTTGTCGCAATAGATAGGAATCTTTGACAGCTGAAGGTCATAGTCTAATAGTTGATATCTCATCCATAAGATCTAAGAACAACAGCTTCCAGCGGCTACGTATTCAGCTTCAGCTGTGGAAGTGGACACTGAATTTTGCTTCTTGCTTGTCCAGCTTACCAGCTTTCCTCCGAGGAGTTGACATCCACCAGTGGTACTCTTTCTGTCAAGTTTACAGCCTGCAAAATCACTATCAGAATAACCAGTTAGATCGAACCCTGAGTCTTTGGGATACCAAAGACCGAGGTTAGGAGTTCTCTTCAGATATCTGAAAATTCACTTAACAGTGATCAGATGGGACCCCTTGGGTTCAGATTGATAGCATGCACATAAACAAGTAGAGTACATAATGTCAGGTCGGCTCACTGTAAGATACAGCAGGGAGCCTATCATTCCTCTATAGGCAGTGACATTAACAGGTTTTCTAGAAGGATCTTTGTTAAGTGTTAGGGGTAGTGCCATAGGAGTTCTCATCGCTGAAGTTTGTGTAAGATCAAACTTCTTCAGCATATCTTTAACATACTTACCTTGGCTGATAAAAGTACCTTTGTCAGACTGTTTAATCTGAAGACCAAGAAAATATGTCAGACTGTGTAAGATCAAACTTCTTCAGCATATCTTTAACATACTTACCTTGGCTGATAAAATATGTCATTTTGTATTCTTTCTTCATTCTTTCAGCGAAGAGAGTACATAGAGATGGGTTAGTAGACCTAAATATTATGTCATCGACATATATTTGTACAAGAATTATATGACCTTTTATCTTTCTGAAAAATAACGTATTATCAATCTTGCCACGTTCAAAATTTTCAGAGATAAGAAATGATGAGAGAGTGTCATACCAAGCATGAGGGGCTTGTTTTAGACCATAGAGAGCCTTATCCAATTTATAAACATAATTTGGATACTTAGGGTCATAGAACCCTGGAGGTTGTTCTACATAGACTTCTTCATTCAGCTTTCCATTTAGGAACGCTGATTTTACATCCATTTGATAGACGATGAAGTCTTTATAGACTGCATAGGCTAAGAATAGTCGAATTGCTTCGAGCCTAGCCACAGGGGCAAAAGTTTCATCATAGTCTATGCCTTCCTCTTGTCTGTATCCCTGAGCAACAAGTCGAGCCTTGTTGCGGGTTACAGTTCCATGTTTATCTAACTTATTTCTAAACACCCATTTGGTGCCTATTACAGTTTTATCATATGGCCTAGGAACGAGATTCCAAACCTTGTTACGGGTAAACTCAGTCAGCTCTTCTTGCATAGCGCTGACCCAGTTTGGATCTCTGAGGGCATCATCAGTCTTCTTTGGTTCTATTAAAGAAAGAAAGTTGACAAAGAGACAGATATTACCTGAGCTTCGTCGTGTCTGAATACCTACATCGACATCACCAAGAATTTGATCTATTGGGTGATCTTTGGTCCATCACTGAGCAGGAGCATGATTGCTTAACTCAGAGGTTGGATCAACAATTGGAATGATTACTGACGAGGACGTTTGAGGTTCATCAGCAATTAACTGTTGAGTACTGGACATGTTGTTGTTATCAGAGAGGTTTTCAGATGAACGTAGATTAGATGGTAGTAGTGTGTTAAGAGGTTCAGCTGAAACTCATGAGGTGGATTCAGCGTTAGGATGTATAATATTTGGATCATCATCAGCGGGTGGAGTATCTGAATGCTGATGGTTTGAGAAGAAAGTTTATGTTTCTCTGTAGTGAGAAAACATCCAAGCATTTAACTCTTCATTGTCAGTGATTGGTTTAGAGTTCGCTGAGCGAGTTTCATCGAATGTGACATGAATTCTTTCTTCCACAGATTGTCTTCTTTTGTAGAAAACTCTGTAGGCTTTGGAGATGGAGGAATATCCTAGAAATATTCCATCATCAACTTTTGGGTCGAACTTTCCAAGTTGATCTTTGTTGTTTAAGATATAGAACTGACAACCAAAGATATGAAGAAAGCTGATAGAAGGCTTCCTTCCATGAAAAAGTTCATAAGTTGTCTTCCTAAATCGCTTTACTATCAAGGATCTGTTTTGAGTAAAACATTCAGTGTTTACAGCTTCTGCCCAAAATTGAGTAGGGAGATGAGAATCGCTGAGCATTGATCAAGCAGCTTCAATGATCGTTCTGTTTCTTCTTTCAGCGACTCCGTTTTGCTGAGGTGTTCTTACTGAAGAGAAGTTATAAGAAATTCCCTTGTTCTCAAAGAAATTGTTCAGGGAACTATTTTTGAATTCAGTTCCATGATCACTTCTTATTGAACGAACAGTAAGATTATTCAGCACTTCCATCTTTTTAACAAAAGATATTAGTTCTTCTGTGTCAAGATCGAATTCTCAACAATAATTAATTCTCAGAAACAATATCAAAGAAGTTTGCGGAATAACACTTTGATATTCAATGAAACAGTAATCACAAACAGTAAATATGAATAACAAAGTGTAAATTTGTATTGAATGCTTTGAAGTTACAAGATTACACACTCAACCTCAATATTGATGAACAGACTCACCAATACGAATTCTACTTCTCTAGAATTAGGATCTATGCCTTGAGGTTGATTTCTCTAGAACTTGGAATTAATCTCTTCTGAAACTATTCTGTATCATCTATACATATACAAAACAAAAAGATAATTACAAAAAATAAACATATCTTCAGTATATCTTCCATGTATATCTCTAAGCTTCCATGTATATCTTCAATCCATCCAGCTGTTATTCTTTCCATTCGGATCTCTTAAGCAGCACTAACTATGCCCAGCAGCATTAACTTCTTCTAGCAGTATTAACTACTAAGCAGCACTAACTACTAGCAGTACTAACTAGCTAAGCAGTACTAACTTTGTTCAAGCAGCACTAACTTTGACTAGCAGTATTAATTACTAACAGTAGTAATACTCAGCAATATTAACCTTGAATAACACTAGCAGTAGTAATCTGAATCAGCAGCATTAACCATACTTGATCTTTTCTTTAGTTCCCAACAATCTCCCCCTAACTTGACTTTTAGGACAAGAAGTCAAGTTCTTCAGATGCTCCCAAAATCTTCATTGATCTACTCCAATATTAGGATCCAGTCCCATACTCTGATTGATAGCCCTCTGAATTAGATACTTGTCCATTTCTGAATTTGAAATACACCCTAGCTTTTTCTTCAGCATGGCATGAAGCTTCAATCTGCTATGATTGTACACTCTATCCACTAGAAAGTACTCAGTGTGATTTAAATCCAAAGTCACTGCATATACTCCACTAGTTTCATATATAGTCCAATTATTCACTGTTTGAAAAACATTTCTTATTACGTCCTCTACTTCATCTGGTTTGAACATCATACACAGATACTCCATTACCAGCTTTTTAATTGAAATCACTGGAGCTTTCAGTTCATCTGCATATAACTTCATCCCTATTGCAAACATTTCTTCAATATCAGACCTTGAACAAGTTCTGACAATCTTACTCCAAGTGCTGTACACTTCATATTTCTCATCTTTTCTCGTCAGTCTGATGTACTCCTTGCCATCCACCTCCATGATATCCCAGTGAATGACTTCAGGAGGTTTAACCCCTACAGGTTCAGCTGAAATTGGTTCAGGCACTTTGTCCATCACTACCATGTACATTTTGACATTCTCAGTACTTGCAGGTTCTTGCATTGTAGATAACTCAGGTGCCTCTTCTTCTTCAGCAGCCTTTTCAGCCTCTTCTTCCACTAATCTAGGCTCCTTTGTAGGCTTTTTCCTTGCCATCATCTTGGTTCTTTTTAAAGTCCTTAGACTTTCACCAAGAGTAACCTCTTTCTTTGGAGTTTCTTGCTCATCTGGAAAAGGCTTTTGTATTACAAGGTCATTGCTCTCCTTCATCCTTTTCTCCATTTCCACCCTTGCAGTATCATTCTCTTGAAGCTTTTTCATTTATGCATCATATAGTCCTTTGATTTTCTCAAAAGACATCTTTGAAAACATTTCCTTTTTAACTCCTACAGCACCCTTGAGAAAAGTGATCATCTTGTTTCTCTCTTGGGTACCAAGGAATGTCTTTGAGGGTTGTCTCTTCTTCTTTGCACCCATTTTGAATTCTCCAATCTTCCTTAGAGATGTTACTTTCTTTTTAGCCATTTCAGTTGCCACACTCTGTTGATAAGCTTTATTTAGCTCTGCAACCATTGCTTTTGCTATCTCTCTGTCTTTTTCTACTTGGACATTTTCTGCTTGTTCCAATTCAGCTTGTATCTTTCTTGCCAAAGCTTCATCTGCCTCAATCAACTTTTGCCTTTTCATTGGTTGGTCAGATTCTGAATCCACTAGCTTTGCTTTACCCTTTTCTTTGCTTATCACCTTCTCAGACCTGAATTTCCTTGCAACATCACCTCTTTCGTTTATGATAACTCATTTGGCCTTTGAAGTGACCTTGGGAGTATCATGTTTTGCTTTGATTAGAGTTTCTGCAATTTCCAGCTCTGTTAGTACTTCCTTCACTGTTTCTGCTGCTTTGATCATGTCAGCAGTAGTAACCATTTGTGCTTCTCCACTTGTACTAGCAGCATTAATGGTTTCTTCTTCTAGCTCCCCCTCAACACTGTGTTTCTCCCCATTATTCTCCCCCTCAAATACAACTTTCTCTTTTTCCTCTTCCAAGTTATCTTCAGCCTCTGACTCCCCCTTTTTGGGAGCATCAGATACTGGTTCCCTTCTTTTTAGCACAAACTGCCTCCTCTTCTTTTTCTGTAGCAATCTCCTTACCATATTCTTCAGTTTTGAAATCTGAGCTTGTTGAGACAGAACTATTAGTTTCAGATCTTCAATATCTTTTCCTTGGTTGATACATCCCTATTGATGTTTGCCATTGCGTCTATCAATTCAAGATAGTCATATCTGTCCTCACCTTCTCTAGAAGTGTTACCTTCCTTTGAAGGATCATTGGATCTTTTAGTAGTGGAAGTCTTCTGCCTAGCAGAAGCACTATCCACCCCCGTGTTTTCTTGGCACCAGGGACCTTCAAATGATTGCTCATTCAAAGTTGCCATGGGTGAGGTCTTATTGATGTTGCCACTTTCCTCCTCTGTGCTAGCAGGAGTAGTGGCAGCCTCATCACCCATATGCTCTTCCTCCTCCTTAGAGAGCACCTCCTTGGGGTTGGGAGACACCCCTTTGGTTTCCCTATGGATATTCCCTAAAGGAGAATTCTCCCTTAGACGGCTTACAGGCTTGGGGGTTCATGGTACAAGAAGGGAAGGAGCCTTCTTTACCTGTTTCCTCTTGTATGTTTGGGTGATAGGTGAGGTTGGTTTTTCAAGAAGGGACTGGGGGATAGATTTTTAGTGGGAAGGTTGGGATTGGCTAGCAGTAGGAAGGCCTAATGGGGGCCTTGACCCTGCTGCCATACCTTCAGTGGTTTGGGACACCACCATCAATGTAGAGAACAATGGGGTGTCAACTCCTTCCGAGTCCCTAGCAGATCTTCTCATATTTGAGAAAACCTTGCCTTTGGGGGGTTTAGGTACATATACCCCAACAGGTTGAGGTATATTTGTCAATTCATGAGTAATAACTTCTTGAACAAACCTGGGGTACATAAAGAAACTCTTTTTGTTTCCCATGTTTGATACAAGATCACTGAAAATCATTTGTGAAAAATTGTACTTTCTGGCAGTGGCCAAGCACACTAAAGCATAAGCAATGGGACTGCTGAACTCACTCCATCCAGTAGTCTTTTTAGAGATGCAATGCATCAAGGTATGAACAAAAAACCGCCATTGGGGTGAGAATTTAGCTTTTGAAAACTTAAACACTCCCAATGGGCCTCCATACCCCATTCTTGCAAGGGAAGAGAACAGTTCATCATTTGGGATAGAAGTTATACCAGAGGCATCGTTTAGACGTAGACTGATGCGAATAACTTCTTCAGTAACTGTTAAGGGTTGGTCACACACCCTTGTCTTGATCATCTGCACACCATTCTCAGCAACAATGGTGGCATTAGCCCAGAACTGCCTTTGATGCTCGATATAGATTGTAGGAGCAACAGTAAGAGCATGAGCAATATGGATTGACTTGAGGAAATCCACAATCTGGTGGAACCCAGCGGCCTGTTTGGGCTTCTGTAGCATCGCGATTTCATTGTGTTCATCTATGAATGCCATTGATGCCATTAATCCTTGCAAAAAGCTTGCCTGAAACCTTTGAACTTGAGAGAGAAAGGGTTTAGAGCGCAAGTGAACAGTATACAAAGAGTCGTTATGAACCTTTAGGCGGGCAAAGGGTATTTATAGTATTCGGGACATAAGCAGTATTAACCACGAGCAGTATTAACGGACAAGCAGTATTAACCACGAGCAGTATTAACTACTAGCAGTATTAACTAACTAGCAGTATTAACTGCGAGCAGTATTAACCACTAGCAGTATTAACTGTGAGCAGTATTAACTGACTAGCAGTATTAACCACTAGCAGTATTAACTAACTAGCAGTATTAACCACTAGCAGTATTAACCACTAGCAGTATTAACTAACTAGCAGTATTAACTGCGAGCAGTATTAACTACTAGCAGTATTAACCACTAGCAGTATTAACTAACTAGCAGTATTAACTGCGAGCAGTATTAACCACTAGCAGTATTAACCACAAGCTGTATTAACTAACTAGCAGTATTAACCACTAGCAGTATTAACCATACTTACTCTTTGAAGCTTAGGTTGAATTTAGTACTGCTGAGTATGCCCTGCAAAGGAGGATTAGTAACACCAAGAAACTATAATATTCAGATATTTAACCACTTTTTGAGAGAATGCTTATTCAGAGTTGATCATTCCCACACTTGTTACCAAGAAAGTGAATCTACCCACATCAAAAGCTTTGGTAAATAGATCAGCAAACTGGTTGTCAGTATGAACTTTTACAACTTGTACAAGTTTCTTTTCATTACAGTCTCTTATGAAGTGATACCTTATCTCAATGTGCTTTGTCTTAGAGTGCTTGACAGGATTATTTACAATGCTGATAGCACTGCTATTATCAATAAAAATGGGAGTGTGTAGAAAGGTTACCCCATAGTCCAGCATTTGATTCTGAATCCATAAGACTTGAGAACAGCAACTTGCAGCTGCTATGTACTCTGCCTCTGTTGTAGATGTGGACATTGTGGTTTGTTTCTTACACTCCCATGAAACTAGTCTAGCACCCAAAAACTGAGAACCTCCAGAAGTAGATTTTCTGTCCAAGTTTGCCCCACCTAGATCACTGTCTGAGTATGCTATTAGGTCAAAGGGTGAGTTATGAGGATACCAAAGTCCCAATCTGGGTTGCCCTTTGAGATATCTGAATATCCTCTTAACAGCTTGAAAGTGAGATTGCTTTGGCCTAACTTGGAATCTTGCACATACACAGACTGGAAACATTATATCTGGCCTTGATGCTGTGAGATACATGAGAGAGCCAATCATGGATCTATAATGACGCACATCCATATCCTTCCCCTCAAGATCTGCTGTTATCTACTTGTGTGTCTCCATAGGTGTGCTGGCAGGTTTTGAATATGAGAAACCAAACTTGGTTAGAATGTCCTCCACATACTTGGATTGACAGATGAAGATTCCTTCTGACTTCTGTTGAACTTGGAGTCCAAGAAAGAAAGTAAGTTCCCCTATTGAACTCATTTTGAATCTTTGATGCATTAGATCCTCAAACTCCTTGCACATGTTGTCTCTTGTAGATCCAAAGATAATGTCATCAACATAGATTTGGACCAGCAAGATATCCTTCTTCTTTCTCTTGATAAATAGAGTCTTATCAATGACTCCTCTTTCAAAGCCATTTTCCAAGAGATAGGATGACAGAGTGTCATACCATGCTCTTGGAGCTTGATGCAGTCCATAAAGAGCTTTCTTCAATTTGTATACTCTGTCTGGATAGCTTGGGTTTTCAAACCCTGGTGGTTGACAGACATATACCTCTTCTTCAATTGAGCTATAGAGAAAAGCACTTTTTACATCCATTTGATAGACTTTGAAGTTCATGTAAGAAGCATAGGCTAGGAATAATCTGATTGCTTCTATCCTAGCCACAGGTGCAAAAACTTCTTCATAATCTATACCCTCTTCTTGAGTATACCCTTGAGCCACCAGTCTTGCTTTGTTCCTTATGACAATACCTCTTTCATCTCTCTTGTTCCTGAAGATCCACTTTGTGCCAATTGCTCTGTGACCTTTAGGAAGGTCTACGAGATCCCATACATCTTGTAGTTTGAACTGCAACAATTCTTCTTGCATTGCTTCTATCCAACTGGATTCTTTCATAGCTTCATGTGCCTTTTTAGGCTCAAGATGGGATAGAAAACAAGAAAGCACTGTATGCTGTTGATCTTGCATTTCTTGAAGCCTGCTTTGGTGTCTAGTCATCATAGGAGAGGATATATCTCCTATTACCAGCTGTGGAGGATGATTCTTTTGGACTCTGGTGTTATGACTAGGTTCTTCATTAAGTCCAGCCTCTAGATTAGAGTCATTCAACTCAACTGAAGTGTTTTCAGCAGCCACTTCTAATTCTTTATTTTCTTGAGTCTTCTCATCTCTACTTTCTTCTTCACTCTGACTTGGTCCAGTAGATGGTTCCTTTTCACAGTCTTCAAAGCAATTCACTGTGGGTATGGGAAAGATCCCAGATTTAGATATACTTTCTTGAACCTGTGTAGTCTCTGATCCTCCACATCCTGAACCTGCATAATCATCACTACTGAAACCAAAGGAGTTAGTTAGTGAATCAATGTCAAATAGCCACTGAGGACCAGTTCCAATAGGATTTGGTGTGTTTTCATTGCATTTGACATTGTCACTTTCTTCAATTATTCTAGAAGATGTATTAAAAACTCTGTATGCCTTACTTTGAGATGAATACCCAACAAGAAATCCATCATCTGCTTTGCTATCAAACTTACCTAAGTGACATTTGGTATTTAGAATTGTACAAGGACACCCAAAAGGTTTGAAAAATCCAATGAAAGGTTTTCTTTTATTTAAAAGCTCATATGGTGTCTTGTTCTTTGGCTTAACTACTAGGACTCTGTTTTGGATATAACAGGCTGTATTAACTGCTTCAGCCCAGAAGGTAATTGGCAGTTTTGAATCAGCCAACAGAGATCTAGCAACCTCTATTAGTGTCCTATTTCTCCTTTCAGCAACACCATTCTGTTGAGGAGTCCTAGGAGCACTATACTGTCTCTCAATGCCTTTTTCTTCACAAAAGGTGTTTAGATCCAGATTTTTGAATTCAGTCCCATTATCTGATCTGATGACTTTTACTTTTTGATTAGTTTGGTTTTCAATTCTTAGAATAAAGGATTTGATCAGTCCACTTGTCTCATCCTTAGTCCTTAGAAAATATACCCAGGTAAATCTAGAGTAATCATCAACAATAACCAAGAAGTAAGATTTCTTGCCTATACTCATAACATTTGTAGGACCAAACAGATCCATGTGCAATAATTGGAGACAAGAAGAAATTGAATTTATCTCTTTGGTCTTATGAGAAGTTTTATGTTGTTTGCCTTTAAGGCAAGCAACACAATGATCATCACATGAGAAGACTTTAGATGATAAACCTCTTACAAGGTTGTTTTTAACAAGTTTGTTCATAGTCTTAAAATTCATGTGACACATCCTTCTGTGCCAAAGAGAGGATTCATCTACAGAAGCTTTTGAAACAAGACAATTTAGAGATGAATCACTATCAACATTGTCCATATCTAGACAGTAAACATTTTCCTTTCTTGGAGTTCTAAGTAGTATCATGCTTTCATCAACTACCTTAAACCCTGGAGCAAGGATCATACACTCAGTATTTGAAAATAATATACTATGTTGTTTGTCACATACCTGTGATACACTTAACAGGTTGTACTTCAATTGATCAACATAGTAGACATCGTCAAATGTCATCTTACCTTTGGTGACATTACCTTTTCCACTTATCTTACCACCAGTAAGATTATCTCCAAATGCAACATGTCCCCCATTGATATGCTTGAAATCCTGAAGGCATGACATGTTGCCTGTCATGTGCCTAGAGCAACCACTATCAACATGCCATATGCTCTTTCCCTTGAGCTGTCGGTTGCCCTGCACATAAGATAGATCAGTTAGTATGAATTAGGAACCCAAGCCAAAGTGGTCTTGGGTACCCCTTTCTCATCAAAATACTTGCATTCTTTCTTGACAAGATTTTTGAATTTTAACTCCTCATTCTTGGAGTACTTTGTCACAATAATAGGCTTGGACACATTTGTGCTAGAAACAGTACTGGTTTTAGAGGTACTAACTGCCTTAGCAGCACTTGCATGCTTAGTAGTACTAACCTTGTTAGCAGTAGTAACTGTGTTAGCAGCAGTAACTGTGTTGGCAGTATTAACCTTTGAAGAGGTACTATCTGTATTAGCAGCATTAATGTTTTCAGCAGTACTAACACAGGTAGCAGCAGTAATACTTCCAGCAGCACTAACCCTGTCAGCATTACTAACAGTTTTAGTGCTTTTGGGCACCCACATTTTAATACTTTCTTTTAAAATCTTTTTCTTCATGGGGCCTTTCTTTTCACCATGTTTCTTTCCATCCTTCCTATTACCAACAGGTTTTTGCACAAATCTTTGAAAGGTCATCTGTTGATTAATAGGGTTAAAGAAGCAATATTTAGCCAAATGATTTAACTTGCCACATATGAAGCAAGGTTTTGGTCTATTGATTTTACTCATATCAACTCCTTGCTTCTGAGCCCATTGATTATTCCAGTTTCTTTGATTTCCTCTTTTTAAACCAGAATTTAGGCTCTTGGCTTTACTGCAATCACACTGTTTACAAGATCCAGGATTCACAACCGTGGTTTGTTTGTAATGGACCTTGTTATCTTTTCCTTTGGTCTTCTCTATCTCCTTGGACTTGATCCAGATTTTCCCACATCCCTCATTGGTGTAATGTTGTTTTCTAATGGGATCTCTTTACTCACATCATTATCTCTATTCTCACTGGCTTCTTTCTCAGTTAAATCCTTAATTACTACTTCATCCAAAGGATCTATCTTAAAGGTTTTCTCAGATGAGTCCTTTTTCTCCTTGGTTTCTAACAAGTCAGAAGTAGGAGAGATATAATTGTTGTTGTAAGGAGGAGGTGTACAGTTGTATCCAATACCAGGCTTCATCTTATCATGAATCTGAGCCTTTAGAAGAGAATCCATTGCTTTTGAAGCATATGAAAACTTTTCTATGTCAAGCTTGACTTTAGACAGTTCCTCCTTCAGCCTATCACTCTCTTCTAAGGATTTAGACAGTTTGGTCTCTAATTCATTCTTTTCCCACTTCCAATAGTTAGTGTCATAAGAGTGTTGAAGTTCATTAGCTTGAAAGCCTTTGATTTGATCTTCAAATCTCTCTACTATTAACACATAATCTCTTCTATCCTTTTCTAATCTTTTGAGGTCATCACACATACTTTGATTGTGATCACTGTATCTTTTGACAGTGTCAATGCAAGATTTAGTGCAAAGATTAGAAGTTACCTCAGAGGGGAGATCAGACAGTTCTTCCATAAGAGCTTGATTCTGAATGGCTTCCTCAGCTTGATCACTCCAGTCAAATCCCATTCCTTGTTGAGAAACAAGGGCTTGAGCAGGATTCTTGTTCTGAGTGTAGCCTCCGTTCTGAGCTTGTTGGTGGTTGTTGTTTGGAACAACACTCCTGCATTCTCTAGCAAAGTGTCCTTTCATGTGACACTTATAACATTCCACCTTGGTCTTGTCAAAACCAGCTCCATCTTCTCTTCTTTGAGAGAAGTTATTCCTTCCTGTTCTTTTAATGAACTTTTTCACCCTCATGGATAACATGGCCATCTGCCATTTAATATCCATCTCCTCCAGGTCATCAGGGTGAAGTTGATCCAGATCATCATTAATCAATGAATTGTTACTATGACTGGACAAAAAGGCTTCAAAGATTGTTTCAGTTCCTTTTTCTGAACTTGCTCCACTAGCAGTACTAACTGCTTCAGGGATGGCAGTAGTATCAGTGGATGCTAAAAGAAGTGCAGCATTGTGGACATAACCAGTGGGCTTCTTCTTGATCTCTACCTCAGTTTCAAAAACTCTTAGATCATTGTATAGATCATCAAGTTCTTTCTCTTCCAGATTGTCACTCTGTCTATATGAGACAGTGTACATAGTCCATTCATCCCCAAGAGATCTGAGGAACTTTCTGTTGATGTTATCTTGATCCATCTTCACTCCTACAGTAGCCAGTTCACCAATGAGCTTGTTGAACCTATCAAAAGGTTGAGTCATAGACTCATTCTTTGAGGAAGTAAAGTTCTCATACTGCTGCTTTAGAACATCTCTTTGATTTCTTTTGATGCTCTTAGTTCCAGCAAATCTTTTCTCTAGAGCATTCAAGAGAATCTGAGCATCAGTGCAGTTGCAAAATTGATGTTGATATTCATTGGGGATGGCCAAGAGCAGAGTGCTCAAGGCCTTCATATCTGTCTGTCTGATCTTCCTTTCACCATCTGTCTTTGGTGGAGGTCTTTTCCCATCTGGTCCTATCCTTCCAGCTTCAGAAGGACCATTCTCAATGATATCCCACATTGAGTAGTCAGTGAGAAGAATATATTGTCTGATTCTAATCTTCCACATGTCAAACTCACTGGGTTTGAGCATTGGAACCTTAAAGACCAAAGTACTGCTTGATTCTGTAAGATTTTCCATGATAAATAGATGTTTCTGAGAAGTACCGCTCTGATACCACTTGTCAGGATCGAATTCTCAACAAGAATTAATTCTCAGAAACAATATCAAAGAAGTTTGCGGAATAACACTTTGATATTCAATGAAACAGTAATCACAAACAGTAAATATGAATAACAAACTGTAAACTTGTATTGAATGCTTTGAAGTTACAAGATTACACACTCAACCTCAATATTGATGAACAGACTCACCAATACGAATTCTACTTCTCTAGAATTAGGATCTATGCCTTGAGGTTGATTTCTCTAGAACTTGGAATTAATCTCTTCTGAAACTATTCTGTATCATCTATACATATACTAAACAAAAAGATAATTACAAAAAAATAAACATATCTTCAGTATATCTTCCATGTATATCTCTAAGCTTCCATGTAGATCTTCAATCCATCCAGCTGTTATTCTTTCCATTCGGATCTCTTAAGCAGCACTAACTATGCTCAGCAGCATTAACTTCTTCTAGCAGTATTAACTACTAAGCAGCACTAACTACTAGCAGTACTAACTAGCTAAGCAGTACTAACTTTGTTTAAGCAGCACTAACTTTGACTAGCAGTATTAATTACTAGCAGTAGTAATACTCAGCAGTATTAACCTTGAATAACACTAGCAGTAGTAATCTGAATCAGCAGCATTAACCATACTTGATCTTTTCTTTAGTTCCCAACATTATGGAGTATCACTCTTACAGCGAAGAAAGATAACCCAGGTATAGCGAGATAATTCATCTACAATGACAAGCATATATTTCTTACCAGCTATTGATTGGATGTTGACAAGGCCAAACAGATCCATATGCAAGAGCTCAAGAGGACTTGTCACTGAGGAAACTTGTTTAGACTTGAAACTAGCTTTTGTTTGTTTTTCTTTTTCACATGCTGAGCAGAGAGATTCTTTAGCATATGAGTGCTGAGGAAGACCAGAAACAAGTTCCTTAGATGAGAGAGAATTCAGAGTTTTGAAGTTTAGATGAGAGAGCCTTTTGTGCCATAGCCAGTTGACATAAGAAGATGCCTTAGAGAGAAAACATAAGTTTTCAATGGTAGTAGAGTCCATATCTATTACATAGACATTTTATCTGCGATAACCACTGAGAGAAAGTTTTCCTTTCTCATCCACCAATGAACATGCTTTTTTAGAAAAGTGAACTTCGTAGTCTTTGTCACATAGCTGACTGATGCTCAGAAGGTTGTGCTTCAGTCTATCTACACAAGCGACTCTTTGAAAGGTTGTTGTCCCATTGCTGAGGACACCAAACCCTCGGGTATATCCTTTTCCATTTCCACCGAAGGTCACAGAGGGACCTTTCTCTTCCTTGTATTCAGTGAGCAGGTCTTTTTGTCCAGTCATATGACGAGAACATCCACTATCTAGATACCAGATGCCCTTTGATCCCTGCACACATAAGGAAGATTAAGCGTTGTTTGGTACCCATTTTTCAATGGGTCCTTTAGAGTTAGGGATATGGAAAGTTTAGCAGTCTTCATAGCAGATGAATATTCAGCTTCAGTGGTAATCTTTACTTTGGTTAATTTCTTAACCTTAGTGGTATTCTTCACCTTGGTTAATTTTTCAACTTTGGTGACTTTCTCAGCCTTAGAGGCATTTATCTTCACTTTAGCTGTTTTATCAGCTTTTGTGGCAGTCGGACATTTGCTTGCAATATGGTCAGTAAAACCACACTGATAACATTTTCTGTATTTGAAAATGGTTTTAGTACCAGACGTAGAAGGTTTTGCAAGTTTAAGATGAGCAGGTCCAAGTCCAAGAAGACTTTTCTCATGAGATCTGGGAGGAATTTTCATTTCTTCAGATCTCGTGGATTTAAGATCAATCTTTAGCTTTGGAGGACAGAGATCAAAGATTTCTATCACAGAGCTAGAGGATTGATTTGCTGAAGGTTTAGAAGTAACCTTCAGCTTTGCTTTCCTGGTAGCCTTCTAAGGAAGAAGAATGGATTTTCCTTTATCCGCAGACTTAGTGTCGTTGGATTTTTCCTCAGGGATAGAATTAGAAGAAGAAGGATAAAATTGATCATAAGAAGTGTCAGAGATAGGAGTGACAAACGTTTCAAAACTTTCAGGAGTTTGAGCATTTATTATCTCATAGATCTTAGTTGATGATTTGCACCATTTTTCAACATGAGTTTTTTCTGCTTTTAGAGCAGCGATGGCTTGTTCGCGTTCAATGCTGATGATTTCATTTATAATGACTTGATCTTTCAACTTTTCTTCTAAAAGATTTAGTTCTCTGATCTTTTCATGACATTTCTCTAGCTCTTGAGTTAAATGAACATTTTTATTCTCAGCTTGAGTTTTGTCGTTTAGAGCATTATAAAGGTCAATCGTCAGCACATCAACAGCGCGACTTCTCTCAGCTTCAGGCAGAGAGGGATTTGTAGAGATAGATACCTAAGATGATATGTAGCTCATTGAAGGTTCAGATGGTTCTTCCGCTTCTTCTTTAATCTCGGCCATGATACAGAGATTAGCGACTTCTTCTTCATCAGAACTTGATTCTTCTGATTCAGCCCAGTCATGTTCTTCAGCGATGAGACCTTTACCTTTTCGCTTATAGCTTTTCAGCTTTTGATATTTGTTCTTCAACTTTAGGTATTTGTTCTTCAGCTTTAGGTATTTGTCATCACTAGATCTTCTTGAGGTAGAAGGTTTGAAGACCTTTTTCGACCTGCACTCACTAGTAAAGTGTCCAATCTTTTCACAGTTATAGCAAGTGGCAGTAGTCTTATCAATAGGCGTTGAGTTTGGCTTTTCAGTAAGAGAGAGAGGCTTACTTCTTTGGAAGTTTCTCTTTCTTGCAAATCTCTTAAAAGAGTTTGTCAAGAGTGCTAAGGACTCATCAAACTCTGAAAGATCAGGGTCTGATAGATCCTCAGATTCAGAATCTAACTAAGTGATGGTGAGAGTAGATCGCTGAGATGGAATTATCTCTGAAGAGACTAAAGCAACAGGAGTGCTTTTAGAGTCTTTAGAATCTTTTACAAGATTCTTTTTCAGGAGATTCGATTGCTCATAGTTGAGCAATATTCCATACAGAGTGCTTAGAGAGAGAGAATTTAAGTCTTTTGTCAGCTTAAGACATATTGAATAACTGTCCCAGTTTTCAGGAAGACATTCTAAGAATTTTGTTAAGACCTCAGAATTAGAATAGGTCCTACCAATTGTTCTTAGATCAATGATTAAGCAGTTAAACCGCTGATGAACCTCAGAAAGAGATTCATTCTTACCAGCGATGAAACTTTCATACTGTCTTACCAAGTTAATCTTTCGAGTCTCTTGGATTTCAGTGGTGCTCTCATATTGAACACATATGGTTTCCCACATTTCTTTAGAAGTTTTCAGATGCATGATGGAATGGAAAACTTCATCAGGCAGAGCCATTAATATAATGGTCTTTGCTCTTGCATCTATACCTACCTTCTTTTTGTCTTCATCACTCCACTGTCATATTTCCTTAACGACATAGCGTTCAGGGACAGCTTCAGTGGTGGCAGTAGCAGGAACTGCGTCTATAATTCTAACAGGTTCATAGGGTCCATTTTCTATATATTCAGGTATAGTAGGATCAATACCTTCAAGAAATAGCATCATTCGATTTTTCCATAGAGAAAAGTTATCTCTGCTAAATCGAGGAGGTTTAGAAAGTGAGCCATTATCATAGTAGTTTGTGTTTGTGTTAAGTTTCATTTAGAATAGCAAAGAAGAGAATAAAGCAAGATCTTGTTTATTAGATTAAACCAACCGCTCTGATACCACTTGTTGGTCCCGAAGGTGCATAACAAGTTTGTAGAAGGGGGGGGGGTTGAATACAAACACAGAAATTAAAGTTTAAGAAATTGTTTATTGATAAATCAAACACAATTTACAAGTTTGTTTCGGAGAAAGATTAAGTAAGACTTAATCTAAACAAACTTAAGAAACACTAAGATGGTTGCACAAGACTTTCAGAGAATGGGGGATTTAAGGAATTTAGAAGACTAGGGTTTATATTTGGGGTTCAAGGATTAAATGCAAGGCAGGGCACTTTACACGTGGCATTCACTAATTTGCTTTGGGAGTCTGACTTTTGGAGACATACTTTCGGCCGAATCATGAACAGTGTAGTTGACAGAATTGTGGCAGAGACATGTCCTTTCTGACATATCGTACTATGTTGTGCAAGGTGAGACAAAAGGAAACTTGTGGTATAAGCTTTGTGATCATTCAATCGATGAATATCTCTTTAGGCAGAGACATCAAGAGTTCAACGATCGCTGAAGATTTACTCATGTTCCTTCGTATATAAGTAGAGTTGTCTTTGCTTCACTGATATCCGCATCAGGTCACTAGTAGACTTCTCTTTGTTTAGCAGCTTCGTCTTCGATTCAGCTATGAACATCTGTTGACGCGAGAGTTGTCTTCAAGGATTACGTTACTGTTTACATCAGAACTATCAGCGATAACTGAACAGACTCAGTTTGATTGCTGATAGTGAAACACTAATACATAAAAATGTTTACAAGGACTATCAGTGATAACTGAACAGACTCAGTCTGATCGCTGATAGTGAAACACTAATACATATTAAACGTAATTTTCACTAAGTATAGACAAGGGTCATTATCAAATCACTGAGAGAGTTTGGATCAACAAGGTCTCATCAGGTATGCACTCCTCACACTATGTGCCTCATTATTAGCGAGCCAAAAGAGAATTCCGATATTGACCCGATGCGTATACCCAATGCCTTACTAGAATATGCTCGTCCCAGGGCACCTGGTGTGTTAGCTTATAGGCGAATTCTTGACCATCAAGCTCTCGTGGCCCATCCAGCACTGGCAGGACCTACCTAGGGAGCACAACCCGAGCGACGTCAGGGTCCCCGAGTGAGACTTCCAAAAGTCTGGAATGTACGGACTTCCGGACAGGGTGCGACGAGAGTAAAAATCGTGAGGGGTTCCAGCGTGGGAGGTGTCGTGGACGACCAAGCTACCGTTAGTAAGGTAAGACCAACCGAGCCTAACCCTGATACTATATCTATACTTCATGATGTACTGGTCACCAATGACCCATCGGGCTCTTCCTCATCCTCCACTCAATCGGTCAACGACCGCAACTAATTTCGTTTCGCACCTATCGGTCGTTGCCCATCTCCTATCTCCTCCACTCAACACTCCCCCAAACCAAACTCACCATCCTATTCCTCTCCCCAATCCCAACCAGCCACACCTATGCCCATATCTCCTACACACACCTCTCCTCAACCTACATCTCCCACACCATCAAACCATCCTACCCCCGCACCTTCCCTTACTCAAGCCAACTCTGGAGACATAAGGAGAACGGAGGGAGTTTCAATCGAAAATGAAAATGAAAATGAGAGTGAATGTGTGAAGGAAAGGCGTAGTAAGAGAAATCATGAGCGATCGAGCATCGCAACCAAATCTAGACGGGTAGCCACATCTACTGTCAACTCCCATGTGTTGGGACGAGACATTGAAGAAGGCGTCGTTGACCCAGCGGTACAAAAAATAACCCACCCGGCCACTCAACCATCTCACAACAGATGGTTGTTTCAAAAATTCATGGGGACTTAGCATACAGACTACCGGGCTCTCACTTGGAGACTCAAGGTATTGAAACATATAGGCCCCAACCCCAGCCATCGACTTCTATTATTCATGCATTGAGTCTAGAGCCTATACACTCTAGGACACATACTGAGTCTATAGTTCTGAGCATGTGTGGCCCAACCAGAACTGCTATAGTGACACCCACAAGCGGTGCTCCACGAGGATTGGTCGGAAGTCCTACCATAGCTATCATCACGCCAGTTGTGAATGTAGGCGGTATGACTTCAATAGTCGTTACCACAAGTGGAAGTCTATGTGACCCAGGTGTTAGCTTACCCACTCTCATTACACCGGAACTAATACAGCAGGCTTTACAGGCTATTGATGGTTCCATTTCACGCCAGCTTGAACAACAGCGCCGTTCAACTGACGAGTTCCAACAAACGGTTCTCCGAATGCTGAAAGGCAAGTCCCCAGCAACTGAACCTCCTCTTTCAGCACCAGTTCATCAGCAACGGTCAACCTTCGAGCTCAAATCGATGTTTTTAGTTGATCTTCTTTCTCATGATACCCCTGAAGATGCAGGTTTGATTGCCATTCTTCGCCAACAATCTGAGTCCCGTGCTTTCCAAGACGAAGTCAAATTAGGTTTCCGAGATCTCACCGTGAAGATGGATTCCATTTCTGCCGATTTCCAGTCTTCAATATCTGCCCTCTCCAACAGGGTTAAGGTACTCGAGGATACTTTCCGCACTCAAGTCGGTTCTTCCAAACGTCCACATGATGACCATGATGATCCCTATCGTCATGAGGGGGAGAAACGTCAGTGCCTCAATGACACAACAGCAAGAACAGAGACCTCTCAAACAAATATTCACCCGAGAACTGCACAGGAAAGATAATTTGAAGGGGCTCAGGACGCTGAATCAGTTGATGATATAGAGATCGATGATGCATAGACAGAGGTTATTTCACAGTCGAGTCACCTTTAGGCAGACTGCTCGGTCACAGAATTAATCGAGTGTGTTGGTCCCGAAGGTGCTAAACAAGTTTGTAGAAGGGGGGGGGTTGAATACAAACACAGAATTTAAAGTTTAATAAATTGTTTATTGAAGAATCAAAATACAATTTACTAGTTTGTTGCGGAATAAGATTAAGACAGACTCAATCTAAACAAACTAAAGAAACACTAAGATAATTGCACAAGAAGTTCAGAGAATGGGGATTAGGGATATAGAAAACAAGGGTTTCTATCTTGAGTTCAAGGATGAAGCACACCTTCAGATGAAGGGGTGAACTTCCTATTTATACCCTATGCATTAAATGCATGGCAGGATACTTTACACGTGGCGTTCACAGATTGGCTTTGATAAACTGTCTTTTGGGAGACATGCTTTCGGCCGGGTCATGAACAGTGTAGTGGGCGGAGTTTTTGTACGAATGTTTGCAGAGACTTGTCCGTTCTGACATATCGTACTAGGTTGTGCAAGGATAGACAAAAGGACACAGGCATAAGCTTTGTGATCGTTTGATAGCTGAGTATCTCTAAGTTCAGAGATAAAGAGGTTCAGTTATCGCTGAAGCTTTTTCTCCTGTTCCTTCGCGTATTGGTAGAGTTGTCTTTGCTTCACTGATATCCGCATCAGGTCACTAGTAGACTTCTCATTGTTCAGCAGCTTCGTCTTTGATTCAGCTATGAACATCTGTTGACGCGAAACTTGTCTTCAGGGATTACGTTGGTTGTTTACTTTAGGAACTATCAGTGATAACTGAACAGACTCAGTTCGATCACTGATAGTGAAACATTAATACATAGAAATGTTTACAAGAAAGACTATCAGCGATAACTGAACAGACTCAGTCTGATCGCTGATGGTGAAACACTAATACATACTAAAACGTAATTTTCACTAAGTATAGGAGAGGGTCGTTATCAAATCACTGAGAGAGTTTGGATCAACAATCTCCCCCTATTTGATAATGACAAAGTAACTGAAGAAAATTACTTTATGATTCAAAATGATGGAATAATCAGGACTCGTAACATACATGTCCCAATTACTATTTTGAGGGATCTTTTACAGCACTGATGAAGTTAAGTACTTTACTGAAATTTCATTAATTCAGGAATAGAATTACAAGGAATGAGATTTACAAGTAAATTACTAACTACTGTAAGTACAACTAATAGATTACAGAAGAGAAAACTAATCTATCAGCTATAAGAAGATTTGGGAGGATTTATCATATACTCAGGTATTTCTTCTCCTTTCTGTCTTCGTTCCAAGGATTCTTGGCTGATGATTTCTTTGATTTTCTCAGCAGCAGGGAAGAAGTCACACCATAAGCATAGTAGATCCTTGAGATGATTCAGAGGACAGATAGGAATCTCTGAGACTCTTTGAAATCTGAGTTCCTCATCATCATCTCTGAAGAATATTCCATAAGGATGATCAATTACTTGACCAGCTTGGAAAGGACCACCAGGAGGCAGAGATAAGTCTAGAACTGAAAGATCAGGAGGAGGACCAAACAGTGCATCTCTTGAAAATTTGATAGAAGTTTCATTCCTGATGATGGCGACGTCTTCAGAGGAGGAGGACCCGATTTTTCTTTTGAGTTTCTTGGGATTGGGAGGGATAGGAGATGGCAGGTTCAGTACAGAAGTGACTCTGTTGATGAGAGCTTTAAGAAGTCCTTCAACGTAGCCTCTGTATGTAGATTTTGATTTCTTCAGCGCATCCCAGAATTCTATCCACTCTGTAAACCCGAAACCTTCAAGTTTGGAAACGTACATAGCTTTCTGAGTTCCATCCTCTCTGGTAATCTCCATGGTCACTGAAAGTTGATCCTTCTTCTTGCGACCAGAGATAGTCACGGCTGATATTGGAAGAAGATCAGAGCGATAATCCATCTTCTGTTTGCACCATTCAATGGACTTATCGTTGATCTCTTGTTCTTTGGATCGTTCCTCTTCAATTTCTTTCAGTAGTGCAGCTTGAACTTCCACAGGCTTTCTTTTCAGCTTCTTGTCCTTGACTTGAGAGGATTGAATCTTTAAAGCGAGTTGGGCATCTCGTCTGCATTCAGCGATCAGTTTCTCAGCTTTGGCAGATTCTTCTCGTTCAGCTGTAGTGAGAAAGTCGAGCTCTGAGGATGTTTGAAGAGGGACTTTCAGCCGTTGACTTTCTAGTTGAGCGATCATTTCAGCTCTTTTCTTCATCACTTCCTCTGCACCATGAGATGGTTTAGAGGGCCTTCCTGGATGGACCAGGGAATCTTCTTCTTCTTCATCATCAATCTCAGCGATAGAGATTGGGATTATTTCTTCAGCGATTGCAGCTGGGATTATTTGTAGTTCTGAACCCTTAAGCAGGGGAGAGAACTATCTGGTCAGAAAATGAAAAAGAAGTTAGATTATTTTTAAGGAAAGAAGAGAGATAAAGGCTAGAAAGAAACAGGGGTAGGATTTTTATAGAAAGATAAGGGAACAAGAGTAAGGCATACCTGAGAAGGATTCTCCTCAGGTAGTGAGATCATCATCAGGGTTTCCTTAGATGCACTTTTGCTTTTGGAAGGGGTTCCTGAAGATGATCCTTGTCTCCCCCCTGCTTGGATAACTTCTTTTGAAGCTATCACTGATGATGTGACGGCTGAAGAACACCAGAGAGATGGATCTTCCTCATCGTCATCATCATCATCTTGATGAGAGTCATCCACTTGATCTTCAAGATCAAGGTCTTCATCATCGTCTTCATCCTCCTCTTCATCATCGACTATTTCAGCGATGGTGGGAGGGGCTTTATCAGCAACTATCTCCCCCTCAACCTGAAAGGGAGTTTCCTTCGGTGGTTCAGCAATAACTTCAGCATCCGTATTTTCTTCAGCTGTTTTCTCCCCCTCTTTGTCATTATCAACAAGGGAGAGATCTTGTGGAGATGTTATTGCAGTAGCCAGCTTCTGGACTTCAGCCTCCAGACCTGTGATTCGTCCTTCAAGTGCAGGGATGTCGGATGTAGCTAGGTGAATAAATTCCACAGCTATGGTCAGGGCTGAACGATCATCTTCTGTAAATGATGGAGCAGGAGCTGGAGCTGGTTCATTCAGCTTATCAAGGATTTGCTGAAGAGTCGTAGTGCAGGTATCAATCTTTGCAGACAGGTCATCATACTGCTGCTTGGATTCTTCCCTGACTGTGACAATCGCTGCCTGAAGAGTAGCGATGTGAGAAATATCAGCTTTGGAGGCGCAGGTGGTAGTCAGCGTCTTCAATGCATCACCAGCTGTTTGAACAGCGCTGGTGGTGTTGTTGAGAGAAGCAGAAAGAGAATCCACCTTTGAACTCAAATTGTTGACATTGGTGTCAACAGTCGCCAAACTAGGACCTGAAAGATAAGTTAATTTTTCAGAACCAGGCTTATATGGTGAGTTGGGAGAAGTGTATAAGGTTATAGGATTACCTGAATTATCAAACATTTTGTAGAATTGTAAAGATTCCTCAAAAGAATGATGTTCAGGTCCTATTGGGCCAAGCTGAGTGGTAGAGACCAAAGAAATAGGGGGACTAGAGATGGGGATAGAAGATGTATGGATAGGGGTAGTTACCGCAGGTTTTGTCACTGTTGTTGTGACAGCGACCGAGATCGCTGGCACGGTTGTAGTGGTTTGAGCTGAGGATGTGGAGGAGAGACCCACGAAATCATCTAAGGAAGTTTGTAGAGAAACATCCTTAGGTATTGAGCTAGAAGTAGCTTTCTCCTTGGTTACCTTGGCCTTCTTTGAAGGACCAAGGGAGCCAGTTGATGGTCGTTTGGAAGGGGTAGCGGCAGGGATAGCAGAAGAAGGAACCTCCTGCGTGGCCGCTGAAGACGAAGAAGTGAGGAGAGAGAGACGAGAGCGAAGTTGAGAGAGACTTACCTCGTTGGGGAGTGTCTTGACCTCCAGTGATCTCTGACCCACTTTTGGAAAAGATGCATCCGAGTTGGTGGGGTAAGTGGTAGGGTAGAGAAACTTCAGGTACGCGCAGATGAAGCGTACGTAGGGGATCTTGGGATCCCTCTCGGTCTTCTCTATCTTTGACTTAAGGTCATCAAAGATAGTTGTTGCGTAGTCGAAGTTACGTCCAGTGATAACTGAGTAAGCCATCTGGACCTGAACCTTGCTAGCTTGGTCCAGTGACCCACTCTTCCCACTCATACACTGAATGATGTGTGAGAAGACGTAGTTGAGCTGGGAAGGCATCAGTGCCTTCTTCACAAGAGTCAGCTTCTTGTTGAGAATTGTAGATCTTGGTTTGGGTTCCCAAGCATATTCCATGGCATCCAGGAATTGGATGAGTTCAGCGTCAGTTGGCAGGGCGTCGAATCCATTCCTGGATTTGTCGGGGAAACGCAGGGCTTTCCTCAGGCCTAGGGCAGTCATCATCCCTGAGCCTAGTTGAGTGCTGAAGGATATAGCAGGTACCTGTTCACCCTTCTTGTTTGTGAGAGAGGTTTCTTCAGCGGTAAACCAGAATTGTTGGAGTAGAGCTTTCGAAGGTGTTGGATCCACAGTGATAGCATAGGCAATGCAGGATTGCCTTAGGAATTGTGCAGCTTCCACCAGATGTGGGTACTTGATACCATCAAACTCGAGGCGAGCAAGATGATTGTTCTTTGGGAGCTCTGAGTCAGAAATGGCGAACTTGACATTCTTTGAGGCGATAAGTGCAGATTGAGTCATTCTGTTTGAGTAGATAAACGAGTAGAAGAAGGGTTTAGTCGTAAAAATAAAGAAGATTTGCTAGTTTCTATTTGGGGAAAGAAACATAGAAAATCAACATATTTTTAGAGAAAAACAGTTTATCTTAGAACAAGATTCAAGAATAAGAAGAAAAACCATTGATTTTGAATAAAGAATAAAATGGTTTTTAAAGAATAAAATCAAAAAAAATGATTTTATGAGATTTAAGTCTTATAAACCCATAAATGGGGTTTATGTGAAAAGATTTAAGATAAGAAGTCAAGAATAACCTGTTGATCTGGAAGAGGATGATGCAGAAAGCTTGAGAATGTTAAAATGCTTGAGAGAGTATTCTTGCTTAGAAAGTATTTCCAGAAAGCGTAAATTGATAAAATGGAAAAAGCATTCCTTTTATATGTGAGAAGGAGGAGAGAGAGTGTGAGAGAAGCGGGAAAACAAATGCACATCATGACATGGACACGTCCCTCGAAGGTGATTGGATTGAAGAACAACGGACGAACGTGTCAGAAAAAGGCATGTCGTGGATTGTCGGTTCAAATGACGTCATAGTTAAGAAAGAGACTGTTCATTTGTCCGTTTTGAATTTATCACTGAAGATAAATCAGCGATAGAATTTTCTTTTTGAAAGTATCCCTAATGAAAAGATAGAGATAGATTTTCTTTTAAAAGGATCAGTGAATATAAATATCAGTGATACATTTAATTTCAAAAAGCTTTTAATCATTTGAATAAAAATTCAGTGATTAAGTTTTATATAACTGAATGAAGATTCAGTTGTAGGGATTGAGAAATCATACCTGAGAGTCAGAGTACTTATCAGAGACTGATGAAAAGAAACTTTTGATTGCTGACACAATGCATGAATGCTGAAGAGTTATTCTTCAAGATTCAGCATTCCAAGCTCACTGATGAGAAAGTTGAACCTTGTCTCATCAAGAGGTTTGGTGAATATATCAGCAAGCTGAAAGTCAGTAGGGATAAAGTGAAGTTCAATATCACCATTTATCACATGATCTCTGATAAAGTGATATCTGATCTCTATGTGTTTTGTCTTTGAATGTAGCACTGGATTATTTGCTATAGCGATAGCACTAGTGCTGTCGCAATAGATAGGAATTTTTGACAGCTGAAGGTCATAATCTAATAGTTGATTTCTCATCCATAAGATTTGAGAAAAACAGCTTCCAGCGGCTACGTATTCAGCTTCAGCTGTGGAAGTGGACACAGAATTTTGCTTCTTGCTTGTCCAACTTACCAGCTTTCCTCCCAAGAGTTGACATCCACCAGTGGTACTCTTTCTGTCAAGTTTACATCCTGCAAAATCACTATCAGAATAACCAGTTAGATCGAACCCTGAGTCTTTGGGATACCAAAGACCGAGGTTAGGAGTTCCTTTCAGATATCTGAAAATTCGCTTTACAGCGATCAGATGGGATTCCTTGGGTTCAGATTGATAGCGTGCACATAAACATGTAGAGTACATGATGTCAGGTCGGCTTGCTGTGAGATACAACAGAGAGCCTATCATTCCTCTATAGGCAGTGACATTAACAGGTTTTCCAGAGGGATCTTTGTTAAGTGTCAGGGGTGGTGCCATAGGAGTTTTCATCGCTGAAGCTTGAGTAAGATCAAACTTCTTCAGCATATCTTTAACATACTTTCCTTGGTTGATAAACGTACCTTTGTCAGATTGTTTAATCTGAAGACGAAGAAAATATGTCAGCTCACCCATCATACTCATTTTATATTCTTTCTTCATTCTTTCAGCGAAGCGAGTACACAGAGATGGGTTAGTAGAACCAAATATTATGTCATCGACATATATTTGTACAAGAATTATATGACCTTTTATCTTTCTGAAAAATAACGTGTTATCAATCTTGCCACGTTCAAAATTTTCAGAGATAAGAAAAGATGAAAGAGTGTCATACCAAGCACGAGGGGCTTGTTTTAGACCATAGAGAGCCTTATCCAATTTATAAACATAATTTGGATGCTTAGGGTCATAGAACCCTGGTGGTTGTTCTACATAGACTTCTTCATTCAGCTTTCCATTTAGAAAAGCTGATTTTACGTCCATTTGATAGACGATGAAGTCTTTATAGACTGCATAAGCTAAGAATAGTCGAATTGCTTCGAGCCTGGCCACAGGGGCAAAGGTTTCATCATAGTCTATGCCTTCCTCTTGTCTGTATCCCTGAGCAACAAGTCGAGCCTTGTTGCGGGTTACAGTTCCATGTTCATCCAACTTGTTTCTAAACACCCATTTGGTGCCTATTACAGTTTTGTCAGATGGTCTAGGAATGAGATTCCAAACTTTGTTTCGAGAAAACTCAGTCAGCTCTTCTTGCATAGCACTGACCCAGTTTGAATCTCTGAGGGCATCATCAGTCTTCTTTGGTTCTATTAAAGAGAGAAAGTTTACAAAGAGACAAATATTACCTGAGCTTCGTCGTGTCTGAATACCTGCTTCTGGATCACCAAGAATTTGATCTATTGGGTGATCTTTGGTCCATCGCTGAGCAGGAGCATTATTGCTTAACTCAGAGGTGGGATCAATAATTTGAATGTTTATCGATGATGATGATTGAGGTTCATCAGCGATCAACTGTTGAGTAGATTCACTGGAGAGGTTTTCAGACGAAGGCAGATTTGATGGTAGGAGTGTGTTTAAAGGTTCAGCTGAAACCCATGAGTTGGATTCAGCGGTAGGATGTATAATGTTTGGATCATCATCAGCGACTGGAGGATCTGAATGCTGATGGTTAGAAAAGAAAGGTTCAGTTTCTCTGTAGTGAGAAAACATCCAAGCATTTAATTCTTCATTGTCAGCGATTGGTTTTGAGTTCGCTGAGCGAGTTTCATCAAAAGTGACGTGAATTGTTTCTTCTACGGTTTGTCTTCTCTTGTTGAAGACTCTGTAGGCTTTGGAGATGGAGGAATATCCTAGAAATATTCCATCATCAGCTTTTGGGTCGAACTTTCCAAGTTGATCTCTGTTGTTTAAGATGAAACACTGACAACCAAAGATATGAAGAAAACTGATAGAAGGCTTCCTTCCAACAAAAAGTTCATAAGCTGTCTTCCCAAATCGCTTTATTATCAGCGATCTGTTTTGAGTGAAACATGCAGTATTTACAGCTTCAGCCCAAAATTGAGTAGGGAGATGAGAATCGCTGAGCATTGATCTAGCAGCTTCTATGATCGTTCTGTTTCTTCTTTCAGCGACTCCGTTTTGCTGAGGTGTTCTTACTGAAGAGAAATTGTGAGAGATTCCCTTGTTCTCAAAGAAATTGTTCAGAGAACTATTTTTGAATTCAGTCCCATGATCACTTCTTATTGAACGAACAGTAAGATTGTTCAGCACTTCCATCTTTTTTACAAAAGATATCAGTTCTTCTGGAGTATCACTCTTACAGCGAAGAAAGAAAACCCAGGTGTAGCGAGAAAATTCATCTACAATGACGAGTGTATATTTCTTTCCAGCTATTGATTGGATGTTGACAGGGCCAAATAAATCCATATGCAAGAGCTGAAGAGGACTTATCACTGAGGAAACTTGTTTCGACTTGAAACTAGCTTTTGTTTGTTTTCCTTTTTCACATGCTGAGCAGAGAGATTCTTTAGCATATGAGTGCTGAGGAAGACCAGAAACCAGTTCCTTTAATGAGAGAGAATTCAGTGTTTTGAAGTTTAGATGAGAGAGCCTTTTATGCCATAGCCAGTTGACATCAGAAGAGGCTTTAGATAGAAAACATAAGTTTTCAGTGACAGTAGAGTCCATATCTATTACATAGACATTTTCTCTGCGATGACCACTGAGAACAAGTTTTCCTTTCTCATTTAACACTGAACATGCTTTCTTAGTAAAGCGTACTTCATAGTCTTTATCACATAGCTGACTGATGCTTAGAAGATTATGCTTCAGTCCATCTACGTAAGCGACTCTTCGAAAGGTAGTTGTCCCATTGCTGAGGACACCAAACCCTCGGGTAAATCCTTTACCATTTCCACCAAAGGTCACAGAGGGACCTTTTTCTTCCTTGTATTCAGTGAGCAGGTCTTTTTGTCCAGTCATATGACGAGAACATCCACTATCAAGATACCAGATGCCTTTTGATCCCTGCACACATAAAGAAGATTAAGCGTTGTTTGGTACCCACTTTTCAATGGGTCCTTCAGAGTTAGTGGATAAGATAAGTTCAGTAGTATTCTCAGCTGACGAAGATTCAGCTTCAGTGATAGTCTTCACTTAGGTTAATTTCTTAACCTTAGTGGTATTTTTCACCTTGGTGACCTTTTCAGCTTTAGAAGCATTTTTCTTCACTTTAGCTATTTTATCAGCTTTAGTGGCGGTTGGACATTTACTTGCAATATGATCAGTAAAACCACAGTGATAACACTTTCTGTATTTAAAAATGGTTTTAGGACCAGGAGTAGAAGGTTTTGCAAGTTTAAGATGAGCAGGGCCAGGTCCAAGAAGACTTTTCTCTTGAGATCTGGGAGGAATTTTCATTCCTTCAGATCTCGAAGGTTTAAGGTCAATCTTCAGCTTTGGAGGACAGAGATCAAAGATTTCTATCACAGAGCTAGAGGATTGCTTAGCTGAAGGTTTAGAAGGAACTTTCAGCTTTGCTTTCCTGGTTGCCTTCTGAGGAAGGAGAATGGACTTTCCTTTATCCGTAGACTTAGTGTCTTTGGATTTCTCCTCAGGGATGGGATTTGAAGAAGAACAGGGATAGAGTTGATTGTAAGAAGTGTCAAAGAAGGAGGTGACAAAGGTTCCAAACTTAAGCGAGGAACTCTCTTTCTTAGGTTCATCCTGAGGTGTCCAAAAACCAAGACCAGTTTTGTCACTTTCAGGGGTTTGAGCATTTATTATCTCAGAGATTTTTGTTGATGATTTGCACCATTTTTCAACATGAGCCTTTTCTGTTTTTAAAGCAGCGATGGCTTGTTCGCGTTCAATACTGATGATTTCATTTATAATGACTTGATCTTTCAACTTTTCTTCTAAAAGATTTAGTTCTTTGATCTTTTCATGACATTTCTCCAGCTCTTGAGTTAAATGAACATTTTTGTTCTCAGCTTGAGTTTTGTCGTTTAGGGCATTATAAAGGTCAATCGTCAGTACATCAACAGCGCGACTTCTCTCAGCTTCAGGTAGAGAGGGATTAGTAGAGATAGATACCTGAGATGATATGTAGCTCATAGAAGATTCAGATGGTTCTTCCACTTCTTCTTTAATCTCAGCCATGAGGCAAAGATTAGCGACTTCTTCTTCATCAGAAGATGATACTTCTGATTCAGCCCAGTCGTTTTCTTCAGCGATGAGACCTTTACCTTTTCGCTGATGGCTTTTCAGCTTTTGATATTTGTTCTTCAGCTTAAGGTATTTGTCATCACTGGATCTTCTTGAGGTAGAAGGTTTGAAGACCTTTTTCGACCTGCACTCACTAGCAAAATGTCCAATTTTTTCGCAGTTATAGCAAGTGGCAGTAGCCTTATCAACCGGAGTTGATTTTGGCTTTTCAGAAATAGAGAGAGGTTTACTTCTTCGGAAGTTGCTCTTTCTTGCAAATCTCTTAAAAGAGTTTGTCAAGAGTGCTAAGGACCCATCAAACTCTGAAAGATCAGGGTCTGATAGATCCTCAGATTCAGAATCTAACTCAGTGATAGTGAGAGTAGATCGCTGAGATGGAATTATCTCTGAAGAGACTAAAGCAACAGGAGTGCTTTTAGAGTCTTTAGAATCTTTTACAAGATTCTTCTTCAGAAGATTTGATTGCTCATAGTTGAGCAATATTCCATATAGAGTGCTTAAGGAGAGAGTATGTAAGTCTTTTGTCAGCTTAAGACATATTGAATAACTGTCCCAGCTTTCAGGAAGACATTCCAAGAATTTTGTTAGGACCTCAGAATTAGAATAGGTCCTACCAACAGTTCTTAGATCAATTATTAGGCAGTTAAATCGCTGATGAACGTCAGAAAGAGATTCATTCTTACCAGCGATGAAACTTTCATACTGTCTTACCAAGTTAATCTTTCGAGTCTCTTGGATTTCAGTGGTGCCCTCATATTGAACACATATGGTTTCCCACATTTCTTTAGAAGTTTTTAGATGCATGATGGAATGGAAAACTTCATCAGGCAGAGCCATTGAAATAATGGTCTTTGCTCTTGCATCTATGCCTACTTTCTTTTTATCTTCATCACTCCACTGTCTTATTTCCTTAACGACATATCGTTCAGGGACAACTTCAGTGGTGGCAGTAGCGGGAACCGCAGCTATAATTCTAACAGGTTCATAGGGTCCATTTTCTATATATTCAGGTATAGTAGGATCCGCACCTTCAAGAAATAGCATCATTCGATTTTTCCATAGAGAAAAGTTATCTCTGCTAAATCGAGGAGGTTTAGAAAGTGAGCCATTATCATAGTAGTTTGTGTTTGTGTTTAATGCCATTTTAGAATAGCAAGGAAGAGTATACAGCAAGATCTTGTTTATTAGATTTAAACAAACTGCTCTGATACCACTTGTTGGTCCCGAAGGTGCTAAACAAGTTTGTAGAAGGGGGGGGGGTTGAATACAAACACAGAATTTAAAGTTTAATAAATTGTTTATTGAAGAATCAAAATACAATTTACTAGTTTGTTGCGGAATAAGATTAAGACAGACTCAATCTAAACAAACTAAAGAAACACTAAGATAATTGCACAAGAAGTTCAGAGAATGGGGATTAGGGATATAGAAAACAAGGGTTTCTATCTTGAGTTCAAGGATGAAGCACACCTTCAGATGAAGGGGTGAACTTCCTATTTATACCCTATGCATTAAATGCATGGCAGGATACTTTACACGTGGCGTTCACAGATTGGCTTTGATAAACTGTCTTTTGGGAGACATGCTTTCGGCCGGGTCATGAACAGTGTAGTGGGCGGAGTTTTTGTACGAATGTTTGCAGAGACTTGTCCGTTCTGACATATCGTACTAGGTTGTGCAAGGATAGACAAAAGGACACAGGCATAAGCTTTGTGATCGTTTGATAGCTGAGTATCTCTAAGTTCAGAGATAAAGAGGTTCAGTTATCGCTGAAGCTTTTTCTCCTGTTCCTTCGCGTATTGGTAGAGTTGTCTTTGCTTCACTGATATCCGCATCAGGTCACTAGTAGACTTCTCATTGTTCAGCAGCTTCGTCTTTGATTCAGCTATGAACATCTGTTGACGCGAAACTTGTCTTCAGGGATTACGTTGGTTGTTTACTTTAGGAACTATCAGTGATAACTGAACAGACTCAGTTCGATCACTGATAGTGAAACATTAATACATAGAAATGTTTACAAGAAAGACTATCAGCGATAACTGAACAGACTCAGTCTGATCGCTGATGGTGAAACACTAATACATACTAAAACGTAATTTTCACTAAGTATAGGAGAGGGTCGTTATCAAATCACTGAGAGAGTTTGGATCAACAGAGTGTGAATCAGGTACAGACTTACACGATGAGGTCAGAAATTATGCTATATTTGATCAATTTTCAGATATTGATGAGTTAGCTGAACCAGTATCCGGAAGAGCTTTAGTTGTGTTCCAAGAATGAGTCAATGAATTGTGCACATTCGGTGATGAAGAATGTATGCTATAAGGAGACTATGATTTCTTATTTGAGTAGATGCGACTAGAGTTTCAGTCTACTGAGGCACTTTCCAGTGTCATCCCTCTACGATCAATTCCTTCAGTACCACCAGATCTCCCTGATCAACATACGTCAGAAATTCCAGTTCGTGAAGCCGTAAATGTTCGACTTGATCCACTACTGAAATGTGAAAGATCAAGGATCAATGTTCCATTTCTTGAAGAATCTCATAAAAGGATCTTTGCTCATTGGATTCGAACATACGATAAGGCTTTCATCTATGATATGGGTTCGTTAAACAGACGAAAATAATATGCATATTGCTCTCTAAGAGAGAACCACAATAGATCTAGCAAAGGAATCAGAACAAAGCTCAGAATAAAATATGTCAATGAGATTGGCACTGACTGTTCCGAAAAAATATGGTATTCAACCTTCATTGTCACTAGAACTGATGGTAAGCATTGGAAATTCTCAGAATTTGACTTTGAGAATATAGAGCTACCATATCTTCTATGCTTACTACGTGACATGAACACAAGAACCATACGTCCTGGAGAAATTCAAGATGCTCTGAAAGCCGTAAAGCGTTTCATGATGACCACGATGAAGTTAGCGTGTCTTGAAGACCTGCATATTGGTATTGAAAATTGTTAAGTCAATATTGTATTCAAGATTAAAAGGTCAAAGTTGTCAAAATTTGTCAAAGTCAAAGTTGTAAAGTCAAAATTGCAAAAGTCAACAATAGTGAAAGTTGTTTTAGTTAGAAAGTCAAAGTGTGTTTAGTTTAGTTAGCATGTAATTCTTAGAGTATAAATAGGTTTTGTTAATTAATTTGTGATTAGATTAGGATTCTTTGATACTGCCAAATACGTTTAGAGAGATTCTAGAGAGAGAAAATCTATAGAGAGAGAAATGCTCAAGATTCATGAAATAAACTTCAGATTTGTGATTGAAATCTTATTGTGTGGGACTTTCATTTGGTATTAGAGCAGACAAAAATCAGAAATCAAGATAAAAATTTGAAGATTTGTTCGTATATCCAAGAATTCGCAGAGCGTACTATTGATTTTCGAATTTCTTGAGTTTAAGTTGTTTAGTTCAAATTGATGTTTGATTTGTATTCGTTTAGTGAATTAGCACAATGTTTGTTCAAACTGTATTAGAAAATTCGTAATAAATCTATTTCAATTTTGGATCTTTGTAGATTTTTGGTTCGAAGTTGAAACGCACTGTATTCAGATCAAGATCCTCGATTCAGTTGTTTTTGCACAAAATTGTTGCTAAGGTTTTGTTCAGAACATCTTCATGAGAATTTCCTCAAAGTTTGGTGTCAATTAAACAAGGTTTTAAGAATCTATGGAGGATTTTTGAATTTTTGAGCTGAAACTTGAAGAACTCGCAAGATCTAAAGAATTCGCATGGCATTAGACGTTTAAAAAATCTAAGTGTGGATTTCGCATTGTGTTGGGTACGAAAAGATCAAAATTTGCATCTGCGTATATGCGAAAAGTGAGGAATCCCATACTTAGACAAATTTTGAGAAGGGGGACATATTTTTGAGTGTGATCAATGTTTCTGATTTTTGTTAACGATCATTTCAAGATTATATTTTACAGATATCAAGATGCCTTACACTGACGAGAAGGGAAATACTGTTTTGACAAAAATATATTGTCCTATTGCTTATATGCCAGAGATTCCAGCCCTTGAAGCTGAAAATGAGAATCTGAAAATTCAGAATTCATCTCTTCAGGATCAAATTATTAAACTGAAAGGAAATTCTAAGGTTTTAGAGAAAACTTTTATTTGCTCAGATTGTATTTCTAACTCTAAAATTAATTTTGCAGGGATAATTGCATCAAAAGAGAAAGAGACTTCTAATCTTCAAATCAAATTGAAGAAATCTGAAGAGGAATCCAAATTTTTGAAAGCAAGTAATTCAAATTCTACATGGTCAAAGAAAGAGTTAATGCCAAGAGAGATTGATGATCTCAGGAAAAGAGCAAACATTGCTGGAGAAACATGTGACGGACTGAAAAAGATAAACTCACAAATCTTTTCTGAAAGAAACCAATTGAGAGACAAGGTGTTTAGTCTTGAAGTTGAGATAAATATGTTAAAAGAGAAAGCCTCACAAGAGAAAGGAAATTCAAGAGCTCAAGAGGAGATGAAGATAGTTGAAAGAAAAATAAATGTTTTTGAAATGGAGAATGCTAAGCTTCAGAATAAAGATTTTTGAATTGGAAGCACAAATTTTCAAAGACAGGAAAGAATTTGAGAAGGAAAAGACTGACTTTGAGAAAGAAAGAAAAGTATTTGCTCAAAAGTTTTCTGATTTCTCAAGAAAGTCATTTGAAGAAAAGAAATCCATTGAACTAAAATGTGCTAAACTTTCTCAACAAGTGTCAGATTTTGAGAAAGTTATCATCATGGAGAGAGACAAATTTGAAAAAGAGAAGAAGAAAGTTGAACAAAAGAATGTAAGTGTGTTTAAGGAGATTTCTGAACAGAGAAAGAGTGTAGAGAAAGATTTTGAGGAAGAGAAAATTTTTTTAGACTAAGATAAACAAGATGACAAGAAAACTATCTGAGTTATCATCAACTGTTATGAAGGAGAAGAATGCAAAGTCTGAATTGCATAAAAAGTTTGATCTGTTCTCAAAGGAAAGAAACAGATTGTCAATCAAGATCAAAGAACATGAAGAGATTATGTTCAAGGTGAAGTTGACTGAGCAAAAGACGCCAGAATCAATTGTTCAATCACTGAGAGATGATCTGGCTGATTCAGAATGCTCATTCAAAATAGCTTCAAGTTCATATTTTGTGAATGTTTCCAATAATCCTTTGTTTGATTCAGATGATAATCATACTTCTAAACATAAAGATTAGATTCGTCCTTCTAACCTTTTCTATGATAAACTTGTTGATGGTTCAGGTAAACATAAAAGGACAAATGACAAAGAAAAGTGGACTTGGAGAGTGAAAGGATCCCCAGATTAGAAGAAGGAACATAAATCATTTGTGCATGCATCCAATGCTAAAAGGAACAATGCTTCTAAAGATAAAACGTTTGGCAAACCTGATCTTGTTTATATTGTTAATCAATTGATCAGGTTAGCACAGAAGACAATTAATTGTTCTTACTGTGGTACAAATGATTTTGTTAGCAAAAATTATGTGAATTACTGGTGTGGTTCTTACTACATCTCTACTAATAGAACTGCAACTAACAAACCAGGACCCAAATACCAGTAGGTACCAAAAGCTAAATTTGTGTTGCAGACACCTAAAGACTAAGGGGAGAAAGATGAATGGCTTCTAAACACTACAGTTTAGAACCCGTATCTAAAAGATCAAAGTAGACTTCTGAATACAACAGTTCAGAACTCGTACTTCAACGAACATTGGTTTCTGATTACTCTAGATCAGAACCCAGTCTTCAATGTTTAAGATGCTTAGCTTTTGAACAAAGTAGTTCAAGATCCGGTCTTCAATGATAAAGATGAACAGTTACTATTCTCACGGAAGAATACGTGCCAATGGCTTCTGGATATTTCTGTTCAGAACCTGGACTTTAAGGATTTTCTTCTTAAGGATGTTGATAAGATACATATTTTTAAGAAGTTTTTACTATTTCTTTAAGGAGGAGTTTGCTTAAAATTTTCACTGTCACATTTTTTTATGGGAAAGATAGTAGAAAAGAGAACTATTGTTAATTGTTATATTCATAATGTTCTATGCTAAAAATTTGATTTTTTATAGATATCGTCGGGGGGGGGGGGGGGGTATCTGAAGTTTTGTCAAATGATGCTTAAATGATAATATTCATTTTAGGGGCAGTTAAGATTTCTATATACACAAGGTATATTATTCTGGATCTTAAATTCTATCATATTTTGAAAGATGAACTACTTTCGGGTATGAAAAATGTTTTTCTAAACGTTCAAACCACTTTGCCTTCTCAAATGTTTTATGAATTTCGAAGTGTGATTTTAAATGTTTTTCATATCGGTACATTGATGACTAACTGACTGTTTGTTTCCAAAAGATTAACACATTGGTTCAGTACATTTGTATTGACTTTGTAATTACCATGTCTAAAAAGATAAATCTTTCGATGGTAATACTCCCGTTTGTATTCTAAATTGTTTGAAATCAAACATCATTGCTTTCATTGATAATGTGTTTATATCTTGTTCATATAAACAAATATTCGTTCTTTGATATCCCAACATTTTTTCTTCATGATATTTGATCTGATTGTATCATTGTCAGATTCTCAAAACACTTCGCTTGAATTCATTTCATTCATTCAATTTCATTGTTTTCAGAGATCTTAAATGTTCTAATTGCTCAAATTTCATTCTGATATTTAATGAGCATACATTTTCTGATGATGATATATTGTGCTTAAATGTCAAGATAACTGTTGAGCAACATATTCTTTTTAGGACAAAATACATGGGATTCAGTGTGAGTGCTTAAAAGACTTCCATGGATTCACGTTAACCAATGTATCTTACCCCGAAAGTAATCCTAAGAGTCATTGAGGGGAGAGGGGTCAAACGATTAGAGAGTGGGTGTGTGCTGAGGTAAAATGGAAAAGAGAGTTTGGTTAGAAGTGAGCTCAAATGTTTAAAAGAAAGAGGGTGAGAGATCAGAGTAAAAGAATATCAAACTCTGCACCAAACTTTTTCTGAGACGGGCATCCATAAAATATGTCGTTTCACAATTCTTTCATGAACTTCATTGAAAAAGGCAACTAGCCCATGCCAACTCTTGCATATAACCCCACCTGCTACTCATTCTTTTCTTAACAAAAGGATGTTTCAATTTTAAAGGGGAAGTAGCACATTATCTATCTGATCTTCATTCGGAAGATGTTGATATTGAAAAAGAAGGAAAGTTCCCCATCTTCGAATATAATTCATGCACATTGAGTCTATGTAATATTTGTTGTTGTCTCAACGGTTTACATACTTTGAGCCTGTTAAAGCTTTGAATCATTCTACACTTGCACAAGCACACAAGGAATATGTTTTATTGTCTTAACATTCATAGAAAATTCCTTTGTGGTTTTTCAATGATTGAATGGAATCCCTAGGGGAGTGAACATCAAAAAGTTCCTTTCCAATGTGTATCCATTACACACAGTGGCTTCGTGCTACTGACAGACAGATTAACTGTTTCATAAGTTGATTTAGGGTTACCACTCATAGTTTGTCTAAATTTGAAATGATTCAGATAAATACATTTATGAATTGACTTCAGAATATTTCTATCAGATCAGACAAAGTTCATATTTTCTTTAGGGGAGATTGTTTATATGTTTCCAAAGGAGGAGAATATCTTTGTTTCTCATGAAGACTTTGCTTATATTGATATTTGGGGGAGATATTTCAAAGATGATGTTGGCGTTGAAATGTTTTGATGATTCTGATTCTCATAATTCATCAAAAAGGGGGAGAAATTTCAAGATTTCAAAGTTAAATTATTGTTTTCTACAAAAGGGGGAGAAAATTTTAAAGAGTTGATTGAAAGAAAAAAGCAAAGTCAAGTGAAAGTCGTGAAGCTGATGAAATTCAAATTTCAAGTCAAAGCAAATTCTGATTATTGTTGTGCTGAAGAAAGATAAAGTTGTTCAAGATTTAAAAGCTGATAAAGATTAAAAAGTTGAAGATATTTCAAGAAAGAGAAGACTTGAAGATTATTGTCAAAAAAAAAAATTAACCTTGAATCCAAAGGGTGAGATGTTAAGTCAATATTGTATTCAAGATTAAAAGGTCAAAGTTATCAAAGTTTGTCAAAGTCAAAGTTGTAAAGTCAAAATAGCAAAAGTCAACAATAGTCAAAGTTGTTTTAGTTAGAAAGTCAAAGTGTGTCTATTTTAGTTAGGTTGTAATTCTTAGAGTATAAATAGGTTTTGTTAAGCTTGTAATTAGATGAGGATTCTTTGATACTGTCAAATACGTTTAGAGAGACTCTAGAGAGAGAAAATCTGTAGAGAGAGAAATGCTCAAGATTCATGAAATAAACTTCAGATTTGTGATTTAAATCTTATTGTGTGGTACTTTCAAAAGCCATCAAGCCAAGATCAATCTGTTCAAATGTAACACCCCGAATTTCGAAAGGTATCATTTCAAGTTAATGCATAAATCAGTAATTCTAAGGGAAAAAAATAAGATATAGGATTTTGGACTTGAATACCCTGGGAGAACCAGCGACAATACCCTGGGCATTGTCGCATGGGCAATGTCTCCCAAAATGTCCAGAGGTTGTTAAGTTCGAGATTTCAGCCTATTTTCTCATTTCTCTTCACCCAAACTTCTTCTACTCTCTCCCAAACCAATTTCCTTCTTTCCCCTTCAAACCCTAACTTATTTTGGCTCAAATCCTTGGATTTTGTGGATGTGAAACATCATCAAGTGGTAGGATTGAAAGCTATGGTCAAGGATTCACCATCTCCATCTTCATCTTCAACCTCAAGCTTATTTTGGGTTTTCTAGGTTTTCATCAAAACCTAAGTGGTAAGTGTATCCCTTCCATTTATAAACCTTGACATAAGTTATAAATGTTCCATTGATGATTATCCTAGTGTGTGGTTTATCAATTTCGGGTTTGATGGTTTTGGAGAAATCTAGGTCGAAATTTGGGTTGGGACCAAAAGGAAGATTTTGATGTGTAATGTTTGGGAAATGTTTCTATATTGTTGAATGTGGTTATTTACGGTTGGAAATGTATGGATATAGGTTTTTGGAGACTTTTGGCTTGGAGGATTCAAGTTTCTTCAAAGGAGCTCAAGTTGGGGTAAAATCTAGATTTAGCCTAAATCTAGCAAGGTGAGTTCAAGTTGTTAAAGCATAAATCTGTTGGTTACAAGATCAATAATACTGAAGGTCAAAGTTGAGAAAGTCAAAGCTGCTAAAGTCAAATCTCATTAAAAGTCAAAGTCTATTTTGTAATAAGGCAAACTTAGTTGTATTTGTTTTTATATTTGTTTCCTTGTATTAGGTGGTAGTATAAATAGTTTTTGTACTTGTAATTCAGAATGTACGTATTGTAAGAATTGAGATTTGAGAGAGAATACGGTTTTAGAGAGAGAAAGAGTTCTAGAGAGAGAAAGTGTAATCTTGTGAAAATCAAAGTAATCGAACAGGTAATTCATTGTGTTTTAATCTTGTTTGTTTGATTGTTATTGAATAGAAACTAGAATCTGGAACACACAATTGGTATCAGAGCAGATCCAAATCGAAAAATCAAGAAATACGTATGTTCGTAATGTGTTCTTCAAGTTCAGATTTGATTTTTGAGTTTTAGTGAGTTTTTGGAGTTGTAATCGATTAAGTGTTGTTAGGAAAGTGAATTCGATTGAGTTTGTATAGAAAGATTTGTCAATTGCAATGTAATCAATTCGAATTTTCAAATTTTTGTGGTTTTCGTGTTCACGAGTTCTTGACACTGTATCTGATTCAAATTTGTATTTTTTGTGTATTTGATCGAAAATTAGTGATAGTTTTGTGTTCGAGTTGTATAGAAGATCAAATTGTTGAAGTTTCGAGTTAGGTTTCTAGGCATAAATGAGTTGTTGGTGCGATTTAGTTCGATTTTAGAGGTTTGCGGGTGTTCTTCAGGTTTGCGTTTGATTCATCGAGATTTGCGTTCCATTCAAACAGGTTTGCGGGTCATTCATCAAGAAGTGAAGGTTTGCGGTTCCTTCTAGAAATGAGAAGCTAAAGTTTGCGTTTCCCTTGAGAAACGAGAAGTGGATTTTGCGGGCTTAATGACAAACGCGAAGTAGAAGGATTTGAGTTCAGAAGACAAAATCGTGATTTGCATTTGTAAACGAGACACGCAAAGTTTATCTTACGGGTGTAACTTGACACGCAAAGTGTGTCTTGCGTTTGTAATTTGAAACGCAAAGTTGACAAAAGCAAAGAATTTCTAGAAATGCAAAGTTGAGTTCAGAGATGTTGTGGTTTGTGTTTCCTTCTTGAACCGCAAAGTAGTGGTTTGCGTTTCCTTCTTGAACCGCAAAGTAGTGGTTTGCGTTTCCTTCTTGAACCGCAAAGTAGTACTTTGCGTTTCTCACTTGAATCTCAAAGTAAAGGTTTGCGTTTGCCTCTTGAACCGCAAAGTAAGGGTTTGCGCATCACTCTTGAAGCGCAAAGTGTGGAGGACTTAGACAAAATTTTCAAAATAGTAATATGGCCGTTAATAGTGAAAAATTTCTGATTGTGATAGCACATTACCCTGGGACCCCCTTGCTAAGTCTGCGAAGGGGGACATATTTCTGATTGTGATCAAAATTTCTGATTTTATATTTCAAGTTTTTCTGTATTTTCTTGATTGTTTCATTTGGACTAACGATCAGTTTCTAGTTTCTTATTGCATATATTTTTCAAACAGGTTTAAACAAGATGACATCCAAAGATGCACTTTCAATTGGCACCGATGTAAAGCCTCATGTTCTATTCAAAGGAGTACGAGCAATGGAAGGATAGATTTCTGGATTTCGTGGATCGGCATTCAAATGGAGAGAATATTCTTCTGTCTATCACCGAAGGTCCTATGGCACCAATAACAGTTCAAATACCTAATGTTGACTCCTCTGATAGTGAAGATGGAACTGAGGAAAGAGATCAAAAGATGAAAACAGTGGTGGTGGATATTTCTCAGTATTCTGAAGAACAGAAAAGCCGATACAAAGCAGATAAACAAGCGAGATCATTACTTCTTCAAAGCATTCCGAATGAGATCAACATCAAGATTGATAGTTACAAGGGAAATGCTAAGAAGATGTGGGATCAATTGCAAAAGATGATGATGGGATCCAAGATCGGGAATCAAATGAAAGTGGGTAATTGCATCAACAGTTATGAGGAATTCAAAGCCAAAGAGAATGAAAGCTTAGAAGATACTTATGAACGGTTTATCTTGCTTCTGAGTGAATTGTCCAAGAATAAGGTGAAAAAGAAGCAACTTGAGAACAATGTCAAATTCCTGAGCATCCTACAACCTGAATGGAAGAAGCATACACGTAGGATGAAGCAGATGAAGGATTTGAATGACATACCGTTACATGAGGTATATGAGACTTTGAGGCAGAATGAAGAAGAAGTGGAAGAGAAAAGAGCTGAGAAAAAGAAGGCTGAAAAGGTTCCTGATCCAATTACATTGGTAGCTGGAGAGAAAAAGAAAGAAATGAAAGAAAAGAAGAAAAAGAAGAAAGTGATTACCAGTTCTGAGTCTGAATCTGAATCAGATGGTGATGATGGAGAAAGCCTCAAACAGGCTATATTGTTATTGACCCGTGCATTCTAGAAAAAGTTTTACAAGAAGCCGGGATCTAACTCACAGCGGTACTCTTCATCAAGTTCCAAGAATCATGAACACCGAGAAAAGGTAGAAGGAAGGAGATATGAAGAGAACAGATATGTTGAGAAGAAACTTGATGACAGGAAGAAGTAAGTGAATGACTACATTGTTGCTGAAAAGCTAGCAAATGATTCAGTCAAATGCTACAACTATGGCAAGATGGATCATTTTGCAAAAGATTGTAGAAAGCCAAAAGTTTGTAACTCTCAGTACTATCAGAACAAGTTGCTATTGGCAAAACAACAAGAAGCGGGTGTAGCTTTAATGGCTGAGGACGAATTTTGGCTCGATCATTCTGAAGGTGACGATGAAGAGAAAGAAGAAATAGCTCATCTTTGTCTCATGGGAAAAGAAGTCAAGTATGATGAATCAGATGACGAGACAGCTGATGAGGTATTAAACTTAACTGAAAAAGATTTTGTAACCAAAATGGAAGCTATGATGGTTGAGCTTAATGATCTTCAAGTAAAAATGAAGAAAAAAAGACAGAGTTGCTAAAAGAAACAATAAGATATTTGAACTCAATAAGTCGGTTATTGGGAATAAAGATCTGATTGGTTCTTTACGCAAGTCTGCTTCTGATTCTAAATCTCAAGTAGATTGTTTTGAAAATAAGATTTCTGATTTTGAAGTTAAAGTTTCTAAATATGAGTTTGAGAAGAAAGAATCTGCACTAATTGTTCATAAACTGCAGGTTGAAAACAAGCTTTTGAATAAGAAGGTAAACGGTCTGGAAGCCAAACTTTACGCAAGAGGCCAAACAGATCAAACCATTTTTCTTAATGCACCTGATGAAGAGGCTGATGTTAAGGAAAAATGGGGACTTGGTTTTAAAAACCCTCATTACTTAAAGAAAGCCATCAGAAAACAACCAACCTTATATAATTTTGATTTTCTTGCTTGTGCTGGTAAACATACTCATTTAAAACCCAAATTTGTTACCAAATTACAGGAAGAAGTTGAGGCCAAAGAAACTGAAAATAGAAAGAATTTAAAGAAAATGCAACTACCATTTAACTATGCAAAGTTAAATGATAGTTATCTTTCAGAAACACCAAAAGTTCTTTCAAACGATTATCTTTCTGAGATGAAGGCAAAATTTGCAGTTGCAAAGGTTTATGTTCCTCCACTCATTCTTGAAAGAAAAATAATTGAGATTGAAAATGTTTTATCTGATGAAAAACTTTTGGTAGATATTGAACAAAGTGTGTTTTTTACAGTTTTAAAGAACACTGTTTTACAATTTAAATCTACAAAGTGTTCTACAGTTTCAAAGGCACCTCAAACTTCAACTGATAACTTTGATGACTAATTTGAGTCTGCAAATGATTTTTTAAACTCTGATGGTGGGTGCATAGAAGAAATTGATATGTTTGACTTCAATGCTTCTCTTCCTGATCATTCTACTTGTCTTATAAATGAAAAGGTGTTACCAAGTTTTTCTTAAAACTGCTAAATCATCAACTAAAGTTGGTGAATCGATTTCTGTAACTGCTGATTATTATTCTCAAGGTAAGAAACATAAGAAACAGCAATTACAGAAACAGAAATACACTGGTACACAAAAGAAAACTCAGTCTCAGAAATCTGCTTTTCCTAATAAATCTACATCTTATGTTTCAGATATAAGCAAGAAAAGGTCGAAAGCTCGAACTGAATGGCGACCAAAAAGGAAGGGTGATGAGAAAGCTGAATCAGTTTCTCATAATTCTCGTAATAGATCAGTTAGTAGTGATACTGATGTAGTTGATCAATTTGCTTCAAATAAACAAAATCTTGTAACTTTTTACAAGCGATATTCAATAAAGAAATTGATTCAATTATCTTCTATTTCTACTACATCTTATCATTATCGGAGAAATGATTTTGCTTACTCTCATAATTCTTCTGATTGGTTCGGATCTTATCATGTTCATTCTTCAAGATCAAATATTTTTAAATGTTTTCAAAAGAACAGAGGGTCCATTTTCAAGTGGATACCAAAATCTTGTGCTAATCTGTTTGGGCCCGTTTTTAAATGGGTACCTAAATCTATTGTTGCCTGATTTCTCTTGTAGACCCGACATATGTGGTACTTGGACAGTGGATGTTCCAAGCATATGAATGGGCAAAAAGCTTTATTGTCTAACTATACAGAGAAATTCAGTGGAAATGTCAGATTTGGAAACGAACAGCTTTCACTTATCTTAGGATATGGTGACATTATTCAAAACAACATAACGATCAATAAAGTGAGTTATGTCGAAGGCTTGGGGCACAACTTGTTTAGCATTGGTCAATTCTGCGATAAAGGGTTAGAGGTCAACTTCAAATCTAAGAGTTGCTCGGTTCGTACTGAAGATGGCACATAACTCTTAGGTGGACATCGAAAGACAAACCTCTATACCATCAATCTTTCCAAAGTACAGATTGACAATCAAGTATGCTTGATGACAAAAGCTTCAACGCAACAAAGTTGGCTCTGGCACAGACGTTTATCTCATTTGAACTTTCGCTATATCAACAAGTTGGTTCGTGGGAAATTGGTCAAAGGACTTCCTGAGCTGAAATATGAACGAGAACACTTATGTGCAGCATGTGAGAAGGGTAAGATGAAGAGAGCTCCGCATAAACCGAATCCTGAACCAAGCACTAGTTCTCCATTATAATTATTACATACGGATTTGTGTGGTTCAATGAGAACTCAGAGTTTGGGTGGAAAGAAATACGTGTTGGTTATTGTGGACGATTACTTAAGATACACGTGGGTCAAATTTATTCGATCAAAAGATGAGACGCCGGAAGTTCTCATTACTTTTTTAAAGACGACCCAGGTGAAAATGCAGCGACAAGTAAAGTTTCTTCGAACGGACAACGACACTGAGTTCAAAAACAAGATAGTTGAAGAATATCTCGAATCGGTCGGGATATGACATCAGTACTCTGTTGCTCGTACGCCTGAACAAAATGGAGTAGTCGAAAGGCGAAATCGTACGCTAGTCGAGGCCGCTCGGACTATGCTTAGCCAATCGGACTTACCTCTATTCTTGGGGCAGAAGCTGTGTCGACTGCATGTCATACTCAAAATCGGTCCATGATACATCACCGTTTTCAGAAGACTCCATATGATTTGATCAAAAACAAAACACCAACTATCAAATATTTTCACATATTTGGGTGTAAATGTTTTGTGCTTAATGATAGAGAGAGTCTGAATAAATTCAGTGCTAAGGCGGACGAAGGCATCTTTATCGATTATTCTTCAACATCAGCAGCATATCGTGTTTATCTGAAGAAATCAAAGACAGTTGTTGAGAGCGTTAATGTCACATTTAATGAAGATATGGCTTCTGATCAAATCAGTTCAGAACCCGTTATTACTGGAGTATTAGCTTCTAGGTAGATCAGTCTAGAACCTGTTTCTACAGTGACAAATTCGAATAACGCTTCTACTTCTACTTCACATTTAACTGATTTAGATTTGTTATTTGAATTCTTTTATGATGAGTTTCTAGGTTCTAATGTATCTAAATCTGCTGTGCTGACAGGTCTGAAGACACACCTTGCAATCATCCAGTCACTTCAGATGTCATAACTGAACAAGCATCCCCTGTTCAGTCAGAAACTCACATTCCTACAATTACTCCTACAGTTGAAGATATACAAGAAACTGTTGAGCCAGAAGTAACTATTTCAGTTGGGTGCCATACATTGTCTACTCAACAGCCACAGTCTGTTGTTCTAACTGATGCTTCTAGACCTGAGTCTTCAACTGCAAAACCCCCTCCTGTTATTCAAACTGAAGATTCTGATAGTGGATTTCTAGATGATGATCATATTCAATCAGTATCTACTCCAGTCCCTCATGAGCATCGCTGGAGCAAAGAACATCCATTACATCAAGTAATTGGAGATCTCAACAAGACTGTACAAACGAGGTCAGCGACTCTTAATCAATGTATGCATGACTCATTTCTCAGTAAGATTGAGCCAATGCGAGTATTAGAGGCTCTTGCTGATTCGGACTGGGTATCTGCTATGCAAGAATAGATCAATCAGTTTGAAGCCCTAAAGGTTTGGAGATTAGTTCCAAAACCAGAAGGTAAAACCGTGATAGGAACTAAATGGGTATTTAAGAATAAAAAGGATGAAGATGGTATCGTCATTAGGAACAAAGCTAGACTTGTTGCCAAAGGTTACCGGCAAGAGGAAGGCATAGATTATGATGAGACGTATGCTCCAGTAGCGCGTATAGAAGCAATCCGCATGTTTCTAGCCTACGCAACTCGTAAGAATTTCACAGTCTTTCAGATGGATGTGAAAACAGCCTTTCTAAATGGTATTCTTAAAGAGGAAGTGTAGGTGTCTCAACCAGAAGGGTTTGTCAATCCAGATAAGCCAGATCATGTCTACATCTTGGACAAAGCCCTCTATGGTTTAAAACAAGCCCCTCGAGTATGGTATGACGTTTTATCTAAATTCTTGGTCAAGTCCGGTTTTTCTAAAGGTAAGGTTGATACTACTTTATTCATCAAGAAAGAAAAAGTTGATATTATCCTTATTCAAATATATGTTTGATAAGCCAAGATCACAAGATCATAGAGAGAGAATCTAGAGAGAGAAAGTGCGCTCCAAATGTAACAATAACTTGTATTCAAACAGTGTACCGTTCTTACAAAATTAACAACCCAAGGGGACTTAAATACCCCAAGGCACTAACAAAACAGATAACACTACTGATAGTAGTAAAATAAATACAATGATTACTATAAAATCAGATCTAACAATCTCCCCCTTAGTAATCATTGGCGCCGAGGTCTTAAAAAAATCTTCAAAAACAGCATTGACCATCTAGGCGACTTTGAAGGATCATTGACGTTCTTCTCGTTGACGTAGTCTGTTCAGCCCAACTAACACTTCCAATCGTCGCAGAGTTGAACGGAGATTCAGTCTGTCTTGAATAGTGTCCAAAGATCTACGGATCAGACGAATTTCATCGTTTTCAAACAGATATGACTCTTTTCTTGTTTCCAAAAACTTTCTTCTAGCCTCTTGCAGACGATGCTCCAACTGAAGTTTTATCACCTTTAGAGTTCCATCAGAGTAATATCCAACGTCATCAAATCATAGAAAGCATTTTTCACTTGAGTTGTTCTTGTATACTAATCCGTATGGATCTTCGATAATGGTGAATAACGGATAAGATTCTAGATTCTGCAAACTCCGGTTGGGTCTTTCAAGATTAACCACAGGCTGAAAACTTTCGACGGCCATCTGGAAGTCAAAAACAGGATAAAATCGGATCTGTCGTCGAATGAATCGTTTAAGAACATAAAGAGTTTGAGAAACATCCTGAGTCCGGTGATAAAGATTCCTGAAGTGATCATATAAGAATTCAACATCATCAATTGAAAGATCAACGAAATCAGCCTCTGAAAAGATGTACCGCTTACAGTCTCTTCTTTCCACTTCAAGATTTGGATACCAAATGTTCATAAACTTACAAATTGTGACACTGAGAACTCGAACTATTAGATGATGAGAAGCAACGGTGTTATTCTTTTTACGCTGGCATTTGATAAACGCTAAGTACTCACGCTGATAAGCTTCTGATTCTTTCTCTACTCCAATAATGGCATATATATTGAGTGTCCTTCTTCTAGAAACAAAGATGTTGCTTTGGATATCTTCAAGAAAAGCAGTTCTGAGTCTAGAAGCCATATATCTTTGTTGTAGATTTCTCTGCCTTTGCTGTCTAGATAAAGCTTATCCTTCTTCTAGAAGAGATGGAGGAATTACCGGTTCGGAAGAAGGAATAAATACTTGAGCTCTAGAGGACTCACCAAGTTCAAATGCACTTGACGGAATATTGGTTGTCGGAGCAGAACTAGTTACTGGAGTAGACGAAGGTTGATCAACTTCTGGAATCTCACCTTGACTCGAAAGATCAGCATATAACAATTCAGCCTCTTTTGTATCTGATGCATCCATGAAAACAGTATCATCCTCTGTATCAGATAAGATGATGATATTGTTGCAATCTTCTTCTTTAACTTGAGCAACTTTCTCAAATCTAACTTCTTCTTCATCATCTGAATTTATCTCAATGAAGTTCGCGAAGAAAGATCTCATATCATTTGCTGCTTCTGACTCTTCAACCTCATGAGCTCTACCTGAGACATCTGGATCCACATAAAGTACAATCTGCATATTATTAAAATTTGCTTCAAACAAATTAAATTCATTATGCAAAGTAGTTACATCAGCATTGTCAATCATGACATCCATTAAGTCTTGGATACTGCAATCTTGAACTGTATCAGCAGTCTTTTCTCTATCTCCAGCCACTTCTTCTTGAACAACTTCTCGTGCTTCAGAAGACCCTTCTGTTCTTTGTCTCTTTGCCATCTCCCCCTCATGGCCTTGATGATCGGGATCATCTTGGTCATGTCGGCGTTTAAGAGACGGGCCAGCCTCAGTCCTGCATGATTGCTCTAGATGATCAATCTTGTTAGATAGATCTGAGAAAGCTTGTGTCATAAAAGAACGAAGATCAGATAAACTGGATATAACTTCTGATTTGAATTCCTGAAATTCATGAGATAAAGCATTAATGCGATCAGAATCAGAAGAGGTAGAAACTGGAGGCGGCGTTGGCTTGATGTTGTGGCGGAGACATAGATAGAAAACGCGCATAAATAAGATCAGATAGCTCAGAAATCGGAGTATCATGAATAGAAGCTCTGGAAGATGTATCAAACGGAGCAGACATTGAAATACCGGCAGACTGAGTGAAGATTGACGGAAAAGGAAGAGATACAATCTGAGATGTAGATGAAGACACTGCAGAAGAAGGTTCCCGAAGAATCACCCCTGAAGGACGACGAAAAAGAATCTCTGAAGGAATAACCGAAGTATCTATCTCTGGCATTTTCCCTTTGAAAGACGCCTTCAGCTTGTTAATATGTTCTTCCTTTTGAGCATCCACCCTTTCTGAGAACTGGCGAATTAACTCATTCAGAGTTGTCAATTTCTTCGAAGAGACACATACTGGAACCATAGAAAGCTCAGCAGAAACAGAGATAGCAGTAACATCAACAGTAACAGAAGCAGGAGCTTGACTATGTGCTTGAGTGGATGTTTGAGCAAATGAGATATCCAGTTCATCAACATTTAAACGGGCAGCAGATGGATCAATAGGTTCCGAATCATCTTCTGAAACATCTTCTGGGACAACAACCACTTCCGGTGTTCTTACTTTCCGTTCATACACTTTCATGCTCGATTGATCAGCATCATCATCACCATCATCTGAATCACTTGTCGTATTTTCACCATCATCAGAAAACTCAGCATTTGTCTCATCATCATCAGCAACTCCAGTTTCATCAAGATCAACATTTTCTCTAACATCAGCAGTAACAATAATGGCTTCAGTTTCAATAGCAGCAATTACAGATTCCACATGATGAGTAGCAACGTCTTGTGGAACTGCAGAAGGATCAACATTTGTCGCTATGGTAGTTACTACAGCAGTAACTATTTCCTGAGTAGATGCTTCAACTTGCTCTTCATGAGTATTATCAGCTGGAGTGCCATGAGAAGGTTCTTCCTGTTCAGCCTCTACAAATTCATTTTCTAAACAATAATCAATGACACTGAGACCGGTCATGTCAGCATAATTAGCAATAAGACCATAAGGAATGGTCATAGAAAAATTGAAAGACTTCTTCTGTTTCTGAAGAAAAAGCATCTCAGTATCCTGAACTTGCGGCCAAGATAATCTTCGTGGAATTTCCGGATTGCTTCGAAACATGCTTCTAATAATCAGCTTGAGAAACCTGATAAAAGGAATGAACTTTCTTCGCTTGTTGGTTAACTTGTCTTGCACTATTTCGGAAAGCTCGGTCCAGAAAATGATCGTATAGTCGACATCCAGGTCATAGACTACTGCATGAAACAGTCGAAGATAGTGAAGACTAGAACTATCTGTGCCGGTATGTTTAGACGTTAAACACCTGTTGATGACAGAAAATAAAGAATACCAGACAGGAGGAAGGTTAGACTTGTCAAAGTCTACAACCCTGTTCAGTGGATCAACATAACCTAGTCGTTTGATGCCCTCAAACACTTCTTCTTCGGATGGAAACTGATCATATGTTGTCCTTCCAGGTCTAGAAGTAGGCTCAAGAAGCTCAAGAATCAACCGTAAACGCTTGTAAGAAAGATATGAATCAAATTGATCAATTTGGAGATCAAATCGATGAGGATGTGCCAGTTCGTTCTTTGTGATGGTGTGCCAAACTTGCTGAACATAGACTTCCGGAACATCGGCAACTGAACAGAGAGCTTGAGAGAGCGGATGTCCACGAAGAATAGTGCGTATGACAGGATGAATTTTGATGCGATCAAAGTGAACAAAGTAGTTGTTACGCTTATAAGGCATGTACATGACGTTAGGAAACACATCATTTGGAGATCGCCTAGATATAGAAAGATCAGCCCCAACAGACGGAACAGACGGCATAGGTGTATCATGAGATGCCTGATCAGCCGGATCCTGAAGAACGACATTCTCATCTTGAATCATTGGATCAGTATTTGTTTGAGAAGTCATGATAACCTGAAACAAAACACAATTAAACATTTAACAGATAACACGAAAAAAAAATATTCCAAGTATGAAATGCGGGTCCTGAAGGAAACGCATATGAGGTATGCGTGTCCTGAAGGGAACGCATATGAGGGAGAATGCGTGTCCTGAAGGGAACGCATAGGAGAGAATGTGTATCATGAAGGAAACGCATAAGAAAGAATGTGTGTCATGAAGGGAACGCAAATCGAACTTTGAAACAACGAAAAACACAACTATGCGTGTCACTAAGGATACGCACAATAGACTATGCGTGTTCTTAGTGATACGTAAACTACACAAAGCAAAACAAAACATACTAGAAGAATGCGGGTCCCGGGTGAAACGCATAGTTCATTATGCGGGTCACAAGTGAAACGCATAGTTGACTATGCGGGTCACAAGTGAAACGCATAGTTGACTATGCGGATCACAAGTGAACCGCATAGTTCACTTAATTTGAACAAAAACCCTAGAACACGGCTGTTCGAACCCGAAATCCACAAAAACTAAAATTAGAAGCACAAAACATGAAATTAAAATAAAAGAAAATATACTTGATAGTCGATTATAAGGTCTAAACAAAACCCAATACGCAAATCAATCTAAATCAACTTGAATCTGAGTTTTAGAAATCAATGAACAGTGAAATAATCACATATCAGATAAAACGCACAAAAATAGAAACTAAAATTGAAATCAAAACAAAATAATAGAACACTAATCAATCTACAAACATAGAACAAAAACAAAAAAACATACCTGAAATTCCAAAACAACAATCTGAAATGAATCAGATGAGAATTCAAGAAGGATAACACTCAGAGATAATGGAGGGAAGATGAATAGTCAATGAAGTTCAAATGAAATAAAGAAAAGAAAATACACACTCTTACTTCTATATATTCTAAAAAAACACTTAAAAAAAATTAACTACTAAAAAATACCTGATAAGCCCCCAATACTCCCCCTACACAAATGCACAAAGTTTAACAAATTAGTTTAGCATTTGCATAGTAATTTCAGAAATACTTACCTTATGAATTTCTGATCAGCATAGGAAGAAATTAATCAGCAATATTCACTCCCTCTCAAAAACAGAATATTCTCAGATATAGAAACCAGATATACACTCCCCCTCGAAAAATGCACAGACCATATGACAAAAACACAGACAGCAATCATAAAGACATCAATATTAAAGATGATCATATTGAATATAAATTTTGTAACAACTGAATATATAAACTTTTAAACACTAAACAAATTAAAGTCTACTCAGTAGAATATCCCAGATTTATCAATCAGTTGAAATCAAACGGGAGTTGTTGGATACAGAAACATGTTTCATTGTGTATCAAGTTAAGACATGTTTAGAGTCAAACACTTGCAGGTATCTATTCAGTGTGCTCACATGCGATCTCTGATTAGCTTCAAGAAAAATGTAATTCTAAACATAAAATGAAGAACTTTACATGTACAGACACTAAGTCATCAAGAATTAAGATTTTCACAGATTTACAGGTTTATCGCAGCTCAAAATATATCACCAAGTATCAAGAGATGTGTGCTCATTGGCATCTTTTAGCTGTGTGCTCATTGGCATCTTCACATGAGTGTGCTCTTTGGCATCTTTTTAGCGATGTGCACTTTGGCATCTTTTAATCAAAGAGTTCATTAAGTAAAGAATATGCCGTAAACGTAACTTTCTATCTGACCCCTTGGAACTTACTTTCTCGGATCAGAAAGGCTACATCGACATATCCTAAACCCATTCATACCAGTAGAACATGACTTTCGATCTGGTTCTATTGCAGGATTTCTGTTTGATCACTCCCAGATCAATTGACCTTAGGGGACCAGATGTCGAGCATCCCTCGGAACTTACTTTCCCAAACCAGAAAGGTCACAGGTACAAACTTTTAAACTCAAGGATTTCTGTATTTTAAATGCTTAAAAAATAAAATCATCTCAATAACTCAGATCTTTACCGAATAGCTTAGCCCATATTTTCATTACGATCTACAATTTTGATCACTTAGGTTGTTCAAGCAAAGTAAACCATAAATATGCCAACTCACATATCTTTAAAGCAGTATCTAAAGCGTCAAACATGTTGCTGACTTTTCGATGTTTGAAAGATTTGAACTTTGAACTTATGAAACTTTAAATATAAAAAAGGCAACTTGTCAAAGATCCTAGACACACATTTTATTCAACTGAAAGAAAATTTGAAATATTAAACTTTATAGAATAAAGTTTGGAAAGATTTAAACTTTTAAATTCAACATGCCAACTTTTGAAAGCAGAAAATTAATTCGTTTTTCATCTAAAGTTTTTGTAAATATATCAGCAAGTTGATATTCAGTTGGTACAAAATATAACTCAATAGTACCTTCTTCCACGTGATGCTTTATAAAATGATATCGCATGTCTATGTGCTTGGTCTTGGTGTGCTGGACAGGATTGACCGATATCGTAATCGCGGACTTGCTGTCACAATATATTGGCACAGTCTTGTATAGCATCCCGTAATCGCGAAGTTGCGTTTTCATCCAGAGCACTTGAGCACAGCAACTAGCTGCAGCGACGTATTCAACTTCGGCTGTTGATATTGAAACGCAGTTTTGCTTTTTCGACGCCCAGCTTATCAGTCTGTCACCCAAAAACTGGAGATGACCAGAAGTACTTTTCCTGTCCAATTGATTACCACCATAATCTGCATCAGAATAAGCAATCAAACTATAATCAGAACTTTTAGGATACCATAATCCTAAATAAGGAATTCCTTTAATATATCTAAAAATGCGTTTGACTGCTAAAAGATGAGATTCTTTTGCTTTTGCTTGAAAGCGGGCACACAGGCACGTTGAAAACATTATGTCCGGGCGACTTGCAGTAAGATACATCAGTGATCCGATCATCCCTCTGTATGTCTTTTGATCCACAGCTTTTCCATCTGGATCCAGTCTGAGTTTGGCACCGTGAGCCATAGGCGTGCCGATTGAGGTAGACTTGTCCATTTTGAATTTCTTCAAAATGTCAAAGACGTACTTTGACTGATTGATGAATATTCCATCTGGAAGCTGCTTCACTTGTAAGCCGAGGAAGAAGTTGATTTCTCCCATCATGCTCATCTGAAATCTAGAGGTCATTAAATCAGAAAACCAATTACACAGAGATTTGTTAGTGGCACCGAAAATAATATCATCTACGTATATTTGTACTAAGCAGATATCAAGATTAGTTCTATAAATGAAAAGAGTAGTATCGATCGAGCCTTTGGTGAAGTCGGATTTGACCAAAAAAGCTGACAACTCGTCATACCATGCCCGTGGAGCTTGTTTCAGACCATACAAAGCTTTATCGAGAAAATAAACATAATCAAGACGATCTTTGTCAAAAAATCCCTCTGGCTGAGATACATATACTTCTTCTTTCAATTTGCCATTGAGAAATGCTGTCTTGACATCCATTTGATATACAGTGAAGTTGCGATAAGCAGCGAAGGCAAGAAACATTCTGATAGCTTCCAATCTGGCGACGGGTGCAAATGTTTCATCATAGTCAATACCTTCTTCTTTTCGATATCCTTTGGCTACTAACCTTGCTTTGTTCCGAACGACGATACCATCTTAGTCCTTTTTATTCTTGAATATCCACTTTGTACCAATGATGCTTTTACCCTTTGGCCGTGGTACAAGTCTCCACACTTTGAGCGCGTCAAACTGATTGAGCTCCTCTTGCATTGCTAAAATCCAGTCTGGATCTTCCAACGCTTCAGAAACTTTGGTAGGTTCAATATTGCTTAGGAAGCAAGTGTACAAACATTCGTTGGAAGAAGCTGTTCTGGAGCGAGTAGAAACACTTGCTTGAGGATCCCCAATAATTTGATGAATTGGATGAGATCTTGTCCATTTTGTTGTATGAGGGAGAGGATCAATAACTTCTTGAACCACTACTATTTGTTGAGGAGGATCTTCAGATGGAATAATGTCAGAAGATGACACAGATATGGTTTCAACTGGAGGAGGTTTTTCCATGACATCAGATTCAAGCTCTTGTGGACCAGATGTAGCTTGTACTTCTTGTTGAACATTTTCTTCTAGAAAAGCTTCATCTTCTACAGATTCCTCATGGACAGTTTCAGCAATTTCTGGTTCAGAGATAACTTGATCAAGATGATGTTCAGAAGGTATGTCTTGAATTTCAGGAGATACTGAAGCAGCATAAGGTTCAGAGGTTGATGCAGCGGAATTAGGATTAGATGCACTCACAGATTCCTGATTCAAGACATTTGACACATTATCAGTGTTTGGTTTAGGAACATCATCATAATAATTTTCAAACAAAAAATCAAAATCAGAAAGATTAGACAGAGAAGTAGAAGGATCCTGATTTATCGACTGAAGTGCAGGTTCTAAACTAATTTGTTCAGAAGCTGAGTTTCCAATAATAGTGGGTTCTGAACTGTGTTGTCCAGAAGCCGAATCGGCAGCTTCATCAAATTTGATATTCACTGACTCTATCACTTTTCTTGCAGAGAGGAGAAAAACTCTGTAAGCTGCAGAGTTAGAAGAATAGCCCAGATATACACCTTCATCTGCCTTTGGACTAAATTTGTTCAGATTATCTCTATCATTCAAAACATAGCATTTACACCCGAAAGACTTGAAGTATTTGATGTTGGGTTTAATACCATTCATCAATTCAGCCCAGTTAGACAAAGGAAGACCTGAATAAGCAAGCATAGATCTAGCAGCTTCCACAAGCGTTCTGTTTCTTCTTTCAACAACCCCATTCTGCTGCGGTGTTCTTGCAGCAGAAAACTGTTGTTGTATAACTTGATCATCATAGAATGCTTGAAGAGTTGAATTCTTGAATTCTGTGCCATTATCTGATCTTACAACTTTGACGTGCTTTTGCTTATATGTCTAAATAGTTTTGATGAGGTTGATGAGAATTTCGGGTGTCTCGTCTTTAGATTTGAGAAAATTCACCCATGTATATCTGGAGTAATCATCAACAACAACCAAAACATACTTCTTCTTCCCAATACTCTTTGTCTTCATTGGTCCGCACAAATCAACGTGAATTAGATCTAGAATGTCCGCAGTGCAATGTTCAGGCTTTGGCTTATGAGATGATTTCTTCATCTTTCCTTTCTCGCAGTCCTGACAGAGATGGTCTTTCTGGAAACGGAGGATTGGAAGACCTCTCACGGAATCATTCTTGACCAAGCGATCCATATATTTGAAATTGAGATGAGCTAGTCGACGGTGCCACACCCAGCTTTCATGAATAGAGGCTTTTGATAGAAGACAAATATCTGATGGAATCTTTACTTCGGAAAGATTAATGGTATAAAGATTTGATTGTCTCTTTCCAACAAGTAAGTCCATGCCGCTATTATTCTTTACAGCAACTCTTTTAGACTTGAAACTAACTTCAAGATCTTTATCGCAGAACTTTCCGATGCTGAATAGATTGTGACTTAAACCTTCGACATAGCTTACTCTTTTGACAGTTATGTTACCTTGAACAAGATCACCATAACCAAGAATGGGAGCCGTCTCGCAGTTTCCAAATTTGACACGACCGCAACATTTTTCTTTAAAATTTGTAAGTAGAGATTTGTTGCCAGTCATGTGTTTGGAACACCCCGAATCCAGATACCATAATTGATTTAGCTGCACAATCAACAATTACTGAGATTTAGGTACCCATATAAATATGGGTCCCTTCTTGTTAGTCCTTTCCTTTTTCTTTTTCAAAGAATTATTTTTCCAAAACATCTGAGATTGATCAAATAAAGCATGAACATCATCACATATTAAAGAAGAAACACAATCATCAGAATCAGAATCAGAACTAGAGAGACAATATGAGATATTCTTTGAAATTTGAAACATTTGCTCAACAGAATATTTTGTAGATTTATTACAAAAGGCAAATGAGTCTTGTTTACAAAGAAAATCTACACATTTATTCTCTACAGAAACAATTTCTTCAGATCTCTGTTTCTTTTGCCAAACAGACTTCACAGACTTCTTCAAAGGCCTATCTGAAATAGATGAATCAGAAAAATTAGGGTTTTCAGAAATATCAAACTCTTTCTTCTTTTTCTTCTTTGACCTTCTTCTTTTACGCTTTGTTTTATAGAAATGATCATTTAGCGTAAAAGTCAGGATTTCAGCCTATTTTCTCATTTCTCTTCACCCAAACTTCTTCTACTCTCTCCCAAACCGATTTCCTTCTTTCCCCTTCAAACCCTAACTTATTTTGGCTCAAATCCTTGGATTTTGTGGAGGTGAAACATCATCAAGTGGTAGGATTGAAAGCTATGGTCAAGGATTCACCATCTCCATCTTCATCTTCCACCTCAAGCTTATTTTGGGTTTTCTAGGTTTTCATCAAAACCTAAGTGGTAAGTGTATCCCTTCCATTTATAAACCATAACATAAGTTATAAATGTTCCATTGATGATTATCCTAGTGTGTGGTTTATCAATTTCGGGTTTGATGGTTTTGGAGAAATCTAGGTCGAAATTTGGGTTGGGACCAAAAGGGAGATTTTGATGTGTAATGTTTGGGAAATATTTCTATATGGTTGAATGTGGTTATTTACGGTTGGAAATGTATGGATATAGGTTTTTGGAGACTTTTGTCTTGGAGGATTCAAGTTTCTTCAAAGGAACTCAAGTTGGGGTAAAATCTAGATTTAGCCTAAATCTAGCAAGGTGAGTTCAAGTTGATTTGTGAAAACGGTGTACATTCAAAAATGCTTATTTTAAAGTATTTATGTTTTATATTAAAATTGTTAACTGCTGATAAGTTTTGGTTATTTGGTATATTTAACTTTATAAACTTACGTAACACACAACTTTGTGATTTTTGTGCATTTTGATAAATAAACCATTTTGATATATTTCTTTGGCGGTGTAATATATAAACGTGGGTCATTTCATGTAATTGTCTATTTGGTGCATACGATTTTAGAAACCGTTGGAAATTTGCATATCATTGAACTATGGGTCGTTTTGGCAACACGAAGGGAAAGAGTTTATTTGGAAAACGTTTTGCTTCAACCAATGAGAAGTTTTGGGTTAATTACCTTTTTGGTAGTGGTGTTTGCATAATTGTTGGTCGAACGCATTTCGATGTCTCTACTAACTTTCATTGGGTATTCACGTAAATGCTTGGGCTTTTGGCTCGGTTTCGACTATTTTGAGTGTTGAGGACATTTGTCCGGATTATTAACCAATGTGGGGTTTTGAGTATGATGGCGCATATTTCGTGTCATTTGTGAATTACATGTTTTGGGAGCTTTGGTCTTTCAATCAGAGTCATGTAATTTTAGATAGTGTTGTATTGGATCCATAGGCACGTAAGTCTATCGGTTTTGTAAGGCCTGAGGTTTTGGGTTATGTTTAGTGACCGCTCGGGTTTGCTAGCGAGTAGGAATATGTGGTTCGAGCCACAGAGTTGGAACTCGTCTAGATTGGATAAGCACGCGGGTCCGTAAGACCCCGAAGTGGAACTCGACGGAGTATGGCAAGGGGCAGCAACAGGTCTGAGGATTTTGATGTCTTGTATGGCGTGGGAACTAGGACCGGGGCACGTTGGTGAAATCCAATAACATCACGGGTGGCCCCATTCATGTGTTCTCGCCACCCCAGATGGAAACGTTTAGAGGACATGCAAGGAAGTCGCGTGAACGGCCTACTTGTGTTTTTCTCTATTCTCGGTATTTACGGATCTCCTCATCGTTGATTCGTGGTATTTTAAATGGTAATGTCGTATTTTACCAACCTTGGGTTTTTATGTGGTCTACGATAAATGATGGCTTTAATATTGGGTTTTCTCCACGTATATTAAGGCTTGAATGGAATGCGTCATTCCTACGTTTTCAGTATTTGGTTTCTTTCCATTTTATGGTTGCGTGAGTTTTGGGTTAAATATAAGTTTACGAAAGATGTTTTATATTGGAATCTTATTCTGTAAAACAACTTGGTTTGGTTAGCGATCAACGTGGTGTCTCTTTCGTTTAAAATGCATGTTTATTGGTAAACGAGTCGTTTTCATAAGCAAAACATATCATTTTGAAAGATTATGACTTTAATTGCATTCTTACATTTTAAACGATTTATTTATATATGTTGAAAACTCTTGAGCTCACTAGGCGTTAAGCCTAACCTTTTTTATTTGTCGGCATGTGCATCAGGTTCCAGTTGGGGGTTTGGATTCTAGCAGTTCCACGAAGAGTTGAGCCTAGCTTTGTGCGAGTGTAAGTAATTGGTGAATGTTTTCCGCAGTTTGGGAGATAGTGGCTATTATTGGGTTTTAGTAGCACTCGTCCTTATTATAGACTGTATGCGTAGAATAAGATGTATGTTTTGAGGTTAAATCTTAAATTATGATTGTAGATGAATTGATTTTCGATGTATTTATAAAATTTTAATTTAGTTGCTATTTCCGGATTTCAGGGTGTTACATCAAACCTGATCTGAGACTACCAATAAACAATTAGGATGCTACAACCTACACAGTGATGGAAATTTTGGAACTTGGCATTACATATCCAAAAAGTGAAGGTAAAATGCGCTTCATCAGATTTAGCCAGATTGCCAGATTTTGTGATGGTACTATGTACATTCTTAGAGACAAACTTCGTGCCATGATTTCTCGAGACGACAAAGATCGAAATCCGTTGGACCCAGATTACAGAAAACTCGTGTCTAAAGCCTTGAAGTTGATTCTTGAAAGGTTAGAGTTCAGAAATATGATAAGAATTTTTTAGATGCACGTTGGGCTTCGAAAGGCACATGTTCCGAACTGGAGAAACTACGAACTTCAATTCAAAGGGGGAGATTGTTATGGTGTGTTTTAAATGTTGAATTGAAGTAGAGGGGTGCAAAATGTAATGTTTTAATTCTTTTATTTTCTTAATGGGCTTTTCTTGTTAAATGGGCTTTCAGCCTGTTAGGTCTAAGCCCTAAGTTTAAATAGTTTGTTTAACCTAGAAATTAGGTTAATGGTCAGTTTAGGTTTATATGTGTTTCATTCAATTCTCTCTGTAAACCTTTTGAGCTTTATCAGTTAATACAATCATGTGACCGTAGTTCATGAAATATATTGATCGTTCTTCATTGATTTATTGATTACACTTGCAAACTGGGATTCACACCTAGGAATAGAGATAGATGTTACAATAGGCTCTAAACTCGATTGTGCAGTGAAAGGAAGTGAGAACTGGGGCTGATGTTCTCTATTTTCAATATCTAAACTCTCCGAGTGAGAGCCAGATAGAAGTTGTGCGATATCCCCGTGAATTTCTGAGACTATCACCTGTTGTGAGGAGACAGAATGGTTTCCTTGGGTGTGCAATTGCATAAGTGGCCTACTTATGTCTATTTCAATACTAGAACTCAACACATGAGTTCCAGTAGCAGATGTGGCTGCCCTTCTAGAATGGTAGGTTAGGTTGCACACTCTCTCACGATATTCTTTTTTGTCCCTTTCTCTCAACCTCACATTTTGTGTATTTTCAACTAAGTCTCCCTCATTTCTCCTTATATCACCAACCATATTCAGAATAGTGCTTTCAACATCAATATCCATAGGATCATCATTAAGAAAACTCAATATGTGACCCATGTTGTCATCATCATCATCATTATCATCATCATTTCTTTGATCATTCACATTTGCATCAATTTCCTCATCTGTATCAGCAGTTGCAGATGGGATACTCTCATGATCTGTACTTGCTACATGATCCGACTCTGTTTCTGAGTTCTGACCTTCCTCGGCATTCTCTTCCTGAGGTCCCAATTGAGGAATCATAGCCTGCTCAGGTTGATATGTGGAACCCACTTGATGTGTGGCAATGACATCCTGGGATTCCACGACCTCTAGTCGAGAAGACTGACCCACTCCAGTTCCGCTCTCAATGTTTTCCCTCAGCTCTCCCCGTTCAATTACCTCTTGGTAGATTGAACCCTCACTGACTCCGCTCTCCTAAGGTTTGAGTCTGGGGTACGAGCAACCGGTTCTAGTTGTCCCGTAGACTCTCTATAAGCTTTGACACTCTCTGAGTTCGAATCAGCATATGCAAGCAGTGCTTCTGGAATTGGCATAGAGTAGTTGAATGATTGGTTCTGCTTCTATAGATACCTCATGACAAACTCAGGTCCTACCTCATGATTATTTCTTTTCGGAATATCTTTGTTTGATCTAATCATGCTCCTGATGATAAGTTGTAGAAACCTATGGTATGGAACAAAGATAGGCTTCTTTATCGTTCTCTTAGATTGAACTCTTTCGTACAACTCTGTCCAGAATTCTATAGAATAGTCCATGTGCCGATTGTACACAATGGCATGAAACAGTATGAGCATGTGCATATTGGTGTTGTCAATTCCGGTGTACTTTGTCGTGAAACACCTGTTGATGATAGAGAACATCTGATACGAGAAAGGTGGCAGATTGGTCTTCTTAAACTGACTAACCTTGGTAAAGTCACCAACATATCCTAAGGCTCGGATGTCTTCAAATACTTCAGAATCAAGTGGATATGGGTCAAAACTGGTTCTGCCTTCTCTTGAGTTTTTCTCTAGAAGATCAAGAATGAGCCTCAGTCTTTCATAATTCAGAATTGATGTAAAGTGATCAATTCTAATCTCAAAGTGCCTGTTTCTGATATTGTTGTAATTCACAAAAGAGATTGTCTTCCAGGCTTGTTGAAGGTAGATCAGAGGTACAGTAGCAGTAGCAGTCAGTGCATAATAAAGAGGATGGCCTCTAAAGATATCTAGCGCCAATGGATCGATGTTGAGGTGATCAAAGTCGAAATGATGGTTGTTTAGGTATAGTAGAAAATAATCAGTAGGATGGATCAGTGCAATATCAGGATTTTCACCAACAGCAGATTGGTAATGAGATCTTGATGATGGCATAGGTGTCTCTTTGGAAACATTCGGATCATTCTCACCCATTTGCACAATTAGATCAGCTAAATTTTCACTGGCCATGATATACCCTGAAAGTTTAAAAGTAGTGGATATAGATCCAATATGTTAGTAAAATCCCAAAATTTTGATTTTTCAAAAAACTTTTTAAAAAAAATCTAAAATTGAAAATTTTGACACTTTGACTCTTGACTTTCCAAAAATAGTAACTTTGCAAAATTTCACTTTAAAGCTCAAAATAACATCTCTCACTTGAAAAAAAATCCAGATTTTCAAAACTTTTGAACACACACACACTTACACACTTACAGACTTTATCTGATACTCCCTCTTGAAGTGTGCACAGATGTGTATACTTCCCCTAGAAGTATGCATTTATCTCATCATACTGAAGTACGAGTCCTGATCTGAGTTGATCAGAATTCAATGTCCATGAATATGAGTTGTTAAAATTTCATAATGCTGTCAGGCCTACAAAACAGATGATGAACTTGGTCCTCATTGTACATGAGTCCACAGTGGTTATATGTATTAGACTTAGAAAATATCATCCAACCAAAAACACTTACACAAACACAACAGAAACACACTCACAATTCAAATTATGATAGAATGATTTTGATTCATGTACGCTCCCCCTTGATATGTGCAAAAACTCCTTATCTTGAACAAAATATTCTTTGACATTTAAGATCGGGTTCTTAATTGTCGTATTCAGAAGCCAACATCTTTAACATTGAAGACCGGGTTTTGAACTGAATTATTCAAGAACCATACTATTTATTCCCTCTACACCTGTGATTCCTGGAAAACAGTTATAACAGGTCTTGGTACCCATTGGTATTTGGGTCAAGACTGATTAGATTTGGGATTCCACTTGAGATTGGATCCAAATCTGTTGAAATCAGTTTTATAGGAAGTGATTATGTATGTTCCATACCAGTGATGACCAAAGTCTTTTTTGAACAAAATCATTAGCACAACAATAAGAACAACATATTTTCTTTTGTGTTAACCTAATTAAATGATTTACTGAATAAGTAAAATCAGGTTTAGCAAAAGATTTACTTTTATGTGTTTTGTTCTTCTTGGCTTTTTGAGTTAATGCAGATGATTTGAACAGTTTTGTCATCAGTGGAACCTTTGACAACCCACACCATCTGATCTATCTTTGAAATATGTTTTCCAAGAGATTTATTATAAGATCTAGTTTAACCATCAACAGACTCAACATAAAACAGATTAGTAGGACGAATCTGATTTGATTTAACAATTTTTGATTTGACACTTGTCCTTGTTGAAACGTTTTCATGTATAAAACCGGAATCAGTTTTGAAAGAGCAAATTGATTCATTTGAATTATCATAAGGTGATTGATTAATCACATCTGCAGAAATCTTTTCTGACAATTCAACATTTGCAACTTCCAGATCCTTTATCTTTTCAATTAAAATGTTCTTTTCTTCAAAAATAGTGACAATCTTCTTTTGTAAATCAGACCTGACCATCTGTACTTTTAGAATATTTGATGATATAACAGATAACTTTTAGTAAGCTTAGATATTTCACTTTCAAAGATTTGATGCTCTTGTTCAAATTCTTTTTCTAAGTTCTTGTTTTTATTTGAAATTCCTTGAAAATCTCAACATTTTTCTTTTCAACAATTTTCTTTTCAATATCAAAAGACTTCTTCTTTTCTTGAAATTATTTTTTTTCATTTTCAAGTAAGTCTTGTAATGTAGAAATTTGCTTGGGAAGTTCAATAGTCTTATCTTCAAGAACTTTTCTCTCTTTAGTAAATGTATCTCTTTTAGTTATTAACATCTTTTCAAAATTTGAGACTTGCTTTGAGAGTTTTATGCACCTAAGCTCAAGGTCTTTTTTCTCTTGAAAAGCTTTCTTAGATCATTTGTTAATCCATATTATCATTAATACCCATTGTTAGTCCAGGATTCAAGAAATTAACCAATCAAGAACACAATTGAGAGAGAATATCTAGAGAGAGAAAGCATGTGTCATATATCTCACAAAATCACGTATTACATACACTCACATGTACGCTTACAACTCTCATTACATGCTTACAAAGACAAATAACAAAGGCTTATATATGGGTCAAACAAGCCTTGACCTCATATAAAGAAAAGCTTACAAAAGTCAAACTTTTACAATACAAATGATCTAAACAAAATACACTAACAAAATCATTGAAGTACCTCCTCTAGCACGGAAGCCTTCTCGCCCAAAGAAAATCAATTCGGGCCTTCGAAGAAGATGCGGCTCACAAGAACGAGACCGACATTACATTTTCCGAAGATGATGTCCTTAGCCCAATACCTGATCTTTCAATGCTAAATCTGACCTTGCCAGCCAGAGACTCTTGTATTGCTGGTGAAGTGATAGGCATGCCAGAGTATGGTATAATCTTCGTCGACAACGATGGTGAGTTCAGGTTTCAAAGACATTCTAAACTTTATCTTTATCCTGTTGCTCACCTTCATAACCTACTTCTTTGGTGCGACCTCAGCGAATATGGAAGACTCCTTCATAAGATGATAAGAAGTGAGTTGCTGAAAAGAAAGAAGAATGGTGAAGTCGTCGCTGACTATATTACCTTTGAAGATCTTAGTTGATAGGTGCCTTGTATTTCTAATACTTATCAGTTTGTAAATCTTTCAGTTATGTATTGTCACTTTACTTGTAGTTTCATTTTTTCCTTGTAATCCTTTACGAATTAATGAAATTTCAGTGAAGTACTCTACTCCATCTAAGTGCTGAAAAAGATCCCTCAAAACAGTAATAGGACAAGTATTTTATGAGTCTCATTTCCTTATTGTTTACTTAAGCAATTTTCTTTATGTTGTTTTATCATCATCAAATAGGGGGAGATTGTTGATCCAAACTCTCTCAGTGATTTGATAATGATCCTTATAATTGGTGAAATTACTCAAGACTATTTTTGTTTCAGCGATCAACACCTAGTGAGATCAATGATCGCTGAACATGCATTGTAATAGTTAGCCTAAGTGATCCCCGAAGAAAATCCTTACACCAAAAGAAACCTTCAGCAAATGTCGAAGTATAGCTGAAGATAGAGACAATCTACTAATGATCTAAAGCGGCATTCAGTGAAACCATGACTTGTCTACAAGATGTGACAATCAAACCAAGACTCGGCGATTTAATCCATCACCGATCAATGAGTCTTGCTCAATAAGATTTGATTTTTTCTTATCCTCTTGTACAAAAGGATGAAGGTACAATAATACGATTGCTTTCTTGTCTGCAATCGTTTTTACCAACTATCTGCCCCTTCTTACAAATGCAGCTCAAAGCATCCTCAAGAAAAAGGACAATGACATGCATCCACTAATCTTTTGACATGTGCATTGTATCCTCTGACTTACATTGAATACAAAGGGTATAAATAGCAGAGAAGACCCCTATTCTTTGCTAAGCCTTCTTCAAGCCTTCATTCTGCTTTTAACTCTTTACTCTCTTGTTCTTACTGTTTCTTGTACAAGGAACTTAGTGATTCTCATAGATTATTTATAATAGGTTTACCATTTCTATTTTTGCAAACAATCTATAAATTCTGTTTTGATTTATTCAATAATCAATAAAAGAATTTAAAAGTGAAATTGGTGTGTTTGTATTCAACCTCCCTTTTACAACCCATAATATCTTGTAGACCCCTTTGAGACCACCAGCCTAGTACCACCGTAAGTCCGTAAATCTGCAACTAGAACGGTAAGTTTATTTTGCAACTTAAAATGTGAAACATTCTTCCGACTGATGTTGGAGTCTAATCCAAATACAAAGTTTGTTGTTATATGCTTGACCAACCTTCATTAATTTGGTCTGCTTGTTGTAGGGTAAGCCATTCGACGAACCACCAATCTGAAATTTAATTGCGACTATGGGTTATGGACTTGCAGTGTGTTTTATTGTATTATAAGCGGCTCTTTGATCAGAAGCCAGTGCAAGAAGTCATTGCAGAGATGACGAATGGAGGAATTCACAAGAGTGTCGAATGCACCGACATTCACATGTTGTAATATGATTTAATATGCTTTTTGTAATAAATTAGGGCGAATCTATGGATTGGTTACACATTAAAGTTTGACCTGAAAAATTCATGTTTTTAATATATATATATATATATATAGAGAGAGAGAGAGAGAGAGGTTCAAACGAGAATGATAACTATTTAATAAAACATGAGGACAACAAATCATATGCAAAATCATATATGATTTGGTGTTAACGGCCAAAAAAATGGATGCAAGCGACTTTGGCCACGATTTTAGTCGCTGCAAAGTCGCCCGTGATCATATATGATTTTGTATGCGATTCGTTGTTCTTATGTTTTTTTTAAATATATATTGTTCTCGTATGAACCCAACTTTATATATATATATATATATATATAAAGTTTTATTGTTTTGGATTCTTATATTGTTTCTATTGATTAATTCTATTTATTATTTTATTTTATAAATATATATAATCATATATAAATATAGAGTTAAATATGGATGATTAATAAATATATAATATACCTTATAGAGCAGATTTGATGTTAATAACCGGGTAACTAAAAATAACCTTTTAGAGAAGGTTTTAGTTATATGTATTACAAAGTGTAACTAAATGATAATTTTAAAGAAGCTTTAAAAAAAATGTTATTAAAGTCTATGTCTTTAGAGAAGTTTTTCCAGAAGTCTTCTCTGAAAGTACGTTTTTTTAGTTTCACAAATACAAACTTTTAGAGAAGTTTTTTCTGAAAAAATCAACTATCATTTAGAAAAGCTTCTAAAGTGTATCTAAAGCCCAATAAAACGTCTTTAAAAGTTGACATAAACATATCACTTCTCTAAAACCTTTAGAGAAGCTTTAGCCTTTTATGTATAAAATAAAACCTTCTAGAAAGATTTTTTTCCATGTACCTTTTTCTTTGTTCTTCAGGAGATCTTTTGTTTTCACAACTGCAAGGATGGTGCCTCTAACACGCCATTTTCCTCTCATAGACTCTTCAATTTCTGATAATATCTTTCTACTTAGGGTATTCAAAATACCTCACAATTCGCACCACACCAAAAAGTGCAATTTATAACTTCCTTAGTACGGTTTGTATTTTAAATTACCGCACTATATGGTAAGTTTGCGGTTTAGACTTGCCATACGCAATTCAATCTGCTCCTCGCCACAAAATAATATTTATTAATAATTATATATATATATATATAATTATGCATTAGACTTTTACTAAATAGTCATATATAAAAAATAAAATTCAAACAATTATTTATCATTTTAGGTATAGAATATACAACCTAATAAATACATAGTCCACCACAACTTCACGACCGAATGAATACTTGGCCCATTACGATCACAAATAGTAACAAACAACATACGGCCACCATAGATAGCCTTCTCGAGTCAAGATTCCTTCTCTCACTGCTTACATTTCAAGTTTAAACCCAAATCGTAGATGATACGGTCACCACATGTTATGCAACTTTTTATTATCTGTAATTGATTATTGCAACTTTTTATTGTATGAATTGCGACTTCTAATTGTATGGATTACAAATTTTTATTGTATGGATTGCGATGCAAGCTGCATTAGATACAACCAGTAAAAAAACATACCAGATTTTGCGTTGCGGTTTGCGGGTTTGGCTCTAAGCCAAGCCGCACTGCTCCGCAAAATTCAACGACCATCAATAACAGAGTATCTCTTATTCAGTTTATTCAAAAAAGTCACTGTTGAATTCATAAAACTGAGGTTGTTGCTTATGTTTTCTTTTTAGGTGCGCCTTTAAAGAACGGTTCCTCTCTGATTTTTTTTTCCATTTTAGTCTATCATCTTTGATCCCTTCCAATAATTGAAGTTAGCCAATTCTATTAATGTCTTGGAGATCATAACCATGCTAGGATGAGGATCAGGATGATGATGAAGAAGAAGTTATAATGCATTAAAACTGAGTCTACTTCAATATTTTAATGAAAATTAGTTAACGCATATTTGATCATAAAACTTCAATTGATTTGTAGTTCTTGACACCTCATAATTTAATCAGTCAATGGCTCTAATACCATATCAGAAAGAATAACTAACTATTTGTATTTTGTAAGTAGCAGCATGGACATTAGTTGGTATGAGAACTTTGAATTCAGTTTTTTCCATGGCTCTAATACCATATCAGAAAGAATAACTAACTATTTGTATTTTGTAAGTAGCAGCATGGACATTAGTTGGTATGAGAACTTTGAATTCAGTTTTTTCCATGGTATGAGAGCTTCTTGGTCATTAATCGTTTTGTACAATTGTGTAACTTGTCTTCCTTTTAATTATGCATCTTATTTATTCCCTTACTTGTAAGTTGCGCTAATATTTACGCATTGTCCATGTGTTATTTTTTTGTGCATAGAATTCGTGTAAGAGCTGTTATTGCCAACTTCTTGGGAAGCGACTGTTGTATTGTGTAACAAGTGGAGAAAATGCAATAGAGGTACTTGATAAATCTTCATTTATGTCTAACCCTTATCGTAATTCATTACCAACAAATAAGGCTTCAATCTCGGGGTGTGCAAAACCCGAATGGTCTGAAATCCGAACCCGAACCGAAAATAAGGTGTTTTTGCAAAACTAGAATACCTCGAAATTTGAAAATCCGAAACCAGACTTTTTTAGGGATATTTGGGTTCGGGTTGGGTTTGATCTTTGGCCACCTGACCCACACGAAAACTCGAAATAATATACATACATATTTTATATATTATATAAATATATTTATTTGTCTAATTATCTTTTAAAAATCGTAAATTTCTAGTCGGTCAAAATGTTTTCTAATTTATAAATTTACTATCGATTTCATCAATCTCTCAATCGATTGAATTCTTCCTCAAAAACGATTAAATTTATATTTTTTTTGCATTATAATAATACCCAAACCAGTCCGACATCAACCAGAAACCCGACCAACCCGAACCCGAAGCAATCCGAAATCTAAAACCTAAAATTCAGGTCTTGATTTCCATATCCGAAATCCGATCGGATTTTTGGTTTTCCCACCCGAACCCACCCAACCTGCCCGATGCACAACCCTACGTCGATCCCTCTAACATAACCTAAAAACGTAGGCTTTCCATAACACAATATGTTCAAGTATATAGTGGCAATTAAACACACACACACTTGTCACTTTTAATGAGACTTGAACCTCTTACCTCTAGGAAGGTAGGGTTACCAGATATCTTTTCGTAGTTAGTGGGGACCTAGTAAGAGGAGAGTGGGGTCCCATGCACCCGCTTAATCGATTATTACAAAAGAAAAAATTTAGAGGTCTGATAGGGGCACCCGCATGATTTTGAGGGGTGCCCTTAAATTCTTTGAAATCAAATTTATAACATGAACTAAACATTGATGGGATGGTTAGAATAGCGCTGTTGGTATATTTATACAACGAATTTGCATCGTATTCGTATAATATCCCTTTATACCGGGTTAATTCGGTTTAAAATATAAGAAAATGAAGAAAAAGGAGAGAAAAGAAATGGCAATGAAAATTGAAAGGCAGTCAAAGATTGTTGATGATTGCTTTGGGTCTTTTGATTGCTTACACTTTAAATGGAATTTACTCTGCTTTACCAAAAGTGATTTCTAACTTCATTTACTTTCCCACATAGCAATGTTTTCCTTTTGTTTCCTCTTTCTATTTTTTTGTTTATTATACATTTATACTTTGTACTATTCTTCTTTTACCCTTTTGTTTCTTCATATTCTTCTCTGATTGCAGGAGCAGGAATTCAAATCAAAGATGGAAAAAAGAGAACATATCCCAACCCCATCGTCACTTGCTTTTGGTTTCAGTCGTGATTACAAACAAACTGCATACGCAAACTTTAATTCAAAAATTTTGATGGTTTTGGGTCATTGAATCAACAGTTTTTAAGATTGTTTGGTAGAAGTAAACAAATGATGTTCGGCAAAAAAAGCTAGCTCATAAGCTAGCTTTTTTTACTGGTAGACGTTCGGATGATCATAAGCTAACTTATTGAAACGTTATTCAAAGTAGCGTTTTGAAAAGCTAGCTTATAAGTTAGTTTGCCAAAAATAGCCCTAGTGATTCTCGAAAGATCTTTCAGCGAGTTGAGACATAACGGTGGATTTTTTTTTGTTTGTTTAATCAAATCGAAAACCAAAACAAAGTGCAATAATGTGATTTAAAACTTCATGATGTAATTTGTTCATGTTTTTTGTTATGTAAATTACACTAAAATAGAATCAATTTAGTTTTTTATATTTTTTTAAGAAACCAACTTTAAAAAAAAATTCTTTTTGGTCTCCAGATCCTTTAAATGAGAACTTTTGAAAGTCCGTTTCCTAAAATGGAGATTTTAAAAGTTATTTTTTTCCAAAATAGAGGTTTTGAAAGTTATGGGCTATTTACTAATTGTTTTTACCCGGTAAATACTACCAACTCACTTTACTTTATTGGATGAACATGACAAGGATTGAGAATCTTACCTGGTATAAAAGATATGACAAAGACCAGAGTCTTATCCCTTAAGCGGGAATGACAACTCTTACCCGATAAACGTTTACCAGACAAAATGTTACATACGAAACCGTCTTAATAGACTAAAATCTTATCTCGTAAGTTAGGTGAAAGTATTAATAAGTTACCGGATACGCACTTACCGTATAAGAGTCGGATAAATATCCCTTTTAGGCATCGTTTGACAAAAATAAGTTAACTTCTTTTCTGGGTACATGTTTGGATGAATATAAGCTAGCTTATAAGATAATTTATAAACTAGTTTTTTGATAAGCTACTTCATGAGGAGCTTTTTGAGATTATTTCTATTATGTCCTCATTAATATTCATTATTGTATATTAACTATTAATTAGAAATAAATATTATTTATTAAAATTTATTATTATTAATTAATAAATATTATCTAAAAGTTATAACATAAATTTTAATTATACATTGATATTAATTTTAATTATTTAGAATTATTTATATCAATTTTTTCAATATTGATCAATATATTTTAGTTATCAATTATTATTATTTTTGTAATTATTATTTGATTATTTTTTCCACACTATATGTAACGGTTATTTAAAATCATAAATTAATGTAGAGTTTTGTTTTAAATTTGGTTTAAAATTCAAAATTTTATAATATATATAATAATAAGTTTCAAATTCTTTTAATTAACATATTATATTATTTACTACCTTATTTGTATTAATTAATATATTATATTACTATAAATTTGTTTTAATAATATTATTAAAAATTGTAATTGACTATTTTTTTCTATGATCTTTTTGGTAATTTTACATTCTTATAACTAGTTTTTGTCAAACGTGACTTTTTCATCAGCTAACTTATCAGTCATCAACTAGCTTATCAGTTAGTTTGTCAAACATAGTCTTAGTTTTCCAAAAATGATGTTTTAAAATTTAGTTCGAAAAAGTTGATTTTATTTTAGTATTCCTGTTTTTTTATTTAAAACGGTACCAAATAGTTTCTATTTTTATTGAAAAATAATAGCTTTCAAAATATCATCAAGATAAATCATTTAGTATTTGTTTCTATTTTTTTTATTTTAAAAACCTCTTAAGAATAAAATCAAATATTAATATAATCTATTTAGGATAATAATAGTCTAGTAATGTGACAAGAACACTTTATCCCACGCTTACCATCAAATCCTTGTGAAAGTTGCATATAAAATATTGAAGTTAATGAAAGAGATATTTTTAAATCGTTACACTTTTGGTCCCTGTAATTACTATCATTATCAACTTTGGTTCTTATATTGAAATTGTAAAGTTTTAGTTATTGTAGTTGTCGTTTTGTTATACTTTCGGTCCTTTGAATAACTCTTTTAAAAAAAGGTCTGTTAACTCATGGCCTTTTGGTCTTTTTATCATTGCTTTAATATTCAATTACAGGATTAAATAAATATAAAACACGTATATTTATACAAATAATATTAGGTAATACGCACCTACCCCAGGGTAGGTAGTTGCCTCCTATCCTTCTGGAGGGTCTTTTCCTCTGCCATCTGCCTTCAATAATTGCCTCCCTAACCACACTTTTTCTCGCTTCTGAAAACCCACCACAATTACCGAAGTACCTCCTTTAATGAAGTCCTCTTCATCGAAGCCCTCTGATAATCCCCAAAATCACTAAATCTTTAGAGAGATAAAGTAGAGAGAGAGAGTTTGAAGCGTGAAAGAGTTCTTGATATTCGAATATGCGTGTGTTCCTTACAAGACACAAAGACCCAAGGGACTTAAATACCCTTCGCTTATACAACAGATAAAAGCTAACAAAGCACAGTATAAGACAAATCTTATAAATACAATGATTACTATAAAATCAGACTTAACAATCTCCCCCTTAGTAATCATTGGCGCTATGGTCTTCAAAATCATCTTCTAAATCAAAACAGACCATCTAAGCGACTTTGCGAATAAGCTTTCTTGACTAAAAAAAATATCTTCTCAACATCTTTCAGATTGTGTTGCCTTTGCTATCTTGACAAGACTGGACCTGTTTGTAATAAGCTTGAAAGAACAATCGGTTTATCAGCTTGAGCTCAAGACGACACATTTCTTTCAAATGTACTTGAATAAGCTGTAATGGTCGGAGCTTGAACAGCAAAAGAATAAGTAGCTGAGAGAGTATAGAATCTTGAGTGAATCTTGATCACCAGATAACCGTTTGAACTGTTTGTCTCTTTAACTTCTCCCCCTCATGACCTTGATGATCTGAATCAACTTGGTCATGTAAATGTTGGAGACGAGACAACTTAAGATCTGCAAAATCAGATTTAAGGAGAAAGAGGGTGTTAAGTCTGATTTTATAGTAATCATTGTATTTATAGGCATGGTCTTATACTGTGTTTAGGGTCACATTCTGTGTTGTATAAGCCTAGGGTTTTTAAGTCCCTTTGGGCTTTGGTCTTTGTAAGAAACTCTCGCACATATCGATACTTTCATACTTTGCGCTTCTTGTTGTCTCTCTCTCTATTTTCTCTCTCTAGATTTAGAGATTCTTGGATTATCAATTAGTATCAGAGCTAATCTAAATCTGAGAGAATTGAGATATTTGATTTTCGTACATGAATTTGTGCATTAATATGAAAATTTGATCGATTTTCTTGAATTTTTTTCAAGAAAATCTCGTTTTTGGATTTTTCATCAAATTCGGGCGTGTTTTTGATCAAATTTCGTTGTAAATTGGTTTGTTGGATCCCTTTTTAGTACTAAAAAACTTTTGATTCACATCGATTTGCAAGAAAATCAAGTTTTAACTGTCAATTTTGAAGATTTTCGAATTCTGGAAAACCGTTTTTCACGAACTGTTCTTATCTCGAATTTTCGATTTTATGTTTTTTAATCGAAATTGTATATTACAAAGTGTTAAAAAGGTGCTTTCGAATATATATGTACAAGAAATTGTCATCAAATTCTGTATTAAAATCGATTTATGGAAGTTTTCTGAGTTTTAACTTCGCTTTGCGCCAGATCTCATCTTTACGCGAGTTCTTCGAGGTTTGCGCGAGTTCATGAAGCTTTGCGCCAGAGGCTCTTATTCAGATTTTCGTCACAAGCTTTTTGCGACAAAGGGTGTTTTGAGTAATTAGTTCTTCACGCAAAGTTGACATTTGTGTTTCCTTTGTATCACGCAAGTCCTCATTGCGTCTTCAGTTCTTCACGCAAACACAAGTTTGCGCCATCAGTTCTTCACGCAAAGCTAAGTTTGCGCCAACTAAGTCTTACGCAAACAGTAGTTCTCGCCAACTTTATCTCACGCAAAATAAAGTTTGCGTTTGTTTGTGATCAAGTAAAGTTCAGTTTGTGTCACCTCTAATTCACGCAAAGTCAGATTCTCGCCAACCTCACCTCACGCGAATCTCAGTTTGCACTAATCTCTGCTCACGCAAATCTTCGTTTGCGCCTTCTGCTTCTCTCGCAAACCTTCAATTTGCGCTAGCTCTTTACTGTTTTCAAGACTTAGCATTTTTTTTAAGATTGTCATCTATGGATTCTGCAAAGTTTGTCTTTCAAGCTCAGTTCTACAAGAATGATCTTATGATGCAATTGGGTACAGAAAATCGTCCTCCAGTTCTGGTTGACGAAAACGAATTCACTCAATGGCAAGATCGGTTCCTGAACTTCATCGAGCGTCAAGCTAATGGAGATAACATGATAAAGTCTCTAACTGAAGGACCTTTCGTAAAGCCTAACAAAGAGACTCCTGCAACAACTGAAGAGGCTTCACGAATGAAAGTTGATCGAGAATTAAAAGCTAATCTGATGCTAGCTTTACCAAACTCTGTGTACAACCGGGTTGTTCATTGCAAGGATTATCCAAATCTGTTATGGGCACAATTGGAAAAGATTATGCTTGGTTCATCGGTCGTAACTCAACTCCGCCATACACGTTATATGAACAATTTTGAGGAGTTTAAAGCCAAAGAATCTGAGTCTCTAAAGAGTGTCTTCGACAGATTTTGCACAGTACTGAATGATCTGCACAAGATAAATGTGAACAAGACAGAGCTTGAGATAAATCTAAAATTTCTTAACGCTCTTCAGTCAGAATGGAACAAATCTTGTCACAGACTGAGAAACGATGTTCGGGTTTCTTCAATGCAAATCCAAGAGATGTACGAGATCTTGATGACTGATGAAAGTATTGTGCTTGAGAAGAAGGCCAAATTCGAAAATAAAAACAAGAAATCAGTGGACCCAGTTGCACTTCTGACGAGCCAACCGTCTAATCAAGCATTGTCTGATAATGCTTATGATGGGGCCACTAATGATGATGGTGAGGCTCTTCAGAAAGCAATGATCATTTTCTCACAACATTATCAGAATAAGTTCCAACCTCGGTCGGATTCCAACAATCTGCACTTCACTTCTGGGTCCAAGAATGCTCAAGTGACCGAGGCAAAGAAACCTACTACATGTTACAACTGCGGTAAGTCGGGTCATTTTTCAAAGGAGTGTCGAGTGAAGAAGGTTCGGGATTCGTCATACTATCGGAAGAAACTGGAACTTGCCGAGAAAAGAGAGAACATAACAGCTTTGCTCGTAGAAGAGGAATTCTGGCTGGATCATTCCGATGATGAAGCTGCAAATGTAGAGATTGCTCACATGTGTTTCGTCGGAGATGATCAGAATGATGATGATCCTGATTCTGATACTGATGAAGATGAAGATGAGGTAATTTCTGAATTTGATTTCACATTCATTGCCTCACAAATGAATATTGTAGGGTTTAAAGCAATTTGTAACCGTTATACGCAGCGGAAATTAAAATAACTTTGGTTACAACGTAGAAAACTTTTCTGAACAATTAAAACCCAAACGGATCCAATGATGTATTTAATTAAAACTTAAAACCACACCATAGGGTGTTTAGAGATGTACCTTTCCGATCTGTTGTGGTTGAACTAGTTGAGCACTTAGAAACCAATCTAGGTTTTCTCTAGCGGTATCCACACACGAACACGCAAAATTCCACCGGGTGCTATCCCAATAACCCTAGATCTATATGTGTTTTACAGAAAAGAAAATGGTTTCTTTTCTGTATTTTGTGAAAGGTTATTCTAACTCAATTGTATATCAAATGGTTTAGCCTAACCCCTTATTTATATCAGAAGAATTATAGTTAGACTATAATTCAACTAATAATTAAATAAGGTTTAATTATTATCTGTAATATTCAAATCAAATTCAAATATATATATATATATATGTATATATATATATATAATTATCCTTTTAAACTTTAAAATACAATTATATAAGTATATATAATTATCCTTTTAAACTTTAAAATATATTTATATAATTACAGATAATTCCCCGTAATTAACATAATTATGTTTTCACCCGGTAATTATCTTAATTACAGTTTAACACATATTTTCATTATATTCGGGTCTCTACAAATGGAAACAAACGCATTCTTTGTGTGCGACACTATGGGTTTACATACTTCTCAGCAGTATCATTGTGTGACACGTGTCGTGGGCATATAATAACTTACAAATATCATCATATCTGCTTTACATGATCTTCGCTTAAAGTTATTATCTGAAGAGAACTTAAATGCAGAAAAGTCAGATTTGATTGACAAATTGAAAATTTCTTTGAAAGATGAAAAATCTATTTTGGAAAATACAAAAGACATCTTTCAAACGAAATTAGATGATTTGGAAAAATCAAATAAGTCTTATCTTGAATCTTTGACTGAAATGACCTCTTTAAAAGACAGTTTTTCGGATAAAATAAATAAGTTAGAAGAAAAGTTATATCCAAGGAATCAATCTGAGCAAACTATTTATTTCAACAAACCAAGGAGTTATGAGTCTATAAAAGAAAAATGGGGACTTGGTTTTGAAAATCCTCATTATTTAAACAATGCAATTGAAAAATCTCCAACTTTATATAAATACGATTATCTAACTCTTGCTCAATATGCTCCTCAATTTAAAATTGATTGGATGAGTGAAAAGCAAGTGTTAGAAATCGAAAATGAGAAAAGGATGAATAATAAGAAAAAGGAAATTTCTTTTGTTTATACGCATGAAAATGCAAAATATTTTCCTGACAAATCAAAGAGAGGCAGAAAAAGTTTAATTGATATATCTCCCATTAAGTCTTCAATGTCTGATGATTTTGTTGATGTTTATGCTACTAAATCTTATAAGGCAAATATCTCTCCAATCATTTATGATTCTAAGAGATATACTCCTCCATTAGTATTAGAAGACAAAATCATTGATCTTGAAGATAAAATGGAAGATCAAAATATTTTAAAAAAAATTGAATCTGATATTATTCTTTCATTCATGGCGTCAAGTCTTGAAGAAAATTTATTTTCTCAAAAACAAGATTCAGTTTCTGACCTTTCTTCTGATTTTCAAAATCACAAAAAGGAATTTCCAAAATCTGAAAACCTTTCTCAAAATTTTTCTGACTCCGAGGTTAGTTCAGATTTATTGATTGATCAGATTGGTTGCTTAGGTAAAATTGTTTCTTCTGATTTCAATCTTAAATCGAAAATTCTTGATGATTCTTTTACGCTTAATGATGATTATTATAAACCTAAGCGTAAAAGAAGAAGGTCAAAGAAACAAGAGTCAGTCATTTCTGATAATTCTAATTCTTGTACTTCAATGATTTCAGATAGGACTTTGAGCACTCATTTCAAGCAGATATGGAGAGCGGAGCGGATATCAGATGATTCTCAGACTGATGAGGATAAATATGTAGACAAATAATATAAAAGTGATTCATTTGCTGTTTGTAATAAAGTTTCAAAATACTCTATAAAGCAAATGATTCAAATTTCCAAAAATGTCTCATATTCTTCTTCTGATTCTAGTTCAGATGATTATGCTTTCTCTTCTTCTGATTCTTCTGTTCATTCTTGTGATTATCTCTATCATGCTTTATATGTTAAATCTAACAAGTTTTTCCCCATAAGAACTGCAACTAACAAACGTGGACCCAAATTCAAGTAGGTACCAAAATCTCAAATTGCTTCTAAGTTGCAGGCATCTAATGTCAAGGGGGAGTAAGAGAAATATGGCTTCTGAGTACATCAGCTCAGAACCCGTGCTTCAAAGACAATGATTTCTAAACAATTCAGTTTAGAACTCGTTCTTCAAAGATTTAGCTTCTGACTAATGAGAAACTGTGAGTATATCTACTTAATTCCGCTGCATTTATCTCTGATAATGATGTTCTTCCAGTTTTTCTCAAATGTTTTTAAAGAATCTGAGCAATTTTATTCAAACTCCTGATTTTGTTCAACCCAAAATTTTTCAGAAGAGACACAAATTTATCATACATTATGTGAAAGATAATTTTATTGAATTATATTTTGTTTCAACTAAATATAAACTTGCTGATCAAATGTTTCTATTTTCAAATCTCGGCATGCTGAATTTAAAAGTTTAAACCTTCACAAATTTTATTCTATAAAGTAAAAGTCTTACAATTTTTCTTTCTTTTGAATAAATTGTGTGTCTAGGATAAATTTTCAAGTTGCTTTGTTTATATTAATATTTTTATATGTTCTTTTTCAGCTCTAACAAAAGTCGAAAAGTCAGCAACATGTTTGTAGCTTTTGATATTGTTTTAAAGTTGTGTGATTCGGAATATTTATAGTTTACAATGTTTAGTGTTGATCCAAACTCTCTCAGTGATTTGATAACGACCCTCTTCTATACTTAGTGAAAATTACGTTTTAATATGTATTAGTGTTTCACCATCAGCGATCAGACTGAATCTGTTCAGTTATCGCTGATAGTCTTTCTTATAAACATTTCTATGTATTAGTGTTTCACTATCAGTGATCAGACTGAGTCTGTTCAGTTATCATTGATAGTTTCAGAAGTAGACAGCCAAACGTAATCCCTAAAGACAAGTCTCGCGTCAACATATGTTCATAGCTGAATCGAAGATGAAGCTGATGAACAAAGAGAAGTCTACTAGTGACCTAATGCGGATATCAGTGAAGCAAAGACAACTCTACTTATACGCGAAGGAACATGAGAAAAAGCTTCAGCGATAGCTGAACCTCTTTATCTCTGAAATTAGAGATACTCAACAATCAATCGATCACAAAGCTTATGCCTCAAGTTTCCTTTTGTCTATCCTTGCACAACCTAGTACGATGTGTCAGAACGGACAAGTCTCTGCAACCATTCGTACAACAACTCTGTCAACTACACTGTTCATGACCCGGCCGAAAGCATGTCTCCTAAAAAGTCAGTCTCCCAAAGCCAATCTGTGAACGCCACGTGTAAAGTACCCTGCCACGCATTTAATGCATAGGGTATAAATAGGAAGTTCACCCCTTCATCTGAAAGGGTGCTCAATCCTTGAACTCCATATAGAAACCCTTGTTTTCTATATCTCTTAATCTCCCACTCTCTGAATTTCTTGTGCAATTATCTTAGTGTTTCTTAAGTTTGTTTAGATTGAGTCTGTCTTAATCTTATTCCGCAACAAACTTGTAAATTGTATTTTGATTTATCAATAAACAATTTATTAAACTTTAAATTCTGTATTTGTATTCAACCCCCCCCCCCTTCAACAAACTTGTTTAGCACCTTCGGGACCAACAAGTGGTATCAGAGCAGTTTGTTTAATCTAATAAACAAGATCTTGCTGTATACTCTTCCTTACTATTCTAAAATGGCACTAAACACAAACACAAACTACTATGATAATGGTTCACTTTCTAAACCTCCTCGATTTAGCAGAGATAACTTTTCTCTATGGAAAAATCGAATGATGCTATTTCTTGAAGGTGCGGATCCTACGATACCTGAATATATAGAAAACGGACCCTATGAACCTGTTAGAATTATAGTTGCGGTTCCCGCTACTACCACCACTGAAGCTGTCCCTGAATGATATGTCATTAAGGAAATAAGACAGTGGAGTGATGAAGATAAAAGAAGGTAGGCATAGATGCAAAGGCAAAGACCATTATATCGATGGCTCTGCCTGATGAAGTTTTCCATTCCATCATGCATCTGAAAACTTCTAAAGAAATGTGGGAAACCATATGTGTTCAATATGAGGGCACCACTGAAATCCACGAGACTCGAAAGATTAACTTCGTAAGACAGTATGAAAGTTTTATCGCTGGTAAGAATGAATCTCTTTCTGACGTTCATCAGCGATTTAACTGCCTAATCATTGACCTAAGAACTGTTGGTAGGACCTATTCTAATTCTGAGGTCCTAACAAAATTCTTGGAATGTCTTCCTGAAAGCTGGGACAGTTATTCAATATGTCTTAAGCTGACAAAAGACTTACATACTCTCTCTCTAAGCACTCTATATGGAATATTGCTTAACTATGAGCAATCTAATCTCCTAAAGAAGAATCTTGTAAAAGATTCTAAAGACTCTAAAAGCACTCCTGTTGCTTTAGTCTCTTCAGAGATAATTCCATCTCAGCGATCTACTCTCACTATCACTGAGTTAGATTCTGAATCTGAGGATCTATCAGACCCTGATCTTTCAGAGTTTGATGAGTCCTTAGCACTCTTGACAAACTCCTTTAAGAGATTTGCAAGAAAGAGCAACTTTCGAAGAAGTAAACTTCTCTCTCTTACTGAAAAGCCAAAATCAACTCCGGTTGATAAGGCTACTGCCACTTGCTATAACTGTGAAAAGATTGGACATTTTGCTAGTGAGTGCAGGTCGAAAAAGGTCTTCAAACCTTCTACCTCAAGAAGATTCAGTAATGACAAATACAAAAAGCTGAAGAACAATTATCAAAAGCTGAAAAGCTATCAGCGAAAAGGTAAAGGTCTCATCGCTGAAGAACACGACTGGGCTGAATCAGAAGAATCATCTTCTGATGAAGAAGTCGCTAATCTTTGCCTCCTGGCTGAGATTAAAGAAGAAGTGGAAGAACCATCTAAACCTTCTATGAGCTACATATCATCTCAGGTATCTATCTCTACAAATCCTTCTCTGCCTGAAGCTGAGAGAAGTCGCGCTGTTGATGTGCTGACGATTGACCTTTATAATGCCCTAAACGACAAAACTCAAGCTGAGAATAAAAATGTTCATTTAACTCAAGAGCTAGAGAAATGTCATGAAAAGATCAAAGAACTAAATCTTTTAGAAGAAAAGTTGAAAGATCAAGTCATTATAAATGAAATCATCAGCATTGAACGCGAACAAGCCATCGTTGCTCTAAAAACAGAAAAGGCTCATGTTGAAAAATGGTGCAAATCATCAACAAAGATCTCTGAGATAATAAATGCTCAAACTCCTGATAGTGATAAAACTGGTCTTGGTTTTTGGACACCTCAGGACGATCCTAAGGAAGAGAGTTCCTCGCTTAAGTTTGGAACTTTTGTCACCTCTTTCTTTGACATTTCTTATAATCAATTCTATCCCTGTTCTTCTTCAAATCCCATCCCTGAGGAAAAATCCAAAGACACTAAGTCTACGGATAAAGGAAAGTCCATTCTCCTTCCTCAGAAGGCAACCAGGAAAGCAAAGCTGAAAGTTCCTTCTAAACCTTCAGCTAAGCAATCCTCTAGCTCTGTGATAGAAATCTTTGATCTCTGTCCTCCAAAGCTGAAGATTGACCTTAAACCGTCGAGATCTGAAGAAATGAAAATTCCTCCCAGATCTCAAGAGAAAAGTCTTCTTGGACCTGGCCCTGCTCATCTTAAACTTGCAAAACCTTCTACTTCTGGTCCTAAAACCATTTTCAGATACAGAAAATGTTATCACTGTGGTTTTACTGATCATATTGCAAGTAAATGTCCAACCGCCACTGAATCTGATAAAATAGCCAAAGTGAAGAAAAATGCCTCTAAAGCTGAGAAGGTCACCAAGGTTGAAAAATCAACCAAGGTGAAAAATACCACTAAGGTTAAGAAATTAACCAAAGTGAAGATTACCACTGAAGCTGAATCTTCATCTACTAAGAAGACAGTTGAACCTTCCTTATCCACTAACTCTGAAGGACCCATTGAAAAGTGGGTACCAAACAACGCTTAATCTTCCTTATGTATGCAGGGATCAAAGGGCATCTGGTATCTTGATAGTGGATGTTCTCGTCATATGACTGGACAAAGAAACCTGCTCACTGAATACAAGGAAGAGAAAGGTCCCTCTGTGACTTTTGGTGGAAATGGAAAAGGATTTACCCGAGGGTTTGGTGTCCTTAGCAATGGGACAACTACCTCTCGAAGAGTCGCTTATGTAGATGGACTGAAGCACAATCTTCTAAGCATCAGTCAGCTATGTGACAAAGACTACGAAGTTCGTTTTTCTAAGAAAGCATGTTCAATGGTAGATGAAAAAGGAAAACTTGCTCTCAGTGGTTATCGCAGAGAAAATGTCTATGTAATAGATATGGACTCTACTATCACTGATAACTTATGTTTTCTCTCTAAGGCCTCTTCTGATGTCAACTGGCTATGGCATAAAAGGCTCTCTCATCTAAACTTCAAAACCCTGAATTCTCTCTCATCTAAGGAACTGGTTTCTGGTCTTCCTCAGCACTCATATGCCAAAGAATCTCTCTGCTCAGTATGTGAAAAAGGAAAACAAACAAAAGCAAGTTTCAAGTCGAAACAAGTTTCCTCAGTGAGAAGTCCTCTTCAGCTCTTACATATGGATCTGTTTGGCCCTGTCAACATCCAATCAATAGCTGGAAAGAAATATACACTTGTCATTGTAGATGAATATTCTCGCTACACCTGGGTTATCTTTCTTCGCTGTAAGAGTGATACTCCAGAAGAACTAATATCTTTTGTGAAAAAGATGGAAGTGCTGAACAATCTTACTGTTCGTTCAATAAGAAGTGATCATGGAACTGAATTCAAGAATAGTTCCCTGAACAATTTCTTTGAAAATAAGGGAATTTCTCACAACTTCTCTTCAGTAAGAACACCTCAGCAAAACGGAGTCGCTGAAAGAAGAAACAGAACGATCATAGAAGCTTCTAGATCAATGCTCAGCGATTCTCATCTCCCTACTCAATTTTGGGCTGAAGCTGTAAACACTGCATGTTTTACTCAAAACAGATCGCTGATAATAAAGCGATTTGGGAAGACAGCTTATGAACTTTTTGTTGGAAGGAAGCCTTCTATCAGCTTTCTTCATATCTTTGGTTGTCAGTGCTTTATCTTAAACAACAGAGATCAACATGGAAAGTTTGACCCAAAAGTTGATGATGGAATATTTCTAGGATATTCCTCCATCTCCAAAGCCTACAGAGTCTTCAACAAGAGAAGACAAACCATAGAAGAAACAATTCATGTCACTTTTGATGAAACTCGCTCAGCGAACTCCAAACCAATCGCTGACAATGAAGAGTTAAATGCTTGGATGCTTTCTCACTATAGAGAAACTGAACCTTCCTTTCCAAACCATCAGCATTCAGATCCTCCAGCCGCTGATGATGATCCAAACATTATACATCCTACCGCTGAATCCACCTCATGGGTTTTAGTTGAACCTCTAAACACACTCCTACCATCAAATCTGCCTTCGTCTGAAAACCTCTCTAGTGAATCTACTCAACAGTTAATCGCTGATGAACCTCAATCATCCTCATCAGTAAACATTCCAATTGTTGATCCAACCTCTGAGTTAAGCAATAATGCTCCTGCTCAGCGATGGACCAAAGATCACCCAATAGATCAAATTCTTGGTGATCCAGATGCAGGTATTCAGACACGACGAAGCTCAGGTAATATCTGTCTCTTTGTAAACTTTCTCTCTTTAATAGAACCAAAGAAGACTGATGATGCCCTCAGAGATCCAAACTGGGTCAGCGCTATGCAAGAAGAGCTGACTGAATTTTCTCGAAACAAAGTTTGGAATCTCGTTCCTAGACCATCTGATAAAACTGTAATAGGCACCAAATGGGTGTTTAGAAACAAGTTAGATGAACATGGAACTGTAACCCGCAACAAGGCTCGACTTGTTGCTCAGGGATACAGACAAGAGGAAGGCATAGACTATGATGAAACCTTTGCCCCTGTGGCCAGGCTCGAAGCAATTCGACTATTCTTAGCTTATGCAGTCTATAAAGATTTCATTGTGTATCAAATGGACGTAAAATCAGCGTTCCTAAATGGAAAGCTAAATGAAGAAGTCTATGTAGAACAACCACCAGGGTTCTATGACCCTAAGCATCCAAATTATGTTTATAAACTGGATAAGGCTCTCTATGGTCTAAAACAAGCCCCTCGTGCTTGGTATGACACTCTCTCATCTTTTCTTATCTCTGAAAATTTTGAACGTGGCAAGATTGACAATACGTTATTTTTCAGAAAGATAAAAGGTCATATAATTCTTGTACAAATATATGTCGACGACATAATATTTGGCTCTACTAACCCATCTCTGTGTACTCGCTTCGCTGAAAGAATGAAGAAAGAATATAAAATGAGTATGATGGGTGAGCTGACATATTTTCTTGGTCTTCAGATTAAACAATCTGACAAAGGTACTTTTATCAGCCAAGGTAAGTATGTTAAAGATATGCTGAAGAAGTTTGATCTTACTCAAACTTCAGCGATGAAAACCCCTATGGCACCACCCCTGACACTTAACAAAGATCCTTCTGGAAAACCTGTTAATGTCACTGCCCATAGAGGAATGATAGGCTCCCTGCTGTATCTCACAGCAAGCCGACCTGACATCATGTACTCTACTTGTTTATGTGCACGCTATCAATCTGAACCCAAGGAATCTCATCTGATCGCTGTAAAGCGAATTTTCAGATATCTGAAAGGAACTCCTAACCTCGGTCTTTGGTATCCCAAAGACTCAGGGTTCGATCTAACTGGTTATTCTGATAGTGATTTTGCAGGATGTAAACTTGACAGAAAGAGTACCACTGGTGGATGTCAACTCTTGGGAGGAAAGCTGGTAAGTTGGACAAGCAAGAAGCAAAATTTTGTGTCCCCTTCCACAGCTGAAGCTGAATACATAGCCGCTGGAAGCTGTTGTTCTCAAATCTTATGGATGAGAAATCAACTATTAGATTATGACCTTCAGTTGTCAAATATTCCTATCTATTGCGACAACACTAGTTCCATCGCTATAGCAAATAATCCAGTGCTACATTCAAAGACAAAACACATAGAGATCAGATATCACTTTATCACAGATCATGTGATGAATGGTGATATTGAACTTCACTTTATCCCTACTGACTTTCAGCTTGCTGATATATTCACCAAACCTCTTGATGAGACAAGGTTCAACTTTCTCATCAGTGAGCTTGGAATGCTGAACCTTGAAGAATAATTCTTCAGCGTTCATGTATTGCGTCAGTAATCAAAAGTTTCCTTTTCATCATTCTCTCTGATAAATATTCTGACTCTCAGGTATATTTTCTCAATCCCTACAACTGAATCTTCATTCTGTTGAGATATTTTTAAAAAATAAAAATCTTAATCACTGAATCTTTCTTCAAATGATTAAATGCTTTTTGAAATTAAACTTATCACTGATATTTATATTCAGTGATCCATTTAAAAGAAAATCTATCCCTATCTTTTCTTCAGGGATACTTTCAAAAAGAAAATTCTATTGCTGATTTTTCTTCAGTGATAAATTCAAAACGGACAAATGAGCAGTCTCTTTCTTAAACTATGACGTCATTTGAACCGACAATCCACGACATGCCTTTTTCTGACACGTTCGTCCATTGCTCTTCTATCCAATCAACTTCGTGGGACGTGTCCATGTCATGATGTGCATTTGTTTTCCCGCTTCTCTCACAATCTCTCTCCTCTCTCTCACATATAAAAGGAATACTTTTCCATTCTATCAATTTACGCTTTCTGGAAATACTTCCTAAGCAAGAATTCTCTCTCAAGCATTCTAGCATTCTCAAGCCTTTGCATCATCCTCTTCAAAGATCCACAGGTTATTCTTGATTTCTTATCTTAAATCCTTTTACATAAAACACCATTTATGGTCTACCATTATGGGTTTATAAGATTCTTATCACATAAAATCACTTTCATTTTTGATTTTATTCTTTAAAAACCGTTTTATTTTGATTGTTCTTCATTCAAAATCTTTGGTTTTTCTTCTTGTTCTTGTATCCTATCTTAAGAACGCCTTTTTAATCTTTAAAATTGTATCCTATCTTGTTCTTGTTTATCTATTCATCTATCTGTTTACTCTCAGAATGTCTCAATCTGCACTTGTCGCTTCTAAGAATGTCAAGTTCGCCATCACTGATTCTGAGCTTCCAAAGAACAGCCATCTTGCTCGCCTTGACTTTGATGGTGTCAAGTACCCACATCTGGTGGAAGCTGCACAATTTCTAAGGCAATCCTGCATTGCCTATGCTATCACTGTGGATCCCACACCTTCGAAAGCTCTACTCCAACAATTCTGGTTTACCGCTGAAGAAACCTCTCTCACCAACAAGAAGGATGAACAGGCTCCTGCTATCTCCTTCAGCACTCAACTAGGCTCAGGGATGATGACTGCCCTAGGCCTGAGGAAAGCTCTTCGATTCCCTGACAAGCCCAGGAATGGATATGACTCATTGCCAACTGACACTGAACTCATCCAATTCTTGGATGCCATGGAATACGCTTGGGAACCCAAACCAAGGACTACTATTCCAAACAAGAAGCTGACTCTCGTGAAGAAGGCACTGATGCCTTCCCAGCTCAACTACTTCTTCTCACACATCATTCAGTGTATGAGTGGGAAGAGTGGGTCACTGGACCAAGCCAGCAAGGTTCAGGTCCAGATGGCTTACTCAGTGATCACTGGACGTAACTTCGACTACGCAACAGCTATCTTTGACGACCTGAAGTCAAAGATAGAGAAGACCGAGAGGGATCCCAAAGTTCCCTACGTACGCTTCATCTGCGCGTACCTGAAGTTTCTCTACCCTACCACTTACCCCACCAACTCGGATGCATCTTTTCCGAAAGTGGGTCAGCGATCACTGGAGGTCAAGACGCTCCCCAACGAGGTAAGTATCTCTGAACTTCGCTCTCGTCTCTCTCTCCTACATTCTTCGTCTTCAGCGGCCACGCAGGAGGTTCCTTCTTCTGCTATCCCTGCCGCTACCCCTTCAAAACGACCATCAACTGGCTCCCTTGGTCCTTCGAAGAAGGCCAAGATGACCAAGGAGAAAGCTACTTCTAGCTCTATACCTAAGGATGTTTCTCTACAAACTTCCTTAGATGCTTTCATGGGTCTCTCCTCCACATCCTCAGCTCCAACCACTTCAACCGTGCCAGCGATCTCGGTCGCTGTCACAACAGTAACACAACCTGAGGTAACTACCCCTATCCCTACATCTTCTATCCCCATCTCTAGTCCTATTTCTTTGGTCTCTAACCCTCCTTCTATCCCTACTCCTCAGTTTGGACCCATAGGACCTGAACATCATTCGTTTGAGGAATCCATGCAATTCTACAAAATGTTTGATAATTCAGGTAATCCTATAACCCTATACACTACTCTCCCCTCTCCATATAAGCCTGTTTCTCAACAACTAACTTATATTTCAGGTCCTAGTCTGGCGACTGTTGACACCAATGTCAACAGTTTGAGTACAAAGGTGGATTCTTTTTCTGCTTCTCTCAACAACACCACCAGCGCTGTTCAAACAGCTGGCGATGCGCTGAAGACGCTGACTGCCACCTGCGCCTCCAAAGCTGACCTTTCTCAGATCGCTACTCTTCAGGAAGCGATTGTCAAAGTCAGGGAAGAATCCAAGCAGCAGTATGATGACCTGTCTGCAAAGATTGACTCCTGCACTGCTTCTCTTCAGCAAGTCCTTGACAAGCTGAATGAACCAGCTCCAGTTCCTGCTCCATCATTTACAGAAGATGATCGTTCAGCCCTGACCATAGCTGTGGAATTCATTAATCTAGCTACGTCCGACATCCCTGTACTTGAAGGACGACTCACAGGTCTGGAGGCTGAAGTCCAGAAGTTGGATACCGCAACAACTTCATCTCCTATCAAAGATCTCTCTCTCTCTCGGTGATAATGACAAAGAGGGGGAGAAGAACGCTGAAGAAAACACGGAGGTTGAAGTCATTGCTGAACCACTGAAGGAAACTCCCTCTCAGGTTGAGGGGGAGATAGCTGCTTATAAAGCCCCTCCCACCATCGCTGAAATAATCGATGATGAAGACGATGATGAAGACCTTGATCTTGAAGATCAAGAGGATGATTCTCATCAAGTTGATGATGATGATGACGATGAATATCCATCTCTCTGGTGTTCTTCAGCCGCCACATCATCAGCAATAGCTTCGAAAGAAGTTATCCAAGCAGGGGGGAGACAAAAAACATCTTCAAGAACCCCTTCCCAAAGCAAAGGTGTATCTGCTGAGGGAACCCTGAAGATGATCTCACTACCTGAGGAGAATCCTTCTCAGGTATGCCTTACTCTTGTTTCCTTATCTTTCTATAAAAATCCAACCCCTGTTTCTTTCTAGCCTTTATCTCTCTTCTTTCCTGAAAATAATCTAATTTTTTCATTTTCTGACCAGATAGTTCTCTCCCCTGCTTAAGGGTTCTGAACTACAAATAATTCCAGCTACTATCGCTGAAGACATAATCCCAATCTCTATCGCTGAGATTGATGAAGAAGAAGAAGAAGAAGATTCCGTGGTCCATTCAGGAAGGCCCTCTCAACCATCTCAATGGTCAGAGAAAGTGGTGAAGAAAAGAGTTGAAATGATCGCTCAACTAGAAAGTCAACGGCTGAAAATCCCTCTTCAAACATCCTTCTCAGAGCTCGACTTCCTCACTGATGCTGAACGAGAAGAATCTGCCAAAGCTGAGAAACTGTTCTCTGAATGCAGACGAGATGCCCAACTCGCTTTAAAGATTCAATCTTCTCAAGTCAAGGACAAAAAGCTGAAAAGAAAGCCTGTGGAAGTTCAAGCTACACTGCTGAAAGAAATTGAAGAGGAACGCTCCAAAGAACAAGAGATCAACGATAAGTCTATCGAATGGTGTAAACAGATGATGGATTATCGCTCTGATCTTCTTCCAATAACAGCCGTGACTATCTCTGGTCGCAAGAAGAAGGATCAACTCTCAGTGACCATGGAGATTACCAGAGAGGATGGAACCCAGAAAGCTATGTACGTTTCCAAACTTGAAGGCTTCGGGTTTACAGAGTGGATAGAATTCTGGGATGCGCTGAAGAAATCGAAATCTACATACAGAGGCTACGTTGAAGGACTTCTTGAAGCTCTCATCAACAGAGTCACTTCTGTACTAAATCTGCCATCTCCTATCCCTCCCAATCCCAAGTAACTCAAGAGAAGAATTGGGTCCTCCTCCTCTGAAGACGTCGCCATCATCAGGAATGAAACTTCTATCAAATTTTCAAGAGATGCACTGTTTGGTCCTTCACCCGATCTTTCAGTTCTGGATTTATCTCTGCCTCCTGGTGGTCCTTTCCAAGCTGGTCAAGTAATTGACAATCCTTATGGAATATTCTTCAGAGATGATGATGAGGAACTCAGATTTCAAAGAGTCTCTGAAATTCCTATCTGTCCTCTGAATCATCTCAAGGATCTCTTATGCTTATGGTGTGACTTCTTCCCTGCTGCTGAGAAAATTAAAGAAATTATCAGCCAAGAATCTTTGGAACGAAGACAGAAAGGAGAAGAAATACCTGAGTATATGATCAATCCTCCTAAGTCTTCTTCAGATAGCTGATAGATTAGTTTTCTTACTTGTAATCTATTAGTTTAACTTACAGCAGTTAGTACATCACTTGTACTTGTAATTTTTCATTCCCTGTAATTCTTTTCTTGGTTTAATGAAAATTTCAGTGAAGTACTTAACTCCATCAAGTGCTGTAAAAGATCCCTCAAAATAGTAATTGGGACATGTATGTTACGAGTCCTGATTATTCCATCATTTTGAATTATAAAGTAATTTTCTTCAGTTACTTTGTCATTATCAAATAGCGGGAGATTGTTGATCCAAACTCTCTCAGTGATTTGATAACGACCCTCTTCTATACTTAGTGAAAATTACGTTTTAATATGTATTAGTGTTTCACCATCAGCGATCAGACTGAATCTGTTCAGTTATCGCTGATAGTCTTTCTTATAAACATTTCTATGTATTAGTGTTTCACTATCAGTGATCAGACTGAGTCTGTTCAGTTATCACTGATAGTTTCAGAAGTAGACAGCCAAACGTAATCCCTGAAGAAAAGTCTCGCGTCAACATATGTTCATAGCTGAATCGAAGATGAAGCTGATGAACAAAGAGAAGTCTACTAGTGACCTGATGCGGATATCAGTGAAGCAAAGACAACTCTACTTATACGCGAAGGAACATGAGAAAAAGCTTCAGCGATAGCTGAACCTCTTTATCTCTGAACTTAGAGATACTCAGCGATCAATCGATCATAAAGATTATGCCTCAAGTTTCCTTTTGTCTATCCTTGCACAACCTAGTACGATGTGTCAGAACGGACAAGTCTCTGCAACCATTCGTATAACAACTCTGTCAACTACACTGTTCATGACCCGGCCGAAAGCATGTCTCCCAAAAAGTCAGTCTCCCAAAGCCAATATGTGAACGCCACGTGTAAAGTACCCTGCCACGCATTTAATGCATAGGGTATAAATAGGAAGTTCACCCCTTCATCTGAAAGGGTGCTCAATCCTTGAACTCCATAGAGAAACCCTTGTTTTCTATATCTCTTAATCTCCCACTCTCTGAATTTCTTGTGCAATTATCTTAGTGTTTCTTAAGTTTGTTTAGATTGAGTCTGTCTTAATCTTATTCCGCAACGAACTTGTAAATTGTATTTTGATTTATCAATAAACAACTTATTAAACTTTAAATTCTGTATTTGTATTCAACCCCCCCCTTCTACAAACTTGTTTAGCACCTTCGGGACCAACACTTAGAAAACCTAAAAAGTCGAAATTTTGGATCGTAATGAAAATATGGGCTAAGCACTTAGACGTAAAAACTTGTGTTTGAGATGATTATTAAATTCTTATAAATCATAAATCTCTAAATTTAAAAGTTTATACATGTGACCTTTCTGGTTTGGGAAAGTACGTTCTGTGGGATGCTTGTCATCTGGTCCCCTAAGGTCAATTGATCTAGGAGTGATCGAACGCAAATCCTTCAATAGAATTAGATCGAAAGTCATGTTTAACTGGTATGAATGGGTTTAGGATGTGTCGATGTAGCCTTTCTGATATGGGAAAGTAAGTTCCAAGGGTGCTTGACACCAAGTCCCCTAAGGCCAACTGGTCTGGGAGCGGCTGACCCAAATCTTACAATAGGGTTAGATAGAAAGTTACGTTTACGGCATGTTCTTTACTTAATAAACTTGTTGATTAAAAAGATGCCAAAAGTGCACAAGCTTAAAAGATGCCAAAGAGCACACTCATGTGAAGATGCCATAGTGCACAATGCTAAAAGATGCCAATGAGTGTAGATCCCAGTACAGTGCAATCAACAGATAATAAGATCAATGTAGAATAGTAATATAGCCACAATCTCTGTCATATGATTAATATGCAATCAGAGGTTACATGTTTACAGAAAGAATTTCTTATCAGATAAAAGTAAACATATTGACTAGAGATCTGGAAACTATGAGACTAAACTGATAATGAATCTAAAACAACCTTTATATACTTAGGCTTACAAGATAATGGGCTTGGGCCCATAAACTTTAGAATAATTACATTACGAACCCTGATAAATGCTTTAATCAACTTTCAATGCACAAGACATTCAATCCTAATAATCTCCCCCTAAAGTTGAATAAGGCATTTATCTTCTTGAAAACTTTATGCCTTGATCTTCTTTCCCTCTTGAATCTTTGAAAAACTTTGGTGTTGCATGTCTTCATGTCTTTCCAAACTCCCCCTTGAATAAAGCTCTTGGTCTTCATAATTTCAACTTTGTAACCAGATTCAATGTACAATAGCCTTGACTGAATGCACTATCACGCAGCTTTCAACTGTAGAAACTCAACACATCAGATTAGCACACAAGAAAGATAAAGTGCGAGTTACTTGACATTCCACGGTGCAACTTCAGTTAAAAAAACAAAGAATCTGTCTTTGAACCACGAGTTGAATAAACTTTCAGCTTAAGAACTTGTTTCAATCAACTTGTAGGAGGAATCAACTTATAGCAAACACCATATGATACGGGATAGAAGAAATACAATCTTTGAAATCTTCATCTTTGAATATTGAAACAGTATTGAACTCATATCTTCATCTCTTTGTTCTCTAGACTGTCTTTATAAATGCAAACTTTCACGAATCATCTTCATTCAGAAATTGAATCATTATGGAATGATTTCTTTTCACCAATCTTGAAAAACTTGAACTCTGAAATTTCTTCCACAAATCTTTTCACAGAACATTCTTTCTTTATAACTTTGACAACTTTCTCCCCCTTTTTGATGATTGTGAACATCATGATCATCAAAACTTCTCCAATTTCAGCACTTTCTTTGATTTCCCCCTTTGTAAAGACGAACAATCTTCCCTTCATAATAATTTGACATTCTCCGCCCGTTGATCTGATTATCCGTCAATTCATGAAATGTATATATCCGAATCTTTTCAAATTCAGACATAATGAATAATGTAACCTTGATTCAACAGATGAAACAGTTAGTATGCCTATAAGTAGCATGGAGCCACTTTGGAAAGGAGCTTTTGTGATATTCACTCCCCGGGGCTTCCATTCAATCATCGAAAAACCACAAAGGAATTTTCTATGAATGTTATGACAAGAAAACTCATTCCTTGTGTGCTCGTGAAAGTGTAGAAATGATTGAAGCTACTTAGCTATATTAGGCTCAAATTGTGTAAACTGTTGAGACAACAACAAATATCACATGGACTCAATGTGCATGAAAGAGGTGCGAAAGTGGGGCAACTTTCCTTCTTTTTCAATATCTAAATCTTCCGATTGAAGACTAGATAGCAGATATGCTGCGTCCCCAAAGAAAATGAAACATTTCTTTGTTAAGAAAGAAATGAGTGGTTGGTGGGGTAATAACAAGAGTTGGCATGTGCTCACTACCTGTTTCAATGATGGTCACCAAAGAATGTGAACCAATCAGTAGATGTGGCTACCCGGCTCAGAAAGTGTTTGGTGCAGAGTTTTCATATTCTTTTAACTCTGTTCTCACACCCTCTTTCTTTTTAACATTAAAGCTCACTTCTAACCAAACTCTCTTTTCCTTTTTTCCGCTCAGCATAATGAGAAAAACTCAACCGGATAAGTTATCTCCCTCACTCTTTGATTTATGACCCCCACCCCTCAATCACTCTAGGATAACTTCCGGGGTAGGAAACATTGGTTTACGTGAATCCATGGAAGTTCTGTTTAAGCTCACTCATGAATCCCATGTAAGTCCTAAAAAGAATGGTTGCTCAACAGTTTAACTTGAACAATTAAGCACAAAATGTATGATAACATTGTCAAAATGTATGCTCATGAGATTTGAGCAATTGAACTTTGAAGATTTCTCAAAACAAAGATATTGAATGAACGAAAAGAAATCAAGAGAATTGTTTTGAGAATCTGACAATGTATCAATCAGATCAAATATGGTTAGGGTATCAAAGAACTGGATATTTTGTATATATGGACGAATATAAACAATTGTGCAATTAAAGCACAAGATTAGAAATGACGATTGATACTCAACAACAATGAATTGCAAACGTGGTTATTACCATCGAAAAATTGTTTCTTTATGAGACATGGTAATAACAAATACAACTGAAGTACTGAACCTGTGTGTGTGAATACGTTACAGTATAAAGACAAGATAATACACAAGTATTAATCTTTAGAAACACACAGTCAGTTAAACATTAATGCTCAAAAATGTGAAAAACATTTAAAAATCGAAGTTCTAAATTCATAAAGTCTTTTGAGAATCAGAAGTGGTTTGAACATTTCAGAAACTGTTTTTCATGCTTGAAAGTTGTTCTTCTTCCGAACAATCAGAGATCTAGATCAGAAGATATTTACCTTTACATCTCCCCCTCAAATCATGATAGAATTGATATAGATCAGATAAGCTCCCCTGGATATTTACAAAATATCCAAGTCTGAACATTGAAGAACGGGTCCTGATCTGTTGTAATCAGAAGCCAAACTTCGTTGAAGTATGAGTTCTAAGCTGATTTACTTAGAAGCCTTACTTCTCTTACTCCCCCTTAACTTGAGGTGCCTGCAACATAGAATCGGTTTTCGGTTTGGTACCCACTGGTATTTGGGTCCATGAATGTTAGTTGCAGTTCTTGTGGGAGTAATGGAATAAGAACCATACCAGAAATGATCACTGGTTTTGTGAATAGGATCATGTGTACAGCAATAAGAACAATAGTATTTCTTACCTGACAACCTGATTAATTGATCTCTCGAGTAGATATGATCAGGTTTACCTTTACGTGCATTGTTTTTCTTGGCTTTGTGTGTATGTACACATGATTTCTTTCCTTTCAGCTCATCTTTCTTCTCATCTTCAACTGGTTTCTTCTTCCAGACCAGTTTCTCTTCTTTGTAACTCCTTCTTCGTTGATGTGTACCTGAACAATCTATATTTATGTCATAGAAAAGGTTAGTACTACGAATCTGATCAAATGATTTAACTGACCTTTTTGATGAAACATTTTTCTGATTTGAACTTGATGCAGTCTTTTCAATCACTTTAATCGTCAAAGCAAAGTTGTTTCTTTCTTTAACAAGCAGGTCAAACTTCTTCGTGAACTCAGACTTCGTTTTCCGCTCTTTTAGTGCATTTGCAGATAGTTCAGATAGCTTCTCAGTACGCTTTTTTATCTCAGCCTCAAATGTGCATCTTTCTTCTTCAAATGCCTTCTCAGCATCCTTTATTTGGCCAGATATTTCCTTGAAGAATCCCACATTCTTCTGTTCAATCTCCTTCTTCTCCTTTACAAACTTTTTTCTTTCCAAGATTATTACTTTCTCAAACTCAGAAACTTTCTGAGAAAGCTTGATACATTTCAGCTCAACTGCTTTCTTCTCATCAGCACATTTCTTGAAAAATCTGAGAACTTTTTTGCAAATGATTTCTCAGATTCGGATTTATCTTTAGCATGTTTTTGCTCCAAATAAGATATTTTCGTTTGAAGATCGACATTTGCATCTTTCAGTTCAGAGATCTTTTCCTCATATCTTTCAACAGAGACTGTTTGCTGAGTTTTAGCTTCCAAATTAGAAGTCTTTCCTTTTAGCTCAGAGTTCTCAACTTCCAATTATCTTCCTGTTAATAAACCCTTTGGCCCTAATATCAACCATTCAGTGCAATCCCACAACTCTTTTCCTGTCATTTTGTAAGTATTTATTTGACCATAAATTTCACTCAAAATGTCACGAAAAAGGTCACAAGAGATATTACTTGTCATATAATTTCGAGCTAATATATTAGCCCTCTCTCTTTTCTCCTGTTCCACAGCCGAAGCTTCTGCCGGAATTTGGGATTGCATCTCTCCTTCAGTCAATGATAATCTGATATAGGCACCCACCTCATGTTCATCTATAAAATACAAAAAATCAGCTTTCCACCTTTCATATTCTCCTTTGGACCGCAGCCTTGGTGGGTTCACCATTTTGATCGTATCGAATAGAATGTATTCGATCCGGCTCTAACAAGCTTGATTTCTAGGGACTGAACTTGACAGGAGATGAAACTTGAACGAGTTTAAACTTTTATCTTAACTGCACTGTAATGATCGTGAGACAAGCAGGATGATCCAAAAACAATATATCTATAACACAGTAAACAGAATAGGAAAAGAACCCGGTCGAGCAAGGACCCGGTCAAGCAAGGGTCCGGTCGAGCAGGGTACCGGTCGAGCAGGGTACCGGTCAACAGGGTACCGGTCCACAAAGAATATCGGTCGACCGCAGAGTATCGATCAACCAATATATCGGTCAAGGCAAACTACCGGTAGCACAAGGTACCGGTCAGGACAAGGATCAAGTCGAATAGATATCGGTCAAACAAGGAGTACTGGTCGACAAAGAGTGTCGGTCGACCGGTGAGTATCGGTTAAACAAAATATCGGTCGAGTCTAGGTACGGTCGAGTCTAGTACCGGTCAAAGCAATGTACCGGTCGAACAACGTACCGGTCAAGACAATGTACCGGTCGAGACAAATATCGGTCAACAGATATCAGAAAACAAAGTATCGGTCGACAAAGACCGGTAAAGCAGGTACCAGTCGATAACCACAAACAGATAAACTCAAAGGACCGATAAACAGATAGATTTATGTCCGATAAAATCGAAGAACACACCGAAGAACACGATGAATCTCAATATCAATCGACCCAGAAATTCAATTGATTATGCAAATTAACAGATCGATTAGCAAAACCAAGTCAAAAAATTTGAAATTGAGCAGACCGATAACAACCAATTTGATCAGATTTCACACAGACCGATAAACACAGACCTTGATTTTCCAGAAAAAATGACCGATAAAGTTTTGACATTAAGAACTAGATCGATCGATAAAAATCAATTTTTCAAGGAACAGATCGACCAAACTTCACTGAATTTCCAGAAAGTAGTCGACTGATAAAACCACAGAAAAAATCGATTTGAGATTTTAGCAGATCGAAAACACAGTTAAAATAATATTTAATCCAGAAATCAATCAAACACATATAATCAAACACTCACGCAGATAAACATATAAGAACGATTAAACAAAATAATTGATTATAGAGATTTAGACAAACCTTTTCTCGATCAAACCTTCAGTCTCTTTGCTCTGATACCAATTGTAGATCCCAGTACAGTGCAATTAACAGATAATAAGATCAATGTAGAACAGTAATATAGCCACAATCTCTAGTCATATGATTAATATGCAATCAGAGGTTACAAGTTTACAGAAAGAATTTCTTATCAGAGAAATGTAAACCTATTGACTAGAAATCTGGAAATTATGAGACTAAACTGATAATGAATCTAAAACAGCCTTTATATACTTAGGCTTACAAGATAATGGGCATATGGGCTTGGGCCCATAAACTTTAGAATAATTACATTACGAACCCTGATAAATGCTTTAATCAAATTTCAATGCACAGGACTTTCAGTCCTAACAATGAGAACACATCTCATGATACTTGGTGATATGTTTGAGTTGCAATAAACCTATAAATTTGTGAAAATCTTAAATTCTGATGGATTTGTGTGATTACATACAAAGTTCTCTATTATACTTTTAGAATTGCATTTTCTTGAAGCTAATCGGAGTTCACATGCGAACACACTGAATAGATTGATGAAAGTTTTTGAAACTGAACATGTTTTAACTTGATATGCAATAAAACTTGTTTCTGTATCCAAATACATATATTTGATTTCATCTGATGGATTTTTATTGTGATATTTTACTAAATATAATTCTATTTGTTTATGTTTAAATTTTTATATATTTAGTCGTTTCAAAATACATATTCAGTATATTTTTTCTTTCTACATTGATGTTTCAATTCTTGTGTTCTCATTTTTTTTAAATAGGTTTGTGCATTATTCAAGGGGGAGTGAATAAGGAGAATATTCTGATTAGATAATATCTGTTTTTGAGGGGGAGTATCTGATTATCTATGTGAATGCTAACTTGAATTGTCATATTTAGTGCATTTGTGTAGGGGAAGTCAAAGAGCTTATCAGGTAAAATTTTCTGAGTTTAAGTCAGTTTTGCGCCAACAGTTGGTAGCGCAAACCTCACTTTGCGCCACCTTCGTCTAGCGTAAACTTCACTTTGCGTCACCAACGTGTCGCGCAAATCTTCCCTCTTCCTTTTTTTTCTCTGATTTTGCAGATTTTAAGTTGTCTCGTCTCCAACATTTGCATGACCAAGTTGATCCAGATCATCAAGGTCATGAGGGGGAGAAGTTAAGGAGAAGTTAAAGAGACAAAGAGCTCCAAAGTTTATTTGCTGATCAAGATTTGCTCAAGATTCAATTTTTCTCAACTATATTTGTCTTTTGCTGTTCCAGCTCCGATCACCACAGTTCATTCAAGTTTATTTGAAAGAGGTGAATCGTTTAGAGCACAAGCTGATGAACCAATTGTTCTTTCAAGCTAATTACAAATTGGTCTAGTCTTGTCAAGGAAACAAAGACAAAAGAGCTTAAAAGATGCTGAGAAGAATTTTTTTTAAGTCAAGAAGTTGCTTCGTAAAGTCGCTTAGATGGTCCGTGCTGATTTAGAAGATTGATTTTGAAGACCACATCGCCAATTATTACTAAGGGGGAGATTGTTAAGTCTGATTTTATAGTAATCATTGTATTTATAGGCTTGGTCTTATACGGTGTTTAGGGTCACATTATGTGTTGTATAAGCCTAGGGTATTTAAGTCCCTTTGGGCTTTGGTCTTTGTAAGAAACTCTCGCACATATCAATACTTTCATACTTTGCGCTTCTTGTTGTCTCTCTCTCTATTTTCTCTCTCTAGATTTAGAGATTCATGGATTATCAGATGGAAGGTTTGTACTACACATTGGTGGCGCAAACATAGGTTTGCGCTAGCAGAAGAAAGCGCAAAGTTAGTTTTGCGCTAGCTGAAGGATGCACAAAACTTGTTTTGCGCTAGAAGTTGTTGGCGCAAATCTAAGTTTTACTCTACCAACTGTTGGCGCAAATATGACTTGGAATCTGAAAATTTTTACCTGATAAGCTCTTTGACTCCACCTACACAAATGCACTAAATATGACAATTCAAGTTAGCATTCATATAGAGAATCAGATACTCCCCCTCGAAAACAGATATAATCTTTCAGAAAAATCTTCTTATTCACTCCCCCTTGAATAATGCACAAACCCATTAAAACAGATATATGAGAACACAAGAATTGAAACATCAAAGTAGAAAGAAAAATATACTGAATATGTATTTTGAAACAACTAAACATATAAAATTTTAAACACTAAACAAATTAAATTCTATTTAGTAAAATATCACAGATTAATCCATCAAATAAAATCAAATATATGTTGATGGATACAGATACAAGTTTCATTGCATATCAAGTTAATACATGTTCAATTTCAAAAACTTTCATCAATCTATTCAGTGTGCTAGCATGCGAACTTCGATTAGCTTCAAGAAAAATGCAATTCTAAAAATATAATAGAGAACTTTGCATGTACTCACACTAAGCCATCAAAATTTAAGATTTTCACAAATTTATAGGTTTATTGCAACTCAAACATATCACCAAGCATCAAGAGATGTGTGCTCAATGGCATCTTTTAGCATTGTGCACATTGGCATCTTCACATGAGTGTGCTCTTTGGCATCTTTTAAGCTTGTGCACATTGGCATCTTTTTAATCAAAAAGTTTGGTAAGTAAAGAACATGCCATAAACGTAACTTTCTATCTGACCCTACTGCAGGATTTGGGTCAGCCGCTCCCAGACCAGTTGGCCTTAGGGGACTAGGTGTCAAGCACCCCTTGGAACTTACTTTCCTAGATCATAAAGGCTACATCGACATATCCTAAACCCATTCATACTAGTAGAACAAGACTTTTGATCTGGTTCTATTGCAGGATTTGGGTTCGATCACTCCCAGATCAATTGACCTTAGGGGACCAGATGACAAGCATCCCACGGAAATTACTTTCCCAAACCAGAAAGGTCACAGGTATTTTCATCTCAATCACTCAGTTTTACATCTAAGTGCTTAGCCCATATTTTCATTACAATCCATAATTCAGACTTTTTAGGATTTCCAAGCATTGTAAACTATAAATATTCCGAATCACACAACTTTAAAGTAGAATCAAAAGTTTCAAACATGTTGCTGACTTTTCAACTTTTAAAAGACTTGAAAGTTGAACATATAAAACTTTAACATTAACAAAGTAACTTGAAAATTTATCCTATACACACATTTTATTCAAAAGAAAGAAAACTTGAAATACTTTCACTTTATAGAATAAAATTTGTAAACATTTAAACTTTTAAATTCAAATGTCAAGTTTGAAAATTTAAGACAAATGTAAAGAATTTGGCAAAATGATATTTAGTCGAAACAAAATAAAATTCTGTGAGTCCGTGATCGTTTACCAGATAAATCAAACAACAAAGATATAACGATTACCAACCTGTTTAGATTATAAACGCGGATTACAGAGGGTTGATAAGGTTTACAGTTTGAAGCTTTCTCTCAGATTTACACCTTCAATATGTGTGATGTGTGTTTGTTCTTTTCTAATCTGATTGTAGAGATTGAGAGAACTTAGCTTATCAAAGAAACTAACCATAATATCTAGATATCTAATATCTAGATATTATATTTAAACTAATATAATAATTAACTAAATAATATCTAAATAATATAATATCTAGATATTATAACTTTGACGCTTATTACAATTTGACCCCCTAGACTATGGTTGAGAGTGACTTTCAGCATTAACTTCAAATTGCGATCTTTGTATTGGATGATCTTGAATCCAATGAGACTGTGTGTGTTCCTGAATCTAGTTTCTAATACAAAATCAATCAAAGAAACAAGATTCAATTCAATGATTACCTGTTTGATTTCTTTCAATTCAATGCTTTACACTTTCTCTCTCTAGAACTCTCTCTCTCTCTCTACAATCTGATCTCTCTCTTAATTCGTAATCCTTCTAACTACTGAAAATACAAAGAGAAAAAGTATTTATACCTACAACTAATACAAGGAAAATACAAATACAAAATACAACTAAGTTTGACTTATTACAAAATAGACTTTGACTTTTAATGAGATTTGACTTTAGCAGCTTTGACTTTCTCAACTTTGACCTTTAGTATTCTAGATCTTGTATCCAACAGATTTATGCTCTAACAATCTCCCCCTTTGGATTCAAGATCATTGTTGAAAAATTTAGCAATTAAATCTTCACTTTAAGCTCTGTCTGAACAATCTCCCCTTTTCCTTTAACACAGTCTTCTTTCCAAAGTTATCTTCAAATGATGAACAATCTCCCCAAAGCTCTCATAGAACGCTTTCAGACTTTGGAAAGAAATTATCTTCAGAATCATCTTGAATTGCTTTTCAGCAAATAATCTTCAAAGAAAATTTCCACAAATCTTCAGAAATTCTTTGATCATCTTCAAATCTTTACTTTGAATCTTCTGTCTTGGCTATTTAAGAAAATCATCTCCCCCAATCTTGAAAATCTCTAACATTTCTTCATACCATCTCCCCCTTTTGGATGATTTGAACATCTATATCATCAAAACTTTACTTCCAAGAAATGTCATTGACCGTTCTGATCTGTCAAACTGAGCCTCTGAGTCTGTGATCCACAACCAGTATTCATCCAGATCTTTTCAAATCCAGACAAAATAAAAACATGTAACTCCTGAATCAACATATGAATCAGTTAATATGCCTGTCAGTAACACAAAGTCACTGTGTGTAACGAATACACAATATAAAGGAGCTTTTTGATGTTCACTCCCCCAGGGCTTCCATCCAATCATCGAAATACCACAAAGGCAATTTCTATGAATGTTATGACAAAGAAACGAATTCTCTGTGTGGTCGTGCATGTGTGGAAAGAATTAAGCACGATGATTGCTTTTCAATAAGGCTCAACATTGTGTAAATCACTGAGACAACAGTAGATAAACACAGACTCTAAGTGCATGATTGAAGTGCGAAGGTGGGTCAGACTTCCTTCTGTTTTCAATATCCAGATTTTCCAAATGAAAACAAGATAGATAATATGCTGCGTCCCCTTAAAAATGTGAAACATTTTCTTTTTGAGAAGAAAATGAGTGGTTGGTGGGGTTAAAGCAAGAGTTGGCATGGGCTATTTGCCTGATTCAATAACATTCACCAAAGAATTGTGAAATGCTAGTAATGTGGTTGCCCGGCTCAGAAAGTAGTTGGTGCAGAGTTTGATATTCTTTTACTCTGATCTCACACCCTCTTTCTTTTTAATCATTAAGCTCACTACGAACCAAACTCTCTTTTCCATTTTACCTCATCACACCCACACTCATTTCTTTTAGACTCCTCACACTCAATTACTAAATGATTAACTTCTTGGGTAGGAAACACTGGTTAACGTGAATCCGTAGAAGTTTAGTTAATTCCTAGCACAAAGAACCCAAGTTTCCTATTAAGCATGAGTTGCACAAATGGTTTAACTGTAACAGTTAAAGCTCATATACAAATATCAGATGAATGTATGCTCAAAAAGTAATCATGAAAATAGGAGCAATTTTAAACATTGAAGTATTTTCAAACAAGTATATTGAATGAATAAACATGAGTGCAAAAGACTTGTTTGAAAATCTGACATTGTATGAAAATGATCAGAAATGAATGATATAGCAATTAAAGCTTATGGTCAAGAATAATTGATATTTGTCTATACGAAACAAGATATAGACATTCTTGAAATGGCCGTTTCGAAATGAAATATCGCTCAAAATTCTTTGAATACAATCGGAGTGTCTTACCATCGAATAAAAATTGTTTCAATTTAGAGACATGGTAAGAACATGTTGAACAAAAATTCAAACCAGTGTGTGTGAATACCTGAAAGTATATAGAAAAGACAATACTCAAGTATTTATCTTTGGAAACACACGGTTTGTAAACATGTAAGCACAAAATAAAAATGAAAACATTTAAAATCACACTTCCAAATTATAAAATCTGATTAAAAATCGGGAAGTGGTTTGAACATTTAAGAACATGTTTTCTATACCTGGAAGTTGTCCTTCTTTCAGATACATTTGAGATTAAGATAAGAAATTTACCTTTTCGCTCAATCTTAATTCTCATCCTGTATAAGTCTCAAAGTCTAGTCAAAATTTATTCAAAACTTAAAAAACATAAAGCAATAGAACTTTTAAGATACGAGTTTTGATCTAAAGTAATCAGAAATCATTGTCTTACTCCTTTTGATAAGCTCCCCCTAAAATCATGCATCACAAAAAAATTAATCATTTAAGTAAAATGCAGAAATTAGTTTTACTCCCGCTCAAATGAATATAGATCATCTAATAATCTTCTCATACTCCCTCTGAGATCATGAGCAAACAATTAAAGTGCAGGTATCTTTCAGAAATAAAAATAAAGAAAATGATGAAAAATAACAATTTGAAACTTTAGTAGGTAATAACTGATTACGTCTTAAGATTTAACATACCAAGCTTAGAGACAAGAAAATTAAATCTCTTTTCATCTAAGGGTTTGGTAAATAAATCTGCAAGTTGATAATCTGTTTTTACAAAATAAAGTTCAATTGTTCCTTTTTCAACATTATCTTTGATAAAGTGATACCTTACATCAATGTGTTTGGTTTTGGTGTGTTGGACAGGATTAGCAGATATGGCAATCGCGCTCTTCGAGTCACAGTATATCGGAATTTTGTCATATTTGAATCCAAAGTCTCGTAGCTGTGTTCGCATCCACAAGACTTGAGAGCAGCAACTGGCAGCAGCTACATACTCTGCTTCAGCAGTCGATGTGGAGACGCATAATTGTTTCTTTGATGCCCAACTAACGAGCTTGTCTCCAAGAAATTGAACGTGACCAGAAGTACTCTTTCTGTCCAACATGCACCCTGCATGATCTGCATCTGAATATGCTGTCAGTTGAAACCCTGTATCCTTAGGATACCACAGACCAAGGTCTGCAGTGCCTTCAGATATCTAAAAATCCGTTTGACAACAGCCAAATGGGATTCTTTGGGAGCAGCTTGATATCTAGAACAAAGACATGTTGAGAACATAATATCTTGTCTACTCGATGTAAGATACATTAATGAACCAATCATACCTCTGTACGTTCTAACATCTACACTTTTACCCGAAGGATCAGTGTGGATCTTAGTACCAGGTGCCATCGGAATTCCAATTGGTTTACAATTTTCCATCTTGTACTTCCGAAGAATGTCCAAAATGTACTTAGATTGATTTATAAAAATCCCCGTAGAAAGTTGTTTAACTTGTAATCCGAGAAAGAAATTCATCTCTCCCATCATACTCATTTGAAAACGTGACACCATGAGGTTAGAAAAGTTTTTACAATATTTTGGATTAGTAGAACCAAATATTATATCATCAACATAAATCTGAATAAGAATAATATCAGCTTTTTCCTTCTTTATGAATAAAGTGGTATCGATCTTACCTTTAGAGAAACCAGACTTGACCAAGAATTTTGATAAGACATCATACCAGGCTCGAGGGGCTTGTTTTAATCCATAAAGGGCTTTGTCCAATATGTAGACATGATCTGGCTTATTTGGATTAACGAACCCTTCTGGTTGAGACACGTACACTTCTTCTTTAAGAATGCCGTTCAGAAAGGTTGTTTTCACATCCATCTGAAAGACTGTGAAATTCTTATGAGCGGCATAGGCGAGAAACATTCTGATTGCCTCTATGCGCGCTACTGGAGCATACGTCTCGTCATAATCAATGCCTTCCTCTTGCCGGTAGCCTTTGGCAACAAGTCTAGCTTTGTTTCTGATGACGACACCATCTTCATCCTTTTTATTCTTGAATACCCATTTAGTTCCTATCACGGTCTTTTCTTCAGGCTTAGAAACTAATCTCCAAACCTTTAGGGCTTCAAACTTATTGAGCTCTTCTTGCATTGCAGATACCCAGTCCGAATCAGCAAGAGCCTCAGATACTCGTGTTGGCTCAATCTTGCTTAGGAACGAGTCATGCATACACTAATTAATAGTCGCTGACCTTGTCTGAACAGGCTTGTCAAAATCTCCAATTACTTGATGTAATGGATGGTCCTTGGTCCAGCGATGCTCATGTGGGAGTGGAATAGATGAATTCTGAACATGATCATCATCTTGAAATCCACTTTCAAAATCTTCAGTTTGAATTACAGGAGGGGGGTTGTCAGTTGAAGTTTCATGTGCAGAAGTATCAGTGGGAACAGCAAATTCAGGCTGCTGAGTAGACAAAGTAGTACACCTAACTGAAATAGTTACTTCTGATTCAGCATTTGTTTGAACATCTTCAACTGTAGGAGTAACAATAGGAATATGAGTTTCTGTCTGAACTGGAGATGCTTGTTCAGTAATAACTTCTGAAGTGACTGGATGATGACAACTTGTATCTTCAGACCTGTCAGTCACAACAGATTTAGATACATTAGTTCCAAGAAACTCATCATAAAAGAATTCAAATAACAAATCTAAATCAGTTAAATGTGAAGTAGATGTAGAAACGTTATCCGAATTTGTCGCTGTAGATACAGGTTCTGGACTGATCTGCCCAGAAGCTAATACACCAGTAATAACGGGTTCTGAATTAATTTGATCAGAAGCCATTTCTTCATCAAATGTAACATTGACGCTCTCCACAACTGTCTTTGACTTCTTTATATAAACACGATATGCAGCAGAAGTTAAAGAATAACCGATAAAGATGCCTTTGTCCGCCTTAGCACTGAATTTATTCAGACTCTCTTTATCGTTAAGCACAAAACATTTACACCCAAATATATGAAAGTATTTGATGGTAGGTGTTCTGTTGTTGATCAACTCATATGGAGTCTTTTGAAATCGACGGTGTATCATGGAACGATTTTGCGTATGGCATGCAGTCGACACAGCTTCCGCCCACAAGAATAGAGGTAGATCCGATTGACTAAGCATAGTTCTAGCGGCCTCGACTAGCGTCCTATTACGTCTTTCTACTACTCTATTTTGTTGAGGGGTTCTAGGAGTAGAATACTGATGTGAAATCCCAACTAAATTGAGATATTCATCAACAATCTTGTTCTTGAATTCTGTGCCATTGTCAGTTCGAAAGAACTTGACTTGTCGCTGCAGTTTCACCTGGGACGTCTTTAAGAATGAAATGAGAACTTCCGGTGTCTCATCTTTTGAACGAAGAAATTTGACCCACGTGTATCTGGAGTAATCGTCCACAATTACCAACACATATTTCTTACCACCGAAACTCTGAGTTCTCATTGGTCCACATAAATCCATGTGTATCAGTTCTAACGGAGAACTAATGCTTGGTTCAGGCTTCGGTTTGTGAGCGGCTCTCTTCCTCTTACCCTTCTCACAAGCTGCGCATAAGTGCTCTTTGTCATATTTCAGTTCAGGAAGTCCTTTTACCAATATCCCACGAACCAGCTTGTTGATGTAATGAAAGTTCAAGTGAGATAACCGTCTATGCCAGAGCCAACTTTGTTGCTGAGTAGCTTTTGTCATCAATCATACCTGATTGTCAATTTGAACTTTGGACAAGTTGATGGTGTAGAGGTTTGTCTTTCGATGTCCACCCAAGAGTTCTGTTCCGTCTTCAGTACGAACCGAGCAACTCTTAGACTTGAAGTTTACCTCTAACCCTTTATCGCAGAATTGACCTATGCTGAATAAGTTGTGCCCCAAGCCTTCAACATAACTCACTTTACTTATCGTTAAGTTGTCTTGAATAATGTCACCATATCCTAGAATAGGTGAAAGCTGATCGTTTCCAAATCTGACATTGCCACTGAATTTCTCTGTATAGTTAGACAATAAAACTTTTTGCCCAGTCATATGCTTGGAACATCCACTGTCCAAGTACCACATATGTCGGGTCTGCAAGAGAAGTTAGGCAATAATAGATTTAGGTACCCATTTGAAAACAGGCCCTAACAGTTTAGTACAAGATTTTGGTATCCACTTAAAAATGGACCCTCTGTTCTTTTGAAAACTTTTACAAACATTTGATCTTGAACAATTAGCATGATAAGATCCATACCAATCAGAATAATTATGAGAATAAGCAAAATCATTTCTCTGATAAGAAGAAGATGTAGTAGTAATAGGAGACAATTGAATCAATTGTTGTATTGAATATCTCTTGTAAGAAGTTACAAGGCTTTGATTATTAGAAGCAATTTGATCAATCACATCAGTATCACTACTAACTGATTTATTACAAGTATTATCAGAAACTGATTCTACTATCTCATCATCCCTCCGTTTTGGTCTCCAGTCAGATTGAGCTTTCGAATTTTTCTTCTTTAAATCTGAAACATAAGACATAGATTTATTAGGAAAAGCAGATTTCTAAAATTGAGTTTTCTTTCATGTACCAGTGTATTTCTGTTTCTGTAATCGCTGTTTCTTATGTTTCTTACCATGGACATAGTAATCAGCAGTTACAGAAACTAATTTACCAACCTTAGTTGATGATTCAACAGTATTTACACCACTTGGTAACACTTTGTCTTTTTCAAGACAAGTAGAATGATCAGGAAGTTTAGAATGAATGTCAAACACATCAGATTCTTCCATGCTTCCATCATTAGAATTAAAAAAATCATTTGCAGACTCAAATAAGTCATCAGAATTATCAGAGAAAGTTTTAGATGCCTTTGAAACTGTAGAACACTTTTTTGATTTTACTTGAAAAACAGTGTTCTTTAAAACTGTAGAAAACACAATTTGTTGTATATCACCCAAAAGTTTTTCATCAGATAAAACATTTTCAAGCTCGACTATTTTGCTTTCAAGAATAGATGTAGGAACATAAACCTTTGCAATCGTGTCTTATATTTAACCGCAAGCGTACGGGTTGTGTAGCATACGGGTCGATCACAGGGAGCAGTGGTTTAAGTACTAATCCTGCTATAAATCATGAACTAGCTATGTGAATACAAATGATGGAGATTTTTATAAACTACGGATTAATCTATTAAATCAAAATACAAGAATAAAACATAAACACAAATAAGGGATTTGAACTATCTATAACGAAAGTATACAAAATTAAAGCAAAAGACTAGTTAAGATATTTATCGAACTAAGACATACATATGAGATGGAAGTGATGACACTCAATGGCTATATCGAGGTAGAAGTTTATCTTTCTAAAAACGTTCGAGACCCTCTTCCGAGGTGATACAAACCTTCCTAGTTAAGTAGTTTGACTACTTCCGTGACATCCGACTTAACTAGAAGCATTAAGATTCTGATAAAACAATTTCTCCGATTCCTACTTTTATCTATTTCCATGATAATTTGAGAATCGTTGGTTAATCGATCAAAAGGCAAATTCAAACTTCCGTTAATAATTCGATTTGTTAGATAAAGGGTTATCGAATAGTCGGTCTCCGATCACAACCCAACTTCCGTTGGTGATGAACCGTAAAACTAACCTTCGATAACCGTACCGTTTAACTTCGAGTTAACCAATTTCTCAATATAACCGCTGATTATCACCACACAATCTTATATGTGAAAAGAACTAGAAACGCCTTTTATTGAATTAGAAAACTAGACAAAATACAAAGCTATATTAGCTACTGATATGCAATAGAAGAAATAAAAGGAAATCATCAAAATATTCCTACATAAATCTATAAAATAACTAAGCATGATCAATATGTAGAAAACATTAGACCTAACCTTGATACTTATAACCCAATAACAAAAGTATATCATTCATACCTATTGAATCATAAAACAAAGATGAATCACTATGAGTATGATAATCAGGTGATAATACTGATTTATAAGACAATGATAAGAACATAAATCAAAGATTAAGAAAAGAAATACAATACTCAAAAGAAAAACCAAAGGATTTAAACTTGATGAACCCAGAATCAGATTACAACTTCAGCTCCTTGCTAGACAACACCAAAAAGAGAATCTGAGCTATTGACTATCTATGTTGCAGAAAATATCCATGGAAGATTAAAGGTTCTTAAGAGAAAAGAGAAGACAAAAAGAAGAACAACCCTTTTTTTTCCAAGAGATGGAGAGAGAGTAGTAAAAAAAATACTGCAGCCGACCTAAAAAATATCTAAACCCTGTTTTTTTCAAAATATCTAATTAGAAGATAAGGCTAAAAAGCTACTGGAGATAACGCACGGGTCATGCGTGATTCTTTCAGAGAAACGCACGGGTCGTGCGTTGGCTTCTGTCCGAAAGCACAAAAAGGGGAGCACGGGCCATGCGCCATTAAGGCGTGGAAACCGCACGGGCCGTGCGTTCCACAGTCATCCATTTCCGCTTCCTTTCGCGCTCTCTGCCACCAAACCAAAATCCACCATCTCTAGATCAACCTGAAGATCGATAAGTACGTAAGTTTCCCGATGATGACCCAAATACGTAATGAAGGATGGAAGCAATGCGATTTAAACTAAAATACACATATTTAAGCAAAACTAAGATGCAAAACAAATTAAATTAATAAAGAAAATATGTACAAAATGACTAGCTAACAAAATCCCCCAAGCTAAACTCTTCCTTGTCCCCAAGGAAGCATGTGTTCATTAAGCAAAATTGGGGTAAAACAACAGAGGAGACAAACATTAAAAGCAACAAGATGAGCGAACCACATTTCCAAAAGAGATAATTAATATTTAAGTTCATTAATGTACAAACACAACCAATCCACTGCATATCAATCACTAAATGTAAGAAAAGACAGTTGTTTTACACAAAGGTTAATACTAACACGACACTTAGATTCAGCAAATCACACACTCACGGCCTTAAGGGAAATTGTAAACATACCGCAATCACTAAGGAAGTGGGATAAGTGAACATACTGGATGGATGCTCGCGGAATCCACTCAGTTTCTCTCATGTGTATAAGGTAAGGTGTATACGCTCAAAAAGCCTTCCTAACCAAGAAAGTGCTTCACTCTTGATGTTTTTGAAATGTCTCTCAAAGTCTAGAAGTTTCCACAAAACTACACATACAGAGGACTTTTTAGGCTCAAAGGGGATTTTTGGGCTAAAGGAAAGTCTTTGGTTAGATGGTGTCTTATACGTTCAGCTTTATCCTTTTTGTCCTTCCTTTGATCTTGGCTTATCTTAGAATTAATGTAGCCTTGAAAGGCTAATCTGATTCAAGATTCTTTCGGTTCCCTTTGTGAACCTCTTCTACTGCATTTCCCCCAAGCTATCTTCTTTTGTATGTTTTTTTTTAAATAGCTTTATGATGAAGGGGATGATAGGGGTTGCTCTTGGCGAGTTCAAAGAAAAATGACGGCCTCAATGTAGTTTCATAGCTATTCCGGACGAGAATCAGGTCAAAAACCTAGAGTTACGTCTTGGTGGAAGGTACCTCACAAGAAAGAATAAATTGGGATTGATTATAAATGATTCAATCCAAAACGGCCCAAATTCTCACTGGGTGGGGTCCATCCAAGTAGTCACATATGTAATGTAGGGGGATTGCGGTATGCGTACTAATCCTAAAGGTTACGTGCGGTGATGTAATGAGAAGTCCGTGTAAGTATCTTCCTAATAGTGAAATAATGCTTTCTATGCAACTTAGATTTTAACTAGCAATGAATGGGGTGATGTACAAGCGATGAACCTAAATATTAATTATACCAATTGTGAACAGGTTATCTACATCTTGAAGCTGAAAAGGTATATCCACTGTTTTTTTTTTTTTTAGAAGAACCAAACTAAGAAACAAGAACAAAAAAGTATGAAGATAGAATGACACCCCCAAGCTAGAAATTAGCATTGTCCTCAATGCTTAGAGGGATGTCGAGGCTTTCAAGGCCATGGGTCATTCCGGCGGTCCGGGAAGTGATATTGGCTAACATGCCAATCGTACATGTGATCCATCATTCGCCGCGTATGCCGATTGTGTTCTTCAATGGCATCTAGCCGGCTCAGTATCTCGTTACTAGGAGGGTCAGGCTGAGCGACTGGCTGGGCAGGAGGTTGCATTGGTCCTTGTTGGATGGGAAAGGACCAATCAGTGTTGCGGGACACTTCTATTAGGTTTTCGTCGAACAATGTACAAAGTGCCACGCGGTGCTTACCATGCAACCAAGTGAAGCCGGGAAGTGATATTGGCTAACATGCCAATCGTACATGTGATCCATCATTCGCCGCGTATGCCGATTGTGTTCTTCAATGGCATCTAGCCGGCTCAGTATCTCGTTACTAGGAGGGTCAGGCTGGGCGACTGGCTGGGCAGGAGGTTGCATTGGTCCTTGTTGGATGGGAAAGGACCAATCAGTGTTGCGGGACACTTCTATTAGGTTTTCGTCGGGCAATGTACAAAGTGCCACGCGGTGCTTACCATGCAACCAAGTGAAGCCGGGAAGTGATATTGGCTAACATGCCAATCGTACATGTGATCCATCATTCGCCGCGTATGCCGATTGTGTTCTTCAATGGCATCTAGCCGGCTCAGTATCTCGTTACTAGGAGGGCCAGGCTGGGCGACTGGCTGGGCAGGAGGTTGCATTGGTCCTTGTTGGATGGGAAAGGACCAATCAGTGTTGCGGGACACTTCTATTAGGTTTTCGTCGGGCAATGTACAAAGTGCCACGCGGTGCTTACCATGCAACCAAGTGAAGGTGCCACCCCTCTCTATTCTAAGCATGTTACTACTTTCCATTGACTCTAGATCTAAACGTGCCAACCCCTCGACCGCAGGAGTATCGTCGGGAATATTGACTGACAGACAAGACTTTGTAATCAACCAAGTGATCATGCCGCCACAACAAATGTCACCCGACTTATTTTCGCTAATTCTAACCATTCTTGTAACAAGCCATGCAGCTCCATTGATAGGAATAACTGGTGGTCGGTCAGGGTTGACTGAATGCTTGGTCATAGCCCATAGAAAATAAAGCTCTTCTAGTGTGACAGTTCCCGTTTCTAGGCGGGAAAAAATAAGGCAAGCTATAATTTTGTGGGCTATGCGCAGACATGGGTGGCGGATAGAGGATGACTTAGCAGTGCGTGCCTCCCATGATGCTTCGCCGGTGATGTGCATCCAGAATCCTAGGGGATTGAATTCCGAATGATGGGCATCATCGGGTCCTAGTGTACCATTACCATAAAATTCGAACGCGTCATTGATTTCGTTAAGATTGAGTTGGCGTTCTTGATTAAAAATTCGGAAGGTGATGGTATCTCGCGTTGGATTCCTAAGAGTACTTAGGAACTCAAGGGTGATCCTAGAGTATGTGCTTGCGCGCTGTATAAGGATTTTTGGCATTCCAATATTTTTTAGAAGTTGGAATACGCCCCTGGAGACTCCTAAAGTGAGTAAGTCATGACCTTTAGGGAATCTCGTCGCTGAGATAGTTCTTTTGGCCAAATCTTTAAATCTAGCCTTGTCACTAGAGTTGGTCAAAATAATGCCCATGCTAGAGGGTGTCGGAGGAGTTGCAATTCTACTTGAGGCTTGTTGTTCTGAAGATTCACCTCGAGACCTTTTAGACCTACTTGATGACGCCATGGATTTGGAACACACTTATGATTGACAAAAATTGAAATAAAAACAATCTTATGTCTGTCCCAACAGAATTGACAGCCCAATCTAGATAAATAACTTATAGTAAAACAAACTAAAATTACGAACTTACACAAAATGTAAAGAAAGGAACGAGGTTACCGTAACGAAGAGTGATGGGTTCAGACTTCTAAAGATGTAAGCCTTAATCTTTTCCTCAATGGCAACCTGAAAATTAAAGATTGCACAAAAGAAACAACAAAAATCCCCAAAATTCTCCCTTTTTTTTTAGAAGGTAGAGAGGGGAGTGTTAGAAGTAAGGAAAGCAGAAATAGAAGAAGAGATCAAGAAAAATTGGGCTTAGAAGTTGATTTTCGGAGGTTAGGGTTTCAAAAGAGAGTTTTGACAAAAAATGGAGGGTTCGCGGTTGGAAATGGTGAAGAAGATGATGAATGTGATAAAGATGATGAAGGTTTTGAGAAGAAAGTGGGTTTTGAGTTTAGATTTGTGTTTGATTTGGGGAGAAAAGAAAATGGGTTTTAGGGTTTTGGAGAGGATTTTCGAAAAAGAAGAAAAAAGATATTGGGGAAATGAGGAAAACAAAAGAAAAAACGCAGGTTAATGTGGCTCTGGACTCGGCGCACGGGTCGTGCGTATTTTAGGCAGGACCATCACACGGGTCGTGCGTATCAAACAGAAGCCAATTTTTTTTTTTTAGAAGAGAAATTTATTTATTTATTAGAGTAAAGAGAAAAAGGAAAGAAGAAACTTAACAAACTTTCAAGAGCGCTCGTTTTACGTCAAGAGCTCGACGGAAGAACTGAACAGGGGGAAGAAGAGATGCGGCGTCGAGGATTTCGGACGAGCGCGTTATTCGTCACTGAGTCATAGTGGCCTGCACAAACGCATGGGATACGGGTCCAGTGATTGGTTCACCCACAATGTAATGCTTTAATCGCTGCCCGTTGACTTTAAAAGTGCGGGACTCACAAGAAACCTCGACCGCGCCGTACAGGAAGACACGTACTACAGTGAACGGGCCAGACCAACGTGAACGGAGTTTTCCGGGAAAGAGTTTAAGTCTGGAATTAAACAAAATCACCAAATCCCCTTCATTAAACTCCCTGCGTATAAGTCGTCGGTCGTGCCACTTTTTCGTTTTTTCTTTGTAGATACGCGAGCTTTCATAGGCGCTTAGACGAATTTCATCTAACTCGGATAGCTGAAGAAGTCGTCGGTCTTTGACATCCTTAAAATTGAAATTTAGGCTCTTCACAGCCCAGAATGCTTTATGCTCGAGCTCCACCGGGAGGTGACATGCTTTCCCATAGACTAGTCGGTAAGGCGACATCCCAATAGGGGTTTTAAAAGCTGTCCGGTAGGCCCAAAGGGCATCATCGAGCTTTAGACCAATCCTTTCTTGAAGTTGCTACAGTCTTTTCAAGGATTGTTTTCAGTTCTCGGTTTGAGATCTCAACTTGCCCACTCGTTTGGGGGTGGTAAGCGAGTCCAACTCGATGATGAACTCCATATTTTTTAAGGAGGGCCTCAAACTTATTTTCAATGAAGTGTCGTCCCCCATCGCTTATAACAACTCTCGGTACACCAAACCGAGGGAAGATTATTCGCTTAAAGAATTTGGAGACTACACGGGCATCATTGGTGGGGGAAGCTAAAGCTTCAACCCATTTGGACACGTAATCGACTACTACAAGAATGTATTTATTTGAATAGCTAGACGGAAACGGCCCCATGAAATCAATGCCCCAAACATCGAAAATTTCTACCTCAAGAATAGAATTTAAGGGCATTTCATTTTGACGCGAGATGTTGCCTGTTCGTTGGCAACGGTCACAACTCTTGACATAAGTATTGACATCCTTGAACAAGGAAGGCCACCAGAAGCCACTTTGAAGGATTTTCGTTGATGTCTTACTTGTACCAGCATGGCCACCACATGGCAAGGTATGACAATGAGATATCACAGATTCGACTTCTTCTTCTGGGATACATCGTCGAATGATGCTGTCAGAACATGACTTATACAAGTAAGGGTCATCCCAAAAGAAGTGCTTGACATCGTGAAAGAATTTCTTACGTTGATAAGAGGAGAGATCATGCGGTTTGACACCACAAGCTAAGAAATTCACGATATCTGCGAACCAAGGCGTAACACTATTGGCTAGAGCGAACAACTGATCATCCGGAAAGGAATCGTCAATAGGAAGAGAACGAATGTCATTATCAACGTAAAGACGTGAAAGGTGATCAGCTACAGAGTTATCTACGCCCTTCTTATCCTTGATTTCAAGATCGAATTCTTGGAGCAACAGAATCCACCGGATCAAACGCGGTTTTGCATATTTCTTACTTAAAAGGTATTTGAGAGCTGCGTGATCGGTGTGGACAATTACTTTTGAGCCCACAAGATACGATCTAAACTTTTCAATGGAAAATACTACCGCCAACAACTCCTTTTCGGTCGTAGTGTAGTTACTTTGAGCGGGATCTAAGGTCTTACTGGCGTAGTATATGGCGTGCAGTCTGGTACCTCGTTTTTGGCCAAGAACGGCTCCTACAGCGAAATCACTAGCGTCACACATAAGTTCAAAAGGAAGAGCCCAATCTGGCGGTTGAATTATTGGCGCCGAGATGAGGGCTCTTTTCAAAGCGTCGAATGCTTTGAGACATGAACTAGTGAAGATGAAAGGAGTGTCCTTTGCTAGTAATTCGGTCAAAGGCCTTGCGATTTTGGAAAAGTCTTTGATAAAGCGCGTGTAGAAGCCGGCGTGACCGAGGAAACTACGCACCCCTTTGACATTTACCGGAGGTGGTAATTGTTCAATCACTTCTACCTTAGCCTTATCTACTTCGATTCCTCCTTTTGAAACAACATGGCCTAAAACAATACCTTCATTGACCATAAAATGGCATTTCTCCCAATTTAGAACCAAATAGACTTCTTGACACCTATGGAGGACTTTTGTCAAATTTAAAAGGTAACTATCAAAGTTAGTGTCGTGCACCGAGAAGTCATCCATGAAAACCTCCATCGTGTTTTCAATAAAGTCAGAGAATATAGCCATCATACATCTTTGAAAGGTGGCTGGCGCGTTACATAACCCAAAAGGCATTCGACGGTATGCGAAAGTGCCAAACGGGCATGTAAACGTGGTTTTTTCTTGATCATCTGGGTGAATTGGGATTTGAAAAAAACCCGAATATCCATCTAGATAACAGAAATATGCATGGTGTGCCAACCTTTCTAGCATTTGGTCAATAAAAGGGAGAGGAAAGTGATCCTTCCGGGTGGCAAGATTTAGTTTTCTGTAATCTATGCACATACGCCACCCGGTAACCATTCGAGTTGGGATTAGTTCATCTTTGTTATTCTTAACAACGGTTATGCCACCCTTTTTGGGTACTACTTGAACGGGACTAACCCACCTACTATCTGAAATGGGATAGATTATTCCCGCCTTAAGTAACTTCAAGACTTCTGTCTTGACAACCTCCTTCATATTTGGATTTAACCGCCTTTGCGGTTCAATGGAGGTGGCGTTCTCATTATCTAACAAGATGCGATGAGTACAAAAAGAGGGACTAATCCCTCGCAGATGATCTATGGAATACCCTAAGACACTTTTGAACTTATTCAAAATATGTAGCAATTTGTCAAGTTCAATGTCAGATAGGGATGCATTTACTATAACTGGATATGAGCTATCGTTACCTAAAAATGCATATTTTAAACTAGAAGGGAGAGGTTTTAGATCTACCTTTTGTGGAGTGACATGTGCTCCTTCTATTGTGGTTACCTCCTTCACATCCAGGCATGTCTGACTCCCCTTGTAGCATAGGCTGTCATCAAATAGCCCGGCGAACATCATAGCATCCTTGCTCGTTTCATCCAATAAGCCAAAAAGGTAATTCTGCAGTGGGTCCAAAGTTGCCCTCATGACCTCGTCATCATCGGCGAGATCGACAACAAGATTTGCGTCGTCGAACAGCCTTGGTAAGCCGAGAGACTTTTGCAGCTCAAAGTTCACCTTTTCCGTTCCAACATTCAGTGATAACTTGCCATTCTTCACATCAATCATAGCGCCAGCGGTGGCTAAAAATGGACGACCAAGTATAATGGGAACATTCACGTCTTCAGCCATGTCCATTACTACAAAGTCACAAGGGATGAGTATTCCCCCGACTTGTAATGGCACATCTTCTAACAATCCGACCGGATATTTGATTGAACGATCGGCTAGCTGAAGAGAAACTCTGGTGGGTTTAAGCGCATAAGGCTAACGCTTGCTCCCAAGTCACACAATGCGCGATGAATAGACATACCTGCAATAGAGCATGGAATTGAGAAACTACCTGGATCCTTCAGCTTTTCAGGAAGTGGGGCGGAGAAAAGAGCGCTACATTGTTCGGAGAGAATTACTGTCATCTTCTTCTTTTGAGAAAGAAGGTCCTTTAGAAACTTAGCATACGAAGGGATCTCAGAAATTGCATCTAAGAATGGTATATTGATGTGCAACTGTTTCAGTGTCTCCATTATCTTAGCATACTTGTTCTCCAACCTTGCTTTAGCTAGGCGTTGGGGATATGGAATATGGGGGAGGTGGACGGAGGGAGGTGGTGCAACGACTTCCGGTCCCTTCTCTTTTGGGGTTTACTCAACGGTCAATTCATCCATTACCACATCGTCTATCACCAGCTGGTCTTTAGTGCCCTCTTTTGCTATCTTTTCCACAACTACCTCATCAAGGGCCTTGCCACTACGAAGTGTAACGGCATTAAGCTGGGCTCTTGGGTTTTGCTCAGTCTGGCCGGGAAGTTGGTTACCAGGTTTGGAGAGGTTGGCAACTTGTTGGGCTAGTTGGGCAATTTGCGTTTCGATCATCTTGTTATGAGAGGCCATAGAGTCGAACTTCGAATTTACCTGTTGAATTGAGTTATGGAACTGGTCATTCTTCTGCCCTTGGCTAATAACAAAGTTTTCCATCAAAACCTCAAGATTAGACTTTTGTGGAGGATATTAAAATTGCGGCGGTTGAGAAGATGGTGCTTGAGGGCGCTGCTGAAAACCGGGAGGCTGAAAACCTTGTGATGTTTGCTGAGTAGGCTGCTGACCGGGGTTTAGACGATATGAGAAATTCGGGTGTTGCTTCCATCCCGGGTTGTAAGTTTGAGAATAAGGATTATTTCCCGAGTTGAACCCCCCTTGAGGTCGTGACTGATTGTATATGGCATTTTCTTGCTCGAGTGTCGTGCCTTGCGGAACTTGCATAAAATTGTACACCCATCTGAATCATGGCCTTGAACTCCACAAGCTTCACAAAAACTAACCGATGAGCTTGATCCAGCTTGTTTCCCATTGATTTTAGAGATTTGAGACTTCAAGGCATCGACCTTGTCAGAAAGCATCGTTAGAAGATCCGATTCAAACCGCACCAATTTGTTTGGCATGGCTCGATAGTTGCTCCAATGATAGTTGTTAGAAGCCATTTCTTCTAACAATGTTTTCTCTTCATCGGGAGTTTTAGCCATTATAGCACCTCCTGCTGCTGCATCAATTGAAATTTTCACCTCATTCTTCAAACCATTGTAAAAAGTTTGGATCAGAAGCCATTGCGGAATGGCATGATGCGGACATTGACACTGAAGCTCTTTGAAACGTTCCCATGCTTCGTATAAAGACTCCTGGTCATCTTGATAAAAAGAGGTGATCTCATTACGGAGCTTGACTGTCTTCCCCGGCGGAAAGAACTTGGTTAAAAAGGCATTTGACAAATATGCCCAAGTAGTGAATGTATTTGCGTCATGGCTAGTCAACCATTTCTTTGCTTTATCTCTTAAAGAAAAACCAAATAACCGAAGTCGGATAGCATCTTCAGAGGCCCCGTTTATCTTGATAGTATCACATTTTTCTTCAAAAGCATTCAGATGATCATTTGGGTTCTCCATGGGGTTTCCTCCGAATTGATCTTGATGTATGAATGAAATGAGGTTCGTCTTTAATTCAAAGCTAGTTGCTTGAACAAGCGGCCTGGTAATGCTTGATGTAGCCTCATGCTTCGGTGTAGCAAAATCCATCAAAGATCGAGGTGGTGGTGGAACGTTTGCCATCCTCGCTTTTCTTAGTCTTTGTCTTAATCTCCTCTCAGCGTTCCTTCTTCGTGACGTGGCCTCGATCTCCGGGTCGTAAAAGAGTGAACTGTCAGCGCTTTGCGATCTCCGTATCATGCACGAAAGGTACCACACCTAAGAAGAGATCCAAGATTAATTAAGGTGAGAGGGCAGTATAACAAGGTAAACAGAAAAAGAATAGATAGAAACATAATCTAGTAAATCTATAGCTAAATCCATATTAAACCGATTGCTCCCCGGCAGCGGCGCCAAAAACTTGTCGTGTCTTATATTTAACCGCAAGCGTACGGGTTGTGTAGCATACGGGTCGATCACAGGGAGCAGTGGTTTAAGTACTAATCCTGCTATAAATCATGAACTAGCTATGTGAATACAAATGATGGAGATTTTTATAAACTACGGATTAATCTATTAAATCAAAATACAAGAATAAAACATAAACACAAATAAGGGATTTGAACTATCTATAACGAAAGTATACAAAATTAAAGCAAAAGACTAGTTAAGATATTTATCGAACTAAGACATACATATGAGATGGAAGTGATGACACTCAATGGTTATATCGAGGTAGAAGTTTATCTTTCTAAAAACGTTCGAGACCCTCTTCCGAGGTGATACAAACCTTCCTAGTTAAATAGTTTGACTACTTCCGTGACATCCGACTTAACTAGAAGCATTAAGATTCTGATAAAACAATTTCTCCGATTCCTACTTTTATCTATTTCCATGATAATTTGAGAATCGTTGGTTAATCGATCAAAAGCCAAATTCAAACTTCCGTTAATAATTCGATTTGTTAGATAAAGGGTTATCGAATAGTCGGTCTCCGATCACAACCCAACTTCCGTTGGTGATGAACCGTAAAACTAACCTTCGATAACCGTACCGTTTAACTTTAAGTTAACCAATTTCTCAATATAACCGCTGATTATCACCACACAATCTTATATGCGAAAAGAACTAGAAACGGCTTTTATTGAATTAGAAAACTAGACAAAATACAAAGCTATATTAGCTACTGATATGCAATAGAAGAAATAAAAGGAAATCATCAAAATAGTCCTACATAAATCTATAAAATAACTAAGCATGATCAATATGTAGAAAACATTAAACCTAACCTTGATACTTATAACCCAATAACAAAAGTATATCATTCATACCTATTGAATCATAAAACAAAGATGAATCACTATGAGTATGATAATCAGGTGATAATACTGATTTATAAGACAATGATAAGAACATAAATCAAAGATTAAGAAAAGAAATAAAATACTCAAAAGAAGAACCAAAGGATTTAAACTTGATGAACCCAGAATCAGATTACAACTTCAGCTCCTTGCTAGACAACACCAAAAAGAGAATCTGAGCTATTGACTATCTATGTTGCAGAAAATATCCATGGAAGATTAAAGGTTCTTAAGAGAAAAGAGAAGACAAAAAGAAGAACAACCCTTTTTTTCCAAGAGATGGAGAGAGAGTAGTAAAAAAAATACTGCAGCCGACCTAAAAAATATCTAAACCCTGTTTTTTTCAAAATATCTAATTAGAAGATAAGGCTAAAAAGCTACTGGAGATAACGCACGGGTCGTGCGTGATTCCTTTAGAGAAACGTACGGGTCGTGCGTTGGCTTCTGTCCGAAAGCACAAAAAGGGGAGCACGGGTCGTGCGCCATTAGGGCGTGGAAACCGCATGGGCCGTGCGTTCCACAGTCATTCATTTCCGCTTCCTTTCGCGCTCTCTGCCACCAAACCAAAATCCACCATCTCTAGATCAACGTGAAGATCGACAAGTACGTAAGTTTCCCGATCATGACCCAAATACGTAATGAAAGATGGATGCAATGCGATTTAAACTAAAATACACATATTTAAGCTAAACTAAGATGCAAAACAAATTAAATTAATAAAGAAAATATGTACAAAATGACTAGCTAACATCCTTCATCTCAGAAGCGGAATAACTAACAAAATAGTCGTTTGAAAGAACTTTTGGTGTTTCTGAAAAATAACTATCATTTAACTTTACATAGTTAAACGGTAGTTGCATTTTCTTTTTATTCTTTCTGTTTTCAGTTTCTTTGGCCTCATCTTCTTCTGACAATTTGGTAACAAATTTGGGTTTTAAATAAGTATGTTTACCAGCACATGCAAGAAAATCATAGTTATAAAGTGCCGGCTGTTTTCTGATGGCTTTCTTAAGATAATGGGGGTTGTTAAAACCAAGTCCCCATCTCTGCTTAACATCAGCTTCTTCATCAGGGGCATTAAGAAAAATGGTTTGATCTGTTTGACCTCTTTTATAAAGGTTAACTTCCAGACCATTTACCTTCTTGTTCAAATTCTTGTTTTCAACCTGCAGTTTATAAACAGTTAGTGCAGATTCATTCTTTCCAAACTCATATTTAGACACTTTACCTTCAAACTCAGAAATCTTCTTTTCAAAATCATCTACTTTTGATTTAGAATCAGAATCAGATTTGCGTAAAGAATCAATCAGATCTTTATTCGAAATAACAGACGTATTAAGTTCAAAGATCTTTTTGTTCTTTTTATCAACCCTTTCCTTTTCCTCTTTCAGTTTGTTTTGCAATTTTTGAAGCTCAACCACCATGGTTTCCAATTTGGTAATGAAATCTTTTGGAGTTAAGTTTAATACCTCATCATCTGCCTCATCATCTGACTCGTCATCTTTTACTTCTTTCCCCATGAGACAGATATGAGCATTCTCTTCCTTTTCATCTTCTTCTCCTTCTGAGTGATCCAACCAAAACTCATCTTCAGCCATTAGAGCGACACCCGCTTCTTGTTGTCTTTCCAAAAGCAACTTGTTCTGATAGTACTGAGAGTTGCGAACTTTCGACTTCCGAAAATCTTTAGCAAAATGACCCAACTTGCCACAATTGTAGCATTTGATTGAATCAGTTGCTGGCTTCTCAACAGCAGTGTAATCATTCACAAACTTCTTCTTCTCATCCGGTTTCTTGTCACCATACCTATTATCTTCAAATCTCTTGCCTTCCACCCTCTTTCGGTGCTCATGGTTCTTTGAACTTGATGACGAATAGAGTTGAGAATTTGATCCCGACTTCTTATAAATAATCTTCTGAAATGCACGAGTCAGCAATATCATAGCTTGTTTCAAACTTTCGCCATCATCACTATCTGATACAGAACCAGACTCTGAACTTGAACTCACTATCTTTTTCTTCTTCTTCTCAATCTTCTCTTTCTTTTCTTTCTTCTTTTCACCAACAACCAAAGCTATAGGATCAGGAACCTTCTCAGCCTTTTTCTTTTCAGATCTTTTCTCCTCTACCTCTTCCTCATTCTGTCGTAATGTCTCATAAACTTCGTGAAGAGGTATTTCATTCAAATCTTTCATTTGTTTCATCCTACGTGTGTGTTTCTTCCATTCAGGACGTAGGATGCTCAGAAATTTCACATTGTTTTCCAACTGCTTCTTTTTGACTTTGTTCTTAGTCAGCTCATTCAGAAGCAAAGTGAATCTTTCATAAGTGTCTTCAAGACTCTCATTCTCTTTTGCCTTGAATTCCTCATAGTTATTGATGCAGTTGGCCACCTTTATCTGATTCCCGATTTTTGATCCCATCATCATCTTTTCCAATTGATTCCACATCTGTTTAGCATCATGTTTGAAGCTATCAATTTTGATGTATATGTCATTTGGAATGCTTTGAAGTAAAAGAGATCTCGCTTGTTTGTCAGCTTTAAATCTACTCTTCTGTTCTTCTGAGTACTGAGAAAATTCAACTTTAACTGGTTTGGTCTTTATTTCTTTTTCCACATCTTCATCATCACCATCAATATCATCACCATCAACATCATCAGCAGGTACATGAATTATGATTGGTTTCATGGGACCTTCGGTGATAGACAGAAGTATATTCTCTCCATTTGAGTGTCGGTCCACGAAATCCAAAAACCTATCCTTCCATTGTTCATACTCGCCTTTGAATAGAACTGGAGGCTTTACATCGGTTCCGATTGAAAGAGCATCTTTGGAAGTCATTTTTGTAAATCCTGTTTGATTTCTTTCAATTCAATGCTTTACACTTTCTCTCTCTAGAACTCTCTCTCTCTCTCTCTATAATCTGATCTCTCTCTTAATTCGTAATCCTTCTAACTACTGAAAATACAAAGAGAAAAAGTATTTATACCTACAACTAATACAAGGAAAATACAAATACAAAATACAACTAAGTTTGACTTATTACAAAATAGACTTTGACTTTTAATGAGATTTGACTTTAGCAGCTTTGACTTTCTCAACTTTGACCTTCAGTATTCTTGATCTTGTATCCAACAGATTTATGCTCTAACAGACTGTGTCATAACAAATTCAATAATATTATCTTCCACATAACGTATAATGAATTTGTGTCTCAAATGAAAAAATTTGGGTTGTACAAATTCAAGAGTTAGTTGAACTTGCTCAGATTCATGACAAACATTTGAGAAAACTGGAACAACATCATGTACAGAGATAAATGCAGCAGAATTAATGTAGATGTACTCACAGTGTCTCATTAGTCAGAAGCTTAATGCATTGAAGAACGAGTCCTAAACAGACATGTTTAGAAGTCGTAGTCCATTGAAGTACGGGTTCTAAGCTGATGTACTTAGAAGCCACCTTTCTCTTACTCCCCTTGACATTAGGTGTCTGCAACTTAGAATCAATCTGAGATTTTGGTACCCATTTGAATTTGGGTCCATTAAAGTTAGTTGCAGTTCTTACGGGGAAAAACTTGTAAGATTTGACACGAGAAGCACAAGAAATATAATCAGACAAATGAACATAAAAATTAGCAGAAGAGAAAACATAATCATCTGAACTAGAATCAGAAGAAGAATATGAGACATTTTTTTAAATTTGAAACATTTGCTTTATTGAATATTTTGAAATTTTATTACAAGAAGCAAATGAATCACTTTTATAATGTTTGTCTACATATTTATCTTCATCAGTCGTAGAATCATCTGACGTCCGCTTGATTCTCCATATCTGCCTTGAATGAGCGCTCATAGTCCTATCTGAAATCATTGAATCAGAAGAATTAGAACTGTCAGAAATGACTTGATCTTGTTTCTTTGACTTCTTTGACCGTCTTCTTTTACGCTTTGGTTTATAATAATCATCATTTAACGTAAAAGAATCATCAAGAATATTCGATTTAATATTTGAATTGGAAGAAGAAACTTTACCTATTAAACCCAACTGATCAACCAATAAATCTGAATTCACCTTGGAGTCGGAAAAATTTTGAGAAAATTTTTCAGATTTTAGAAATTCCTTTTTGTTTTCTCGAGAATCATAAGAAAAGCCAGAAATAGAATCTTGTTTTTGAGAAAATAAATTTTCTTCAAGACTTGAAGTCATAAAAGAAAGAATAACATCAGATTCAATTTCTTTTTGAATATTTTGATCTTCCATTTTATTTTCAAGGTCAATGATTTTGCCTTCTAAAATTAATGGAGGAGTATATCTCTTAGAATCATAAAAGATTGAAGAGATATTTTCCTTATCAGATTTAGTGGCATATATATCAACAAAATCATCAGATACTGAAGACTTAATGGGAGATATGTCATTTAAAACTTTTCTGCCTTTCTTTGATTTGTCAGGAAAATATTTGGCATTTTCGCTCGTATAAACAAAATAAATTTCCTTTTTCTTATTATTCATCCTTTTCTCATTTTCTATTTTTAACACTTGTTTTTCATTCATCCAATCAATTTTAAATTGAGGAGCATATTTAGCAAGTGTTAGATGATCGTATTTATATAAAGTAGGGGATTTTTCTATCGCATTGTTTAAACAATGTGGATTTTCAAAACCAAGTCCCCATTTTTCTTTTATAGACTCATAACTCCACGGTTTGTTCAAATAAATAATTTCCTCATACTGATTCCTTCGATATAATTTTTCTTCCAACTCATTTATTTTATCTGAAAAATTATCTTTTAATTTGGTCATTTCATTCAAAGAATCAAGATAAGTCATATTTGATTTTTCTAAATCATCTAATTTCTTTTGAAAGATGTCTTTTGTATGATCCAAAATAGATTTTTCATCTTTCAAAGAAATTTATAATTTATTAATCAAATTTGACTTTTCTAAATTTAAATTCTTTTCAGATATTAACTTCGAGTGAAGATCAGATAAAGCAGTTATAATAATGTTCATTTGTGAGGAAATGAAAGTGTAATCAAAATCAGAAATTACCTCATCTTCATCAGTAGAAGAATCATCATCATCACTTTGATCATCTCCGATGAAGCACATCTGAGCAGTCTCGATATTTTCAGCTTCATCATCAGAGTGATCTAGCCAAAACTCTTCTTCGGCTAGCAAAACAATTCCCTTCTCTCTCTTTTCGGCCAGTTCCAACTTCTTCCTATAATATGTCGAATCCCGAACCTTCTTCACTCTACACTCCTTAGAAATGTGACCGGGCTTTCCACAGTTGTAGCATGTAGCCGGTTTCTTAGCCTCGGGCACTTGAACATTCTGGGACCCAGAAGTGAAGCGAAGACTATTTGAAACCCGAACGAGGTTGGAAATTCTTCTGATAGTGTTGAGAGAGAAGAATCATAGCTTTCTCGAGCGCCTCGCCATCATCATCAGTGGCCCCGTTATAAGCATTATCAGATAATGTTTGTTCTCCCAGTTGGTTCGTGAGGAGAGCAACCAGGTCCACTGTTTTCTTGTTCTTCTTGTCCAGTTTTGCTTTCTTCTCAAGCACTATGCTCTCATCAGTCATCAAGATCTCGTACATCTCTTGGATTTGCATTGATGAAACCCGAACATCGTTTCTCAATCTGTGACAAGACTTGTTCCATTCTGGCTGAACAACGTTGAGGAATTTCAGGTTTGTCTCGAGCTCTGTCTTGTACACATTTATCTTGCGCATATCATTCAGTACTGTGAAAAATCTGTCGAAAACACTCTTTAGAGACTCAGTTTTTTTGACTTTAAACTCCTCAAAATTGTTCATATAACGTGTATGTCGGAGTTGGGTTGCGACCAATGAACCAAGCATAATCTTTTCCAATTGTGCCCACAACAGATTTGGATAATCCTTGCAATGATCAACCCGGTTGTAGACAGAGTTTGGTAAAGCTAGCATCAGGTTAGCTTTTAATTCTCGATCAGCTTTCATACGTGAAGCCTCTTCAGTTGTTACGGGAGTCTCTTTGTTAGGCTTTATGAAAGGTCCTTCAGTGAGAGACTTCATCATGTTATCTCCACTAACTTGACGCTCAATGAAGTTCAGAAACCGATCTTGCCATTGAGTGAATTCGTTTTCGTTGATCAGTACTGGAGGACGAGTTTCTGTGCCCAATGACATCATTACATCGTTTTTGTAGAACTGGTCTTGAAAAGCAAACTTTGCAGAATCCATGGAGACAGAAAAAATTCCAAGTCTGGACTGAGCTGGCGCAAACTAGAGGTTTGCGTGAGAATTAGCTGGCGCAAAGTTAGGTTTGCACGAATAAGCAGTGGCATAAAGTTTGTTTTTCGTGAGAAGTAGATGGTGCAAAGGAGTCTTTGCGTGACAAGAAAGTGGCGCAAACTTGATTTGCGCAAGTAACTAGTGTCGTAAGAGATTTGCGTGAGTCTTAGGTGGCGAGAACTTGACTTTGCGCGATGTGATGATGACGCAAAAGAATTTTCGCGTGAGAAGTAGATGGCGCAAAAGATAACCTTTTGAACTTTGCGTGAACTTTCCTGCACTTAGCAAAAATCAAGTGAAATAGTAAACTGAAGAATCTAGCGCAAAAGATATGATGAACTGGCGCAAAACTTAGATCTAGCACAAACTTGATAGAATCTCAGAAAAACTTCCAAATTTGATCACAAATACAAATTTAATGCAATTTTCTTACACAAATACGATCGAAAACATGTTTCTAACAAATTTAATCAACCAATTTTGATCAAAATCCGCAGAATCAACAAATTTGAAATCAAACAGAAAAATACGTTCGAACAGTTTAAAACTCGATAAAATTCAAAATTGAATATCAAACACAAGTTTTCGTGCAAATTGATGTGAAATAATGATGATTTGGAAATGAATACTAATCTAACAAACCAATTTACAAGCAAAAAATTTCAGAAAACAGATCGAATTTGATGAAAAATCCAAAAACAATATTTTCTTGAAAAATTCAAGAAAATCGATCAAAATTTCAGATTAATTAACAAATTCAGAGATCAAAACATGAATTTCACAGTTCTCTCAGATTTAGATCAGCTCTGATACCAATTGATAATCCTCAAAATCACTAAATCTTTAGAGAGAGAAAGTAGAGAGAGAGAGTTTGAAGCGTGAAAGTGTTCTTGATATTCGAATATGCATGTGTTCCTTACAAGACACAAAGACCCAAGGGACTTAAATACCCTTGGCTTATACAACAGATAAAAGCTAACAAAGCACAGTATAAGACCAATCCTATAAATACAATGATTACTATAAAATCAGACTTAACAGCCCAAAATCACTAAATCTTTAGAGAGAAAAAGTAGAGAGAGAGAGTTTGAAGTGTGAAAGAGTTCTTGAAATTCTAATATACGTGTGTTCCTTACAAGACACAAAGACCCAAGGGACTTAAATACCCTTGGCTTATACAACAGATAAAAGCTAACAAAGCACAGTATAAGACCAATCCTATAAATACAATGATTACTATAAAATCAGACTTAACAATCTCCCCCTTAGTAATCATTGGCGCTATGGTCTTCAAAATCATCTTTTAAATCAACACAGACCATCTAAGCGACTTTGCGAATAAGCTTTCTTGACTAAAAAAATTCTTCTCAACATCTTTCAGATTGTGTTGCGTTTGCTATCTTGATAAGACTGACCTGTTTGAAATAAGCTTGAAAGAACAATCGGTTCATCAGCTTGAGCTCTAGACGACACATTTCTTTCAAATGCACTTGAATCAATTGTAATGGTCGGAGCTTGAACGGCAAAAGAATAAGTAGCTGAGAGAGTATAGAATCTTGAGTGAATCTTGATCAGCAGATAACCGTTTGAACTGTTTGTCTCTTTAACTTCTCCTTAACTTCTCCCCCTCATGACCTTGATGATTTGAATCAACTTGGTCATGCAAATGTTGGAGACGAGACAGCTTAAGATCTGCAAAATCAGATTTAAGGAGAAAGAGGAAAGGTTTGCGCTACACATTGGTGGCGTAAACTTAGGTTTGCACTAGCAGTAGAAAGCGCAAAGTTAGTTTTGCGCTAGAAGCTGTTGGCGCAAATCTAAGTTTTGCTCTACCAACTGTTGGCAAAAATATGACTTGGAATCTGAAAAATTTTACCTGATAAGCTCTTTGACTCCCCCTACACAAATGCACTAAATATGACAATTCAAGTTAACATTCATATAGAGAATCAGATACTCCCCCTCAAAAACAGATATAATCTTTCAGAAAAATCTCCTTATTCACTCCCCCTTGAATAATGCACAAACCCATTAAAACAGATATATGAGAACACAAGAATTGAAACATCAAAGTAGAAAGAAAAATATACTGAATATGTATTTTGAAACAACTAAACATATAAAATTTTAAACACTAAATAAATTAAATTCTATTTAGTAAAATATCACAGATTAATCCATCAAATGAAATCAAATATATGTTGTTGGATAACGATACAAGTTTCATTGCATATCAAGTTAATACATGTTCAGTTTCAAAAACTTTCATCAATCTATTTAGTGTCCTAGCATGCGAACTTCGATTAGCTTCAAGAAAAAAATGCAATTCTAAAAATATAATAGAGAACTTTGCATGTACTCACACTAAGCCATCAAAATTTAAGATTTTCATAAATTTATAGGTTTATTGCAACTTAAACATATCACCAAGCATCAAGAGATGTGTGCTCAATGGCATCTTTTAGCATTGTGCACATTGGCATCTTCACATGAGTGTGCTCTTTGGCATCTTTTAAGCTTGTGCACATTGGCATATTTTTAATCAAAAAGTTTGGTAAGTAAAGAACATGCCGTAAACGTAACTTTCTATCTGACCCTATTGCAGGATTTGGGTCAGCCGCTCCCAGACCAGTTGGCCTTAGGGGACTAGGTGTCAAGCACCCCTTGGAACTTACTTTCCTAGATCAGAAAGGCTACATCGACAAATCCTAAACCCATTCATACCAGTAGAACATGACTTTCGATCTGGTTCTATTGCAGGATTTGGGTTCGATCACTCCCAGATCAATTGACTTTAGGGACCAGATGACAAGCATCCCACGGAAATTACTTTCCCAAACCAGAAAGGTCACAAGTATAAACTTTTAAACTTAGAGATTTCTGTATTTTATATATTTAATTTTCATCTCAATCAACTTGTTTTAGATTAGAAAGGCTACATCGACATATCCTAAACTCATTCATACCAATAGAAGATAATCCCCAAAATCACTAAATCTTTAGAGAGAGAAAGTAGAGAGAGAGTTTGAAGCGTGAAAGAGTTCTTGATATTCGAATATGCGTGTGTTCCTTACAAGACATAAAGACCCAAGGGACTTAAATACCCTTGGCTTATACAACAGATAAAAGCTAACAAAGCACAATATAAGACCAATCCTTTAATACAATGATTACTATAAAATCAGACTTAACACCCTCTATTCAATGAAGCACCATCGAAGCCCCCTTCTTCATCAACCAGATGCAACATCCCCTATTATTTATTGGTACCACCGAAGCATCTCCCTCTTGATCATCAAAACACCATCGAACATCAATGCCTTCTTATTCTTTATCGGAGCTCCCTCACCCTAGATCTGGGTTGAAGGTAAGGGAGTCATGGTCAAGGTTGTGTGTTCAAACCATGCAAATTAAACATCATGGAAGATCATAGGTCAGTGGAGGGCTCTGGGTTTGTTTCGGATTTGGTGTGAAGAACAATTGAACGATAAGCATATAAGCAACATTGTTTTGGATTTGGTCTAAAGAGGAATTGACTGATGTTGAAGATTTTCATATTTGTTTTGGATTGAATGATTTGAGTTTTGATTTTGAATGGGTTCTAGTTTTGTGAAATAGTTGTCGTCTAAACAATCGGCTCGGGCACCAGATCGTCTGTGTCTGGCCATTCTCTCTCGCCCTAAATAAAATCCATGCTTTGCTTTGGAATGAAGATGGATGAACAAGCACTTGAGCCTGGAACTGATGAAATTTTAGGTTTAGATCGAACGATTTGTAATGTTGAATGGGATTTAGTTTTTGATATCAGGGTTTGAATTAGGTTTGTTTTAGTTTTCGATTTAAATTTAGATTAGTTTCACTAGAGAAGAAGACCTGAGGTAGAGGGGTGGGTTACAAGGACGGACCTAGTGTATTACATATGGTGGAACGTGCCACCATATGATTTCTTCGGCGAAGGGTAAAAAATTTTAGGTTTGTTAAAGGTGCAACCGTATCGTTTTGGAATGTGCTACTGTTTTATTTTGGAAGCTGCAAGAAGAAGGTGCAATCGTACCTCTTAATCAACCAAAAAACCAGGGTCGTCCCTGACATTTTGGAGGCCCTATGCAAAATACCAAGTGTGGCCTTATAATATTTTGTTTCTCAATTATATTACTTATAATATAATGTTCCTAATTTTTTTCTATGTTTCATCTAATTACTTTCAACATTAGTAAAACTTGAGAAAACTATCTTTGTTACTATACTTGAAGTGATTTTCCATCACTTTGATATGTTAACGTCTATTTGATAATAAATCAATTAATAACAACTTTTTTTATTTAAACAAATTGCTTATAAATTTTTTATGGTTAAAATAATCCGATTAAAATTTTTTAAATTAGGTTATTTATAATTAAACATTCATCATTATTAATAACTAAAAATATATGTCGACAAAAAAAACTTTTTATTAGTTTGTCATTAAAATAAGACATTAACTTTGAAAATTAATAAAAAATCTTAAACGTAATAAACAAAAGATTCTTAAAAAGTAATAAACAAAATGTTAAAAATAATTATTAATTCTATAAAATAAATCAATGAAGGAATTAAAAAAATATTAACTCTTCAAATTCAAGAATAAAAAGTCTTAGAGGCTGATAAACATTAGAAGAAAATTGAAGAGTAAAATAAATTATATTAAATAGTTAACAAATGTCAAACTTACTATATATATATATATATATATATATATATGGATGGAGACGAGTCAACCGTTTGTTGATTCGATCTCCAACGTTTAAATTAATATGAGATGAGATCTAGACCGTTCAAATTCATTTTACATCAATGTATCAAGTATCGGCTCTCCTTTAACCTATCCACTCTTATTCACTCAGACCACTTAGCCCTGATTTATCTGATTATCTCACAGCACGACTTTCTTTGCCTTCAACCTCCATGTCCTCCACGTTCAAGGAGTCTCAACTCCCTAATTTCTCTCAGACGAATGCAGGTCTCTCTCTCTCTCTGGCTTCAACCTCCAATCCTCCATGTTTATGGAGTTTCAACTTCCCCTAAAAATAAATGGAGTTTTGCACTTTGTGTTTTTCAGACCCATCAAATGATATTAGAGGAAAATCTATACAGGGAGGCAGTATCATTTTGTTCCAATTCCCACCTGCAATGATATTCAAGCACCTAATCCCATGCCATTCTCCATTTCCAATCTATGTATTATCTCCCTCAAATGATCGGCCACCGCCAAATTCACTAGCGAAATCTCAAACTCTCACAGGAACTAGAAGCCTAGAGGTTTTGGTTGGGTGCAGTTTAAAACCCTAGAAGTCCCTTTCTCGACAGAGGCGATTCTACAAACCCATACCTCAACCCAACTCTCGGTCGTTATCAGTCGCGCTTCCGACGGTGATATTTTTCCCGTTGAAATCTCACGCTCTTACATTCTTCTCCCCGCTAAAATATCACGCTTTGACAATCTTTCGCCCGATTGATTTTGCGTATTTTTTGGATTAGGATTACGATTATTCAAACAAAATGGAGGAAACCTGCATTTCTTCCTTTCTCCATCTCTAATTTGAGATTTAGAGTTTTTCCCTAATTATCTTGGATGCCTGTTGAGGTAACCCTAAAATCAAAATCCAATCCCAGAGTTTCTTCACATAATTTTTCTGTTTGATTTTCTTTTCATCATTAATGTTGAAGGCAATGGTGGTTATGTAATCGATCCCAACAGTAGTAGGTAAGCCGGTCTCAGAGTTCGAAATTCTGCAATATTTTGTTATGCTTCAACGATCTAATGGTAGTTTTCTGAAGCCGTGGTTACAGTGAAGAAGTGAGGATGAGTAATAGTAGATTGTTGATTGGTGTATTATCACCCTGATTGGTGGATCATTATTTATTCGATTCTTGTACAATTTTGATCATTTGAATTGTTGATTTGTAATTTATTTGAGTTAAGTTAATTTAGATTTTTGCATAAATGTTGGACTAAATGGTTTGTTGTAACTATCAATTTTTCATGAATGAATGACTTAATAGGCATGACCACAATTATTGGGGGTTGCGTACAAAAGACAAGCAAAACAAGAGGTAAGAATGTAGCAAAGGCACAAAAAGAAGTCGAGCTTGATGAATTGAAAAAAGGTCACATGTTGAGGAACTCTTGTGAAACAACAAGGGTAACTATTTCAATATATATTTTGGTCAAATTTTGAAAATTTAGTTTGCATTTTAGACATTAATTATTGATTTATCATTTCAGGTAGGTACTGATTACTGAAAATAGTCAAGGAATCAACAATAAAGATTTTAATACTTTTGAGGATGTGAAAACAGAAGCACCCATGTGATCAGGACACTTTGTCGAGCCGCATGAGTTCAAGAGACACGGTTCGCGAGGATGGTACCATTATTCTTTTGAAGAAAGAGCTAGAGACTACCCTTGGGAGTCTTTTTGGAGTGAAAACTGAGTTGAACAGACTACATCCTGAGAAAGAAGTGGTTCTGCTTTCTGAGAAGCAGAGCCAAAGTATTGAAGTCCTTGTGCCACAGGTTCTAACATTACAATCTGTTGATAATTTTGAAAAACAAATTGGAGCAGCAATGGTTGCTTTGAACCACAAGATTCAAACTGTAGAAGAATTTCTGCTTTGAAAAAAGAAAGGTATGCATCTCCTCTATGATATTGACATTAAAATTTATTTCCTCCAAGAAATTTCACCACAATCTGGAAAATGGAAATCTATACCCCATTTTAAGGGATATGGCACATTAAATTGTCTATTAAAATTGATGAAATTGATTTGGGTTCAAAAGACTTCTTTATCTGTCGTTGTTGAAAGGTACTTTAGATATCTGATAAATAGTCAAAACATATTACAAACCGTGTCGTTAATTATCGCAATTTTCATTGGGTGGATTGAATTATCATTCATACAACTTATTATGTATCTGATCTAATCCATTTTGATACAATTGTTGGGGATTCAATATATTCACTGCACCAACATTCTAAAGTATATTTGTCATATCTACAACATATATAAATTTGACAAAAAAAACTGTTTTACTTCAAGACAACTATAAGCTTACATAATACAAACAAACCTGAGCAGACTTTTACAACTGGAATCACGTGAAGCTTCAATATTGCAACATGATCTTTTGTTGGGATTCTACATTTGACAATGGGGTGCGTATTTATGATACAACGGTTTATGTTTACCATTTCTTCATGGCATTTATTTCTTATCATCAAGAAAAACAATTTAAAATTGGGAAACAATCATCGAAGATCTTCTACCAAAAGGCTTGTGGCAGGCTAACAAGGTATAATGCAAAGCATACTTTAATAACAGTTCTACAACTCCAAAAAAACAATTAAACCTTGATTTTAATGAGCTTATAGTACCACTTTCTTGTGTTCACTTCAATTTTCCAGGATTTTCTTTCCGGGTGTTCGGCTGGTGGTTTGGCATCTTACTTGCATTGCAACAGCTTCATCAGTTATCTAACAGATACTACAACCGTGAACCTTTGACCTCTTTGGAGGTTGGGCTCTACCGGTAATCTATATACCGCTGGTGAATAGTCCTTTGGAAAAGGTTCTAAAATTCTTAGGAGTTAATTAATCTTTTTTATATTCGATTGCAGATGAGACATAACCATGAACCACACTCAGGGAACTTTCTTTCAGAGAACCATTTTCTTTTAGAGAACCATACAGGTACACCAGCAACGATTTCTATATAACAATATTTTGCATTTATCTATTCGAGATATGGACAGAGAATATAATGGTTTTATAAATGGGCTCCTTTTTAGGGGAACCCTTTTGTTGACATACTATTGCCTGCCTTTAACTTCTAACTTCAGAGTCTTAATGAAATCAAAAGAGCATTTGAACTCATCTGGAAGATTGAGTTGTGCAAAGTCTGAAAAAGAAAATCTGTCCTGGTAAGCTATGTTGTGGATGCAGTAGGCAACTTGTACACATTAATATTAAGTAAAAATTGGGGGACTTTTTTTTTGTTACTTTGGTGACTCCTAACTTTAATACAAGCTCTTTTTTTTTGTTTTAATTGGGAAATGTTCTAGGTTATTGACATAATACGCAAGAAGATCTTTTTACAGTGCTTATCTGTCAAGAAATTCAGGTAACATTCAAAACAGTTGATTTGTAGTGAATCCAAGATTTTGATCATCAATCAACCACTAAGGGGTCGTTTACCCAACACTTACTCAGTAAACGCCGACTTACCGACTTACCATTTTGACATGCTTTGACCTGTTTTCGTTAGTACCATTTACTTTTATCTTGTCCACTTCAAATATAGACACAACAATTATGCAACACATTAGTATTTCTACTTGTGTGACAAAGTCTAAACTCTAAAGTTGCTTCCATGAAAGTCTATAAAATTTGAGCGTGTCATTTCTCCATGAATTTGTTTTGAATCATAGTTTATGGGTTCATATGAAGTTGGGCAGATTGATTAATTAGTCACATACTTTCATCACACACAGAGTTGAAAGTTGTCTTATAATCATGTTAATTAGTCATCTTATCACTGAGTTTTTTAGACTATTTTCGATCTTGAGATTTTCTTTCTCCAAATTGATTCATACTGAACAAGCCCTGCCACTTCATTCATAAACGCAGTAATTCATGTAGCATCAGGAATCTTGGTTCTAGATGAAGTTGCCCCGGTTGATTCCACTGACTTCTCTGAAGATGGTGTAAATTCTGATTTCTGTAGTGCAGCCTTAAGAGAAAGAGCCTTAGATAAGGATAAGGCAACACTAAAAGAAAGACAAGGACGTCATACATATCTTGGTTAGGCCTATTGATTGTGAGTAATTTGTGGATAATCAAATTCAATGAGAAGTTTATGATCGGAGATAATTATGTTCATCATTAGTCAATTACCAATGTGACATAGAGGGAATGTACTTTTTGTCGCTATGCTCAAAATACTCTTTTCCTTTTCTTATTCTAATTGTGTTGTTCTATCTTTTAAAACCTTTTTCGATCTCATAATCATAAAGTTTACGGTACAATTATGATTGGTAATAAATTTAGTAAAGTTTTATAAGTAATTCTAACCAAAGTTTGTATGCATGATTTCTATTTAAGTATGCTAATTCGATTAATTTTAGGTTATATCCAAGGAAATGCAATTAAGAAAGATTATTTTTCATGTATAATATAATAATACTTGTGATCTTTTGAAGTGCCTTAATAGAATTCTATTTTTGGTTTTGGGATCCAAAAAGTTTGAATTGTGCAAAATGGATGAATTGTAGGCTTGGTTGTAACCTTTTAGAAGGAGGTATGGATTATGATTATGATGTGTTGAGATTTTTTTGGAAGTACATCTAATTTAGTTGATGAAAGCTCTATCTTGGAAACATAATAAGAGTTCGATATTTACATTACAATTTCACACTGCAATTGTTAGAAAACATGGACTTCCTTGGATCCTAGGACGAACAAATACAACTTTACCAAATGCAACCAAAGATAAAGTTGAAAAAGAGAAAGGATGTCCAGGAATAATCATCAAAAATAGAGTTTTGAATATGAACCCGAAGATGAAAAAGTTTTCTAAAAACCAAAACAAATCTCTTTAATAAGTGAAATTTTTTAAAAGGAATAAAATATATATTCATAGGTTTAGGTATCTTTTAAGTAATTTAATTTTAGAAAAAGAAAAATAAAAAAGATTAAGACAAGCAAAGAAATGTTGGAATGTGTATAGAAACCTTACCGACAAAGAAAACAATGAGGGTAGAAGATAGATTTCATCATCATCTTCAATCACCATTCACCAAACAAATACACTCACCAAAAACAATCATCATGAAATGTCCTCGAGTAATCACTCCTATAAAGCAACAATCAAAACCCTCCATTCTTCCTACCTTAAATTTACCCCCTCTTTCTTCCAACCCACCACCCTACCACCACCCTTATCGCTACCATGAACCATTGTCTCTATCTCCTATTCATCTTCTTCCTTTGTTTACCACTTCGTTTTGGTACCATGCAATGAATGTACTATTTGATTGTGGATTTCTTATAGATGATTTATTTTCATGTTGATTATAACATATATTTTGGATTTTATTTTGTAAACAAGTTGCAAAAAAGAAAACAAAATGTTAATGTCTACATTGTTCTTTTAAATCTAAGAGCAACAAATGTTATCGCATTGAGAATTCCATTATCTAACAATTCCGAACATATCGTCATTGACTTTATATACCATATAAAACCATGAAATTAACATCGTGAGTGGCAGAAAATAGTAGACATGAATTTGAAAAAAAAAAGATTATTAGAAAATAGAATAACATAATTTACACATGAATTTAGATTAAAGTCATGTCATGTACCCGACCAACGGGTATAACACTAGTTAAATAGACTTCAGACTTTATTTTCATTTATAAAAATTAAGAATTAATGTTGAGAGCACTAAAAGATTTGATTTAGGGTTCTTTTGTATGCCACGGAGAAGCATATCCACCTAGCCAGCAAGTCTTTTAGTTTAGTATTCATGAATTAAATTTTTATAATGAAATTCACTTATGTATTAAAATGTAAAAAAATATCCCGAGGGCCCTGCCGATAGGGGTGTTATTCGGTCTTTTAAATCGGTTTTCGGTTTATTCGGTTTGGGTTAATCGGTTTTCAAGGTTTTTAAAAACTAACCGATAACCAAACCAAATAAGGTTCGGTTTAATCGGTTTCGGGTTATTCGGTTCGGTAACCGGTTAAACCAAATAATAATTTATATTTTTTTGTTAGACATTTGTTCAAATAATGTTTTCAAATCAAGTGTCTCTTGCTTAATATATATAATTGTATCATACATTCATATTGAATAATTGACTTATATTAAGTAAAATACACCATCTATCAAAATCTATTTCTACCATATGACATTATTTTTTTTCATGCGACGATTTAATTTAAGCATAAAATGTTATCTAATGAAAAAGCATTATCTACTCTCAATAAAAAAAATTATATATCAATAAAATATGTAAAATAATAATAGTATAACATGCCTTAGGTTATTTTTTATAAACATGCAATATATAAAATATTAGTAGGATGTATTATTTGGGTTATTCGGTTTAACCGAATTAGGAAATAATTAACCGAAAACCGAACCGAATAAGGATCCTTATTCGGTTAACCGAACCGTTTAACCTAAAAACCGAATAACCCGAAACCATTTAACACAAATTTCATTCGGTTCGGGTGGGTTATTCGGTTTCGGTTATTTTTGACACCCCTACCTGCCGATCGGAGGCCCTGTGCGGTAGCACCACTCCGCACACCCTTATGCACGGCCCTGCAAAAAACCAAAAAAACTATTGAAATCAACCAAAAAAACTATTGAAATCAACCAAAAAAAACGAAAAAATCCTCGAAAACGAAAAAAAAATACTTAAAAATCCGTCAAAATCAAGCAAAAACGTTTAAAAATCCCTCGAAATGGTCGAATTAGGCTAAAATACATCAGACAATATTGAACGTCGGTAAAAATAAGAAGACACGTCGATAAAAAATCGTGCTTTTGTAATTATTTTTTGTCTATATTAAATGGTGACACCGTATGAAAAAATTTATGGATCCATCCCTGGTGGGTTATCACCAATTGATGAAACAATATAGAAAAAAGAGTAAAAATACCAAATGACCCTTGAGTTAACAAATTTTTTCAACGGTTATTAGTCATAGAGACAAAAAAGTGTAACAAAGAGGCAACTACGTTGACAGAAAATGTAATTATTTCAAAATAGTAAGATTTAATAATGAATGACAAGTGCAATAACCACAAGTCTATTTCACTCTACTTTATATTTGAAATCTTTTTAAATGCCTATCTTGTAAAAATAATGATGAATGTTGTAAATATATGAATTTTTGCCTGGTTATTCATCTAGGGATCTTAATGGATGAATTTGTTGGAAAATTTAGTAAAAATATGGGTTTTTACTAACTTTGGACACAATTAAATACATACATATGTATTGTATATATCTAACTCTTTGTGGGTTTATGTTCTCCTATATGAAAGCTTTGAAACGATATATTATGTGTCTAAAACGGAATATGTGTGAATGAGATATTGATGCTCAAAATTGAGTGTTTGGGATGAAAATTGGCAAAACCAAATGTGTGTGGGAACTTGTCCCACATAGGAAGGAGGACCAAATTTTATGAGGTTTATAACCTTAGATGTGGAAGGAGCTTACAAGCTCTTTGTTTGGTTTTACTCCATCACCTACCCGCGCGCAGGGGGGGTGCCGATTGAGACTTTCGTAGGCTAAAATCGGCGAACTTGTGTGTGGGCGCGACCTGCGGACACGAATGCAGCTCCGAAATCTTGTGCTTGCGCAACTTGGAGGACGATAAACAGTGAACCACGTGAGTTTACCCGCGTGGCAAGTCGCGACGCACACTGTTACTGATCCGGTTTGTAACTCCTGAAATATTCATTCATGTAGAAGATTAATATGATAATTAAAATTCATTTTAATTATTGATTAATTTCATATTAAGTTGTCGGTTTCATTATCGAGTATATAAAGGGAGTCCAGGTTCATTCCTCACGAGACGAAACATGAGACCCGATATACCGAACGATACATATTCTCTCTAATCCTCTCTGCATACGGTTTCTCTCCAGCGATTTTCCAGGCAAAGTGGTAATATCCGGCAGTACACACTGCTTACGCTGTTGTACCCTGGGAACAGACGGCGAATCTGTTTAAGGGAATCGTGTTCAACACAAGCCTCAGCATCGTTTGAATCGATATACGGTTTATTCGTTTTAATTCTTTTAGTCGATTCCCTTATATCCGTTATCTAATCATTTTGTTGATTACATTTGATTATTACTTTCGTTGTAATATTTATATGTATTATTGAAATACATATATTGAAGAAATTTACTAACAATCTTAAACAAATTTTTACGTATCGGGTTTGTATCCATATTTTGGTTTTCTGTTTTTTAAACAAATTAATTCCTGTGGTATCATATTCTGTTTTGTGTAAATAGATTATTTTTGTGGTACTAATTGTACACGTAAATTGAATCGAGTTTAGCTCGATTCAATTGGTTGTCTGTTTTGTGTAAACAGACTTTATATTGAATTTATTTCGATTTGTGGCGAATCAAGTTTTGTCTCGATTTAAGGGTATAAACGAATTGATAATCGAGTTTGTTTCGATTAATTCGTTTTATGTAAAAAAGAATTTCTATCGACTATTGGTTCGATTTAATTCTTTTTATGTTTTGTGTAAACATATTCCAAATCGTATGTGTTGATTTAAATAATTATTGTTTGTAACCAGTTTATAAAATCGAGTTTGTTTCGATTTTTGTAGAGAAAGATTCTAAATCGATATTGTTTCGATTTTGTTAAAAAGAATCTAAAATCGAATTTGTCTCGATTTTGTTCCGATTTTGTGGAAACGGAATATAAAATCGAGTTTATTTCGATTTTGTGGAAAAAGGTTATAAATCGAATTTATTTCGATTTTGTGTTTACAAATTCTAAAAGCGAATTTGTTCTGATTTAAACCCTTTCTTCCTGTTTGTATAAAAGCGACTATCAATCAAGTTTGTGTTTGATTTGATTCTTTTTCCTGTAATACGTAAACAGATTGATATTGTAGTACTAAAACATTCACGGGAATTTGTTTTCCACAAATGGGGAACGAGTACATGGTGGGAATGATCACGGATCTCACGTCCATGGACTCGGAAGTGAATGTGATTGGTGCAAGCTCTAGAGAATGGTGGATTGATACCGGAGCGACCTGTCATGTGTGTCACGACAAGAGAAACTTCAACACTTACAAGGATGTTGAGGTTGGGCAAAAGCTCTTTATGGGAAATGCCGCCACTGCCAATGTCAAGGGTATTGGAGACGTCATTTTGAAGATGACTTCTCGAAAAGAACTTAAGCTTAAGGATGTTTTGTACGTCCCGGAACTTCGAAAGAACCTCGTTTCGGGTTGGTTGTTAAACAAGTTTGGTTTCAAACTAGTGTTTGAGTCGGACGAATTTGTTTTGTCCAAGAATGGTATGTATGTGGGAATGGGATATGCCTTAGATGGCATGTTCAACCTAAATGTAACCGTTATCAATGGAATGAATAAAACTGGTACTAGTTTTGTTTATTTGCTTGAGTTTTCAAATGTTTGGCATGGCCGTTTAGGACATGTAAACTTTAATTCCATTCAACGATTAATTAAATTAAATTACATACCTAAATTTGATATTGACTCGAATCACAAGTGTCCCACATGTGTAGAATCCAAACTTACTAGAACATCTTTCAAATCGATTGAAAGAAAAACCAAAACCATTGATTTAATTCACACTGATGTGTGTAATTTAAAATTGATTCCTACTAGAGGTGGGAACAAATACTTCATCACGTTTATCGATGATAGTACGAAATATTGCTATGTGTATTTACTTAAGAGTAAAGATGAAGCAATAGACAAGTTTGTCTTGTATAAAAATGAAGTTGAGAATCAACTTAACAAGAAAATCAAGGTGGTTAGAAGTGATAGGGGAGGTGAATATGTTTCACCGTTTGCTGAATTTTGTTCTAAAAATGGAATTCGACATGAATTCACAACACCCTACTTACCTCAGCAAAACGGTATGGCTGAAAGAAAGAATCCCACCTTGAAAGAAATGGTGAACGTCATGTTGATAAGTTCTAGCCTAAGTCAGAACATGTGGGGGGAAGCTATTTTGTCGGCTAATTATCTTTTAAATAAGATACCCCGCAAGAAAAAAGATGAGACCCCGTATGAACTTTGGATGGGTAGAAAACCATCTTACAAGTACTTACGAGTGTGAGGGTGCCTAGCTAAAGTGGTTGTACCTCCTCCTAAGGTACAAAAGTTAGGACCTAAAACAGTGGATTGTGTATTCATTGCATATGCACAAAATAGTAGTGCTTATCGGTTTCTTGTGTATAAATCTAAAAATCCCGAGATACACAAGAATACAATTATGGAGTCAAGAAATGCTTCATTCTTTGAAGACGTGTTTCCTTGTTTAAACAAGGAAGATCAAGCGTCATCTTCTAAAGGTAAAGAAATTGTTCAAGAGGATGAGCAAATTCTATCTGATGAAGAAGATGTGGAACCTAGAAGAAGTAAACGAGCTCGGGTTGAAAAATCGTTTGGTCCCGATTTTATCACCTACGTGGTGGAAAGTGAACCTAAAACCTATCGTGAGGCGTTCACGTCTTCGGAAGGACCTCAATGGAAAGAAGCCATCAATAGTGAGATAGAATCTATCTTACAAAACCATACATGGGAACTAGTGGACCTACCACCGGGTTGTAAGCCACTAGGTTACCGTTGGATCTTTAAAAGAAAGATGAAAGCTGATGGCAATATTGACAAATACAAGGCAAGATTAGTTATCAAAGGATATAGACAAAAGGAAGGTCTAGATTATTTTGATACTTATTCGCCGGTGACAAGAATAACATCCATTAGATTGGTGTTAGCAATTGTAGCCACTAGAAATCTGCAAATTCACCAAATGGATGTAAAAACTGCTTTTCTAAACGAAGATTTAGAAGAAGAAATCTATATGGAGCATCCCGAGGGATTTGTTGCCCCGGGACAAGAGAACAAGGTTTGTAAACTTATTAAATCCTTGTATGGCCTAAAGCAAGCTCCAAAGCAATGGCATCAAAAGTTTGATCAAGCCATGTTAGAAAGCGGTTTAAGATAAATGAGTGTGATAAATGTGTTTACATGAAATACACCACTCATGGATATGTCATCTTGTGTTTATATGTTGATGATATGCTTATCATTGGCAGCGATGACAAAATGATAAAGTTCACAAAAGATATGTTAAAATCTAAATTTGACATGAAAGATTTGGGTTTAGCGGATGTGATTCTTGGGATAAAAATCACAAGAACCCAAAATGGTATGGTGTTAAATCAAACACATTATGTGGACAAGATTCTTGAGAAATTCAATGAAGGAGATACTAGTATAGCTAGAACTCCAATTGATACTAGTCAACATCTATCTAAGAATAGAGGGGAAGGTGTTGAACAAGTAGAATACTCAAGAATAATTGGCAGTTTGATGTATCTTATGAGTTGTACTAGACCTGACTTCGCATATGCAGTGAGCAGGCTAAGTAGGTATACTAGTAATCCCAGTTTAGAACACTGGAAGAGTATTACTAGATTGTTAAGATATCTAAGATACACACGTGAATATGGACTGCATCATGGAAAATATCCAATGGTAATCGAAGGTTACAGTGATGCAAATTGGATATATGATATTAAGGATTCCAGATCAACAAGTGGATATGTGTTTACACTTGGAGGTGCGGCTATATCTTGGAAACCGTCCAAGTAAACTGTTATAGCGAGATCCACGATGGAATCTGAATTTATTGGCTTGGATAAATGTGGTGAAGAGGCAAAATGGCTATGTCAGTTCATGGAAGATATTCCCAAATGGCCTAAGCCGGTAACGGCCATATGTATACATTGTGATAGCCAATCGGCGATTGGTAGAGCTCAAAGTACAATGTATAATGGGAAATCTAGACATATTAGACGTAGACATAATACGATTCGACAATTACTCTCTACTAGAGTTATCACGATTGACTATGTGAAGTCAAAGGATAACATTGCGGATCCGCTTACAAAAGGCCTAAGTAGAGATTTGGTATATAAGTCGTCGAAAGGAATGGGACTAAAGGCCTTGAATGAGTAATTCATGCAAAGGAAACCTTACCCAGAAGACTGGAAATCCCAAGATCTGGGTTCTAAAGGACAACCTAGTTGTATGAATAATAGAGGTCACTGTGGGGGAGTTAATAAACTTCCTATTCCAATTCTGGAATAAGTGAAAATGAGGCTAAGTGTATAGCTTTTAATGATCATAGAAGATCACCTATGTGAGAGAGAAGTGGGGTCGCTTCGAAGGGAATTATGGGGGCTCAATTCCTATCAGCTCTCGCTAAACCAGGCTAGTGTTCATGACCATAACGAACACGACTATGAGGATATGACCTTGTTAGGAAGACTTTTGTGTGAAATGTATTATCGCCTACATAAATGACAGTTCAGTTCAAGGACATCGAGTCTACTGACAGCTAGGAGGCTAAGTGTTTTTCACAAAGGAAGGTTCAAAGGATAACACCTACCTATTCTATGCAAGATTCGACCATTGGAAATTTCGTAGGGAAATTTTCGTATGCAAAGATCGATCTCCATTCATGTGGGGGATTGTTGGAAACTTTAGTAAAAATATGGGTTTTTACTAACTTTGGACACAATTAAATACATGTATATGTATTGTATATATCTAACTCTTCGTGGGTTTATGTTCTCCTATATGAGAGCTTCGAAACGATATATTATGTGTCTAAAACGGAATATGTATGAATGAGATATCGATGCTCAAAGTTGAGTGTTTGGGATGAAAATTGGCAAAACCAAGTATGTATGGGAACTTGTCCCACATAGGAAGGAGGACCAAATTTTATGAGGTTTATAACCTTAGATGTGGAAGGAGCTTACAAGCTCTTTGTTTGGTTTTACTCCATCACCTACCCGCGCAGAGGGGTGCCGATTGAAACTTTCGTAGGATAAAATCGGCGAACTTGTGTGTGGGTGTGACCTGCGGACACGAATGCAGCTTCGAAATCTTGTGCTTGCGCAGCTTGGTTTTTGCGAAAATTTTGTTTTGAACCAGTGTATTTCACGAGTTAGGTCACGGATTTACCCGCGCCATAAGTCGCGCCAGGTTCTGTACAAAGACGATAAACAGTGAACCACGCGTGGCAAGTCGCGACGCGCACTGTTACTGATCCGGTTTGTAACTCCTGAAATACTCATTCATGTAGAAGATTAATATGATTAATGATAATTAAAATTCATTTTAATTATTGATTAATTTCATATTAAGTTGTCGGTTTCAATATCGAGTATATAAAGGGAGTCCGGGTTCATTCCTCACGAGACGAAACACGAGACCCGATATACCGAACGATACATATTCTCTCTAATCCTCTCTGCATACGGTTTCTCTCCAGCGATTTTCCAGGCAAAATGGTAATATCCGGCAGTACATACTGCTTATGCTGTTGTACCCTGGGAACAGACGGCGAATCTGTTTAAGGGAATCGTGTTCAACACGAGCCTCAGCATCGTTTGAATCGATATACGGTTTATTCGTTTTAATTCTTTTAGTCGATTCCCTTATATCCGTTATCTAATCATATTGTTGATTACATTTTATTATTACTTTCGTTGTAATATTTATATGTATTATTGAAATACATATATTGAAGAAATTTACTAACAGAATTATAGAGACACAATATTACTCAATTGTTAATATTACTTTGTAACTATGTAATTAGATATAAAAATTAATTTTATGTCTAACGTTTACAACAAAGAATGTCATTACAATGCAATATAAAGTATAAACTATCGCTTAGTATCTTATTCTTCATTTTTTTAAATATTAACAATTTTTATTTGAATTGTTTAGTAGGTGATATTGTAAAGTAATTACACTGCATATTTGGGTCCCATCATTTACCGTATGAAAACCCAATCTGACAAAGAACCAATCTCTTTGTTATGCGGTTAGAAAGACGAATACGACAAAACCAATTTGTAACGAACGGTTGAAGAAGCTCTAATCTATATCTCCTTCATGTTGTAGCCCAGTGGTAAGGTAACATCCTGGGGGTCAGTGGATGGTATCCCTGACTACCCAGGTTCGAACCCCGTGGTGAGCATCCTGTAACATCCATGATCATGGGTCTGCCACATAGTGGTACCCTTAATTGAGCTGGGTCGTGATCGACGGGGATTAGTCGGGTGACACCCTTAAGTGGGAGCCCGGATACCCCGGGAACGTGTGCGTGTGTTAACTTGCCGTTAAAAAAAAAAGAATCATGATATATTTGTAATGAAAGCTAAGAAATCATGGTTTAAAAATCAATTATCGGATAATAATTGAGTTTTTCTAAAAAAAAATACAAACGGGCAAATCTATTGTTTTGGGTATTAAAATTTCATGATAAAGTTAAATAAATGATAAATTGTATCAATTTACTGTCCTTTTCAATTTTTAAAAACTAACTTTTAAGATCATCATTTTAATATATACTAAAATTGTACTCGCGCAATGCGGTGAGATACATCATGATTTTAATGTTTTCTTTTATTTTTTGTCGATTTATGGTATGATTTTGGATGTTTTAAGAGAGTGATAATAATTTTTTTTATAAAGTTGTTTAATTTAAGCTTAATAATATAATGTTTTTTATATAAGGGGAGTTAAAGTGGTTAGAGATAAGAAGAATTGAAAGTTAATAAATAACATTAAATATAGTACATAAAGTTTTAATGGTTGTTTTTAAGAGATTTTAATTAATTAACATTAAATAATGATACATTAAGCTTTATTAATTGTTGTTTATACGTGTTTTATAATATAATATAGAAGTTTAATAATAATGTAATTTATTTTAAATATAATAATATAATGTTTATTAAAATAAACATTAAATATTCTGTTAGATTTTCCTAATTATATTTTAGATTTTTTATATTTAAAATTTGATTTTTATTTTTTATTTAATTATGTACGAGAGTGATTTTAGGGGATTAAAATGGGGAGTGATTTTAGGAGAGTTAAAATGGTTAAAGATAATGATTGAAAGTTAATAAATAACATTAAATGTAGTACATAAAACTTTAATGATTGTTTTTAAGAGATTTTAAATAATTATCATTAAATAACGATACATAATGCTTTAACAATTGTTTTTAAAAGTTTTTTATCCATGCTTTATAATAGAGTATAGATAATGAGACATTCCTAACAAAAATATTTCATAAGTTATTCCAAGAATTAACTTTTTATTTACAAATGTATAATACATATGTTGTTTGGTATTTACAAAATTATGAAATATTCTTTTAACTTGTCGAAAGAACATAATATGTTTTTTTAAATGCATTAAACACGTAAGAGTATCTCCAACAGTTATGCTATAATTTTTCTAAAATAAAGTATAAAAAGTTAAAATATCTAAAAGAAATTGCATCCAACTCCAACAACTACTCTATTTTAGCAATTCTATCATCAATTATATTATTAAAATATTTAATACATTTAATATAATATTATTTCTCTCTCCTAAACACACAACTTCAATTTCTCCTATTGGTGGAAAGAATAAAATATTATTTCTCTCTCTTAGAAATAGAGTTTTAGAGATTTCTCCAAATTTAAAGATTTTTATCTTCTCTATCTTCTTTTTTCTATTTTAGCAAATGATTTAGCATAGCTGTTGAAGCAACAAAATTATTACAATATTATATTTTTTTAGTTTAGCATATCTATTGGAGATTCTCTAATAAATCAGTTTTAAACAAATCTTGAAATTAGAAATTAGAGCAAATTAAATTTGTTTTAATATAATTTATGAACTTATTTTATTTATTTGTTAAAAGAATAAGGGAAAAAGATAGAATGACCGTCGGAAATGTAGATGTAATGATTGTGTTTCCATGATTATGGAATGATAGGCGGTTTTGTTGTTCATATATGATGATGCTAATTTGGCATTTCAAAAAGCCTACTCATTGACTCAATTATCAATTATTTACTCATTCCATTCAATCATTTCTGTTTTTAGATAATCATACAAAATATAAGAGTAAACCATGATTCTCATCCCTATAGTTTGATGGTTATAACGATTTTTGTTTTTGATCTTTAAAAAACTACTTTTTTTCATGTCTATGATTTGCAATTCATTTCTCTTTTCGTCTATCTAACTAATTTTGTTAAAAAAATCTATTAAGACAAGGACTTTTTTGTCAATTTACCTTTTATTTATTTTATCTATTATTTTTATTGAAGAAATTTCATTCTACACGTATACAACCACTTTATGCACCATGACCCACTCACCAACCAACCTTTTTCGCGAAGACATTTCTTGTGTAACCTTGAAGATCAGACCTCCTCCGCCAGTGCATAAGCTGATCACCACCATCAGTATTGTCGTCATGCTCTGTGTTACGGCGGGAGCTACATGATGCAAATGACATACAATCATCCAATTGCCCCCTCATTAAGTCCTGAAATCCCTCTGGAAATTGAAACCACTAATCTCGAAATCGAAATCCAAACAGGCATCAGGCTTCTGTGGTAGTTGCTGGTAAACATCGAACATCTTCGCACTAACCTTACACCCCCAAAACCCAACACTAGCCCAACTTGAATCTACCACCAAACACGTCAAAACACAAATTTGACCATTTTTCTATGCAAAACCAAAAGTATATTGGATAGAACTTAACCTAAATTGAGACAAAAAAACTCGTTCAATTTACGAAAAATAGTACCACGTGATAAAAATCAATATTACCTGATCAGACATACGATCAAAACCGTAGTTTGTATCCTCAAGGATTCAATTGAACATGAATATCAAACAAGTCGAATCGAGATCCATCAGAAGCAATGGAGGAAAAGAATTCAGAAGCGAATAATAGCAACAAAATCAAATCTGCCTCTGAAGCTTTGTACCCTGTTTCAATACAATGGTAAAAAGAAAACCCTAATTGTTTTTTGCCATACAAGCAAAAAAAGAAACAGAAAGCAAATTGAGGAATCAATGAAGAGGAAGTTGTGACAAAAGAGCAAAGCAAAGGAGTGTATGTAAGATCGGTGGGTATGGTTTGTCTAGAGGAGGAAGAAGAATATAATGATTGGTGCTCGATGGATGAACAAATAGGTATAAGAAGAAGGGTGGTGAAGGCGACGTTGGCTGGAGTGAGTGGGGCCGGAGGGATAAGGGAAGAAACGAAGCGGTGCCGCAGGGAAAAGGTAAGAGACGTCGATAATGAGGCTGTAATCACATATATATAATATAAAAAAAAGAAAAATTAAATAAAAGGGTAAATGACGAGAAACCCCTTAATTTAACGATTTTTTTTAACAAAGTTAGTCAGAAGGACGAAAAGGGAAACAAATTACAAACCACAGGGACAAAAAAAATAGTTTTTAAAGAATAGGGACGAAAATCGTTATAACCATCAAACCATAGGGACGAAAATCGTAGTTTACTCAAAATATAATTTCTTTATAATATTTTATGTACTCAGAAATATTTAATTTTGATTAAATTTCGCAAGTTTTTGTTTTGTTATCGTACTTTAGTCCTCATCATATCGAGTTTCGTTAGTGGTATAATTGGAGGTTCGTCTGACTGTTAATTTCTAGTTTTTTAAAATTAGTCTAGTGTGAAAGTTATTCCAAATAGTAACACTTATCCAAAAAGTCTACATAGGTCTAATCTTTTCTAGACTTTTCAGTATTTTATGTATATTTTATAAAAAACTTGCCCGTAAATTAAAAATAACAAACGAAAATAGCCTAATAAATTCAAAATTCATACAATTCAAAATACAATGTCGGAGATGCATAATCTAACTAGGGGGAGGATCAAGAGGGCCGGGAGGGGGGGGGGGGGGAGAATATATCTCTATTGCCGCATAAAAGCTGGAAACTACTGCGACAAAGTGACATACTCAGCTAACTGGACAACCTGTCTGTCCTGTTGGGCCTCCAGATCTGTGTACACTTCTATTCAGTCTACAACTGGGCCAGATAGCGCTCCTCTTACAGTGTCACCTCATTTGCCTCTTACTCTATCATTGCCATTTTCTCTGTCAATTTAGCTACCTGTAAATATTCAATATGTGACAAAAATCAATATTTGTCGGTGTTAGTCCCGAGATAGCAAAAGAAGTATTGTAAAAAGGGAGGGAGGTTGAATACAATACACAAAATTTACTTAATTTTAATTCTTTTATTGATATAAAATATCAAGAATTACACAAAGAGAAATAAAGATTGTTGCGGAATAAGAATAGCTAAGAACTACTCAAAACAATCTAACACTTAGAAGACTTTTAAAGAACACAAAGACTAAATCTTAGAGAGAAAAGGAAAACTATCAACCTGCTTGAAATCTTGCAAATGAGAAGTCTTGAGCTGAAAGCGTGAGTAGCAAGGTGCTACCTCCATCCTTTATATACTATCAAATGTAATGAGTGCAAAGGACAAGGAACAATAAAGGCATGGGTGGTTGAGATATTGTCAATAAATTATAAGATATTTGATGTGACTTATCACAATACAAAAGGTAACTTTTGTACTATGAAAGTACAATATCTAAACAAAATATTCTTGGGAAAATCTTTTTGAGATCTATTAGAAAATAAACGTCTAAATCAAATTCAAACTCAAGTGTATATCTTCTATAAGAAGGAAACTTCCATTCCCATTGTCACAAGATCATTGGGAAGGAGGAAGTATGTCAAATCATGAGGATTTGACATAAATGATCTTACCGATAAAGGAGTAATCGGTAAGAGAGGAAACTGCCGAAGAAGTGGCAAGGAATGTCGAATAGAGAAGATTCAGCATAGAAGATGTCTGTTGAACAAAGAGGATTCGGCAGTAGAAATATCTGCCGAATGAGAAGTCGGCACAAGGGTGATATGCCGAACAGGAGATCGGCAGACCTAGCTTAGTTCACTTTGAAGTTCATCTCAATCCGCAAAGTAGACTTTCTTCATGTTGAATTCGGTTTATCTACGACTTACCGATCTGTTTATATATAACTAAGATATTACATAGAACCACATTACAAAGTTCAAACATCAATAAAGACTAAGAAGATGTTATCTTTAAATCTTAGATGACCTAACAGTCAGCAATGAAAAGATCTCCCAATGTTGCTACTAAAATCACCAGTCATAGCATAACGGGGATCCTAGTTGGTCCAAACCCAAGAAGACAACCCTTCCTTCATTCTTCGGCATTCTACTCCCAAAGGGATAACTCATCATGAGAAGGTGTGTCTGGATCTTGGCTAACCTGCTCCTCATCCCTAAGCTCTCGAAACTGCTCATTTGGTTTACCAAAACAAAAACGGGTAAGCTTATATCTATATAGACATTTCAGCAGAATAACGGTTGTAAATGAAACATATCCAACCTATCTACTTAGCCATAGCTTAACGTTTGCCCAACAATGGTAACCCAAACTAATAACATCACTACATTTATTAAAATATATTACTTTAAACCTACCAAACGGGTTCTATAAGACAAAGTAACGATGTTAGAAAACTTACCGATCTTCTAGCCGCCTTGGGGTAAAGAATACCGGAGGATCAATAGGAGGGTGGGACGAACCTTGAGTGACCTTCCGATTAGAGCAGTAGATCAACCCAAATACCTTAGAAGAACTCATCTCATGACCCCATGTCTCTCTCTACAATTAATAATCAATCTAAGTTGTTAGTAAACATACAAAGCTAATTACATATTCAGAAAAAGTAGACTTACCATATGGTATTGATGTTGTATAGCACTGAACGATCCCCGGTGTGCTTGGACGACACCCTTTCAAATTGGGTCGCCTGATTGGACCCATTAGACCTCGACTAGGCTCTCCAATGGTCGGTATCCCACTCCTTTTAAAAAACATAACACATAAGTCGGTATAAAACAAAGGTAATGCACAAAGCTCACAATAAAGATAAAAAACATGATATATCATTTGGTGCCAATACGTCTCTGGGATCAAGGGAGGGTGGTATCCACTAAAGGGTGTGAAGTGTTGAATGTCCCACCGCACCCTATTCTCCTGGAGAGCCCGTTCCGCAACCCATTCACATCCACTCCGTATCCAATCCCTGTACCTATTGTGCATGGTACGAATCCATGCATTATAAACCTCTCCCTCCTGTGTCGGGTCCGACTGACACTTATCCTACATAAACAAGATTTGTATCCAGGTTAAAACAATACTTTGATATGTACGATTACTTCAAAAGTGATTCATTTACCAACCCGAAAAGTGATCGAACATGTAATCGCAGTTATATATTGATACATTATATATTAAATATTCTTTAATTATAAATTATTAAAGAATAATTAATTACAAATTGTTAAATATTTATATTTATTGAATTATTAAAGAATTAAAAAAGTTATTGATGTCTAATGAAAATCCTTTAAAGTCCAATAGAACCGATTGAAGTCCAATAAAATATATTAACTCTCAATAAAACTAAATAAAGCCTAATGGATTTATTAAAACCCAATATAACCCATTAAAGCCCGATAAAATCGAATAAAGATCAATAGATCAATTAAAGATTAATTAAACCCTTTAATGTCCAATAGAACCAAATAAAGCCCAATAAATCCATTAAAGGCCAAAGAAACCGTTTAAATCCCAATTGAATCGGTTAAAGCCCAGTAAAACTGAATAAAGCCCAATATATTCATTAAAGCACACTAAGATCTATTAAAACCCAATATAAATCATTAAAGCCCAATAAAATCGAATAAAACCCAATAGATCCATTAAAGTCCACTAAGATCCATTAAAGCCCAATGAAACCGAATAAAGCGCAACAGTTCCATTAAAGCTAATCAAAACTCTTTAAAGCCCAATAGAACCGATTAAAGTCTATATATGGTTACCAAACAACACAAACACATTATTTATACATCACATATACATATGCATATAAACATATAAACAACACATATACACATGCATATAAACATATATACAATAGGTATACACATACATATAAATGTATATACAATACATATACACATGCATATAAACACATATACACATGCATATAAACATATATACAACACATATACACATGCATATAAACATACATACAACACATAACACATACAAATGAGAAAACAATAAAAATAAATAAAATTCGCATGTAATCCGTCGCTAATTAGCAAGAGATAGAATGCTAAATTAGCGATGAAATAGGTTTGTGGTCTATCGGTCGCTAATCCCTCGCTAATTAGTGACATATTAGCGATGGATTAGCCACAAACCCATTCCATCACTAATAGACTATAAACCGCAAACCGTCACTAATTAGCGACGGATTAATGATGCATGGACCATAAACCCCAATCCATCGCTAACCCATTGCTAATTAGCAACAGATTAGTGACGGATTGGTTTTGTGGTCTACCCGTCGCTAATTGGTGATGAACTTTTACCGTCGCTAATATCCGTCGCTATTGCCCTTTTTTCTAGCAGTGCATCTCATAAAAATATAATGTATGTTCATGTTGACAAATTTTACGACATTGTATGCTATTTGTTATAGGCTTTGGAATCAAGTTAGACAACCTACTTTTCGTAAGACTTGTGAGATCATCTTTGAATTTGTTCATTGAGTTTTTTTTACTCGTTTGATCGCACTTCATGTAGTGGTATCAATTTAATTAAGGGAAACTTCAGTGTAATGGTTGTAAGAAGTTCGAACCTTCTCAACTTTTACATAAAAAACATTGAACCTTCATGACCATCACATAAAAACAACGAACCTTCATTACAAAACACTGACGCTTCATAACCTGCACGTGGAAAACACAACATATTTGCACCGGAAAAACACAACAAACCTTCAAAGTGATTTCACATGTCTAAAAAAAGGTAGATGGTCCATGATAACAACCATTTGTCATGCAGGGTTAAGTTGTGATGATAATAAGAGTTTATGGTGAGAATGATGAGAATACTTCTAAACCGTACGATAAATTGACTTTTTGATCAAAGGTTAAGACAATCACAAATCTTTAATTACTTACAATTGATTGTTGACCAAAAACATAGACTTTTTGTAAAAATTTGATATTTTGGATGTTGTCACCATAGCCTAAGGTAGAAGTCAACGAAGCTTGGAGATGAGCAGGTGACTCAGGCAACCTTCCACGCAACGTGGGGTTGTGCCGGAAGTCGCATTGCAACCATTCCCAATGAATACATTTTTCCACGGCCATGCCCTCACAAACCATAATGGGCAACCTGGGGGCGCGACACAGGTCGCGTGGAACCCTTTTTGGCTTAAACTCCTTTTACTTTTGGAAGATTTTCAAGAGTAGGTTTCCTTCCATAGTTTCTTCAGTTTCCAAATATAGTAACTTCGACCGAATATATTGTTTTGAGCTTATTCAAGATCCAAGAATCTTTGTTTCGGTGGTTTTTTGACGATACTTGGGACCGCAAATCACTTTATCGTTATCGGATATTGAAACTGCGATCAACCCTTACGCTTTCAACTACATTTATCAACCTTTACTTCTCTTCCACCCACCTTCATCAACATTTACAGACATTCAGTCACTTTCACATGCATGAACTTGTTAACGTTTCAGTCATGATATATATATATAAGTAAATGAAAGTAGTTGAAGAAAGGTTTTTGTTCTCACCATAATCGTTATTTACACAAATCTCAAGTCTTGTAATGCAAAAATATTATTTATTTGACTACATCATACAAATATAAATGTCAAGTTTCAAAAATAAATATTCACCTTTTTGTTAAAGGGAAAAACAAATGGAACAACAATATGGAGAGAATAACAATAAGACAGCGAGAAGAAGTCTATAATTCTCATTAATCATAAGCCCTTTAAATAGGGAGGAGTTACAAGTAGATAGTTAGGAGATATTTTAGTTCTAATCTAACTCTGATATATTTATCTCTATCTCTATCTCTATCGTCATATCCTTTAGACGATGGCACACTTATCCTACAACACTCCCCCTTGTGCCGAGTTAAAGGAGTGGTGGTGCACAGTTGTTGCCTCGTTAAAATCTTACGCCAAAATAAAACCCAGTGGGAAAAAATAAAAATATGACGAAGGAAAGAGTACAACGCACCAACTTCTTTGCAATACATAGACTTATCCTTCAGTCTAGTTTTCTCTTAGATTCATACTTTAATCTTGAGAGTTAAGAAAACATGATGGTATATAAACAGTTGCCTCACTAAAACCTTACACCAAGGAACAAAACCCAATGGGAAAAATAAAACCTTGGTTGAAGGAAAGAGCACAACATACCAATATCACAAATATAGTAGACTCCCCTTTTGTCTACTACTCCCCCTGATTCGTGCATTAACCAAGAGAATTTGGAAAACATTTCCATTTACTTTCTACACGTTTCCCAATATATGGTTTTAGGTAATGACTTGGTAAAATATGTCACATTCTTTTGACACCTTACTTGATTCACTTGAATCTAAAGGAGAGTCTTTTATTGTTGATTGTATAGAAACTTAAGCAGAATGTGCTTTGTGTTATTACCCCTGATGTATCTTATGTTCATTTCTTCGATACATGATACATTATTTCCATATATGCAAGTAGGATATTGGTTGAACCCAAAATTACTAACTCCTATAATATATGTAATGATAGTCCTTAATCATATACATTATTTTATTATCTCATGGAGAGTAATATTCTTGGATTAATTCAAGGAGGTATTTACAAAGGATCACTTAGTTTACTTCCAAGCAATCGACGTGTTCCTTGTGTTAATTTTTTATTCAGTTTGGGAACATCATTTGTATGGGTCAGACAGATACCTAATATCAGCAAACACATACCAATACATTATTTGGTGTTTTTCTATAAGAGCTAGCTAGTACTTTTGCTGCTTACATTCTAAGTAGGTATTGAAGTTCCATTATCAATCCCATTTTTCTTTCTATAGGGAAAGTATAAACCATGTCAGTGGTTCCAAAAGATTAATTTAATATCATTCCAATGATTTTGCGTTGGCGCTGAGCTAAATCTAACTAACAAGTTCACTGAGAAATACAATATATGGTCAAGTGTATTATGTTAAGTACGATAATGCGCATATTGTACTTAGATAGGGAATTCCAGCTCCCAACATCTTTCGTCATCATCCTTTAGACGAAATGGATCTTTCCTTATATCCGACACTTCGACCGATCATGGGAGTACTAACCGGATGCGCTTTGTCCATATTAAATTGCCTGATTATTTTCTAGACATATGCGATCGGTGAATTAATATTTCACAAACTCGGTGTCCTAGCTCAAATATCTAGACAAAACCAAGTTTTCCCAAGATCTTTCCTCTTAAAATCAGATTTCAAGTAGCTTGTGGTTCCTCTCATTTCATCAAGAGTGCCTATTATGTTCATAACATTGACATATGGAGCTACTTTGAAAATCTGGAACTTATTTTCCATAATAAATAAGCAAGAGAACATTTCATCGTTCTTATATATCCTTTCCCAATCAAGTATTCCATTAGGTGGGTATACCACATCCACTTATATTGTTTTAATCTATAAAGTGGGCGTTTCAATTTATTGCAAACGCATTTCGTGGTTTAGAGTTGCTTGATTTTGGTAATGTAATAGCATCAACCACTTTTATATATCTCTAAATCTAGATCCCCGTAGAGATATGTGGTAACCACATTCATGAGTTGCATTTCCAGTCCTTCGGAAACTACTAGGCTAGTAAATTATACGGATGTCATAACATCCATCATGAGAGAGTAAGTCTCCTCGTGGTCAATCCAGGGCGTTGTGAGAAATCTTGCGCCAAAGGAGAGACTCATACATTATGACTTAATTATTCTCATTACGCTTTAAGACAAATGATTTATCTATGTCTTACAGGCTTTACACTTGGTGGGTTAGCACTACCAAACCAAATACCTGTTCATTTGTCAAATAATATGATTATCCTGGATTGCTTATTTAGGCCAGTTTGCTCTTTGTTGATATTTTCCAACTGAGAATGGTTCGATGTCAATGTGCTCTATCACCTCATAAATAATAATATATGCGAAATATATCATGAATAATTATATATGATCTGTCCATCGACTCATATGTGCTCTCATAGTTCATTTGAGATTAATATTCATCTCTAGAATCAATATTAACTTCGGAGCGTCCTCCAGTGATGATTCATAGACATAGTTTAATCAGAGACAATCTCATGAGAGGTTTATGTATTGATGACAAATAGTTGTGCCTTACTCTTCTCTTCCTTTAGATAAGTATCTATCGAACCAAGTAGCTTCCCCCATTTCCGTTTGGGAGCTACGACCTCAACCACACCTCCACTATGTGTGATTGCAATGCACTTTCCAATGGCGTTGCGCCCCTGTTGGGGACTTTTTAACCTTGCAAGTATATTTGCAGCTCGTATATGTGATCTTGTCACTTTTGGAATATTAAACGTATCAGGTATCGAGTCTGATTTGTTTGACTTCAACATTACGTTGTGAAGTTTTGGGGATCGAAACGAGACATAGTGGGAATATTCAATGACACTTCCTTTCGTTCCCATGGAAAATCCTTTTTCCTATCTCCCCCTAATGACGGGAAGACTGTTTCATGAAAGTGACAACCCGCAAATCTAGCGGTAAAGATATCATTAGTCAAATATTATAATTAGCGGATAATTGTTGGGGATTCATATCCAACATATACCAAATCGCCTTTAGAGACCCATTTTGATGCGTTGTGGGGGCGCAATTGGCACATATAATCAGACATGCGTAAATGTAAAGTATCAGGCTTATATCCAGTTAACAACTGGTACGCATGAGCAAGTAGTGGGTCTAAAAACGAAAAAAAAACTACATAACCCCAGGTAGATGTGGGTAAATTGGTGCGCATTACTAATACCCTAGATGTCATCATATTCTTTTGATAACAACTTTTATGAGACCATTTTATATATACACATGGGGTATAGGAAACTTTACATTGATCCTAATACATATGCAATTAACATCAAATCCTTATGATGTAAATTCTCCAGCATTCAAAGTCATGTAGACTTGATGAAATAATCAGGGTGGTGAGACCTTAAACGTATAGTTAGTGCTAGGAGTGCAGTATTTCATGTGGACAATAATACGACATGCTTTAATCGTGTCGAAACCAGAACCATAAAGTACTTTAATGGCCCGCATTCTGGATGTTTATGTCCATAAATATCACCTTGTATTCGTTGTAACAATGGAATATTTTTGTATTATGTCCTTAGCTTTAGGATGGTCTCAATCCCGTCTTGGCTAAGGAGTAGGTTATATACAAAAGTTTTAGGTATTCGAGAGGGCATATAGCAATGTTGTTTCTTATGCTACAGAAGTCAACAGTTGTAATTTTCCTCATTCTGCCTTTCACTCGAAAGAGAATGTGTCTATGTGTATTTTGCAATACACGGATCACTATGTCATAACCACGGTGTCCCGCATGGTCATGCCAAAACATATATGTGTTATTGCCCCCAAAAGTTCTTTATTGGTGACAAAATATGTTCCGATGACCCAATAATCTACTAGTTTGACACATTAGTTTCCATGATATATGTTACTTTCATATATTCATTAGAACTTATGTATATATGCTCATTTCCATTTCCATTTGGTACGAATATCTTTACAAGGTTCCTATTAATTTTGTACCAACAAGAGAGTGACAGTCCATCGTCTAAGTAATTTGGTTGGATGTATTATAAAACACGTATTAGTCTATCTTTTTTTCAAGGGTGTGATAGGTCAAAAAAATCAATTCTCCTCGATACATTCCTACACGGAACGGAGAATATTGAATTTTTTTTGTGTATTTGTTTTGATGTATTTCTTTACATCTATAATGGTTACATATTCGATTTTACTTTAGGAAAGAAATTAATTTTTGGTACTTAAAATTAATTTCAAAGAAACATATGCATAATCAATATTAAATATTAAAACAAATATGTTATATTTCATTTTCAACGTGTTCCTTTTTTATAGAAGCACTTTTTAGTGCATATCTTATTTGTATCCTACTCCAGGTGTTGAAAAAAAATCCTTCCTGACTCTTACCAATACCCTGACCCTTTCTAGGGTCTCGTCCACATGGTGCAGAAATGTCATATGTGTGAAATGGTTTTTAACTCACAATCATTTGGAGTTGTTTCCACTTCTAACACTTTCATTATTGATATCAGGAATTTTCTTTATCCCGACATATGTGGTGTTATTCGAAAGAACCTTGTTGTGTCTCTCAACCACTTACAGTAGGTTGATGAGTTTGTCTAAATGTTACATTTCAACTTATATTGGTTCATTAATATTTACTTATATATGAAATGTGGAAATGATATTAGGAATCATGTCATCTTCTGTGAGCTCCTTGCCACAGAGATTGAGACGCGTTTTGGAAATAATATTTCTTTGTTGAAATCAGTTACCTTTTTGTAATCGAGTAAGTGGGTTTCATTCCACTGTACGATTAGTTCGGGAAGTACATATTCATCAGTACTCCCGATTATCCTTTTCGGAACATCCCACATTTCTTTGGGGGTTTCTAGTAAAGGTATCCTATGAAACTTAAGATTTATATGTCGTCTCAAAACATGAGGGTATTTGTTTGTACCTTTTCAAGAGGTTGATTTTAGAGTCAATGGGGGAGTTGATGGACTTTAGGTATTTTATTGTACCTTTTCAAAAGGAGGTTTATGTACTCATTTATGATACTCATATTCTTTTGAGTTTATGACGTTGATTTTGGGATGAGTTGTTTCAACCATTTACATATATAAATAATAATATATGATTTTCTTTTTGATAAGGAAATGGATTTTGGTTATGAAATTTCATTATCATAACAATATTGGATTTTTGTATGCTTTAATTTTATTGATAATACTTCATCAATATTTCAATTTGCAAAAAAATCACTCAATCTATTGGATTTCTAGGTAGTAGGGGAATCACATGGATTTCTTAAATCCCTACAAGCCTTAGGGCTATTTACACCCGTTTGACAAATTCCTTTCGATGTATTGCGATTAATTCATCAATGAAATACATAGATAACATTTGTTATTTGGTAAATTTTGACATGAGGTCAAAAAAATTCATACCATATTGGTATTTTGGGATCTTTTGGCAAGAGGCCAAAGTGACTATGAATTTGGCATATGAAACAATTTTAATACCTTAATAGCATTTTTTGGAGTTTTTGGTAAAGATCAAAATATATGAGCTTGGATGTGTAACTTCCAAAAAATAATTATATAATTTAAAATTATGAGTAGTAACTCACAATCAAGATAAATGTTTGAATTTAACATTTTCATGTTATTTTTGAACCTTTTGGCAAAATAACAGAAGTTATGGGGGTTGAAATTGTAAATTTCAAAGATAATTTATAAGATTAAGGTTAATGAGTAGAAACTCATAACTAAGATAAACATCTAAATTATACTAACAATTATTAATTAGGATAAACATTTGAATATTAACACAAACAAATAGTAAATAAATATATAATATTGTAACTAAATGGATAATCATTTAAATATATGAATATTTTAATCTAATTTGATAAACATTAATAAATCATAATAATATTTTAAAACAATAAAAGTTATACTAACACAATTAAAATAAATAAGATGAAACAAATATTAAAATAATTAATAGTCTAATTCATTATTTGTACTAGTCTAAAAGAATATATATTTAATAGGTCGAATTAAATAAAATTAAGTAAACATGTCAGAAAATAAGTCAAGATTGACTCGGATAGATAAAGTATATTAAACTTAAATAAAAGTTAATACAATAAATATTTATTAAACAAAAACGTAAATTAATGGGAAAAAAAAACAAATTAAGTTTTGTTTTAGTTAAATAAAACAATAATACTTATCCCTTGTGGATACTTAAAAATTATTTATTTATTTCCTTTTGATAATTAAAAAAAATTAAAAACAAAATCATTCAATTATCGTAATAATTTAGATAATTAGATCATAATCATATAAAAATCACATATAAATTCCAATAATTATCTTTTAATATAGGTTTTTTTTACGTCAATATAATTTTCATTTATTTAATTATTTCAATAAAAATAAATAATCATGAATTCGATTTTTTTAATTCAATTAATATCAATCACGAAAATATAGGAAATATTCTACAGAAAACTTAAGAAAAAAAATAAACATGATTCATAATATTCACTTATGAATAAATTGATAGAAAACTTATTAGATTTTTTTTTGACATCCGTGGCAATGAGCAAAAGATAACGCAATAGCGATGAAATTTTGCGGCAAACCGTTCAACGACAACGTGCACCAACTTTTTAGAGACGATGAAAAACATCTTTGAGTTTTACGTGCTGATAACGTGTTAAAGGGAAAAACAAATGGAACAACAATATGGAGAGAATAACAATAAGACAGCGAGAAGAAGTCTATAATTCTCATTAATCATAAGCCCTTTAAATAGGGAGGAGTTACAAGTAGATAGTTAGGAGATATTTCAGTTCTAATCTAATTCTGATATATTTATCTCTATCTCTATCTCCATCTCTATCGTCATATCCTTTAGACGATGACACACTTATCCTACAACACTTTTCACTTTTACCCTTAATTATGAGATTTTCTCTTTCTATAAGTTTTAAACAAAATAATATATTAATTAATTATCATATATTATCTTAAACAAGCATCATGTATCTATTAAGTATATGTTAAACTAAAATTGATATGAATGAACCCCACACCCGCCGCTTGATGTAATCATTTTGCTTATATTTAGGGGGGTTTAAATCACACCCTTTCAAGTCAAAAGTTTATAAAATCATGCCCTTTAAAAAGGAGAGAAAAAAAGACCATAAAAGTGGAATTGGCTTCTAGTGGACTATGTTTTTATTCATAATCTTATTATCTATACTATATTATAAAAAAGACATAAAAAACTCTTAAAAACAACCCATTAAGCATTATGTACTATTATTTAATGTTAATATACTTAAAATCTCTTAAAAACAACTAATGAAGCAATATGTATTACTTTTAAATGCTTTTAACCATAATTGATAAATTCCATCCTTATCCCCCAAAATCCTTATCTCTAATCCCCAAACCCTAAAATTATGAAATTTGAATTCTGATAAACATAATCAAAACAGGATAAACATATCAATTTAAATATAAAAAATTTAAAATATATAAGATAATTAATGAATTTTAACAAACTACTTAATTCTTTTTATATAAAAAAACATTATATTATTAAGCCTAAATTAAACAAATTTATAAAAAAAAACCATTATCACTCTCTAAAAACCATCCAAAATCGTACTGTAAATCGATAAAAAACAAAAAATAAAAAGAAACATTAAAATCGTGATGTAGTCTTGGGTGCCACTGTGATGGTATGTGCCTAGACCTCCGCCATCCGGGGAATTTTCTTAGCGATAGTCTTCGGATGGGTCGGGCCTTTGGGGTGTTCCTTGTTAAGGGCATCAAGGTATATCGAATCTTGGGTGGGACTTGATTGGTGCTTTGGGTCTCCCCTAATGACTCCACATTTGTTGAACACTGGTTAACTGCTGATAAGAATTGTATTTGTTCCTGTACGCTTATTATTGTTCGACTCACTAGGCTTTTTGGCCTAACACTTGTTTGGTGTCGATGTGTATCTCAGGTTCTAGCGGCGACGGTCTTAAGCAAGTTTAGTCGCTTTGGGGTGAGAGCTTGGGGAAGTGCACATGGACGCGTTATACTTTTGGATATAGACTTCTTGGGTCTATAGAGACAACCCTTTTTGTAATCTTTTTTCTAGTTGTAGAAATTAGATTAGTTGGTTGTTGTTTATCGTCTGTTAAATTACAAATTGTGATTAAACAGGTTATTCGAATATATTCCCCACTTTTGGGAGGCTCTTGCTATGGCAATTTTTGGTATACCTCATGTCCGTTTTTCGGATTTTTTCTTATCCCTATTTTTTGGGTGTTACAAGTTGGTATCAGAGCTTTAGTTTAAGTGAACTAGGTATTGTTTAGCATATCTAGACTTAAGCTTTAGACTTTTGACCTCACTGTCCAATTGGGGTAGAAATCCTAGGTGGGGAGAGCGTTAGGATTACGGAATTACTTTAATTAAAAGTTGTGATGATGGTGACAAGAATTCTTGTGTATGGTTCGTTCTTGTAGCGCACGGTCCCGAGTGCTTTGACCTGCACCTGTGGCACCATCGATCTTCACGGCGTTGATCACCCGACCTCCCGCTCACAAAGGGTCTTGATTGACGAACGGGCCCAGATGGTCCCTCCCACTTCCGTTTCTCCCCAACGTACCTCTTCTCATCCCTTTCTGAATTGATGTCGTCCTCCACGAGTAAGGATTCCTCGATAACTTCTTGTAAAGTCGAACACTTTGCATTTCTCACCGCCGTTCGCATCTCGGCCGGTAATCCTTGATGATAAGCTTTAATCTTTGACCTTTCGTCGGGAACTAGATGTCCCACCAAGTTTAATTTCCCTAAAAAGAGTTTGGAGTAGACAACAATCGACGTATTCCCTTTCTTCAGGTTTCGGAACTCTCGCTCCAACTTGTCCAACGAATGCTCACTGCAGTACTTGTCCATCATCTTCTCCTTGAACACTGGCCAAGTTAACTTAGCCAGAACTTCCGGGGTGAGGGTGGATCGAGTGAGATTCCACCAAATCAGAGCCTCTCCCCGAAGCAATTGGGAAGCAAACTTGACCCGTTAAGAGGGATCACACTCACTTGCCTCGAAAGCCATTTCCATCTCCTTGAGCCAGTACATACAAGCAACTGGGCTATCGGAACCTGCAAACTCCTTAGGATGACACCCCAGAAACGTCTTGTAGGTGCACCCTTTTGTCTTTGTTCTGACTCCCTCGGCGGATGGCTCTTCGACCGTCACCACATTCGGTCCTCCCGACCCCACAATAACGTTTTCAGCCATAGTCTCGGGCTGACGGTTACTGACGTCACGATCTTCTAGAAGCTTCATGAAAAACTCTTGTTGTTGGGTCATGGCCGAAGTCATGGCCAACTGTTGTTGAGCCAAAGCCGCATTCATAGCCAACATCATGCTATCCCGAAGCCGGGTCTCCATGGTAACTTCCTCCAAGATGGCGTTACCTGTGTTGAGGTTCCGGCGCGGAATATGCTCAGGCCCTCCTCCCAATATTCTGGGTATGGGAATGTCATCAGAGGTTGCTCCCACCGGAGGTCATGCTGCTGCAGATTCCACTTCGGGTTGCCCTTCTGGCATGTCCGGTAATCTACTACGAGTGTTCACCATTAAAATCTGCCATGAACGTACGAGAAATAGATTGAGAAAAGACTACACGAGTTGAACTCATTGTACGTACTAGTACCGTCATCAATTATCATAATAATAGTAAACCAAGTATGCTCACGTAACAATGCATTCATAATAGCAGTAGCTAAGTGAAATTATGAACGAACCATACACAAGAATTCTTGTCACCATCATCACAACTTTTAATTAAAGTAATTCCGTAATCCTAACGCTCTCCCCACCTAGGATTTCTACCCCAATTGGACAGTGAGGTCAAAAGTCTAAAGCTTAAGTCTAGATATGCTAAACAATACCTAGTTCACTTAAACTAAAGCTCTGATACCAACTTGTAACACCCAAAAAATAGGGATAACAAAAAATCCGAAAAACGGACATGAGGTATACCAAAAATTGCCATAGCAAGAGCCTCCCAAAAGTGGGGAATATATTCGAATAACCTGTTTAATCACAATTTGTAATTTAACGGACGATAAACAACAACCAACTAATCTAATTTCTACAACTTGAAAAAAGATTACAAAAAGGGTTGTCATCTATAGACCCAAGAAGTCTATATCCAAAAGTATAACGCGCCCATGTGCACTTCCCCAAGCTCTCACCCCAAAGCGACTAAACTTGCTTAAGACCATCGCCGCTAGAACCTGAGATACACATCGACACCAAACAAGTGTTAGGCCAAAAAGCCTAGTGAGTCGAACAATAATAAGCGTACAGGAACAAATACAATTCTTATCAACAGCTAACCAGTGTTCAACAAATGTAGAGTCATTAGGGGAGACCCAAAGCACAAATCAAGTCCCACCCAAGATTCGATATACCTTGATGCCCTTAACAAGGAACACCCCAAAGGCCCGGCCCATCCGAAGACTATCGCTAAGAAAATTCCCCGGATGGCGGAGGTCTAGGCACATACCATCACAGTGGCGCCGAAGACTACATCCTCCTAGTGTACTGACTTGGTTCGTCCACATAACATTTAAAAGGGGTCCTTTAGGTATACTTCAACCCATATAATTCAATACCAACTACGGGTATAATTTTTACCACCTTATCCTCATGATGTCTAACAAAAGACCCAATATAAATCATACATCATCAAGCATATAAACATGTCATCCAAATGGTACTCCAAATAGAATCATCATAATACTCTTTTATGCATACCCTTAACATATCAAAATGCTCACATCATATATCAATGAGACAAGTCCCAAACAATGATACATAACAATATCCATGGCATATCACCCATATACATATATACCTTTTTCAACTATATTCGTGAAGGAATCCCCAAACATTGAGCATATAGAGATAAAGTAACAAATAGAAGATTATGATGTGTATCTAGTTTTAACAAAGGTTTAGTAAACTCACAATCTAGGTTTTGAACCCAAAACCTAGAAAATATGGAAACCCTAGAAGTTGGAGAAGATGAGGCTTGAAGATGAGGAGTGAGATTCTTGAAGAACACCTCAATGAGAACACTTGAATGTAGCTTGATGACCACTTAATGCTCCCAACCACCCAAAAGCTTAGAAGTAAATGTGGTAGATGAAGAAACCCTAAAAATCGCCTCTAAGAAGAACTCTCCCGTTTTTGTAAAGTGATATTGTGAGAAAATGAGACTGCCAAGAAAATTTAAACCCTTCAGATGCCGCGGACGATAGTGCCCGGCGATAGTGCCAAAGGGCACTATCGCGAGTCACAATCGCGAACACACACGCACCCGCGGTACGCCTTCCGCGAGTATGCCCGGCGATAGTGACTATGGTCACTATCGCGTGACACCCCCCCCCTCTCGGTATAACTTGGGCGATAGTGCCCTCCGCGATAGTGCCAGGGCACAATCGCGAGTCACCCAAAAATGGCCCAAAACTCAACCGAAAACTATAACGAGCACAAGGTTTGAACGATTAACGAAGGTAACTTAATTATATGCCGTTTAGATCTGAACATGATAATGAGACGTACACAAGGACACATATTCTCACAAAAGCGAATTAAATGCATCTAATACCACAAAATACTTACCTTAAGAATTTACGGGTGTTACAGTTAGTGTTTAGACCGTCACCTCCCTGTGATCGACCCGTATGCTACAAAACCCGTACGCTTGCGGTTATAAATTTAAAACAACATCAAGTTTTTGATTTATAACCGCAAGCGTACGGGTTTTGTAGCATACGGGTCGATCACAGGGAGGTGACGGTCTAAACACTAACCACTTAATAATCATGTCTAGCTATGCGAATCAGATAATTCGATTTGATGATTAAACTAAGTAGACATAAAATTAAACTAGATTAAAGGAAAGATAGATAAAAAAAAGAAAAATAAAAGACAACTACAACTAAAGGGGCACTGGGTAACGTCAACCTAGGATTTTTGGTAATGGTGGGAATTCGTTTTGCAAAATTACTTTAACCCTCTTTCGAGGTGGAAAAGCTTTTCTAAGCCAATACATATATTTACTCTCGCAATATATGTACATAGGAAAGAAACATTAAGGTTTAAAACAAGTAATTTTCCCAATCAACGTCCCTAACTATTCGCATGTTAGAGCCGTTGTCATTGACCAATTCAATCTAAGTAAAAGACTAAACTTTCGTCTCGTCAAAAACTAATCAAATTGACTAAATGTTTTGCTAAAAACCAATTAAATTAACTCCAACTTTCGTTAGAATCAAAATGGGTTAAAACCCAACATTCGTTTTAAGAACAATTGGTCAATACCAAGACCTCAGTCCTAAGGGACGATTACCCAATAAAACGAAAACTAACTCGGGACCAAGCAACAAATTATTTAAATAAACTCTAACAAAATTAAAGATAAAATAAACCTAGACTATACTACATATGATGCAATCTATTAACAATCAACATTAACGAAAACTAGGAATAATCATAAAACTAATAAACAAACATGTGCAGAAAATTAATCTAACCTAATCTAATGGATGCAGAAAATTAGAAGAATGCAGTAAATTGAGATAGAGAGCAAGAGAAGAATCAAAGGTAGAAGATTAGGGTAGAGAATAAGGAATAGAGATACAAAAGGGAGAAAGATAATGAAATACACATAAGAAGATATAAAAAAACTAAAACTTGATGCAAATAAACAAGAATTGAAGAAGAAAGTTCAAGAACGATTAAATAACTAACAATACTCAAACAAAACAATAATTCAACTAAATACAAATAAGATAATAGGGAAGAAGATACTAGATGTATGGAAAACCGATGATTAATCGGATCCCAATGGCTTAAGCTTGTAGTGCGATCTTCTTCCCCAAACCTTGAGATCGACCAAGAGTATCTCCCAAGAAAAAGTCAACTTTTCCCTCTGCTCTATCAAAAAACGTGTGTGTTCTCCTCAGCCAAAACAAACCTAAAAGAGTTTTAAAAGTCTAGGCTAAAAAAGGCCCAGCAAAAGCCCAACAAAAGAATAAGCCCAAAAGACCTTCGCGACCGTGAATAAAACTTCACGCCCGCGAAAGTGCAGCAGAAAATTAAAAGCGTTTCAGGAGCAGTGCTTCGCGACCCCGAAGAAATCTTCGCGCCCGCGAAACCGTGGCAGAAACTTCAAATCTTGATTCAGAAATCTTTCTTCGCGTCCGCGAAGCTTGGAAAATGGCTATTCCCTTCCGACCTCGTCTTTTTCGACGACTTCTCCTCTTTGCTCTCGATCATCTTCTTCTTCTCTTCATTCTCCTTGAGCACACCTTCACCTATCTCACCTTTAGAACGCACAATCTGCACAAAATATATACCAAAAGCATAAAAACTATCCCCAAAGAATTTCCAACCGTGATTAGAGAGAATAAGAGAGAAATGAAAAATGATGCATGAAAAACTAAAATTAAACACAAAAATATGAAGAAAAATGCAACTAGAATATACAAAGTTAGGTGCATAAAATGCACTTAACAGTAGCTCAAAAAACATCAGCTACACCCGAACAATGACCACTAGCAAACCCACACGATGAGTCTGAAACAAACCCACGCGATGCAGCTACAACCTGGCCTCGCTCTAGATCGGTTACTGCCCGTCAACTCCTGAACCATATGCACAGCGACATAGTACTCTTACTTTTTCCATCTAATATTAGGGTAGCTAGTCATCACAATAAAACTTGGTCAGCATAATATTTGGACAATTAATCATCACAATAGAACTAGTTAAATGTCTATTTTTTTCCTACAATTTATTGTATAAATTTAAATGTCCACTCTATTAAAATGGTTATATACGTTTTAATAGAGCAATGTGAATTGATTTTGGAATAAAAGTTTGTTGGAAAATCGAATAAAAGTAATATGTATAAGTGGGAAAATATAAAACAAAGGAAGAAGAGAGGAAAGTGATGGTGAAAATATCTATCTATACTAAATTATAAAGTTGACACAAAAAACTCTTAAAAACAAGTCTTACAGCTTAATGTACCATTATTTAATGCTAATTATTTAAAAAATAACCATAAAAGCTGTATGTACTACATTTAATGCTATTCATTAATTTTCAATCATTATCTCTAACCATTTTAACTCCCCTAAAATCATTTCCCACTTTAACTCTCCTAAAATAAATCTCAGCATATTTTAGATATAAAAAATCTAAAATATAATTAAAAAATCTTACAGAATATTTTATAAAAAAAAATTATATTATTAAAACAAAATAAATTACATTATATTATTAAGTCTAAATTAAACAAATTTATATAAAAAATCATTTTCATTCTCACAACCATCCAAAATCGTAATGTAAATCGACAAAAAACAGAAAATAAAATGAAACATTAAAATCGTGATGTATCTAGCTGCATTGCGCGAGTACACTTCTAGTATGGAATAAAAAGCATAAAGATGAAGAAGTGAAATTCAAAGTTAAAAAGTAAATTAAGAGAAATTAGAGATAGATGATGAGTTATGAAGGTCAATTGGAAACCTGTTTTACGTTGTAAACTTTGGAAACCGAAATCAATCAATCAATTTCTTTTTTTTATTTATTTTTAATTAAAAAGGCTATTTTGGTCTTTTACATTATTTCATGTTATATATGGTAAGTGTTATTATAATTAGTTAATTTTAATTTGGTTTATATATGGTAATAATATTTAATCATATTTTCATGAAATTAAAATATTCAATTTTTTAAAATAATTGACCAATAACGAGAATCAATTAAATTGGATAAAATATTTACTTTTCCTGTTTTCAGTTTTGTTTTGCTTTAATTAAGGTAATAATTTTTTTTAATGTTGGAAGAGTGTTTTTGACTTATTCTTATATTATATGCAGAATTTTAATTTCATTTAAAATCAAATATTTTTTCATTGAATTCACATATTTTTAAATCTACATTCGTTTTGAATATTTCTTATATAGTTGTATGGTGTTTTTTATTCGAATGTTAAAAAATTTAAAACACAAGAAGCAATGGATGGTAACATTGTTGATGGAACATCAGCCAATGAGATTCATGTTCGAGATCTAGTCGACAACGATGAAATGTTTTTATCGTCTTTCGTTCGTCTGACTGATGAAATTCCTATTAATGGGCCTGATAAGATTCCAGACCATGTACCGAATGAATTGTGTGAATTCGAGGGGAATATAATGGGTCTCAACCCATCGAAGATGCTAACGAAGGTACGATTTTTACTTAAGTATGTTATTATGAGTTTCGTCTACTTATTTGTGACCACAGTTTGAAGTTTTATATTTTACTATGAGAAACAAGCATGAACCAACTAGATTTAGACACATGAAATAATATATGCAAATTATTGTTTGATGAAACCAATGTTGCAACTCAAGAACCAATAGATGAAACACTATTACACAAGTTGATTTTCTTATTTAAATGAATATAATTTTGTCGTTTTTAGGTGTAATGATTTCGTTATATGTTTTGATTAAATGTGTTTGTCCCGTTGTATACATGTTCTTTTGTGAGTGTAACCGTTAATATTTACGTGAAACATTTATGAAAGTTTTGATGGATGAAACATTTACGATATATGTTATGTTGTTGGACGCCATTTAGTAATTATTAATTTTATTGTGTAGTTTAAAAAAGGTACATGTTTGTCACGGTGAATAATATTGTAGATATGTAGTTTAGCTTGTGTCTTATTTTTACTAATGAAACTTTTTTGTATGTGTTTAATATTAGTGAAACATTTTTCTTAAGGTCATTTTTTTGTGTTAGATACAATGTTTCATGAGATTCTGGAATCTCCAAGTGGCTCAAAATTTTGGCTTCCAATGGTTGATGTGAACGATTGCCCAAAAATCGGCGATTCTTTTGATTCTATTGAGAGTGCGGAAGCGTTGTATAGGAAGTATGCTGAAAGTGCTGGATTTGACATTCGATTGTCGATTAAGAAAAGCAATAAATTTGGACGTGTACAAACCCGTTACTTTCTATGTAGCAGACAAGGAATTCCAGAGATGAAGGAATTTTATTCAATGGACATAGGAGTCGGTGGAAAAAAAAAGAAGAAATCCTTCAAATTAATGGATTTCATCACTCTCAATAATCGATTTCATCATAAAAATTCACACAGGTTCATGGAACACCAGATTCATGTGTGTTCCGATTACACATACTCATTGATTTCATGGTTCAAATTCATCATAAAGAATCAGCTGTAATTGGTTTCATCATACATCATCATTGAACATCAGAATTCATCTATTGTTTCATCTACTTTTTCAATCATACATTATAGTACCATTAACAGGTTTCAGCTACTGTTTCATCATACATTATATTAAACAAAATATATGAATTTTTAAACATTAACAGGTTTCAGGTACTGTTTCACCATTAACAGGTTTCAGCTACTGTTTCATCATACATTACCTGTTCCATCCATATTTTTCATCACACAACAACAAACAAAATATATGTATTCTTCTTGTTTCATCCCTATTTCATACATGACTTAATTCGTAGAAACAATCATATTGTATTTGAACGAGCATGTATTTGTAACTAAAAATAACATTTTATAAGATTAGATAGCATGTACCTCCCTTTCATGTTCCAGATCGTCAAGTCCCTTTTCAACCGTATCATCATGCAACGGTGTGAATTCATCGTTGTTAATCGCTTGATCTTGTGTTCTTTCTCGCAAAGGTGCAGTTCCTAAGCCTCCATTTTCAATCTCTGCTATCTCTCGTTTCTTCAACCACTCTACGTTCCATGCCCGGGTTGCAGGACGGATGTGTTCTACCGATATATTGGGCATGGTAGTTCTCTCGACATATAACAGTTGTGTTTATGAATTCTTAAATTATTTGGACCAGTTTCATTGCGTTACATGGAATAGAAACTAACATAAGATGGAAAAACTAACCGTTAAGTACGTTAGTGGTCCTGCATAAAAACAAGTGCTACTATTTCTGCTCTAGTTAATCTTGTTTCGTTTCAGCATATCAAAGACGTATTGACACCAGTCCACTCTACCTATCATTTGCTCACTCTTGATGTTGGCCAAAAACCGTATATTGCAACACCCCATGCGGTTGCATTCTGCCATTAAGTTAACAACCAAGACCAGAAAATTTATTTTAAAGCTAATACCCGAATCGCCTGATTTTTCAATCAAATTGATGACATCCATGGGCCTCATTTTCTTCTTTTCAAACTGGTCCTTAAAGAAGGATTCCATATCTAGGACTGGTTTTGTTGGATCATCTTGCATTAAATCAATGCCACCCATTGGAAACCCTAGAATTTCATGGATTGACTCTAATGTAATTTTTATGGTCCCATCCTTCACCTATAGGGTCATGGCATCAGTATCTAGATTGTCTACAACATAAAATCCTAATCTTGATAGAATGCCATCTATTTTTATGCCAAGCAAGCATCCCAACCCCATGCTTATAATTGCTTTCTGCTGATCATCGTTGAGATTACGAATTGCATCATAAAGAGCTCGGGGGGACGTCCTAGTTCTTATAACAGGTAGGTTTACTTCCCTTTTCGGTATTCTAACGCCATCTTCAATTCCAACATCTAAAACAAATTCGTTCGCTCTTTTCATCTGATCTTTTTCCTTGGTATCGTTGTTTCTCAATCTTCCTCTTGTTCCGTCTATCCGTTCCTTCAGTCCTGATATTATTATATATTTGTGTATATAAGAACAAAATTTGTAGATACGGTCATTTCATTTAAGTGTGAAACTTGATTTTCGATATGTACCTTCATTCAATGTTATCCCCTTCATTCCCTCCACGATCCTCTTTGTTATTTTCCTAGGAATTGGCTTGTCACTATCCAAAATTATGGTTGAACTAGAGGGAACAGTGTAACACCCCATTTTTTTTCGCCAAATGAAGTATTACGTCTTCCAAAAACACCTCATTAATTAACCTTAATAATAAATACTTCAATTATAAATACCAATCGTTACAGCGGAAGTCTAAACATCAAAATAAAACAACCTTTAAAAGTTAACTCGTCCCATACCGGGTAACTAAAATCCAACCCAAACAAATTAAATTACACCGAAACAGTTAAAGAATAGAAACCTAGGCGAGTCCCTTGCCTTTATCGACTCCAGAACCTCCAGCTCCTGAGATGTACACTATAGTCAGCTAAATAGCTCAGTAAGTTCACGGTTTGTATGCCATCACACACATTATCCATATAAATGTCAAGTAAAAAGTGACATGCAATATTTATGGAACCCCTTTTTGAGATCTCTCAACTCCATTCCATTGGGTAGGGACCTACCATGTCACAGGCATTCCCTAGGCGTGTAGGTTCACAAAGAACTAACCGCCCATCCCGGGTCGTGCCTCCCCCAAGTGTGAAATATCGAGCCCATATCCCATACCCTGGTTAACGCACCTTGTTAACCCCAAACCCAAACCATATGCATGAAATTTATGTTAAATGAACATAACTAAAATTATCATGCTTGCACCATAAATAAAAATTTAAATGCACGTAAATCACCATTTATAAATAACGTGCAATTAACACCTTAACAACACTATGCGTATAAATTACCACACCTCATACATGTAAAAATAAATTTATACATATGTGTACATCCCAGTGAAATCTCGTGAAAGACTCACCTGATAAATGCCGGTTCGCTAGGACTTCTGTCCAAATAATAACCTACAATTATAGACGCCATAATACCCATTAACGTCTATATTTTCTTCAAAAGTCAACCCAAAAGTCAACTACGATTAACCCTGGTCAACCTTTAATTATAGTCCTAATCGACCAATTAAATTTTATAATAATCAACCCAAACTTGTTTGCGTCAAAATATTAACGCCACGACGTCTCAACGTCCCAAATAACTAATTTAAATTATCTAAATAAACTAGAGTTACCTCCTTTATAATTAAATAATACTAAAAATTTATATATAATTAAGTATATAAATTTTAGTAATTTATTTAATAATTAAATCCTTACCACAATTAAATCAATTAACTTTAACCAATTAATTAATTTACACCAAATTTCGTTGGGCTTTCTAAAATAAAATAAACAATTTAAACCTATTTGGACCCCTCCAAAGCCCACCAGATCGGGCCCAACACCCCCTCATTAGCCCAACAGCCCCCTCCCACCGGAAGGTCGCCGGAGCACGTCGCCGGCGCCGGCGGACGTCGTTTTTCCGGCGAGTTCGCCGGAAAACTTTTGGACAGTGTAGCTTCGTTTCTCATCCGTTTTCGACGATTCTTTTTCCTAAATTTTTGTTTTTCGATTCCTCATCTTTTATAAACAAGAATCGCATGAAAACTTTGAGTTTTGAGGGAGATATCTATGTTTAAAGTTTCGGTTTTTACCGAAAACGATACTTTCTACGTTTTGATTGATTTAACAACCTTTCGGTTATTCAATCGTTTTCAAAACGTATATGGGTTTACCTCTACCCATTACTAACCTTTCCCTTATGTTATTTTATAAAGAGAATCCATACCTTACTCCGGCGGATCATTACCGAAACGAAGCTTCAAAATTCCTCTCGTGACACCGTTCACCAAAATTCCGACAACGTTTCTCTCTTCGGAATGCCGACAATGAATGACACAACTCCAATCGGCCCCCTTATATTTATAGTCGGATTTTTCCACCGAAATATGGAAGGAGAAATCTCCATTAATACCATTAATCCCTTCCATATTTCGAGTTTCGATATTTGCAAAATTGGTCCCTTGACAACAATAAAACACGATTTAGCACCCCATAATAAATTGTTTCCGTAAACAAAATCAATCATCTCATTTTGATTGATCTTCCCACCGAAAATACAAAAGATTCCATAATATATTATCTTTTTTTTTTAAATTTAACCTTTAATTAATTACCTTAATTTCTATTTAAAAAAATATTCAACTTTTCAAAGATAATAAACACTTTAAATTGTAATTTATTAATATTCAACCTTCCAAAATTTTGGATGTTACAACTCTCCCCTCCTTCAAAAGAATTTCGTCCTCGAAATTATATCTATTCGAACATGTGAGGATATTTAACCCTCATTTCCTCCTCCACTTCCCATGTCATTTCTGCCCCCTTATGGAATTTCCACTTAACCAAAACCAAGGGTATAACCCAATTTCTCAGTCTCTTGGTCTTCCTGTCCAAGACTTCGATGGGCTCTTCAACATAGGCTAGCTTGCTATTAATCTCGACATCCTCGAGATTTACAATAGTCGATTCTTCGGCTAAACACTTCCTCAAATTTGACACATGGAATGTGTCATGAATTCCGCTTAGTTCCCCCGGTAGTCTTAAATGATAAGCTACCGATCCCACCTTCACGATTACCTCGAAGGGTACGATATATCTCGGGCTTAGCTTACCCTTCTTCCCGAACCTCACGACTCCTTTCCATGGAGATATTTTCAATAACACCTTGTCGCCCACTTGGAACTCCAGAGGTCGGCGTCTCCTATCCGCATAGCTCTTTTGCCTATCCTGTGCCGCCTTTAATCTGTCCTTGATTTGCACAATTTTATCTGAAGTTTGTTGGACTAACTCCGGACCAATTAATTGTCTCTCTCCAATATCTGCCCAGCATACCGGTGTTCTGCATTTAAGGCCATATAATGCCTCAAAAGGCGCCGCCTTGATGCTAGAGTGGTAACTGTTGTTGTAGGCAAACTCTATTAATGGAAGGTGACTTTCCCAGTTACCTCCAAAATCGATCACACATGAACGCAACATATCTTCCAACGTCTTAATTGTCCTCTCGCTTTGGCCATCAGTCTGAGGATGGTAAGAGGTGCTTAAATATAATCGTGTCCCCATTTCCTGCTGAAATCTCGTCCAAAATCGAGACGTAAACCTAGCATCCCGATCAGATACTATTGATATAGGTACTCCATGTCTTGTAACTATCTCGTTAACATAAAGTTGTGCCAACCTTTCCAAGGTGTATTTGTCGCTGATCGGAAAAAAGTGAGTTGATTTTGTCAATCGGTCGACGATGACCCAGTTTGCATCATGCCCTTTCATTGTCCTTGGCAATTTGGTAACGAAGTCCATGGTTATCATATCCCATTTCCATACTAGGATCTCCAATTGTTGCAGCATTCCTGACGGCTTCTGATGTTCCGTATTCACTTGTAGGCAAGTCAAACACTTTTCTACGTAACTCGCTATAGCTTTCTTCATACCAGGTCACCAGTAGCTTTCTCTCAGATTCTTATACATTTTGTCGCTTCCTGGGTGCATCGTGTATTTGGACTTGCGGGCCTCGTCCATCATAATATTCCGTAAATCCCCCAAACTAGGAATTCATACCCAAGTCCCTAATCTATGCACCCCATCTGACCCTACGGTGAGTGTCTTGATTTTCCCTACCATTCGTTCCTTCTTAATATTTTCTTCTAATAGGGCTTCCTTCTGTGTTTCCCGTATTTGATCGATCAAGTTCACCTTGATATTCATTTGCATAGCCTGAACTTTGATTGTTTCAGACCCTTCCTTCCTACTTAATGCATCGGCGACTACGTTCGCCTTACCTGGATGGTAATGGATCTCACAGTCATAGTCCTTGACTAATTCCATCCACCTCATTTGTCTCATGTTCAACTCCTACTAGTCGAATAAGTATTTCAAACTTTTATGATCGGTATAAATGATACACTTGGTGCCGTACAAATAGTGTCTCCATATCTTTAGCGCGAAAACCACCGCAGCTAATTCCATGTCATGGGTAGGATATTTCTTCTCGTGCTATTTCATTTGGCGTGAAGCATAAGCAATAACCTTGCCTCGTTGCATCAATACACATCCTAGTCCCATCTTCAATGCATCACTATACATGGCAAAATCTTCAGTTCCCTCTAGCAGGGATAACACTGGGCATTACTCAGCCTCCCTTTAAGCGTTTGGAACGCTTCTTCTTGTTTTTCTCCCCAATCGAACTTTATCGCTTTATGTGTCAATTTGGTCAATGACGTTTCTATCTTGGAGAAGTCCTGGATGAACCTCCAATAATAGCCTGCTAAACCCAAGAAACTTCGAATCTCATAGGCAGACTTAGGAGATTTCCATTTCATGACTGCCTCAATTTTGGCTGGGTCTACTTTGATGCCCTCTGCACTGAACTTCCTGTATCTAGAATTCGCATTTAGAGAACTTTGCATAAAGTTTCTCCTTTAACAATAATTCCAGAATTGTTCTCAGATGTTGTTCGTGCTCCTCTTTGCTCCTTGAGTAGATAAGAATGCCGTCTATGAAGACTATAACAAACTTATCTAGGTAAGGCCCACATACTCGATTAATGAAATCCATGAATGCCGCAGGTGCATTCGTTAAGCCGAATGGCATTACTACAAATTCATAGTGTCCATATCGAGTCCTGAACACAGTTTTTTGTATATCTTCTTCTCTTACCCTCAACTGATGATACTATGATCTCAAGTTGATCTTCGAGAAGTAGCTATCCCCTTGAAATTGATCGAAAAGAATCCTTGTCAAAGGGTATCTATTTTTTATCGTGATCTTGTTGAGCTCGCGATAATTGATGCACATTCTCATTGTGCCATCCTTCTTTTTCACGAACAGGATCGGTGCTCCCCAAGGTGATGAGCTTGGTCTGATAAAACCATTATCCAAGAGTTCTTGCAGTTGCTTCATCAACTCTTGCATCTCCGTTGGGGCCAATCGGTATGGTGCCTTAGCGATTGGTGTCGCTCCCGGTACCAAATCGATCTTAAATTCTACCTGGGTTCTGGTGAAATTCCTGGTAATTCCTCTAAGAACACCTATGGGTACTCTCTCACCACTGGTACATCATGTATCTTCTTTTTCTCTAGCTTTGCGTCGATTGCGTAAGCCAGGTATGTTGCACAATCCTTTCGTAGATATTTGTTTGCCTTAATCGCCGTGATCACTCATATGTCAGTCTTCATTCGGTCCCCATAAACATAGATTGTTTCTCCTTCTAGGGTCTGGATCTTAATCATCTTCTTGTTGCAAACAATTTGGGCATGGTTGTTAGACAACCAGTCCATTCCTAACACTACGTTGAAATCACCCAATCCCATGGGCATAAGTCTTGCAGGCAACTTCTTACCGTCTATACAGATCGTGCATCCATCAATTACTTCATCTACCTTCACTTGACCACCATTTACAGTTTCTACTAGGTAACTCTTTTCTAGCCTATTGGCATCTCTATTCAAGTAGTGACAGAAGTAAGTAGAGACAAAACTACCATTCACACCCGAATCAAATAATACATGCGCATAGACATCATTAATAGGGAACATACCATATACGACATCTGGGGTTTCCCTTGCTTCTTCCAAGGTCATGTTATATGCTCGGTCGCGCCCCTTTGTCAGCTTCTTCTTCTTTGCTAACTCTTTTCCTGTGCCCTTCTGCAACTTGGGACATTCAAACCTCAGATGTCCTGTAGCTCCACACTCATAACACGTCTTCTTCTCGGGACATTCCTGCACGGTGTGACCCGACTTTCCACAACGATAGCAAGTCCCACTCCATGCTCTACACTACCCTCTATGCTTCCTATTGCACTTCTTACATTTAGGAATGGAGAATCCATCATTCTGACTTCTGAAGTTTGTGTTTCCCTCACCTTATTTACCACCTTGTTCGATCCTTCCCACTTTCTCTTGAAGTTTCTCCTTTCTCCAGCTGCCTTCACATTATTCTCTTCGGCCACCGTTGCCATCTCCACCGCATGAACAAATGTGGTTGGCTTCATCATGTCCACGTATTGTTTTATCTCTATCCTTAGACCATCCTTAAATCAGTCTATCTTCCTTTGTTCGGTCGCCACTTGATAACTGGCGAATCTGTCCTTCTCCAAGAATTTATTTACGTACTCCTGAACTGATAGTAAACCTTTTTCCAGTCTCAGGAATTCTGATTCCAACTTCTTCTCCTTTGACTGTGTGCAGTACTTATACATCATCATACTATTTATTTTCTCCCAAGCAAAGGTAGCAACACCCTCTTCTCCTTGAATCGCGTATTCAGTCTCCCACCAGTGGAGTTTCGAATCCAGGAGAGTAGTGGCAGCATAAGTCATTTTTTGCTCCTCCAAGCACTTGCATATTTTAAAACATCTTTGCATTTAGGTCATCCACTTCATTAGAGCAACTGGGCCTTCTGTGCCCCTAAATTCTTTTGGGCGAGTGTCATTGAAGGTTTTGAAGCTACATGCGTTCTTCTTCCCTTGATACTTTTTCTTCTCGTATGTTCCTACTGCCTCCAGTGGTTCTTTTTCCCGTTCCTTCTGTGAGTTATCCATGTCCCCAACCGATGCTTCCACCCTCTCAGTGGTCTGGGAATTGTTTACTAATCTATCCTTTTGAGTGTTGGCTTCTTGCTCCTCTTCTGGGTCCTTGAATCGGTCGCCTAACATGGATTTCAACATGTTTGGAAGAGTATTTTGGAGGACTTGAGTCATTCTCTCCATCATCACCTCTTCCGTGAAAAAGGTTTTCACCACTCCCGACTCCTCTCCCTCCCTGGGGTTCCTCTTGCTGTGGAACTCCTCACCTCAGACGAGGTAGCACTTGAACTTACGGTTAAATTTTAACCGCGTCTACGACCTCGTCCTTGAACGCATGTCGTGGCATGTTGTCAAAACCCTCTCCAGGGATAATAGTCCTCCTTGTTCCACGCGAAACCATACTATTAAAATAGTGACTTTTTGCATGGTTTTAAGAGAATCTGTCATATAATGCTACTAGTGTCAATTTAGACACCACATACATATAGACGGGTATATGACACCAAATATCTATCTAATAGTGACAATACTTATCTTACTAGACCATAGAACTCCGAGCCTACACCTCGGTAGAACTATCATCAGTCTATAACCCTCACCCTTAAGGATCACATGGTACTTACGTACACATAAATTATACTATAGCACTTTGTAACCATACAAGTCCATTTTATTTTAACTGTTATAGTTAAACACCTCTGGACTTAAACCATACTTAGTTCGTCACCTCATGAAGATCCTCTATGATGGATACTATGTCACATGTCGTATTGAGATAAAAAGTAACTCTATAATAATTATATAACCATTCCTCCGGTACTAACTAATAGTACTTATTCCTAGATTAAGTTTAGGCTAGAATAAGATCTTAACCTAATTCTCTTAAACTAAGGCTCTGATACCGACTTGTAACACCCCATTTTTTTCGCCAAATGAAGTATTACGTCTTCCAAAAACACCTCATTAATTAACCTTAATAATAAACACTCCAATTATAAATACCAATCGTTACAGCGGAAGTCTAAACATCAAAATAAAACAACCTTTAAAAGTTAACCCGTCCCATACCGGGTAACTAAAATCCAACCCAAACAAATTAAATTACACCGAAACAGTTAAAGAATAGAAACCTAGGCGAGTCCCTTGCCTTTATCGACTCCAGAACCTCCAGCTCCTGAGATTTACACTATAGTCAGCTAAATAGCTCAGTAAGTTCACGGTTTGTATGCCATCACACACATTAGCCATATAAATGTCAAGTAAAAAGTGACATGCAATATTTATGCAACCCCTTTTTGAGATCTCTCAACTCCATTCTATTGGGTAGGGACCTGCCATGTCACAGGCATTCCCTGGGCGTGTAGGTTCACAAAGAAGTAACCGCCCATCCCGGGTCGTGCCTCCCCAAAGTGTGACATATCGAGCTGATATCCCATACCCTGGTTAACGCACCTTGTTAACCCCAAACCCAAACCATATGCATGCAATTTATGTTAAATGAACATAACTAAAATTATCATGCTTGCACCATAAATAAAAATTTAAATGCATGTAAATCACCATTTATAAATAACGTGCAATTAACACCTTAACAACACTATGCGTATAAATTACCACACCTCATTCATGTAAAAATAAATTTATACATATGTGTACATCCCAGTGAAATCTCGTGAAAGACTCACCTGATATATGCCAGTTCGCTAGGACTTCTGTCCAAATAATAACCTACAATTATAGACGCCATAATACCTATTAACGTCTATATTTTCTCCAAAAGTCAACCCAAAAGTCAACTACTATTAACCCCGGTCAACCCTTAATTATAGTCCTAATCGACCAATTAAATTTTATAATAATCCAACCCAAACTTGTTTGTGTTAAAATATTAACGCCACGACGTCTCAACGTCCCAAATAACTAATTTAAATCTCTAAATAAACTAGAGTTACCTCCTTTATAATTAAACAATACTAAAAATTTATAAATAATTAAGTAATAAATTTTAGTAATTTATTTAATAATTAAATCCTTACCACAATTAAATCAATTAACTTTAACCAATTAATTAATTTACACCAAATTTCGTTGGGCTTTCTAAAATAAAATAAACAATTTAAACCTATTTGGACCCCTCCAAAGCCCACCAGATCGGGCCCAACAACCCCTCATTAGCCCAACAGCCCCCTCCCGCCGGATGGTCGCCGGAGCACGTCGCCGGCGCCGGCGGACGTCGTTTTTCTGGCGATTTCGCCGGTTTTCCGGCGAACTCCTTGTTTTGGACCGTGTGGCTTCGTTTCTCATCCGTTTTCGACGATTCTTTTTCCTAAATTTTTGTTTTTCGATTCCTCATCTTTTAGAAACAAGAATCGCATGAAAGCTTTGAGTTTTGAGGGAGATATCTATGTTTAAAGTTTCGGTTTTTTCCGAAAACGATACTTTCTACGTTTTGATTGATTTAACAACCTTTCGGTTATCCAATCGTTTTCAAAACGTATATGGGTTTACCTTTACCCATTACTAACCTTTCCCTTAAGTTATTTTATAAAGAGAATCCATACCTTACTCCGGCGGATCGTTACCGAAACGAAGCTTCAAAATTCCTCTCGTGACACCGTTCACCAAAATTCCGACACCGTTTCTCTCTCCGGAATGCCGACAATGAATGACACAACTCCAATCGGCCCCCTTATATATATAGTCGGATTTTTCCACCGAAATATGGAAGGAGAAATCTCCATTAATACCATTAATCCCTTCCATATTTCGAGTTTCGATATTTGCAAAATCGGTCCCTTGACAACACTAAAACACGATTTAGCACCCCATAATAAATTGTTTCCATAAACAAAATCAATCATCTCATTTTGATTGATCTTCCCACCGAAAATACAAAAGATTCCATAATATATTATCTTTTTTTTTAAATTTAAACTTTAATTAATTACCTTAATTTCTATTTAAAAAAATATTCAACTTTTCAAAGATAATAAACACTTTAAATTGTAATTTATTAATATTCAACCTTCCAAAATTTTGGATGTTACAAACAGACTTAGGAATACTCATGAAATCATCATCTGCATGTAATGAAAAAAACTTTTTAACCTAAATAATTTTGTAATGAAGCAAATAATATCAAAGAAATACACTGAAACCACTTGATTCGTCACTCAGTTTGACTGAAGGAAGTAAGTTCTTCCTATCACCTCAACTGTTTCATCATCCAATTACACAAGGCAGATTTGTATGTATTCAACAAGTGAGACATAAATGAATATTAAATACAGTTGAATGTATTTTCAAGAATACATTGAACTAAGTATATATAAAACATGTTTCACCTTCCATTGATGCATCCTTTGTAATTTGAAGTTTAGATGCTTTGTCAACTTCCACTATATCAGATAACCATTTATGCATTAGATGATGACACATAACAAGCATTTTAAAGTACGAAAATATTGTTTACATATTACCGTCTGATGCAGCGGTCAATGATGGTTTTTCTCTAAGCTTGACCTTCATCCCTATTGCGTTGTTTCCTGCATATTTAACAGTGTAGAAGCTTATCTAATGCAATATATCTAGTATAGAGTTCCACTATAAATTCATAGGAGACAGTGAAACTGATCTTCTCTTTTTTTTTCAGGGAGAGTGAAAAGAAATATGTTTGATGGTTCATGCACAAATAACAGTAGGATTATCATTTTCTTCTAACATAAATTTGGAGTTAAAAATAGATAAAAAAAATTGGTCACATATTCCGTCTGATAAAACAGTCAATGGCGGCTGATGTCTTAACTAAACCTTCACCCCTATTGTGTTGTTTCCGGCGTACGTAGCATTTTACATACAAATATTCATATGAATAAATTATTATAAATTGATGGGCTGATGCATCTATTTTCATTTGAGGATACGCAACTGAACATGTAATGAAACCAAAATGGGAAGTAAACTATGAAACTGTAATCAGTGTGCACTGGAAAATTATATCAATACTAACTAGTAAATGTTCCACTAGTGAGCTCTAATGCTAAATAAATGATAGCTCGTAAAGATTCTTTTATAGATCTATGTTTGAATCTATAGAGCATCATTGGTTATTTCCTCTTGTGTCCCTAAAATTTGCAAGACGACTGATTAAAAAATTTCTTTTGAAAAGAGATTCCAAATTGGTATTACTTTAAATTGATCTTTTTCATCCCAACTCTCTGTTTCATCCCAATGAAATCTAGAGAATAATCACTTCAACACATTACCATTGAAGTTACATTTCAATGTTTTACAAACAGTTTGAAACCGGAAACGAAAAATTTAATATTTATCCCATGAATATTGTTCATCAACTACTAATTTCCATAAACAATTATATTTATCCCAGAAACCTTGATAAATAGCTTCTAATTGACAGATGAAAACCAATTCCTATTAACGACTGATGAAAACCCCAACGGAAGACATTATACGAACTTGAATAGATTTCATCTACTAAAATTGTTAACCATTTATGTTAAACACAGTCGAAAAGCCCAACGTGCTTGAATCTTTGATAGTCTGTTAACAATGAATCATTGATATTCCGTTTCATCAAAATGAAATATAGAGAATAATAACTTCAATACAGTTTCATTGAAGTTAAATATCAATGATTTACAAAAAGTTTGAAACCGGAAACGAAACATTGATCTTTACCCCATGAATATTGTTCATCAACTTCTAATTTCCATAAACATTGATATATATCCGAGAAACCTTGATAAATAGCTTCTAATTAACAGATGAAAACCAATTCCTATTTACGACTAATGAAAACCCCAACGAAATACATTATACGAACTTGAATATATTTCATCTACTGACGTTGTTAAACATTTATATTTATCACAGTAGCAAACCCCATCGTGATTGCATCTTTGATAGTCTGTTAACAATGAAACTCTATTTCAGTGCTTTTATTTATACTTTCTGTGAAATCCCACTGAAATATGTCAACAATCAACTCAATGTGCTTGAAACATTGCCACAACTCAAATAAGTATCACAACCGAACCCCGTTTACGACTAATGAATACTTGATATTCTATTAACTTAATAATCGATTTCATCAGGTTGAAACAATCTGATATGATAAAAATAAATGTATATAAAATTACGTTCGGTTGAGCCTTGGTTATTAACTTCAATAAGTTTTTTCATGATAGGCGGATTGTTACTAGTGCTCCCCTTCGATTTCGGTCCGATTTCATTACCATCTTCATCGAGAGGATTATCTGCTGTGTTCATATAGTTCGAAAACGAGTTCTTCTTCATCAATCTTTCGCTCCTTTTCCGACATACACAATGAAATCAAAGCAGGTCTTCTTATCGATATCAAAATCAATAACAATGGATGCTTTGCTCTTCTATTTCAGGACACAAATAGATGAAATAGAAAAGATTACCTCTAGGTAATCGAATCATGGTTCGAATGAAATCTATGAGATGCTCTGTGTTCAGATGGTAAGCACAAAATGTAAAAATATTATTTATGCGATTTCAACTCTTGTTTTGAAGGAAACAAAAGCTTTTACATATTTCTGCTTATTTCACCAGCATTTCCATATTTGAAACACAAACTAAAAAGACATCTTTACCCTTTTCAGCAATTATTATTATTATTTATTAATAAATTAATTAATGTATTACCATATATATCTCAAATTGATCTTAACCATAGATTAAAGAGATCAATGGCTGAAATTTGAAATTTGGTTTCCAAAGTTTCCAATGAAACTTGGTTTCCAATAAATACCACCCCTATATATATATATATATATATATAGGGGCCTAATCAAATGAGAATTGTTTAGTTTGTGATACCTATGAGATCCAATGTGAGTCACATATTTAATGTAATTAATTTTATTTTTTCATTAGCATGGAAGGGTAAATTGGTAATATCTTTTTTTATAACTAAGGAATCTTTGAATAATGGAATGTTTTAAATGTCTTCCTAAAAATAAGTTGTTGGTTTAATTTTATTCTATTTTTTAAAATATATTATTAGTTAATCATAGTGTAACACAATGTAATTTGAGTGTATCACAATGGTAATCAAAGTGTAACACAATGTATTTTGAGTGTAACACAATGTTAATCACAGTGTAACACAATGCATTTTGAGTCTATCACAATGGTAATCACAATGTTCATTGCATGTCTCACAATGAGTAATCACAGTGTAACACAATGTATTTTGGTTATCACAATCATTATCTTTTGTATGTACCTTTTTTAACGGCGTTTCTTTTTTTAGGTATCACATCGTGTATCTGCCGGAATAAATAAGGTTCACACAGGAGAGAGGAGATTTTTTAATACCTAAAATGCCCTTTAAATTTAATTTCAATCAAAATTACCAAAATTAGTTATTTCTTAATTTATCCTTTAATACGTGGCTCACATTGGATCTCACAGTTATCACAAACAATCAAGTTCTTCTTTGAATGACCCCCCCTATATATATATATATATATATATATATAGAGAGAGAGAGAGAGAGAGAGAGAGAGAGAGCAAGGATCATTTGTTAACCATTTCTTTCTTGTTAACTATGTGAACATTATTCAACCAATAGAATTGCAATGTAAGTTGATGTTTAATTGATTTATTTATTTAATACAAAAGGGTATTAACGTCATTTCATAAGTAATCTTTTGTCATTAAGTTTATGGGAGTTACAAAAATGAAGATTCCAAAATTATCCTTTTTCATAATGTTTTTAATTGATTTGTAGGTTACAATTCTAGATTCTAATTGATGAAAGTTTAATTGATTTGTAGGTTACGATTCTAGAATTTTATCATTTTTCGTAATATTTTTGAATCATTTCAGTATTACTATAGTAGTTTGGTTCATGCTTGGATAAAACAGTTGTTAAGTCTAAATATTGTATCCAAGATTTAATAGGAAAGTCAAAGATGTAAAAGTCAACATTGTCATTGTCTTAGAAAGTCAAAGTATGTTTAGATTCCTTAGTTGTTAAGTCTTGTATTAGACTTGTGGTATAAATAGGATTAGGCTATGTTAATCTTGGAAGCACGTATTGTAAAGATTCAGTATTGTGAGATATATGACTATTGGTTTCAAGATCTACTTTCTCTCTCTACTCTCTCTACTCTCTCTCTAGACTTTGTTTGATAAAACTCGTTAGATTGAGAATTGCTTGAAAATAAGGGATTAACAATTGGTATTAGAGCTGAACCAAACATTTTCAGAAATGATTTGAACAAAGAATTGAATTGAAATCTGGATTTTTAGATCGAAAAATTGATTTTTTCTAAATTTTTTCAAGAACTCGAGTTTTTGTACTGTTCATCCGAATTTTGTTGGAAAAGTCGTTTTTGGTGCAAGAAAATGGAATCATTGAATTCGATTTGTGTTTTGGAATGATTCTTGTATTGATTACATCTAGTAATTCGAACAAATTCAATGTTAAATTTTGATTTTTGAAATTTTCTTGAAAAGTTGAGTTCGAACACTGTTCTTGATCGAATTTGTTGAAATTGTAGTTTTTCAATCTGAATTTGATAGTAAATTTGTGCTTAGTATTGTTTTTCGATGATGCTGATAAGTTTTTGAGAACCAATTTGGAGATTTGAATCAATTTGGATCGAATTATGCAAGTCAGATCCAAGTTTGCGCTAGATCTACGATTTGCGCGAGTTCGTCTTCATTTGCGCAAGTTCATCTCATTTGCGTGAACTTATCAGGGTTTTCGCCATCTTATATTCACGCAAATCAAAGTTTGCGCTACAAGGTTCTCACGCAAAAGAGATTTGCGTCTTCTACATATCACAAGAAGGTCACTTTGCGCCATACTCTGATAACGAAAAGTCCACTTTGCATCATACATTGTTCACGAGAAGATAGCTTTGCGCTTTACACTGCTCGCGAGAACCTTATTTTGCGCTATCCACTGCTCGCGATAAGCTGAATTTGCGCCATATTCTGATCACGAGAAGTTTGGTTTGCGCTACATACAGTTCACGCAAAACTCCAACTTGCGTCACCAACTGTTAGCGCATAACAAGTGTTCAAATTTTAAATTTTGTACAAGATTTCAATTTGATTTGATTTTTGATTTTCTGATTTACAGTTTGGGAAAGATCTTTCATATCAAGCTGATTACTAATTCAATATGGGATTTTTTACAGAGCTTAAAGAGAAGAATAAAAAGCTTGAATTAGAGAAAGTAAATCTGGGTTATGCAGTTGACTTTCAGTCGAAAAAGTCAAAAGAATATTTTGCTGAAATCATTATACTGAAAGAAGAAGTTAGTGCTTTAAAGTCCATCAATGAAGATCTTCTGAAGAGAACTTCTAGAATAAATGATGAGAAGATAATGAGATTGGAATATGAGAATGCTGAGCTAAGAAAGAATATGTCTGATTTGGAACAAAAGCTTGTTGAAATTAAAGCTGATTCTGATAATGGAAAGAAAGGTTTTTCAAAGAAGTTCTCAGATTTCTCAAGAAAGTGTTTTGAAGAGAAGAAGTCAATTGATCTTAAATACATAAAACTTTCTCAACAAGTTTCCGATTTTGAGAAAGTACTTATTTTGGAAAGAGAGAAGTTTGTTAAAGAAAAGAAGGCCATTGAACAAAAGAATGTGGGATTCTTCAAGGAACTATCAGGCCAAAGAAACGATTCAGAGAACAACAGTATATCGAATAGTCGTTCTATCAAAGTTCAACAACGTTCATTGTTTATCAATGTTCAACAACGTTCATTGTTTATAATATACCATATATGTAGTGAAAATGAATGAACAGTGTAACAAAAAATATTTTTCAATGTTCATATTTATAATGTTCAACAACGTTCATTGTTTATAATGTTCATCAATGTTCAAATACATGTAGTGAAAATGAATGAACAGTGTAACGAAAAAGTGTAAATGTGCACTTTGATTCACCTTGGATGCACATGAATGGACATGAACATTGTATATGTGATGTTCATATATATATATATTTGTTGATCCCAGTTGTGATGTTCTTTAACTTGATTTAACCTTTTACTACACACAGATTAAATAAATAGAGTGCGGAAGCATTTAATACGTGTAGAAAAGATTGAACATGCAGAGTAGTAAACACACAAGTAATTAATGAACAGGAAGTAAAGTATCACAAGAAAGTTACTCAAAGAACTGTTTCATTGATTACTCAAGAGCACCAAGAACACGCACTGGTATGTGCAAAAATGTGCTCAAGGATTATACAGACTGCAATTTTCGTGTGTCTTTTTTTTTCTCTAAGGTGGTGCTCCCTTAATATACAAGAGGGATGTACCCCTTAGTACAAGACAAAAACTGACATTCCATAAACGGAATGCCACCTGGAAAGTAAACATCGTGAGACGCCCATTACTTTGATCTTGAGGATCTTCGTACAGTAGGTCTCACGTGTTCTGCACGTGGTCTTGTCTTGAACTCTTAGAAAAGCTTCAATAATGATCTCCAGAGGTTGGCCTTCACAGAGGCTCTGTGATCCAAGAATTATTATCAGGTTTGACTTCTGGTAGATCTTCTGTGGAGTAACCTCTGAGCTTTGCACCTTCTGAGGTGTACTTGAGTGTTCAGCGGCAGGCTTCTGCAATTTACATACTTAGCCTATTTTTCAATACTTCTATACAATGAGAGTGGAGCTAACAATCTCCCCCTAAGTATTGAAAAATAAAAAATGGAATTTGGAGCGATGGCTAAGCTAGAAACAAAAGAGGTGAAAGGAACTCAACCTCTGAAAAATGATATTCATTCGTAAAAGAAAAATTCCAGAAGGCAATTACATTAAGCATTGAAATACATGAATGAACAACAAAAGTTTACAGAAGTCATTGGGGAATGAGTTCCCTGTACTTCAGTTGTGCATCAATCTGTCCGATCATTGTCTTTGCAGGTCCCGCTTGCACAGTCTCAGAGCCATTCTTCCTCAGAATCATATTCTTTATCTTTTGCAGAGTATTGTTTGAATACTTGTGACTTTGATTTAGACAATACATCTTTTTAAGCCCATCATCGTCTCTGTAGATGAATCCGAACTCAGGCTCTGTGATTAAGGAGTTGGAAGGAACGTTCTCGATTCCGAGGAATTGGTCATGTGGTTTGGTGATCGACAGCTTCTCGACTCCGAGTTGTAGAGCTACCTCGAAGTCCATTTTTGTGTGATATTTTACATGTTCGCGCATCACCTCCTTGATCCTGCCATTCGCTATCATGTACTCCTTACGCTTTTCAAGTCTTTGCTCTGTGAAGGCATGTAGTTGAGGAAGATCGTAGGCACAGAGGTTCTTCAAGTCTGCATCTGTGAACGTGTATTGCTTCCCATCTTTTCTCTCAACTAAGTATTTTGCATACATGATTGACTTGTTGGCGAAGGAGTGTAGAGAGATCCTCATCACGGTTTTGATATCTTCTGTGGAAAATACTTCATCCCTTTCTAATGCAGTTTGCTCGAAGCGTCTTCTGATGTGTTCTTTGATTAAGGGATGTAGATTTGGTGCTAAGAAGACAGCTTCGGGCTCTGCGCTGTAAAGATAGGTATGAATGTTTTCTTGAAATTTAAGTTATTTCGGTGGAGGCCTTGGGATTGGAACTCTCATGGTGTCCATTGATTGAACAATCTCTTTGACTCTGTACTTTTGATCTTTCTTCCGTGGAGAGGTCTCTGAAGTATCTGCAACGTTTGCTAGATCAATACCTTGAAACTGTACAGTAGGTATGGGTGCATTAGGCATGAGTTCAGGACTTGAGGGTTCAACGAACTTTGCGAGTTCTTCTGCGATCTGTTCAGAGCCCACACTGACCTTCCCTTTCTGAGACCCTTCAGAGGTTGTTCCTTGGACAGTTGAAGGTATTGGGTCTGCAGAGGCACTAGGCATGAGTTTCTGTGATTTGTGTGCCTCTAAAGATGTTTTTTGTAAGGGCAGGGTTTGGAGAGGAGTGGCAGAGACGACATGTGCTTTTGGTATTAAGGCCTCCTCCCCCTCATGATGTCCAGGGCCAGAGGCATCTGGGTCCTGATCATCATGGTGAGCCCTCTTCTGTGAGGCCTCCGCTTGGCAAGTGGCAGGGGCCTTTCTCTTCTTCCTTTTGTAGAGGTGGTCTTCAGCATGTTGGTTGATCTTCTGTAAGGCGTCTTCTGCAGCCAAAGATAGGGCGTTGATTTCCACATCAGACTTGAATCGAAATGTGGCTACGGTTTTCTTCAAGTCTGCTGCCACCTTCTTTCCTTGGTCGTTGAAGTCGGATCGAAGGAGGTTTTGGTTTTGCAGAAACTGATTTCCCATGGTTTCCAAGTCGGCTTTTTTTGCAAACACAGAGGGGTCTGGGGCAGAGGTTGATGATTGTGTGTGAGCCGGGACCATAACACTGCGAGTTATGTCCTTTATTTCCTCTCTGAGCTTGGCCATTTCGACCACTCCGGTCTGAACTCCGTTCTTAGCATATTTTGGAAATTCCTCTGTACAAAGGTCCCCAGAACTTGAATTTGATGGGAGTGTGCAATGATGACATTTCCACAAGCTTGAAGATCAGCCCTTTTTGCGCAGTCTGTACTGAGTGCTTGTAGAGCTTCAGTATTAGTTTTTAGGGCCTCTGCAAGGATTTGAGAGTTGGCTTGGGACTCTCTGGATATCGAGCTTTGCAACTCGTCAAGTTTTTTGAGCACCATGTCAGCAAAGGCTTTAAACTCGGCCTTTGTGACAAAGGTGTCAGAGGTAACCTCTGGAACAACATATGTTCCAGATTTAGCCAACGAGTCTTTGGCACCTTCAGAGCCTGTTTTTATGATGAGCTCTGGAGGATTTCCTTCCAATCCTCGATGTTCCACAGAGGAAGCACCTATGGAAGTTCTGTCAACACGTTCTTTGGGGGAGGGTTCAGAGACTCCCTTAAGATCGATGTTGAATGGATCTTGTGGTTGTTCTAGAGCCACATAATCATCGTGGTCTCGCACCACCAACTCTGAGGTGGTTTGGGTGTCACTCTTGTGTGTGACAGAGGTAACGAATACCTCTGTGTGTGAAAGAGATGTGTCATGGGGCAAATGGACATGCAAAGCAACACTCTCACCCATTTGAGAGTGTGAGGTGGTTTTAGTTTCTCCGGATGGTGGCACAGAGTATGAAGGAATATCCTCTGTCCGGATGGTTTGGGTGGGGTTCGGATTGTGCGGTCCTGTTTCAATACCCCTCTGCACTAGAACTGCAGGGGTAGAAGTGTGGGTTGCACTAGGAGTTGGTTTTGGTGGTGTGCCAAGGGCATCTTTTTCTTCTATCTCCTCCGTGATTCTTTTACCCTCATCGTCAGAGCTTGACAGCCCTGTAACATCTGTCACTGCAAAATCTGCGAATTCTCCCAAGGTTCCCGAGTGCAGCTTCTGTATCTCGTCATCTATGGCCATTGTGACTCGGAGAGGGATGGATGGCCTTTCCTCAGAGCTTTCAATGACTTGGACTTTTCTTCTTCTCCTCTGCAGAGGTTGTTCGGACTCTCCAGGTTCACTCACGGCTGGAGAAGGAATAGGATTAGAGGTTGTTGCCTTGGTCAATTTCTTAGCCTTCTTCTTGGGCTTGGCAACCTCTGTTGGGGATTTTGGAGCCCATTCTTCTGCGACTCTTTTTTTATGAGATCTTTTCTTTTTAAGCTTCTTTTCTCGTTTCTCACCCACAACTTCTGTCTGTATTTCAGCTCCTTCATCATCCTCTGTTCTAACAACAACTCCCTCACCTATCTCTGTCGTAAGGTAGATTGCTATCTCACCTACTTGGAATCCTACACGTGGGGGGGGGGGGGTTGCAGGACTCGGTGCAGGAGTCCTGTGCCCATGAATGTAAGTTCTTACCCCATCTTCACTGTTTAGGTAGGCTAAGATTCGGGCTGGCAAAGGTTTTGCTCCAGGATACCCAGATTGGAGAACTGTGGGCTTGTGCGACTTCATGTCGTAGACCTTGATCATCTTACCCTCTGTAGGTAACTTCCCTTCGCCTATCAGAGTGTCTCCTAGCAGAATGGCAAAAAATTTGTTGAAGACAAGATTTTTGGGTTCTGTGCCTCGAGCTTGGTCCTCTTGCTTAGCTATGACCGCGTTTCTGATTTCCCTGAATATTAGAGTTGCATAGTCCAGAGGAAAATCGTAGTACACACCATACATTATTGCGAGTATGGTATGTCTAGATTGGTCAGGGCTGCCTACCTTGCAGGTTAAGCAGCGATTTAGGATAGAGAAGAGAACGTTCCACAGAGTTGGAAGGTTTTGACGTCTAAAGTCGGTCCTTTTGGAAATTGGTGCAGCGTACCCTATGAACCGAAGGAACTCCAGAATCTCATCATCAGAGGGCTCGTCAGAGTATCTTGTTAGATTTATTTGGGTCTTAGTGGGAAGCTCGAAGACCTCTGCGACTCTTCTGCGGTTTATTCCAAGGTCCAGAATTTGAGTGGTGGAGGGATGGGTGGCATATCCCATGACACAGTAGCCATAACGGTCCAGTTTCTCATGCTTAGCACTCAACCAGAATTGTTGAATGTAAGTTTCAGGAATATCTGTTCTTTTAAGACTTAGGGCTTTTGTTAGAATGTGGTTCTTTAGTATTTCGATTAAAGGAGCAGCTTCCTCAGGATATCCCTTGGGTTCCAAGACAGCAAAATGATTGTTTGGCTTGAGGTTCAGTTGCCTAGAGTGATAGTCATGGTGTGTGAAGGAGAGCATTCTGCTTGTTAGGACATGTTCTTGTTCAACAGACTGGGAATCGTCCTTTTTAGCTTTAGAATGCATCGAGTGGTTTGATGCAGAAGATCCCTTGGAGTTCTTGGAAGAAGCAGAATGAGATGCCATGGAAAGAAATGTAGAATGAGAAATCTTTTGCAAGGGGATTCTTGAAGGAGGGAAAATAGCAGGTAAAAAAAAATTTGGAGTATGAGAGGGGTTTATATATGAAGAGAGAGGGTAAAAAGAATGAGCGGTAAAAGATAAAATTTTCAAATCCGTGATGAGTGGTAACGGATAAGAAGACATTTCAGAAAAAACGACGGTACAGGTTACGATCCAATCAAATATTGCCACGTCAGATGATGGCGGTGCACGATCTAGGCCGTGCGCCACCCTATTCTCACGCGCCTGACATTTTCTATTCTCACGTGACAGTGAGTTTCAAAAATAACCCGCAGCACATGACCTGATTTTCTCAAGTGATGAGAATGACAGAAGCTCTGGGGATAAGAGGCTTCTAAGGTCATAGGCAAGGTTAAGAGGGAGAAAAGTGTGATGAAATGATCGAGTTCCTTTTAAAGTGCATTTGCTCAAGCACCCTCAGTTTAGAGGTGCAGAGACTCCGTGATAGATCACAGAGGCTCTGTGGTCGACCTCAGAGGTTCTGAGACCAAAAATTTCCTTTTTAGGAAAGATTTTCAAAGATTTGATCATTTCAAAGTTTTGACTGTAAAATTAGTACAAAGAGGGATCTTTCTGAGGGCATAGTGCTCGAGAAAGAGTTTTGACCCTTGGTTCAGATGGATTAACCTCACTCTGTAGTCTGTTGCGCATAACTGTCTTGCTCCCCCTTGAATAGTCACGATTGGTTTTTGATGGTTCGTTCTGCTCCCCCTTCAACTACGCTTGGATCATATAAAGATAAGATTCGCACAAGACATAGATTTGCAAAAATAATGTAATATAAAGAAAGTCAAAGAGATTATTTACAAAAAAGGAATATGTTATATACAAATATGTACAACAGAGTCTCTATGCACGGGTACAGAGGCTCTGTGGTCAACTCATGTTGAGCATACCAATCTTGCCAACTAGAAATGTGAATCTTTTCTCATCCAATGCCTTCGTGAAAAGGTCGGCAAGTTGGTAGTCTGTGGGCACAAAGTACATCTCTATTGTTCCATGTTCCACATGATGTTTAAGAAAGTGATACCTGATATCGATATGCTTGGTCTTAGAGTGTTGCACTGGATTGGCAGAGATCGCAATGGCACTTTTGGAGTCACAAAGGATGGGGATTTTTTCGATATCAAATCCATAGTCTCTAAGTTGGGTCCTCATCCACAGAACTTGTGAACAGCAACTTGCAGCAACAACATATTCTGCTTCTGCCGTAGAGGTCGAAACACAGTTCTGTTTCTTGGAAGTCCAACTTACTAGTTTCCCTTTTAGGAATTGGCAACTCCCAGAGGTACTTTTCCTGTTGAGCTTGCATCCTCCGTAATCTGAATCTGTATAAGCCATGAGATCAAAGCCAGAGCTCTCCGGATACCAGAGACCAAGATTTTTGGTCCCTTTTAGGTATCTGAAGATCCTCTTGACAGCGTAAAGATGAGATTCTTTGGGGTTAGCTTGAAATCTTGCACAGAGTCATGTGGCAAACATTATATCGGGTCTACTTGTGGTTAAATAAAGCAGAGACCCTATCATACCTCTGTAGAGTTTACACTCCACAGGCTTGCCTTCTGGATCTGCATGAAGTTTGGATCCAGTGGCCATAGGAGTCTTCATTGGTGAAGAGTCAGAGAGCTTGTATTTTTCAAGTATGCCAGAGACATATTTAGATTGGTTTATGAAAATACCCTCTGTGGTTTGTTTGACTTGCAATCCTAAGAAGAATGTGAGTTCTCCCATCATGCTCATCTCAAACTCACTCTTCATCAGTGATTCAATTTTTTTGCAGTATAAATCATTTGTAGACCCAAAAATAATGTCATCAACATAGATCTGTACAAGTAGAATCTCACCTTTTCTCTTCTTATAGAATAAAGTAGTATTAGTTGTACCTCTTTTGAAACCATTTGCAAGGAGAAAGTTTGAAAGTCTGTCGTACCAGGCTCTGGGAGCTTGTTTCAGTCCATACAGAGCCTTGTCCAAGAAGTAGACATGATTTGGGTACTTAGAGTTCTCAAAACCTGGTGGTTGTTGGACATATACTTCTTCTTGAATTTGCCCATTCAAGAAGGTTGACTTGACATCCATTTGATATACTTTGAAACCTCTGTGGGCTGCGAAGGCAAGAAAGATAATTATTGCTTCGAGTCTTGCCACAGGGGCAAAGGTTTCTTCGTAGTCAATGCCTTCTTCTTGGCAATATCCCTTGGCCACCAGTCTTGCTTTGTTCCTGATCACCACACCATCCTCGTCCTTTTTGTTCCTGAAGACCCATTTGGTCCCTATTGCGGTTTTGCCTTTCGGCAGAGGCACTAGGGTCCATACTTCGTTTCTTTCAAACTGCAGAAGCTCATCTTGTATAGCTTCTACCCAGTTTGGGTCTTCAAGAGCTTCAGATATCTTTTTGGGTTCGATGATACTCACAAAACTTGTATAGTAACAAAAATTGGCAGTACTCGATCGAGTTTGGACCTTATCAGAGGCATTACCAATGATTTGGCTCTGTGAAAGAAGTTGATTGTTTGTACTTTCCACAGGACTTGGTTGTTCATCATGAGTGGAGGTAGAGAGTTCTGCAGAGCCTTGATCTGGTGTTGACCCTTCTGAGAGGTTTTGAAGATGATCATGATCTTGATTAAGCTTGGGGCCTTGAGTTGTATTGTCCTCTGAGTGCTCCCCCTCGATGGTTGCACCTGCAGCATTACTGAAAGAGGGTGAAGTATTGCTAGGACCAGTTAGAGAAGTACATGTTTGGTCCTCAGAGGCTCTTTGGTCATCTTCAGAGGGTTCCTCATCATTGAACATATCTTCAAATAGATGATGAAGATCATTTGTTCGTGATGATCCACCAGAATCTTCATCCTGAAGTTTGAGTCCTGAGCTGATTTGCTCAGAAGTCACCTGAAAAGAATCATCAAATGGAACATTAATACTTTCTAGTATATGCTTGGATTTGAGTACATAGATTCTGTATGCCTTGGAGTTTGATGAATAGCCAATAAATTTGGCTTCATCGGCTTTGGGACTGAATTTCCCTATTTGGTCTCTGTCGTTCAGTACGAAACATCTGCAGCCAAAGACATGGAAGTACTTAATGTTTGGCTTCCTCTGGTTTAGTAAGTGATTTGGTGTCTTTGCATGTCTCTTCACGATCAAGGATCGATTTTGGTGAAGCATGCGGTTGAAATGGCTTCTGCCCAGAAGAAAATAGAGAGCCCTGATGCAGTGAGCATAGTCCTTGCGGCTTCCACTAGTGTTCTGTTCTTTCGTTCAACAACACCGTTTTGTTGTGGAGTCCTTGTAGCAGAGAAGTTCTGTGATATGCCTTCTGTCGAAAGATAGGCTTCAATGGTTGAATTCTTAAACTCTGTTCCATTGTCACTTCGTATTCTCTGCACCCTGCAGTCATAAAGAACTTGTATTCTCTTGATAAGATTGATTAGTACTTCAGGAACATCTGATTTCTTTCGAACAAATTCAACCCAAGTATATCTGGAGAATTCATCTATGAGTACAAGGATGTACTTCTTGCCACCAAGACTCTGCACAGAGATGGGACCACAGAGGTCAACATGAAGCATCTGCAGAGGTCTGGTGCAAGGTATGTCGGACTTGGTTTTGTGGGCAGCCCTTTTGAGTTTGCCCATCTCACAGACTGAGCATAGATGATCCTTTGTTAAAGCATAAATCTGTTGGACACAAGATCAAGAATAATGAAGGTCAAAGTTGAGAAAGTCAAAGCTGTTAAAGTCAAATCTCATTTAAAGTCAAAGTCTATTTGTAATAAGTCAATGTATTTTTGTATTTGTATTTTTCCTTGTAATAGTTAGGTAGTATAAATAGTTTTTCTTTCTTTGTATTTTGTAGAGAACTAAATTGAAGAATATTCAATTACATGTAGAGAGAGAAAGTTAGAGAGAGAGAGAGGTCGTTGGAGAGAGTTCTAGAGAGAGAGATTGTAATCTTGATTTTGAGAAGTTAATCAAACAAGTATTTGATTCTTACGTTAAGAACCAAGTTAAGAAGAAGCAACTGGAAAACAATGTCAAATTCTTGAGTATCTTACGTCCAGAATGGAAGAAGCATACAAGAAGAATGAAGCAGATGAAGGATTTAAATGAAATTCCACTACATGAGGTATTTGAAACCTTAAAGCAGAATGAAGAAGAGGTTGAAGAGAAAAGAGCTGAGAAAAAGAAGGCAGAAAAAGTTCCTGATCCGATTGCTTTAATAGCTGGAGAAAAGAAGAAAGAAAAGAAAGAGAAGAAAAAGAAGATAGTTCTTACCAGTTCAAAGTCTGATTCTGTTTCAGATAGTGATGATGGAGAAAGTCTGAAACAAGCTATGATATTGCTGACCCGTGCCTTTCAGAAGAAATTTTATAAGAAGCCGGGATCAAATTCTCAACGGTATTCTTCTTCGAGTTCAAAGAACCACGATGTTAGAGCACAAATATGTTGGATTCAAGATCATAAAGTTTGAAGACCAAAAGATCAAGAAGTCAAAGCTGGAAAGTCAACTCTTATCAAAAGTCAAAGTCTTTTGTTAATAAATGTCAAAGTCAATGTATGTGTAATTTATTTCCTTGTATTTGATAGAGGGTATAAATACTTTTGTTTGTTTTTTGTAATCAGTAGTACACACGCATATTAGAGAAGAGCTTATTTGTATATCTTTCTAGAGTGAGAAAGTAGAGAGAGAAAGTTGTGAGATTGTAATCTTGAGATTAATTCATATGAGTTTGCTTGTTATTATTTTTAAAGATCAGACGTTGGGAAGATTGTTGAAAGTTTTTAAATACAAAGCTAAAGAAGAATTTCATCTTGTTAAAGAGGAGTTTGTATATCATGTTTGTTTAAAAAGGGGAGATTTCAAGAGAAGATACAGATTGTTCAAAGGGGGAGTTTATTCAATCGAGCTTAATCAAAGAGAAGATCGCATTGCTAAATCTTTTAGTAATGATCTTGATCCAAAGGGGGAGATTGTTAGAGCAAAAATATGTTGGATTCAAGATCATAAAGTTTAAAGACCAAAAGATCAAGAAGTCAAAGCTGGAAAGTCAACTCTTATCAAAAGTCAAAGTCTTTTGTTAATAAATGTCAAAGTCAATGTATGTGTAATTTGTTTCCTTGTATTTGATAGAGGGTATAAATACTTTTGTTTGTTTTTTGTAATCAGTAGTACACACGCATATTAGAGAAGAGCTTAATTGTATATATCTTTCTAGAGTGAGAAAGTAGAGAGAGAAAGTTGTGAGATTGTAATCTTGAGATTAATTCATATGAGTTTGGAATTATCATCTTGATTACTTGTTAGTGATTAGAACTTGAATATCTGGGAATAACAATTGGTATCAGAGCAGATCCAAAGTGAAATCAGATCAAGAAATTCAAGAAATTGTTGGTTCGTCACTATTCTTGAAAGAAATTTCGAATTCTGAGTTTTTTTTTTGGGAGTTTTTGGAGCAGATTTTGATTAGGTTTTGATCGCAAAGTGTACTAGATCGAGTATATGTACTTTAATTTTTGTATTGCATTGTAATTTCAATCGAATTTGTGATTTTTGTTAAGTTTTTATTCACGAGTCGAAGTTCACTGTTTCATCAATCAAGTTGTTTTGTAAGTGTTTAATTGTAAGAATCTTGTATTGTAATATGTTCTTGGGTTGATTACAAAGTTTTGTTCAAAGTTTCAGATCGATTGGACAAGGTTTGATCGATTTCAGATGAAAAAGTAAGTTTTTGGGTCGACAAACGGAAGAACGCGCAAGATCTCTAAAACGCGCTAGTTCATCGTCAAAACGCGCAAGTTCATCTTGAAACGCGCAAGGTTCATCATTTAGAACGCGCAAGCCGAAAAGAAGAATTTTGGTCTGAAACGCGCAAGGGCTATCTGCGAGTTCTAAGAAACGCGCTAGTTGTGGCCAGCGAGTTCTACAAACTCGCTAATTGAAGCTAGCGAGTTTCAGGAGAAACAGTGGTTAGCGAGTTCATCGACCTGCGAGTTTGAAGATTCAAGAAATAATTCTAAGTGTTGAAACGCGCAAGAGTAGCTAGCGAGTTTGGTTTAAACGCGCAAGCTTCGACGTACGAGTTTGGGAAACGCGCACGCTTCAATCTGCGAGTTTCAGCGTGAATAGTCTTTAGCGAGTTTAGGCACTTGAGAGTTTCGTCGATCTGCGAGTTTTATCTGAGAGTTTGATCTGCGTGTTTGCTTGCGAGTTTCTCAAAACGCGCAAATATCTGCGAGTTTGCTTGCGAGTTTGCTTGAGAATTTATAGAACGCGCAAGACTCAGTCTGCGAGTTTTAGGGCTTGCGAGTTCAATAGTGACTTGCGAGTTCTGATACTTAGTCAAATTTTTCAAAATAGTAATATGGCCTTTAGCGGGACCCCCGTGCTAAGTCTGCAGAGGGGGACAAAAGTTCTTTCTGTGATCAAAATCTCTGAATTTTTTTTAAGTTTTCTGTATTTCTTGTGATTTCATATTTGGACTAACGATCATTTCAAGTTCTTTTTAATTGAAACAGGATGTCTTCTCAAGGAAAAATGTCATCAAAAGAAGAGATTGCTAATCTTAAAGCAGAGCTTCTTCATCTTGAAGGCCGATTTGCACAAAGTTGTAAAAAGTTGAAAGATTTACATAAGGACGTTGTTGTATGTAAAAGTCATTTGGAATATTACAAGAAGAAACATGATGATCAAGTTGACATTTATAATAAGCTTAATGAGTGGATGCATGCACATATAGGTTACCTGAAGAAGTCAACAGGTTCAGGTCAATATTCAGAATTTTTTGCTAAATACAAGGAACATTTTCAACAACTTGAAAAGGAAGTTATTCAAGTCTTGAAAGATGACAAATGGTTGGAAGCTGGGAAATTAAAGACTGAGAATTCTGATTTTCTGCAAAAGATCTCTGATTTGGAATCTCAAATAATCCAAATTCAGCAAGTAGATTCTGTTGACAGTTATGAGATAAAGATTAAGAATCTAGTGGATGCTAATGCTGAGCTTCAAAAGAAAATATCTGATCTAGAGAAAAAGATGGTTAAAGAAAGATCAGATTTTGAGACTAAAAAGAAAGGATTTGCAAAGAAGTTCTCAGATTTTTCTAGAAAATGTGCTGACGAGAAGAAGACGGTTGAGCTTAAATGCGTTAAACTTTCTCAACAAATCTCTGATTTTGAGAAAGTGATCATTATTGAAAGAGAAAAGTTTGCAAAGGATAAAAAGGAAATTGAGGAGAAGAATGTTGGATTTTTTAAAGAGATATTTGATGGAAGAAAGAATGTGGAAAAGGATTTTGAAGAAGAAAGAATTATTTTTGAGACTGAGATAAGGAAATTAACTGCAAAGTTATCTGAACTATCTGAGAATGCGCTTATAGAGCAACAAACGAAGTCTGAATTCAAGACAAAGATTGATCTTCTTGTAAAAGAAAGAGACAATTTTGCTTCAAAGATTAAAGAGTTTGAAAAGATTGTTTCAAAGGTGGTGGTGACTGAGCAGACGACTCCAGAGTCACAAATCCACACACCTCGAAATAATTCAGCTGATTTTAAAAAGACAGCCTCAAGCTCACACATGAAACCTTTTTCTTCAAGAAGGTTAGTCAATTCATTTAATCAGATTCGTACTTCTAATATTTTCTATGATCAACATGTAGATGGTTCAGGTACACAAAGAAGAAGAAGAAAATATCAAGAAGATAAACTGGTATGGAAAGTGAAACCAGTGGATGATGATGAGAAGAATGATGAGAAGAAGGAAGAAAAGAAAAGAAAGAAGAAAGAAAACAAATCATTTGTATCTGCATCAAATGCAAAGAAGAACAAAGTGCTGAAAGGTAAACCTGATCTTGCTTACTCGAGAGATCAAATGTTCAGGTTATCTAAGAAAAGGTATTGTTCTTACTGTAATACATTTGATTTTGTTCATAAAGCTAGTGATCATTACTGGTATGGTTCTTATTCAGTTACTCCCATTCGAACTGCAACTAATATACATGGACCCAAATACCAGTGGGTACCAAAACCGAAGATTGATTCTATGTTGCAGGCACCACAAGTCAAGGGGGAGTAAGAGAACGATGGTTCTTGAATAACACAGTTCAAGACCCGCATCTCAATGTCAAGAACAAGGCTTCTAAGTACAACAGCTTAGAACCCGTACTTTAATGAAGTGTGGCTTCTGAATACTACAGTTCAGGACCCGGACTTCAATGCTGAAAGAGAAAAATACTCCCGGGCTGATATGAGGATTGTACTCCGATACTCCAACTAGGATATCAACCTTCAAGGGGGAGTACATATTTTTTTGAAATTTTTGTATCCGATAGATATGACGAACTACATTTCATAAGGAGTTGTAGATCTCTATCATGTGCTTTATAACTGACATATTTTAGATGCATAATTTCAGGGGGAGTAAAAGATTATGATTTCTGATTATTTCAGATCAGAACTCGTACTTTAATCGTTTTACTGCTTTATGTCTTTTAATTTTTGTGAATAAGTTTGATTTTGACTAGACTTTGAGACTTACAGGATGAGAGAAGCTGACACGATCATATCTACATGACTACAGCTGACTTTCGGAGATTTAAGATTGAGCGACAAGGTAAACTTCTTATCTTAATCTCACATATATCTGAAAGAAGGACAACTTTCAGGTACAGAAAACATGTTCTTAAATGTTCAAACCACTTCCCGATTTTTAATCAAATTTTATAATTTGGAAGTGTGATTTTAAATGTTTTCGTTTTATTTTTGTGCGTAATTGTTAAACAAACCGTGTGTTTCCAAAGATAAATACTTGCGTATTGTCTTTTCTATATACTTTCAAGTATTCACACACACTGGTTTGAATTTTTTGTTCAACATGTTCTTACTATGTCTCTAAATTGAAACAATTTTTCCTCGATGGTAAGACACTCCGCTTCTATTCAAAGAATTTTGAGCGATATTTCATTTCGAAACGGTCATTTCAAGAATGTCTATATTTTGTTTCGTATAGACAAATATCAATTTTTCTTGACCTTAAGCTTTAATTGATATATCATTCATTTCTGATCATTTTATACAATGTTAGATTTTCAAACAAGTTTCTTGCATTCATGTTCGTTCATTCAATTTCCTTGTTTGAAAATACTTCAATGTTTAAAAATGCTCATATCTTCATGATTATATCATCTGAGCATACATTCATCTGACATTTGTATATGAGCTTTAACTGATAAAGTTAAACCATTTTGAGCAACAACATGTTTTATAGGACATTATGGGTTCTTTGTGCTATGACTTAACTGAAACTTCTATGGATTCACGTTAACCAGTGTTTCCTACCCAAGAAGTTAATCCTTTAGTGATTGAGTGTGAGGAGTCTAAAAGAAATGAGTGTGGGTGTGATGAGGTAAAATGGAAAAGAGAGTTTGGTTAGTAGTGAGCTTATTGATTAAAAAGAAAGAGGGTGTGAGATCAGAGTAAAAGAATATCAAACTCTGCACCAACTACTTTCTGAACCGGGCAGCCACATTACTAATGATTCACAATTCTTTGGTGAACGTTATTGAAACAGACAAATAGCCCATGCCAACTCTTGCTTAAACCCCACCAACCACTCATTTTCTTCTCAAAAAGAAAATGTTTCATATTTTTCTGGGGACGCAACATATAATCTATCTGGTTTTCATTTGGAAAATCTGGATATTGAAAAAGAAGGAAGTCTGCCCCACCTTCGCACTTCAGTCATGCACTTAGAGTATGTGTTTATCTATTGTTGTCTCTGTGGTTTACACAATGTTGAGCCTTATAAAAGCAATCATCGTGCTTAATTCTTTCTACACATGCACGAGCACACAAAGAATTTGTTTCTTTGTCATAACATTCATAGAAGTTTCCTTTGTGGTATTTCGATGATTGGATGGAAGCCCTGGGGGAGTGAACATCAAAAAGCTCCTTTATATTGTGTATTCGTTACACACAGTGACTTTGTGTTACTGACAGGCATATTAACTGATTCATCTGTTGATTCCGGAGTTACATGTTCTTAGTTTGTCTAGATTTGAAAAGATCTAGATGAATATCTGGTTATGGATCACAGAATCAGAGGATCAGTTGGAAAGATTAGAATGGTCAAATGACATTTCTTGGTGAAAGTTTTGATGATATCGATGCTCTAATCATCAAAAAGGGGGAGAAGAGTTCAAGAAATGTTTGATAGAGTTTGAATGAAAAAGAATTGTCCGAATGAAGAGTTTGAGTTAAAGCTGGGAGAAAATTTTCAAGATTATTGAAAGATGAAAGCAACAGAATTGTTGAAGATTATTTGTTGAAGCAAAGTGTGCTAAATCTGAAGATATTTTCTTTTCATGTCTGAAAAAAGTTTGTGTACAACCTTGGGGGAGATTGTTATTATTTTTAAAGATCAGACGTTGGGAAGATTGTTGAAAGTTTTTAAATACAAAGCTAAAGAAGAATTTCATCTTGTTAAAGAGGAGTTTGTATATCATGTTTGTTTAAAAAGGGGAGATTTCAAGAGAAGATACAGATTGTTCAAAGGGGGAGTTTATTCAATCGAGCTTAATCAAAGAGAAGATCGCATTGCTAAATCTTTTAGTAATGATCTTGATCCAATGGGGGAGATTATTAGAGCACAAATATGTTGGATTCAAGATCATAAAGTTTGAAGACCAAAAGATCAAGAAGTCAAAGCTGGAAAGTCAACTCTTATCAAAAGTCAAAGTCTTTTGTTAATAAATGTCAAAGTCAATGGATGTGTAATTTGTTTCCTTGTATTTGATAGAGGGTATAAATACTTTTGTTTGTTTTTTGTAATCAGTAGTACACACGCATATTAGAGAAGAGCTTATTTGTATATCTTTCTAGAGTGAGAAAGTAGAGAGAGAAAGTTGTGAGATTGTAATCTTGAGATTAATTCATATGAGTTTGGAATTATCATCTTGATTACTTGTTAGTGATTAGAACTTGAATATCTGGGAATAACACACGAACACCAGGAAAGGGTGGAAGGAAAGAGGTATGAAGAGCAAAGATATGTGGAGAAGAAACCGGATGAGAAGAAGAAGTTTGTGAATGATTACACCGCTGTTGAAAAGCTTTCAACTGATTCAATCAAATGATATAACTGCGGCAAGTTGGGTCATTATGCCAAAGATTGTCGGAATCCGAAAGTACGCAACTCTCAGTATTATCAAAACAAGTTGCTTTTGGCAAGACAACAAGAAGCTGGTGTTGCTTTAATGGCCGAGGATGAGTTTTGGTTGGATCACTCAGAAGATGAAGGTGAAAACAAAGAAAGAAAAACTATTTATACTACCTAACTATTACAAGGAAAAATACAAATACAAAAATACATTGACTTATTACAAATAGACTTTGACTTTAAATGAGATTTGACTTTAACAACTTTGACTTTCTCAACTTTGACCTTCATTATTCTTGATCTTGTATCCAACAGATTTATGCTATAACAATCTCCCCCTTTGGATTCAAGATCACTGTTGAAAGATCTAGCAGGTCAGTTTTTCACTTTAAGCTTTGTCAAAATAATCTCCCCTTTTTTCATTGATATTTTTCTTTCCAAAACTGTCTTCAAATGATGAACAATCTCACTAAAACTTCATATAGAACGCTTTTAGACTTGTGGGAAGAAATTATCTTCAGAATCAGCTTGAATTGCTTCAGCAAATAATCTTCAAAGAAAATTTCTTCAAAACTTCAGAAATTCTTTGATCATCTTCAAATCTTTATCATTTCTTTGAAACCATCTCCCTTTAACTTCAAAAACTTTAACATTTCTTCATACCATCTCCCCCCTTTTGATGAATAGAGCATCCAGATCATCAAAACTTTTCTTCCAAGAAATGTTATTAACCATTCTGATCTGTACAACTGAGCCTCTGATTCAGTGATTCATAACCAAGTATTAATCTAGATCTTTGCAAATCCAGACAAAATAAGAACATGTAACTCCTGAATCAACAGATGAATCAGTTAAAATGCCTGTTAGTAACACGAAGTTACTGTGTGTAACGAATACACAATATAAAGGAGCTTTTTGATGTTCACTCCCCCAGGGCTTCCATCCAATCATCGAAACACCACAACGGCAATTTCTATGAATGTTATGACAAAGAAACAAATTCTTTGTGTGTTTGTGCACGTGTAGAAAGAATTAAGCACGAATGGTTGCTTTTATAAGGCTCAACATAGTGTAAACCACTGAGACAACAGTAGATAAACACAGACTCTAAGTGCATGATTGAAGTGCGAAGGTGGGGCAGACTTCCTTCTTTTTCAATATCTAGATTTTCCAAATGAAAACCAGATAGATTATATGCTGCGTCCCCAGAAAATATGAAACATTTTCTTTTTGAGAAGAAAATGAGTGGTTGGTGGGGTTTAAGCAAGAGTTGGCATGGGCTAATTGCCTGTTTCAATAACGTTCACCAAAGAGTTGTGAAACGCTAGTAATGTGGCTGCCCGGCTCAGAAAGTAGTTGGTGCAGAGTTTGATATTCTTTTACTCTGATCTCTCACCCTCTTTCTTTTTAATCAATAAGTTCACTACTAACCAAACTCTTTTTTCCATTTTACCTCAGTACACCCACACTCATTTCTTTTGACTCCTCACACTCAATCACTAAGGGATTAACTTCATGGGTAGGAAACACTGGTTAACGTGAATCCATAGAAGTTTAGTTAACTCCTAGCACAAAAAAACCCATAGTTCCTAAAAAAATGTGTTGCTCAAATGATTTAACTATAACAGTTAAAGCTCATCTACAAATGTCAGATAAATGGATGCTCAGATGAAATAATCATGAAGATTTGAGCATTTTTTTTAAACATTGAAGTATTCTCAAACAAGTATATTGAATGAATGAAAATGAATGCAAAAGACTTGTTTGAAAATCTGACATTGTATGAAAATGATCAGAAATGAATGATATAACAATTAAAGCTTATGGTCAAGAATAATTGATATTTGTCTATACGAAACAAAATATTGACATTCTTGAAATGACCGTTTCGAAATGAAATATCGCTAAAAAATTCATTGAAGTACAAGCGGAGTGTTTTACCATCGAATAAAAACTATTTCAATTTAGAGACGTGGTAAGAACAACTTGAACAAAAATTCAAACCGGTGTGTGTGAATACTTGAAAGTATATAGAAAAGACAATACACAAGTAATTATCTTTGGAAACACACGGTTTGTAAACAATAAAGCACAAAATAAAAAAATGAAAAATCTGTTTAAAAATCACACTTCCAAATTATAAAATCTGTTTAAAAATCAGGAAGTGGTTTGAACATTTAAGAACATGTTTTCTATATCTGAAAGTTGTCCTTCTTTCAAATATATTTAAGATTAAGATAAGAAATTTACCTTTTCGCTCAATCTTAAATCTCAGAAAGTCAGGTTGTGTTCATGTAGATATGATCGTGTCAGTTTCTCTCATCCTGTAAGTCTCAAAGTCTAGTAAAAAATTTATTCACAAAATTTATTCGAAAATAAACGATGGAAAACAGTAAAACAATTATAGAAATGGCTTCTGATCAAATCAATTCAGAACCCGTTATTACTGGCAGTTTTGGAAAGAAAAATATCAATGAAAAAAGGGGAGATTATTTTGACAAAGCTTAAAGTGAAGAACTGACTTGCTAGATCTTTCAACAGTGATCTTGAATCCAAAGGGGGAGATTGTTAGAGCATAAATCTGTTGGATACAAGATCAAGATTAATGAAGGTCAAAGTTGAGAAAGTCAAAGCTGTTAAAGTCAAATCTCATTTAAAGTCAAAGTCTATTTGTAATAAGTCAATGTATTTTTGTATTTGTATTTTTCCTTGTAATAGTTAGGTAGTATAAATAGTTTTTCTTTCTTTGTATTTTGTAGAGAACTAAATTGAAGAATATTCAATTACATGTAGAGAGAGAAAGTTAGAGAGAGAGAGAGGTCGTTGGAGAGAGTTCTAGAGAGAGAGAGATTGTAATCTTGATTTTGAGAAGTTAATCAAACAGGTATTTGATTCTTATTCTTTTTTGTTTGATTAATCTTGATTTAGAAACTAGAATCTGGGACCTAACATCCTTGTCAAATCTAATACTTGGTAGACCACTTACTAGTTCTAGTTTCACGAGTTTGTTAAGTGTGTGAAAGTTTAGATGACAGAACCTGTTGTGCCAGAGCCAAGCTTCTTCATTCTTACTTGAGACTAAGCAGAGCTTTTCTTCTCTGTTAGTTGATTTAAAGTTCATGAGGTATAAATCACCTCGTCTTTTGGCTTGCAGAAGCTCTGTGGTTGTATCTTCCTTCAACAGAGAGCAGTACCGTCTTTGGAACATCACATCGAGTTCATTGTCACAGAGTTGACTTACACTCAGAAGATTGTGCTTGAGGCCATCCACATAGGCAACTCTGTTGACATCGATGTCTCCTTTGGCAATGACTCCATAGCCTTTTATTTGTCCCTTTTTGTTATCTCCAAAAGTCACAGATCCTCCTCCATGTTTTTCTTTGTAGGAGGAAAGCAACCCTCTGTCGCCAGTCATGTGTCTTGAGCACCCGAAGTCTAGGTACCAGATAGGCACATGTTGTTACTCCTGTGAACAGATTAGAGAGATTTAGGTACCCATTTCCAAATGGGTCCATTTTTGTTAGTAGACTTTGAAGATGCCTTAACATCTTTGGTTTTGGATTTATCCTCATTTGCAAAGGTACCAGTTTGTCTCTTCTCACCCTTGAATTTTTCATCCTTGGGCTTGGGGTGAGATACAAGACAGGGGGGCCTCGAGAAATGTTGATTCAGAGAATGCATAAGATCAAAGCATTTACAGTAAGGAACATTTGAAGCAAACTTCTTGAAAATTTCATTAAATTTGTCAAGGGAGGGTACAGAGCAAATTTTACTACAACCCATTTTAGATTTGGGTTTCCTTTTACAGAAAGCTTTGTCTAATCTAGGTTGAGTTTTTTCAAAAACTCTTCTTGAGTGGCTCTTTGGTTGTACTCTCCGTTGATCTTCTTTCCTTGCTTTCACTGCAACAGAAGCATCAAATTTATCAATTTTGGGCCATTTATTCTTTTGTTGCCAAGTGAGTTTTTCTTGAAAAGGTTTTAATGGTCTTGGAGTTTTTGAATCATGAGGGTTCTTGTTCTTTTAGATCTTTCAAGCTCAAGAGAAGTCTTTGCTTGCAAGCACATGTCCAGGAAATCAGGACAGATAGGTACACCTGTGGTTTTCCTTTTGGGAAAAACTGTTCTATTAAGAATGCCAGAGGTAAGTTTACTCTTCTCTGGACCACAGGGGAATATCTCAAGTTCCACAGAACTTGTCTCCTTTTCAATAGAGGACTCTGATTCTGACTCAGAGTCTGAATCGAGGAAGTCTTTGTGAATGAGATATTGACCTTCTGCAAGTGCCTTGCATTGTCCATTGGTGTCCTCTGAAGTATTTAGAGTTTTTGAAATACACGGAATGACCATAGGAATGTTAAGACAGTTTTGTAGATCTTGCTCGAAGATTTCTCTTACATCAGAGATAATATCAGGATGATTAAGAAAATGGTTTTCATAGGTCTTTCTCAAGTCATTTTCCAGAAACTCTGGAGCTTCAGAGGACAATTCCTTTTCAGGAGTCATCATGCATACAAAAGCCATTTGAGTTTGTGTTTCAGGATGAGCGAATCTGAAGATTCCTATCTGTTTTTGAGACAAATATTTCTTTGGAATATAATTTCTCTTTGATGAGAGTGAAGAAGGTAGATTATTGTTTTAATACCATGTATCTACCATCAACAGAGGATTTCTTAGATGTGGTTCTTCGGATGTTTTTTGCCTTTTAAATGTGGATAGAAGGTTTGGAAGACTTGGTTTTAATGATTTTCCAACGCAGAAGATGTTTGCTAAAGAGTTGTTTCTTTTGTTTCCAGTATAGGGATCGACATCATCGAACCCTATGCCTCTTCTGCCAATTTGGGTGTTGACCTTTTCAGTGACTTTTTGAGCATCGTGGTACTTTTTGATTTTGAGATCTCTGTCGAACAGATCTCGATGAAGAGCTTCTCTTTCCTTTTGAAAGAAGTTTTTCAAAGAAATGGCATTTAAACGATCACTCTCACATTTCTTAAGCTCTTTGACCTTTTCTTTCAAAGCTTTGTCAAGATTTGTGATTTTATCCTTGAAATCCCTTTTTATTGAAATATGTTCAGAGGTGAGAGTTTTGTTTTGAAGGTAAAGCTTATCCTTCTCCTCTGTGATAAGCCTAGTTTTTCTTTCAAAGAAGGAAAGCTTTTTCTCAAGATCTGAGCATGTATGTTTGTAAGCTAGAAGATCATTTTGTATTTCAAGAAGCTTGTTTTCAAAGTCTGAGTTGCAAGAGTTAGAAGTGGATACCTCACTTTCGTTGACAGAAGAGTGGACTTTTGCCATTCCACAGAAGAGTGCGTTATTTTCTTCATCAGATGATTCATCGGTTACAAAGTTCTCTTGTTCTGCCATTAGGGATTTCTGAGTGTAGTACTCTGCTTTCTTTCTATAGAAGGCAACGTCCCTTGTGGGTTTCCCTGTGTTGGCAGAGGACCTGCACTCTGCTGCAAAGTGGCCTGGTTTCCCGCATTTGAAGCAGCCTTCAGTTTGCTTCGGGAATTTGTCACCAGCTCTGCCGTATGACTTCTGTCCATTTCTCTCTTCTTGCCTTGGTTCTTCAGACCACTCCTTTATCTTTGCCTCACCATATCCTCTGCTTCTGTCATCTCTTTCTTCTCTTCCTCTATACCCCGGCTTCTTCTTGAGACCACGATTGAACTGTCGGGTCATTAGTGCAAGAGTTTTTTCCAGAGCAGCCATGTCAATCTCCTCCTCAGAGTTTTCTTCACATTCACTCTCTGCTACAAGTACCTTCTTCTTCTTCTTCTTCTTCTTCTTCTTCTTCTTCTTCTTCTTCTGTGCCTCCTCAGCTGCCTTATCCTTCTTTCCCTTATCTTTTCCTTCTGAGGCACTTCCCATAAGAGCCAGAGGACCTCCGACAGAGGTTGATAGTTTGGAAATTCTGTTCTCTTGGCTAATCAGTGTTCCAAAGAGATCAGATATGGACCAAACATCAAGATCCAATGTGGCTTGCATGGACATGGTTAAATGAAGCCATTCATCATTTAGGCTCTGTAGAAATCTGACGTTGTTTTCTTCGGAGGTTCTGTGGATCCCATACCTCTTACACTTGTTTATCAAAGAATTGTATCTATTGTAAGTGCTTTGAATGGATTCACCCGGCAGAGCTTTGAATGCAAAATACTCATTTATGCATAAGGCTCTGTTGTTCTTGAGGTTTTGGCACCACCCTCAAGTTGTTTCTCCAGCTCTAACCATAGGTCCTTTGAAGTTTCACATGAATCAAGAGATTGAAAGATATCATTTGGGATAGCCATTAAGATTAGTCTTTTGGCTTTCTTTGCAAGTTCATGTTGTGCCTTTTCTTCTTCACTCAATTCAGGGACAGGCTTGGGATGTTGATATTCAGGAATTTCAGGAGTATTGGCAGTGGCAGGAACATGAGGAACAGTTGTCATTGGAATGAAAGGAGGATTGTGAAGAAACTCAACCAGACCAGGATCCACACCTTCAAGGAAGTGCACCATCCTGATCTTCCACTGAGGATATTCATCCCTTAGAAGAGTGGGAGGTTTGACTGGGATCCAGCACTGAAGTAGTTGACAGTGTTTACCATTTTAGTTTAGAGAGGAAAAACAGAGTATGGCACGAACTAGAAAGGGTATAACAGTAATTGTTTTAGAAATGATGAGTGTATGAACTAGTAAGAACAGATGATCAACCAACTAGCTTTGAATCTGTCTTTGAATGAAGGACACACTTGTACCTGTTTCTATACCAAACAGGTTGATATAGCTCCAGAAAACAGAGTGTGACTGTAAATGGAGTTTGGGACGAAGAACAGACTCAAACTACTACCTTGAATACTGGAAACAAGTATAGAACAGGATCCTTTGATATTGAAAATCAAAGTTTGCTCTGATACCAATTGTTGATCCCAGTTGTGATGTTCTTTAACTTGATTTAACCTTTTACTACACACAGATTAAATAATTAGAGTGTGGAAGCGTTTAATACGTGTAGAAAAGATTGAACATGCAAGGTAGTAAACACACAAGTAATTAATGAACAGGAAGTAAAGTATCACAAGAAAGTTACTCAAAGAACTGTTTCATTGATTACTCAAGAGCACCAAGCACACGCACTGGTATGTGCAAAAATGTGCTCAAGGATTATACAGACTGCAATTTTCGTGTGTCTTTTTTTTCTCAAATGTGGTGCTCCCTTAATATACAAGAGGGATGTACCCCTTAGTACAAGACAAAAACTGACATTCCATAAATGGAATGCCACCTGGAAAGTAAACATCATGGGACTCCCATTACTTTGATCTTGAGGATCTTCTACAACAGGTCTCACGTGTTCTGCACGTGGTCTTGTCTTGAACTCTTAGAAAAGATTAAATAATGATCTCCAGAGGTTGGCCTTCACAGAGGCTCTGTGAGTGATCACAGAGGCTCTGTGATCCAAGAATTATTATCAGGTTTGACTTCTGGTAGATCTTCTGTGGAGTAACCTCTGAGCTTTGCACCTTCTGAGGTGTACTTGAGTGTTCAGCGGCAGGCTTCTGCAATTTACATACTTAGCCTATTTTTCAATACTTCTATACAATGAGAGTGGAGCTAACAATATTATTATTATAGATGTGCAAAACATATAATGAAGAGGCTTTGATAAGTGAGTCATAATAATTGGCGATATATGAATATTAGTAAAGGATGATGTTAGAGCACAAATATGTTGGATTCAAGATCATAAAGATTGATGATAAAAGATGAAGAAGTCAAAGCTGGAAAAGTCAACTCTCATCAAAGTCAAAGTCTTTTGTTAATAAAGTCAAAATCAATGTATTTGTATTTGTTTTCTTTTATTTGTTGTGAGGTATAAATACCTTGTATCCTTGTCTTTGTAATCAGTAGTGCACGAATTAGAAAGAGAGAGCAGATTAGAGAAGAGCATATAGCATATCATTCTAGTGAGAGTTTAGAGAGAGAAAGTTGAGAGTTTGTAATAGTTGTGATTGAGATCAATGACATATTATTACGAGATTCATCTTGTTTGTTTGTTATTGAATTAGAACTTGAAATCTGGGAATAACAAAAAAAAAGAAAAGAAAAAAGGGGGGGAGATGATATGAAGAAATGTTAAAGATTGGAGATGGTATGAAGAAATGTTAAAGATTGAAGATGGTATGAAGAAATGTTAAAGTTTTTGAAGTTAAAAGGAGATGATTTTCTCAAATAGCCAAGATAGATGATTCAAAGTAAAAATTTGAAGATGTTCAAAGAATTTCTGAAGATTTGTGGAAATTTTCTTTGAAGATTATTTGCTGAAGCAATTCAAGCTGATTCTTAAGATAATTTCTTTCCAAAGTCTAAAAGCGTTCTATATGAAGTTTTGAGGAGATTGTTCATCATTTGAAGACAGTTTTGGAAAGAAGACTATCAATGAAAAAGGGGAGATTATTTTGACAGAGTTTAAAAGTGAAGAACTGACTTGCTAGATCTTTCAACAGTGATCTTGAATCCAAAGGGAGAGATTGTTAGAGCATAAATATGTTGGATACAAGATCAAGCATACTGAAGGTCAAAATTGAGAAAGTCAAAGCTGCTAAAGTCAAACCTCATTAAAAGTCAAAGTCTCTTAATAAAAGTCAATGTATTTGTAGTTGTTGTTTCCTTGTTTTAGAGGGTAGTATAAATAGTTTTTCTTTTTGTATTTTAATTAGAAGAGAAAAGTGACAAGAGCTAGAATTTAGAGAGAAAGAATACGTAGAGAGAGAGAGAGAGAGAATTCTAGAGAGAGATCTCTGTAATTGTGATTTGAGAAAGTAATCAAACAGGTAATTGTTTGTTAATCTTGTTGTGTTTGTTTAATATTGATTAGAAACTAGATTCAGGGACACACGATTGGTATCAGAGCAGATCCAAAAGGTGAAATCAGATCAAGAAAGTAGTCGACATTGTGTTCTTGACTGTGAAAATCGATTTCTGAAATTAGATGTGTTTTTGAAGCTGATTTTGGTTAGGAATCGTTACAAAAGTGTAATAGATTGAGTCTTTGTAATCAATTTCAAGTATTGCACTGTAATTTCATTCGAATTCGTGTTTTTGGTTGAGTTTTTGTATACGAGTTCTTTTTACTGTTTCATCAATCGAATTGTATTGTAAATTGTTTAATTGTAAAAATCGTGTATTGGAACTTGTTCTTGGGTTGATTACAGAGGATTCTGCAAAGTTACAGATCAATTGGACAAGAAAAGATCGATTTCAGATGAAAAAGATGATTTTTGGGTCGACTTTCTGAAGAACGCGCTAGATCTCCAGAACGCGCAAGTTCATCGTTCAAACGCGCAAGGTTCATCCGCAAGAACGCGCAAGTCGAAGGAAACTTTTTGGTTAAAATGCGCAAGCAACGACTAGCGAGTTCTAGAAACACGCTAGTTGGATTCTGCGAGTTTGGAAAAAGTGAGAAATTTTTCTAAGGACCAGAACGCGCACGTAGTTATCTGCGAGTTCTACAAACGCGCTAATCAAAGGGTGCGAGTTTGAGCTGAAATAGTGTTTAGCGAGTTCTTCGACGTGCGAGTTTGGTGGTTTGCGAGTTCATCGACCTGCGAGTTTGAAGTTTCAAGAAATAATTCTAAGTGTTGAAACGCGCAAGAGTAGCTAGCGAGTTTGGTTTAAACGCGCAAGCTTCGACGTACGAGTTTGGGAAACGCGCACGCTTCAATCTGCGAGTTTCAGCGTGAATAGTCTTTAGCGAGTTTAGGCGCTTGCGAGTTTCGTCGAATCTGCGAGTTTGATCTGCGTATTTGCTTGCGAGTTTCTCAAAACGCGCAAATATCTGCGAGTTTACTTGCGAGTTTGTCTGCGCGTTTGGTTGAGAATTTATAGAACGCGCAAGTCTTAGTCTGCGAGTTCTTCAGTCTGCGAGTTTTAGGCTTGCGAGTTCAATAGTGACCGGCGAGTTCTGATACCTAGTCAATTTTTTTCGAATTTTCTGATTTTTCTAGTTTTTCAAGATATTTCTTGTGATTTCATATTTGGACTAACGATCATTTCAAGTTCTTTTTAATTGAAACATGATGTCTTCTCAAGGAAAAATGTCATCAAAAGAAGAGATTGCTAATCTTAAAGCAGAGATTCTTCATCTTGAAGGCTGATTTGCACAAAGTTGTAAAAAGTTGAAAGATTTAAATATGAATGTTACTGTATCTAAAAGTCATTTGGAATATTATAAGAAGAAACATGATGATCAAGTTGACAGTTATAACAAGCTTAATGAGTGGATGCATGCACATATAGATTACCTGAAGAAGACAACAGGTTCAGGTCGATATTCAGACTTTTTTGCCAAATACAAGGAACATTTTCAACAACTTGAAAAAGAAGTTATTCAAGTCTTGAAAGATGACAAATGGTTGGAAGCTGAGAAATTAAAGACCGAGAATTCTGATTTTCTGCAAAAGATCTCTGATTTGGAATCTCAAATAATCCAAATTCAGCAAGTAGATTCTGTTGACAGTTATGAGATGAAGATTAAGAATCTAGTGGATGCTAATGCTGAGCTTCAAAAGAAAATATCCGATCTGGAGAAAAAGATGGTTGAAGAAAGATCTGATTTTGAGACTAAAAAGAAAGGATTTGCAAAGAAGTTCTCAGATTTTTCTAGAAAATGTGCTGACGAGAAGAAGACGGTTGAGCTTAAATGCGTTAAACTTTCTCAACAAATCTCTGATTTTGAGAAAGTGATCATTATTGAAAGAGAAAAGTTTGCAAAGGATAAAAAGGAGATTGAGCAGAAGAATGTTGGATTTTTTAAAGAGATATCTGATGGAAGAAAGAATGTGGAAAAGGATTTTGAAGAAGAAAGAATTATTTTTGAGACTGAGATAAGGAAATTAACTGCAAAGTTATCTGAACTATCTGAGAATGCGCTTATAGAGCAACAAACGAAGTCTGAATTCAAGACAAAGATTGATCTTCTTGTAAAAGAAAGAGACAGTTTCGCTTCAAAGATTAAAGAGTTTGAAAAGATTGTTTCAAAGGTGGTGGTGACTGAGCAGACGAATCCAGAGTCACAAATCCACATACCTCGAAATAATTCAGCCGATTTTAAAAAGACAGCCTCAAGCTCACACATGAAACATGTTTCTTCAAGAAGGTTAGTAAATTCATTCAATCATATTCGTACTTCTAATATTTTCTATGATCAACATGTAGATGGTTCGGGTACACAAAGAAGAAGAAGAAAATATCAAGAAGAGAAACTGGTATGGAAAGTGAAAGCAGTGGTTGAAGATGAGAAGAATGATGAGAAAAAGGAAGAAAAGAAAGGAAAGAAGAAAGCAAACAAATCATTTGTATCTACATCAAATGCAAAGAAGAACAAAGTGCTAAAAGGTAAACCTGATTTTGCTTACTCAAGAGATCAAATGTTCAGGTTATCTAAGAAAAGGTATTGTTCTTACTGTAATACATATGATTTTGTTCATAAAGCTAGTGATCATTACTGGTATGGATCTTATTCAGTTACTCTCATTCGAACTGCAACTAATATACATGGACCCAAATACCAGTGGGTACCAAAACCGAAGATTGATTCTATGTTGCAGGCACCATAAGTCAAGGGGGAGTAAGAGAACGTTGGCTCTTGAATAACACAGTTCAAGACCCGCATCTCAATGTCAAGAACAAGGCTTCTAAGTACATCAACTTAGAACCCGTACTTCAACGGAGTTTGACTTCTAAACACAACAGTTTAGGACTCGTTCTTCAATGATGAAAAAGAAATACTACTCCCGAGCTGATAAGAGAATGTACTCAGATACTTAGAAGAGGAAATTAACCTTCAAGGGGGAGTACATAAATTTTTCTGGAAATATGTATTCGGAAGATATGATGAACTACACTTCAAATGGAGTTGTAGATCTCAATCATGTACATTTTACTGATAAATTTCAGATGCATATTTTCAGGGGGAGTAAAAGATTATGATTTCTGATTATTTCAGATCAGAACTCGTACTTTTAAAGTTTTATTGCTTTATGTCTTTTATTTTCAGTGAATAAAATTGATTTTGACTAGACTTTGCGACTTATACAGGATGAGAGAAGCTGACACGATCATATATTAATGACGATAGCTTGACTTTCTGAGTATTAAGATTGAGTGCCAAGGTAAATTTCTAATCTTAATCTCAAATATATCTGAAAGAAGGACAACTTTCAGGTATAGAAAACATGTTCTTAAATGTTCAAACCACTTCCCAATTCTTAAACAGATTTTATAATTTGGAAGTGTGATTTTAAATGTTTTCATTTTATTTTTGTGCTTCATTGATAAACAAATCGTGTGTTTCCAAAGATAAATACTTGTGTATTGTCTTTTCTATATACTTTCAAGTATTCACACACACTGGTTTGAATTTTTGTTCAACATGTTCTTACCATGTCTCTAAATTGAAACAATTTTTTTTCGATGGTAAGACACTTCGCTTGTATTCAAAGAATTTTGAGCGATATTTCATTTCGAAACGGTCATTTCAAGAATGTCTATATCTTGTTTCGTATAGACAAATATCAATTTTTCTTGAACTTAAGCTTTAATTGATATATCATTCATTTCTGATCATTTTATACAATGTCAGATTTTCAAACAAGTTTCTTGCATTCATGTTCATTCATTCAATTTCCTTGTTTGAAAATACTTCAATGGTTTAAAATGCTCATATCTTCATGATTATATCACTGAGCATACTTACATCTGACATTTGTATCTGAGCTTTAACTGCTACAGTTAAACCATTTGAGCAACTTATGCTTTATAGGAAACTTGGGTTCTTTGTGCTAGGAATTAACTAAACTTCTATGGATTCACGTTAACCAGTGTTTCCTACCCAAGAAGTTAATCCTTTAGTGATTGAGTGTGAGGAGTCTAAAAGAAATGAGTGTGGGTGTGATGAGGTAAAATGGAAAAGAGAGTTTGGTTAGTAGTGAGCTTAATGATTAAAAGAAAGAGGGTGTGAGATCAGAGTAAAAGAATATCAAACTCTGCACCAACTACTTTCTGAGCCGGGCACCCACATTACTAGCATTTCATAATTCTTTGGTGAATGTTATTGAAACAGGCAAATAACCCATGCCAACACTTGCTTAAAACCCCACCAGCCACTCATTTTCTTCTCAAAAAGAAAATGTTTCACATTTTCAAGGGGATGCAGCATATAATCTATCTGATTTTTATTTGGAAAATCTGGATATTGAAAAAGAAGGAAGTCTTCCCCACCTTCGCACTTCAATCATGCACTTCCAGTCTGTGTTTATCTACTGTTGTCTCAGTGGTTTACACAATGTTGAGCCTTATTATAAAAGCAATTATTCGTGCTTAATTCTTTCTACATTTGGACGAGCACACAAAGAATTTGTTTCTTTGTCATAACATTCATAGATATTGCCTTTGTGGTATTTCGATGATTGGATGGAAGCCCTGGGGGAGTGAACATCAAAAAGCTCCTTTATATTGTGTATTCGTTACACACAGTGACTTTGTGTTACTGACAGACATTTTAACTGATTCATTTGTTGATTCAGGTGTTACATTCTTATTTTGTCCGGATTTGAAAAGATTTGGATAAATACATTGTTCGAATTAGCAAAGAATCAGAGGCTCAGATCAGAATGGTCAAAGACATTTCTTGATGAAAGTTTTGATGATGTTGATGCTCAATTCATCAAAAAGGGGGAGAAGAGTTCAAATCAAGAAATGTTGGTTGAAAAGTTTGAAGAAATGTCCGAAATTTAAGATATGGGAGAATTATTCAAGATTGTTGAAAGATGAAAGATTTCAGTTTGTTGAAGATAATTTGTTGGAGCAAAGTGTGCTAAATCTTAAAATCTTAAGATATTTTTCTTTTCAAGTCTGAAAAAGGTTTGTGTACAACCTTGGGAAAGATTGTTACTATTTTTGATGATCAGACGTTGGGAAGATTGCTGAAAGTTTTTGAAGATACTGTGCTTATCAGAGAAGGGGAGATTGTAAAGATTTCATACAAATAGGGGGAGTATGAAAGTTGGTTGAGAAAGTTACGTTTGTATCAAAAGGGGAGATTTTAAGAGAAGATACAGATTGATCCAAGGGGGAGGTTATTCAATCAAGCTTAATCAAAGAGAAGATCGCATTGCTAAATCTTTTAGTAATGATCTTGATCCAAAGGGGGAGATTGTTAGAGTACAAATATGTTGGATTCAAGATCATAAAGATTGATGATAAAAGATGAAGAAGTCAAAGCTGGAAAAGTCAACTCTCATCAAAGTCAAAGTCTTTTGTTAATAAAGTCAAAATCAATGTATTTGTATTTGTTTTCTTTTATTTGTTGTGAGGTATAAATACCTTGTATCCTTGTCTTTGTAATCAGTAGTGCACGAATTAGAAAGAGAGAGCAGATTAGAGAAGAGCATATAGCATATCATTCTAGTGAGAGTTTAGAGAGAGAAAGTTGAGAGTTTGTAATAGTTGTGATTGAGATTAATGACATATGATTACGAGATTCATCTTGTTTGTTTGTTATTGAATTAGAATTTGAAATCTGGGAATAACAGATGAACTAATTAACAATCTCAATTTCAAAATAATGAATCGTAGAGGAATCATCGGTTACGATTGTGGATTAAGGGGGAAATTAATGAGCCATTAAATGGGGGTTTAAAGGAATTATTATTTGATTCCCCAAATTACCCCTAACCACATATGTTCACATGTCCATTTAATAAATAAAACCTATTTTATTAATTACAAAATTAGTTTTAATCTCAACCATCCAATGTTAAGATGAATGCTTGAGATTAGTTCATAAAGTTAACAACAAAACATGGGTTAACAAAGGAACCTAACCCTATATATATATATATATATATATATATATATTTATATAGGATTAGGTTCATTTGAGAAATGTTAAAAATATGAGAAATAAAGAAATGATCCTAGTCATTTATCTAGTCAACATTTGCAGCTTTGACCGTGAAGTACCGGATAATTCCTTATGGGGTCTGTAGAAGATAGAGAGATAGTTTCGTAAAATACGCGGGACGAATTCATATATGAACCTGTATGATTCACATATGAATCATATGTTAATATATGAACCAGTGTAATTAACATATGAACTCTTTTAACTGATTCATATATGAACTTTTGTGATTCATATATGAATCACTTAATTAGTTCATATGTGAATCACAAAGTTTCGTATATGAATCTGTTAATTAGTTCAACCGATTCACATATGAACCTGCAGTTAATTAGTTCATATGTAAATCAGTTAATTGATTCATATATGAATAAGTTAAAAGAGTTCATATGTGAATTACACCGGTTCACATATGAACATATAGTTCATATGTTAATTCATATATAAACTCGTCCCGTGTATTTGTAAAAATTAGAAACTGTCCTTTTATTTTTGGAATAGCCGCAACTTTTGACCAGTCAGAGCCGTAATTGTTGACCAGTCAAAGAAGCAATATTTGATCAGTCAAAGCCGATCTTGACCGAATGAGAGGCTAGAATTACTTCTCTATTTCTCAAATGAACCACTCCCTATATATATATATATATATATATATATATATATATATATATATATATTGCCTTAGGGACCTAATCAAATGAGAACTGCGTAATATGTGGTAACCGTGAGATCCAATGTGAGCCACTCATTTAAGATAATAATTTTTTTATTAAATTAATATAAAAGTGTTACAGAACAATCAATATAGAGAGAATACCAATAAAACAGAGAGAAGAAGTCCGTAATTCTCATTAATCACAAGTCCTTTAAATAGAGAGGAGTTTACAAATAAAAGAAAACATTCATTATGGTAATCTAATACTAAGAAAATATTATGTCAATCACTTTCTTTTGATGATGGCACATAATCCTTCAACACTCCCCCTTGTGCCGAGTCAAATGAGTGATGGTGCATAGTTCTTGCCTCATTAAAACCTTACGCCAAAGAAACAAAACCCAATGGGAAAAATAAAAACTTTGGACGAAGGAAAGAGTACAAGGCACCAAAAAACAATGTCTTTGGTTTACTATCTTTCTTGATTCGTACATCAATCAAGAGGTTTAGAAAACAAGATGATTTTTAAATCGTTGCCTTACTAAAACATTACACCAAGGAACAAAACCCAGTGGGAAAAATAAAACCTTGGGTGAAGGAAAGAGCACAACATCCAATGTCACATGTATAGTAGACTCCCCCTTTTGTCTACTACTCCCCCTGATTCGTACATTAATCACGGGAGTTTGGAAAACATTTGCATTTTAATACTTTCTACATGTTTCCAAAATATGGTTTTAGGTAATGATTTGGTAAAATATTTCACATTCTCCTGACATCTTACTTGATTCTCTTGAATCTAGAGGAGAGTTTGTTACTACTGATTGTATAGAAACTTAAGCAGAATATGTTTTGTGTTATCACCCTTAATGTATCTTACTTTAATTTATTCGATACATGATGCATTATTTCCATATATGCATGTAGGATAGTGGTTGAACTCAAAATTACCAGCTCCTCTAATATGTGTAATGACAACCCTTAATCATATACATTTCTTGAACAGTCTCATGGAGAGTAATATTCTTGGAATCGTTCAAGGAGGTAGTTACAAGGGTTAACTTAGCTTATTTCCAAGAAACTAGAGTGTTCACCGTGGTAATTCTTATCAAGTTTGGGAATAACCTTTGTATGGATCAGACACATACCTAATATCAGCAAAGACATACCAAGATATAGTTTGGTGTTTTTCTATAAGAGCTAGTACTTTTGCTGCTTACATTCTAAGTAGGTATTGAAGTTTCATTATCAATCCCATTTTTCTTTCTATGGGGAAAGTATAAGCCTATGTCAATGGTTTCAAAATATTAACTCGATACCATTCCAATAACTTTGCGTTGGCGCTGAGCTAAATCTAGCTAACAAGTTCACTGAGAAATACAATATACGGTCAAGTGTATTGTGCTAAGTATGATAATGCGCATATTGTACTTAGATAGGGAATTCCAGCTCCCCGACACTTTTTCGTCATCATCCTTAAGAGGAAATGGATCTTTCCTTATATCCAACACTTTGACTGATCATAGGAGTGCTAACCAAATGCGCTTTGTCCATATTAAGTCGCGTGATCATTTTCTGGACATACGTGGATCGGTGGACAAAACCATGTTTTCCCAAGATCTTTCCTCTCAGATTCAGATTTCAAGTAGCTTATTGTTTCTCTTATTTCATCAAGAGTGCCTATTATGTCCATAACATCAACATATAGAGCTACACTGAAAATTTGGAACTTGTTTTCCTAAATAAATACGCAAGGGCACAATTCATCGCTCTTATATACTTTCCCAATCAAGTATCCAATTAGGTGGTTATACAACATTCGTATAGATTGCTTTACTATATAAAATGAGCGTTCACTTTTATTGCAAAAGCATTTTGTGGTTTAGAGTTACTTGATTTTGGTAATGTAATGTCATCAAGCACTTTTATATATATCTCTGAATCTAGATCCCCATAGAGATAGGCAGTAACCACATTCATGAGCTGCATTTCCAGTCCTTCGAAAACTACTAGGCTAATAAATTATACAAACGTCATAACATCCATCATGAGAGAGTAAGTCTCATCATGGTCAATCCAGGGCATTGTGAGAAACCTTGCGCCAAAGGAGAGCCTTAGACATTAGGGCTTCATTATTCTCATTACACTTTATGACAAAGACTTAGTTATGTCCTACGGGCTTTACACTTGGTGGGTTAGCACTACCAGTCCAAATACTTGATCCATTGTCAAGGAATAGAATTATTTGTAGATTGTTTCTTTACATTTAGGTCAATTGCTATTTGTTGATATTATTCAACTGAGTGTGGTTCGATGTCATTGTGCTCTATCATCTTATTAGCAATAGTATATGCGAATAAGTCATCAATGAGTATATATGAACTGTCCATCGACTCATATGTACTCTCATAGTTCATTTGAGATTTTCTTTCATCTCTAGAATCAATATTAACTTCAGAGCGTCCTCAAGTGATGATTCATGGACATAATTATAATTAGAGATAATCTAATGAGAGTTTTATTTATTGATGATAAATGGATGTGCCTCACTATTCTCTTCTTTTAGAATAGTATCTATCGAACCAAGTAACTTCCACCACTTCCATCTGGTAGCTACGACCTCAACCACACATCCACTATGTGTGATTGCAACGCACTTTCCAATGGCGTTGTGCCCCTGGTGGGGACTTTTAATCTTACGGGTATATTAGCAGCTCGTATGTGTGATCTGTCAATCACTTCCTTTTGATGATGATACATAATCCTTCAACAAAAAGACTATTTTGGTAATTTGGATTTTTACAATTAATAGTTACCTAATATTGTGGAATAATTGATTTCATTCATTTTATGTTACCCTATTATTATGGAATTATATTATTTTGAAATCCACGATCAAGACATACAACCCTGGTGTGACATCCTGAAAATTAAACAAAATGCATATTATATTAGGTGTAACGTGTAATTTATGACAGTAGGTTATAAAGCAAAATTTTGGATTGTGGATATATGTATTTGGGATGTTAAGATTATATTATCAAATAACAAGTATTTTAAGAACCAAATTCAAGTCTTGGGGTAAAATAATCATATGTGAAACTTTAGTGGTCAAAATGTGAATTATAAAAGTTGAGATATGCAAATAAACAATTTAATATATAGAAGACGACCTTGAGTTTTATCAGTTTCTTCATCGTGAACTTGTGTCAGGATCGAATTCTTAACAAGAATAAATTCTCAGAAACTAATATCAAAGAAGTCGCGGAATAACACTTTGATATTCAATAAAACAGTAAACCAAAACAGTATATAATCAACAACTTGTAAACTTGTATTGAATGCTTGAAGTTACAAGATTAAACACACAACCTCAATATTGATGAACAGGCTCACCAATACGAATTCTACTTCTCTAGAATTAGGATCTATGCCTTGAGGTTGATTTTCTCTAAAAACTTAGAATGAATGAATTAATCTCTTTAAACTATTCTATCAAATCTGTACATATACTGAATAAAAAGATAATTACAATGAATACAATATCTTCAATATATCTTCCATCATTATCTTCAAGCCTTCCATGAATATCTTGATTCTTTCCAGCTGTCATCCTTTCCATCCGAATCTTCAAGTTATAAGCAGTACTAACTATACTCAGCAGCATTAATTTCTTCAAGCAGCATTAACTTGGTCTTAGCAACATTAACTACTAAGCAGCACTAACCACTAGCAGTACTAACTAGCTAAGCAGTACTAACTTTGTTCAAGCAACACTAACTTTGACTAGCAATATTAATTCTACTAGCAGTAGTAATACTCAGCAGTATTAACTTTGAAGTCTTCTAGCAGTAGTAATTCTGAACTAGCAGTATTAACCATACTTGAGTTTTTCTTCAGTTCCCAACAATCTCCCCCTAACTTGACTTTTAGGAAAAGAAGTCAAGTTCTTCAGAATTGATCTTCAAGATGCTTTCAACACTTCAGATTCAGTTTCCCAAATTTGGATCTAAGCCCAAACTTTGATTGACAGTTCTTCTCACCATAATCTTGGCCATCTCTGAATCCTTTGTGCATACTAGTGTAGCTTTCAGCACCCCTTCTAACTTCTCTTTGCTATGCTCATAAATTATGTCTACCAGGTAGTATTCATGATAACAATTGTCAATAGTAATCATGTATACCCCACAGTTTTCAAAAAGTATCCATTTATCAATCTTCTTGAATATAAACTCATGCTGATGATCTTTAATCATATAAGCCACTCTTTCTGGATCAAACATCATGCACAAGTATTCCATTGCTATCTTGAGAAGATTATCTTCAGTACCTTTCAACACAGGCTCATAGAGTTTTATCCCCACTTTGTATAATTCTTCTATGTCAGCTCTTGAACAACTTCTGACAACTCTCCCCCATGTTGAATATGCTTCAAATGAACCATCAACTCTTTTTATTCTGAAGAAGTCCTTTCCATTATCTCTTAGAATGTCCCAGAAGGTAATCTCAGGAGCTTTCATAGAGATTGGAACAGCCTTCAAAGGTTCTACTATTGTCATGTATAGATCCATACTTTCAGTAGTTGGCTTACTTGATTGTTCTGGAATTTGTACTGATTCTACTATAGGTACCTCTGAATGCTCTGCTGCAGATTCTGCTGTTTCTTCCACTCTAGGCCTTTTAGACAGCTTTTTGGAAGCAATTGTCTTCACCCTTTTTCCATCTTTGACTTCTACACCAACACTCTCAGGTTCTTCCTTCTTCTCTTCTACTTTATCTTTTGAGGGTGTGGTCTCCTCAGAGAATGGTTTTTGAATATTCAGGTCATGCCTTTCCTTCATTCTTCTCTCAGCCTCTTCCCTTTGTGCTGAGTCCATTTGAAGCTTGGCCATTTCCTTTTGATACAACTCTTCAACCTGAGTGTATGCCATGTTGGTAAACATCTCCCCCTTAACACCAATTGCACCCTTCAGGAAATTTATCATTTTTCTTCTTTCCTGATTGGCCAAAAATGTTTTGGAGGGTTGTCTTTTCTGTTTCTTATTTTGAGTTGGCATCTTTTTAACTGGAAGTTTCTTGGCCTGAGCTGCTGTCTGAGCTGCTTCTTTTAAGCTCTTTTGATATTCTGCATTTAACTTCTTGGCCATAATCTTTGCAAGTTCTCTATCCTTTTCTGTTTGCAAATGTTCCTCCTTCTCCATTTGGTCTTGAAGCTGCTTTGCTATTGCCTCATCCATCTCAATCTAAGACTTCTTCTTTGTAGGCATTTCAGCTTCAACCATTTTCTCCTATCCTTTTCCCTTTTGACTCCTTTGACTTTTCTTTTTCCTTCTGTTGAATTTCTCCTTCATTGATGACTACTCCCTTGGCCTTTTGAGTAGCCTTAGGAGTATCATTCTTGGCTTTTACCAAGGTTTCAGCTATTTCCAATTCTTCAACAGATAGCCCTGTAACTACTGCTACCTGAACATTATCTGTTTCTACTGCTTGTGCTTCTGTTTCTGCAGCTTTCTCCCCCTTAACATCAAACCCCATCTCAGAAATACTCTCCTTTTCTGCTTCAGCCTCTGAATTCTCCCCCTTGTTGAAAGCATCATTAGCAGTTTTCCTCTTCTTCAAAACAAATTGCCTTCTCCTCTTCTTTTGCACCAATCTTGTGATCATTTTCTTCAATTTGGTAATCTGTACTTGTTGTGACAGTATAACCAGCTTCATCTCTTCAATCTCTTTCCCTTGTTTGATGACATCCATATTGATGTTGCCCATTGTTTCCATCAATTCATTGTAGTCATATATGTCCTCACCTTCTCTAGGAGTGTTACCCCCTTTTGAAGGATCATGGGATCTTTTAGTAGTGGAAGTCTTCTGCCTAGCAGAAGCACTGTCCACCCCCTTGGTTTCTTGGCACCGGGGACCTTTGAATGATTGCTCATTCAAAGTTGCCATGGGGAAGGTCTTAGAGATGTTACCAGTATCCTTCTATGTGCTAGAAGAAGTAGTGGCAGCCTTCTCACCCATATGCTCTGCCATCTCCTTAGAGAGCACCTCCTGAGGGTTGGGAGACACCCTATTGGTTTCCCTTTGGATATTTTCTAAGGGAGAATTCTCCCTTAGAGGGCTTAAAGGCTGAGTGGGTGAAGGTACAAGAAGGGAAAGAGCCTTCTTTACCTGTTTTCTTTGATAAGTTTGGATAATTGGTGAAGTTGGTTTGTCAAGAAGATACTGAGGAATTGATTTAGAGTGGGAAGGTTGGGATTGGCTAGCAGTGGGTTGGTCTAATGGGGGCCTTGACCCTGCTACCATACCTTCATTAGTTTGGAACACCACCATCATTGTAGAGAACAATGGGGTGTCTACTCCTTCCGAGTCCCCAGCCGATCTTCTCATATTTGAGAAAACCTTGCCTTTAGGGGGTTTTGGTACATATATTCCATCAGAATGAGGAATGTCCGTCAATTCATGGTTGATTACTGCTTGAACAAACCTGGGATACATATAAAAGCTCTTTTTGTTTCCCATGTTTGAGACAAGATCATTAAAAATCATTTGTGAAAAATTGTACCTTCTTGCAGTGGCCAAACAAACCAAAGCATAAGCAATGGGACTGCTGAACTCACTCCATCCAGTAGTCTTTTTAGAAATGCAGTGCATCAAGGAATGAACAAGAAAACGCCATTGGGGTGAGAATTTAGCTTTTGAGAACTTAAAAATACCCAATGGGCCTCCATACCCCATTCTTGTAAGAGTAGAAAACAGTTCATCATTAGGGATAGAAGATATACCAGAGGCATCGTCTAGACGTAGACTGATGCGAATTACCTCTTCAATAACTGTCAAAGGTTTTTCACACACTGTCGTCTTTATCCTTTGCACACCATCCTCAGTAACAATGGTGACATGTGCCCAGAATTGCCTTTGATGCTCAATATAATTTGATGGAGACACTGTCAGTGCATAGGCAATATGACTAGCTTTCAGAAAATCCACTATCTAATGAAATCCTGCAGCTTGCTTTGGCTTTTGGAGCATCGCGATTTCATTGTGCTCGTCAATGAACGCCATTGATGCCATGAATCTTTGAAACTTCTTGCCTGAGACCTTTGAACTTGAGAAAAAGAGGGTTTAGAGCGCAAGAGAATAGTATGCAAAGAGTCGTTATGAACTTTTAGGCGGGCAAAGAGTATTTATAGTATTCGGAACATAAGCAATATTAACCTAGAGCAGTATTAACTACTAGCAGTATTAACTGAGAGCAGTATTAACTACGAGCAGTATTAACTAACTAGCAGTATTAACTTAGAGCAGTATTAACTGAGAGCAGTATTAACTACTAGCAGTATTAACTAACTAGCAGTACTAACTGAGAGCAGTATTAACTACTAGTAGTATTAACTAACTAGCAGTATTAACTAACTAGCAGTATTAACTGAGAGCAGTATTAACTACTAACAGTATTAACTAACTAGTAGTATTAACTGAGAGCAGTATTAACTACTAGCAGTATTAACTAACTAGCAGTATTAAGTGAGAGCAGTATTAACTACTAGCAGTATTAATTAACTAGCAGTATTAACTGAGAGCAGTATTAACTGTACACTAGCAGTATTAACCATACTTACTCCTTTAATCTTGCGAAACACAGAGTACTGCTATACATATCCTGAAAAAGAAGATTAGTAACACCAAGAATAAACAATATACAGGTATAGAACCACTTTTTGAGAAAGGGGCTTATTCAGAGTTGATCATTCCCACACTTGTTACCAAGAAAGTGAATCTACCCACATCAAAAGCTTTAGTGAATAGATCAGCAAACTGATTATCAGTGTGAACTTTTACAACTTGAATAAGTTTCTTTTCATTACAGTCTCTTATGAAGTGATACCTGATCTCAATGTGCTTTGTCTTTGAGTGCTTGACAGGATTATTCACAATGCTAATAGCACTGCTATTATCAATAAAAATTGGAGTGTGTAGAAAGGTTACCCCATAATGCAACATTTGATTCTGAATCCATAAGACTTAAGAACAGCAACCTGCAGTTGCTATGTACTATGCCTCTGTTGTAGATGTGGATACTGTGGTTTGTTTCTTGCACTGCCATGAAACTAGTCTTGCACCCAAAAACTGACATCCTCCAGAAGTAGATTTTCTGTCCAAGTTTGCTCCACTAGATCACTATCTGAGTATGCAAGTAGGTCAAAGGATGAGTCATGAGGATACCAAAGTCCCAATCTGGGTTGCCCTTTGAGATATCTGAATATCCTCTTAACAACTTGATAGTGAGATTGCTTTGGCCTAACTTGGAATCTTGCACACACACAGACTGGAAACATTATATCTGGCCTAGAGGCTGTAAGATACATGAGAGAGCCAATCATGGATCTATAATGATGAACATCCATATCCTCCCCCTCAAGATCTGCTGTTATCTGCTTGTGTGTCTCCATAGGTGTGCTAGCAGGTTTTGAATCTGAGAAACCAAACTTGGTTATGATGTCCTGTACATACTTGGACTGACAGATGAAGATTCCATTTGATTTCTGTTGAACTTGGAGTCCAAGGAAGAATGTAAGTTCCCCCATGGAACTCATTTTGAACCTTTGATGCATTAGTTCCTCAAACTCCTTGCACATGTTGTCTCTTGTTGATCCAAAGATAATATCATCAACATAGATTTGGACCAGCAAGATATCCTTCTTCTTTCTCTTGATGAATAGAGTCTTATCAATGACTCCTCTTTCAAAGCCATTTTCCAAGAGATAGGATGACAGAGTGTCATACCATGCTCTTGGAGCTTGATGTAGTCCTTAAAGTGCTTTCTTCAATTTGTATACTCTGTCTGGATAGCTTGGGTTTTCAAACCCTGGTGGTTGACAGACATATACTTCTTCTTCAATTGAACCATAAAGAAATGCATTTTTCACATCCATTTGATAGACTTTGAATTTCATATAGGAAGCATAAGCCAAGAATAATCTAATTGCTTCTATCCTGGCCACAGGTGCAAATACTTCTTCATAGTATATTCCTTCTTCTTGTGTATACCCTTGAGCCACCAGCCTTGCTTTATTCCTTATCACTATACCTCTTTCATCTCTCTTATTCCTGAAGACCCATTTTGTTCCTATTGCCCTTTGGCCTTTAGGAAGGTCTACCAGATCCCAAAAATCTTGCAGCTTGAACTGCAGTAGCTCTTCTTGCATGGCTTCTATCCAACTGGATTCTTTCATAGCATCATGTGCCTTTTTAGGCTCAAGTTGGGATAAAAAGCAAGAAAGCACTGTGTGTTGTTGATCTTGCATTTCTTGAAGTCTACTTTGATTTCTAGTCATCATAGGAGAGGATATATCTCCTATTACCAGTTGTGGAGGATGATTCTTTTGTATTCTGGTGTGATGACTAGGTTCTTCATTAAGTCCCATCTCTAGATTAGAGTCATTCAACTCAACTGAAGTGTTTTCAGTAGCCACTTCTGGTTCTTTATTTTCTTGAGTCTCCTCATCTCTACTTTCTTCTTCACTTTGACTTGGTCCAGTAGATGGTTCCTTTCCACAGGCTTCAACAGGATTCACTGTGGGTATGGGAAATATCACAAATTGAGATATACTTTCTGAGACTTGTGTAGTCCCTGATCCTCCACTCCTGTAACTGCATAATCAACACTACTTAAACCAAAAGAGTTAGTTAGTAAGTCAATGTCAAATAGCCACTGAGGACCAGACCCAATTGGATTTGGTGTGTTCTCATTACATTTGACATTGTCACTTTCTTCAATTATTCTGGAAGAAGAGTTAAACACTTTGTAAGCCTTACTCTGAGATGAGTAACCAACAAGAAATCCATCATCTGCTTTGCTATCAAACTTACCTAAGTGAGATTTGGTATTGAGAATAGTACAAGGACACCCAAAAGGTTTGAAAAATCCAATGAAAGGTTTTCTTTTATTTAAAAGCTCATATGGGGTCTTGTTCTTTTGCTTGACCACTAGAACTCTGTTTTGGACATAACAAGCAGTATTAACTGCTTCAGCCCAGAAGGTAATTGGCAGTTTTGAATCAGCCAACAAAGATCTAGCAGCCTCTATTAGTGTCCTGTTTCTCCTTTCAGCAACTCCATTCTGTTGAGGAGTCCTAGGAGCACTATATTGTCTCTCAATGCCTTTCTCTTCACAAAAGGTGTTTAGATCAAGATTTTTAAACTCAGTCCCATTATCTGATCTAATGACTTTTACTTTTTTATTAGTTTGGTTTTCAATTCTTAGGATAAAGGATTTGATCAGTCCACTTGTCTCATCCTTAGTCCTTAGAAAATATACCCAGGTAAATCTAGAGTAATCATCAACAATAACCAAGCAGTAAGATTTTTTGCCTATACTCATAACATTTGTAGGACCAAACAGATCCATATGCAATAATTGGAGACAAGAAGAAATTGAGTTTATCTCTTTGGTCTTATGAGAAGTCTTGTGCTGTTTGCCTTTAAGACATGCAACACAATGATCATCACATGAAAATACTTTTGAAGGTAAACCTCTTACAAGATTGTTTTTAACAAGTTTGTTCATGGTCTTGAAATTCATGTGACACATCCTTCTATGCCAAAGAGAGGATTCATCCACAGAAGCTTTTGAAACAAGAAAGTTCAGGGATGAATCACTAACAACATTGTCCATATCTAGACAATACACATTGTCCTTTCTTGGAGTTCTAAGTAGTATCATGCTTTCATCAACTACCTTGAACCCTGGAGCAAGGATCATACATTCAGTATTTGTAAATAATATACTATTTTGTTTGTCACAAACCTGTGATACACTTAACAGGTTGTACTTCAACTGAGCAACATAGTATACATCCTCAAATGTCATCTTACCTTTGGTGACATTACCTTTTCCACTTATTTTACCACCAGTAAGATTATCTCCAAATGCAACATGTCCTCCATTGATATGCTTGAAATCCTGAAGGCATGACATGTTGCCTGTCATGTGCCTAGAGCAACCACTATCAACATGCCATATGCTCTTATCCTTGAGCTGTTGATTGCCCTGCACATAAGATAGATCAGTTAGTATGAATTAATAACCCAAGCCAAAGTGGTCTTGGGTACCCCTTTCTCATCAAAATACTTGCATTCTTTCTTGACAAGATTTTTAAACTTTGACTCCTCATTCTTGGAGTACTTTGTCACAATGATAGGCTTGGAAACATTCTTGCTAGAAACAGTACTGGTTTTAGAAGTACTAATTGCCTTAGCAGCACTTGCATGCTTAGCAGTACTAACCTTGTTAGAAGTAGTAACTGTGTTAGCAGCAGTAACTGTGTTGGCAGTATTAACCTTTGAAGAGTACTAACAGTATTAGCAGGATTAATATTTTTAGAAGTACTAACACTGGTAGCAGCAGTAATGCTTCCAGCAGCACTATCCCTGTCAGCAGTACTAACAGTTTTAGTGCTTCTAGGCACCCACATTTTAATACTTTCTTTTAAAATCTTTTTCTTCATGGGGCCTTTACTTTCAACATGTTTCTTTATCACCTGTTTCTTTCCAAACTTCCTATAACCAACAGGTTTTTGCACAAATCTTTGAAATGTCATCTGTTGGTTAATAGGGTTAAAGAAACAATACTTAGCCAAATGATTCAACTTGCCACATATGAAACAAGGTTTTGGTCTATTGATTTTATTCAGATCAACTCCTTGTTTCTGAGCCCATTGATTATTCTAGTTTCTTTGATTACCTCTTTTTATACCAGAATTTAGGCTCTTAGCTTTATTGCAAGCACACTGTTTACAAGATCCAGGATTCACAACCGTGGTTTGTTTGTAATGGACCTTGTTATCCTCTCCTTTGGTCTTCTCTATCTCCTTGGACTTGACCCATATTTTCCCACATCCATCATTGGTGATAATGTTGTTTTCTAATGGTATCTCTTTACTCACAGCATTATCCCTATACTCAATGGCTGCTTTCTCAGTCAAATCCTTAACTACTACTTCATCCAAAGGATCTATCTTAAAAGCTTCCTCAGACAAGTCCTTTTTCTCCTTGGTTTCTAACAAGTCTGAAGTAGGAGAGATATAGTTGTTGTTGTAAGGAGGAGGTGTATTGTTGTATCCAATACCAGGCTTCATCTTATCATGAATCTGAGCCTTTAGAAGAGAATCCATTGCTTTTGAAGCATATGAAAACTTTTCTATGTCAAGCTTAACTTTAGACAGTCCTCTTTCAGCCTATCATTCTCTTCTAAGGACTTAGACAGTTTGGTCTCTAACTCATTCTTTTCCCACTTCCAATAGTTTGTGTCATAAGAGTGTTGAAGTTCATTAGCTTGAAAGCCTTTGATTTGCTCTTCAAATCTCTCTACTATCAACACATAATCTCTTCTGTCCTTTTCTAATCTTTTGAGGTCATCACACATACTTTGATTGTGATCCCTGTATCTTTTGACAGTGTCTATGCAAGATTTAGTGCAAAGATTAGAAATTACCTCAGAGGGGAGATCAGACACTTCTGCCATAAGAGCTTGATTCTGAATGGCTTCCTCAGCTTGATCACTCCAGTCAAATCCCATCCCTTGTTGAGAAACAAGGGCTTGAGCAGGATTCTTGTTTTGATTGTATCCTCCATTCTGAGCTTGTTGATGGTTGTTGTTTGGAACAACACTCCTTCACTCTCTAGCAAAATGTCCTTTCATGTGACACTTATAGCATTCCACCTTAGTCTTGTCAAAACCAACTCCATCTTCTCTTCTTTGAGAGAAGTTGTTCCTTCCTGTTCTTTTAATAAACTTCTTCACCCTCATAGATAACATGGCCATCTGCCATTTAATGTCCATCTCCTCCAGGTCATCAGGGTGAAGTTGATCCAGATAATCATTAATCAATGAATTGTTGCTATGACTGGACAAAAAGGATTCAAAGATAGTTTCAGTGCCTTTTTCTAAATTTACTCCACTGGCAGTACTAACTGCTTCAGGGTTGGCAGTAGTATCAGTAGATGTTGAAAGAAGTGCAGCATTGTGGACATAACCAGTGGGCTTCTTCTTGGTTTCTACCTCAGTTTCAAAAACTCTTAGATCATTATATAGATCATCAAGTTCCTTCTCTTCCAGATTGTCACTCTGTCTATATGAGACAGTGTACATAGTCCATTCATCCCCAAGAGATCTGAGGAACTTTCTGTTGATATCATCTTGTTCCATCTTCACTCCTACAGTAGCCAGTTCACCAATGAGCTTGTTGAACCTATCAAAAGTTTGAGTCATAGACTCATTCTTTGAAGAAGTGAAGTTCTCATACTGCTGCTTTAGAACATCTCTTTGATTTCTTTTGATGCTTTTAGTTCCAGCAAATCTTTTCTCTAGAGCATTCCAGAGAATCTGAGCATCAGTGCAGTTGCAAAATTGATGCTGATATTCATTGGGAATGGCCAAGAGCAGAGTGCTCAAGGCCTTCATCTCTGTCTGTCTGATCTTCCTCTCACCATCTGTCTTTGGTGGAGGTCTTTTCCCATCTGGTCCTATCTTTCCTGCTTCAGAAGGACCATTCTCAATGATATCCCACATTGAGTAGTCAGTGAGAAGAATGTATTGTCTAATTCTGATCTTCCACATGTCAAACTCACTGGGTTTGAGCATTGGAACCTTAGAGACAAGAGTACTGTTTGATTCTGCAAGGTTTTCCATGATGAATGAATAGATGTTTCTGAGGGAGTTAGGCTCTGATACCACTTGTCAGGATCGAATTCTTATCAAGAATAAATTCTCAGAAACTAATATCAAAGAAGTCGCGGAATAACAATTTGATATTCAATAAAACAGTAAACCAAAACAGTATATAATCAACAACTTGTAAACTTGTATTGAATGCTTGAAGTTACAAGATTAAACACACAACCTCAATATTGATGAACAGGCTCACCAATACGAATTCTACTTCTCTAGAATTAGGATCTATGCCTTGAGGTTGATTTTCTCTAAAAACTTAGAATGAATGAATTAATCTCTTTAAACTATTCTATCAAATATGTACATATACTGAATAAAAATATAATTACAATGAATACAATATCTTCAGTATATCTTCCATCATTATCTTCAAGCCTTCCATGAATATCTTGATTCTTTCCAGCTGTCATCCTTTCCATCCGAATCTTCAAGTTATAAGCAGTACTAACTATGCTCAGCAGCATTAATTTCTTCAAGCAACATTAACTTGGTCTTAGCAGCATTAACTACTAAGAATCACTAACCACTAGCAGTACTAACTAGCTAAGCAGTACTAACTTTGTTCAAGCAGCACTAACTTTGACTAGCAGTATTAATTCTACTAGCAGTAGTAATACTCAGCAGTATTAACTTTGAAGTCTTCTAGCAGTAGTAATTCTGAACTAGAAGTATTAACCATACTTGAGTTTTTCTTCAGTTCCCAACAACTTGGAAGCAAAAGAATAAGTAAGAGAAGAATCAGACAAGCAAGAAAGATCCAACAATTTCAAATTAGCTTTAACACTAAATAATAGAAGGAAGCCATTGTTGGTTAACAAGGTGAAGAAATCGAATTAGGGTTTGAAACTGAGTTTCACGCTTCAATTAAAGGTATGTTTCACATAAATTAAGCTTCAATTCAGTATATATATTGGGTTAGAATGCTATTTCGAGATGTTGAGTGTGTTGTGACATTGTTATGATTTCCAATTTGTTGTCTTTAACCTCAAGACATAGTGTAACCCATTCTAGGGTTCATAAATTGAAATTGATATAAAGAAGTGATACTTGATGTAATTAGTTTTGTGGGAACACTAAGATGATATCTAAGTTGAAAATATTAATCCTAACATGCTTTTGAAAGGAGAATCAAGTTTGGGTATAAAACAATTGACTTTTGTCTAAAAGTCAAACTGTTTTCTTATAAGCTCAAATTGGATAGTTTTATGCGAAATTAAAGGTTGAAAATTAAGGGACTTAGTAATGAAAGGTGTATAAATGTGTTACAATGATCAAATAAACAATTCATTTGCATTTTGAAGGATTTCCAAACTTAAAGGTTTGTTCTTGTCCGGTTGAACTAAGATGTGAAGCTTTTTGGGTTCTTTGAAAAGCATGGAGGATTTTGATGTATGAACTATCTAAACATGGTTAGAAAAGTTAAATAAGCATGTTTGATGACCTTCACTTCAATAGTAGTTTGTTAATGTGAAGATGAGTATTTGATGGTAGCTTGGTTAATGAACAAACGTTATTTCAAAAAACAAGTTTTACGATCTACCTTGAGTTCGTTGATGGTGTTTTGATATGAACTTTGGTAAAGCCCAACTATGAATTCTTTAGTTGGGAGTTCAATGCTGGAAATATGATTAAAAAATATATATAAAATGCGTGTGGATATAAGTTTTGAAAATATAACTTCAACCTTTGAGCGATTTAGTCGAAATTGTTGTTTTGTTTGTTGCTGGAAATTGTAAAAATCGTAGTAAATCACTCGTAACTCGGATTTAAGCTTATAATAGTGTTCTGGAAACGTTAGAATGTATTTCACAATCGATCTCTTTTGAGGATGAGCTCATTTGAGCCGTAGGTAACTCAAAAATCAAGTTTAACAGATCTGGTCTGTTTTTATGACGGGAATATATAATAAATCTTCAAATATTCGTAAAACATTGTTCTTAAATCCGTTTGGATTGGTTCTTAATGGGTTGGAAAGGTAAAAAGGATGTCTAAATATTTGTTTAGAGTAGTTATATTAATTTGGTGATTGCATATCGTTTGTATAGGTTGCAAGAAGATTGTGCAAGTTGGTTGAAAGCTAGATTTAACTTAATCTAGCAAAGGTGAGTTCAAGTAGTATTAAAATTGGGTACACGTCAAACGTATATGTTTTACATAATTGATTCACTTTGTGTGTGTTTGAATACGTGTAGTCGAAAAATGCATGATTCCATCGGGTGTTAAGAAATGTGGTTATCTAACGTTTTTATACAAAGTGAACTTTTAAGGTGAAACAAGCATGCTAAATTATTATGGAAATTACGTGGAATGTCGTTTTGAAACTTGATGTTTATATAGCATGCTATTGACTTAAATTTCGTGAATTACACTTTGTACCAATGAGGTATTGTGAGCTATTTGTTTGATCACCAACTTGACGTATTTAGATCCGGATCTGGCAACTTAGGGTCACCCCTTAGTTGCGTTTGTAAATGGGGTCGCTCCCTTTATAGTAGATGGGTTGATCCCATCGGGTGTTGAATTGGAGTACCGTGCACGGGTGCCAGATACTCGGCTAATAGGCATAGTGTCTGTAGGACACATTGTGCACATGGTGATTATGTCGAAATTAGCCTAACGGATAAGTGGACTGCTGGGTAGTGCTCCTTCACTGATTCCGGTTATGTTGTGGGTCTCCCTCACTTGGTGCGGTGGTTGTTACCTCGTTTTAAACTTTATAACCACATCTTTTATTGCTTTTGATTAAAGTAATGTGTTGATTTGCATATCACCAGTGCTTACATATCATGCATTGTTTTGGATATTTGAATCAATTTGATTTTTGATGCAATGTTTTATTATATAAACTCTTAAACTCACCAGGCGTGAAGCCTGATTTGTTTTTATTTGTCGACGTGTATCCGAGGATCAAGATCGGATGGTGTTAGTGGAGGTGAGCATTGTTAGACAACAATATTGGTTGGATAGATGTTTTGATTACCGTTATCGATTAAGATTGGATATTAGCTCAAGATAATATTTAGTAGATTTTAAATCTACACATCTGGAATATGTTTCTAAGTAGTAGATAATATATGTGGCGTAAATACCCGCTTTTGGTTTGGATTTGTTTAGTATATATGTACATATGATTCACAAGATATAAAAAAGGCATAAAACGGTTTTACGATGTGGTCATGCCGAATTTTTGCTAGATTTGTTATTATAAAGATAGGGTGTTACACCCGGTGATAAAGCTCCATCTCCGGTGATAGCCGAGATGTTATCCACACCGCCAGTCTTCCTAGTGTTCTGCTGCTGCGATACAACCTTACTTGCGAGATGGTGGCTGTGTTGGGTATTATTCTTTGATTGTATATTGGGTATCACACTGTGGTATCATATATGTATAATCGTGAAATCACATTGTCTCACAAATTATATCACAGTGTATCATAGTATGTATAGTTATATATTTTTGAACAGTGTCAATATTTTTTAAGTATCACAATGTATTTTCGTTGTTTAAAAAATGTATTACAGTTTGTCTTCGTTGTCTTACGAAGGGTATCACAACATTTCTTATTTATTTTCGTTATTTTCGTTGTTTACAAAAGGGTATCACAGTGTGCATCATGTGTTTACCGGAATAATGTTCGCCGAAGGGAGGAGAGAGGAGAGAGAAGATTTCAAAACTACCTATAATAGCCTTTAATTAAAAATTTAATTAAAATTACCAAAATTATTGATTTCCTAATTTGTCATTTTATTTGTGGTTAATATTGGATCTCACGGTTATTATAGATAACCAAGTTCTCCCTTGAATGATCCCCTATAGCCTTAATTAGGGTCATTTGAGAAATGGTAAATGTATGAGAAATAGAGAAGTAATCCTAGCCTTTCATATGCTCAAGATCAGATTTTACATGTCAAATATTACGTCTTTTACTGGTCAACAATTGCTACTTTGACTGGTCAAAAGTTGCAACTATTCCAAAAAATAAAATGACAGTTTCATAGTTTTTACAAATACATGCGACGGGCTAATATATGAACTTGTATGATTCATATATGAATTATATGTTCATATGTGAACCAGTGTAATTCACATATGAACTTTTTTAACTTATTCATATATGAACCTTTATAATTCCTATATGAACTAATTAACTGATTAACATATTAACTAATTAACTGTAGGTTCATATGTGAATTAGTTGAACTAATTTACAGATTCACTTATAAACATTTGTGATTCACATATGAACTAATTAACTGAGTTTCATATGAACTAATTAACTGATTCACGTATGAACGTATAGTTCGTAATGAACATCATTGAAACAGGCAACTTGCCCATGCCAAATCTTGTTTAAAACCCACCAAATACTCATTTCTTTCTTAACAAAGGAATGTTTCAATTTTTCTTGGGGACGCAACACATAATCTATCTCGTCTTCATTTGGAAGATGTGGATATTGAAAAAGAAGGAAGTCTTCCCCACCTTCGCACTTCGTTCATGCACAATTGAGTCCGTGTAATACTATTGTTGTCTCAATGGTTTACACATTTTGAGCCTAATATAAAACATTCATGTTTAAATTCTTTCATACATAAGCACATTCACACAGAAATTTGTTTTTCTGTCGGAACGTTCATAGAGTAATCTTGTGTTATTCGATGATTGAATGGAAGACCTAGGGAGTGAACATCAATAAAAATCCTTGTACAGTACATTCGTTGTACTAAGTAGCTTCATGCTGCTTACAGGCATCTTAACTGATTCATTTGTTGATTCAGGGTTACATTCTTATTTGTCTGAATTTGAAAAGATTCGGATGAATACGTTATGAATTGACTGATGTTCGGTGGCTCATTTTGGAAAGATCAGTGGTCAGTAAATGGTTCAGGACATTTCTTGTAGAAGTTTTGATGATTTGTTCGTTCTACATCATCAAAAAGGGGGGGAATTAATTTCAAGAAATGATGTATAAAGATCAGATGGTGAAAGTTATGTGAATAGAGTATTTAAGAAATGACAGATTGTGATGGATATATTTCTGAAATATGTGAGAAATGTTCAGAAAGAAAGAGAAAGTTCAAATGTTTAGAAAGCTTGATGAAATTTGCTGAAAATTTTCTTTAAAGATTATTTTCTGAAGAAAAGGGAGATGAAATGTTTATCTTTGTGAAGAAGTTTAAAGTGAGAGGTTAATTTTTTCAAAGATCAAACAAAGGAGAAGACTATTCGTGAATGCTAAAATTAGCTTTTGTTTATCTAAAGGTGGAGATTAATTTTTTCTCAATCAAAGGAGGAGCTTTAATGTTTATTCTTTTTGGAGATGATCTTGAATCCAAAGGGGGAGATTGTTAGTGCATAATTATGTTGGGTCCAAGATCATGAAGTTCAAAGTCAAAGCTCAAGTTAAACCCTCTTAATGCAAAAGTCAAAGTCAAAGCATCTTAATAAGAAGAGTCAACTAGTGTAGTTTTTGTCTTTGTAAACTTGTAGGTATAAATAGGTTTTCTTTTTCCTTGTAGGTGTGTGGCACTAAGAGTAGCATTAAGAGCATAGTTAGAAAATATATTATAGTGAGAGAAATATTGAGAGTTTGAGAGAGAATCTTTGTAATCTGTGATTCGTGGAAAACATATGACATTTTGGAATGAAAATCTTTGTTCATCTTGGGACACGCATACAAAGACACAAAGTATTTATACCCAGTCAACTATGTTGACTTTACAACTCAAGACAAGAAAAGGAAAGTCAAATACATTGACTTTACTAGATTCTAAAAACAACTTTACAACATTTACAATTTTGACCCTTTTAATCTTCAATTCAACATTCTAGGCTCAACAATCTCCCCCTTTGGATTCAAGATTAAAAAATTTTGGCATGAATCTTCAGGTCTTCTTTCTCTTAAAAAATTCTTCAGCATAATGTCTTTCACAACTTTGAAACTTTCAAATCTTTATCTCTTCGAACAAACTTTCTTGAAGAAGCATCACTTAATCTTTGAACTTTCACATCACTTTGAATGAATCTTCCCCTTTGGACTTCTTCACCACAAGATTTGCTATATCTTTCTTCACAAACCTTGACTCTTCAAAATTCGAAGTCTTTATCAGTCTCTCCTTTTGTAGAAAATATGCATCTGTCTTTCCTGAAATTATCTTTATATTTGATTTGAACTTTGAAATTTCTTCATCAAATATCTGTTGATAAAAGCAACAGAGACTTGAGTTTGAAACACTTCCAATTTCTCCTGTTAATCGTAAATCCCAATCACAACAAGCTAATTACACAAGATTTATCTAATATGCTCAAGAACTAGAGAGAGAGAGTCTAGAGAGAGAAAGTAGATCTTGTATTCCACACTCTAGAATTACAATACAATGCACACTAGTTCGTTATTACAAGATTACAAACACAAACCCTTATATACTACACAACTAATACAAAGCCTTAAAGGCTAAGTAAACTAAACTTGCTTTGACTTAGACAATGTTGTCAGGATCGATTTCTTAACAAGAATAAATTCTCAGAAACTAATATCAAAGAAGTTACGGAATAACACTTTGATATTCAATGTAACAGTAATCAAAACAATATATATGATCAACAAATTGTAAACTTGTATTGAATGATTATAATTACAAGATTAAACACACAACCTCAATATTGATGAACAGGCTCACCAATACGAATTCTACTTCTCTAGAATTAGGATCTATGCCTTGAGGTTGATTTTCTCTGAAACTTAGAATGAATGAATTAATCAAAACAAAAGTTATCTAACTATTCTAAACAATACAATATATATACTGAAGATAAAAGCTAATTACAATTAATAAAATATCTTCAGAATATCTTCCATCATTATCTCCAAGCTTTCCATAATCTTCAGTCCATCCAGTTGTCATCCTTCTATGCGAATTCTTTATCATATAAGCAACATTATTCTTCAGCAGCATTAATACTCTGAGCAGTATTAACTCTAACACTACTAACCATGCTCAGTAGCATTAATCTCTTCTAGCAGCATTAACAACTAAGCAGCACTAACCACTAGCAGTACTAACTAGCTAAGCAGTACTAACTTTGTTCAAGCAGCACTAACTTTGACTAGCAGTATTAATTCTACTAGCAGTAGTAATACTTAGCAGTATTAACTTTGAAGTCTTCTAGCAGTAGTAATTCTGAACTAGCAGTGTTAACCATACTTGAGTTTTTCTTCAGTTCCCAACAATCTCCCCCTAACTTGACTTTTAGGAAAAGAAGTCAAGTTCTTCAGAATTGATCTTCAAGATGCTTTCAACACTTCAGATTCAGTTTCCAAATTTGGATCTAAGCCCAAACTTTGATTGACAGTTCTTCTCACCATAATCTTGGCCATCTCTGAATCCTTTGTGCATACTAGTGTAGCTTTCAGCACCCCTTCTAACTTCTCTTTGCTATGCTCATAAATTCTGTCTACCAGGTAGTATTCATGATAACAATTGTCAATAGTAACCATGTATACCCCACAGTTTTCAAAAAGTATCCATTTATCAATCTTCTTGAATATAAACTCATACTGATGATCTTTAATCCTATAAGCCATTATTTCTGGATCAAACATCATGCACAAGTATTCCATTGCTATCTTGAGAAGATTCTCTTCAGTACCTTTCAACACAGGCTCATAGAGTTTTATCCCCACTTTGTATAATTCTTCTATGTCAGCTCTTGAACAACTTCTGACAACTCTCACCCATGTTGAATATGCTTCAAATGAACCATCACCTCTTTTTATTCTGAAGAAGTCCTTTCCATTATCTCTTAGAATGTCCCAGAAGGTAATCTCAGGAGCTTTCATAGAGATTGGAACAACCTTCAAAGGTTCTACTATTGTCATGTATAGATCCATACTTTCAGTAGTTGGCTTACTTGATTTTTCTGGAATTTGTACTGATTCTACTATAGGTACCTCTGAATGCTCTGCTGCAGATTCTGCTGTTTCTTCCACTCTAGGCCTTTTAGACAGCCTTTTGGAAGAAATTGTCTTCACCCTTTTTCTAGCTTTGGCTTCTACACCAACACTCTCAAGTTCTTCCTTCTTCTCTTCTACTTTATCCTTTGAGGGCGTGGTCTCCTCAGGGAATGGTTTTTGAATATTCAGGTCATGCCTTTCCTTCATTCTTCTCTCAGCCTCTTCCCTTTGTGCTGAATCCCCTTGAAGCTTGGCCATTTCCTTTTGATACAACTCTTCAACCTGAGTGTATGCCATGTTGGTAAACATATCCCCCTTAACACCAATTGCACCCTTCAGGATATTTATCATTTTTCTTCTTTCCTGATTGGCCAAAAATGTTTTGGAGGGTTGTCTTTTCTGTTTCTGTTTTTGAGTTGGCATCTTTTTAACTGGAAGTTTCTTGGCCTGAGCTGCTGTCTGAGCTGCTTCTTTTAAGCTCTTTTGGTATTCTGCATTTAACTTCTTGGCCATAATCTTTGCAAGTTCTCTATCCTTTTCTGTTTGCAACTGTTCCTCCTTCTCCATTTGGTCTTGAAGCTGCTTTGCTATTGCCTTATCCATCTCAATCTGAGACTTCTTCTTTGCAGGCATTTCAGCTTCAACCATCTTCTCCTTTCCTTTTCCCTTTGACTCCTTTGCCTTTTTTTTTCCTTCTGTTGAATTTATCCTTCATTAATGACTACTCCCTTAGCCTTTTGAGTAGCCTTAGGAGTATCATTCTTGGCTTTTACCAAGGTTTCATCTATTTCCAATTCTTCAACAGATACCCTGTTACTGCTGCTACCTGTTTTGTTACTGTTGCTGCTTGAACATTATCTGTTTCCACTGCTTGTGCTTCTGTTTCTGCAGCTTTCTCCCCTTTAACATCAAACCCCATCTCAGAAATACTCTCCTTTTCTGCTTCAGCCTCTGAATTCTCCCCCTTGTTGAAAGCATCATTAGCAGATTTCCTCTTCTTCAAAACAAATTGCCTTCTCCTCTTCTTTTGCACCAATCTTGTGATCATTTTCTTCAATTTGGTAATATGTACTTGTTATGACAGTATTACCAGCTTCATCTCTTCAATCTCTTTCCTTTGTTTGATGACATCCATATTGATGTTGCCCATTGTTTGCATCAATTCATTGTAGTCATATCTGTCCTCACCTTCTCCAAGAGTGTTACCCCCTTTTGAAGGATCATGGGATCTTTTATTAGTGGAAGTCTTCTGCCTAGTAGAAGCACTGTCCACCCCCTTGGTTTCTTGGCACCGGGGACCTTTGAATGATTGATCATTCAAAGTTGCCATGGGGAAGGTCTTAGAGATGTTACCACTATCTTTCTCTGTGCTAGCAGAAGTAGTGGCAGCCTTCTCACCCATATGCTCTGCCATCTTCTTAGAGATCACCTTCTGAGGGTTGGGAGACACCCTGTTGGTTTCCCTTTGGATATTCTCTAAGGGAGAGTTTTTCCTTAGAGGGCTTAAAGGCTGAGTGAGTGAAGGTACAAGAAGCGAAAGAGCCTTTTTTTACCTGTTTTCTTTGATAAGTTTGGGTGATTGGTGAAGTTGGTTTGTGAAGAAGAGACTGAGGAATTGATTTAGAGTGGGAAGGTTGAGATTGGCTAGCAGTGGGTTGATCTAATGGGGGCCTTGACCCTGCTACCATACCTTCATTAGTTTGGGACACCACCATCATTGTAGAGAACAATGGGGTGTCTACTCCTTCTGAGTCCCCAGCAGATCTTCTCATATTTGAGAAAACCTTGCCTTTAGGGGGTTTTGGTACATATATTCCATCAAAATGAGGAATATTCGTCAATTCTTGGGTGATAACTGCTTGAACAAACCTGGGATACATATAAAAGCTATTTTTGTTTCCCATGTTTGAGACAAGATCATTGAAAATCATTTGTGAAAAATTGTACCTTCTGGCAATGGCCAAACAGACCAAAGCATAAGCAATAGGACTGTTGAACTCACTCCATCCAGTAGTCTTTTTAGAAATGCAGTGCATCAAGGTATGAACAAGAAAACGCCATTGGGGTGAGAATTTAGCTTTTGAGAACTTAAAAATACCCAATGGGCCTCCATACCCCTTTCTTGTAAGAGTAGAAAACAGTTCATCATTAGGGATAGAAGCTATACCAGAGGCATCGTCTAGATGTAGACTGATGCGAATTACCTCTTCAGTAACTGTCAATGGCTTGTCACATACTGTCGTTTTGATCATTTGCACACCATCCTCAGTAACAATGGTGTCATGTGCCCAGAATTGCCTCTGATGCTCTATGAAGATAGTAGGAGACATAGTGAGAGCATGGGCAATGTGGCTAGACTTCAGAAAGTCGACTATCTGATGAAAACCTTCTGCTTGTTTTGGCTTTTGGAGCATCGCGATTTCATTGTGCTCGTCAATGAACGCCATTGATGCCATGAATCTTTAAAACTTCTTGCCTGAGAACTTTGAATTTGAGAGAAAGAGGGTTTAGAGCGCAAGAGAATAGTATGCAAAGAGTCGTTATGAACTTTTAGGCGAACAAAGAGTATTTATAGTATTCGGAACATAAGCAGTATTAACCTAGAGCAGTATTAACTACTAGCAGTATTAACTAACTAGCAGTATTAACTGAGAGCAGTATTAACTGAGAGCAATATTAACGACTAGCAGTATTAACTAACTAGCAGTATTAACTGAGAGCAGTATTAACGACTAGCAGTAGTAACTGAGAGCAGTATTAACTTCTAGCAGTAGTAACTGAGAGCAGTATTAACTACTAGCAGTATTAACTAACTAGCAGTATTAACTGAGAGCAGTATTAACTGATAGCAGTATTAACTGAGAGCAGTATTAACGACTAGCAGTATTAACTAACTAGCAGTATTAACTGTGCACTGGCAGGATTAACCATACTTACTCCTTTAATCTTGCGAAACACAGAGTACTGCTATACATATCCTGAAAAAGAAGATTAGTAACACCAAAAATAAACAATATACAGGTATAGAACCACTTTTTGAGAAGGGGCTTATTCAGAGTTGATCATTCCCACACTTGTTACCAAGAAAGTGAATCTACCCACATCAAAAGCTTTAGTGAATAGATCAGCAAACTGGTTATCAGTGTGAACTTTTACAACTTGAATAAGTTTCTTTTCATTACAGTCTCTTATGAAGTAATACCTGATCTCAATGTGCTTTGTCTTTGAGTGCTTGACAGGATTATTCACAATGCTAATAGCACTGCTATTATCAATAAAAATTGGAGTGTGTAGAAAGGTTATCCCATAATCTAGCATTTGATTCTGAATCCATAAGACTTGAGAACAGCAACCTACAGCTGCTATGTACTCTGCCTCTGTTGTAGATGTGGATACTGTGGTTTGTTTCATGCACTACCATGAAACTAGTTTTGCACCCAAAAACTGGCATCCTCCAAAAGTAGATTTTCTGTCCAAGTTTGCTCCACCTAGACCACAATCTGAGTATGCAAGGAGGTCAAAGGATGAGTCATGAGGATACCAAAGTCCCAATCTGGGTTGCCATTTGAGATATCTGAATATCCTCTTAATAGCTTGATAGTGAGATTGCTTTGGCCTAACTTGGAATCTTGCACACACACATACTGGAAACATTATATCTGGCCTAGAGGCTGTAAGATACATGAGAGAGCCAATCATGGATCTATAATGATGAACATCCATATCCTCCCCCTCAAGATCTGCTGTTATCTGCTTGTGTGTCTCCATAGGTGTGCTAGCAGTTTTGAATCTGAGAAACCAAACTTGGTTAGAATGTCCTGCACATACTTGGACTGACAAATGAAGATTCCATCTGACTTCTGTTGAACTTGGAGTCCAAGGAAGAAAGTAAGTTCCCCCATGGAACTCATTTTGAACCTTTGATGCATTAGTTCCTCAAACTCCTTGCACATGTTGTCTCTTGTTGATCCAAAGATAATATCATCAACATAGATTTGGACCAGCAAGATATCCTTCTTCTTTCTCTTGATGAATAGAGTCTTATCAATGACTCCTCTTTCAAAGCCATTTTCCAAGAGATAGGATGACAGAGTGTCATACCATGCTCTTGGAGCTTGATGTAGTCCATAAAGTGCTTTCTTCAATTTGTATACTCTGTCTGGATAGCTTGGGTTTTCAAACCCTGGTGGTTGACAGACATATACTTCTTCTTCAATTGAACCATAAAGAAATGCACTTTTCACATCCATTTGATAGACTTTGAATTTCATATAGGAAGCATAAGCCAAGAATAATCTAATTGCTTCTATCCTGGCCACAGGTGCAAATACTTCTTCATAGTCTATTCCTTCTTCTTGTGTATACCCTTGAGCCACCAGCCTTGCTTTATTCCTTATCACTATACCTCTTTCTTCTCTCTTATTCCTGAAGACTCATTTTGTTCCTATTGCCCTTTGGCCTTTAGGAAGGTCTACCAGATCCCAAACATCTTGCAGCTTGAACTGCAGTAGCTCTTCTTGCATGGGTTCTATCCAACTGGATTCTTTCATAGCATCATGTGCCTTTTTAGGCTCAAGCTGGGATAAAAAGCAAGAAAGCATTGTGTGTTGTTGATCTTGCATTTCTTGAAGTCTATTTTGATTTCTAGTCATCATAGGAGAGGATATATCTCCTATTACCAGCTGTGGAGGATGATTCTTTTGTATTCTGGTGTGATGACTAGGTTCTTCATTAAGTCCCATCTCTAGATTAGAGTCATTCAACTCAACTGAAATGTTTTTAGTAGCCACTTCTGGTTCTTTATTTTCTTGAGTCTCCTCATATCTACTTTCTTCTTCACTTTGACTTGGTCCAGTAGATGGTTCCTTTCCACAGGCTTCAACAGGATTCACTGTGGGTATGGGAAATATCACAGATTGAGATATACTTTCTGAGACTTGTGTAGTCCCTGATCCTCCACTCCCTGTACCTGCATAATCATCACTACTGAAACCAAAAGAGTTAGTTAGTGAGTCAATGTCAAATAGCCACTGAGAACCAGACCCAATTGGATTTGGTGTGTTCTCATTGCATTTGACATTGTCACTTTCTTCAATTATTCTGGAAGAAGAGTTAAACACTCTGTAAGCCTTACTCTGAGATGAGTAACCAACAAGAAATCCATCATTTGCTTTGCTATCAAACTTACCTAAGTGAGATTTGGTATTGAGAATAGTACAAGGACACCCAAAAGGTTTGATAAATCCAATGAAAGGTTTTCTTTTATTTAAAAGCTCATATGGGGTCTTGTTCTTTTGCTTGACCACTAGAACTCTGTTTTGGACATAACAAGCAGTATTAACTGCTTCAGCCCAGAAGGTAATTGGCAGTTTTGAATCAGCCAACAGAGATCTAGCAGCCTCTATTAGTGTCCTGTTTCTCCTTTCAGCAACTCCATTCTGTTGAGGAGTCCTAGGAGCACTATATTGTCTCTAAATGCCTTTCTCTTCACAAAAGGTGTTTAGATCAAGATTTTTAAACTCAGTCCCATTATCTGATCTAATGACTTTTACTTTTTAGTTAGTTTGGTTTTCAATTCTTAGGATAAAGGATTTGATCAGTCCACTTGTCTCATCCTTAGTCCTTAGAAAATATACCCAGGTAAATCTAGAGTAATCATCAACAATAACCAAGCAGTAAGATTTCTTGCCTATACTCATAACATTTGTAGGACCAAACAGATCCATATGCAATAATTGGAGACGAGAAGAAATTGAGTTTATCTCTTTGGTCTTATGAGAAGTTTTGTGTTGTTTGCCTTTAAGACATGTAGCACAATGATCATCACATGAAAATACTTTTGAAGGTAAACCTCTTACAAGATTGTTTTTAACAAGTTTGTTCATGGCCTTGAAATTCATGTGACACATCCTTCTGTGCCAAAGAGAGGATTCATCCACAGAAGCTTTTGAAACAAGACAGTTCAGGGATGAATCACTAACAACATTGTCCATATCTAGACAATACACGTTGTCCTTTCTTGGAGTTCTAAGTAGTATCATGCTTTCATCAACTACCTTGAACCCTGGAGCAAGGATCATACACTCAGTATTTGTAAATAATATGCTATGTTGTTTGTCACAAACCTGTGATACACTTAACAGGTTGTACTTCAACTGATCAACATAGTAGACATCCTCAAATGTCATCTTACCTTTGGTGACATTACCTTTTCCACTTATTTTACCACCAGTAAGATTATCTCCAAATGCAACATGTCCTCCATTGATATGCTTGAAATCCTGAAGGCATGACATGTTGCCTGTCATGTGCCTAGAGCAACCACTATCAACATGCCATATGCTCTTACCCTTGAGCTGTTGATTGCCCTGCACATAAGATAGATCAGTTTGTATGAATTAGGAACCCAAGCCAAAGTAGTCTTGGGTACCCCTTTCTCATCAAAATACTTGCATTCTTTCTTGACAAGATTTTTAAACTTTGACTCCTCATTCTTGGAGTACTTTGTCACAATGATAGGCTTGGAAACATTTTTTCTAGAAGCAGTACTGGTTTTAGAAGTACTAACTGCCTTAGCAGCACTTGCATGCTTAGCAATACTAACCTTGTTAGAAGTAGTAACTGTGTTAGCAGCAGTAACTGTGTTGGCAATATTAACCTTTGAAGAGGTACTAACAGTATTAGCAGCATTAATATTTTCAGCAGTACTAACACTGGTAGCAGCAGTAATGCTTCCAGCAGCACTATCCCTGTCAGCAGTACTAACAGTTTTAGTGCTTCTAGGCAACCACATTTTAGTACTTTCTTTTAAAATCTTTTTCTTCATGGGGCCTTTACTTTCAACATGTTTCTTTATCACATGTTTCTTTCCAGCCTTCCTATAACCAACAGGTTTTTGCACAGATATTTGAAAGTTCATCTGTTGGTTAATAAGGTTAAAGAAACAATACTTAGCCAAATGATTCAACTTGCCACATATGAAACGAGGTTTTGGTCTATTGATTTTGTTCAGATCAACTCCTTGTTTCTGAGCCCATTGATTATTCCAGTTTCTTTGATTACCTCTTTTTATACCAGAATTTAGGCTCTTAGTTTTATTGCAAGCACACTGTTTACAAGATCCAGGATTCACAACCGTGGTTTGTTTGTAATGGACCTTGTTATCCTTTCCTTTGGTCTTCTCTATCTCCTTGGACTTGACCCAGATTTTCCCACATCCCTCATTGGTGATAATGTTGTTTTCTAATGGTATCTCTTTACTCACAGCATTATCCCTACACTCACTGGCTTCTTTCTCAGTCAAATCCTTAACTACTACTTCATCCAAAGGATCTATTTTAAAGGCTTCCTCAGACAAGTCCTTTTTCTCCTTGGTTTCTAACAAGTCTGAAGTAGGAGAGATATAGTTGTTGTTGTAAGGAGGAGGTGTATTGTTGTATCCAATACCAGGCTTCATCTTATCATGAATCTGAGCTTTTAGAAGAGAATCCATTGCTTTTGAAGCATATGAAAACTTTTCTATGTCAAGCTTAACTTTAGACAGTTCCTCTTTCAGCCTATCATTCTCTTCTAAGGACTTAGACAGTTTGGTCTCTAACTCATTCTTTTCCCACTTCCAATAGTTTGTGTCATAAGAGTGTTGAAGTTCATTAGCTTGAAAGCCTTTGATTTGCTCTTCAAATCTCTCTACTATCAACACATAATCTCTTCTGTCCTTTTCTAATCTTTTGAGGTCATCACACATACTTTGATTGTGATCCCTGTATCTTTTGACAGTGTCTATGCAAGATTTAGTGCAAAGATTAGAAATTCCCTGAGAGGGGAGATCAGACACTTCTGCCATATGAGCTTGATTCTGAATGGCTTCCTCAGCTTGATCACTCCAGTCAAATCCCATTCCTTGTTGAGACACAAGAGCTTGAGCAGGATTCTTGTATCAGAAGTCAAATCCCATTCCTTGTGTGTGTGTGTATCAGAAGTCAGAGTTAACGGACCAATGGACCGGCCACACTTCTCTTGTGCTGGCTTTTGTTGCATGATGAGACGCGGCATGTTCTTCAGATATTCTCTCAAGTTCTCCGTGATCCCACCGAGCCCAATAGATGTGAAAAAGTTGATTGAAAACCGAGTGTTCTTGGGGTTATCTCGTGGGAATATGGATTCAAAATCGGCCTGCATCGTGGGCTCACTGAGCCTCTCATTTAAGAGACGGATGCCAAGATGTTCAGACAGCTCCTGGAAAAGAATCTTGATGAAAATTCGGGAAGAGGAAGTTGTGTCCTCCTCAGTCAACCGAATATAAGCCAAAACATGCCAAGGCAGAGCATCAATTCCAAGTAGATGTGCAAAAAACTTAGCCACATTACGCAGCTTATTTGTCTCAAGCCGATGGATCATAGAGTATTGCTGCACGAAACATTTCTCAAAATTTTCTTGATAGACTTTGTTGATCATACAAAATCGCTGTCCCAGAAAGCCATAGTAACGAAGGTAAGTTCTCTCCTGACTGCATCACTCTAATAACATTATACACAGTTCCATCTCCTGTCCTGGCTCCAGTTTGATTTTCAGAAGTTTATGACCAGCTTCCTCAAAATCAACACTAGACATAATTGTCAAGTATATGGTTCTCCGAAGATTGACAAGGTTTGTCTCCGTCTCATCCCTTATCCTCATCTGCTCCTCATCCTCTTCTTCCGAAGATTCATCTTCCTCGTCATCTGAATCCTCACCGCCCTCTTCTTCTTCTTCTTCTTCTTCTTCTTCAAATTCATCACCAATAATGGTTTTCTTCAAGTCTTCATATCGCTTCTCGTTCTCAATGAAATTAGGATCCAACTTGAAAATATCTAAGGAAATCTCTGGATCGATCTTATCCAGAAGCGATACTTCATGTGTTAACTGATCTTCCAGCTCAACAAGGTCCAACTCTGGACGAACAGCTGGATGCCCCTGAAACTTGGCCTTTCTCAGTGCAAAGAGACCTTCGATCAAGAACTGCACCCTTTTGTCTATCTCTCCCTCGTGAAGAATTCCACGGAAGCGCTCAAAAATACCATGCAAACCTCGGGGACTTAGATCCTGAAGTATGGATCCACACTCGGTAACAAAACCAACAACAACCTCAACACTATCATCAGTTGGATTTTCTAACAGCGTTGTGAGTAGTTCAAGAGCAATAAGCTCATGAACTATCTGCTGGTTGACCAAATGGGCTATAAATTTAACCGCGGCAAGCAATTGAGGCTTGTCATTTCGCTTATATGCCCTTTGAAGCTGCAAAATAATTCTCCTTAGCAAAAGGTCTCCCACTTCAGGGAATTTGGTGTTTACAACTGCAACCAGCGCTGCAAATACGTCTGTAAAACCAGGAGAAGCCATTTGGGACTTCATACAGGATCGACAAAATAGTCCTCTTCCCCTGATCAAATTTTCAGCAAACAACTCAGGGATGATATTCTTGATATTTGTTGCATTGACCTTGTTGACTAACCCATTTATACTCTTTCTTAATGCATCCCATGTCATTCTTTGATATTCCATGCTGCTTTTATCTTGAACTTCACTCATCATACGAGCCAACTTAAATGGTGGAATGTACACTCCTCCACTCTTCCCTAAGTTGGTCATGCCTTCTTGCATTTCAGCCAGCTTCTGAAACCGCGGTCCATCATCAACCTTTGCATCCTTATTCCTGTCCCTTCTCCTCCTGTCTTTACTATCATCTTCATCATCACTCCTTCTATCCTTACCCTGTCTCCCTCTCTTCCTGATTTCACCGTCTTCCTCGTCACTTCTGTCCTCATGCTTCCCCTTTTTCCCTCTCTTCCTGATTTCACCATCCTCGTCATCACTCCTGCCGTCATGCTTTCCCTTCCGCCCTCTCTTCCTGATTTCACCATCCTTATCATCACTGTTGCCCTCATGCTTTCCCTTTGTCCCTCTCTTCCTGATTTTCACTCTGTCTATATGAGACAGTGTACATAGTCCATTCATCTCCAAGAGATCTGAGGAACTTTCTGTTGATATCATCTTGTTCCATCTTCACTCCTACAGTAGCCAGTTCACCAATGAGCTTGTTGAACCTATCAAAAGTTTGAGTCATAGACTCATTCTTTAAAGAAGTGAAGTTCTCATACTGCTGCTTTAGAACATCTCTTTGATTTGTTTTGATGCTTTTAGTTCTAGCAAATCTTTTCTCTAGAGCATTCCAGAGAATCTGAGCATCAGTGCAGTTGCAAAATTGATGCTGATATTCATTGGGGATGGCCAAGAGCAGAGTGCTCAAGGCCTTCATCTCTGTCTGTCTGATCTTCCTCTCACCATCTGTCTTTGGTGGAGGTCTTTTCCCATCTGGTCCTATCTTTCCTGCTTCAGAAGGACCATTCTCAATGATATCCCACATTGAGTAGTCAGTGAGAAGAATGTATTGTCTAATTCTGATCTTCCACATGTCAAACTCACTGGGTTTGAGCATTGGAACCTTAGAGACCAGAGTACTGTTTGATTCTGCAAGGTTTTCCATGATGAATGAATAGATGTTTCTGAGGGAGTTAGGCTCTGATACCACTTGTCAGGATCGATTTCTTAACAAGAATAAATTCTCAGAAACTAATATCAAAGAAGTTGCGGAATAACACTTTGATATTCAATGTAACAGTAATCAAAACAGTATATATGATCAACAAATTGTAAACTTGTATTGAATGATTAGAATTACAAGATTAAACACATAACCTCAATATTGATGAACAGGCTCACCAATACGAATTCTACTTCTCTAGAATTAGGATCTATGCCTTGAGGTTGATTTTCTCTGAAACTTAGAATGAATGAATTAATCAAAACAAAAGTTATCTAACTATTCTAAACAATACAATATATATACTGAAGATAAAAGCTAATTACAATTAATAAAATATCTTCAGAATATCTTCCATCATTATCTCCAAGCTTTCCATAATCTTCAGTCCATCCAGTTGTCATCCTTCTATGCGAATTCTTTATCATATAAGCAACATTATTCTTCAGCAGCATTAATACTCTAAGCAGTATTAACTCTAGCAGTACTAACCATGCTCAGCAGCATTAATCTCTTCTAGCAGCATTAACTTTGTTCCAACAGCATTAACTACTAAGCAGCACTAACCACTAGCAGTACTAAGTAGCTAAGCAGTACTAACTTTGTTCAAGCAGCACTAACTTTGACTAGCAGTATTAATTCTACTAGCAGTAGTAATACTCAGCAGTATTAACTTTGTAGTCTTCTAGCAGTAGTAATTCTGAACTAGCAGTATTAACCATACTTGAGTTTTTCTTCAGTTCCCAACAAATGTTGACTTTTACACATTTGACTTTCCTATTAAATCTTGGATACAATATTTAGACTTAACAATCTCCCCCTTTGTATTCAAGATTTAATAAAAATTTGATGTTGATCTTCAGCTCTTGATTCTTCAGCTTTTGTCTCATAGAAGCTTTCACAATCTTTAAACTTTCAGCCCTTGTAGAATCTTGGAAAGTCTTTTTAAACTTTGAAGCTTTGGAAAGTCAACATGCCTTGAACAGAACATTGAAAACTTGAATTTTCTTCGAAACTTGAAACTTTAACTCTGAAAAATCTTTCGACTTTGATCAAACTTGTATCTTCATCACTTTGATCTCTGAACCATCTTTGGAAGAACAAACTTTCACGAATCATCTTGATTTAACTTTGAACATTCTTCCTTCAGAATCTTTTGGCTTTGAATTTCTTTAAAACAGCAGCAAAAGCTATTTTGAATTTAAGACTTGAACTTTGAACTCGAAGTCTGAAATTGATCTTTGTATAATTCTCCCCCTTTTTGATGATGTGAGCATCAGATCATCAAAATTTCTTCAATTTCAGCACAGACTTTGATAATCCCTTTGAAACAATCTCCCCTTTGATAAATGTTGTGCTTTAATCTGAAGAGCCGAATCATGAACTGTTTATATCCGAATCTTTGCAAATTCAGACATAATAAGCGTGTAACCCTGATTCAACAAATGAAACAGTTATAAGTGCCTGTCAGTAACACAAAGTTACTGTGTACAACGGATGTACAATATAAGGAGTTGGTTTGATGTTGACTCCCCAGGACTTCCATTCAATCATTGAAAAACAAAAGGTTTATCTATGAATGTTCTGACAGAAAAACATATTCTCTGTGTGCTCGTGCTTGTGTTTTGAAAGAATTAGCACAATGATTGTGTTTCATAAGGCTCAAAGTAAATCACTGAGACAACAATGATTGTACATGAACTCAATGTGCATGAGAAAGGGTCGAAGGTGGGGCAACTTTCCTTTTTTTTCAATATCAGTATCTTCCAAGTGAAGATCCGATATATTATGTGTTGCTTCCCCAGAAAATGTGAAACAATCTCTTTTTAAGAAAAGAATGAGTAGCTGGTGGGGTTGAATGCAAGAGATGGCATGGGCTATTTGCCTATTTCAATTATGGTCACCAAAGAAATGTGAACCAATCAGTAATGTGGCTGCCCGACTCAGAAAGTGGTAGCTGCAAAGTTCTGATATTCTTTTTAACTCTATTCTCACACCCTCTTTCTTTTAAACATATAAGCTCACATCTAACCAATCTCTCATTTCCATTTTACCTCTGCTCATTCCCACACTCAATTCTTTTAGACCCCTCTCCCCTCAATCACTCAAAGGATTTCTTCCGGGGTAGGAAACACTGGTTATCGTGAATGCATGGAAGATCTATTAAGCACTCACACTGAATCCCATGTTCCTAAAAAATTCATACTTATCAATGATTTTCTTGACATGTAAAGCACAAGAAATCATATGTCATTGTATGTATGCTCATTTAAAAATATGAATGGAATTTGAGCATTTGATCTTTGAAGATTTCTCAAAACAAGGATATTGAATGAATGAATATGAAGTCAAGAGAATTGTTTTGAGAATCTAACAATGAATCAATCAGATCAAATCAAATGATTAGGGTATCAAAGAATTGGTAATTTTGTTTATATGAACGAATATAAACAATTTATCAAAGAAAGCACAAATATGAAAAAGATGTTTGATACTCAACAATTTTGAACTTCAAACGGCAGTATTACCATCAAAAAACTGTTTGAATTTGAGACATGGTAATAACAATTTCAAATAAAATACTGAACCGGTGTGTATGAATACTTGATAGTATATGGACAAGATAATACACAAGTATTGATCTTTGGAAACACACGATCAGTTAAACAATAAGCTCAAAAATTGAAAAACATTTAAAAGCACACTTCTAAATTCATGAAATCTTATGAGAATAAGAAGTGGTTTGAACATTTCAGAAATTGTTTTTCATGTTCGAAAGTTGTTCTTCTTTCAAACAATCAGAGATCTAGGATCAGAAGATTTTTACCTTTTCAGCTCCCCCTCAAATCATGATAATATGATTTATGTCTTTTTAGCTCCCTCTGGATATTAGCATAATATCCTTCTTTGATCATTGATGAACGGGTCCTGATCTGTCATGTGATCAGAAGCCACTTTATTCAAATTATTTATTTAAAAAATAAAAGACAGAAAGCAGTAAAACGGTTTTCTAGAATGAGTTCTGATCTGAAATAATCAGAAGTCATCACCTTTACTCCCCCTTAAATTAAGCATCTGAAAAATGACAGTTAAAACAGGATAGAGATCAAACACTCCCTTTTGAATTGTTAGACCATCAATATCAGAAAAATCTAGCAAAGAAAAAGTATAGGATAGAGATTAGATCAATTCTCTTGGGATGAAGACCATCAATATCCATCGGATGCAAGCATATAGGAGTAAGGTCTTTTTGATCTCTGAGGTACGAGTCCTAAACTGTTGTGTTTAGAAGTCATAACTCCTTTGAAGAACGGGTCCTAAGCTGATGTGCTTAGAAGCCATTATCTTGACATTGAGGTGCGGGTCTTGAACTGTGTTATTCAAGATCCATTTTGTCTTTCTTACTCCCCCTTGGAGTGAGGTGCCTGCAACACAGATTCAGGTTTCGGTTTTGGTACCCACTGGTATTTGGGTCCAGAAATGTTAGTTGCAGTGCGTGTGGGGGATATGGAGTAAGAACCATACCAGTAATGATCATTTGTTTTGTGAAAATAATCATGTGTACAACAAATAGAACAATAAAATTTCTTACCATTAGATGCTTTGTTCTTCTTCGCTTTGTGTACATGTACACACGATTTCTTCTTTTTCAGCTCATTTTCCTTATCATCTTGGACTGGTTTCTTTTGCCAAACCAGTTTCTCTTTCTTGAAACTTTTCTTCGGATCTAAACCATTTAAAAATTCATCATAGAAAAGGTTAGTGCGACGAATCTGATTAAAGGATTTGACTAACCTTTGTGAAGAGATAAATTTCTGATTTGAACTTGAAATAGATTTTTCAAGCTCTTTGATCTTTGAGGCGAAGTCGTCTCTTTCTTTCACAAGGTGGTCAATCTTTGACCTGAATTCAGACTTCGTTCTTTGTTCATTCAGCGCATCTGCAGACAGTTCTGACAACTTAGAAGTTAGCTTCTTGATTTCAGATTTAAAAATGGATCTTTCTTCCTCAAATCCTTTTTCTGATGCATTTCTCTGGCCAGATAATTCTTTAAAGAACCCTACATTCTTCTGTATAATGGCCTTCTTCTCTTTTTCAAACTTCTCTCTTTCTAATATCAGTACTTTCTCAAAATCTGAGATTTGTTGAGAAAGCTTGATGCATTTAAGCTCCACCGACTTCTTTTCTTCATAGCACTTCTTGGAAAAGTCTGAGAACTTCTTGGAAAAAAATTTCTTTTCACTTTCAAACTGAGCTTTATTTGCAACAAGATATTTTTCCAAATCAGATAAATTCTTTTTAAGCTCAGTGTTCTCAGATTCCAATTTCTTAACTTTCAGCTCATTGCTCTCAACAGAGACTGTCTGCTGAATTTTAGCTTCCAACTCAGAAATCTTTCCTTTTAGATCTGTCACAACTGTTGGCCCTATCATCGTCCATTCAAGATAGTCCCATATCTCCTTTCCTGTTGATTTGTACAAATCTTTTCCTGTCAACTGATATGTATCTATGTGACCTTTAATCTCATGATGAATACTATTCAACAAAAAAAGTTCGAGCCAAATAATCAACATTCTTTCTTTTCTCTCGACCCTCAGTACAATCTTCTGTTGGAGTATGAGATGTCATCTCTCCTTCAGTCAATGACAATCTGATATAACAACTCAACTCATTTGTATCTACAAATTTGAAGAAATCAGCTTTCCACTTCTCGTATCTTCCTCTAAGCAAAATTGGTGAACTCATCTCTCTCTTAGAAATAGCTTGATGAGAATGATCGTTCCCAAACTGTATATCAGAAAAAAAAAATTAGATCAAATTGAAATCTTAAAAAAATATTTCGTGAAAATTGAAATTTGAACAATACTTGATGTTTCGCAGTGTAGAATTTTTTTTTTCCAAAGATGACCAAAAAAAAATTTTAGCCTTTTTTTTTACAAAGACAGAGGAATTCGGGTCACAAAGGAATTCGAGTCACGAGTGAAACGTATAGAAAGGAATGTGGGTCACGAGTGAAACGCACAGGAAGGAATGCGGGTCACGAGTGAAACGCATAGGAAGAAACGCGGGTCACGAATGAAACGCATAAGAAGGAATGTGGGTCACGAAGGAATTCGGGTCACAAAGGAATTCGAGTCACGAGTGAAACGTATAGAAAGGAATGCGGGTCACGAGTGAAACGCATAGGAAGGAATGCGGGTCACGAGTGAAACGCATAGGAAGAAATGCGGGTCACGAATGAAACGCATAAGAAGGAATGCGGGTCACGAAGGAATTCGGGTCACAAAGGAATGCAAATTGAGAAATGTGTGTTATGAAGGAAACGCATTATGAGGAATGCGTGTCCTGAAGGAAACGCATTATCAGGAATGCGTGTCCTAAAGGTAACGCATTATGAGGAATGCGTGTCCTGAAGGAAACGCATTAGAAGGAAATGCGTGTTCAGAGAGACCCGATCAACCTATGAAAAACACTAACTAACAATATGAATGACCCGCACAATCAGGATGAATGACACGCATTCTAACATGAATGACACGCATAGTTCATCAACTCAAAATTTTTCACAGATACAAATCAAATCAAGAAATTAAACCTAGAAATGCATGAACTGAACTTCGAAAACACAATTATAACAACAATTAATAACCTATTTCGATTAAAACACACTAAATCGAATAATCTCGATCAAGAACAGTGACAAAACACGTTTTTCACGAAAATCTCAAAAATCAAAAATTGAAACCGATTTTGTTTGAATTTCGAGATGGAATCAAAACAACAATCAATCACAAACATAAATCGATCACAATGAAACCAATTTATTGCATTAAAAATGATTTTTCACTGAAAATTCGAATGAACAGTAACAAACTCGTTTTCTTGAAAAACTTTTGAAAAATTCAAATTTTCGATCCAAAAACACCAAATTTCAATTCAAATGATGACAAAATCTTTTCTGAAAAGTTTGGTTCAGCTCTGATACCAATTGTTAATCATAAATCCCAATCACAACAAGCTAATTACACAAGATTTATCTAATATGCTCAAGAACTAGAGAGAGAGTCTAGAGAGAGAAAGTAGATCATGTATTCCACACTCTAGAATTACAATACAATGCACACTAGTTCGTTATTACATGATTACAAACACATACCCTTATATACTACACAACTAATACAAAGCCTTAAAGGCTAAGTAAACTAAACTTGCTTTGACTTAGACAATGTTGACTTTTACACATTTGACTTTCCTATTAAATCTTGGATACAATATTTAGACTTAACATCTCCCCCTTTTTGATGAATGATGAGACATCCGAATCATCAAAACACTTTCAATGTCAGCACGATATTTGATAACATATCCCCCATATATCAACAAGATAAGCTCTTCATGATTAATCTCCCCAAGAATGTAACAATAAGCACTATTTAACTTGAATAGCAAACAATTCATTAGTATGTATTCATCCAAATCTTTTCAAATTCAGACATAATTAGAATTGTAACCTTGAATCAACATATGAAACAGTTAACATGCCTGTAAGTAGCACGAAGCCACTTAGTATAACGAATGTACTTTTCAAAAGTAGATTTTTGATGTTCACTACCCCAGTGATTCCATTCAATCATTGAAAAACCACAAAGGAATTTTCTATGAATGTTATGACAAGAAAACTTATTCCTTGTGTGCTCGTGTAAGTGTATAATGATTGAAGCTACTTAGCTTTTTTAGGCTCAAAATGTGTAAACTATTGAGACAGAAACAAGTATTACACGGACTCTATGTGTATGAATGAGGTGCGAAGTTGGGGAAACTTTCTTTCTTTTTCAATATCTAGATCTTCCAAATGAAGACCAGATAGCATATAAGCTGTGTCCCCGAAGAAAATGAAACATTTCTTTGTGGAGAAAGAAACGAGTGGTTGGTAGATTAATGGAAGAGTTGGCATGGGCTCACTTCCTTTTTCAATGATGGTCATCAAAGAATATGAACCAATCAGTAATGTGGTTGCCCGACTCAGAAAAAGTTGGTGCAAAGTTTTCATATTCTTTTAACTCTGATCTCACACTCTCTTTCTTTTTAACATTTAAGCTCACTTCTAACCAATCTCTTTTTTCCATTTTACCTCATCACACACCCACTCTTTTGATTTAGACCCCTCACCCCTCAATCACTCAAGGATAACTTCTGCGGTAGGAAACACAGGTTGACGTGAATCCATGGAAGTTCTTTAAGCACTCACAAGAATCTCGTGAATTTTTTTCCTAAAAAATGATGTTTCTCAACAATTTAAGTTGAACAATTAAGCACATGATATCATTGTCATATAAATGAATCCTCATCAAGAATATGAATGAAATTTGAGCATTTGAACTTTGAAGATCTATCAAAACAAGGATAATGAATGAATGAAATGAAATCAAGAGAATTGTTTTGAGAATCTGACAATGTATCAATCAGTTCAAAGATCATGAAATATAAGGACGAAATGGTTGGGGTATCAAAGAAGTTGACAGTTGTTTATATGAATGAATATAAACATTTTAGCAATGAACGCACAAAAAATTGGAATGATGTCTGACGCTCAACATCATTGAAATCAAGTGAGGGTATTACCATTGAAATATGTTTCTTTTAGAGATATGGTAATAACAAAATCAATAAGAAAATAATGAACCAGTGTGTGTGAATACTTTACAGTATATAGACAAGATAATACACAAGTATTGATCTATGGAAACACACGGTCAGTTAAACAGTAAAGTTCCAAAATGAAAATCATTTAAAATCTCACTTCTAGATTCATGAAATCTTTTAAGAACAAGAAGTGGTTTGAACATTTTGAAAGCAAATTTTCATATTTGAAAGTTGTTCATCTTTCAAATATGTAGAGCTTAAGAATCAGAAATACTTACATTCAGCTTGAGATTCTTAACTACCCCTCAAAATAAGATTTCTTCTATAAGATAAGAGACATCTGCAAACACAAAGAGTAACAAACATGTAAGCTTGTTCTTTAAAAAATATCAAATATTCTTCCCCTTGATATCTGTAAAAAGTGAAAAATATTAGCATTAATTTCTCTTATTCTCCCCCAAAAAATGAAAATACTTCCTGAAAAATTGATCATTCAGAATATCCAGCAAGGTAAAAAACATTGAAGTACGGTTTCAGAACTGAATTATCCAGAAGTCGTTGTCACATATTCTCCGGTGAGAATAGTAACTCTAAACAGTTTTGTATCCTGCAAAAAATTAATGATTTTGGTAGTCATCTTTGATGATTCCGCCTTCGTCAGTAATAACAAGATATAAGCAAATTTCTGAACACCCCCTAGAATTTAGCATGAACAAGATAACACATGCAGGAGAAATTTCACAGACTCAATAAAACATGTTCAACATACCTAACTTACTAATCAAGAATTTGAATCGCTTTTCATCCAACGACTTGGTGAAAAGGTCAATGAGTTGGTAATCGGTCTGTACAAAATGCATCTCTACATCTCCTTTCTCCACATGGTCTTTTATAAAGTGGTAGCGCACATCAATGTGTTTCGTCTTGGAGTGTTGCACCGGGTTAGCAGTAAAGGCAATCGCGCTTTTTGAGTCGCAGTAAATAGGCACTTGCTTATATGTGTAGCCGAAATCTTTCAATTGAGTCATCATCCAATGCACTTGTAAGTAGCAACCCACAACAACAACATATTCTGCTTCAGTTGTCGACGTTGATACACAATTATGCTTTTTAGATGTCCAGCTTACCAATTTATCGCCTAGGAACTAACATGACCCATAAGTGCTCTTCCGGTCCAACATACATCTTGCGTGGTCTGCATCAGTGAAAGTTGTAAGATGAAAACTCGAATCCTTCGGATACCAAAGTCCTAACTCGGGAGTGCCTTTAAGATATCTTAGGATCCGTTTAACGGCTACAAGGTGAGACTCCTTAGGATTTGCTTGATAACGAGTAATGAAACATGTCGCGAACATGATATCTGGTCTACTGGCCGTAAGATATAATAAATATCCAATCATGCTCCTGTAGTTCTTTTGGCCAAGAGATTTTCCAGATAAATCTGTGTCCAAAAACTATCAGCCATGTTAAACTTTTTCAAAATGTCTTTAATGTACTTAGACTGATTGATGAATATGCCATTAGGTGACTGTTTCAATTGAAGACCAAGGAAAAATTTCAGCTCACCCATCATACTCATTTCACATCGAGTCTCCATTATTTTTGAAAAGTTTTTACAAAATTTAGGATGGGTAGAACCGAATATTATGTCATCAACATAAATTTGGATTAAAATCAAGTCTTCACCATGTTTTTTCAGAAAAAGAGTGGTATCGATCATACCTTTCTTAAAACTAGAAGCAAGTAAGAATTGAGTCAGAGTTTCATACCACGCTCTCGGAGCTTGTTTTAAACCATATAGAGCTTTATCGAGAACGTAGACATTATCAGGAAATTGACGATCTACAAAGCCTTCCGGTTGATTGACATAGACCTCCTCATGCAGAATCCCATTAAGAAATGCAGACTTGACGTCCATTTTGGTATACTTTAAAATTCTTGTGGGCTGCATAGGCCAAAAAGATGCGAATGGCTTCGATTCTCGTCACCGGATAAAATGTTTCATCGTAGTCTATTACTTCCTGTTGAAAATACCATTTGGCTACCAGTCTGGCCTTGTTTCTGACTACAATTCTTGCTTCATCTTTCTTATTTATGAATACCCGTTTTGTTCCAATAACGGATTTGTCTTTCGGTCTGGGTATAAGCCGCCAAAATTTGTTTAGCTCAAATTGTATAAGTTCGTCTTGCATAGCAAGGATCTAATTGGGATCTTGCAAAGCTTCAGAAACTTTCTTCGGTTCAATCTGTTAGGCCCCAATACAGACAACAACTGAAGAACTCCATATAATAGAAGATACAAGAGAGAAATGTAGAACAATATTCATCAAAATCACATCTCATATGCTTAGATTGATTAACAATGGAGGAGAAACTGGAAGAACATACCACACTAAACATGTAAATGACTCTCATTAGCCTGTGTGTGAAAAGTGTGTTCTCTCCAAAACCTAATGAGAAAATGAGCCATGAGCACCTATAAATAGGGCATGTTTACAAAGTAAAGGCTCAAGCCCATACAACTAATTATAAATCCCAAATACAATTTCTTTATAAAACATTCAATAAAATTGGGGCTAATTTGAGCTAACAATCTTCCCCTAAAGTTTTATAAAGAAAGCATCATCATATAGTCTCTCCCTTGCTTTCTTTAGAAGCTTTGGTGCGCCATTCTTTGAGTTTTCACAATATTAGACGCTCCCCTCAAGTGTTGGCCCATATTCTTGAAAAACCGAGACATTTTACACTTTATGTCCAACTTTCTTGACTTAACTTCACCACTATTTTTGACCATCAAGGAGTCTGATTGATGTAATAACTCTAGTTTAAAAAATAAAGAAATATATATATTTATGGCATGCATTTGAAAGGCCTCAAACGACCGGATTATGAAAGGTCGTCATCAATCGGCCATTTATGTTGTGTCCGTTGATATGCTTCGAACCCGACGGTAGGTTAATATAAAAGGGACGATGCATGAAAGGTAACCATATGTAAAAACCGATTGAGAGGGAGAGTAATAGAAGCCAAGAAAGAAGACAAAGGTTCGCTACGAACATGAGTACTTCGACGTCAATTGGGAGACGCTAGCCATTGTGAAGATTGGTTTTGGTCTACAATGAGTACGATGAGTTATACGTTAATTTTTATAAATGGTTGCATGTTTTATTAAAAAATATTTACAAGCTTATTGATATTTTAAATGCCGTTTATGCATTAAATGTAAATTATTTTCATGATATATGTTTGTGATTTGTGTAGCAATGGGGGAGTACTACGGTGTAATTCCGTAAGGCGAGCATGTTGTGTGAGCTCGTGTAAGCCGTAAGTGTGAACATGCTGTGTGAGTTCACCAGGTAAAGCTGTGTGAATCAAACACCTCCTAAAATTCCGTTAGCTTTGTGATTTAAATTGTTTTACCGCATGCATGATAAATTATGATGCTTTGTGAAATTCATTATTGATATTATTCATGCATGAAAACCGTGTATTCACTGGGCCTTAGGCTCACCCAAACTCTTTTAAAATTGTTGCAACTCAGACATTTATTATACTGGAAAGAAAAGTGTATTGAAGAGAAGATCGAAGGACCGATATTTGAAGAAGATATGTGCAGATCAAGGCACTTATACATAGAGCAAAAGTATGTTCGTCAAAAATGTAAAATTGGAGATTTTATTTCCACTGTAATGTAAGTGATGATCTTGGGATACTATTTTCAATATATTGAGGTATTCGAAAATTTTGGGATGTTACAAGTGGTATCAGAGCAAAGTTTCAGCGAACTAGGTTACTGTAAACCTAGACTTAAACTAAGAATGGATGATTTTTTTAGATGTGCGACTAAAGATTGATTTATAGTGATGAAATTAAGGGCTTAAGGTAATTTGGGGATTGTGAATCTAGACTCGAACTAGGCCAGTCGTTATATGGCTTAATGTCAACGGATATAATGACATTGATAGAGATTGACTATAATTGATGAAAAGTGCATGCAATATGAGATAAAAATAAAAAGGTAGAGATAAAAGAAGTCTTGAAGGATAAAGTTAGGTGATAAACTCCCACTAGTTTTCTTGAGTGAGAAGAAAATATGTTAAGCTTTAAGAATAAAGGAACTCATAGTATTGATGATATAATTAGATGATTTAACCCATATTTGAGTAAGATAGGGAAACATTTCTTATATCAATTGGAGAGAAGAATAGTCAGATATGAGAATAGCAACGAGGTCATTAGTATCATCATTAATGGCAACAAATTTATGGTAAGAACTGATGATTGGATGCACGACTAGTTAAAAGATTTTACAGTCTAGAGTTGGGTAGTCGAGATCATATGTAAACGTTATGAGAAGATCTAAGGGTTTTCTCAAAATTAGTTTCATATAATAAATACACCAGGTCGATGTGCGAGATGGTCTTAGAATGTAGGATACTATGGTTTAGTATTATAGTTGGAAAATTGGGCTTCTATTATCCTCCATATATGTATGGTATGGTTAGAGAGATGGTATTAACTTCTTTGATTTGATGAAATCAACTACTGTTGGTAAGCATGTGTTGATTTGAGCAAGCTATGAAAGCGAGAAGGTGATAAGACAAAAAAAACGTGTTATGATTGTAATCATGTATCATGTGTAGTTCGGAAGAAATATTTTGTGGTAAAATAATAAGGTTTATCCAAGTGTATGACTTCTAAGTCATAAATAGGGGGCAATGGAATTGTTCCCATGGTTATCAAGGCATCGTGCTAGGATAGTACAAACAAACATGAGATGTTCTTCATTTAGGGAAAGATAAGTAAGATGTGATACAAGTTAAGATAATGAAATAAATAAAGTGGTGCACTTAGAACCATCAATGATATGAATGACGCATAATATACCAAATATCAATGAGGATGTAAATGGTCAATATCAAGAACCTTGTTTGAGGATGTGTAGTTGATGATAAGTATATGAATTGGTTCAGGAGAACCAAATGGTGGCATGTGTGGTGTAAAAGCAGAGTTAACTAATTAGTTAGTAGGACAAGTAGTGAAGCCGGTTAATGGTACATATTTGTCGTCAAAGGAGAGTTGTGACTAAACTCTAGAATGAATGCAATGCATGATATCAAGATTTTCCTTTTTGGAAGATGAGTTAAGTTAAACTTTATGGTCGCTTACAGGATGAATTTGAGTATGAATTTGGCAAAATATTAAAATAACTCAAGGGTTTGTACTCGACCAGTGACATGGTCAAGTCAAATGATGAACATTATGATGTTTAAGCATATCACACAAATGTGAAGTCATAAAGGTAAATGAAGTATGCCATGAAGACCAAGAAGTGATCCTAAAGTGTCTCTGCTAGGTTAGACAAAGGATTTTTTTGTATATAATAATGCTCGTAGTAGTAGTAGTAGTAGTAGTAGTAGTAGTAGTAGTAGTAGTAGTAGTAGTAGTAGTAGTAGTAGTAGTAGTAGTAGTAGTAGTAGTAGTAGTAGTAGTAGTAGTAGTAGTGAATCTAAAAACAAATTGAGCGATTATCTACAGAAAGGATTGTGTAGTATATACTCGATAGCTAAAGTCATCTTGTGTGAAAAGATAAGTACATATATGCATAAGTGCATGAATATAAAAAGGTTTGATGTTGGATGCATACTTAAGTTGTGAAAGAATTTGCAACGAATAAGATGAATGTTGGCTTGCATGTTGCCATATTTTGTAGATAAGAAAGACAAGGTGGTACTTATGTGGGATAACCTTTAATGACAATTGGAATAACCACTTAGTGTTGAAAGCATTCACCTAAGTTAATGATTATCAAGGGGTATTCAGACAGAGCCACTCGAACAGTACATTATATGATAAATGCTAGTCGGTTTGTCGAATTACCATTAAAAAAGAGACAGATAGACGGATTGGTAGTATACCTTCATTTGTTAGAAAATATTGATCAAGTTAGCAATAGATTGAAGATTGCCAGGATAAGCAAATGAGTTATTTACAAAAATGGAATGGAAGCTTAAAGCTCCAAGCAATAAAAGAGTTGGTACAATGGAAATTATGACATAATCTAAGGAAGTGTCTAGGCGAATTAAAGTGTCGAGGTAACTCTTAAGGATGAAAAGGTGCACAAAATTTTGAGCAATATTGAAGAATCGAAAGCTATCGTTGATTGAAAAGTAAGGAAACCGAGAAACAAAGAGATTGCTCTCGTGAAAATTCAATGCATGGAGACATCATAGTGGGCGAAAAACAACTTGGGAACCCGAGAAGGAGATGAGATTGAAGTACCCTCATTTATATTTTTAGGACAAATTTCGAGGACGAAATTTTGTTAAGGGGGGAAGTTTGTAATAACTCTAGTTTAAAAAAAAAGAGAAAAAAAATATATTTATGGCATGCATTTGAAAGGCCTCAAACGGCTGGATTGTGAAAGGTCATCATCAATCGGCCATTTATGTTGCGTCAGTTGATATGCTTTGAAACCGAGGGTAGGTCAATATAAAAGGGACGATGCATGAAAGATAACCATATGTAAAAACCGATTGAGAGGGAGAGTAATAGAAGCCAAGAAAGAAGACAAAGGTTTGCTACGAACATGAGTACTTCGACGTCAATTGGGAGACGCTAGCCATTGTGAAGATCGGTTTGGGTTACAACGAGTACGGTGGGTTATACGTGAATTTTTATAAATGGTTGCATGATTTATTAAAAAATATTTACAAGCTTATTGATATTTTAAATGTCGTTTATGCATTAAACGTAAAGTATTTTCATGATATGTGTTTGTGATTTGTGCGGAAATGGGGGAGTACTACGGTGTAATTCCGTAAGGCGAGCATGCTGTGTGAGCTCGTGTAAGCCATAAGTGCGAACATGCTGTGTGAGTTCGCCAGGTAAAGCTGTGTGAATCAAACACCTCCTAAATTGCCGTTAGCTTTGTGATTTAAATTGTTTTACCACATGCATGATAAATTATGATGCTTTGTGAAATTCATTATTGATATTATTCATGCATGAAAACCGTGTATTCACTGGGCCTTAGGCTCACCCAAACTCTTTTAAAATTGTTGCAACTCAGACATTATTAGACTGGAAAGAAAAGTGGAATGAAGAGAAGATCGAAGGACCGATATTTGAAGAAGATATGTGCAGATCAAGGCACTTATACATAGAGCAAAAGTATGTTCGTAAAAAATGTAAAGTTAGAGATTTTATTTCCGCTGCAATGTAAGTGATGATCTTGGGATACTATTTTCAATATATTGAGGTATTCGAAAATTTTGGGATGTTATAATTGAGAGAAAACATAATGCATGCACATTGAACTTCAGCCTCTTATATTTTCAACCAGCTTTGATTCAACCATTTTAGATGAAAATTGAGTGAGTTGTGCATGTTTTCCCTCCGCTGCGTAAAATGGTCATCAAAACAGAAATTTTGACTCTTCAAGCCCCGTTGAGTAAACGTTAAGCATCGAGCTTTAGTCTTTAAAATCAGAGGAGGGAGTGACATGCAATATGTCACAAACGTAGCTTGAATCCATGAATAATAGACGAGAGAACACCATTCTTGAAATCGGGAAGAGCACGAGTGGAATGCAATGCTTTTGGTCCAGCACCCATATCCATACTTTAACACTGATTTTGGCAAATCAGCATAAGGAATTTGAGAAAACTCAAAACTTCAAAATCGTACATCTATGTTTTAGAAATCCAACGGAACTAGACTCATGTCATTTGGTGCTATGAGTAAAAAGTTGTGCACGTGTTTCTGAAACAGCGCAAAGCTATCAGAAAATCAAAGAAATTCGAGCTTCGGGGTGTTGTTTCATTTCGACCTCTGGACCATTGACCTCTGATATGCGTGCTTGGGTCTACCTATGGTCCTCGCCTTTGGTCGTTTCTCTTCTGTGTTTTTGGTCATAGATCCTCTGTTGATGCTTCTGTGTTGCTTTATAGAAGCTATGCACCAACAACCCTTTGAATCACTTCTACACGCTCTGGACAGCCTTACAGAGGCTTTATGCAACTTATGATGTGCACATCTTCTGCCTCTGAACTTCTGCACATGCACACAGGTCTTATGTCCATGCCTCTATGCATGACAACCTTTGCTCTTGAATAAGAGCATACGTGGACGACTTCTACACATCATTTATCAACCTCTGTTGCATTGTGTGCATGGTTTCTGGACGGCCAACAGAGGCGTTGTGCATAACAATTCTTTGGACAACCTCTGATTAAATGAATAGAGGTCTTCTGCACATTTTGACAGCACCTCTGCAAGTAACAAACTTTAGAGATTGAACTCCAGCAACTTTCTGTTGTTGATTCGAATGGACAACAACACTCTGTAATCTTCTTCTGCACGTTTCAGATGAGATTCTGAATAACCTCTGTTGAATCTCTCGATCAACAACCTTTAAAGGCAACAAACATTCTGCTGCAGTTTTCGAACACATTCAACATGAACAACAACAACAACAACTTCTGGAAGCGTTGTGAAATCTGGAAAGCATGATCGAACTCTGGATAGCCTACTATCAAGATCTGGACAAAGATTTGATTAAGTTCTGCACAACAACCTCTGAACATCTTCACAGAGGATCTGCACATATCTCTAATCTGCCTTTGATCAAGCACAACCTCTGTTCTTTAGCTTTTGTGTTCTACTTCTGCAGACTTTTCGAATCTATGATCGACAAGAACAAGTCTTAAATATCAGCTGCTACACATTGAATTCAGAGACCTGGACTCTCAAATGTTAAAAACATTTTCTGCTGCACTTTGTTGAACAAGAGATCTGGAATGTAATCTTTGATTTGTATGTACGTGGATCAATCTATTAATAAACAACAGCTCACAACTTCCATTGTTTTCCATCAAGATAATCATTGTCACAAATATCTGAACCCAAATGGTAGAACCCCTTCTTTCACGTACACAACTTGACCACCATTAATTTATGCACAAAAACCTTCACTTGCAGATACTTTCTGTTCTTAGCTGGTGTTACAGCTTTGAAACAAAGAAAACTTGAAATTAGATCTGCACAGATCGAACAAAACAACAACAATGAACAACAACAAGCTAATTATTTACGTTTGGAGAACAACTATTTTCCTGTTTTGACAACAACTTGCTGTTTTGAACAACTTTCTATTTCACATATCGAGCACAACAACGATTTTTTTCATTGATTCGTTTGTTGTAAATTGAACACAAGCATCCCTAAAATTTTCTGGAAACATTGGACAATTGTTGCACTTCAAAATATTCATTAACATAAATGACAACAACAATCAACTCTCTTTGGACAACACCTTCTTTTCACACAACAACTATGTACTGACTTTATCGCAGATTCTGGACAATCAGCACACTGATTCAGAACAAATGCAAAACATGAAAAATGTTCATCTATGTCTTAGGAATCTAACGCATCTAGATTCGTCAAATTTGGAGCTTCGAGGAGGGAGAATTGAGCAAAATTCGACAGGTGCACAAAGCTTTCAAGTATTTCTGAAAAATCGACTTAGCTATGAAATAGGCTAAGGGGTTGTTTACCAAATTTTCCATTAAGTTCTGTATGGATAAATGTGTTTGCCTGATAAATTTGTCTGTCTGGATAAATTGATGTTGTTGTTTACTTTTTTATCTGAATGAACAGTCTGAATAATAGAAATGACCAATTTACCCCTGAATATGAATTTTAAGTTGCTTTATAAATTGTTGTTTATTTTTAAGCCATATATTCATAAATTCATTGATATAATCCAAAAATCAAACAAAAATTCATTAAGTACTTAAACTTCCAAGTTCAAACACAATGTAGCCAAGTTCAAACAAAAAGTAGCAAGTATGAAACAATTATGAAATCGACATTGTAGAAATCATGGTTACAAAAATCTACATTGCAGAAATGTCGAACAACTATGGAGAAGAAACAACTATGGAACAAAAATCGACTGAAAAAACAAGTAAGGAACAACAATCGACTTAAGAAATAAGTATGGAACAACAATCGACTTAAGAAATAAGTATGGAACAACAATCGACTGAAGAAACAAGTATAGAACAACAGTCGACTGAAGAAACAAGTATGAAACAACAATCGAGTATGGAGAAGAAACAAGTATCGAACAATCAGTAAAATCATTACCTTTGGAGAAATTGACCAAAGGAAATTATTGTCTAGGGTTGAAATTGAACCAGCAGTGAATTGAAATAGTGTAATCGAACCAGCAATGAACTCGAAGCAGTAAAATCGAATGATCGGTGTAGGTGAAATCGAAATCGAACAAGCAATGAAGGTGAAATCTAGCAGCTAGGTTTTTATTGCGTGATTAATGAGTAAGAGGGTAGGTATGTCTTTATCTTTAAAGGGTAGAAATATCAAAAATGTGTCTTAATGGGGACAAGACATCTTTACCCTACTTACTGAATAAATCGGAAATGTCTGCGCGAATAAGCCGGTTTTGTCATTAAGCCCCAAGTAAACACTCCAAACGTTTGCGCGAATAAACCGGTTTTGTCAAAAAGCTCATTAAGCCCCAAGTAAACATCCCCTAAGTGTAAACTTTGATTAGCTTTAATGTCTGAACATTCATGATCAAAACTTGTCAAACTGTTGAAACTCTAGAAAGGTGATATATTGCTACACTTCGAAAAATTTACAATTTTCGATTTTGTTGTTGTTTATGTTAACTTTCTATTTTGGCTTAGAGCAGCAGCAACTGCAGATCAGATTTGTAAGACATTAAATTTGTTACAGACCATGGATAACAACAAATTTGTTGCAAACTTCGAATTTAACATGATCATCACATACATTTGCAAACTTTCTGTTTTGAACCAATTTGTAGCAACTTAACATTGATCCAAACGAATTCTGTTTTTGCTACTCTTGGAATCTTAACTCTAATCTGTATTGATCTGCACATTATGGTCTAATTCTCAATTTTTTCACATGACCAGATTTGAGATCTTGCTATATCAAAATCAAATCGACAGCCTGTATAGATCTGTATGCTTGAAATGTTCTTTGGTGCTAGATATAATCAAATCAAGCTTATACACAACAACGAACTATATATATATATATATATATATCAACAACATAAACAAACTTTTGTAGGCTCTTTTTGAACATATGAACAACATGAACAGATTCAAGAATTTGTGGTCACAACATCTGATAGACAGAAACACAGATTAGCATTCTGGACAACACCTAATTGAAATCTTTAAGATCAGATTGATTAAAAACTCCAATTCACTAGGTTGTATGCACCCAGAACACACACTATAAGACATATCCTTATCACTTGTCGGTCCCTTATATTTGAACAAGATCTCACTAGACAATCAAACAATCACAAAACATAAAGAGTGAATTGTGGATTTGGTCCCTATGGTTTAGTGATTTCTTTGACCATGGTCCTCATTCTATGTTTATTGTGGATTTGGTCCTTGTGGTGTTCAATTTATTTTGGTCATGGTCCTTCTGACTGACACTTCCATTAACTTTGTTAAATCAATGACCATTTTAGCCATTTTGCCTATTTTTTGTCCTTTTTTGATAAGAAAATTATAAACAATATTTTTATACACACATGTATATATATATATATATAACGATATTAAAATAAATAAAATAACACATTATTGTATGATTTAATTGTTTAATTTTTTTTAAATTAATTATATTAAATACGATATATAGATTTATTATTTTATTGTAATTGTGGGAAAATATATATAGTTTTATTGTTTTAATGTAATTAAAATTTCAATTTAAACAAATCAGATCATAAAACTATATATTATTTTATTTAGAGCGAATAAAATAAAATATGGTTTTATGATTTGATTTATTGAATTAAAATTTTAATTAAGTTAAAGACGATTTAATTATATTGTTCTTTTATTATCATTGCAACAAACAAGCTTATTGTTGATATTTTAACACAAAAAAGTCATTAAAAATCGTTGAGAAATGACTATAATTTTATCATCTTAAAATTAAAAGCACCAATTTTCATATTGTTTTTCAGTCAAAAACTCAAAATCAATTTTCATATTGTTTTTAGTATGATAAAATTAAAGTTCATTTCTCAACGGGTTTTAATGATTTTTTTGTGTTAAATTATCAACAATAAGCTTGTTTGTTGCAATGATAATAAAAGAACAATATAATTAAATCGTCTTTAACTTAATTAAAATTTTAATTCAATAAATCAAATCATAAAACCATATTTTATTTTATTCGTTCTAAATAAAATAAGATAGAGTTTTATGATCTGATTTGTTTAAATTGAAATTTTAATTACATTAAAACAATAAAAACTATATATATTTTTCCACAATTACAATAAAATAATAAAATTAAATTGTATTTAATATAATTAATTTAAAAAAAATTAAACAATTAAATCATACAATAATGTGTTATTTTATTTATTTTAATATCTTTATATATATATATATATATATATATATATATATATACATATGTGTATAAAAATATTGTTTATATTTTTCTTATCAAAAAAGGACAAAAAATAGGCAAAATGGCTAAAATGGTCATTGATTTAACAAAGTTAATGGAAGTGCTAGTCAGAAGGACCATGACCAAAATAAATTGAATACCACAATGACCAAATTCACAATAAACGTAGAATGAGGACCATGGTCAAAGAAATCACTAAACCACAGGGACTAAATCCACAATTCACAAAAACATAAATGATAAACCAACCTGTTTGATTAATAACCAAGGATTACAGAGTTGATATTTTTCTCTTTGAAGCTCTTTCTCTTTTTCTCTCTGGATCTTGGCGATGATGATCATATTGTTTTTTTGTGGGATATCTTGATATCTCACCTAATAACTTAACATACATAATATCTAAACTAAAATATCTTTAAACTAAATATCCTAAAATATCTAATAAATAGATATTTAAGAATAATAATAAAATACTAAAAACAAACTTTGACATTTTATTACAAACTAACATTAGACTAATATTGAGAGTGACTTTTCATCTTTAGCTTCATATTTCAATATTCAGATTGGATGATCTTGAATCCAATAAATCTGAGATCTAACATCACTCCAGATCAAAGAAAAATCTTCCAATCCACAAACAAACCCAAATAATTTACAAACCAAAATTCTGAATAAAAAGAGAGTCCAATCTCAGATTTAAATAAAGCCTGATCAAAGATCAACAACCTTGAATCCAAGGTGCAAAAATTGTTATGGACTAAAGCACACACAAGGATGGATCATAGATCAACCATCTTCTTAGTGCTATTAAATATTAGACCAACAAGTGAGAAAGATCAAGAACACACACAGAAAGATCCAATTTTAGCTCAGAATGCTTTAGCAAAGTATCTTCAAAGAAAATTTCTCTAAAATCAGCATGTCTAAACTTTTGTTCTCTCCCATTTCTTCTCTTATTTCTTGATTAGCTCTTCTCCCCCTTTTTGATGAAAAAAAGCAAAGATTTTATCAAAACTTTTAGTAAGAAATGTCTTTCATAAGGAGCCTCTGATTCATCAATTCAAAAGATATTCATCCAGATCTTTGCAAATCCAGACAAAATAATCGTGTAACACCTGAATCAACAAATGAATCAGTTAACATGCCTGTCAGTAACACAAAGTTACTGTGTGTAACGGATACACATTGGAAAGGAGCTTTTTGATGTTCACTCCCCAGGGCTTCCATTCAATCATCGAAACACCACAAAGGCAATTTCTATGAACGTTATGACAAAGAAACAAATTCCTTGTGTGTTTGTGCATGTGATAGAAAGAATTAAGCACAGATGATTGCTTATTAAGGCTCAAAATTGTGTAAACCACTGAGACAATAGTAAGTATAAATACAGACTCAATGTGCATGATTGAAGTGCGAAGGTGGGGCATATTTCCTTCTTTTCAATATCCAGATTTTCCAAATGAAAATCAGATAGCAAATGTGTTGCTTCCCTTTGAAAATGTGAAACACTTTCCTGTTAAGAAGAAAATGAGCGACTGGTGAGGTTTGATCAAGAGTTGGCATGGGCTAGTTGCCTGTTTCAATAATGATCACCAAAAAGTTGTCAAACATTAGAATTGTGGCTGCCCGACTCAGAAAAAGTTGGTACAGAGTTCTGATATTCTTTTTAACTCTGTTCTCACACCCTCTTTCTTTTAAACATTAAGCTCACTCTTACCAAACTCTTTTTTCCATTTTACCTCATCACACAATCCACACTCATTTCTTTTCGACTCCTCACACTCAATCACTATGGATTAACCTCTTGGGTAGGAAACACTGGTTAACGTGATTCCGTAGAAGTTGTGTAAGTCCTAGCACAAAGAAATCATGTTTTCCTATGATGCTCAAAATGGTTTAACTATATCAGTTAAAGCTCAAAGATGAATTAAGAAAACATTGAAAATTACACTTCCAAATTATAAAATCTGATGAAGAAGGGGGAAGTGATTTGAACATTCGAGAACATGTTTTCAATGATTGAAAGTTGTCCTTCTTTCAACCATATATGAGATTAAGATAAAGAATTATACCTTGACGTGCAATCTTACATCTCATGAAGTTAAGCTTAAAGTCATAAAGATATGATCTTGTAAGCATCTCTCAAACTGCAAAAGTCTTATGTCATAGTCAAAGCAAATTTATTCACTGAAATTAAAAAGACAAAAAGCAGTAAAACAATGAAAGTACGAGTTCTGATCAGAAATAATCAGAAGACATAATTCTTTTACTCCCCCTGAAATTATGCATTTGAAAATTATCATTGAAAGAGATATGCATAAAATTTCAGAATAGTGTGTACTCCCCCTTGATGGTTGATTTTTTTCATTGGAGTATTGGAGTACAATATCTTATCAGCATAGAAGTAAGGTCTTTTGATCACTGAAGTACGAGTCCTAAACTGTTGTGTTTAGAAGTCAAACTTCGTTGAAGTACGGGTCCTAAGCTGATTTACTTAGAAGCCTCTGTCTTGACATTTAAGTCCGGGTTTTGAACTGTTTTGTTCAAAAGCCTAAGTTCTATGCTCCCCCTTAAACCTTGGGTGCTTGCAACACATAATCATCCTTTTTCTTTGGTACCCACTGGTATTTGGATCCAACTGTGTTAGCACATGATTTTAGTACCCATTGAAATTTGGGTCCTCTTTGCTTTTGATAATCAAATGAAGAATTAGAATGATAAGAGTGTACATGATATGTGCCAAACCAAATATCAGAATCTTGACAAGAAGCATAATCATGTTTATCATAATTCGAAGACTTTCTAGCAGACAGACGTAACTGGAATAATTGCTTCGTAGAATATTTCTTGCTAGAAACAACAAGAATAGGTTTAGAAACAGGAATATTCACAATCAAAACATCTGTACTTGTAGTAGTCTTATTAGAGTTAACACTAGAAAAAGATTTATCAGTCTCGTCAGTCTCCTGTTTTGGTTGCCACTTAGATTTAACTCCAAGCCTTTTCTTGCTCATATCTGAAACATTTGAAACTTTTGAGTTAGAATTGTGAGTATCAAACAAATTCTTCTTCTTTCTTTTACCAGTAGTGATTGGTTTCTGTGAATGCTAAGATTTCTTCTTACCTTTAGCAATCTTAGTTTTCATAGAAACTGATTTATCAACTTTCGTTGATGTTTTACCTTTCTCAAGCATACTGGATAATCTAAAGGAATTCACAACAAAAGACGAATGATTAGGAAGTTTGGCACTAAAATCAAATTGATCAATACAATCATCTAAAACACCATCAGAGTTTAGAAAATCAAACCCTCCATCAGTTAAACCAAACATATCACCAGATTTTGAAGCCTTCTTTGATTTAGAAAGAACAGTATTCTTAATCATAGTTGAAAACACTTTTTGTTCAACATCAATCAAAAGTCTTTCATCTGCTAAAGATTTCTCAAGTTCAGAAATTTTACTTTCCAAAATGAGAGGAGGGACGTAAAGTTTACCTTCAATAGGTTTCGCCTCCATCTCTTTTACAGGATAACTTTAAAAAAATCATTTGAAAGAGATTTTGATTGAATAGAACTATAACTTTGATTCAACTTCCCATAACGAAATGGAAGTTGAAATTTAGATTTGTTCTTTCGTTTTTCTGTTTCCTTGGCTTCATCCTCTTTAGACAGTCTAGTCCAAAAAACTTTAAGCTCAGGGAATCGTTGAAAAAGTCTTAAGAATGTAAAATCATAAAGTGTTGGCACTTCAAATATACCCATTTTAAGGTAGTGAGGATTCTCATAACCAAGTCCCCAACTCTCTTTATTCTCTTTGGGTTTGATTAGATGAATGGTTTGCTCAGTTTGACCCAATGAGTATAACTTCTTTTCCAAAGCATTTAATTTTGCAAGTAAATATTTGTTTTCTTTAGAACGCGAATAATACATTCTCGTAAGCTCTTTGAAATCAAACTCACTCATTCTCAATTCAGAATTTGTTTCTGAAATCTCTTTAAGAATTATGGTATTTTTTTTTTGCATTGGTGTCAATGTTTTTATGTAAAACCTCAATCAATACTTTCTTCTCAGCAAGGTCATTGCTAAGTTTTTGTATTGACTGGTCTTTGTCTTTAATGACACCCTTTTCATGCTTAAGTTTTGACTCTAATTCTTGGAGTTTTGTCATCATGGCATGCATTTGATTTAAGAAATATGATATAGTTAAATCACATACCTCTTCGTTGTCATCTTCATCGGAATCAGCTTCCGCTTCTATTTCCATCTTGCCCATAAAGCATAGATGTGCTGTCTCGTCCTTCTCTTCATTCTCATCTTCTTGGTCTGACTGATCTAGCCATAACTCATCTTCTGCCATCAATGCCTTTCCAGCTTCCTGTTGCTTGGCTAGAAGCATTTTGTTCTTGTAGTAGTCGGAGTTCCGAACTTTGGGTCTTCGGTAGTCTTTGGTAAAGTGTCCAAGTCTGCCACAGTTGTAGCACGTACGAGGTTCTTGCTGATTGGTCTCTTCAGCTTTATACCTTTTCTCTTCTGGCTTCCTTTCCTCTAACCTCTTTCCTTCAAATCTCTCCTTGTGAACATAGTTGCTTGGGCCAGATGAATACCTCTGAAGGCCAAGATGAATACCTCTGACTGTTCGAGCTAGGCTTTTTGTAGAACTTCTTTTGAAAAGCCTTGGTCAACATAACCATAGCCTGCTTTAGATTTTCACAATCGTCAGAGTCAGAGTTCGCTTCATTTCCAACCTCTTCTGATTCAGACATAATCATCTTCTTCTTCTTCTTCACAACAAGAGCAATTGAATCATCAACTGTCTTCTCAGACTGTCTCTTTTCATCCATGATCTCATCCACCTTTTCCTCATTCTGCTTGAGGGTTTCATATACCTCGTGAAGTGGAATATCATTTAGATCTTTTATTTGCTTCATCTGCCTTGTAAACCTTTTCCATTCAGGCTGAATGATGCTTAGGAATTTGACATTCAGTTCTATTTGTGATTTATTGACCTTGTTCTTGCTTAACTAATTCAGCAAGGTTACAAATCTGTCATATGTTTCTCCTAGAGATTCTCCAACCCTGCTTTTAAACTCTTCATAGTTGTTGAGGCAGTTGGATATCTTGAGCTGGTTTCCAACTTTTGAACCAAGCATCATTTTCTCTAGTTGATCCCACATTTGTTTGCCTGTAGCTTTGTAGCTATCAATCTACACATATATTTCATTAGTAATGCCTTGAAGAATGAAAGACTTTGCTAATCTATCAGCTTTTGCTCTCTTTAGGTCTTCACCATCGAGTTCATCAAACTTAAGTTGATATGGTTCTTCCTCAGTACCAACCGTGCGAGTCTCCATAACAGGCGTCATAACTCCTTCCTCTAAAGATTCCTGATTAATTCACCCAAATCATGTATTTCTATGAAGTCTATGAGCCGATCTTTCCACTGCTCATACTCTCCCCTGAAGAGTACTGTTGGCTTTGAGTCAGTTCCAATAGCTAGAGCTTCTCTTGATGTCATCCTGTTTGATTAATGTGCAATAAGAACTTGTACTTGATTGTTAGTCCAGACAAAATCATTTGAATAATGAATAATAAGACTAAGTCAGGAACTGGCGCAAAAAGCACAATTTGCACTAACAAAGGGTGGCGCAAAAGTCAAATTTGGGTTAGAAGAAGCTGGCACAAAAGGGGTTTTGCGTGAGGAATGGGTCGCGTGAAAGGAACTTTGCGCGAGTAGTGGGTGGCGCAAAACATACTTTACGAGAGAAGTAGGTCGCGCGAATTTGAAGTTTGCACGAGTAGTTGGTCGCACGAAATGTAGTTTTGCGCGAGACGTTGATGGCGCAAACCGGGGTGCTCGACCGGTATGATGGTGCGACCGGTGTGATGTTGCGACCGGAGAGATGTTGCGACCGGAGAGATGTTGCGACCGGAGAGATGCTCGACCGGGGTCCTGCTTTGACCGAAGTGTTGCGTCGACCGGTGTGATGAGTCGACCGGAGTGATGCGTCGACCGGGGTTGTTCGACCGCGGTAGAGCGATCGGTATTGCAACCGGTGTGCTCGGACCGGTGTGGACCGGTGTGAGTGTGACCGGTGTCGACCGGTGCGTGTACTTCGATAATTGACCTGTAATTCTCAAATACACCTATCTAGAAATCGATTTACAGCTAAAAAATTTGACAATGTGATCGCCTAATCAACTACAACAACTTACAAACTAGTAATTTAAAAAACAAACACTTTTTGAAAATTTGATCGATGGTAAAGTGACTTTGAAGATGAAGAACACAGTGAGTTCTTTAAATTTGATTTGAATCTGGTTTAGGCTCTGATACCAATTGTCAGTCCTTTATATTTGAACAAGATCTTACCAGACAATAAAACAATCACAAAACATAAATGATAAACCAACCTGTTTGATTAATAACCAAGGATTACAGAGTTGATATTTTTCTCTTTGAAGCTCTCTCTCTTTTTCTCTCTGGATCATGGCGATGATGATCACATTGTTGTTTTGTGAGATATCTTGATATCTCACCTAATAACTTAACATACATAATATCTAAACTAAAATATCTTAAAACTAAATATCCTAAAATATCTAATAAATAGATATTTAGGAATAATAATAAAATACTAAAAACAAACTTTGACATTTTATTACAAACTAACATTAGACTAATATTGAGAGTGACTTTTCAGCTTTAGATTCAGATTTTCATCTTCAGATTGGATGATCTTGAATCCAATAAATCTGAGATCTAACATCACTCTAGAAATTTTACAAACCAAAATTCTGAATAAAAAGAGAGTCCAATCTCGGATTTAAATAAAGCCTGATCAAAGATCAACAACCTTGAATCCAAGGTGCAAAAATTGTTATGGACTAAAGCACACACAAGGATGGGATCATAAATCAACCATCTTCTTAGTACTATCAAATATTAGACCAACAAGTGAGAAAGATCAAGAACACACACATGTAATAGAAACTTATCAGATTTAACCAAAATGAAATTAAATCTTCTCATAGACATTTCATCAAACATGTGGTGTGCAAAATTCAGATTTTGTGAGAAATCAATAAAATTTAGATCAAAGATCATCCAAATCTCATCTAAATCAAAAAATGGATTTCCAATAAGCACAAAACAGAAAATTACCATAGAAATGTTATTTGTGTTTAGGCTCATGTGATTGAATCAATCTAAGCACCAAAACAACAAAATAATCATCTATCCTCAATTGTTTCCATAGATGACCGAACTGAAGAAAAGTTTCTTCAGTTGACTCTGATACCAATTGTTAGATCCCAATGCAGACAACAAATGAAGAACTCCATATAATGAACATACAAGAGAGAAATGAAGAACAATATTCATCAAAATCACATCTCATATGCTTAGATTGATTAACAATGGAGGAGAAATTGGAAGAACATACCACACTAAACATGTAAACGACTCTCATTAGTGTGTGTGTGTGAAAAGTGTGTTCTCTCAAAAACCTAATGAGAAAATGAGCCATGGGCACCAATAAATAGGGCCCATTTACAAAGAAAAGGCTCAAGACCATACAACTAATTATAAATCCAAATACAATTTCTTTATAAAACATTCAATTAAATTGGGGCTAATTTGATCTAACACAATCGTGCTGAGGAAACTTGAGTATGAACAAAAATTTGCTGATGCAACTCTCGTCTTGACTCCACTGTCGATGTCGCCAATTATGTTATGTAGGGAGTGATCTTGTGTCCATCGACTAGTACTCGGTAGGGGTTGAACATTTACTCAATTATTCTGATCGTTATATGCATTAGTTATAGCAGGTACAATTTCAGAAATAGTTGTTGGTACTTCTTCAGTCTGTAACTCTGATAAAGGTAACTTTGGCATTGCAGATGAAGGGCTTGGGACTTCAGATTCAGAGTTGTTATTTGTAGACACAGAAACATTATTAGTTTGATCAGAGTTGTTTAGACTAGTAGTATTAGAAGAAGTAGAAACGGGTTCAGATGGTCTAGAAACGTCAACGCTTGTATCAGGGATAACTGAATTTGATGGCGTGGATACACTTGATTTATCAAAATCATATATCCATGAACGCATCAAAGAACAATAAATCTAACTTAGAAGTAGAAGAATTTGAGTTAGAATTAGAAGACTTAGTCTCGGTTAAAGCGGGTTCCACTCAGATTTGAGTATAAGCTTTATCTTTAAGATTGAGTCCTGAACTGTTGTTTTCAGAAGTCGTAGACAGATTTTCATCAAAGGATACATTTATGATTTCTATGACCGTCTTGGTTCTTTTGTTGTAGATCTGATAGTCTATGGATGTTAACAAGTAACCCAAGAAGTATCCCTCATCGCCTTTCTTTTCAAAATTTCCAAGATTGTCACGGTCGTTGAGCACAAAGCACCTACATCCAAAAACACGGAAAAATTTCATATTAGGTTTGCGATTGTTAATAATCTCATATGCCATTTTCTGTAACTGTTTAGTGATGATCGTTCTATTCTGAGTAAAACAAGCAGTTGCAACGGCTTCAGCCCAAAGATACAATGGCAATCCTGAATAAGTGAGTATAGTCCTTGCAGCTTCCACCAGAGTTATGTTCTTTTGTTCTACAACTCCATTCTGTTGTGGAGTACGAGCGGTAGAAAAGTTATGAGAAATCCCCACTGACTATAAGTAGCTTTGTAGGGTCTCATTCTTGAATTCAGTGCCATTGTCGCTCCGTAACTTTTGAACTGGTAGTTGAAGTAGAAATCAAATTTTCTTTATGAAAGTAATTATCAACTCTGATATTTTTCTCTTAGAAACTCAAGCCATGTGTATCTTGAGTATTCATCCACCATTACCAGAATATACTTATTACTATTCATCGATTGAGTCCTCATCGGTCCACAAAGATCCATATGTATCATTTCCAGTGGTAATTTGCACGAAGATTCCATTTTAGCCTTGTATGAACTTCTTTTCATTTTACCCATTTCACAGGCTGGGCATAAGGAATATTTTTCAAACCGCATTTCAGGTAGACCTCGGACTAAGCCTTTGCTTGCAAGAGTATTGATGACCTTGAAATTCTGATGAGAGAGTCTTCGATGCCAAATCCAACTTTCTTCTTTTGACGATTCAGCATTCAAGCAAACAGGTCTTGAAGCTGATAATGTTGGAAAGTTGACAGCATACAAATTTCCGTACCTCTCACCTTTGAATATCTCGGATCCATCTTGATCATCAATATGACAATGAGTGATTGTAAACCTAACATGATCATGACTGTCGCAGAATTGACTCGTCCTGAATAGATTGTGGTCTAATCCTTCAACGTACAACAACTTTTGGATGGTTACAGTGCCATTGGTTAGCATATCATATCCTTTTACATATCCTTTTACAGCAGCATTTGCAAAGCCAACAGTTTCTGCAGGTTGATCAACATAATTATGCAACAGATGCTTAAATCCTGTCATATGTCTTGAACATCCAGAGTTTATAAACCACAGATGACAGGCCTACAAAAGGAACAATTACTTGGCTTTAGGTACCCATATCCATATGGGTCCTTTTTGTCATCATCCTTCAATTTATGAAAATCGTTAACCATGCCCTTGATTCTCCATTCATATTGAGGCTTCGGCAACCATTTCCATACCATCTTAACATTAACATCTTTAAAATCAATTTTCTTTGAAAATTTATTTTTCTTAGCCTTAAAAACATGAACTAGTTGAGACGAGGCCTTGGAAAATTATTTAGCATGAGAAAAGCTTTAAACATTCTTGTTCTTTGAAACAACATAGTAGAATGAGAATGAATTACTGCCACAATGATTGCATCTCATATTCTTTTGTACAAATGTCAAAACCTTTGATTTATCGAAAGAATTGCATTTATTGAAACACAAATGACATTTATTTGCAACAAAAGCATTACAAATGTTTTTACAACCACTGTCAGTCTTTACATTCATTACTTTTTCAACAGAAGTACAATTTTTAGAAACAGTTTGATTTGTCTTCTGTTCAGAATTTTTCTTCCTCCACTTTCCACTCCTCTTTCCAATCACATCAGTAACACCACAAGACGTTGAGTTAGTTGAATTCTTCTATCTTACTATCCTTAGGATATCAGAGATTGTAGATTCTGACATCACGTTTGGAACACAAGCATCAGAATCTGACACATAATCGTCATATTGACACTTGGTTTCAGAAATATTTTATCCTCAGGTACTGAGTCATCATTAGAATGAGGTGTGGAAAACAATGATTCAAACTCTACAAATTCAAGTTTTATGCTTTTCTATTTATTGTTTAAATCATCGTATTTAAATCCAACTGATTTAAAACTTGAAGCTTGAGAATTATTACAACTGTAAGATAAGTCGTCATCTACAACCTCCTTTCCTTTTTTAGGAGTTTCAGATATTAAGGTTTCAGCTTTTACAGAAGTGTCAAGAATATCCGAAATCTTTTGAGAGTTAGGCCCCATTTTGTCAAAATTTTACAAGTTTTCGGGGGCACTCTTCAAACCTTGATTTTCAGGTAATCCCAAACCCATCTTTGAATTATAAAATCAGATATCTTTGGGTTTATTCATCAAAAGATTCAGAGACAGTTCAGTTTGACCCCTTTTGTAGTTTAAATCGTCCAGTTATTTGATTTTAGAGTAAGCTTCATTTCGCTCTTGAAAACAGGCTTCAAACATAATCTTATACTCACCTTTCTCAGAATTCAAGTTCACCAAGTCTTTTTGGAGCTCAGTGATCTTCGAAGACAAATTAACTTCTCCTTTTTCAATATAGTTTTCTCATTTTCCTTTTCCACAATAACAACCTTCAACAATGCATTTTCATCACGAAAAGTCATCATTGATTGTCGTTCTTTGCTAAGTTTTTCTTTTCAAGCGTTATACTCTTTTTCCATAAAATTTATTTGAGAAACTTTTTACAATCTCAGAATTATCGGAATGATTGCTTACCTCAGACTCCGCATCAGAATGTCCTTGCTCAGAAGGTTGGAGCTCCTCATCAACTTTGGCCATAAAGCATTGAACCTGGGTAAAATGTGCTTCCTCTTCATTCGATATCTCACACAACCAGTTCTCCTCTTTTACCATGAGGGCTTTCCCTTCCTCCTATTTCTTCACAAGCAAAGACTTCTTCGCGTAACACTCGGAGTTTTTAACTTCCTTAAATCTACAATCTTTCGAAAAATGACCCAGCTTCCCATAATTGAAGCATATGAAATTTTGAGCATCAAATTTATCTTCCTTCTTCTCTTCCTTCTTTTCATAAGCCTTCTTCTCAAACTTAGGCTTGTACTCAGTCTTCTCTTTCTTGTATAAATCCGGTTTGCTATTCGAATAAAACTTTTTCTTCCCAAAACGCTTGTTGAACTATTTTATGATCATGGCCAAATTCTCAGCAAAACGTCGGACATCTTCATTGGATTCTACTTCTTTCTCTTCAACAGACGATTCAAAACTTGAATTGGGCAACTCTGTCAGATAATCCTTGGAAATATTGGACTTGGAGGAATTGGGTTTCACAACTTTTTTTCCTGGCCACAGTGCGAGAGATTCTTTAACCATATTTTTATCATCACTGATTTGCTTCACTTGATCTTCATGCTGAACAAGTGTTACGAAGATATCATTTACATCCTGTTGATCCATATTCTTCGTCATCTGAAGATTAATGGCATAACCATTCCACTCAGGGTTCAAATTCTTGACGAACTTGTATTTTATCTCTGAAACATACTTATTCAACCCATTCCTCCTCAGATCGTTCAAAATGACATTGAATCTGTGTGTCCCAATAAGCAAGCATTCAATCAAGTAAACATATATTCAACACAATAAAGCAAACCTGATATTGATTAACCAAACGATTCAACAGGTTACAAGCTTGAAATTGAATTCTCTCTATCTGCTTCTTCTGTACGGTGCACCACCACACCAAGCAGCCTCTCTCTAATAATAATATTCTCAATTAAGATCTCTAACCTAATTACCACTAAATTAAACTAATTTATACTTAGGCTTGATTAGCCTAATGGGCTTTGTAAGGCTTGGCCCAAAAACAAAACAAACTAAATAACTAAAAACTAATAAATAAAATACGGAAACATACTTTGACTATTTATTACAAAAGGACCCTAGACTATTTGTTGAGACGACTTTATCAGCTTTAACTTCAGTCTTCCATCTTCATATAATTATCTTGAATCCAATAAATATGTTGTTTAACAATCTCCCCCTTTGGATCAAGACCATTCTTTAATCTCAGAAAATTCAATCTTCCTTTTTTTCTTCAGAAAGTAGCAATCTTCCCAATCGATGAGAATATCTCTTGGAAATAAATTATCTCCATATTCAGCTCGGAATGCTGTAGCAAACCATCTTCAAGGAAAATTTCTTCATATCGGCATATCTTTAGAATATCTTCCACTTCTTGATTGACGCTTCTCCCCCTTTTTGATGAAAAGAGCAAGTAGATCATCAAAACGTGTCTTCAAGAAATGTCTTCCACCGTTGATCTTGCAAACAGAACCACTGATTATCCGTCAATTCATTAAGATGTTCATCCAGATCATTGCAAATGTAGACCATTTAGAAAATGAAGTGTAACTCCTGAATCAACAAATGAATCAGTTAAAATTGTCTGTCAGTAACACAAAGGCACTGTGTAACGAATACACAATATAAAGGATCTTTTATGATGTTCACTCCCCTAGGGCTTCCATTCAATCATCGAAACACCACAAAGGCAATTACTATGAACGTTATGACAAAGAAACAAATTCTTTGTGTGTTCGTGCAAGTGATGGAATAAATTAAGCATATGATGATTGCTTATAAGGCTCAAAAAGTGTAAACCACTGATACAAGTAGTTAAACACATACTCAATGTGCATTAGTGAAGTGTGAAGGTGGGGCAGACTTCCTTCTTTTCAATATCCAGATTTTCCAAATGAAAATCAGATAACATATGTGCTGCGTCCCCTTTGAAAATGAAACATTTTCTTGTTGAGAAGAAAATGTGTGGCTTGAGGGGTAATGTCAAGAGTTGACATGAGCTAGTTACCTGCTTCAATAATGTTCACCAAGAATTGTGAAGCATTTGAAATGTGACTGCCCGGCTCAGAAAGTAGTTGGTGCAGAGTTTAAAAGTTCTTTTACTCTGATCTCACACCCTCTTTCTTTTAATCGATAAGCTCACAGCTAACCAAACTTACTTTTAACATTTTCCCTCATCACACATCCCAAACTCATTTCTTTTTGAACTCCTCACATTCAACCACTACAAGATTAACTTATTGGGTATAAAACACTGGTTAACGTGAATCCATAGAAGTTCAATTAAGTCCTACCACACTGATCCCACGTTTTCTTATAAAGTATATGATGCTCAGATAGTTTAACATTATCAGTTAAAGTGCATAGATGGATCAGAAAACATTTAAAAGCACACATCCAATTCAAGAAATCTGTTTGAGAATCGGGAAGTGGTTTGAACATTTAAGAACATGTTTTCTTATGAATGAAAGTTGTCCTTCTTTCAACCATGAATGAGATGAAGAAAAGAAATTATACCTTTCGAGTACAATCTCACATCTCGCGAAGTCAAGCTTAAAGTCATAAATATATGATCTTTGAAGCATCTCTCAACCTACAAAAGTCTAAAAGTCTAGTCAAAGTAACTTTATTAAATGAAATTGAAATGACATAAAGCAGTAAAACAATTGATGTACGAGTTCTGATCAGAAATAATCAGAAGTCATCTCCATACTCCTTTGACTTGAACGCTCCCCCTAAAATCATGCATTACTAACAAATTGATTAGTAAGTACAATGCATTTAGTATTGCTCCCCCTCAAACTAACATTGACCATCTATAAGATACTTCTCACACTCCCGCTGAGATCATGAACAAACTATTAAAGAGCAGGTATCATGCGGAAATAATAATAAAGAAATGATAAAGAAACACAATAAGAAACTTTAATAGGTAACCACCGATTAGGTCTTAAGATTTATCATACCAAGTCTTGAGACAAGAAAATTAAATCTCTTTTCGTCTAAAGGTTTGGTAAACAAATCTGCAAGCTGATAATCGGTTTTTACAAAATAAAGTTCAATTGTCCCCTTTTCTACATTATCTTTTATAAAATGATACCTGACGTCTATGTGTTTGGTCTTAGTATGCTGAACAGGGTTAGCGGTAATCGCAATAGCACTATCCAAATACCATATATGACAGGTCTGCACAAAACAAATCAATAAAGAAGAGGTTTAGGAATCCATTTAAAAATGGGACCTCCACTGTTAGTACTTGATTTTGGCACCCATTTAAATTTGGGCCTGCTTTTTCTTTGAAAACCATAATCATGATAAGATGAATGATAATGATAAGATGAAACATTATATGAACCATACCAAACATCAGAATATTTACGAGAAGCATAATCACATTCACCATAATTTAAAAACTTTTTATTAGATGGAGCTAACTGGAATAGTTGCTTTAAAGAGTATTTCTTGCGAGAATCAACAAGAATAGATTTAAAAGTAGCAACATTCATAATCACATCATCTTTACTAGAAGTCTTTTTATTCAAAATAAAACTAGAACTAGATTTAGCTTTCTCGTCTATCTTCTGTTTCGGTATCCATGCAGTCTTAACTCCAACCCTTTGTTTTCTCAAATCTGAAACATTCAAAACTTTAGAGTTAGAATGATGAGAATTAAGAGAATGCTTCTTCTTTGGCTTACCAGTGAGGATCGGTTTCTGTGAAAGCTGAGATTTTTGTTTCTTACCTTTTGCTTTCTTTGATTTCACATAAACTGATTTATCAACTTTCGTTGATGTTTCACCCTTGTCAAAAACACTGGGTAATCCAAATGAATTAACAACACAAGATGAATGATCAGGATGTTTAGAAGAAAAATCAAACTGAGAAACAAAATCATTTAAAACACCTTCAGAGTTTAAGAAATTAAGCTCATTATCAAGTGAACCAGATCTGTCATCCGAATTTAAAGCCTCGGAGATTTTAGGAAAATTAGAAGTTTTGAACACTGTTGAAAATACTTTTTGTTCTAAGTTCATCAAAATTCTTTCTTCTATAAGAGTATTCTCGAGTTCAGAAATTTTACTTTCCAAAACTAGAGGAGGGACGTAAAGCTTACCTTTGATGGGTTTAGCCTCCAACTCTTTTACAGAATAACTCTCAAAATAATCAATTGAAAGAAATTTTGATGTATTAGATCTATAACTGTTATTTAACTTCTCATAGCGAAATGGAAGTTGAACTTTAGTTGTGTTCTTTCTTTTATCATATTCCTTGGATTTATCTTTTTCCGACAGACTAGTCCAAAAAGGTTTGAGTTCCGGATGTTGAGGAGCCAATAACATAAATGCAAAGTCATAAAGTGCAGACACTTCAGATATAACCTTTTTTAGATGATGTGGGTTTTTGTAACCAAGTCCCCAAGTATCAGGTTTCTCTTTAGGTTTGTTCAAGTGAATAGTGTGTTTAGTTTGACCTAAGATATGTAATTTTTCTTCCAAAGCATTCACCTTTTCTATTAAAGATTTATTTTCTTTTGAAGTAGAAAAGTACCTTTTAGCAAGATCTATAGACTTAAACTCACATTGTTTGAACTTTGAAACAGTTTCAGATAACTCTTTATGAATTATAGTCTTTTCTTTAGCGCTGGTGTCTATATTTTTGTGCAAAGTTTCTATTAATACATTTTTCTCAGCAATATCATTACTAAGTTTATGTATAGATTGATTTTTCTCATTTATGACACCTTTCTCACGCTTCAGTTTAGACTCTAATTCTTGGAGTTTAGACATCATGGCATGCATTTGGTTCAAAAAATCAAATTCAGTTAAGTTACATACCTCATCATTATCTCCGTCATCAGAATCAGCTTCGGCTTCTAATTGGTTCTTCCCCATTAAGCACAGATGTGTTGTCTCGTCCTTCTCTCCTTCTTCAGATTCTTGGTCTGAATGGTCGAGCCAGTATTCATGATCGGCCATCAATGCTTTTCCAACCTCTTATTGCTTGGCTAGAAGCATCTTGTTCTTTTAATATTCGGAGTTTCGGACTTTTGGTTTGCGGCAATCCTTGGCAAAGTGACCGAGTCTGCCACATTTGTAACACTTAATCGGTTCTTCCTTCTTGGTCTCTTCTGCTCCTTCTTCTTGTCTTCTGATCTCTTTTCTTCAACTTTCTCCTTATGCTTGTAGTTATTAGGACCAAACAAGTACCTCTGACTGTTGGAGTTTGGCTTTTTATAGTACTTCTTTTGGAGAGCCTTGGTTATCAATAGCATGGCTTCCTTCAGTTCACTACAATCGTCAGAGTCAGACTTTGCCTCGTAATCAGCTTCTTCAGAGTCAGATGCTATCACCTTCTTCTTCTTAGACATCTTGATCACAAGAGCAACTGGATCAGCAACTGGTTTGTCAGCCTTTCTCATTTCAGCCTTGATCTCTTCGACCTCTTCCTCATTCTGTTTAAGGATTTCATAAACTTCATGAAGAGGAATGTCGTTCAGATCTTTCAACTGCCTCATCTGTCGGGTGAATCTCTTCCACTCGGGCTGAAGATTGCTGATAAATTTCACATTCAGCTCCACGTGAGATTTGCTGATCTTGTTCTTGCTGAGCTCGTTCATCAATGTGACAAATCTGTCATAAGTGGCTTCGAGTGACTCTCCAGCTTTGGTTTTGAATTCTTCATAATTATTCAAGCAAGTGGATACTTTGAGTTGGTTGCCGACTTTAGATCCGATCATCATCTTTTCCAACTGATCCCACATTTGCTTACTAGTAGTGTTGTAGCTATCAATCTTGACATATATTTCATTCGGTATGCCTTGGAGAATAAATGATCTTGCTAGCTTGTCACCCTTGTGTCTGTTCAGCTGATCTTCCGAATATTCACCAATCGGTAATTTATACTCTGTCTCTTCTTCTTGACCATTTGCTCCAGCTACAGTGAGAATCTTGGTCGGAGGTGTCGTGATTCCTTCTTTCAGAGATTTTCTGATTTCATCTCCCAAATCATGTCGATCGATGAAGTCCAATAATCTGTCCTTCCATTGCTCGTACTCCCCCTTGAAGAGTACTGGAGGCTTCACATCTGTTCCGATGGCAAGGGCTTCCCGAGACATCTTTACTTATACGATTAGAATCAAACTTATCTGATATTGATACAATCAACTTGATGAGATCGTTAGAAATCAAGATAAAAACCACACTAAAAAAATTTTCAGAAAAATAAAATTCCAAAAATAATTAAATGCAGTCCTCTCACACAGTATAAAGCACAAATAGATTAAACACAGTTAAAACTAATGCAAAAATCAGATATATGCCAAGGACAGAGGTGCAAAGGACGGTTTGCGCGAGAGGCAGGTTGCGCAAAAAAGAGGTTTGCGGTAGACACGGGTGGCGCAAAGACTGAGTTTTCGCAAGCAGAGGGGACGCAAAGAAGAGGTTTGCGTGATAAGCAGGTCTCACAAAGTGAAGGATTGCGTGATATGTGGGTTGCGCAAACTACGGTTTGCGTATCAAGCGGTTTGTGCAAAGTACAGTTTGCGTATCAATCAGGTTGCGCAAAGTACAGTTTGCGTATCAAGGGGGTTGCGCAAAGTACAGTTTGCATATCAAGCGGATTGCGCAAACTACAGTATGAGTATCAAGCGAGTTGCGCAAAGTACAGTTTGACCGATATTAGCTTAGACCGATATAGCTTAGACCGATATGGCTTAGACCGATATACTCTTAGACTGATAGAGGTCTTCGACCGGTAAGATGAGATGACCGATAAAGAGTATTCATATAGACCGATATAGCTTAGACCGATATACTCTTAGACCGATATAGCTTAGACCGATATACTCTTAGACCGATAGAGGTCTTCGACCGATAAAAAGCGATCGACCGATAAAACACAAAGACCGATAGCTCTTATGACCGGGGTGGACTGTGTGTGTACCGGTCGAATGCTATAGACCGATAAAAGGTATTCGACCGGAAGTGGAAGACCGATATGTTCTTGATGCAGTATCGACCCAGAAACCAACAAATCAGCCCAGAAATCAAACAATAATTCGAATTAAACTGCTAAACTTTACCAACACAATCAAATAACCAACTAGAACAAATTCCAATCAATTAATTTCAATAAAACCCATCTATGAAGGATTCGATTGGAGAGTCAGTGCGTTTTTTAGAACGAACCCAGAATTGCCAAAAACACCAAATAGATAATCAAAATCGATGCAATATTCAAATCAAACAGTACCAAATCAATAGAATATGCATATCAATTACAACCCAATATATAAACACTTGAATGAACAATCACACAATAAAAATTATGAATCTTTGACAGAAAACAGAACCGAACAAACCTTATTCAATTCAATCTGTAACGTGCTCTGATACCAATTGTGTGTCCCAATAAGAAATCATTCAATCAAGTAAACATATATTCAACACAATAAAGCAAACCTGATATTGATTAACCAAACGATTCAACAGGTTACAAGCTTGAAATCGAATTCTCTCTATCTGCTTCTCTCTGTATGGCGCCCCACCACACTAAGCAGCCTCTCTCTAATAATAAAATTCTCAATTAAGATCTCTAACCTAATTACCACTAAATTAAACTAATTTATACTTAGGCTTGATTAGCCTAATGGGCTTTGCAAGGCTTGGCCCAAAAACAAAACAAACTAAATAACTAAAAACTAATAAATAAAATACGGAAACATACTTTGATTATTTATTACAAAAGGACCCTAGACTATTTGTTGAGACGACTTTATCAGCTTTAACTTCAGTCTTCCATCTTCAGATAATTATGATCTTGAATCCAATAAATATGTGCTTTAACGTAGATCCCATATTAACTACAATTCATGAAACAAATAAGAGAAATAATATGAGATTGGGAGAGATACGTTTTATTCACATTGAAAACAAAGAACTAGAACAAAACCTAGAGAGAGAACTCTCTCTAAAACACACGTTATCTCAAAGACGACTACATTGTGAATAATGACTTAATTCATAAAAACCCTAAACACATAAACTATTTATACTCTCCCAACTCCCTTGTTCTAACATAAAGCCCAAACCCATTTAAATTAAAGCCCATTACAATTAAATTAAGCCCAATACAAATATAAAATATAAAGCCCTTTACAAAACTTTCTAAACATGGACATTTTATGTCCTAACAATCTCCCCCTAATGTTTTGTAAAGGAATCATCGTCTTTGAAGCGCCAACTCTTCTCCCCCTTGATTTCTTTGAAAACATTAGCATTGCACATCTTCAAAAAAAGCTCAGGCTCCCCCTTTAATGAATCTCTTATCCTTTAAAGTTTCAACTTTAAAACACCAGATTCGATGTGCGCAATAATCTCAACTGAGTGCACTAAAGACAACTTTTATCTCTAGAAACTCAACACATTCGTTATGCCCACAAGAAAGAAATGTGTGAGTTTTGCGTGACAACCACAGTGCATCTTCAGTTTATAACAACAAATCTGTCTTTGACCCGCGAGTTGAATTGTATTTCAGCTCAAGAACTTGTACTGCTCAGCTCGTAGGAGAAGCATTTTGTAGCAAATACTACTCGACAAGGGTTAGAAGAAGCAATCAACAACTGTTCAGCAACCGTCGAGAAAAAAAACGAACGAGAAAATCCCGGAACAAATACAAAATATTCTTTAAAGTTTCTGTATCACAGATCACACGGTCAAAGCGCAAAAATAAAATCCGAAATATGAACAGATCAATAGTCGGTTCTCGATAATTGCAAGATTAAAATCCCGTATCAATCCCCCAAAATCCGGACGTCATAATCATTTGGCAAAAAAAAATTGGTCATTTAAGCGTATACGGTTAAGCCCAAAACTCGGTTAATTTGGCCTAAAAGAAAATTTCGGTTGATGACCAAGTCTTGGTAAACACAGGCAATACATGAAATTAAACACCCGGATCACACTTAAAACTCTCGGATTTCAGCGTTGTCATATACACATCCGGGTTATCTCACACCAATTACCAACAATCGCGAGCACAATAATTTAAAACATCGATTACAATTTGAAGTAGCAACCGCCGACCACAATTGCATATGCTATCACCAAACCATTGTATTTAATCATCCAATCACAATTGACATGGAGTTCCATCACCGACCCAGATGAATTTGGCATTCAAGCAATAAAAAAAATAAACTACAGCCTCCTATTCACAAATTAAAACCACACACCCACTTTGGTTTTAACAACCAATCATATTGAAACTTGATAGCATCTAATCACTTTGATCAACCAAAATATGGAAGGCATAATTTTAATTCACATACCTAGATTCCATCTCCATTAAATCTCAAACAAAGCAATAGCCGCCATCGGCCATTCTCATGTTTGATTCTGCCGACCACAAAAAAATAGCGCGGGTCACCAATGTCTCCACACTTCACCAAAATAAGATCTAAATCACGGATTATCAAAAATCGGGTTGTAGATCATGAAGTGTTGAAAATCGATTGAATCAAAGAAAATATTTCTTCGCTTCGGCTCTGATACCACATGTAGATCCCAGATTAACAACAATTCATGAAACAAAAAAGAGAAACAAAATGAGATTGGGAGAGATATGTTTTATTCACATTGAAAACCCAGAACTAGAACAAAACATAGAGAGAGAACTCTTTCTAGAACACACGTTATCTCAAAGACGACTACATTTTGAATAATGACTTAATTCATAAAAACCCTAAACACATAAACTATTTATACTCTCCCAACTCCCTTCTTCTAACATAAAGCCCAAACCCATTTACATTAAAGCCCATTACAATTAAATTAAGCCCAATACAAATATAAAATATAAAGCCCTTTACAAAACTTTCTAAACATGGACATTTTATGTCCTAACAGAATCTATTATAAGTGTCAGACAGAGAGTCACCCTCCTTTGCTTTAAATCCTTCGTAGGCATTAATACTTTGGTTTAGCTTTGCTTTGATAGATCTTTTCGTTTCTTGCAGTTGCCTCTCAAGCTCGCCCCACATGGATTTACAGAGTCATGACTGTCGACTCTGTTATATACATCATTCGGTATAGCCATGGTAAGAAGAATAAGAGCTTCTTCATTAATTTTAGCTTGAGCTTTCTCCGCATCACTAAAATACTCATGCGACTTTGGAACATATCTCAAAAGAATTTTCGGAGAGGTAGCAGTTGCAGGCTGACCAGGTACAGTAACAACTGGATTACTGACCCGTTAAGAATTGACTTCATTTGTTCTATGTTCTTCTGGTTCAAAAACTGAATCATCCGCCTTTTCCATTGCGGGTATTCACCGGCAGAAAGTACCGGTGGTTCGGACTAAGAGCCCATGCTGAGAAGATCTTTAAACATGATTAATATCTGAAATGAAGTAGCTTGAAGTGATCGTTAATCAAAGAATCATAAATCTTGACTAAAATGTCAAACTTGAAAAATCTCAAAAAAATTCTAAGTATAGAATTCTCAAGATATTATGCGAATTCTACACTTTTCGCAGAATGAAGAATCAACTTTTCGCAGATGAGTACTTCACAGGCAAAGGATGTAGATTCTTTGCTTTCCACACGCTGTGGTTTTCGAAATCTTCGCTTTTCGCAGATAGTGGTGTGCGAAATCCTCACTTAGAAAATTTTCAAAGTCCCTCTTGAACTTTTCGCAGAAAAAAGCTTGCGGATTTTGGACTGAATAAAATTCCAAGTACAAGATATGATCGCTTTTCGCACAAAATTTAGCGAAATATAGACTTAAAAAAATATCAAAACTCTTTCACCGTGTGAAATCTAGAGCTTTTTGCAAGTAACACGCGGTGAACAGTAACTTTTTGCAGCCCTCAGTGTGCGAATTCTCCTTTTTTCATATGAAGTACTCTGCGAAATATGGACTCTTTCACACAAAGCTTATGCGAATTCTACACTTGGAAAAATTCACCAACAGTAAACAATGAGCCCTGTGAAATCCTTATGAATGTTACGAATTCTGTGAATCTTGCGAGTTCTTTAGTGTTCGAGTCGAATTTTCAAAAACTTCTCCAAATCACATTCAATACTCTACCAATTGACACCAAACATTGAGAAATTGATCACTATGATGTTTTGAGCAAAACCTTAGCAACAATTTTGTTTAAAAACAACTGAATAGAGGACCTCGATCTGAACACAGTACGCAAAACTCCTCGAAACAAAAACTTACAAATTCAAAATTTGAATACGAATTACATTGAATCAACCTATAAGATCTAAACTGTTGGGTCATCTAAGATTTAAAGATAACCTCTCCTTAGTCTTTATTGATGTTTGAACCTTGTACGTTGATGTAGGGTTCTTCGTAATAGCTTAGTTATGGTTAAACAGATCGGTGAGTCGAAGACAAACCGAAATCAACATGAAGGAAGTCTACAATGCGGATTGAGATGAACTTCAAAAGTGAACTAAGCCTAGTCTGCCGTTTCCTTTTTGGCAGATCCTGTCCTTGCCGATTTCTATTCGGCAGAGTTTCCACATGTCGATTTAATATTCGGCATATTCCTTCCTTGTTGTCGAATCACCTGTGTTCGGCACATACCTCATCTACCGAATTCCTTATTCGGTAGTTTCCTTCTTACAGATTGCTCCTTTTATCTGTAAAAACATTTATGTCAAACCCTCATGATTTGACATACTTCCTCATTCCCAATGTTCTTCTGACATTAGGAATGGAAGCTTCCTTCTTTGAGAAGATATACACTTGGTCTTAATTTGACTGAGACATTTATTTTCTATTTGATCTCAAAAAGATTTTCACATGAATATTTTATAAAGATATTGTACTTTCATGGTACAAAAGTTACTTTTTGTATTGTGATAGGTCACATCAAATATCTTATAATTTTTTGACAATATCTCAACCACCCATGCCTTTACTCCTACATGTCCTTTCCACTCATTACATTGGATAGTATATAAAGGATGGAGACAACACTTTGCTATTTACGCTTTCAGCTCAAGATTTCATATTCACAAGATTTCAAGCAGGTTGATAGTTTTCCTTGTCTCTCTAAGTTTTAAGTCTTTGTGTTTTTAATTTCTTCTAAGTGTTAGATTGTTTAGAGTAGTTCTTAACTATTCTTATTCCGCAACAATCTTTATTTCTCTTTGTGTAATTATTGATATTCATTATTGTTAGTCCAAGAATCACTAAATCTCTAGAGAGAGAAAGTAGAGAGAGAGAACAATGAGAGGCAATTTAGTAGTTGTATTCAATGTAAGCGTAAAGTGTTACAAGACACAAAGACCAAAGGGACTTAAATACCCTTGGTCAATACAACACAGTATATGACAATAGACACAATATTTGACCAAGCCTATAAATACAATTATTACTATAAAATCAGACCTAACAATCTCCCCCTTAGTAATCATTGGCGCTTTGGTCTTCAAAAATTCATCTTCTAAATCAGCACAGACCATCAAAGCGACTTTATGAAGCAATCTGACTTTTAAAAGAAAAATTCTTCTCAGCATCTTTCAGTTTGATTTGTCTTTCCTGCCTTTGACAAGTCTGGACCAGTAGCTTGTGCTATACACGACACACTTCTTTTGAAAGACCTTGAATGAACTGTGGTGGTCGGAGCAGGAACAACAAAAGAATTAAAATTGCTGAGAGAATAGAATCTTTGAGCGAATCTTGATCAATAGATAAACTTTTGAGCTCTTTGTCTCTTTAACTTCTCCTTGACTTCTCTGATTTCTCCCCCTCATGACCTTGACGAGCTGGATCAACTAGGTCATGCAAATGTTGGAGACGAGACAGCGTAAGATCTGCAAAATCAAAGAAACATAGAAAAGAGGAAGGTTTGCGCGACACGCAGGTGGCGCAAATTGATGTTTGCGCGACACGCAGGTGGCGCAAATTGAAGTTCGCGCGACACGCTGGTGGCGCAAAGGTAAGTTTGCGTGACACGCTGGTGGCGCAAAGCTGACTTGTACTTAATTTTTTTTATCTTTTTAAGCTCTTTGACTCCCATTATACAAATGCACTAAATTGGACAAAACAAGTTAGCATTCATATAGAAAGTCAGATACTCGCCCTCAAAAACAAATATGATCATTTAGAAAAAAATTCTTTGTTCACTCCCCCTTGAATAATGCACAAACCAATTAAAATATATTTATGAGAACACAATAATCAAATATCAATGTAGAAAGAAAAATATACTGAATATAAATTTTGAAACTACTAAACATATAAAAATTTAAACACTAAACAAATTAAATTCTTCTTTGCAAAATATCACAGATTTATCAATCAGTTGAAATCAAATATATGTTGGATACAGAAACAAGTTTCGTTGCATATCAAGTTAAAACATGTTCAGTTTCAAAAAACTTCCATTAAACTATTCAGTGTGCTCGCATGCGAATCTTCGATTAGCTTCAAAAAATGCAATTCGAAAAATATAATAGAGAACTTTGCATGTACTCACACTAAGCCATCAAAAATTAAGACTTTCACAAATTTATAGGTTGATCGCAACTCAAACATATCACCAAGTATCATGAGATGTGTGCTTATTGGCATCTTTTTAGCATTGTGCACTATGGCATCTTGACATGAGTGTGCTCTTTGGCATCTTTTAAGCTCATGCACTTTAGCATCTTTTGAATCAAAAAGTTTATTAAGTAAAGAACATATCATAAACGTAACTTTCTATCTGACCCTATTGCAGGATTTGGGTCAGCCGCTCCCAGACCAGTTGGCCTTAGGGGACTAGGTGTCAAATACCCCTTGGAACTTACTTTCCCGAATGAGAAAGGCTACATCGACATATCCTAAACCCATTCATACCAGTAGAACATGACTTTCGATCTGGTTCTATAGAAGGATTTGGGTTCGATCACTCCCAGACCAATTGACCTTAGGAGATCAGATGACAAGCATCCCACAGAACTTACTTTCCCAAACCAGAAAGGTCACAGCTATAAACTTTTAAACTTAGAGATTTCTGTATTATATATATATATATATATATATATATATATATATATATATATATATATATATATATATATATATATTGCATCTCAATCACTTAGTTTTACATAAAAGTGCTTAGCCCATATTTCCATTACAAATCATAATTTTGACTTTTTAGGATTTCCAAGCATTGTAAACTATACATATTCCGAATCACACAATCTTTAAACCAGTAACAAAAGTTTCAAACATGTTGCTGACTTTTCGACTTTTGTAAAACTTGAAATTTGACCATATAAAAACTTTAATATAACAAAGCAACTTGAAAATTTATCCTAGACACACATTTTATTCAAAAGAAATAAAATTTGTAAATCATTTACTTTATAGAATAAAATTTGTAAAGATTTAAACTTTTAAATACAATATGCCGATTTTAAAAGTTTTCATTAAAGAAAAACTGTAAAGAACTCGGCAAATTGATATTTAGTTGAAACAAAATAAAATTCAATAATATTATCTTCCATATTTAAAAAAAATTTGTCTCAAATTTAAAAAAAAAATTGGATTATACAAATTCAAGAGTTAGTCGAACATGCTCAGATTCTTAAAAAAATATTGAGAAAAACTGGAATAGCATCATAGTCATAGAAATATGCAGCGGAATGAAGTAGATGTACTCACAGTTTCTCATTAGTCAGAATGTTGAAGCATTGAAGACCGAGTCCTAGACTGACTTGTCTAGAAGTCAAAGTCTATGAAGCACAGGTTCTGAACTGAAGTACTCAGAAACCAATTTTCTCTTTTACTCCCCCTTAATGTGAGGTGCCTGCAACTTTGAATCAGATAAAGATTTGGGAACCCACTTGAATTTGGGCTTGTGTTTGTTAGTTGCAGTTCTTATGGGGAAATAATTATAAGATTTGATATTAGAAGCATGAGAAATATCATCAGAATAATAAGCACAATTATCAGATGAATACAAAGCATAATCATCTGAACTAGAATCAGAAGAAGAATATGAGACACTTTTGGAAATTTGAAACATTTGCTTTATAGTGTATTTTGAAACTTTATTACATGAAGCAATTATAAAGTTTGTCTACATATCGAACTTCATCAATCTGAGAATCAGTAGATGTCCGCTTTGCTTTCCATATTTGCCTTGATCGAGCTCTCAAAGTCCTATTTGTAAGAATTGAATCGGAAGAATTAGAACTGTCAGAAAGAACTTTATCTTGTTTCTTTGACTTCTTTGACTGTCTTCTTTTATGCTTAGGTTTATAATATTGATCATTTAGCGTAAAAGGATCATCAAGAATTTTAGACTTAATATCAGAATCAGAAGAAGCAATTTTACCTAAGTTACCTAACTGATCAACCAATAAGTCTTCACGTACCTCGGAATCTGAATTATTTTGAGAAAGGATATTAAATTTAGAAAATTCCATGTTGTTTATATGACAATCAGAAGAAAGGCTAGAAATAGAATCTTGTTTTTGAGAAAAATAATTTTTCTTCAAGACTAGACGTCATGAAAGAAAGAATAATATCATATTCAATTTCTTTTAAAATATTTTGATCTTCCATCTTATCTTCAAGATCGATGATTTTGCCTTCTAATATTAAAGAAGGAGTATATTTCTTCGAATCATAAATGATTGGAGAAATATTTTTCTTATCAGAATCAGGGGCATAAGAAGAAACAAAATCATCAGACACTGAAGATTTGACAAGAGATATATCATTTAAAGCTTTTCTGCCTTTCCTTGATTTATCAGGAAAATATTTTGCATTTTCATACTTATAAACAAAAGGAATTTCATTTTTTTTGTTATTCATCCTTTTCTCATTTTCGACTTCTAACACTTGTTTTTCACTAGTCCAATGAAATTTGAATTGAGGAGCATAATGTGCAAATTGCACTTTGCGTTATGAACTGATTCCTGAAGTAGATGAAAACCTGAAATATACTAAAAATAATTTGGAATATCGCGCAAACTAAGATGAACTTGTGCAAACTAATATGAACTCGTGCAAAGTTTAAATCTAGCGCAAACCGAAGGCAAATCACAAAAACTTCCAAAAAATCGATTTCAAAAATGAATTTGATTAAAATTCCTCACACAAACTTGAACGAAAACAATATTCAAACATTTTTCAATCAAAATTTTCGATTAAAAACCACAATTTCAAAATTTCGTATATAAACATAACGTAAAACTCGTTTTTCCAAAAACTTCAGAAATCTCTAAATTGACAAGCAAAACAAGTTTTTTCTTGCAAATCGATGTGAATCAAAGATGTTTAGCAATCAAAAACGAATCCAACAAACCGATTTTCACAAAAATTCTTTCAAAAACAATCCCAAATTTTATGAAAACTCAAGAAAAGGATATTTTCTTGAAAAAATCAAGAAAATCATTCAAATTTTCGATTAAACTACAAATTCAGGAATGAAAAAGACAATCTCTCAATCCTCTCAAGATTCAGATGGCTCTGATACCAATTCTTGTACTAACAATTATCAATAAAAGAATTAAAATTAAGTCATTTTGTGTTATTGTATTCAACCCCCCCCCCCCCTTCTACAATTCTTGTTTTACTTCTTTGGGACTAACAAGTGGTATCAGAGCGGTTGGTTTAATCTAATAAACCAGATCCGTAATGGCATCTCCTTCTACAAAACCTGAGTCTTCTTCTCAAAACTCTTTCTACTTTGACAATGGATCTACTGTCAAACCTCCTATGTTCAATTCGAACAACTTCTCCTTATGGGAAAGTAGGATGATGCTCTTCTTGGAAGGAGCTGACAGTCGTTATCTAACCATTCTTAGTGAAGGTCCTCTTATCCCAAAAGTATGGGATAGATTTGTCAAAAGTCCTAAGGATAAAGAAAATAAAAAGGACGATCTTTTTCAAGTTTCCGATGACTCGTCAGAGGAGGAAAGAACTTCTGCCACTGGTCGATATGTTTTGAAAATGGCAAAAGAATTCAATGATGAAGATAGGTGCATTATTGGACTTGACTCCGAAGTACGAACCATCATTGCTCAATCACTTCCTGATGAAGTGTACCAATCTCTTGTCAGTCTTAAAACTGCAAAAGGGATGTGGTCAACCCCTATGTGTTTTGTATGAAGGTACAAATGAAGTAAAGAAATCTAAGAAAATCTCTCTTGTTCGTAGTACGAATTCTTTTCTCATGAAAAATGAGAATCTTTTCCCTCCTACTACAACCGTTTTAACAATCTCTTAAATGAGTTGGAAAACTTTATGACAACGAGGAAGTCGTATGCAAATTTATGGATGGTCTTCCAGATTTCTGGAATACCCTTTCCACTTGCATTAAGACTTCTAGGGACTTGGAAAGTCTTCCCCTTACTTCTCTTTATGGTATGTTTCATAATCACGAACAAACCTGTCTACAAAGGAAGGCCATCTTCAAAGAAATAAGAGCCCCCTCTATGGCTCTTATAAGTGATGGCTCTAAGAAATATGTGTGTCTTCCTCGTATAACCTATCCTTCTGATGATTCAGATAGAGAAAGTCATGAAAATCTGAATCACTCATCGGAGGCTTATCTAAGTGAAGCTGATGATGAAGGAGAAGATCCCTCTGTCGATCATTTGACAGAGGAGATGAGTATGCTTGCAAATTTCTCTAAGTTCCGAAAGAACTTTTCTAATAAATTTCAAAGCAACAGAAAATTTTCTTCTTTCTCTAAAAACTCCTTGAACAAATCCAAGGAGGATTGCTATGCATGTGGTAAGAAAGGCCACTTTGCATCTGAGTGTAGAAGAAATCCTTCTAGGATTTCTAAATCTAATTCTTCTAACTCTTCTAAAAGAAGAAATCTTCGATCTAATTCTACAGGTAGATCGCATCCAAGTAAACCTTCTCCGTCTTCTTCATTCAAAGAGCTTTCCAACAAAGCTGACAAATACAAAGCCAAATACAAAAGAGAAAAAGAAAGAAATTTCAACTCTCAAAGAAGAGGCAAAGGCTTAATGGCAGGAACCTTAGACTGGGCAGACGAACCTACTTCCGACAGTGAGAAGGAAGTGTCGAGTAAATGCCTTATGGCTAAACTCGATGAAGAACCAAAAGACTCCTGTTCAAGGATGGACTTCACAGCTGAGTGCTCTTCTTCTTCTTCTCAGGTACATCCTTTCCACTCTCTCACTAATGAAGAGAATATTGAGGCTTTTGACTCTCTAAGGTGGCGTTTGTTTTTTAAGTGGTGCTGAAGTCTGAAGTCTGATTTCACTACTGATTTTTAAGTGGTGGTGCTGAAGTCTGAAATCTGAATAAAAAAGACTGTTTGTTTTTGGAATCTGAAAACATCTGAATATGTATTATAACAACTAAAATCAATAGGAATCAATTAATTTATTGTATATATTACTTTGCATTATTAATATGAGGAAAAGTTATATGAATAACATAGGATCCTGATAAAAGTAATCTCCATCATCATCTTTCCCTCTCTCCTCCACTACTCCATTTTCATTTCTTCATTTCTTTGATCTGTCCACAAGTCATTTCCTATCATCTTTCCCATTTCAACATCTCCCTCCACCTACTCCATTTTCATTTTTGTTCAAATCCTGATTCCTTTCTATAACCCAAGAATGGAAATGAAGAATTAGATGAACCAAATAGAAAAAAAAAATGAAGAATGAGACAACAAAATCGAACCAGATGAACAAAATCGAACCTAATCGAAAAAAACGAAGAACGAGAGGAATAAAACCGAACCAATCGAAGAAAACGAAGAACGAAAGGAGATGATGCTTCCAGATCGAACAGATGGCACTGCTTGAGAGGGTGTGAGGTAGATCGATGGTCAGTTGGAGAGGGCGTCGATGGTTGATGGTCGCAGATCGATGGAATGTGAGGCAGGTCGATGGAGAAATGAAGGTGAGAGATAGAGATGAGGCTGGTGCGTGAAGGAGAATGGAGAAATAGATGAAGCGGCGATGAGGGTTTGATAAAAACTGAAAATTAAGTGATAGGTTTATCACTTATTCGGGAAGAGGGAATTAAGTGATAAGTGGAACTTATTTTTTTGAAAAAACAAACACACTTATTTGGTCTACCACTAACCGAATAAGTGATAAGTGGGAATTAAGTTCTTTTTTGTAAAAAACAAACAACCCCTAACTGTACTTTTTCACAATGAAAAAGATGCAAAGAAAAGAGCAAATGCTCAAGTCAAGTCTCTCTCCTCTCAACTCCATGTTTCTCTATCTCAGCTAAAACAGTTTGATAAACTAAAAACTGAGTTAGAGGACTTGAAGACTTTAAACTATGTGCTTGCCAAGGAGAAGAACAAGCTTCTAAAGAAGCTTCAGAAAGAACAGGAAACCGTAAACAAATGGAACACTTCTTCAAAAAATCTTGAGAAAATTTTTCAAGATCAAGTTGTTGGTGAAACATATGGTTTAGGTTACTGGAAAGAGAATGTTGTGTGTAATCCTTCCACTAGTACAAAAATGATTTTTTGTGACGGTTTTAAAAAATAGGTTTGTAACGGTTGAAAGAAGGTGGAAATTGAAGCTTTTGTTAATTATATAGGTGAGGTAGGTGAGGTCGCTGGAGATGGTGACCGGCGACCCCCAACCTCTCCCCTTTTCTTCGTCGGCGACACCAACCCTCTCCCATTTTCTTGCGTCGATCTCGTGATTATATATATATATATATATGTGTGTGTGTGTGTGTGTGTATGTGTGTGTGATTATATATATATATATATATATATATATATGTGTCTGTGTGTGTGTGTGATTATGTACAAGAAATAGAGAGAGAGAGAGAGAGAGAGATAAGAATAGGACAAAAACAAGTAAAGATAAAAAAAATTGTGTAAAAAGACGTAATTACCCCTGACTTAACGGACAATTTAACAGAGGTAACACGAGAAGGACCATTTTCATAGCAAAATCAAAACCTTAGGGATGAAATCTGCACTTATTGAAGTTCAGGGACCACTTTCGTATTTTTTTGGTAAACCACATGACCAAAATTGTAGTTTACTCTAATTTTATTATATTTAAAATATTTAACTAGTTAATAAATAGAGTAAACTCTAATTTTGGTCCCTGAGGTTTAGTGAAATATTTGAAAGAGAGACCTGAACTTTGATAAGTTTAGAAATTGTTCTTGTGGTTCTCATTTTGCTCTGAAAGTGGTCCCTAATCCCTAACTCTGCTAACAATTTCCGTTAGAGTGTGTGTGTGTGTTTGTGCGTTAACTGAACCAAAACCTCTTGCAACAATCGAAGATGGTGATTATGGAGAGTGTGTTTGTGTTTAAGTTGCTGAACTGGGAACCACTGTTGAAGGTACCAAGTTGAGAGTTTCTGGAAGTACATGTGGAGATGTAACAAAAGTTAACCAATATGGAATGATGGAGATGAAGGTGGTAGGTACTCGTGGAGATCTAACAGGAGTTTCTGGAGGTACTGGTGATGATGGTGGGTTTGAGTTAATCAGTGAACAGGAAGAATGCCCCTTCCTTGTGAGATTGTCCCTATAACCATTTTTATATAACACACAATAAATACATACATACATACATACATATATATATATATATATATATATATATACATACACACATTACATATCAATATCAAAATGATATTCTTTGCTCTTGATCTTCTACCACCAGTTGGGTGGTTTAGGAGAGGGTTGACTAATCATTGGGTTTCGTGGATGATGGTTTGCTTCGATCTTGGTTGTGGGTTTAGGGAAAGTTATTCGTCATTTGAAGGTGGGTCTTGGTCATGAAGGAGGAGATGGAGTTGAAGATGGTATATATAGTAGACCGATTGAGTTGATAATATTACTTCCGACGCAAGGATGAGGGTGTTGTGTGTGTAGGTGACAAGGGAAGAAGAAGAAAGGGTCAATGGAGGGGAGCAAGAGGGGAATTGTTTTGCGGGTGGGGATGATTTCGTTGAGAAATTGATCCGGTTTATATATATATATATATATATATATATATATATGTATATATAATATAATTTATATATGAATTATATTTTATAGTTTTTAAAAGATATTTAAGAAAATAGGTAAAATGACTAAACCGATCCTTACGCTAACAAAGACTGTTAACGGAGTTATTGACCAGAGACTAATTTCAAAGAAAAATAAGAACCATAAGAATAATTTATAAACTTATTAAAGTTCAGGTCCCACTTTCAAAGATTTTACTAAACCTCAAGGACCAAAATTAGAGTTTACTCTAATAAAATCTAAATTTATGTTCGTCACCAAACTTAATAATTTTAACTAATAAACATACATTAAATTGTAAAGTAAAAAAAAAATCTCGGATAATGGAAGGGAACGAAGCATATTTGATGCTTTAAAAAAAATTCAACTTTTTGAAAATTTAAAATAAAATATTATACATTTTGATAAACGATTTTAAATTTTGAAATATAAAAAAAGGACCCAAACCCTACCCCATTTCCCTCCTCGTTGGCCGTCCCCTCCCAGTTTGAAATCCCCTTCCTGTTGCAACTCCCATCCATCCGGCGGCGTAGCATCACGCACGAGATGCTAATCCTCCAAAACCATCTCTCTCTGTGCTCACGCTGTCACTCATCAGGCGTTGATAGCATGTTGCTGTCTGTTAATTTCACGAATTTTTTAGACGTTGAGGCCATGGATCCAATGCAGCTTTTTTGGAGCATCTAGCTTCTTCATCTTCTCTTCTCCAAAAGTTGAGTCCTATCTTCTTCTGGTAAATTTAATAAATTGTAATACGTAATTGTATTTGAAGCTCCGGTTACAATATCTATTGGTCATTGGTGTGAATCTCACTGCTATTAATTATCCAAATTGTTAAAAGTATTTTGAAGATTTACATATATTGTACGGTGGAAAACGATAAATTACACGTTCGATCCTTTACAAAATTCAAGTTTGTCCCTCTGTTTTTATATATGCACATTACTATGCATCTTAATGGGGTTTAGGCCTTTACTGTTCCAGCGATTAGTCCTCTATTCATATAGCATTGATTAGTCAACATTGTGGCTCTCATACGTTTATTGACATCTTCGATTATTCCTTCTTATTCTGTGATCACCACCTCCATGATATGAGACCATGAGGGTCCTCCAAATTTTTTTTTTCTCAGGCTGAACTTTATATGCATTGGTAATAAGTACTTGTGACATCTAATTTCATTTTGTTCGTTTAATGTAGGACAGAACAAATATGGTTTGGCATTTTTAGTTTTGTGTTATTCTTTCCAATACATAAGTTGACATTGATCTTTTTAAATTTTTCCCCTTTTAGTTTGGACTGCTTCTAACATTCATAATTGCTTTTATGGTCCGATGTAGTTCAATTTTCTTCTAGAACGTGTTTCTAGATGTGGACTATGTGTATTATGGGATGGGGGTAATGCTTAGCCATGTTTATGTTACTTTTGAATAGTTTGGGATTTCTTTTGGCCGTTTTAGTGTATTGCAGTGGTTCTGACTTCATATGCTTCCACCATTTCAACACATTTCGTAATCCTTATTGTGTGTGAAAATTTGGTACCAGAGAAAGAGGCAGCTACACTCTTGATGCGTCATCTTCCTGAAGCGCGTCTTGTGTCGATCGAAGATACTAAGTAGCACTTCTTGTGTCAGTCTGTGCAATATGGAAGGTACTAAGTAACCATGATTCACGCTAACATTTGTTTGCTCTTTCATTACAAATTCTTATTGATTATGATGAAACCTTTGCTCCTGTCGCTAGACTTGAAGCAATAAGAATCTTTCTTGCTCATGTTGCTCACAAAAACTTCTAGGTCTTTCAAATGGATGTTAAAAGTGCATTTCTCAATAGAGAACTTGCTGAAGAAGTCTATGTGAAACAACCGCCTCGTTTTGAAGATCCAACACATCCTTACCATGTGTTAGACTTGACAAGGCTCTCTATGGTCTGAAACAAACTCCTCGTGTGTGATATGACACCTTGTCTGACTTTCTTCTCTCCAACCGATATACCAGAGGTAAAATTGATAATACTCTTTTTCTCAAGAAAACTAAAGGTAATATCATTCTTTGTTCAAATCTATGTGGATGATATCATTTTCGGTGCCACTGATGAAAATCTTTGTCAGGAGTTTGCCTCTCTCATGAAAAGTAAATATGAGATGAGCATGATGGGTGAGCTTACTTTCTTTCTTGGTCTTCAAATTAAACAATCTTCTGAAGGTATTTTCATTAGTCAAAATAAATATATTCGTGATCTTTTAAAAAAATTTGATTTCGAAAATTGCTCTTCCATGAAAACTCCAATGGCACCTCCTCTTAAGATTCATGCTGATTCAGCCGACAAGTCTGTTGATATCACGAATTATAGAGGAATGATAGGTTCTCTTCTTTATCTAACTACTAGTAGGCCTGATATAATGTATGCTACGTGTCTGTGTACGCGTTATCAAGCCAATCCCAAGGAATCTCACTTGACGGCTGTGAAACGTATTTTTCGGTACCTAAAAGGTACTATGAATCTGGGTCTTTGGTATCCCAAGGCCTCAGGTTTTGATCTAATTGGCTATTCAGATTCTAACTTTACAGGGTCTAAGGTTGATAGAAAGAGTACAACTGGCAGTTGTCAACTACTAGGTGGAAACTTGGTCAGCTGGTCCAGTAAGAAGCAAAATTCAGTATCCACCTCCACTGCTGAAGTTGAATATGTTGCAGCTGGAAGTTGTTGTGCTCAAATCTTGTGGATGAAAAACTAACTACAAGATTATAACAAGTTCTATTCTCATCTACCAATTCTATGTGACAATTCTAGTGCCATAGCCATTGCCAACAATTCGGTGCTGCATTCCAGATCTAAACATATTGACATTCGGTATCACTTTATAAGAGATCATTTTTCTAAGGGTGATATTGAGCTTCACTTCATTCCTACATATCTTTAGTTTGTAGATCTCTTTACAAAACCACTGGATGAGGCACGATTCAACTTCCTTATAGGATCCTTAGGTATGTTAAATTTTTGTTAAAAAAAACAAAAAAAAAATTCCCAATAATTGATGATACCTCCTTTAAAATTTTGGGAAGGAATTGTTTCAATACCGAATTTCTTTGGTAAATACCCTTCGGTATATATCTTCGGTACATATTCTTACCGAAGTCTCTTCATATTCTGAATTTCTTTGCATACCGAATTCATCCTTTGAAGTCTCTCGGTATCTCTATATACCGAATTCATTTACCAAAATATCTCTCATATTTCGGTACCTCTATTTTCGGTATAGTGTATGATGTGTCACCCTTATCCACATCTTACATACCGAATTATTTCGGAACCTTCTCTCTATCCTATAAAATCATGCCACGTGGCATTACAGGGTTCGTGCGTCAGTTGATGGGACGTTCACGACCTGACATTTAGCCGTTTTTTGGCTGTTCCACTCCCCAATAACGCACGTTTGTGTCATACCATCATTACCATTTTTTTAACGTTTTAAATTCCCAACGTTTCCCTCTTCTTTTTCTAACCTATATATACTTCTCTTCTCTTTCCTTTCATTCTTTACCTGTGTCCTCATCTTCTTCATCGAGTATCACTAAACCTGCAACCTGCAACTCTCTTCATCAATGGCGTCCTCAAAATCGATTAAGACTTCCAAGGCTACTACTCTCACTCGGGAATCTCTTATTTTCCCTCCTTGCAACCAAGTTGCTCGTCTAACTGCGGATGTTGATCATCCGGAGTTCAACCAAGTCTCCATCTTCCTCCAAAGATCTCCACTATGCCGTGCTCTCACTGCCTCAACCAAGATGAGCAAAATGCTCCTTGGTAACTTTTGGCTAACCTGTAAGTGTGACTCTACTACTTACCAGGTGTCTGCTTCTGTTCTATCCTCTGAAGAGCACCCCGATCTTTCCTTTGGGGTGGATGACATTCGCGCCGTTCTCCAAATACCAGTGTTTAATGTGTATGCTCCATTTCCTACCAATCAAGAGCATGATGAGGTCGTTGCCGCTCTCCAGTATGTGCACGAAGTAAAATCAAAGGGTTCCGACACTCTCCTACAAAAGAATATGGGTGCACTATGGAACTACTTATTTTCTCACCTTCTTTATTGTCTTTCTCACAAGACTTCGGGACGGGATCAATCTCCGGCGACCATTACTCGTCTGGCACATGCTCTCATTTTTATGAGGCAGATTGATTTTGCTCAGGTATTCTTCGACTCCTTGATCACCGCCATCTCTCCTTCCAGGAATCACAATGTGGCTCTTCCCCGCTTCATCTCTCTCATCATCAACCACAAGCTATCTGCATAACTGAGTGCCGATGCAACTCTCCCCGAGCCAATGATCAAGTTTGACTTGCCAATTTCTCAAATTAGCAAGTAAACTATTTTCAAACCAGTAAAGCCAATCGACTCTCCGCTCACCTCAGGTATGCTTTCTTTCATCTCTTCTCCCAATCCGATTTGGGGAACGCTTGCCGAAGATGAATCCGAAAGGCCTTCATCTTCAACTAAGCCATCCAAATCAGTGGTCCCCTCTCCCCCAAAACCTTCCCGAGCTAAGTCGGTGGCTATTACAAAGAAAAAGGCCACCAGCAACATCGCACTTGCTATTATGACTCTGCCACTGACAAATCCGTCGGTGGCTACCCAGGTCATTACCCCTTCTATTTCTGGTAAGAAACGGGGCTCAAAATCCCCTCCTAAGTCTCGTTCTAAGAAACTTAGGAAACCTTCGGCCGAACCACACACTCCATCTACTGATTCTCAAAAATTGGCAGATGTTGATCTTCCCCCTCCAGGGCCACGGGGATCTGCTAAACCCTCTCCGACCTCCTCCAAACCTTCTCAACAAGATTTGGTTGTGCAAACGGAGTCCCGTCATATTCCTTCTCCTCCTCCTTCTATGGAGGTTGAAGATGAGTCGGTCTCCTCTCCGGACCGACGTTCTGCTTCCTCACAACACAGCCTATCACTTGGGGTCACTCCCGTTGATATTGCACAATCTGGGATTTTAACCCAGGAAATGTTACAAAACCTGTTCACTCCCCCCTCTTCATCGACAGGTTCTCCTATTCTTACACCAAAAAGACCTCCTCACGAAAACCTTCACCAAAGAAAACCCCCTCTCCTAAATCCTCCCCTCATAAATCTCCCTCACCGAAACCCTACTCTGCCAAAAAGGGTAGGGCTTCTGCACAGGTACCGATCACCATACCTGCCGAGTTTCTTGTCGAAATTATTGACTCTAATCGGCAGGTACGGATGCTAGGTACTCAGTTTGAACAACTACGCAAGTCATTGCGTGAACCAGAGCTCCTTCATTCTCTGGTTGCAAACAACATTTCTCTCGCCGAACTTTTGCAGCTCGTCAAAGAACAAAATTTTGAGGTTTTCGATCTTAATCGCGACATCTTTTGGTGTTTGGATGTCATGCATCAGCAAATTGATGGTCTCTGTGCCCCTCTATCCGCAGCTATGGAATCTATTCTCAAGGAGGTGGTCAGGCTTAATGATGAAAATACCTCTTTGACTTTATCAGTGACTGCTCTCAAGGCCGCCTCTGATACTCGGGATCAAGATCTTCTTAGTCTACGGCAGCAGGCTTCGGCTCAAGAGTCTATTAGTTCTCAAATTCTCAGTGCCTTACATAACTTAAATAGGTGTCTTGACTCTATGTCTGTTGATGTTGCTCAATACTGTGCTCAGTCTCTGGACATTGACATCACCGAATCTGCCTTCACTCCAGATGATCGCACAGTGTTGGAGCGTATTGATCGCCGTCTTGGCCGTGTGTCGGCTAAAGATGGTGTTTCTTCCACGGCTCGTACTGAGGGGGAGAAACCAACTGAGGGGAGCAACAAATTCAGGGGGAGCAACTCTTTCCTCAAGTTCATATAGTCAGTACGAGTCAGGGAAAACCTTCTGCTTCTGCCGAAGTCTTTGCTGCTAGCAAACCCACTGTTGCTGCTGCTGCCGAACCTTCTGCTTCCGAAGAGAAGGGCACCGATCAACCCTTGGTGGTCGAAGAGTCTGAGGGGGAGTAAAAACCCAAAAAGGATAAGGGCACATCTATTATGTCACCAGATGATGTAGCTGCTGAAGAAAAGCGTCGTAAAGATGCTTCAATAAAGAAAGTTGCAGATGGTACTGGTCTTCACCTCCCTCCCCCAAAGACTACCTCTCCTGATTTGGGCTTATCTAAAGAGGAACTGAAAGCTGCAAAGTTTGCCCAGATTGCTCGTGATAGAGATGTCGACCTAGCTTTGAAGCTGGCTGCCGAAGAAGATCCTACTAACAAAATCAAAGCTCAGGTGAGTGCTCTAGAGGACTCGGCGAAGAAAAATGAAGAAATAAAGTCTTCGTGTATCGATTGGTACCGCAAAGCTCTAAATAGACGTCGGTCCTCTGCAAAAATCATAGATGTCAATATTATCAAACCATCTTCAAGCTGCAATGTCATTAGGCTAAGGATTATAAGGGGTTATGCTTCAAGTTCTATGGACAGACTGGATTCTCTTGTTCGGTTTGGAGTTGCTGAATGGATGGAAATTGGTATCTGTTTGATTAACAGCCGAAATGCTCTCAAGCCTGAGGTTGACAAATTTCTTACAGATCTCCAAACAAAGTTCAGGACTTACCAAAAGACATATAACATCGTTCACACTCCAGCCGAAGAGAAGCTTATCGAAAGTCTAAGGATTGATCGTCCCCCTCCTAAATCCAAGCCAAGATCCAAAAAGGAAGATGCGTTTGTTCAAATGGCTAGAGAAGGAAAGGTTCCGAATTTTTCAAATATGGATTTATCCTTACGGACTCTGGTTCCTTTTCCTTCAACCACTGTGATTACAGAGCCTACTCACGGTATCTTCTTCAACGATGCATTTGGGCAGATCTCATTCTTCAGATCAAGTCAAATCCCTATTGCCGACACTATCTTTCTCCATGGGATTATTCAATTAATTCCAATCTCGGCAAGGGATCTTTATGTGGCTACAACCGATGAACTAAAGAAGAGGGATGTTGAACCGCATTTTTCTTTTGAATAAACTCGGTGTAGTTTTTATGTTTGTATCTATTTGTTGTTCCTCTGTATTGTAATCTTCTTAAAAAGATTAATACATTGAGTAGTTCTTGTTTATCGTAAACAGTTTGTACATATCATTTTTTCATTCTTTTATACTTGTAAATGTCGGATACTAAAAAAAATCCAAAAAGAAACAAAAAGAATGGTCTATGTGAAGAAGAACCCAAAATAGTATGAGAAAGGGTCAAAATGTATTATTCATTTACTTTATGTGTTATGAGATGTTATCATAAAATAGGGGGAGATTGTTGGGTCATCTAAGATTTAAAGATAACCTCTTCTTAGTCTTTATTGATGTTTGAACCTTGTACTTTGATGTATGGTTCTTTGTAATAGCTTAGTTATGGTTAAACAAATCGGTGAGTCGAAGACAAACCGAAATCAACATGAAGGAAGTCTACAATGCGGATTGAGATGAACTTCAAAAGTGAACTAAGCCTAGTCTGCCGATTCCTTTTTGGCAGATCTTGTCCTTGCCGATTTCTATTCGGCAAAGTTTCTACATGCCGATTTCATATTCGGCATATCCCTTCCTTTTTGCCGAATCACCTGTGTTCGGCACATACCTCATCTACCGAATTCCTTATTCGGTAGTTTCCTTCTTACAGATTGCTCCTTTTATCTGTAAGAACATTTATGTCAAACCCTCATGATTTGACATACTTCCTCATTCCCAATGTTCTTCTAACATTAGGAATGGAAGCTTCCTTCTTTGAGAAGATATACACCTGGTCTTAATTTGATTGAGACGTTTATTTTCTATTTGATATCAAAAACATTTTCCCATGAATATTTTATAAAGATATTGTACTTTCATGGTACAAAAGTTACCTTTTGTATTCTGATAGGTCACATCAAATATCTTATAATTTATTGACAATATTGTTGGATCAAATAATTGTATTCAAGATTAAAGTTAAAGTTCAGGGTTTAAACTGCAATTGTGCTAAAGTTAATTAGAGGGTTTAAATTGTAATAGATTAATAGTTATTAGCTATTGGGCCCAAGCCCATTAAGCATTAGGAAGCCATATGGCCTAGATATTTAAAGTTATGTTTTGTTTAGTTTTAGGTTAGAACCTTTCATAATTTTCATAATCATTGTTTAGAGAGAAAGGTAGCCATATTGTTCTCTGTATTCAAAGGGTATCAAGAACACTCAAGGGTTTCATTGTTTATTCAAGGGATTGGTATGTTACTCTGATTTATATATCTCTATATTATTATTGTGTTGCTTGATTACTTGATTGATTGTTAATCAACTAGATTAAACTGGGATAACAAATATCTCAACCACCCATGCCTTTACTCCTACATGTCCTTTGCACTCATTACATTGGATAGTATATAAAGGATGGAGGTAGCACCTTGCTACTTACGCTTTCAGCTCAAGATTTCATATTCACAAGATTTCAAGCAGGTTGATAGTTTTCCTTGTCTCTCTAAGTTTTAAGTCTTTGTGTTCTTAATTTCTTCTAAGTGTTAGATTGTTTAGAGTAGTTCTTAACTATTCTTATTCCGCAACAATCTTTATTTCTCTTTGCGTAATTCTTGATATTCATTATCAATAAAAGAATTAAAATTAAGTAATTTTGTGTTATTGTATTCAACCCCCCCCCCCCTTCTACAATACTTGTTTTACTTCTTTGGGACTAACATAAACAAAACTTATCCTAAACATCAATATGAACACAGTACAAGAAACAAATCAACAATTACAACTCACGAATTACAAAATCTATCTAAACACATTAACCCTGCGAGTTCTTCATTTAATGAGCAAAAATCGATCTCTGAAATCTCTGATATGCTCTGATACCAATTATGATTCCACTTTCAAGCTCAATTATATATTGCACACACTAATAGTCACAAGTCATATTCATTGTCATTGATTTCACAAAGGTTACAATGATTTCTCTCAGTACATTGATTATTTCTCTCTCTAAACAAAGATCTCTCAATCTGTTTTGTGTGTGTGTGCCTAATGGTTACAAAGACACAAAGTATTTATACCCAGTCAACTATGTTGACTTTACAACTCAAGACAAGATAAGGAAAGTCAAATACATCGACTTTACAAAATTCTAAAAACAACTTTACAACATTTACAATTTTGATCCTTTTAATCTTGAATTCAACATTCTAGGCTCAATATACCTCAACCACACCTCTACCATGGGTGATTGCAACGCACTTTCCAGCGATGTTGTGCCCTTGTTTGGGGACTTTAACCTTGCGAGTATATTTGCAACTCGTATATGTGATATTGTCACTTCTGGAATAACATTAAACGTATCAGGTATCGAGTCTGATTCGTATGACTTCAACTTTACATTATGAAGTTTGGGGATCAACATGAGACAGAGTGGGAGTATTCAATGACACTTCCTCTCGTTCCTATGGAAAATCCTTTTTCCTATCTCCCCCTAACGACGGGAAGTTTGTCTCATCAAAGTGACAATCCACAAATCTAGCGGTAAAAAGAGCACTTGTCAAGGATTCTAATTAGAGGATAATTTTTGGAGATTCATATCCAACAAATATACTTAATCATTTTAAAGACCCATTTTGGTGCGCTGTGGGGGGGGGGGGGGGGAATTGGCACATATACTGCACAACCAAACATGCATAATTGTAAAATATCAGGCTTATCTCCAGTTACCAACTGGTACACATGAGACTGGTTATATAGTAATATGACTCAAAATGAAGAAGTAAAGTTGCGTATAATATTGCATAACCCCAGACACATGTAGGTAAATTGGTACGCATAACTAATGTCTTGGCTACCATCTATATTCTTTTGATGAAAATATCTACGAGACCATTTTAGATATACATATGGGGTATAGGAAACTCTACATTGATCCCAATACATATGCAATAATCATCAAATCCTTATGACGTAAATTCTCTAGCATTTCAAGTCATGTAAACTTGATGCGATAATTAGGATGGTGAGCCCTTAAACGTATACTTAGTGCTAGGAGTGCAACATTTCATATGGACAATAATACGACATGGGTTCATCATGTCGAAACCAAAACCATAAATTAATTTAATGGCCCACATTTTGGATGTTTATGTCCATAAATATCATCTTGTATTCATTGTAAGAATGTAATATTTTTGTATTATGTCCTTGGCTTTAGGATGGTCACATTCTTGTCTTATATAAGGATCAGGATATACAAAAGATTTAGGTATTTGAGAGGGCATATTACGATAATGGTGTTGCTTCTTATGTTGCAGAAGTCAACAGTTGCAATTTGCCTCATTTTTGCCTTTCACTCGAAAGAGAATGTGTGTATGTGTATTTTGCAAACACAGATAACTATGTCATGACCATGGTGTCCCATGTAATCATGTCGAAACATATATGTGTCATTGTCCAAAAATTCTTTATTGGTGACAAAATATGATTTAGTGACCTAGATAATCTACTAATTTGACACGTGAATTTCTCTAATATATGTTCCTTTCCTATCATTAGAGTTGATGTACATATACTCAATTCCATTCTTATAATATGATTTCCAGTTGATATGAATATCTTAACAAGGTTTTCATTAATATAGTGTTTTAGTGACTATTAATCTTCTACCAACAAGAAAATGACAGTAAACCGCCTAAGTATTTTGGTTGGATAAATTATACAATAAATGTTAGTCAATCTCTTTAGATTGTGTGAAATGTCCTACAAAAACTCAAGTTCTTCTCGATAATTCCTACACGGAACGGAGAATACTGAGAGTTTTGTATTTGTTTTTAATGTATTTCTTTACATCTATAATGGTTATCGATATGAGTATGTATATTAATTTTATGCTTAACATAAATTTCAAATAAACATATGCTTAATCAATCTTAAATTAATATGATATAGTTTATTTTCAATTTGTTCCTTTTTCGAAAGAAATAGTGAGTAATGTATTTCTTCTTTGACTATCCAATATCAACTGGGTAGGAGTTGCATCTCTTGGTTTGACATGAAGTTAAATTCAAAATTTTAACATCTTAATAATATATTTTTGGAGATTTTGGTAAAAGAGCAAAGTATATGGGGGTGGAAGTGTAACATCGAAAAATTATTTATAAAGTCGCGATTTAAGGTAATGATGAATATTATTTGGAGATATCAAATTTAAACTAAATCCATAGCTAATCTAATAAACATTTGCACAAAGTAATTAAATATTCAAACAACCATCTTAAGAATCGTTGGAATGAGTTAGTTTAATATTTCAGGACAATTATGCCTCAACGAACATATTAACATACTACTAGTGAATTAGGATACATAAATCAATTAATGATTACATACAAATTAAATACGATTATTAAACTAATAGAGTACAACACAACAATATTTTATGCATAACAAAGCATAATAGTACAATTAAATGAGTAGTTCACATTGTTGGCTATATATTGTTAATATCACAAAAAAAATGTCTATATTACTTCAACTGTAATATATCGTTTACAACACATGAAAATAATCATAATATATAAAAATCAGTTTGATAACTAAAATATACAAATAATTATATACACATGTTAATCACAACATATTTAAACAATATTGAATTTTAAAATATATAATGATACCATAATAATTAATAATGAGCATACAAATGCATTTTTTTCACAAATTAAATGGATCTAATTTAAAATAAAATAAATGCCATATAACAATGGGCCAATCTCAACAACAATTAAATTCACATTCACACCAATAATCGAAATTAAAAAAAAATCAAAAATCAATAAAAAAATATGTGAAAAACAAATGTTAATTGATTTCTTTTCATACATTCTCTATAATCCACCAAAATATAAGTTGTTTTTTTTTTTAAACTTCCTTATACAACTAAAAGAATTCAAAACAAAACCATATAATGATTTATTTTATAATTACAACGAAATCACATATGAATTTAAACAAAAACTTTTTCTTAATATAATTTCTTTTCTCATGAGTATCAATTCTTTTTGATTATTTTAATCGAAGTTAAATAATCATTTTGATTTTGGTTTTAATTCTTATTTTCTTTTAATAGTTTAATTGGTACCAACAACAAAAATATAACAAAATAATTCTATTGATCAATATAATAAACTGCATGTTTCTTTTAATATGGTCTTAGAATACTCATATGAACAATGAGTTGACATAAAACGTACTAGAATTTATGATAAATGTGGCGACAAATGATGAATAACGAAGCATGTTCATAAATACAAAGATGAAGACATAAAGATACTTACTTGAATTGAAGTAGTAAAACCGGGAAGCAATAATGTCAGACAATGGACATAATAGTTCTTTAGCAGCGGACGATAAAGACAATGAATTCTGAGCATACATGCTGATAACGTGTTATTGGAAAAACAATGATAGAACATCAGTAAATAGAGGGAATGAAATATGTATTTCTCATTAATCATAATCCCTTTAAATAAGGCGGAGTTTACAAAGAAAAAGAAACATTCATTATGGTAAATTTTCTAATACTAGTAAAATATTCTTTCAATCACTTTCTTTTGATGATTACACATAATCCTTCATCAGATATGTATTTAAAAGCAACTTAAAATAGAATTTCTTTTTATATAGTGTAGACCGATTTATAGAAATATTTTAGATAAATTACAAGTAAATATAAAACTATTTAAAATTGAACTCATTTAATTTGAAAAACAAAAAACGCGTTTTTAATCCATTTCAGTTAAAAATATTATTAATTAAATAACATAATCAGGGTATAAAATAAAAAATAAAAAGATAGATAAATATAATAAAAGAAATGATTAGTTATAACGATATAAATTTAAAATTAATATTGAAATACATTTCTAAATTTAAATTTTTAAGAGTCATTATTGTAATAAATTTAAATTATTGTAGTAAAATACAATCGAGAACTTGTTTTATTTTTTTGTCATATGATCATTTTTATAACAGTCATTTATTGTAATTTTGGTGGTGCATGAGTTAGCAGATTTTTAAATAGGCGTTGTTTACGATTTTTTGTGTTTACACCTTTTTAAAATGTAAGAAAATAGATCTCGACACAAGTATACATTTTAATCTATTGCCGCCTTGTAACAAGTAATAATTCGATCCCACAGGGAAGCGTGGAAAAGTTCTCCTCAAAAGTCGGGTCTGTAAAAGCGAGTTTCAGATGGCGAATTCGAAAACAATATTTTTGATTGGAGTTTTGATTAACACTACTGAACAGTAATTAAAAAGAAACACCTGACACAATGTTCTGCTGGGGTAAGATTAATTTATGGATAAGAAGATGAGATCGCATTTCTTTGTTATCTTAAGGTTGATATTTCATGAAACTCAAATGAGTCGTCGTACAATAAACCAGTTGTCAATTGATTAATTGCAGTCCACCATAAAATATAACTTTAATTTAAATAACTTCGGACAATCATGCGATACGATACACCATTTTATCTTTTGATCAGTCTCGGTCCCAACTTAACTTCGTACAGATTATAAATATAACAGCAACGACAATGTAAATTTTAACTAAAGATTGGAGACGGTTGGCGTTTTCAAACACTCAACGATAGAAACCGTAGGAGTGTTGTGCCAACAACATGTCCTTGGACATAAATTATTATGTTTAACTAAAGGAGACGGTTGGCGTTTTCAAACACTCAACGATAGAAATCGTAGGAGTGTTGTGCCAACAACGTGTCCTTAGATAGGAAATATAATCACTTGAAATATAAAACTGAAAATAAATGACGTGAATTAAATTGCAGAAATTAAATGACAGAAAGTAAAAGACGAAAAATTAAAGTACATAAAATAAATTACAGGAATTAAAGTGTGTGAATTAAAGTGCGTGAAAATAAATAACGTAAAGAAAACTAACCAATGCACACTCGATTTTTATAAAATTGGAAACATAAAACGGATTTAATAACTACAACAAACCGTGAACCAACAAAAGTTGGGAATCCGAAATTATTTTCCAGACATCCGGTTTGTAATAGAACTAAAGTCGTAATGAGACCAAAATAAAAACCAAGAACTTACTCAAATGTATCGACTTATAAGAAAGATGCAGAGAAATAACGAGAGCCGAATATTTATAACGAACACGTGACTAGTATTAATATCAATCAAAAAACAAAAGTTTGAACTGTGAGCTAGAACAATCAAGATCAACTTATGGATTCTTGACTAACACTTTCAAACTTCCAGAAATTCTCCATCTATCTAACTTCTTAAGACCAAAAAATATTATGGAATGAGATGATGACCATTGTCTAGATTCAATGAATCTAGACTTATAAAAAAAAGAGTAGAATAGAGAGAGAGAGAGAGAGAGAGAGAGTCGTGAGAGAGAGAGAGAGAAGCCAAAAGATGTAGGTGAAAATTTTTTGTGTTGTATGTGTTCATCCATCCCTGACATCCTATTTATAGCAATAAACCAAACATATGGGCCAAATCATTAGTCATGGGGGCCCAAAAGTGTGAGGATGTAGGTAGCCCAAAAAATTGGTCATCCAAATTACACACTTTCGGCCCAAGAAGTTATAGTAAAAGTCCATATAAAAACGGCCCAACATCTTCAAAAGCCCGGTTCAATATCTCGGTTTTTAGCCCAAAATAAAACGCTCTATCTTTACGGCTCGTTGCGTCGGTCCAAAAAGGAAAAGTCTTTTGTCTTTTCCGCGTCATCATTTGATGTCGATTTCTCACGACCTTCGCATCGATCGTAGAAAAAAACATAAAATAAAAATAAAATCTTTTCGATATTTTTTCTAAAATTAACCACCTAAAAACGACTAAATATATATGATACACTTATTTTAGACGAAAAGCACTAAAAATAAGCAAAAAATGACTCAATGGGGAAATAAAATTGCTCAAAATTATTAAAAGTGAGTTAAAAATAGGGTAAATAAAATTACCCTATCACAACCCCAAACTTGAACTGTTGTTCGTCCCGAACAACTTTATTAAAGAAAAACGTTTTTTATTTTTTTGAGCAAAAATTTTCAAAAGAGACACAATGTTTCATTTTCACACCAACCATCATGCGCACTATCACCTATTCAATTTAACTGGTTCATAATGAAAAAAAATATGGGCCCTAACCGTGGCCTCCCTCGATCATGAAAAAAAAATTATCACAAAAAACTAAGTACGCAATTCTTTGACAAATAAGGATCAATAATGCAACAAGAAGGGTGAAAGATATGCATATGGTTTATGAAACGAGTTTCCTTTTTATGCATGACCTTTTTCCGGCATTGCATCTAATCTTTCTGTTTGGCACAATTTTTCTGCCATCACTCTTTGACTGATCTTTTGTACCCACATTATTTTGGTGTCTTTGACACTTGGTACTTGCACGGAAGACAAATGTAATGTACGTTTCCATTTTTTGTGTAATTTCCTTTTGGAATAATGCTTGTGTATGAGTGAGATGGTAGAAAATGTGACGCAATACCATGTCACCTCCTCCCCAATACTTTGAAGGGTTCGATGTCCCTATTGAACCAATGGTGTCTGTTGTATGAGGTGAGAAGAAGGGTGGTATGAGTGTATGTGTTGTCGTATCTCAACCAAATCCGTAAATCAAAGAACGACCTACTTTTTAGTGAAAAATAGAAGTCATGAGACGTCGGCCAACCAATTGTGGCCATTACGAAATGAAATGAAACTAATTTTCGTGAATGGTGAGATAAAGTGTGCATGATGGTGCGTAAAAAAAATATATCTAACTTTGGTTCCAAAAGACAATCCCAGACTCATGACATGATATTAAAATAAAAGTAAACGCAAAGGGAAGAGTGATAGAATCTGTCCTACTCATGGTGAGTAGAAGATGACGTCGATGTTTTCCACAGTAGCTGCATCGGGAATGACTCATACAATCCCACCTATTTTGTTTATTATTATTATTATTATTTTTTTGAAGACTTTTTTTTCTTTTTAATTTAAAAGATTGATCCAAAATAAAAATTCTGTCCAACAAGATTTTGTTTCTTAAAAATTCGTCTTTTGGCCGAAAACAGATTTTTTTTACGACTGCCTTATATATAAATATATATAGATATAGATAGATAGATAGATATATTCTTTTTTTTTTAATATATTAAACTTAAGATAAATTTTTTTTTTATATTTTTATTTTTTTTTCTTTGAAATAAAATATACACCGTCTTGAGTTTGGATAAACTCAATAACGTTCGCCACCTTTTCTACTCTTGGAGATGGACAACCTCGACAGGTTGTTGCATTAATGCTGACGGTTCAAGAAAAGGTTTGACTCTCTGTCCGTTCACCTTAAAAGTGGTACCCCTTTCATAATCAACTAACTCGACTACTCCGTAGGGATACACTTTTGCAATTTGAAACAGACCTGTCCATCTAGAGCTTAATTTTCCGGGAAATAACCTGAGTCTAGAATTGAACAGTAGGACCTGTTGTCCTTCACTGAGCTCTTTTGGAATAATTTTCCTATCATGCCATCTTTTGGTATTTTCCTTATATAACTTCGCATTTTCATTGGAAAAATTTCTATGTTCCTCCAGTTCACACAATTGTAAAGCTCTTTTATTTCCAGCTGCATCTAAACTCATGTTAAGTTCCTTTATTGCCCAATAGGCATTGTGCTCTAACTCAACAGGTAGGTGACAAGCTCTTCCAAAAACTAATTTATAGGGAGACATGCCAATAGGGGTTTTGTAAGCGGTCCGGTAGGCCCACAAAGCATCAGCCAATTTGGAGGCTCAGTCTTTTCGGTGTGGCTTGATTACCTTAGTTAAAATTCCTTTGATTTTCCTATTGGACAGTTCAGCCAATCCATTAGTCTGAGGGTGATAAGCAGTGGCCACCCTATTTTGTATGTTGTACTTTTCTAAAACTTCCTCTAACACGTTGTTTATGATGTGAGTGCCTTTATCACTGATTAAGGCACGTGGTGTACCAAATTTGGTGAAAATGTGCTTTTGCAAAAATTTGACAATTGTCTTCGCATCATTAGAGTGGCAAGCCGTAGCTTCCACCCATTTAGACACATAATCCACAGCCACCAGAATGTATGCACAGTTGCTAAAGAGTGGAAATGGTTCCATAAAGTCAATGCCCCAAACATCAAATAATTCTACTTCTAAAATTCCATTCAGGGGCATTTCATTCCTCTGAGAGATATTTCCACTCCTCTGACATTCATTGCAGCTTTTTGCAAAATTATGGGCAGTCTTATTGGATTCAAGATCATCCAATACGAAGATCGCAATCTGAAGTTAATGTTGACAAGTCACTCTCAACAATAGTCTAGGGTATATTCTGTAATAATAGTCAAAGTTATAATATCTAGATATTTATTATTTAGATATTATGTTTTAGATATTATTTAGTTAATTATTATATTAGTTTTTAATATACTATATAGATATTATATATCTAGAGATTATTATGTTTGGTTTAAGTTTTGAAATCTCTCATAACAATTAGACCACACAAATACACACACAACACACATAGTGAAGGTGTAAAGAGAGAGTTCAGAGCAAAACTGTAACGATCATCAACCCGTGTAATGCGCGTTTATAATCTAAACAAGTTGGTAATCGTATCTTTGTTTGTTGTTTGATTATCTTGTAACGATCACGGACTCACAATTGGTATCAGAGCCGTATACCAGGATCAAAATCAAAGTTTTCATCTTTGTGTTCTTCATTTTTGAAGAACACTGTGTCATCGATCGAAAACTCGAAATTGTGGTTGTTTTTCGAAATTAAAGGTTGTGTGTTGTTGTAGTTGATAAGGTGATCAACTTGTCAAAATTTGATGTGGTAAAACGACCTATAGTTGGGTTAATTTTAGAATTACAGGTCGATTTAATCGGAGAAGACGACGTACCGGTCCTTTGTAATATATCGGTCTAAGCCAATTGACCGATAATATTTTTTTACCGATCGAACCTTAGTTTAAACACTCTATCGGTCTTAAGCATTCTACCGGACTCTTGCAAATACCGGTCGAATCTCACACAAACCCAAATCCCGGTCAAACATCATTTCTCGGTCGAATTGTTTGTTTCTCGATCAAATCTCACACACCACTTCTGGTCAATCTAAAACTATCGGTCCAATCCTAACTCTAAACCCGGTCTTCCACTCAAACCATTATCGGTCAAACCATTTAAAACCAACAGCCCCGGTCAAACCCTCTCTTCCAGTCGAATCACATTTCAAACCCACAATATCGGTCAAACCCACATTATCGGTCAAAGACATTTCAAACCTACTCTCACACCATTTACTTGCAAAGCTTGACTTAGAGATTGACTCGATGATCAACTTCAGAGCTCTGATCATGAAATTCCATGGAATCTGTTCAAGTGACAAATTTTAGTTTGTTTCTTTATTTTTGAATATTACTTTCTCTGTATTAAACTTCCAAATATTTAAGAAGTAATATTTAAGAGGATGTTTTTCTCCTCTACGCTTTCTAGTTTAAATCTTCTATTATCTGCTATTATTGTATCTTTTATTTTCAACACTCAGGGGAGATTGTTAGCTCCAAATCTTATGTTTGTTAAAGTGTTGAAAATACCCAAGTCCTATTTCAGAGGACTTCCAAAGACAGACTTCAGAGGACGAAGACTTTAGAGGACAAACCTGACTCTGAAGTACTTATCAGAGATTGCAACTTTCAGCAGACATCAGAGATGGCTTCATCAGAGGCTCTGAAGACAACGTCAGAGCTCTGAAGTCATTCTCTCCGAAGATGTCGCTGAAGACTCCTGAAGTATCAGAACAGATAACCAATCACTTAGTGATAAGATTTACTTTATAGAGTAGGTTACTGTTCAAGCATGTATTGAGCTTACCTATTAGGTAAGACACTGTTCAAGCATTCTTCTATTTGTCAGAATAGTACACTATTTACTTTATGGTCCTATAAATAGGACCATCACTCCTTTGACAAAAGTGTGCTTTTGATATCTTGTATAAGAAGAATCAACTGAATATATCTCACGAAGATCTTGTTCTTTCTACTTGCTTTATATATGAATTGTGATATTTGAATCTGCTTTTGATATTAAACTATATTGCTTCCGCTGTTTATACTCTTGTTGTTTATATCATTATTGTTATAAGATTAAATCTGGGATCCAACACACGTGTTTCATTTCCATGCACAACTAAGTATACACACTAAGTATTTCTATCGATCCACAAGTTGATAATCGTCCTAGAAAAGCAATAAACGTGGCAAGTGGTTTATCATTTTTATGCTTATCATTTCATGTGTCCACCAACACACTTATCCACCATCACCCTTAATTAAGCATTGTTTATTGGCAATTTCACGTGGTCTCTCATTATCCATTCCATGCACATTTCCATGCAAAACTCTACTCTCACACACTCACACTCTAATTAAACTTTCTACCTTCCATAATCAATTCCTCCATTTTATTATACCGGTCGAACCCATTTCCTTTACAATATTCCGGTCGAACTCCTAGCATATTACCGGTCGAAAATTTTATCGGCTCTTTACGTCTTACCGGTCAAACCTCACTTTGCGCAATCAACCTCTCGCGCAAACCTTCTCAAAACGCAAAGTTTTTCCAGACTTCGAATTTTATTCAAAATGACATCTAGAGAAGCCCTTGCAATCGGAACTGACACGAAGCCACCAGTTCTTTTTAAAGGAGAATACGAACAGTGGAAGGATCGGTTTCTAAACTTTATTAAAAGACACGAGTTAGGTGAATTGATCAAGAAATCTCTGAGTGAAGAGAGTATGACAGCTCCAAGGACAATGTGTTATACTACAAAGATGAATGGAGAAAGAGTAGATCTAGATTGTCCATTACCACTTCGTATGTACTCAGACGAGCAAAGAAAGAGATATGACGCTGACAGCTTAGCTTTATCTTTCCGACTGAACGGAATTTCTGAGGAGATTTCAAAAGAGATCTTTTTTTACATTAGAAAGCAAAGAGACTAAAGGGAAGCTGTTATGGGAGCATATTGAGAAACTGATGAGAGGATCAACAGTGTCATCAAGACTTAAGGTTTTGGAAGCTGAGAACTCTGAGCTACAAAAGAAAATATCTGAGTTTGAAAAGAAGTTCTCAGATATGTCAAAGAAGGGTGTGGATGAGAAGAAGGTGATTGAGCTTCAAAGTTTAATGCTTTCTCAAAAAGTTGAAGACTTTGAGAAAGTAATCATTTTAGAAAGAGATCAGTTTGCCAAGGAGAAGAAGGCAACTAAACAAAAGATTGCAGGATTCTTAAAAGAAATATCAAATGATAAGAAGGGTGCTAAGAAAGGATTTGAAGAAGAGAGAAGCACCTTTGAAACTGCAATAAAGAAGCTTACCGAGAAGCTATCTGAATTATCTAAGAGTGTATTGACAGAGAAGAAAAAGATTTGAGAAGAAGATTGAGCTCCTTATCAAAGAACGAGACAGTTATTCTTCAAAGGTAAAAGAGCTTCAAGATATTATTTCAAAGACGGTGGTGGTGACTGAGCGAACGACTCCAGAGTCAAAAATCTACTCACCTAGAAATAATTTAGTTGGTTCTAACAAACCAGCTGCAAGCTCACATCAGAAAACTGCTCTTTTCAAAAGGTCAGTTAAATCTTCTAATCAGATTCATTCTACTAATCTTTTCTATGACAGGAATATAGATTGTTCAGGTACACAAAGAAGGAGAAGAAGCTTCCAGGAAGAAGCTGAACTAGTCTAGAACAGGAAACCAGCTAAAGAAGAGCTGAAATGTAAAAGCTCATGTGTACATATGCAGAAAGCCAAGAAGAACAATGCGCTGAAAGGTAAACCTGATTTTGTTTACTCAAGAGATAAATTAATCAGTCTGTCAGGTAAGAAATTTTATTGTTCTTATTGTCGTACACATGATCCTGTTCACAAGACGAGTGACCATTACTGGTATGGTTCTTACTCAGTAACCCCCATACGAACTGCAACTAACACAAATGGACCCAAATACCAGTAGGTACCAAAGAAAACTAAACCTGTGTTGCAGGCACCTACTGTCTAGGGGGAGTAGGAGAGACATGGTTTTTGAACAAAGCAGTTCAAAACCCAAACTTCAAAGAAGAATGGTTCTTGAGTAAAACAGCTCAAGACCCGGACATCAATGTCAAAAGAGGCTTCTAAGTAAATAGCTTAGAACCCGTACTTCAACGAAGTATGACTTCTAAACACAACAGTTTAGGACTCACACTTCAAAGATCAAAAGACCTTACTCCGTGCTGAACATGAAGATTGTACTTAGATACTCCAAAGAGGAAATCAACCATCAAGGGGGAGTACATACTTTTCTGAAGTTTTAAATGCATATCTTTTTCAATGATAAGTTTAAAATGCATAATTTCAGGGGGAGTAAAAAGGTGATGACTTCTGATTATTTCTGATCAGAACTCGTACTTTAAAAACTTTTACTGCTTTTTGTCTTTTCAATTTAAGTGAATAAACTTTCTTTGACTTGACTTAAGACTTTTGCAGAAGTTTAAGAGAAGCTTAAAAGATCATATCTTTATGACTTTAAGCTTAGCTTCATGAGATGGAAGATCGTACGTTAAGGTATAATCCTTTATCTTAATCTCATATATGGTTGAAAGAAGGACAACTTTCAATCATAGAAAACATTGTTTTTATGGGGTTGACTCTTCTTTGAGGCTCAACTGAGGTGAAATCTTTGTTTTCTAAAATGATCTTATGTTGACAAATGGTAAGGCTTATGCCCTTTAAATCAGCAATGGTCCATCCTATGGCCTTGGTGTGAAGTTTCAACATGGCAATCAACTGTTCCTCTTGATCAGATTCTAAAGATGCTGAAATAATGACTGGAAACTTCCTTGGATCTCCTAAAAAGGCATATTTCAAATGTGAGGGAAGTTGTTTTAGTTCTAAGTCTGGAGCACATTCTATGGATGGAACAAGAGTTTTTCTATCCTCACTTCCTAAAATTTCAACAGCAGAGGTAACCTGTATGTCTTCTAACTCTTCAAACTCTACTATATTTTCTTCACTATCAGATTCCTCAATTCCCAAGACCTCCCCAAAACTTTGGTGTTGACACCAAGATTCAATCAGACTTAAGGTAAAGCACTCCTCCTTTTCTTCAGGATATCTAAGGGAATTCAAAACATTAAAAGTCACTTGTTGGTCTTGAACTCTCATGGTGAGTTCACCCTTTTGGATATCTATTAAAGTTCTTGTTGTTGCCAAGAATGGTCTTCCTAAGATAATGGGAATGTCTTTGTCAGCCTCAAAATCTAAGATGATAAAGTCTGCAGGGAAAATAAACTTATCAACTTAGACAAGGACATCCTCAATCTTACCCTTTGGCCAGGCTATGGACTTGTCTGCTAACAAGAGTGAAACAGTGGTAGGTCTAGCCTCACCTATACCTAAAGTGTTGAAAACAGATAAAGGCATAAGGTTTATGTTGGAACCTAAGTCACATAGGGCTTTTCCTACTTCTTTTCGTCCTATGGAACATGGGATTGTGAAAGTCCCAGGATCTTTCAGCTTTAGAGGGATTTTGTTAGACAACATAGCACTGCACTCTTCTGTCAGAGCTACAGTCTCATACTCATTCAACTTTTTTTTTTTGCTTAAAATGTCCTTTAAAAACTTTGCATAGTTTGGCATTTGTTCAATGGCTTCCACCAAAGGTATGTTGATGTGCAATTGTTTGAAAACATCTAAAAACTTTTTGAATTGCAGCTCATCCCTTTGATTCCTTAATCTCTGGGGATAAGGAATATAGAGAGGAATCAGAGTAGGAGATGTAGTCTTTTGAGGAGTAGGTGTTGGGACAGTCGGTGAGATTTTGTCCACCTTAGTGGATGGTGTAACTTTCACTGGTTCCACAGGTTTGGTTTCACAAGGAATTTTGGGACTGTCACCAGATTGTGACACATCCAAAATAGTGTGCTCATCTACTTTTTGAACTTCCTTGGGTTCATTTGGGAACAATGTTGGATAGTCTGATCTCTTTGGAATGGGGGGGAGTTTCAATGGGCCCTACAGTGTTTTTGGACCTAGTGCTCACATTTTTCAGGTTCTGTTTTGTTTGTCTTCAGTTCTTTTTGATTATTTTCTAGTAAGTCCTGTCTACTTCTTCATGTCATTGCTTTCACGTGTTCTTTTCCAATTCTCCGAGGTGTTTCTGTATCACTAGGGAGAGAACCTGAAGGACGTTTCCTAATTTCCAAAGCCATTTACCCACCTGGGTATCCAAATTTTTAATTGATGCATGTGTTTGGGTCATAAATGCTTTCATCATTGCTTCCAAAGAAGTAGATGAGTCGGTCTATTGATTTGACTTTTGTTGGTAACCAGGTTGATTATTCTGAAAATTCCCATGTTGGTTATTTTGAGGTCTGTGATAAGACTGATGGTGAAAATTTGTCTGCCCTTGCAACTTTGGTGGTGGTGGATTTTGGGCAGGACTGTGCCAAGAAAAATTCGGATGGTTTCTCCACTCAGGATTGTAAGTTTGAGAAAAAGGTCCACCCTTGTTGTTACTGCTGACATAATTGACTTTCTCGGGATTTCCGGGGCAATGTTCAAAGTGATGACCCTCTCCACAGTAGGTGCACTGTATAGACTGTACAGTAGGGGTAGGTGCCACGGTATTAACTTGCACAGCATTAAGGTTTTTGATCAAAGATGCCATGTCGGCCAGCTGTGAAGATAATAATGTATAAGCATCTGTGTCTTGTACCCCTGCTGCTATTCTAGGTAATTCACGTGGATCAGCCCATTGACCATTGTTGTTTGAAATTCTTTCAAGGATTTCATATCCTTCATTATAGGTACAAGCTGTGAAAGCTCCGTGTGCAGTAGCATCGAGCATTTGTTTAGCAGTAGTATTTAAACCACTGTAAAACGTCTCTAGCTGTATGCAGTACGGAATGTCATGATGAGGGCATTTTCTCAATAGCTCCTTGTATCTATCCCATGCATCAGGAACTGCTTCATCGTCCATTTGTCTAAAAGTGCATATTTCATTTTTGGACTTAGCATTCATCGTGGGTGGATAATATTTTTTCAAAAACGTTTCTGCCATTTGGGTCCATGTAATTATAGAATTTGGTTTCAACGAGTTGTACCAAGACCTTGCTCTGTCTCTTAATGAGTATGGAAAAAGTTTTAATTTTAGAGCATCGTCTTGCACACCAGGTAGCTTAAAAGAATCTGTAATTTCCATGAAAGACCGAATGTGAGAATGAGAATCTTTAGTTGGCAAACCAGCGTACTGGTCGTTAATTTGAAACATATGAAACATTATCGGTTTTAATTCAAAATGGTGGGTTTTCAAAGTTGGTTTAAGAATTCCTAGATGTAACTAGGTTAAAACAGGAACAACGTAAGACATAATACCACCATCTTTGGAATTTGCTAACCGAAAAATGTTTTGTTCCTCATTATCAATATTTATTGGAGGTTCATTGGATCATCATGATTATTTAAATCTTCGTGATTATTGGGATTTTCTATATCTCGATTTCTTCGGTTATTATTATTTTCTCGATCATTTTGATGCCCATTTAGATTTACCTCAGGCATCGTTTCCTCATCCGTCATATATTCATGTTCAGACATTTCGGAAGAATTTAAGACTAAATTAGCCTTCTGGATTATTCTTCGTTATCTAAATGTCCGTTCAATATCGGGATCAAATTGGAAAAATCTCCGTGAGGCAATCTTGGCATGCACTTTTTCAAAATTTTATAATTTTTTTTTTTCAAAATAGGTGGTAGAAAAACTTGCTTTTATAAACATTACTTAAAAAGAAAAACTTCTAGCGTGCTTCCCCGGTAACGACGTCAAAAACTTGTTCGCGACTTTTCGTGTTTACACCTTTTTAAAATGCAAGAAAATAGATCTCGACGCAAGTATACATCTTAATCTACTACTGTCTTGTAACAAGTAATAATGGTACAAAGTATCGAATATCGATCCCACAGGGAAGCGTGGAAAAGTTCTCCTCAAAAGTCGGGTCTGTAAAAGCGAGTTTCAGATGGCGAATTCGAAAACAATATTTTTTATTGGGGTTTTGATTAACACTACTGAACAGTAATTAAAAAGAAACACCTGACACAATGTTCTACTGGGGTAAGATTAATTTATGGATAAGAAGATGAAATCGCATTCCTTTGTTATCTTAAGGTTGATATTTCATGAAACTCAAATGAGTCGTCGTACAATAAACCAGTTGTCAATTGATTAATTGTAGTCCACCATAAAATATAACTTTAATTTAAATAATTTTGGACAATCATACGATACGATACACCGTTTTATCTTTTGATCAGTCTCGGTCTCAACTTAACTTCGTACATATTATAAATATAACAACAATGAAAATGTAAATTTTAACTAAAGATTGGACACGGTTGGCGTAATAGAACTGAAGTCGTAATGAGACCAAAATAAAAACCAAGAACTTACTCAAATGTATCGACTTATAAGAAAGATGCAGAGAAATAACGAGAGACGAATATTTATAACGAACACGTGACTAGTATTAATATCAATCAAAAAGCAAAAGTTTGAACCGTGAGCTAGAACAATCAAGATCAACTTATGGATTTTTGGCTCACACTTTCAAACTTCCATTACAAGGAAATTCTCCATCTATCTAACTTTCTAAGACCAAAACATATTATGGAATGAGATGATGACCATTGTCTAGATTCAATGAATCTAGACTTATAAAAAAAAAGAGTAGGAGAGAGAGAGAGAGATAGCCGTGAGAGAGAGAGAAGCCAAAAGATGTAGGTGAAAAATTGTTGTGTTGTATGTGTTCATCCATCCATGACATCCTATTTATAGCAATAAACCAAACATATGGGCCAAATCATTAGTCATGGGGGCCCAAAAGTGTAAGGATGTAGGTAGCCCAAAAAATTGGTCATCCAAAATACACACTTTCGGCCCAAGAAGTTATAGCAAAAGTCCATACAAAAACGGCCCAACATCTTCAAAATCCCGGTTCAATATCTCGGTTTTTAGCCCAAAAGAAAACGCTCCATCTTTACGGCTCGTTGCGTCGGTCCAAAAAAGAAAAGTCTTTTGTCGTTTTCGCGTCATCATTTGATGTCGACTTCTCACGACCTTCGCATCGATCGTAGAATAAAAACATAAAATAAAAATAAGATTTTTTCGATATTTTTTCTAAAATTAACCACCTAAAAACGATTAAATATGATACACTTATTTTAGACGAAAAGCACTAAAAATAAGCAAAAAGGACTCAACGGGGAAATAAAAAATGCTCAAAATTATTAAAAGTGAGTTAAAAATAGGGTAAATAAAATTACCCTATCAGACGTTAACCCAATGACAAAAATAGAAATAAAATGAAAACCAGAATGAATATTGTAATTTATAAACCATATTAAGGAAAATAGAAAGAATTGATTTACCTTAAAAATTAGTTAATGCTAACATTATAATATAATTAAAACAATTTCTTAATACATTTTATCATATTAAAATTAATACTAACAAAAAGTAAAAAGATGTTTTAATTAAAAATAAAAATAAAATAGGCTATAGGAAAGGGTTGAATAAGTGATATAGGAGTTGGAATCATATATGAATTTAGAAAAAATTGTCACATTCATTGATAATTTATACATAATATGAATAAAAATAAAATTTTATTTAAAATACTAGATTTTTTTAATTAATAATCAAGTATTTTATTTATACCATTTATCGAAGCTCTATTTTAGTGAAACATAAAAATAAAACTTTAATATTTATATGTTTATGAAAACAATTTTGAAATGGCTGCATTTGATTTTTCACCGGCTAAATATAACAATAATATTATCATTTTTCAAAATAAATAATAATAATAATTAATAAAACAATATGACAAATAATAATTAGTAACTAAACACTAAATATTAATATTTATAAATTAATAATTAAATGCCTATTTATTTCTTTAATATTGTGTAAAATATTAGAGAGAAAATTGGAAACAAATGTAAAAAAGCAATGGAGTTTATTGAAACATTACTTCAAGTATCATTTTAAAAAGTTTGTTTATGATTAACCAAACCTTGTTTTTCTAATAAATTCAATAAATTAAGTTATTTATAAGTTAGCTTATAGTGACAACCCACCAACCATGGGACGAGTTTTTTGAAGGTTAACCGAAATCCATGCCCGACCCTGGCCATGTGCAGCCCGTGCGACCGCACATGGCATCAAAGCCAAAAGGGGCATCAAATTTTCATCTATTACTAGATTTGTGTTTAATAATTTGAGAATTGAGCAACTGAGCTTTAAATATAAATAATAGGCCTTGTAACTGAGTATAGATTTAGACTTTAGTCTTTAGACCATGTAACTTTTTGAGTTTTGCTCTTGGCTTACTATGATACTAAGGGGCCGTTTACCAAACGCTTACTTGAGTAAGCGTTTACCGATCAAATTCAACACTATTACTTACTAGGTAAGATTTTGGTCCATCAAAACGGTATCGTATGAACAATTTTTTCGGTAGGCGCTAACCATGGTAAGAGTCTTCACCATCACTTACCGGATAAGACTCTCGCTCTTTGCCTTAGCTATTACCGATTGAGATTTTTGGTCCTTGCCATATTCATCCGATAAGGTAATGTGACTTGTAGGCACTTACCCAGGTAAACGTTTGGTAAACTGCCCCTAATTTTGATGTAATTTACTATTTTAGTTAAAACTAATTATAGTTTTACTTGTCTTTAAGTTCCAGCCTTCTAGATATTGAAGTAAAAATTCTATTGTGATAATTTTAATTTGGAAAAGAGAAAATCGAAAAAAAAGGAAGCACGATCTTAATCCAAGTTTTAATGCTTTTATGCTCGACTAGTATTGCTTGGATATTTTTTGGTTGATTTCATAAGACATTAGACATGTTTCCTAGATCACAAACATTAGGTGATAAAAATAGAAAAAGAAAGAAAAGACAACAAGAAATTGCTCAATTTTATAGGGATCGTTAAATAGATATTTTGTTAGGCAAGAAATGTGTGTGAAAATCCCATTGAAAATCGTATGTTTCGTCGTTTCATTTTCTTAAAAAAAATTACGTATAAGGGCATTTTTTAGCATTTTCGCATAAGGCATCAAAAACCCTAGGACCGGCCCTGCCGAAATCCGAAACCTTCTACACATTACTCAAGAAAGATGGTGTGTAACATCCCCCGTCCCCATAGTCCGAAGCGAGTAATGTCACTAACAGGACTTAACATAACTACACAACTAATTCAGAGCTATTAATAAACTTTAAACATATATTACAGACTTCTAAAACATATTTTACAGTCCAAAATATTATACTTCAAAAAGTGCTTATAAACTTAGAACGTTTATTTGATAAGGTGAGTCTAGGAACTCCAAAATTTCACGCTCGATCTCATGTCCCGTCCATGTATACTAGTACAAAAACTCACAGTGGCCATGGTTAAAAACCGTGGCCGTATGCCTTTGGCCATAGTTTTTTTCTTCAATCAAACCGTAGCCTATTCTGCCGTGACTTTTGATACCCAAATGGCCACGTTTAAAATGTGTCACCATATCACATTAAAAACCATAGCCATAGCCTTAAAACCGTGGCCATAAACGTATCAAAATTTTTATGTTATTGGAACATTTTTACTATAACCGTGGCCATAAACTACTTATCGCCACACAAACACGCATTAAACGTGGCCAATTCATCACATATATTTATGCTTAATTTTAGTAAGTGTGCCTATTAGCTACCTTTGGTTACACAAAATAAAGAAAACCTTGGCTATAAACTAGTTATAGCCACATAATTTTTTTTTAGGTGGCCAATGATTACATTATAATCATGTATATTTGTTTTAACGTGACCATAAACTACTTATTGTCACACAAAATTTATATTAATTGTGACCAATTCGTGATATATGGTTACCATAAATGTTTGAACCGTGGCTATTGGTTACATTCTGTTCATACAAAATAACTAAAAATGTAGCCTTAAACAACTTATAGCCATGCAAATTTCATATTAACTGTGGCAAATACATGACATATGGTTACACTGAACTGTTTAAACTGTGGCTATTAATTATATTTTGATCACATGAAATAACTAAAATCGTGACCATAAACTACTTATAGTCACGAATTTTACATTAAACATGGTCATTTCATGACATATTGTTAAAATCTGTGGCTATTAGCAAAAACCGTGACCTTATACTATTTATAGTCACACAAGTTTTATATTAACCGTTGCCATTCAATGACATATGCTGACGCTAAATTGTTAAAACCATCACTATTAGTTACCTTTTGGTTATTTGAAATAATTAAAATCATTGTCATAAACTACGTATAACCACAAAAATTTCATATTAAACGTAGCTAATTCGTGACATATGGTTACACTAAATTGTTGATACCGTGGTAATTAGTTACCTTTTTGCCACATGAAATAACCAAAACATGACAATAAACTAGTTATAGTCACAAAAATTTTATAGTAAGTGTGGTCGATTTATAATGTATGGTTACGTTGAATTTTGATAACTGTGGCTATTTGTTGTCTTTTGGTCACACGAAATAACTAAAATCATGACAATAAACTATTTACAGCAAAAAAAAAATTATATCGACCGTGGCCAATTCTTGATATATGGTTATGGAGAGTTGAAAAATCATAGCTATTAGTTACATTTTGGTCACACAAACTAACTTTACCATGAATATTAGTTACATTTTGATCACAAAAAATACTATAATTGTGATAAAAAAGTATTTATGGCCACAATTTAAATTGACTATTACGTGGCCACTGTAGCACTTTACTATGGCTATAGTTAACTTTGCCAAAGGTTTTTATCAATGATAAAGAAGTTCAAAATTCAAAATAACAATCACATGTAAAATATAAAACTATTATTAAAAATTCTATGAATATAATGTACAAGAACATTGATAATAAACCTACCACCACCAATTCTTTAATACATTAATAAAGCCACTCCACGTATGTTTCAACTTAGGTGTCTTGTTGATAGTTGAATCATTTTTCTTCTGTACTTAGGCTTTTGCTTCTTGATATTTTAATCAAAAGTTTGGTTGTGATACCTGCAACAAGATAGTAATATTTAGGACACATGAACCAAATATCCGCACACCCATATATGACACTAGATTAAAAATTTATCGTCTCACATAAAGCAATGACCATCAAAAAGAAAATAATACCTGAGCAACCAGAATGTCATCACATGGTTTAGCAAATGCGTTTATGTTATGTGGTTTAGAAAAAGAGTTTTCTATCGAGCATCTAACATTGTAATAGTTAGATCATCTATTGAAACAGCTTGATAAGTGCTTGAAAAGAAGTTATCCGTAAAAGTTTCTTCTTACTAGTTTGCCTACAATACAATTTAACTAAATAGATAAAAAAAAAGGAATCATTAATACAACACAATTTGAATATCTTAAATGTTGTAGTTTCCTCAAAAAGGTATGTGGTTTTACCTAGTGAACCCTTTTTATAACAGGCTTGTGATGTAAACTCCTTGTTTCTTGGGTTATTGTTGGTTAGCCTTGCAAGTAATAACAAAGTAGCATAGGATTAATAGTATACTTATAGAAAAAAAGTTAATCAAAATACTTTGTGATCAATGACACCTCTAAAAAAGTTCAAAAACACAGAGATAAAGATGGAATCATTCTAAAAGAGACCATTGAGAATTCAAAAAACAAAAAAAATAGATCCCACTATAAGGATCAATAATAAGTTCTTACTTACTAAAAAACCCCCCTTTTGTCACAAAGTGAAGTATTAACAAGTTGTTTGAAGGCCAAAAGAGCCAACATTTAGGTACAATCATGTGGAAACAAGTTTTGTTTATCATAGGACTACAATCGAATTGATAACATGTTACAACATACACCAAAAAATGCTTATATGCTTATGAGAGTAGTCACTGTCACATATGCTACTTGTGCCATGATGTTTACAACTTGAAAATAGTCTAGTTTATATTAGATTTTGATGTGAAGTATCTTGGTAATATGCAACAAATTGACATTGTGACACTTATATACATTGCTCCTGCAGATTACCAATAAGTACTACAAAAATAAAGAAGAATCAGTTGAAATAAGTTTTACGCTTCTATAATTTGGAGATCACTCAAGTTGACGTGAAAAATAACAAGAACATTTTTAGGCATGCACATAGTAAGAAAGTTGTCTAGTTGATATCAGAATGCAAATAAATTTAGAATTTGGTATATCTAGGGATTTGTAGGTTGGATGGATGTGTGTGTACATAGGTATGTATAGCTACAAGTGTGCATATTTGTTAAGTCAAAATATTGTATCCAAGATTTAATGTGAAAAGTCAAAGTTGTAAGGTCAATGTTGTCAAAGTCATTGTCAAAGTCAAAGATATTTAGTTTTCTTAACATTAAGTTTTAGTTTTAGTTAGTGATATAAATAGGTTTTAGTCTTTGTATTTTTCTTAAGAACTCTATTGTAATATCATACGTGAGATTTATGAAATTCAAGATTCAAGATCTACTTTCTCTCTCTACATTTTCTCTTTCTAGTTCTTGAGATTGTTACATCATTTTATGAGATTTAGCATGATAGATTGGGATTTTGTCATTCACAATTGGTATCAGAGCAGTACCAAACGATTTTCAGAAAAGATTTGCACAAAAGGATAGATTGAAATATGAAATTTTAGATTAGAAAGTTGGATTTTCTTGAAAAATATCAAGATCTCTGGAATTTTGTTGATTTGTTATGTTTATGATTGTGAAATTGTTTGTTAATCATGTTTTAATCACAAATTGATAAGCCAAGATCACAAGATTTGAAGAGAGAGAATCTAGAGAGAGAAAAGTACGCTCAATGTAACAGACAACTTGTATTCAAAAGTGTGAAAAAGTTCTTACAACCAAACAAGCCAAGGGGACTTAAATACCCCAAGGCATTAACAAGACATAAAAGAACTAAAAGTACTGAAAGATAAAGGAAATAAATACAATGATTACTATAAAATCAGATCTAACAATCTTCCCCTTAGTAATCATTGGCGCCGAGGACTTCAAAAACAATCTTCAAAAACAGCATTAACTATCTAGGCAACTTTGAAGGATCATTGACGTTCTTCTCGTTGACGTAGTCTGTTCAGCCCAACTAACACTTCCAATCGTCGCAGAGTTGAACGGAGATTCAGTCTATCTTGAATAGTGACTAAAGTTCTACGGATTAGACGAATTTCATCATTTTCAAAAAGATATGACTCTCTTTTTGTTTCCAAAAACTTTCTTCTAGCCTCTTGTAGACGATGCTCCAACTGAAGTTTGATCACCTTTAGAGTTCCATCAGAGTAATATCCAATCTCATCAAATCATAGAAAGCATTTTTCACTTGAGCTGTTCTTATATGCTACTCCATATGGATCTTCGATAATGGTGAATAACGGATAAGACTCTAGATTCTGCAAACTTCGGTTGGGCCTTTCAAGATTAACCACAAGCTGAAAAATTTCGACAGCCATCTGGAAGTCAAAAACACGATAAAATCGGATCTCTCGTCGAATGAATCGTTTAATAACAAAAAGAGTTTGAGAAACATCTTGAGTCCGGTGATAAAGATTTCTGAAGTGGTCATACAAGAATTCAACATCATCAATTGAAAGATCAACGAAATCAGCCTATGAAAAGTTATACCGCTTGCAGTCTCTTCTTTCCACTTCAAGGTCTGGATACCAGATGTTCAGAAACTTATTAAATGTGACACTGAGAACTCGAACTATTAGATGAGGAGAAGCAACGATGTTATTCCTTTTGCGCTGGCACTTGATAAATGCTAAGTATTCATGCTGATAAGCTTCTGATTCTTTCTCTACTCCAAGTATGGCATATATATTGATTGTCCTTCTTCTTGAAACAAAGATGTTGCTTTGAATATCTTCTAAAAAAGTTGTTCTGAGTATAGAAGCCATATATATCTGCTGAAGATTTCTCTGCCTTTGCTGTCTAGTTAAAGCTTCTCCTTCTTCTAGAAGAGATGGAGGAATTATCGGTTCGGAAGAAGGAATATCTGCTTGAGCTCTAGATGTCTGACCAACTTCAAATGCACTTGAAGGAATATTGGTTGTTGGAGCAGAACTAGATACTGGAGTAGATGAAGGTTGATCATCTTCTGGAATCTCACCTTGACTTGGAAGATCACCATATAGCAATTCAGCCTCTTTTGTATCTGATGCATCCATGAAAATAGAATCATCCTCTGTATCAGATAGAATGATGATATTGTTGCAATCTTCTTCTTTAACTCGAGCAACTTTCTCAAATCTAACTTCTTCATCATCATCTGAGTTATCTCTATGAAGTTCGCGAAGAAAGATCTCATGTCATTTGCTGCTTCCGACTCTTCAACTCCATAAGCTCTACCTGAGACATCTGGATCCCCATAAACTACTATTTGCATATTATTAATATTTGCTTCAGACAAGTTTAATTCATTATGCAAAGCAGTTACATCAGCATTGTCAACCATGACATTCACTAAATCTTGAATACTACAATCTTGAACTGTATCAGCAGTCTTTTCTCTATCTCAGCCATTTCTTCTTGAACACCTTCTCGTGCTTCAGAAGACCCTTCTGTTCTTTGTCTCTTTGCCATCTCCCCCTCATGGCCTTGATGATCGGGATCATCTTGTTCATGTCGGCGTTTAAGAGACGGGACAGCCTCAGTTCTGCATGATTGCTCTAGATGATCAATCTTGTTAGATAGATCAGAGAAAGCTTGTGACATAAAAGAACGAAGATCAGATAAACTGGATCTAACTTCCGATCTGAATTCCTGAAATTCATGAGATAAAGCATTAATGCGATCAGAATCAGAAGAGGAAGAAACTTGAGGCGGCGTTGGCTGGAAGTTCCTCAGCAGAGAGATTAAATCTTGATCTTGATGTTATGGTGGAGACATAGATAGAAGACGCGCATAAAGAAGATCAGATAGCTCAGAAATCGGAGCATCATGAATAGAAGCCCAAGAAGAAGTATCAGTCGGAGCAGATATGGAAATACCCGCAGACTGAGTGAAGATTGACGGAAAAGGAAGAGATACAATTGGTGATGTAGATGAAGACACCGTAGAAGAAGATTCCCGAATAATCACCCCTGAAGGACGATGAAAGGAATCTCTGGAGGAAGAACAGAAGTATCTATCTCTGGCATTTTCCCTTTGAAAAACGACTTCAGCTTGTTAATATCTTCTTCTTTTTGAGCATCCACCCTGTCTGAGAACTGACGAATTACCTCATTCAGAGTTGTAAATTTCTCCGAAGAAACACGTGCAGGAACCATAGAAAGCTCAACAGCAGAAACAGTGGTAGCAGTAACCTCAACAGAAAAAGAAGCAGGAGATTGACTTTGTGTTTGAGTGGAGGTTTGAGCAAATGATATATCTAGTTCATCAACATTTAGACGAGCAACAGAGAGATCAATGGATATCGATTCATCTTCTGAAACATCTTCTGAGACAACAACCACTTCTGGTGTTCTTATTTTCCGTTTAGACACTTTCATGTTGGGTTAATCGGCATCATCATCATCATCATCATCATCTGAATCACTTGTTGAATTTTCACCATCATCAGAAAGATCAGCATTTGTCTCATCATCATCAGCAACTCCAGTTTCATCAGGATTGGCATCTTCTCCAATATCAGAAGTAACAGTAGTGGCTTCAACTTCGATAACAACAATGACAGATTCCACTTGATGAGTAGCAACATCTTGTGGTACTGCAGAAAGATCAACATCTGTCTTTAGAGTAGTTGCAACGATACTATCTATTTCCTGAGTAGTTGCTTCAACTTGCTCTTCATGAGTAGTACCAGCTGGAGTGCCATGAGAAGGTTCTACCTGTTCAGCCTCTTCAAACTCATTTTCTAAACAATAATCGATGACACTGTCATTGGTCATGTCAGCATAATTGGCAATAAGACCATAAAGAATGGTCATAGAAAAAGTGAATGACTTCTTCTGTTTCTGAAGATAAAGCATCTCGAAATCCTGAACCTGCGGCCAAGATAATCTACGTGGAATGGTCGGATTGCTTCGAAACATGCTTCTAATAATCAGCTTGAGAAACCTGATAAAAGGAACGAACTTTTGTCGCTTGTTGGTTAACTTGTCTTTCACTACTTCAGAGAGCTCGGTCCAGAAAATAATCGTATAGTCGACATGCAGGTCATAGACTACTGCATGGAACAGTCGAAGATAGTGAAGACTAGAACTATCCGTGCCGGTATGTTTAGAAGTTAAGCACCTGTTGATGACAGAAAATAAAGAATACCAGACAGGAGGAAGGTTAGATTAGTCAAAGTCTACAACCTTGTTCAGTGGACCAACATAGCGTAATCTTTTGATGCCCTCAAAAACTTCCTCTTCGGATGGAAACTGATCATATGTTGTCCTTCCAGGTCTAGAATTAGGCTCAGGAAGCTCAAGAATCAACCGTAAACGCTTATAAGAAAGATATGAATCAAATTGATCAATTTTGAGATCAAATCGATGAGGACGTGCCAGTTCGTTCTTAGTGATGGTGTGCCAAACTTGCTGAACATAGACTTCCGGAACATCAGCAACTGAACAGAGAGCTTGAGGGAGAGGATGTCCACGAAGAATGGAGAGTATGTCAGGATGAATCTTGATGCGATCAAAGTCAACAAAGTAGTTGTTACGCTTATACGGCATGTACATGATATTAGGGAACACATCATTTGGAGTTCGCCTAGATATAAAAAGATCAGCCCCAACAGACGGAACAGACGACATAGGTGTATCATGATATGCCTGATCAGCCGGATCCTCAAGAACGACATGCTCGTCTTGAATCATTGGATCAGTATTTGTTTGAGAAGACATGATAACCTGAAACACAAAAACAAAACACAATTAAATATTAAACAGCAAACACGAAATTTTTTTCCAAGTATGGTTTGCGGGTCCTTAAGGAAACACGAAAAAAGAAATGCGGGTCCTGAAGGGAACGCATAGGAGGAATGCGTGTCCTGAAGGGAACGCATATGAAGGAATGCGTGTCCTGAAGGAAACACATAGAAATGAATGCGTGTCCTTAATGGAACGCAAAGCATACTTTGAAACACACAATGAGTTTACGTGTCACTATGGAGACGCAAGATAGACTTTGCGTGTTCTTAGTGAAACGTAAACTACACAAAGAAAAACACAACAAACTAGAAGAAATTCGGGTTAAGGGTGAAACGCATAGTTCACTATGCGGGTCTTAAAGGGACAAGTAAAGATCACTTTGCGGTTCTTGTTAGAAACGCACAGTATACTTTACGGGTCTAGAAAGACACACAAAGAACACTATGCGGTTCTAACAGGACACGCATTGTGACCTATACGGGTCTCAAAGACGTGAACAAAACACTAAATCTTTGCGGTTCTTACAGGACACGCATAGTAACCTATATGTGAACAAAACCCTAAAACGCGGAAGTTCGAACCCGAAAACCACAAAAAATCAAATTCTAAGCACAAAACAACGAAATTAAACCAAAATAAAACATACCTAAGAGTCGATTATAAGGTCTAAACAAAACCCAATACGCAAATCGATCAAAATCAAATTGAATTCGAATATTTAGAAATCGATGAACAGTGAAAAAATCGCACATCAGATATAACAGACAATAAGAGACCAATAGTGAAAACAAAACAAAGTAATAGAACACTAATCAAACGACAATCATAAAACGAAAAACACAAACATACCTGAAATTCCAAAATCACACTCTGAAAATGAACAGATAAGAACACAAGAAGAAAAACACGCAGAGAGAATGGAGGGAAGATGAATAGTCAAACAAGTTCAAATGGAATAAAGAAAAGAAAATACACACTCTTACTTCTATATATTCTTAAAACACTAAAAAAAATAACTATGAGAAAATTACCTGATAAGCCCCCATTACTCCCCCTACACAAATGCACAAAATTTATCAAATTAGTTTAGCATTTGCATAGTTATTTCAGAAATACTTACCTGATGAATTTCTGATCAGCACAAGAAGTAATTAATCAGCAACATTCACTCCCCCTCAAAAATAGAATATTAGCAGATATGGAACTCAGATAAACACTCCCCCTTGAAAAATGCACAGACCATATGACAAAAACACAGATAACAAACATAAAGACATCAATATGAAAGATGATCTTATGGAATATAAATTTTGTAATAACTGAATATATAAAATTTTAAACACTAAACAAATTAAAGTCTACTTAGTAAAATATTCCAGATTTATCAATCAGTTGAAATCAAATGAGAGTTGTTGGATACAGAAACAGGTTTCATTGCATATCAAGTTAAGACATGTTCAATGTCAAACACTTGCAGGTATCTATTCAGCGTGCTAGCATGCGATCTTTGATTAGCTTCAAGAAAAATGCAATTCTAAACATAAAATGGAGAACTTTGCATGTACAGACACTAAGTCATCAAGAATTAAGATTTTCACAAATTTACAGGTTTATCGCAACTCAAAATATATCACCAAGTATCAAGAGATGTGTGCTCATTGGCATCTTTTAGCTGTGTGCTCTTTGGCATCTTCACATGAGTGTGCTCTTTGGCATCTTTTTAAGCGTTGTGCACTTTGGCATCTTTTAATCAAAGAGTTTATTAAGTAAAGAACATGCCGTAAACGTAACTTTCTATCTAACCCTATTGCAGGATTTGGGTTAGCCGCTCCCAGACCAGTTGGCCTTAGGGGACTAGGTGTCAAGCACCCCTTGGAACTTACTTTCCCGAATTAGAAAGGCTACATCGACATATCCTAAACCCATTCATACCAGTAAAACATGACTTTCGATCTGGTTCTATAGTAGGATTTCTGTTCGATCACTCCCAGATCAATTGACCTTAGGGGACCAGATGTCGAGCATCCCTCAGAACTTACTTTCCCAAACCAGAAAGGTCACAGGTACAAACTTTTAAACTCAAGGATTTCTGTATTTGAAAAGCTTAAAAATAAAATCATCTCAATAACTCAGATCTATATCGAATAGCTTAGCCCATATTTTCACTACAATCTACAATTTTGATCACTTAGGTTGTTTAAGCAAAGTAAACCATAAGTATGCCGACTCACATATCTTTAAAGCAGTATCTAAAGCGTCAAACATGTTGCTGACTTTTCAATGTTTGTAAGATTTGAAAGTTGAACATATGAAACTTTAATATAAACAAGGCAACTTGTAAAAGATCCTAGACACACATTTTATTCAATAGAAAGAAAATCTGAAATATTAAACTTTATAGAATAAAATTTGTAAAGATTTAAACTTTTAAATTCAACATGCCAAGTTTTGAAAGCAGAAAGTTAAATCGTTTTTCATCTAAAGCTTTTGTAAATATATCAGCAAGTTGATATTCAGTTGGTACAAAATATAATTCAATAGTACCTTCTTCCAGGTGATGTTTTATAAAATGATATCTCATGTCTATGTGCTTGGTCTTGGTGTGCTGGACAGGATTGACCGATATCGCAATTGCAGACTTGCTGTCACACTATAGTGGCACAGTCTTGTATAGCATCCCGTAATCGCGAAGTTGCGTTTTCATCCAGAGAACTTGAGCACAACAACTAGCTGCAGTGACGTATTCAGCTTCGGCTGTTGATATTGAAACGCAGTTTTGCTTTTTCGATGCCTAACTTATCAGTCTGTCACCAAAAAACTGGAGATGACCAGAAGTACTTTTCCTGTCCAATTGATTACCACCATAATCTGCATCAGAATAAGCAATCAAATAATAGTCAGAAATTTTAGGATACCATAATCCTAAATAAGGAGTTCCTTTAATATATCTAAAAATGCGTTTGAGTGCTAAAAGATGAGATTCTTTTGGTTTAGCTTGAAAACGGGCACACAGGCACGTTGAAAACATTATATCCGGGCGACTGGCAGTAAGATACATCAGTGATCCAATCATCCCTCTGTATGTCTTTTGATACACAACTTTTCCATTAGGATCCAGTCCGAGTTTGGCATCGTGAGCCATAGGCGTGCCGATTGAGGTAGACTTGTCCATTTTGAATTTCTTCAAAATGTCAAATACGTACTTTGACTGATTGATGAAGATTCCATCTGGAAGCTGCTTCACTTGTAAGCCGAGGGATAAGTTGATTTCTCCCATCATGCTCATCTGAAATCTAGAGGTCATTAAATCAGAAAGCCAATTACACAAAGATTTATTAGTCGCACCGAAAATAATATCATGTACGTATATTTGTACTAAGCAAATATCAAGATTAGTTCTATAAATGAAAAGAGTTGTATCTATCGAGCCTTTGGTGAAGCCGGATTTGACCAAGAAAGTTGACAACTCGTCATACCAAGCCCGTGGAGCTTGTTTCAAGTCGTACAATGCTTTATCGAGAAAATATACATAATCTGGACGATCTTTGTCAACAAATCCCTCTGGCTGAGATACATATACTTCTTCTTTCAGCTTTCCATTGAGAAATGTTGTCTTTACGTCCATTTGATATACTGTGAAGTTGCGATAAGCAGCGAAGGAAAGAAACATTCTGATAGCTTCCAATCTAGCAACGGGTGCAAATGTTTCATCATAGTCAATACCTTCTTCTTGTCGATATCTTTTGTCTACTAACCTTGCTTTGTTCCGAACGACGATACCATCTTTGTCTTTCTTATTCTTGAATATCCACTTGGTACCAATTATGCTCTTACCTTTCGGCCTTGGTACATGTCTCTACACTTTGAGTGCTTCAAATTGATTGATCTCCTCTTGCATAGCAATGATCCAATCTGGGTCCTCCAACGCTTCAGAAACTTTGGTAGGTTCAATCTTGCTTAGGAAGAAAGTGTACAAACATTCGTTGGAAGAAGCTGTTCTGGAGCGAGTAGAAACACTTGCTTGAGGATCCCCAATAATTTGATGGATTGAATGAGATCTTGTCCATTTTGTTGTATGAGGGAGAGGATCAATAACTTCTTGAACCACTTCTAATTGATGAGGAGGATCTTCAGAAGAAATAATGTCAGAAGATGACACAGATATGGTTTCAACTTGAGGAGGAGGTATTTCTATGACATCAGATTCAGGATCTTGTTGACCAGATATAGCTTGTACTTCTTGTTGAACATTTTCTACTAGTACAACTTCATCTTCTACAGACTCCTCATGAACAGTTTCAGCAATTTCTGGTTCATGTATGAATTGATCAGGATGATGTTCAGAAGATATGTCTTGAATCTTAGGAGGTACTGAAGCAGCATCAGGTTAAGAGGTTGATGCAGCGGAAGTAGGATTAGATGCACTCACAGATTCCTGATTCAAGATATTTGACACATTATCAATGTTTGATTTAGGAACATCATCATAAAAATTTTCAAACAGAAAATCAAGATCAGAAAGATTAGACAAAGAAGTAGAAGGATCCTGATTTGCCGACTTAAGTGCAGGTTCTGAACTAATTTGTTCAGAAGCTAAGTTTCCAGTAATAGCGGGTTCTGAACTGTGTTGTCTAAAAGCCAAATCAGCAGCTTCATCAAATTTGACATTCACTGACTCTATCACTTTTCTTGCAGAGAGGAGAAAGATTCTGTAAGCAGCAGAGTTAGAAGAATAGCACAGAAATACGCCTTCTTCTGCCTTTGGACTAAATTTGTTCAGATTATCTCTGTCATTCAAAACATAGCATTTACACCCGAAAGACTTGAATTATTTGATGTTGGGTTTGATACCGTTCATCAATTCATATGGAGTCTTGTTGAATCGGTGGTGTAGAATAGATCTGTTTTAAGTATGACAGACAGTTGATATGGCTTCGGCCTAGTGAGACAAAGGAAGACCTGAATAAGCAAGCATAGATCTGGCAGCTTCCACAAGCGTTCTGTTTCGTCTTTCAACAACCCCATTCTGTTGCGGTGTTCTTGCAGTAGAAAACTGTTGTTGTATTCCTTGATCATCATAGAATGCTTGAATAGTTGAATTCTTGAATTCTGTGCCATTATCTGATCTTACAACTTTGACATGCTTTTGCTTATTTGTCTGAATAGTTTTGATGAGGTTGATGAGAATTTCGGGTGTCTCGTCTTTAGATTTGAGAAATTTCACCCATGTATATCTGGAGAAATCATCAACAACAACCAAAACATATTTCTTCTTACCAATACTCTTTGTCTTCATTGGTCCGCACAAATCAACGTGAATTAGATCTAGGATGTCCGCAGTGCAATGTTCAGGCTTAGGCTTATGAGATGCTTTCTTCATCTTTCCTTTCTCGCAGTCCTGACAGAGATGGTCTTTCTAGAAACGAAGGATTGGAAGACCTCTCACAGAATCATTCTTGACCAAGCGATCCATATACTTGAAATTAAGATGAGCTAGTCGTTGGTGCCACATCCAACTTTCATGAATAGAGGCTTTTGATAGAAGACAAATATCTGATGGAACCTTTACTTCGGAAAGATTAATGGTATAAAGATTTGATCGTCTCTTTCCAACAAGTAAGTCCATGCCGCTATAATTCTTTACAACAACTCTTTTAGACTTGAAACTGACTTCAAGATCTTTATCGCAGAACTTTCCGATGCTGAATAGATTGTGACTTAATCCTTCGACATAGCTTACTCTTTTGACAGTAATATTACCTTGAACAAGATCACCATAACCAAGAATGGGAGCCATCTCGCAGTTTCCAAATTTGACACGACCGCAACATTTTTCTTTAAAATTTGAATGTAGAGATTTGTTGCCAGTCATGTGTTTGGAACACCCCGAATCCAGATACCATAATTGATTTAGCTGCAAAATCAAATATTACTAAGATTTAGGTACCCATATGAATATGGGTCCCTTCTTGTTAGTCCTTTCCTTTTTCTTTTTCAAACATTTATTTTTCCAAAAAATCTTAGACTGATCAAATAAAGCATGAACATCATCACATATTAATGAAGAAACGCAATCATCAGAATCAGAACTAGAGAGACAATATGAGATATTCTTCGAAATTTGAAACATTTGCTCTACAGAATATTTTGTAGTTTCATTACAAAAGGCAAATGAGTCTTGTTTACAAAGAAAATCTACACATTTATTCTCTACAGAAACAAATTCTTCAGATCTCTGTTTCTTTAGCCAAACAGACTTCACAGACTTCTTCAAAGGCCTATCTGAAATAGAGAAATCAGAAAAGTTAGAATTTTCAGAAATATCAAACTCTTTCTTCTTTTTCTTCTTTGACCTTCTTCTTTTACGCTTTGTTTTATAGAAATGATCACTTAACATAAAAGTGTCATCAACAATTTCAGATAAAATATTTGACTTGGAAGAGGAAGTTTTATCAATAAAACCAAACTGATCAGTTATTTTATTTGGATAAACCTCAGAGAAAGAAACATCAGATGAACACAAGTTGATGGAAGATTTGAGAAGACCAGAATTATTTTCTTTAAAACTCGATGTCATAAAAGAAAAAATGACATCGTTTTCAATTTTTCTCAAAATCTCTTGTTCTTCCAATTGTTCTTCTAGATCAAAGATTTGGCTTTCTAATACTAATGGAGGTATATATCTCTTAGTATCATAAGGTAATGGATATATATTGTCCTTATCAGGATTAGATGTATTTAAATCAAAGAAGTCATTCAATCTAGAAGATTTAGTAGAAGAAACAATATTTAACTTTTGTCTTCTCTTCTTTATTTTCTAAGGAAAATATTTTGCATTTTCTTGAGTGTAAACAAAAGGAACTTCCATTCTCTTGTTGTTTATCCGTTTTTGATCTTCCTCAATTGTAGTTTCTTTAGCACTTGTCCAAAGAGGTTTATATTGAGAACCATATTGTGAAAGACCAAGACATTCGTAATCATAAAAATTGGGAATCTCAAATTTAGCTTTCTTTAAAAATTGAGGATTTTTAAATCCAAGACCCCAATTTTCTTTTAACGACTCATAGCTCCTTGGTTTATGCATATGAATTGTTTGTTCAGTTTGTCTTTGTTTATAAAGCTTTTCTTCTAATTCAATTATTTTATCCGAAAACTCTTGATTTAAAATTGACAATTCAGACAAAGAATCATGAGAAGTCTGTTTTTCAATTTCTAAATCTTCTATTCTTTCTTGAAATTTCTCTTTTGTAAACTTTAAAATAGCTTTTTCATCTCTCAGAGAAATCTTCAAATTTTCAATTTGAACAAACTTTTCTTGATTTTCGCGTTTTTCGGATAGAAGCTTTGAACGAAAATCATGTAAAGCCTTTGTAATGACATTCATTTGCAATGAAATGAAATTAAAATCAAACTCAGATGGTACCTCAGATTCATCGGTTGAAGTCTCCTCATCCTCATCATCACTGTTGTCGTCTCCAATAAAACACATAGCAGCAGTCTCTACATTATCAGCTTCATTGTCTGAGTGGTCTAACCAGTATTCCTCCTCAGCCAACAGAATTGTTCCACTAGCTTTCTTCTCAGCCAAAGCTAATTTCTTCTTATAGAAATCAACATCTTTCACAATCTTCGTTCTGCACTCCTTTGAAATATGCCTGGGTTTGCCACAGTTGTAGCAAGTCACAACCTTCTTATCTTCTTTCTTTGGTTCTGCTGCAGTAACATGCTCATATTTGGGAAAGAAAGGCTTTGATGTAGTATCGGGTTCTACCTTCTTTGATCAGAAGAGAAACGAAGATTGTTTGAACCTGGCCGTTTCTGATATTTCTTTTGATAGTGCTGACTTAGAAGAATCATGGCTTTTTCCAATGCTTCGCCATCGTCATCTGTTGACCCGTCATAAGCAGACTCAGTCAGGGCTTGCTCAGCCATTTGGCTAGCTAAAAGAGCGATTGGATCCACAGTCTTTGGCTTCTGCTTATCCAGCTTAGCTTTCTTCTTCAGTACCTTGGCTTCATCAGACATCAGAATTTCAAACATTTCTTGGATGGGCATTTTGGAAATTCTGGGATCATTCCTCATCCGATGACAGGATTTTTCCCATTCAGGTTTGAGTGCATTGAGGAACTTCAGATTTGTTTCCAGCTCATTCTTTGTTACCTTTATCTTATACAAATCATTAATAACAGTCCAAAACCTATCGAAGACACTTTTCAGACTTTCCCCATCTTTAGCCTTGAACTCTTCAAAGTTGTTCATGTATCTTGTCTGACGAAGCTGGGTAGACATTGCAGTACCAAGCATGATTTTCTCCAGTTGTGTCCACATCAACATAGGATTATGTTTGAGACAATCGATTATATTATAGATGGAATTTGGTAGATCAAGAATCAAATTCGACTTGGCTTGATTGTCAGCTTGGTATCTTAGAAGTTCATCAGCCTCATATTCTCTCAGGGCTTTTTCTACAGTAGTGGCTGGAGTGTTTCCAACAACTGGTATCACTTTCATTGGCCTGACCATGGGACCTTCAGTCAAAGCTTTCATCATATTTTCCCCATTTGGTTGCCTTTCGATGAAATTAATAAACCGGTCCTGCCATTGTTCAAATTCGTTCTCATTTATCAGCACAGGTGGACGAGTATCAGACCCCAATGACATCATGAGGTCATTCTTGTAAAGTTGAGCTTGTAGAGACATTTTGATGAAATCTGGAATTCAGAAAAAATAACCAAGTCTTGAAGACCCGAACACCCAAGGTATGCGTTTCTGTCTTGAATCACAAAAGAAACTATTTGGGTCCTTGTAGATACGCAAACAAGGACTTCTCGTGTGATAGAAGAAGCGTACACTGAATAGGACTATGCGTGTTCAACGAGACATGCACTTGAAGCTTTGTGTGTACAGAGTGACACGCACTTGAAGCTTTGCGAGTTCAGAGTGACACGCAATTGAAGCAATGCGTGTTCAGAGTGACACGCTCTTGAAGCAATGCGTGTTCAGAGTGACACGCACAATATACTATGCATGTTCAACAGGGCACGCACTAGATGATATGCGTGTTAAAGGAGACACACACTTGATGATCTGCGTGTGTTGACAGATGCGCAAAAGAGTGCGTTTCCAAGAAGGACCCGATAACCTGAGACAAACACTAACCCCCAAAAGTTAGTTTCACAATGAATATATGATGGAGGCGCATTCTAATAATATGAATATGAATAACCCGCATACTTCATTAAACACACGCATACTTCAAAATCTATGACTAACATGCAAACTATTATTTCAACCCGCACAACATATGAATCACACGCACAATAGGATGAATGACCGCATACTACTTGAATCACACGCATACTTACACTCGATGATAAATCTGCAATATCAATCATATCAATGAAATTGAACGCATACACATTGCACATAATCAATTGAAAACAAGTTTTTAATACAATTCTATTAACAAATTCGATCAAAACACTCCAAATCTCAAATATTCAAAAAGAACAGACCACAGAACTCGACATTTTCAGAACATATTCAAATTCAAAATCGAAGCACCAAATCACGTTTTTATGCAAATCAACAAGAAACAACCTAGATCGACTATCCAAAATACATCTAATAACATCAAATTCATAGCAATTCGATCACTTAATTGACTGAAATTGGTGAAAATCCAGAAAACGAGATTTTTCTTGAAAAAACAACAAAAATCGATCAAATTTTCGATTTATCCACACAAATCAGGAACAAAATTACACTAATCTCAATTCTCTCAAGATCTTGAAGGCTCTGATACCAATTGATAAGCCAAGATCACAAGATCTAAAAAGAGAGAATCTAGAGAGAGAAAAGTACGCTCAATGTAACAGACAACTTGTATTCAAAAGTGTGAAAAAGTTCTTACAACCAAACAAGCCAAGGGGACTTAAATACCCCAAGGCATTAACAAGACATAAAAGAACTAAAAGTACTGAAAGATAAAGGAAATAAATACAATGATTACTATAAAATCAGATCTAACACAAATTCATTGATTGAGCAGGACTGAATTGAATTTGATTTGGATCGTATTCTGAAATTGTTCAAGATCACACATTTTCACAATCGATTTCTTTGTTCTCTGTTTAATCATTTCATGTTCATCTTATTGAAATTGAATTGCACGATAATTTGATATTTTGAATCAAATTCTAGAAAGTGTTTTGCGATTTTAAATTTGCAGATCCCTGTCAAAGAAAGAACCACTGTTGAATTCCATTTTCATTCACCAGTCAAGATACCAGTCGACTGTTCATCCCGATCCACATATCCCAGTCGCACACACAGATTAAGTACAGATCAATTCGGTGAATGCAATTTGATTGGATGATTTTGGTATAGTGGAGTAGTGGCTAATTCAATTGAGTCGGTGATTAATTAAATTCATTCGGTGGTGGAGGCTGTGAAATCGAAGGAAGAACACCAAGTTAACAGGTTATCAATTCCAAAATGATTGGTTCCAAATTCATCGTGGGTCGGTACTTGGATGCAGATTTGATTTTCAATTGAAATTGGAATCTGATTTAATGCAATTTCAATCATGGGACGGTGGAATTAACAAAGAAATCAGTGCTGCAGTATCAAGTTGAAATCGGTGGAATCATTTTATCAATTTGATGGCTGTAGTGAAATTAAATTCAATCGGTGGTTAGTGTTCTATTGGATGAAGCATTTCACAGGTTTTGAATATATTTGATCTGCAAGTTTCAAGTCTCAGTCTGAGAATTACAGAGATAGATAATTCAAGTGTTTTGAGAATTTCAGAATTTATTTTTTGTGTTGATCTGATTTTGACTTCCAGTCAAAATTTCTGAATTGTTTAGGAACGATCATTCGTATCAAGCTGTTTTCTCACTAAAGATAACCTCTATGGGATATTTTGCTGAGCTTGAAGCGAAGGTTGCAAAGCTCAATCTAGAGAATGTAAATCTTGGTTATGCTGTTGGTTCCAGTCAAAGAATATTATGCTGAATTCATCATACTGAAAGAAGAAGTCAATACATTAAAGACAAGTAATGAAGATCTTCTTAAATAGACTTCTGAGTTGAATGATGAGAAAACACTGAGTTTGGAATCTGAGAACACAAAGCTGAAGAGAAAGATTTCAGATATGGAAAATCAAATGGTCCAAATCCATAAAGCATCCGTTGAATCTTCTGAGGTTAAAAGTTTGAAGGATGCTAATGCTGAGCTCAGAAAGAATATATCTGATTTGGAGCAAAAGCTTGCTGAAGATAAAGCTGATTTTGAGAGTGAAAAGAAAGGATTTTCAAAGAAGTTCTCAGATTTTTCATGAAAGTGTTATGAAAAGAAGAAGGCAGTTGAGCTTAAATGCATAAAACTTTCTCAACAAGTGTCTGATTTTGAGAAAGTAATTATCTTGGAAAGAGAGAAGTTTGCTAAAGAAAAGAAGGCCATTGAACAGAAGATTGTGGGATTCTTCAAAGAAATATCCGACAAAAGAAACGATGCAGATAAAGGTTTTGAAGAAGAATGATGCATCTTTGAGACTGAAATTAAAAGGCTGACTTACAAGCTATCTTAACTATCTGCAAATGCACTGAAAGAGGAGCAAACGAAGTCTGAGTTCTCGAAGAAGAATGACCTGCTTGTTAAAAAAAGAGACAATTTTGCTTCAAAGATCAAAGAGCTTGAAAAGAATGCTTCAAGATCAAATCAGAAATCTATCTCTTCACAAAGGTCAGTTAAATCTTTTGATCATATTCGTAAAACTAACATTTTCTTTGATGGAAATTTAGATGGTTCACGTACATATCTGAGAAGAAGAAGTTACAAAGGAGAGAAACTGGAGTGGAAGAAGAAACAAGTTAAATATGAGATGTCAGATGAGCTGAAAGGAAACACATCATGTGTACATGTATATCAAGCAAAGAAGAACAAAGAGCATAAAGGTAAACCTGACCATATATACTCAAAAGATCAATTACTCAGGTTTTCAGGTAATAAATATTATTGTTCTTATTGTTGTACACATGATCATATTCACAAGACGAGTGATCATTTCTGGTATGGTTCTTACTCTATAACCCCCACAAGACCTGTAACTAACATTCATGGACCCAAATACCAGTGGGTACCAAAGCCGAAAACTGATTCTGTGTTGTAGGCATCTGAAGTCAAGGGGGAGTAAGAGAACCATGGCTCTTGAATAACACAGTTCAAGACCCGCACCTCAATGTCAAGACTATGGCTTCTAAGCACATCAGCTTAGGACCCGTAACCTCAACGATTAAAGACCTTTACTTCTGTCATGTTATGAGGATTGTACTCCAATACTCAAATGAGGAAATCAACCATCAAGGGGGAGTACTTTTTTTTCTAAAAAAATGCATTAGAGAGATATGACAGACTACATTCCATAAGGAATTGTAGATCTCTATCCTGTACTTTTTCACTGATATGACGGACTACATTCCAGAAGGAATTGTGGATCTCTATCTTGTTTTCATTGATAAATCTACTTTTGCATAATTTATAGGGGGAGTAAAGGTGATGGATTCTGATCACATGACAGATCAGGACCCGTTCTTCAATGTTCAGACTTGGATATTTTGCAAATATCCAGGGGAAGCTTAAAAGACCTAAATCATTATATCATGATTTGAGAGGGAGCTTTAAAGGTAAATATCTTCTAATCTAGATCTCTGATTGTTTGGAAAAAGAAGAACTTTCAAGCGTGAAAAACAGTTTCTGAAATGTTCAGACCACTTTTCGTTCTCAAAAGATTTTATGAATTAAGAAGTGTGATTTTAAATGTTTTTCAAAATTTGAGCTTAATGTTTAACTGACCGTGTGTTTCCAAAGATCAATACTCGTGTATTGTCTTTTCCATATACTGTAAAGTATTCACACACATTGGTTCAGTATTTCATTTGATTTGTTATTACCATGTCTCATAACGAAAATATTTTTTGATGGTAATACCCTCGTTTGCTTTCAAAGTTGTTGAGCATCATTCATCTTTTTCATATTTGTGCTTTCATTGATAAATTATTTATATTCGTCCATATAAACAAAATATCCAGTTCTTTGATACCCTATCCATTTCATTTGATCTGATCGATACATTGTTAGATTCTCAAAACAATTCTCTTGATTTCATTTCATTCATTCAATATCCTTGTTTTGAGAAATCTTCAAAGTTCAATTGCTCAAATCTCATGAGCATACATTTTGACAATGTTATCATATTGTGCTTAACTGTTCAGTTAAACTGTTGAGCAACCATTATTTATAGGACTTATATGGTGTTGGGTCTGAATGTGCTAAGGATGGATAATACTACTACTTGAATAGTTAGTACTGCTTGGAGAGTTAGTACTGCTAGTAGTTAGTACTACTTGAAGATTACTACTGCAAGTGAAGAGTTAATACTGCAACAATGATTAATACTGCTGAGGATGTTAATGCTGCTGGATAAGGAAGAAGTTAATCCTGCTTATGAAGATAACGTCTTGAAGAGAAAGCTAGGAGCTAGAGATAATGATGAAGATAATTATGGTATTGATGCTGAAGATCAATCTTATTTTGATAATTATCTTGTAATTTGTCTTGTATATATACTGTATAGAAGGCATATTTTAGAATAGACTTTTGATAGAATTTCAATATACGTTTTAGTGAGAATTAACCCCAAGATTCATTGTAATCCTTTCTTTAGAGAAGTTTAGAACGTTTGTTGAGCCTGTTCAACAGATTGAGGTTTTGTTTGTAATCATTAAGTTTAATCAATATAACTTGTGATTTGCATTCAAGTACTGTTTCATTGATTGAGTGTTAAAGTGTTTTTCCGCAACTTCTTTAACATTGTTTCTGAGTGTGTTAATTAAATTCTTTATTAGAAATTTTCGATCTTGTCAAGTGGTATCAGAGCTAGAAAACTCAGAAACCTATAATCATGGACAGTTCAAGCGACAGTGTTTTGGTATCAAAGGTTCCCATGCTCAAACCTAATGAGTTTGACATGTGGAAGATCAGAATCAAGCAATATATATTCTTCTCACAGACTTCTCAATGTGGGACATCATTGATAATGGTCCCTCAGATGGAGGAAAGATGGACGCAGAAGGCAAGAGACCTCCACCAAAGACTGATGGAGAAAGAAAGATGAGGCAGACAGAGATGAAAGTTTTGAGCACCCTGCTCTTGGCTATACCTAATGAGTACCAACACTAGTTCTGGAACTGCACGGATGCATAAATTCTATGGAATGCACTCGAGAAAATATTTTTTGGTACCAAAAGTACGAAGAGAAATCAAAAGGCCATCCTGAAGCAGCAATATGAAAACTTCATGTCTACAAAGAATGAGTCCATGACTCAAACTTTTGATAGGTTTAATAAGTTAATTGGTGAATTGGCTACTGTTGGTGTCCAGATAGATCAAGATGATGTAAACAGTAAATTTCTAAGATCTCTTGGTGATGAATGGACTATGTACACTGTCTCATTCAGACAGAATGACCAACTGGAGGACAAGGAACTAGATGACCTTTATAATGACCTTAGGGTGTTTGAAGCAGAGGTAGAAGCAACGAAGAGGCCCTCTGGATACTCATACAATGTTGCTCTTTTATCATCTTCTATTGATTCTGCTGCTAATATAGAATCAGTTAGTGTTGCCTATGGATCAAAGCAAGATGGATCTAATGAATCAGTTTTAGAAGTTTTTCTAGCCAGTCATGCTAATTCCACTCTAATTAATGATGACTTAGAACAGATAAATGCTGATGATCTGGAAGAGATGGATATCAAGTGGCAGATGGCTATGCTCACAATGAGGGTAAAAAGATCCATCAAAAGGACTGGAAGGAATAACTTTGCTCAGAAAAGAGAAGATGGGATTGGATTTGATAAATCCAAGGTTGAATGTTACAAGTGTCACAAGCTGGGGCACTTTTCAAGAGAATGCAGAAGTGGAATGCCTCAACAGCATACTAGCAACCATCAACCATCACAGTCCACTAGCTTCAACAACATGAACTCTTCTCAAGCTCTTGTTTCCCAAGAAGGAATGGGATTTGATTGGAGTGACCAAGCAGAAGAAGCAGTTCTGAATCAAGCTTTAATGGATAAAGTTTCAGAATCAGCAAGCACTGATATTCCCACAGAGGTAAAATCTAACCTTTACTCAAAATCTTGCATAGAAACTGTTAAAAAGTACAGGGATCACAATCAAAGCATGTGTGATGACCTAAAAAGGTTAGAGAAAGATAGAAGAGAGTATGTTGTGATTGTTGAGAATTTGGAAGAATAGATTAAGGCATACAAAGCCAATGAACTTCAACACACATATGATACTAACGACTGGAAGTGGGAAAAGAATCTTTTAGAAATTAAGTTAAAAAAGTCTGATGAGGAATGTGAGAAGATAAGGAGTGATTTTGAGAAAGCCAAGTTGGACATTGAGAAGTTTTCCAATGCCTCTAAAGCAATGGACTCACATCTAAAATCTCAAGTCCATGACAACCTGAAAAGAGGTTTAGGATACAACAGTACCCCTCCACCCTATAACAATAACTCTATCCCTCCCACTTCAGACCTCATAGAAAGACAAGAGAAAATAGATTTACCTGCAGGAGCCACAGATGTAGATCCTCTTGACAGTGTAGTGATTGAGGAAGAGGCTGAGGAAGAGACCACTAAGAGTAAGAATAAGGATGACCTTAAAGAAATTCCTTTAGAAAATCATATCCTTACTAATGAAAGGGGGTAAACCTTTTGTAAAGAGTGAAAAGGCTGAAAGTTCTAAGAGAGGGAAGGGAAAGGTACAGGGAGTCCATTACATGCAAACCACTGTTGTTAATCCCTGTACTTGTAAACAGAATCAACCCCAACAACATGATAAAACAAGGGGAAATCAAAGAAACAGAAATAATCAGTGGGCTTTAAAACAAGGAATTGATCTGAGAAAAATTAACAGACCAAAGCCTTGTTTTATCTGTGGTAAGTTAAATCATCTAGCCAAACACTGTTATTTCAATCCTATTAACCAGATGATCACTTTTCAAAGAAGTAAACAAAATCCTGTTGGTTATAGGAAGCAAATAAGGAATCATATGGCTGAGAATGTGAGGAGGGCACCTATAAAATCTCATGCTCAGAATAAGTTTGCTAATTCGAAGTAAAATACTCCAAATAAACCAAGGAGTAACTTAAAGAAAAAGAAAGCAAACAACTTTGTCCAGGTTTGGGTTCCAAAAGTAAAGAAATCTGTTAGTACTGCTACTTCAAATAGTATTGCTGACAGAAAAAGTACTGCTGCAAGCAATACTACTACAAACCCATTTAGTACTGCTAATCCAATTAGTACTGCTAATGATGTTAGTACTGCTAACAAAGTTAGTACTGCCAATCAAGTTAGTGCTGCTTTCAGTGACAGACCCATTCTTCTGACAAAGTATTCAAGCAATAAGATTCCTCAGTTTGATAATCTCATCAAGTCTGAATATGAATATGTTGATAAGAATGGGAAACCCAAGACCACTTTGGCTTGGGTTCCTATTAAAAACTAACGGTTTTATTATATGTGCAGGGCAACCAACAGCTTAAGGGAAGGAGCATTTGGCATGTTGATAGTGGTTGTTCCAGGCACATGACAGGTAACATGGCCTGCCTTCAAAACTTCAAAAGAATTGATGGAGGACATGTTGCTTTTCGTGATAATCCAGCAGGTGGAAAGATAAGTGGAAAAGGAATAGGGACAGAAAAGGTACAAGTACAAAGAAAAGAGTTTGTGTTGTTCCCAACACCTACTCCTGATCCTGTTGAATTCTGTGACCAAGATAAGAAAGATACTTCAGATTCAAAAGACACTGAACCAGCTCAAAATGAAGAGGACAGAGGTGAAAAGGAAGATCAACCCTCAGATTCAGGAATCAAAGGTCATGAGATGCCATGTTTGGAAGAAGTTGACACAGATAATGATAATTATTCAGTTTTTGGTGGCAGCACTCCTGAAAAGAATGATTCTAATTTGGAAGCAGATATTAATAAAGAGGTTGTTCATCAAACAAGAGTTCAGAAAAATCATCCTCCTCAATTGGTGATTGGTGACATCAATTCTCCTATAATCACAAGGAATCAAAGCAAGTTGGGAGGATTGAAGGACATACAATCAGGATTACTATCTTGCTTTTTATCACAGGTTAAACCCAAAAAGGCATTTGATGCAATGAAGGATCCAAGCTAGATAGAAGCAATGCAAGAGGAGCTACTACAGTTTGTGCTACAGGATGTATGGGATTTGGTTGATCTTCCAAAAGGACACAGAGCTATAGACACTAAATGGATCTTTAGGAACAAGAAAGATGAGAGAGGAATAGTAATAAAGAACAAGGCCAGATTAGTGGCACAAGGGTATACTCAAGAAGAAGGAATTGATTATGAAGAAGTATTTGCACCAGTGGCTAGGATTGAGGCAATCAGGCTATTTTTAGCCTATGCTTCTTTCATGAAGTTCAGGGTCTACCAAATGGATGTAAAGAGTGCTTTCCTATATGGGAGAATTGAAGCAGAAGTGTATGTCTGTCAGCCTCCAGGGTTTGAGAATCCAAATTATCCTGACAGAGTATACAAATTGAAGAAGGCACTCTATGGGCTACATCAAGCACCAAGGGCATGGTATGACACTTTGTCTACCTATCTCTTGGAAAATGGTTTTCAAAGAGGAATCATAGACAAGACTCTGTTCATTCAGAGGAAGAAGAAGGACATCCTAATAGTGTAATTCTATGTGGATGATATTATCTTTGGATCCACAAAAGATCAAATGTGCAGAGATTTTGAAGACTTGATGCACAAGAGATTCAAGATGAGTTCTATGGGTGAACTTACTTTCTTCCTTGGGCTACAAGTTAAACAAAAGAAAGATGGGATATTTCTAAGCCAATCCAAGTATGTGCAAGTCATTCTTACTAAGTTTGGATTCTCAGATTCAAAGCCTGCAAGCACACCCATGGAGACACACAAACAGATCACTGCAGATCTTGAGGGGGAGTGTCACACCCCGCTAAAGCGGAAACACGGGGTATAACAGCTCGATACGCATAGCACAAGATTAAAGTTCATACCACCATACAATTTAATTATTTAAAACATTACAATAAAAAAAATATTTATCATCGTTTACAATTCCCAAAATCTTAAACATAACGGAATATATTCGTAAAGGTAAGCTTGCTTCAAAACATTATTCATGTAGCTTAAACCTCGATGTCTACCTTCTTGACTTCCTGAAAAGTATGTATAAAACAAGGTCAACTACAAAGAGTTGGTGAGTTCACAGGTTTTAAATATGCACAAATCATTTTTATATGCAAGTTGTCATTTGTAAAACATACGTATAAACCAAACTTCAATTCTTTGATTCATGAGTACCACAATTTAATTTCTTTATGATATATGTATGCAAAGATAATATTACGTTGAGCCACTACTAATCCGTCCCTGACCAATTTCACCGCCCCTGTTGACTAACTCAGAGGTGGTCTATGCCACATGGATAGTCAACTTCTCTAGTATAGTGCACCCCTGCTCGTCAGCAAGAGGTTGGTTTGTCACACCAAATAGCGCTATCCACTAATACTATAGGCCCAATTTTCTTTGGGTTAATAGTAGTGCTTACGGGGTCTTAATATTTAGAAACTCAACACATCAAGTGCATACATATCATATAGCTTATAATTCCAAACACTTTTAACAAAGCCTTATAAATTGCCAATTCGCAATACTTTAAAATCATTCTCATGAATCTTTAATATACGCAATTTAAACATGCTTTCCACCCCAATAATCAATTAAAACGATAAAATTGGGGTTGTGAATACTCACCTTCTGGAGAAAGTGCGAAGATTTTGAGATAGTGATCACCGAAGGTCGTTACTCCCTAGATTTCCTATAACGAAAGATGCCACAAGGAAAATAAGTCACTACTCCTCCCTAAGTCCAAATAATCCTTCCGAGTTATGTATGAAATGCCAATAAGTGTATATTTTAGTCCAAAATCATTCAATTAGTTGTTTTAGTCTATTTACTAAATTATATACTATAATGTGATTTCAAGTACATATATATAAATCTTTGAATAAATTATAAAGTCCAAAAATCCCCTTTTTAACAAATCTGACCCTTGACTTAAGCTGTCAGAATTTTATGCCTACTTTTAATGATATTATAACCATTTTTCATATGTTATTATTTTACCAAATTTTTATAGTGTTTAACTTACTGCCTTGGTGAACTTTTGGCATAGGTAACACCCTTTTTGGAGTTTATTAGATAGGGCAATGATGTTTCTAAAGTTCATTGGTCACAGGGATCCATGCAGAGTACACCTTCTGCTTGTCTCAATCATTTGAAGGGTCAAAACTTACTCTTTTCTGGTGATTCAAGTTGGGTTTTGTTCCTTACTCAAAGAAGAAACTTCCAGGAAATGATTCATCTTATTTGGACCAATAATGAGTGAGTTACATCCATTTTAAGACAAGTGACCCAATCTGACAGAAAGTTGCTTTTTGCACACTCAACTTGTTAATGATGGTTGAGAACTCAAATCTTTATATTTTCAAGTGAATCAAATTTTGTTTGGTTCCCAGCTCATTAAAGTTACTTCCAGAAAAAAAAAATCATTAATTTTTATGGTTTTGCATGATGGTTATGGTTGATTAATTGAAAGATTTTGTCCAGCCGGATTCTGATTGCACCATAAACTTTAGAGGTAAGGTTGAGGGGTCAAAACTCAATATTTTTTAGTGATTCCAGTGGGGTTTGATTGGTATTTCATTATATTAAATTCCAGAAGAATATTCATAGCATTTGAGTCCATATGTTTCAAGTTATACCCGAAATACTAACATGCAATAAATCTAACAGAAACTACAAATGAAATAACTTAAGTTTATGAACCTTTTATCACTTTTTGGCCCATAAATTGGGGTTTCTTGATTGAAAACGTTTTTATCTTCCATTTTAAAATAAGTTTTAGTAAAAATCATCCTTTAACTTTTTGAAACACATGTATGGACTCTAATATCTTTAGATTGTAAGAAAAATGGACATGCATGTCATCCAAACTTAATTTTCTTGAGTTTTAGAGGTATGGATCATGGGTTATCACCATTGCTTGACATTTAACATGTCATTGGTGTATAACCTACCATTTAGGGACTTTACAAAGCCCTAAATTCCAGAAAACCTTCAAGAAGATGAAGAAAAATGAAGGAAAAATGATGAAAACTTGATTTTTATGAAGATTTAAAGGTATGATTCATGAAATACAAGAGTAGAATGTTACCTTGATGATGATGAGTTGTTTTGATCTTCAAAAATTATGATTTGGAAGGAGGTTTGGGGCTGAAGTTTAGAGAGAAATGATGCTAGAGAGAGAGAGAAATGAGAGTAATGAGAGAATGTGATGGAGTGTTGGTGGTTTTGAAGAAGAAAAGAAAAACAAAAGTGGGGATATAGGGGGGGCCGGCCACATGGCCATTTCTTTAATTTTTTTTTTAATTTTAAGTTTTATATATATATAATGTAATTTTTATAAAAAGATAGGTTATGGGTAGGTATATTCTCAATTATTTGCTTAAATTTTTGTTTTGATTGCTTAAAATTTAGAACTTATATTTGGTTAATTAAATTTTATATTTAACCCACTCATTATTATTACTATTAATAAAAAAAAATGTTAATTTTATCGGATTGGCATTTTATAAGACAGTGTATCCCGTTACGCACGGTAACCGGATATTCTAAGCGCATTGCCGGGAACCTTAGGAAACTAAAGCCCTTGCCTATACAATTAGGTCGTAATAGGGCGTTCCTATATATTTATTCGTGTTTTACACAACTCGGGTGCTAACCTGGAGGTTCCGGAAGGCAGATGTCACAGTCTCCCCTCCTTAAAAGAATTTCGTCCCGAAATTAATGATTGCTATCTCTGAACTGATCCTTTGTGAAGAGGTGGGGATACTTGAGCTTCATATGATCTTCCGGCTCCCAGGTGTACTTGGGTCCATGCCTCGAGTTCCAACGAATTTTCAAGATTGGAATTTTACTACGCCTCAGGCGTTTGACTTCCCGGTCAACAATTTCAATTGGTTTTTCTACGAAGCGCAAACGCTCGACAATCTGAACCTATTCAGGATTTATAACCAATTATTCATCAGATAAACATTTCTTTAAATTTGACTCATGAAAAGTGTCTTGTATAGCACTCAGCTCTTGTGGTAATTTGAGTTTATAAGTTACTGGTCCAATTCTTTCTAGCATCTCGAATGGGCCAATAAATCCTTGACTCAATTTACCTCTTTTCCGAAATCGAACCAATCCTTTCCAAGGTGACACTTTCAGAAGGACTTTATCACCCGATTGGAAATCTAACGACTTTCTACGGTTATCTGCATAACTTTTCTGACGGTCTCTCGCAGCTTTTAGTTTATCCTGGATAGTAGATATTTTATCAGTGGTTTCTTGTATAATATCAAGCCCGATCAATTGACTATCACTGGTTTACATCCAACTGAGTGGGGATCTACACTAACGTCCGTATAAAGCTTCATATGGCGCACATTGGATACTGGTGCAGCCCCTCGAATTAAATCTATGCGGAATTCAACTTGTTTTGGTGGGAGTAATCTGGGTAATTCATCAGGAAATACTTCCGGAAAATCCCGGACTATAGGAATATCTTGAATGCGTTTTTCCTTAGTCTCTTTATTTACTACATGCGCCAGAACTGCAACGTACTCTTTCCTCAGATAATTCTGCATCTTCATACATGATACCATCTTTAAATTCCTTTTGGGCTTCTCTCCATGTACAAAAAGTACTTCTCCTTCCGATAATGGAATTCGAATAGTTTTCTCAGAACAACATATTTCCGCTTTGTCAGGATCTTAATTCTAAACAAGAATAAACTCTCAGAAAACAATATCAAAGAAGTTTGCGGAATAACACTTTGATATTCAATGAAACAGTAAACAAACAGTAAATCTGATGAACAACTTGCAAACTCTTATTGAATGATTGAAAGTCACAAGCTTTTACACACAACCTCAATATTGATGAACAGACTCACCAATACGAATTCTACTTCTCTAGAATTAGGGATCTAACCTTGAGGTTGATTCTCTCTATGAAAGCTAAAACTCAGAATGAATAAAAATTATGATAATTAAAGAAACAAAACTATTCTATACATATACTGAAGACAAAAGATAATTACAAGATAATAAAAGATCTTTAGTAAAATCTTCCATCATTATCTCCAAGCTTCCATGAATAACTTCAATCCAGCTGTCATCCTTGCCATACTGATCTTCATCTTATAAGCATCATTAATACTCTTAGCAGTATTAAGTTCAACAGTACTAACCATGCTTAGCAGTATTAATCTCTTCCAGCAGTATTAATATTATTCAGCAGCATTAACTTCAAGTAGCAGCATTAACCTTAGAAGTAGTAATCAGGTTCTGCTAGCAGCATTAACTGTACTTGGAAATTCTTAAGTTCCTAACAATCTCCCCCTCACTTGACTTTTAGGAAGAGAAGTCAAGTTCTTCAGATGCTCCCAAAATACCATTCTTCAGATCCCTGTATCAACATTTAGCCCCAAACTTTGATTGATCATTCTCTGAATCAGATACTTTGCCATTTCTGAGTTTTCAACACATCCAAGCTTCTTCTTCAACATTGCATGAAGCTTCAGTCTGCTATAGTTGTATACTCTATCCACTAGGAAGTATTCTATGTGATTTCTATCCAAAGTCACTGCATATACTCCACTAGTTTCATATAGAGTCCAATTGTTGACTGTTTGAAACACATTTCTTATCACATGCTCCACTTATTCAGGTTTGAACATCATACACAGATACTCCATCACCAGTTTTGTAATTGAAATCCCTGGAGCTTTTAACTGATCTGCATACAACTTCATTTCTATTTGAAACATTTCTTCTATATCAGACCTGGAGCATGTTCTGACAATCTTTGCCCAAGTGTTGAATACCTCATACTTTTCATCCTTCCTCTTGAGCCTGATGTATTCCTTTCCATCCACTATCAATGTATCCTAGTGAATAACTTCAGGAGGCTTAACACCAACAGGTTCAGTTGAAATTGGTTCAGGCACTTTGCCCATCACTACCATGTACATCTTTACATCATCAGTGTTTGAAGGCTCTTTTTGTTCAGATGGCTCAGGTGCCCCCTCTTCTTCAGCAACCTTCTCAGCCTCTCCTTCAGTTATTCTAGGCTTCTTGATTATCTTTCTCCTTGCCATCATCTTTGTTCTTTTTAAAGTTTAGGCTTTCACCAATAGTGGCTTCTTTCTTTGGTGGTGTTTCTTGCTCATCTGGAAAAGGTTTTTCTATCATGAAATCATTGCTTTCTTTCATTCTCATCTCCATCTCCACCTTGGCAGTTTTATTTCCTTGAAGCTTGACCATTTCAGAATTATATAGCTCTTTGATCTGCTCAAATGTCATCTTGGAGAACTTCTCCTTTTTGAATCCCACAACACCCTTGAGAAAAGTTATCATCTTGTTTCTTTCTTAACTACCAAGGAAAGTCTTTGAGGGTTGTCTCTTCTTTGCAGCTTTCTTGACCACCATAGACTTCTTAAGGGTTGCAGCTTTCTTCTGAGCTGTTTCAGTTGCCAGGCTTTGTTGATAAGCTTTATTCAATTCTGCAGCTAAAGCTTTATTCAACTTGGACTTTTTCTTCTTGCTCAATAATTGCTTGTATCTTTCTGGCCAAAGCTTCATCTGACTCAACCAACCTTTGCTTTTTGATTGGTTGATCAGATTCCACCATCTTAGCTTTGCCTTTGTCCTTGTTTTTTGCTTTATCAACACTAACTTTCTTGACAACTTCAACATTTTCTTTGATGACAACTCCTTTAGTCTTTGAAGTGACCTTGGGCTGTCTCAAGTTCTTCCAAATTTCTGCTCTGAAGATCACTTAACACTTCTTTCACCATTTCTGCTGCTTCTTTTAGTTCAACAGCATTAACAGTTTCTGCTTCTTTATTTGCTTGAGCAGCATTAACTGTTTCTGCTGCTATTGATTCTGTTACTGCTTCTTGTACAACATTTTCTTCAGTTATTTGCTCCCCCTCAAACTCAACTTTCTCTTGCTCCACCTTAGCTTTGGCATCTTCCATATTGACATCAGCTTCTGACTCCCCCTTTTTGGGAGCATCAAGCACTGGTTTCCTCCTTCTTAGGACAAATTGTTTCTTCTTCTTCTGCAGAATCAATTTCTTTACCATTTGCTTCAGGTTGCCAATCTGTTCTTGTTGTGATAGAACTATAATTTTCAGCTCTTCTATATCTTTGCCCTGTTTGATCACATCCATGTTGATGTTTCCCATGGTTTCCATCAATTCAAAATAGTTATATCTGTCATCACCTTCTCCAGAAGTGTTACCTTCTTTTGAAGGATCATTGGATCTTTTTGTAGTGGGAGCCTTCTGCCTAACAGAAGCACTCTCCACCCCCGTGGGTTCTTGGCACTTGGGACCTTTGGATGATTTCTCACCCAAAGTTGCCATGGGGAAGGTCTTATTGATGTTACCACTTACCTCCTCTGTGCTAGCAGGAGTAGTGGCAGCCTTAGCACCCATATGCTCAACCATCTCCTCAGTGAGCACCTCCTTGGGGTTGGGAGACACCCTTGTGGTTTCACTGTAGATATTCTCTAAAAGAGAATTCTCCCTTAGAGGGCTTAAAGGCTCTGTGGGTGAAGGTATAAGAAGGGAACGAGCCTTCTTTATCTTTTTCCTTATATAAGTTTGGGTGATAGGGGAAATTCGCTTATGAATTAGAGACTGTGGGATAGATATAGAGTGGGAAGGTTGGGATTGGCTAGCAGTGGGATGGTCTAATGAGGGCCTTGACCCTGCTGCCATACCTTCTTCAGTGTGGGACACCACCATCATTGTAGAGAACAATGGGGTGTCAACTCCTTCCGAGTCCAAAGGGGATCTCTTCATGTTTGAAAATACCTTACCTTTGGGGATTTTGGGTACATATACCTCATCAAAGTGAGGCATGTCCGTCAATTCATGAGTTATAACTACTTGTACAAACCTGGGGTACATATAAAAGCTCTTTTTGCTTCCCAGGTTTGAGAAAAGATCACTGAAAATCATTCTAGAAAAATTGTACTTTCTGGCAGTGGCCAAGCAGACCATAGCATAAGCAATGGTACTGCTAAACTCACTCCATCCAGTAGTCTTTTTGGAAATGCAGTGCATTAAGGTATGAAAAAGAAAACGCCATTGGGTATAAAATTTTGCTTTTGAGAATTTAAAACCACCCAACTGGCCTCCATACCCCATTCTTGATAAATTGGAGAACAACTCCTCATTAGGAAGATAAGTAATACCTTCATATCGTCTAGACGTAGACAGATGCGTATCACCTCTTCAGAGACAGACAAGGGTTTGTCACTCACCCTTGTTTTCAGAAACTGCACACCATTCTCTGTGACTATGGTAGCATTCGCCCAAAATTGCCTTTGATGCTCTATGTATATTGTTGGCGACACAGTTAGAGCATGGGCAATGTGGCTAGACTTCAGAAAATCCACAATCTGATGAAATCCTACAGCTTGCTTTGGCTTTTGTAGCATCGCGATTTCATTGTGCTCGTCGATGAATGCCATGGATGCCATTGAACTTGAATGTTCTTGCCTGAAATACTTGGTACTTGAGAGAAAAAGGGTTAGAGAGAAAGTGAACAATATGCAAAGAGTCGTTATGAACTTTTAGGCGGGCAAAGGTTATTTATAGTGTATGGGACATAAGAAGTGTTAACCTAGAGCAGTATTAACTAAGCAGTATTAACTGAGAGCAGTATTAACCACTAGCAGTATTAACCACTAGCAGTATTAACTAACTAGCAGTATTAACTGAGAGCAGTATTAACTAACTAGCAGTATTAACTGAGAGCAGTATTAACCACTAGTAGTATTAACTAACTAGCAGTATTAACTGAGAGCATTATTAACCACTAGCAGTATTAACTAACTAGCAGTATTAACTGAGAGCAGTATTAACTAACTAGCAGTATTAACTGAGCACTGGCAGTATTAAAACTGTATTGGCAGTATTAACTATACTTACTCTTTTTGAAGCTTATGAAGGTCTGATCAAGGCAATAACTTCCTGTGAAAGATGATTAGCAGTACACAAATAACCAAAATAGCAGGTATAGGAACACTTTTTAAAAACATGAGCTCATTCAGAGTTGATCATGCCCATACTTGAGACCAAGAAAGTGAATCTACCCACATCAAAAGCTTTAGTGAATAGATCTGCAAACTGGTTGTCAGTATGAACTTTGGCAACTTGAATGATCTTCTTTTCATTGCAATCTCTGATAAAGTGATACCTGATCTCAATGTGCTTTGTTTTGGAGTGCTTGACTGGATTGTTAACAATGCTTATAGCACTACTATTGTCAATAAAGATTGGAGTGTGAAGAAATGTTACCCCATAGTCCAACATCTGATTTTGAATCCATAGAACCTGAGAGCAGAAACTTGCAGCAGCAATATACTCAGCTTCTGTTGTTGATAAGGACACTCTTTACATCCATTTGATAGACCTTGAACTTCATGTATGAGTCATAGGCTAGGAACAGCCTAATTGCCTCTACCCTTGCCACTGGAGAAAACTATTCATCATAATCTATGCCCTCTTCTTGAGTGTACCCTTGTGCCACAAGCCTTGCTTTGTTCCTGATCACAATACCTCTCTCATCCTTTTTGTTCCTGAAAATCCACTTGGTGCCTATAGCTCTATGACCTTTTGGAAGGTCCACCAAGTCCCAAACATCCTATAGTTTGAATTGAAGTAACTCTTCTTGCATGGCTTCTATCCAACTTGAATCCTTCATTGCATCATAGGCCTTCTTAGGCTCAATCTGGGATAGAAAGCAGGAGAGTACTGTGTGTTGTTGATCATGCAGCTCTTGAAGTCTGCTTTGACTCCTTGTAATCATAGAAGAAGATATGTCTCCTATTACCAGCTCTGGAGGATGATTCTTTTGTGTTCTAGTCTAAAAACTAGGTTCTCATTAATTCCCACCTCTAGATTGGAATCATTTAAGTCAGTGGAGGGGATCACCTCAGCTACTTCTAGCTCTTTATGCACTGAAGATTCCTTTTCTCTTCTTTCTTCTTCTCTCTGTATTGGCTCAGTTATAGTTTCTTTTTCACAGAATTCAATAGGTTCTTTTATAGGTATGGGAAAGATCACAGACTGAGGCATAGTGTCTTGTACTTGTACTTGTTCATCCCCTGATCCTCCACTTCCTGAACCTGCATGATAATCACTACTGAAACCTAAAGAGTTAGTTAGTGAATCAATGTCAAACAGTCACTGAGGAGTAGACCCAATAGGATTTGGTGTGTTCTCATTGCATTTGACAATGTCACTTTCCTCAATTATTCTAGAAGAAGTATTAAAAACTCTGTAAGCCTTACTCTGAGATGAGTAACCAACAAGAAAACCATCATCAGCCTTGCTATCAAACTTTCCCAAGTGAGATTTAGTATTGAGAATAGTACAAGGAAACCCAAAAGGTTTGAAAAATCCTATAAACGGTTTTGTTTTATTTAAAAGCTCATAAGGTGTCTTGTTTTTAGGTTTGACTACTAGAACTCTGTTTTGGACATAGCAAGCAGTATTAACTGCTTCAGCCTAGAAAGTAATTGGAAGTTTTGAATCTGCTAACAAAGATCTAGCAGCCTCAATCAGTGTCCTATTCCTTCTATCAGCAACACCATTTTGTTGTGGAGTCCTAGGAGCACTGTATTGCCTCTCAATTCCTTTTTCCTCACAAAAGGTGTTTAGGTCATGATTTTTAAATTCAGTACCCTTGTCTGACCTAATGACTTTTACTTTTTGATTTGTTTGGTTTTCAATTCTTAGAACAAAGGATTTGATCAGTCCACTTGTCTCATCCTTAGTCCTTAGAAAATATACCCAAGTATTCTTGAGTAATCATCAACAATAACTAGGCAGTATGACTTCTTACCAATACTCATAACATTTGTAGGGCCAAACAGATCCATATGCAATAAATGAAGAGAATTAGAGATTATGTTCACCTCTTTGGACTTATGAGAAGTTTTGTGTTGTTTGCCTTTGAGACAAGCAACACAATGATCATCACATGAATATACTTTAGAAGGCAAACCTCTTACAAGGTTGTTTTTAACAAGCTTATTTATTGTTTTAAAGTTCATGTGACACATCCTTCTGTGCCAAAGTGATGATTCATCCAGAGAAGCTTTTGAAACAAGACAATTTAAGGATGAATCAGATGAAACACTTTCCATATCCAAACAGTATACATTATCCTTTCTGGGGGTTCTTAGTAGTATCATCTTTTCATCAACTACCTTGAATCCAGGAGCAAGGATAATACATTCAGAATCTGTAAATAATATACTATGTTGTTTGTCACAAACCAGTGATACACTTAACAGGTTGTACCTTAACTGCTCAACATAGAATACATCTTCAAAGGTCATTTTACCTTTGGTTACATCCCCTTTACCACTTATCTTACCTCCATCTGGTGTATTACCAAAGACAACATGTCTACCATCAATTTTCTTGAAATTCTTGAGGCATGACATGTTCCCTGTCATGTGCCTAGAGCAACCACTATCAACATGCCAGATGCTCTTCCCCTTGAGCTGTTGGTTGCCCTGCACATAAGATTAGACAATTAGTATTGATTGGGAACCCAAGCCAAAGTGGTCTTGGGTCTCCCTTTCTCATCAAAATACTTACATTCCTTTTTGATGAGGTTTTTAAAATCAGAACACTTATTATTTGAGTACTTTGTCAAGATTATTGGTCTAGAAGCACTAATACTTGAAGCAACACTATCTTTAGAAGTACTAACAAAGTTAGCAGTACTAACATGTTTAGCAGTATTAACCTTGTTGGCAGTACTAACAGAGTTAGCAGTATTAACATTTGCAGAAGTACTAACAATGTTAGCAGCACTAACATTGGTAGCAGTATTATTGCTTCTAGCTGCACTATCACTGTCAGCAGCACTATTTGTGGTAGCAGTACTAACAGCTTTAGTGCTTTTAGGTATCCAGATCTTGAAACTGTCTTCCACATTCTCTTTCTTCATGTGGCTTTTAGATTTAACAACTTTCTTAGCCACATGGTTCTTTTCTTTCTTCCTATAACCAAAGGGTTTTTGAGTAGGTCTCTGAAAATTCAGCCTTTGGTTCATAGGATTGAAATAGCAGTATTTGGCAATGTGATTAAGCTTTCCACAAATAAAACAGGGTTTTGGTCTATTGATTTTACTCAGATCAATCCCTTGTTTTTGTGCCTACTGATTATTCCAGTTTCCCTGATTTCCCCTTGGTTTATCATGTTTATAGGGCTCAAATTTATTGCATGCACACTGTTTGCAAGGGATAGGGTTCACAACAGCGGTCTGTTTATAATGAACCTTCTTGGTCTTTCCCTCAGTCTTCTGTATCTCATTGGACTTGACCGAATGCTATCCACATCCCTCATTGGTAATTATGTGGTTTTCTATAGGAATCTCACCACTCACAGTGTTGTCCTTATTCTTAACAGTTTCTTTCTCAGTTTTATCCTCAACAACTATTTCATCTAAGGGATCTATCTCAGTGGCTCCCTCAGGCAGGTCCTTCCTATCCTTTGTCTCTAACAAGTATGAACTAGGAGGGATATAGTTGTTGTTGTAGGGTGGTGGTGTGGTATTGTACCCTATTCCTCTTCTCAGTTTATCATGAATCTGAGTTTGTAGTAAAGAGTCCATTGCTTTAGAAGCATTGGAAAACTTTTCTACATCTAACTTGACTTTAGCTAACTCTTCTCTTAACTTATCACTCTCCTCTTTAGATTTAGTCAGTTGGAGTTCTAGGACATTCTTCTCCCACTTCCAGTAGTTTGTGTCATATGAATGTTGAAGCTCATTGGCTTGAAAACTCTTAATCTGATCTTCAAACCTCTCAACAATCCTCACATAATCTTTTATGTCCTTTTCTAATCTTTTAAGGTCATCACTAATGTTCTGATTGTGATTCCTGTACCTTTTAACAGTGTTAATGCAATTTTGAGAACAAAGATTAGAAGTTACCTTTGTTCGGAGATCAGACACCTCTGCCATTAGAGCTTGGTTTTGGATATCCTCTTTTGCTTGATCACTCCAATCAAACCTCATACCTTGTTGAGAGACTAGGGCTTGTGCAAAGTTTTTGTTATTATTGAAGCTTCCATACTGTGCTTGTTGGTGGTTGTTGTTGTGAGACACTCCACTTCTGCATTCCCTAGCAAAGTGTCCCTTTTGATGGCATTTATAACATTCCACCTTTGACTTGTCAAAACCTGCTCCATCTTCTCTTCTTTGGGAGAAGTTGTTCCTTCAAGTTCTCTTGATGAACTTCTTTACTCTCATAGAGAGCATGGCCATCTGCCATTTAATGTCCATCTCTTCAAGATCATCTGTATGGAGTTGTTCCAAGTCATCATTAATTATAGAATAGTTTCCATGACTGGACAGAAAGGCTTCAAACACAGATTCAGTGCCTTTCTCTTGATTTGTTCCATTAGCAGCACTAACTGATTCAGGGTTGGAAGTAGAATCAATTGATGCTGATAGGAGTGCAGCATTGTGAACATACCCAGAAGGCTTCTTCTTAGCCTCTACCTCAGATTCAAAAACTCTTAGATCATTGTATAGATCATCAAGTTCCTTTTCTTCAAGTTGATCATTCTGTCTGAAAGAGACAATATACATGGTCCATTCATCACCTAGGGACCTTAAGAACTTCCTGTTTAGATCATCTTGATCAATTTGTACTCCCACAGTAGCTAGTTCACCAATTAGCTTGTTGAACCTGTCAAAAGTTTGAGTCATGGACTTATTCTTGGTTGACATAAAGTTCTCATATTGTTGCTTCAATATAGCCTTATGATTTCTCTTGGTACTTTTGGTACCTGAGAATCTTTTCTCTAGAGCATTCCAGAGCATCTGTGCATCAGTGCAACTGCAGAATTGGTGTTGATATTCATTGGGAATGGCCAAGAGCAGAGTGCTCAAGGCTTTCATCTCTGTTTGCCTTGTCTTTCTTTCAGCATCTGTCTTTGGTGGAGTTCTCTTTCCATCTGCACCAATCTTTCCTGCATCAGATGGGTCATTCTTAATGATGTCCCACATAGAGTAATCAGTGAGAAGAATGTATTGCTTTATTCTAATCTTCCACATGTCGAATTCATTGGATCTAAGCATTGGGACCTTTGAGACCAGGGTACTGTTTGATTCAACAACGTTTTCCATGATGAATAAGATTTCTGAGAATACAGGCTCTGATACCACTTGTCAAGATCTTAATTCTAAACAAGAATAAACTCTCAGAAAACAATATCAAAGAAGTTTGCGGAATAACACTTTGATATTCAATGAAACAGTAAACAAACAGTAAATCTGATGAACAACTTGCAAACTCTTATTGAATGATTGTAAGTCACAAGCTTTTACACACAACCTCAATATTGATGAACAAACTCACCAATACGAATTCTACTTCTCTAGAATTAGGGATTTAACCTTGAGGTTGATTCTCTCTATGAAAGCTAAAACATAGAATGAATAAAAATTATGATAATTAAAGAAACAAAACTATTCTATACATATACTGAAGACAAAAGATAATTACAAAATAATAAAAGATCTTTAGTATAATCTTCTATCATTATCTCCAAGCTTCCATGAATAACTTCAATCCAGCTTTCATCCTTGCCATACTGATATTCATCTTATAAGCAGCATTAATACTCTGAGCAGTATTAAGTTCAGCAGTACTAACCATGCTCAGCAGTATTAATCTCTTCCAGCAGTATTAATATTATTCAGCAGCATTAACTTCAACTAGCAGCATTAACCTCAGAAGTAGTAATCAGGTTCTGCTAGCAACATTAACTGTACTTGGCAATTCTTCAGTTCCCGACACGCTTGCTTTTTAGACAACCAATCCATGCCCACAATTATGTCAAAACTTCCTAACTTAATTGGAATTAAGCCTATACTAAATTCCTTTTCAGCTAGGTTTAGGGTACAGTTCAAAATTACATCCTTGACCCTAACTTCTTGTCTATTATAAATTTCTTTTAACTTTTGGGGTTTTCGATTAATTTTTTATCTAAAATTTAGTGATACGAAACTTCTATCTGCCCCAGAATCAAATAATACAGATGCAGGATGATTATTTAAGAGAAACGTACCTGTGATCACATCACATCTGGGTTTTGCCTTGCTTCCTCTACCCCAATTTCAAATACCCGACCCTGTGCCTGACCTCTTTGATTCCCTTGGTTGGCCGGTTGAGCCTGATTAAGATTCAACCTTCTGTTCATCTTGGGACAGGTGTTCTTGATGTGATCTGGACTTCCACACTCAAAACAAACTCGTCTTCCCCCAATCTTACAATCCTTTGCATAATGACCCCCTTTGTTGCATTTGTGACAGATAATACAATTCCCAGTGTGATGATTGTTACACTTGTCACATTTTGGATACGTTCCTTTTCCTTTGTCAGTTGCCTGAGCTTGGATTCCATAATTCCCCACTATTCTTTGCTCTTTTTCTCTGCTCCTGTCAAACTGTCTCCTTGAAGTTTCCTCAATCTTCCTCTTAACTCTGTCATTAATGAAAAGTCCTGAACGGTTGGCATTGTTGGTAAGTTTGGTTGCTAAGTTTACTTCTTCTTGGAGGGTTTTTGGATTGCCCGTAGTCACATCCCCTCGTATTAATGGAGCTAAACCCCAGATATATTTGTCCACTCGATTCTCTTCTAGTGTTACCAAATGTGGTACCATCTTTGCCAATTCATGAAATCGGGTTGTGTATGCATCTATATCATTTCCCTTCATTTCGTGATCCCATAACTCCGCTTGCAACTTTTGCATTTCACTCCTCGGACAATATTCCTCTTTAAGTATCTCCTTAAATTCATCCCATGTGACTTTGTTAGCAGCATCCCGTCCTCGTGTTTGAACCTGAGTATTCCACCATGTCAGCGCTCGCCCTTGAAGTAGACAAGCTGCAAACGCTACCTTGTTTGCTTCTGTACACTTACTAATATGGAGTACGGACTCCATTCCTTCAATCCAAGTTAATAATCCAACAGCTCCTTCAGTACCATGGAATTCTTTCGGGTTACAAGATCTAAAGGTCTTATATGTACATTCTTTATCTCCGTTTGTACCGACCCTTGGATTGTCAACTTGGTTAGAATTCAAACCTACCGCTACCTGACTAACTATATTGGGAAGTGCAGCTAAGATTTGTTCAGACACGAGTCGCGTAATTTCGGGGGTTTCCCTTCTTGGAGGCATAATTCTAAGGTAAAGTTTCAAATTAAAATCTAATCATCATCTATTACTATATTCGTACTCATTTTATATCTATTATACGTTCTTAATACCATATATATTCATTGCAATTGATTAAACATACATTCGGTACATCATATATTAACAACATATATTTCAAAACCACACGTTGTAAGTAATCATAATCAACATTTCATAGACATTTTCAAAATTATAAAGATACCACATCAAAAGTTTAATATCCAACCAAAAGTAGTAGCCATGCAAAAAGTAATTGTTCAAAACAACGGGCTACATGCTACCAAAAGAATGTTTAACATCCCAAATATCCTTTATCAAACTATACTACCGACGCATGAAAAACATCATCAACCATGCGATCACAACCACCACAAATCCCATCCCTAAGGATAAACATGCGTACAGCCTCCTCACCGCCGCCCTAGTATCAACCAGCCCACCCATAATTCCATTCGCCATCTGGTCACTCATGCTCATCATCGATATAACCCCATCCACAATCTGATCATTCGAATTCAACATAGACAGGAGTGCGTCAATGGAATGTCCATGATGCTCTAACTCCGTCCTAAACAGCTCCATGTCTCGGGACATGCCCGAAACCCAATAGCTCTCAGCTGCTGTCATACCAGCTGGACGTGGCACCGGTATCCCAACACATGGGGGTGGCGATACTCTCCTTCCTCTCGGTCGGGAGGTCCTAGCTTCATCCCTACGTGGGATGGTAAAGGTCTCTCGAACGGGTGGCCGCACACTCATCCGAGCGGTGGCCCAGGCTCTCACTCTAGGTACAGACTGTGTAGATGAATTGGTCAAAGGTGTGACGGATCTCTCAGGAGACTGACCAGACTCTGAAAAACCGTGCTCGGATGGGTCAAAGTCCTCACTCCTAGAAGTATCCCCTCTAGGTATGTGAGTAAAATAGCCTGACTCGTCAGGTGACTGCTCTCTGTGAGGTGGTGTCCGTGACATAATGACTGCGATAATTAACAAAGTTTAATTTGTTAAAACATGCTAAAATATTTATCAAAACCCAAAAATACCATGCAAACTCACATAAAAGCCATGCTTTTCATTTTCATGAACAAAAGTTTCTATTTTTAGTAACCCCTAGCATAACCGGTCCATGTCCCCATTATATACATCTAAATTAAACGAGGGTGATCAAGCTTCGTTTAAGTTAGAATATAATAATATGAAACATATTCTAGTCATACTAGTAGTATACTCGAATTCGTAATTTTATTTGTAAAACAATTTTTGAAAATAGAGGTTATAGTGTATGGTTTTTAAAGTAAACCCGGTATTCTCTATAACCTGTGGCTCTGATACCAAGTCTGTCACACCCCGCTAAAGCGGAAACACGAGGCATAACAGCTCGATACGCATAGCACAAGATTAAAGTTCATACCACCATTCAATTTAATTATTTAAAACAATACAATAAAAAAAAATATTTATCATCGTTTACAATTCCCAAAATCTTAAACATAGCGGAATATATTCTTAAAGGTAAGTTTGCTTCAAAACATTATTCATGTAGCTTAAACATCGATGTCTACCTTCTTGACTTCCTGAAAAGCATGTATAAAATAAGGTTAACTACAAAGAGTTGGTGACTTCACAGGTTTTAAATATGCACAAATCATTTTTATATGCAAGTTGTCATTTGTAAAACATACGTATAAACCAAACTTCAATTCTTTGATTCATGAGTACCACAATTTATTTTCTTTATGATAAGTGTATGCAAAGATAATATTACGTTGAGCCACTACTAATCCGTCCCTGACCAATTTCAATGCCCCCGTGAACTAACTCAGAGGTGGTCTATGCCACATGGATAGTCAACTTTTCTAGTATAGTGCACCCCTGCTCGTCAGCATAAGGTGGGTTTGTCACACCAAATAACACTATCCACTAATACTATAGGCCCAATTTTCTTTGGGTTAATAGTAGTGCTTACGGGGTCTAAATCTTTAGAAACTCAACACATCAAGAGCATACATATCATATAGCTTATAATTCCAAACACTTTTAACAAAGCCTTATAAATTGCCAATTCGCAATACTTTAAAATCATTCTCATGAATCTTTAATATACGCAATTTAAACATGCTTTCCACCCCAATAATCAATTAAAACGATAAAAGTGGGGCTGTGAATACTCACCTTCTGGAGAAAGTGCGAAGATTTTGAGAAAGTGATCACCGAAGGTCGTTACTCCCTAGATTTCCTATAACGAAAGATGCCACAAGGAAAATACGTCATTACTCGTCCCTAAGTCCAAATAATCCTTCCGAGTGATTTATGAAATGCCAATAAGTGTATATTTTAGTCCAAAATCATTCAATTAGTTGTTTTAGTATATTTACTAAATTATATACTATAATGTGATTTCAAGTACATATATATAAATCTTTGAATAAATTATAAAGTTATAAAGTCCAAAAATCCCCTTTTTAACAAATCTGACCCTTGACTTAAGCTGTAAGAATTTTTTGCCTACTTTTAATGAAATTATAACCATTTTTCATATGTTATTATTTTACCAAAATTTTATAATGTTTAATTTACTGCCTTGGCGAACTTTTGGCATAGGTAACACCCTTTTTGGAGTTGATTAGATAGGGCAATGATGTTCTTAAAGTTCATTGGTCACAGGGATCCATGCAGAGTACACCTTCTGCTTGTCTCGATCATTTGAAGGGTCAAAACTTACTCTTTTCTGGTGATTCAAGTTGGGTTTTGTTCCTTACTCAAAGAAGAAACTTCCAGGAAACGATTCATCTTATTTGGACCAATAATGAGTGAGTTACATCCGTTTTAACACAAGTGGCCCAATCTGACAGAAAGTTGCTTTTTGCACACTCAACTTGTTAATGATGGTTGAGTACTCAAATCTTTATATTTCCAAGTGAATCAAATTTTGTTTGGTTCCCAGCTCATTAAAGTTACTTCCAGAAAAAGAATCATTAATTTTTATGGTTTTGCATGATGGTTATGGTTGATTGATTGAAAGATTTTATCCAGCCGGATTCTGATTGCACCATAAACTTTAGAGGTAAGGTTGAGGGGTCAAAACTCAATATTTTTGAGTGATTCCAGTGGGGTGTGATTGGTATTTCATTATATTAAATTCCAGAAGAAGATTCATAGCATTTGAGTCCATATGATTCATGTTATACCCGAAATACTAACATGCAATAAATCTAACAGAAACTAAAAAAGAAATAACTTAATTTTATGAACTTTTTATCACTTTTTGGCCCATAAATTGGGGTTTCTTGATTGAAAACGTTTTTATCTTCCATTTTAACATAAGTTTTAGTAAAAATCATCCTTTAACTTTTTGAAACACATGTATGGACTCTAATATCTTTAGATTGTAAAAAAAATGGACATGCATGTCATCCAAACTTCATTTTCTTGAGTTTTAGAGGTATGGATCATGGGTTATCACCATTGCTTGACATTTAACATGTCATTGGTGTATAACCTACCATTTAGGGACTTTACAAAGCCCCAAATTCCAGAAAACCTTCAAGAAGATGAAGAAAAATGAAGGAAAAATGATGAAAACTTGATTTTTATGAAGATTTAAAGGTAAGATTCATGAAATACAAGTGTAGAATGTTACCTTGATGATGATGATGAGTTGTTTTGATCTTCAAAAATTATTATTTGGAAGGAGGTTTGGGGTTGGACTTTAGAGAGAAATGATGCTAGAGAGAGAGAGAGAGAAATGAGAGAATGTGATGGAGTGTTGGTGGTTTTGAAGAAGAAAAGAAAAACAAAAGTGGGGATATAGGGGGGGGGGGGGGCGGCCACATGGCCATTTCTTTAAGTTTTTTTTTAATTTGAAGTTTTATATATATATATATATATATAATGTCATTTTTATAAAAAGATAGGTTATGGGTAGGTAAATTCTCAATTATTTGCTTAAAATTTTGTTTTAAATGCTTAAAATTTAGAATTTATATTTGGTTAATTAAATTTTATATTTAACCCACTCATTATTATTACTATTAATAAAATAAAATGTTAATTTTATCGGATTGGCATTTTATAAGACAGTGTATCCCGTTACGCGCGGTAACCGGATATTCTAAGCGCATTGTCGGGAACCTTAGGAAACTAAAGCCCTTGCCTATAAAATTAGGTCGTAATAGGGTGTTCCTATATATTTATTCGTGTTTTAAACAGCTTGGGTACTAACCTGGAGGTTCCGGAAGGCAGATGTCACAGGGAGGATGTGGATGTTCATCACTATAGATCCATGATTGTCTCCCTCATGTATCTCACTGCTTCAAGACCAGATATTATGTTTCCTGTTTGTGTGTGTGCAAGATTTCAAGTAAGGCCTAAGCAGTCACACTTTCAAGCAGTCAAGAAGATATTCAGATATCTCAAAGGCCAACCTAGATTAGGTCTTTGGTATCCTCATGACTCACCATTTGACCTACTTGCTTATTCAGACAGTGACTTTGGTGGTGCGAATTTGGATAGAAAGTCAACTTCAGGGGGATGTCAGTTTTTGGGTGCAAGATTAGTGTCATGACAGTGCAAGAAACAAACCACAGGGTCCACCTCTACAACAGAAGCAGAGTATATAGCTGCTGCAAGCTGCTGTTCACAAGTACTATGGAATCAGAATCAAATGTTGGACTATGGTATGACTTTTCTTCACACTCCAATCTTCATAGACAATAACAGTGCTATTAGCATTGTTAATAATCCAGTCAAGCACTCCAAAACAAAGCATATTGAAATCAGGTACCATTTTATCAGAGACTGTAATGAAAAGAAGCTAATTCAGGTTGTGAAAGTCCATACAAGTAACCAATTTGTTGATCTATTCACTAAATCTTTTGATGTGGGTAGATTCACATTTTTGGTCACAAGTGTGGGAATGATAAACTCTGAATAAGCCTATTATCTTTTGACTCATGTACTTGTAGAGATTCCTTCCTGCTTACTTTCTCATTTTATATTGTGCATGTTGCTGCTAACCTTGAGTGTTTAAGTGTTTCAGATTGCTTCAACTGAATACTTAGTACTCCTAGTTCAGTTAATACTTCTCTGTATATTACTCATGATGTAAGTTCCAATATGGTCAAGTATGGTTACTACATCTAGGTGGTTTATACTGCCAGTGCAAAAGTTACTACTGCTTGATTTATTTATACTGCTAATCAGTGTTACTACTGCTGGTAGGTGTTAATACTGCTAGTCTGTGTTAGTACTGATAGTATGTGTTACTACTGTTACTCTGAGTTAATACTGCAAGATGGTTAATACTGCTAGGGTACTTAGTACTGCTTTTTACTGAAACCCTCCACCTATAAGTACCTTTTGTGACGGCCAAAATACAAAACGGCTCTTTGAACTTCCATTGCTACTCTTTCTCTCTCTCTCGATTTCTTGCTTAACAGTGTACACCCTAATTGCGATTCGAACCCTAGAATCAATCAGAACGATGGCAGGACTAAAATTCTTTGATGAACACAATGAGGTTGCTTTGCTGCAAAAACCCAAATAGGCTTAAGGTTTTCATCCGAATGTGGATTTCCTCAAATCGTCACACATTGCCTATGCCCTCACTGTTAATCCCATAATCTGTGTAGAACATCTATGACAGTTTTGGGCAAATGCTACCATCCACACTGAAGATGGCACTCAGGTAATCAAAACAAGGGTGTGTGATAAACCACTGACCATCTCAGAAGAGTGTATTCGCATCCATCTATGCTTAGATGATGCCTCAGGTATTACCTCTCTTCCTAAGGAAGATCTCTTCCAAGTTCTTAATCGTATGGGGTATGATGGTCCCACAGAGGTATTCAAGTTCTTCAAGAACAGATTTTCACCGCAGTGGCAATTCTTTGTTCATACCCTACAACACTGCATTTCAAGAAAAACAACTGGCTGGAGTGAGTTCAACAACACCATAGCCTATGCTTTGGTCTGCTTAGCGACCTCTAGAAAGTTTAATTTCTCTCAAATGATCTTAAATGATTTAATGTCAAACCTGGATACCAAATCAAAAAGCTTTTATATGTATCCAAGATTTGTACAAGAAGTACTTAATAAGGAATTGACGGATTTACCTATCTTCAAGGAGGTATATGTACCAAAACTCCCTAAGGGGAAAGTGTTCTCAAACATGAAAAGGCCTTCCAAGGACTTTTCTGGCCAAGACACTCCATTGTTCTCTACAATGATGGGTGTGTCTCTTTCCCATGGTGAGGCATCAGGGTCACAACCCACATCTGACCACCCCACTGATAACCTACCCCCACCATTCAGTTCTATTAATATTCCTCATATCCCTATTGTCCAACCAACATCCCCCATCACCAAAATATATATAAGGAAAAAGGTGCAGAAGGTTCCTTCCCTTCGTGAACCTTCACCCCCGAAGCCTTCAAGCCCTCTAATGGAGCATTCTCCATTAGAGAATATCGAAAGGGAAACCATAAGGGTGTCTCCCAACCCCTATAAGGTGCTCTATAAGGAGAAGGATAAGCATGTGGGCAGCAAGGCTCACACTACTGTTTCTGCACAAGGTGTAGGACAGGACAGTGTGAACATACCTAAGACCTTCCCCACGACAACTTTGGGTGAGCAATCATCCAAAGGGCCCAGGTGCCAAGAAACCATGGGGGTAAAAGGTGCTTCTGGTAGGCAGAATACCTCTACTAAAAGATCCAAGGATCCTTCAAAGGTGGTCAACACACCCAAAGGAGGTGAGGACAGATATAACTATAAGGAATTGATGGAAACTAATGCCAATGTCAACATGGATGTACACAAACAGGGTGCAGAAATAAAGGAAATGCAAAAGGTGATTATCTCCCAACAGGGGCAAATTGCTAAACTCAAAAAGATGGTTCTTAAGCTGGTGCACAAAAAGAAAAGAACACAGTTTGTATTGAAGAAAAGGAGCATTCCTCATGATGCTTCCAAAAAGGGGGAGAGTCAAGATGAATTTAAAAACCAAAGCCCTGTTAGAATGGAATCTCATGTTGAGGGGGAGATTGGTGCAGAAGCAGAAATAGCAAAAGAAGTAGAAACTACATCAGCAGCAGTAACTACACAAGAAGTAGTAACTACAGTAGTAGAAACAGAGAAAGTTGCAGCTGAAACAGGTATGTCTGTAGAGGAAATAGCAATTGTAGAGACTCTAGTAAAAGCAAAGAATGACACTCCCAAGGCCACTCAAAAGGCTAAGGGAGTGGTCATTAAAGAAGGAGAACTAGAACAGATAAAGAAAAAGATCAGTGTGGAAGAGATCAAAAAGAAAGGGAAAGAGAAAGTGGTTGAGTCTGAGAAACCAATGAAGAAGCTGAAACAGATTGATTTGGATGAAGAGCTAGCAAAAAAACTGCAAGAAGAGATGGAAATGGAAGAAGAAATCCAATCTGTAAAAGACAGAGAGATGGCTTTGGAGTTATCTACAAAGCTTAATGAGGAATTTCAAAGGAGTTTAAAGACTGCTGCTGCTGCTAAGAAAGTAACAAAGAAGGCATCAAGGCAAAGGTTGACATTAAAGATAAGACAAAGACAACCTTCAAAGACATTCCTGGCCAACCAAGAAAGAAGAAAGATGATCAACTTTTTGAAAGGGTCAGTTGGAGTCAAAGAAGGGATGTTTACCAACATGTCTTATGGTAGAATAGAAGAACTGTATAACAAGGACATGGCCAAACAACAAGGGGATTTCACTCAAAGGGTAGAGGTTGAAAGAAAGATGAAAGAAAGACATGACCTCAATATACAACAGCCTTTCCCTGATAGTGAAGAAGGCGCTCCTATCAAAGAAAAGACAGAAGCTAAGAAAGAAGAGACCTTAGCTTAGAAAATTGTAGCTATAAAAAGAAAGAAATCTATTGCTACCAAGCCTAAGGCAAAGAGGTCAAGAATTGAAGAAGTTGAAAAGAAGATTGAAAGTGCCAGAGCAGAACCTTCAGCAGAGCCAGAGCAGAATCAAGAGCAGTCCAATCAACAATCCAATGAGCAATTCCATTTGTACATGACTTTGACAAATGAAGAACCTGTGCAAGCTGACCTTATCTCCATGAAAGCACCAGAAATTAAAATTATCTTTTGGGATATTCTGAATGACAACAGAAAAGAATATTTTAGATTCAAAAGAATGGGTGATCAGTTTGAGGTTTATGCAACTTGGGGCAAAGTGATCAGAAGTTGTTCTACAGATGACTTGGAGGAAATGTACAAAGTTGGAATAAAGTTGTATGAATCTGTGTTGCAAGGGATTGAAATGAGCTTAATCAAGTTTGCCATGGAGTACTTATGCATGATATTTGAGCCTGAAAGAGTGAAGTACAGGATCAAAGACTAACATCGTGAGTATGGATTCAAAAAGGTTGATCATTGGATGTTATTTGAAAACTGTGGTGTCTACATGATCACAATTGACAAAAGCTACCATGAGTACTACTTGGTTGACAAGATCTATGACCATAGCAAAGCTAAGTTGGAAGGGATGTTGAAAGCCAAGCTGGTATGTGCTAAAGGATCAAAAATGGCCAGAATTGTGATTAGAAGGACAATTAATCAAAGTCTGGGATTGGATCCAAATCTGGGAAATTAAGCTGAAGTGTTGAAAGCATCATGAAGACCCTATGCTAAAGAACTTAACTTCTCAATTTCAAAAGTTAGGTTAGGGGGAGATTGTTGGGTCTGAACGTGCTAAGGATAGATACTACTTCTACTTGAATAGTTAGTACTTCTTGGAGAGTTAGTACTGCTAGTAGTTAGTATTGCTTGAAGACTACTACTGCAAGTGAAGAGTTAATACTGCAAGAATGATTAATACTGCTGAGGATGTTAATGCTGCTGGATAAGGATGAAGTTTGAAAATGAAATTCCCAAATTCAAATCAAGCAATCAAACAACAATCTCAATCAAGAATCAATATGACAATGTTAACTCTAGAGAAAGAGAAGAGAGAGAAATATTTTGATATATTCATTAAGCTCTTACAAAATTACAAGTATTACACATATTTATATGAACTAAGAAACACTCAAGTAATCCAACTAAACACTCAAGTAACTTGAATAACTATCCATTCAAACTCTCAAGTACTTAAACTCTCAAGTACTTAAAACCCTCTAAGACTTATGTTGACTTCTTACTATTTGACTTTCAAAGACTTCCATTGACTATTCTATTACAAAGCTTTTTACAAGACTTTCCTTATTAAATCTTGTATACAATTAATGCACTAACATTCTCCCCCTTTGTATTCAAGATTTAAAAAAAAATTTGACACTTGTCTTCAGCGCTTGATTCTTCAACTTTTATCTCTGACAGCTTTAAAACTTTGAAGCTTTTAACAATCTTCAGTCTTTGAAGAATCTTTGAAAAGTCTTTTGCACTTTGCATCTTTGTAAATCAACATGTCTTGAATGAATCTTTGAAACTTTTTAAACTTCTTTGAAGCTTTGCAGACTTCGAGGAATCTTTGAAAATCCTGTATCTTCATCACTGGAATCTCTTGATTGTCTTCAGAAAAACGAACTTTCTCAAATCATCTGAATTTGTCTTTGAATCATCTTCAGAATATGTCTCTGAAACATAGTAAGCATCTGAATTGTCTTGAACTTTCAGAATTATCTCTTCAGGATTATCTTCACCATTTGTGTTTGAAATTGATCTTTGTAGATATCTCCCCCTTTTTGATGAATGTGAGCACCATAATCATCAAAACATCCTCAATTTCAGCATGATTTCAGAATAATCTCAGAATGATTTCTTTTCAACTGGCTTGGACCTTCAGAATTATCTTTAGAAAGTCTCTTTTCTTCAAATCAGCTTTGAAATTTAAATCTTTCAGAAATTTCTCCAACTTTCAGACATTGAAATTGATCTTTGTAGATATCTCCCCCTTTTTAATGAATGTGAGCACCATAATCATCAAAACATCCTCAATTTCAGCACTTTCTTTGAATCTCCCCCTTTTACAGATATTCTCCCCCTTTGAGATACATTTGACATTTTTTGCCCTTTGATCTGAATAGCTGAATCATGAACTGTATATACCTGAATCTTTTCAAATCCAGATATAATGAACGTTGTAACCCTGATTCAACAAATGAAACAGTTAGAAGTGCTTGTTAGTAACACGGAGTTACTGTGTACAACGAATGTACAATATAAGGAGTTGGTTTGATGATGACTCCCCAGGACTTCCATTCAATCATTGAAAAACACAAGGTTTATCTATGAATGTTCTTACAGAAAAACAAATTTTATGTGTGCTCGTGCTTGTGTATGAAAGAATTTAGCACAATGATTGTATTTCATAAGGCTCAAATTGTGTAAACTGTTGAGACATCAACAGATATTACACGGACTCAATGTACATGAAAGAGGTGCAAAGGTGGGGCAACTTTCCTTCTTTTTCAATATCTAAATCTTCCGAGTGAAGATTAGATAGCATATATGCTGCGTCACCAAAGAAAATGAAACATTTCTTTATTAAGAAAGAAACGAGTGGCTGGTGGGGTAATTGCAATAGTTGGCATGGGCTCATTGCCTGTTTCAATGATGGTCACCAAAGAATGTGAACCAATCAGATTTTGTGGCTGCCTGGCTCAGAAAGTGGTTGGTGCATAGTTCTGATATTCTTTTAACTCTGTTCTCACACCCTCTTTCTTTTTAACATTTTGCTCACTTCTAACCAAACTCCATTTACATTTTTCCGCTCCACGCAATGAGAAAAACTCAACCGGATGAGTTATATCCCCCATTCTTTGATTTAAGACCCCTCACCCCTCAATCACTCGAGGATAACTTCCTGGTTAGGAAACACTGGTTAACGTGAATCCATGGAAGTTCTGTTTAAGCTCACACACGAATCCCATGTAAGTCCTATAAAGAATGGTTGATCAACAATTTAACTTTAGCAGTTAAGCTCAAAATTTTGATAATATTGTCAAAATGTATGCTCATTAAAAATAAGAATGAAATTTGAGCATTTGAACTTTGAAGATTTCTCAAAACAAGGATATTGAATGAATGAAATGAAATCAAGAGAATTGTTTTGAGAATCTGACAATGTATCAATCAGATCAAATGAAATGGTTAGCGTATCAAGGAATTGGAAATTTTGTTTATATGAACGAATATAAACAATTTTGCAATAAACGCACAAAGAATGAAATGATGATTGATGCTTAATAACATTTGAAAGCAAACGGGAGTATTACCATCGAAAAATTGGTTCGTTATGAGACATGGTAATACAAAATCAATATGAAGTACTAAACCGATGTGTGTGAATACTTTACAGTGTATAGAAAAGATAATACACAAGTATTGATCTTTAGAAACACATGGTCAGTTAAACATTAAAGCTCAATAATGAAAAACATTTAAAATCACACTTCTTAATTCATGAAATCGTTTGAGAATAAAGAAGTGGTTTGAACATTTAAGAAAACTGTTTTTCATGCTTGAAAGTTGTTCTTCTTTCAAACAATAAGAGATTTAAGATCAGAAGATATTTACCTTTGAGCTCCCCGTCAAATCAAGATAGAATGAGTTATTTTCTTTTAAGCTCCCCCTGGATATTTGCATAATATCCTTATCTGAACATTGAAGAACGGGTCCAGATCTGTCATGTGATCAGAAGCCACAATTCTTTACATTAAAGTTCGGGTTCTAAACTGAAGTGTTTAGAAGCCAATGTCTTTGACATTGAAGTCCGAGTTCTAAGTTGTAGTACTTAGAAGTAAAAAATTTTAGACTTTGAAATACGAGTCCTGATCCACACATGATCAGAAGTCAAACATCTTGCTCCCCCTAAACCTGTGGTACCTGCAAATTAGATTTAACAGGTTTTGGTACCCACTGATATTTGGGTCCTGGTATGTTAGATTTAAGAATCCACTTATCATTAGATGTATATCTTTTAAAACCATAATTCTGAGAAGTTATTCTATAAGAACCATACCAGTTGTGAGCAGATTCTTTTTGAACGAAGTCATTCTCTCCACAGTAAGAACAACAAATTTTCTTCTAAGCAATCCTGATCAAATGATTAGTCGAGTAAAATATATCAGAATTACCAAAAGATTTACCTTTATGTGTTCTGTTCTTTTTGGCTTTGGTTGTGGATTTGAATGATCTGTCATTCTTCTTTTCTTCATCAGGAGTCTTCACTCGCCAGACCATCTGATTTTTCTTCGATTGCTTTCCAAGAGATTTAACATAGAAGCTCGCTGAACCATCAACAGACTTGTCATAGAATAAATTTGATGGTCTGATTTGACTTGATTTGACAATTATTGATTTGACACTTTTCTTTTTCAAAACATTTTTAACATGAATTGAACTTGAAGTTGTTTTGAAAGAACAGACTGATTCTGTTGAGTTATCAACAGGTGATTGGCTAATCACATCAGCTGTTACTTTATCTGATAATTCAATGTTTGCTGCTTCTAAGTCATTTATCTTTTTAGTTAAAATGTTTCTTTCATCTAAAAGTGTGTCAAACTTTTGTTTCAAATCAGATCTAGCCTTCTTTTCTTTTTGATAATCTGATGATAGAATAGACAATTTGGATGTGAGCTTAGATATTTCAGATTCAAAATATGAACGTTCTTGTTCAAAATTTGTTTCCAAGTTCTTGTTTTTCTCAGAAATATCTTTGAAAATCCCAGTATTTCTCTTTTCTGCGTTTTTCTTTTCAAGCTCATAAGACCTCTTGTTTTCTTTAAAGCATTTTCTTTCTTTCTCAAGTAGGTCTTGTAAAGTGGAAATCTGGTTGGGAAGTTCAGTAATTTTATTTTCAAGTACTTGTTTCTCTTTAGCAAATATATCCCGTTCAGTTATCAAAATCTTTACAAAGTCGGATACTTGCTTGGAGAGTTTTATGCATCTAAGCTCCAAATCCTTTTTCTATTGGAGTGTTTTCTTTGAAAAGTCAGATTTCATTTGAGTTGAAGATGTCTCCAGTTTTGATTTTTCTTTATCTGCTTGGATACTTTTTGACAATTCAACATTCTGTATCTCCAAGACATATATCTTCTCTTCGAAAGCCTTAAACTTGTTTTGAAGCTTGACTGATTTATCTTGCAAATCTGATAATTTATGTTCAGTCGTTTTCAGTTGGCTTTGAAGATTCGTAATCTTTCTCTCTTTCAATTTTAATTCTTTTTCACATGTGACAATTGTTTTTTTCTTTTAAAACAATGATTTTCTCTCTTTCTTTAATCATTCTTTCTTTCTCTCTTATCTCTTTCTCTTTTTCTCTTATCTCGTTCTCTTTTGCACTGATGATACCTGCAGAATTAGATTTAACATGGTCAATACATTTTGTACAAACAAGAGTTTTATCAGAATTTGACAATTTAGACTTCAACTCCTGTATCTGCTTAAGAAGCTATGAATTTTGATCTTTCAGTCTATCTTGTTCAGCTTCTTTTCTTGGTATCTCAGGCATTATATCCTTTCCATCCACTATAATATGTGGAATTAAAACGATATGCTTCGAATCTTTCTTGTTGGAATTGTAAACCGGAGTTTCGAACTTTGAACTCATACTGAAAATATGCTTGATATGAATGACCGTTCCCAAACAATTCAGAACAGTTTAACTGAAAGTGAAAGTTATATCAGCACAAAAAAATAATCTCTGAAAAATTGTAACTCTGAAACTTTCAAAGCACTGAAACTTTCAGATCACAGAACTGAAATTCGCAAACCAAGTGAATCTTCAAATTCTCAGATTAACTAGACTAGTCACACTCAAAAGAATTGGCAAGACTAGAACTTGCAGATTGAGTAGACCAAATGTTTTGAATCCAAACTCACAAACCAAGTTAAAATTCACAGATTGCACAAACCAATATAAAATCACAGACTGCAACAGAAAGTGTAACTTGCAGGCTGTGTATTGAAATTATTCAGAACTTGCAAACTGTGTTTGGTCTTTAAACACACATATCAGTTCACTAAAGCATACATTTGATCATTGATACACAGAGTGAATAAGCACAAAATCACAAATGCTTTACAATTAAAACTTGCAGACTGTGCAGACCATTTTACACACTGTGCAGATCAATTACAAACCCAATCAATTACAGACTTAAAACACACAAACTGTGCAGATCAATTAATTTGAGTGTGCAGATCATGTAAACTGCAAACTATTTGAACTGATCACAACAATTAAAACAAGACTATTTGAAGTGAAACAGATCAACTGTATTCAGACTGTGAATTGAATTTGGTGCAGACTGTGTAATCTTTCACCAATCAATTAGAAACTGTGCAACACAGATCCTTGCAAGTCCTGTTATGAACTGAAAAACAGATAACAAATCATGTGTTATGAACTTGCAGACTTCTTTGAATTGCAGATCAGAAACTCGCATAGGCTAGAAATCAAATGGGTTTTAAATTCGCATAAGCTTTGATCATCAAACTCGCAGGCTACAAATGCGCAGAGTACACCAATTCGAACCTGCAGATCACTTTGAATTAGATTATACTACTTAGCATGAAACACTCAAATCAAATGAAATATACAGATTGCACATCATATAGACTGTTGAAACACAAATTGTTTCAATTGAAAACGCGCAGATCACTAGTTGTGTGTTATGTCAAAACTCGCAGGCTGCAGACTTCATAAACTCGAAACTTCAAATCAATTGAAACTTCAATTGACACATGCACAAATTAAAAAACACATATTACACAGGTTGCATTAAATGCTTGTTAAAACTCAGGTTGCATTGAAACTCAGGTTGAAAATTTAAGCTGTATGATCAATAAATGTTGAAAAACAGTTTGTGCAACAATTTCAAATCTGCACAACAACAACTTCAAAAACTGCAGAAGCTTCATTAAAGCACACAAACTCACAAATTACTTTAAATTCGACCCTGTGCTTTATAACTAAAAACACAGATCAATTAAACTTGTAGGTTATGTGTGTTTCAGAACTTTCACTTAGATGCTTAAACTAAAACTTGCAGAGCAGATCACACAGATGTAAAAACTCTCAGATCATATGGAACACACTGTGTGCATAGACATGAAACTTGCAGATCCAAAGGAACTTGAAACACACAGGTTATTTGAAATTCTCAAGTTGTGTTCAAGAACTTGCAAACCAAATGGTTTCTAATTAATAGAATTCACAGGCTTCATGAACTGGAACTCGCATACGGTGTGAATTAAAAACAGCTTCAGCCGCCGATAATCAATTTAAATCCACCGATTTAATGATTAATTCCACCGATTGCATTTACAAAACTCAACCAATCATGTTTGAACTCAATTTTGGATAAGCTGCTCCCATTTTCAATTTGATATTCCACATGCCACCGATTGTATTTGATTTTCAATTTAAAATCACGGCCATTGTCCACAAATTAGTTTCCAATTTACAGTTTGCACCGACCCACTTTGTTTGATTATCCAATCAAATGAACTCTTGAAGCGACTGGTGTAGTGAGAATCGACCGCGGTTTGAAGAACTCGACCGATGTCCTCTACAACCTGAAACATCAATTTGTGATTCAATTAATTAGAACTTGAAACACCAAATTGAAACCAATTTGAAATTGAAATCAATTAGAACTTGCAATTTATCAAACCAATTTGTGATTCAAACTTGCAAATCGTTTGGATTAAAGAAACGCGCAAGTCGAATGATCAAACGCGCAAGCTGAATTGATTTCAGAAAACGTGCAAGTCGAAGGAATTAAACTCGCAAACTGAAATTGGGTTTCAAACGCGCAAGTGCCTAAATGCGCAAATTCCTGAAACGCACAAGCTTAAATCGAGACTGAAACGCGCAAGTCAAAGAAACTCGCAAGCCACTTCAAATTGAAATCTGGAATTCGCAGGTAAGGTCTTGCGTGTTCTGTGAAACTCGCAAAACCCAGATTGAATTTCATCACTGTGGTGTGTGTGTTCTTCAAGGTCACTTGCGTGTTCTTCAGATTCTTTGTTTCACCAATCGATCCAAATTAATTAATTGAAAAATTGATCCTCACAACCTGCAAATCAATGATCGAAAATCACTTTTAAACACTTTTCTAACAGATCAAAGTAACTAAAAATGACAATTTACAGTGTAAAAATCTAATCACACAGTTCGAAATTTTTCCTACTCAAGATCCACGAATTCGAAAAATGCAGTCTGATTTTGTGATTAAATCTTGTGCAAGTAAAAATAAGATGTGTTTTAAATCAGATTTGAATCACAACAAGATCAATCTTATGATCTAACATCAACAAAACAATGAAAATTCGATCCAATTCCATATTTTTAGAAAACAATTTGTGTGATTTTGAATTTCAAGAATTAGATCCACAATTACAATTAAACTTGTTTCTTTGATTAATCTGTGAATTCAAACAAAATTCTCAAACAATACGAATCATGTGAACCATTTTCACAATCAATCCAGAAAATTTTCAACAGTGATTGTCTAGGTGTTCTTGAAAATTCGAGAAATTAATCCCAATTTTCTATGCAAATCTCTCTGAAACAGTTTGGTATAGCTCTGATACCAATTGAAAATGAAATTCCCAGATTCAAATCAAGCAATCAAACAACAATCTCAATCAAGAATCAATATGACAGTGTTAACTCTAAAGAGAGAGTAGATAGAGAAATATTCTGATGTATTCATTAAGCTCTTACAAAATTACAAGTATTACACCTATTTATATGAACTAAGAAACACTCAAGTAATCCAACTAAACACTCAAGTAACTTGAATAACTATCCATTCAAACGCTCAAGTACTTAAAACCCTCTAAGACTTATGTTGACTTCTCACTATTTGACTTTCAAAGACTTCCTTTGACTATTCTATTACAAAGCTTTTTACAAGACTTTCCTTATTAAATCTTGTATACAATTAATGCACTAACAAAGTTAATGTTGCTTATGAAGATAACGTCTTGAAGAGAAAGATTAGGAGTTGGAGATAATGATGAAGATAATTATGGTATTGATACTGAAGATCAATCTTATTTTGATAATTATCTTGTATATATACTGTATAGAAGGCATAGTTTAGAATAAACTTTTGATAGAATTTCAATATACGTTTTAGTGAGAATTAACCTCAAGATTCATTGTAATCCTTTGTTTAGAGAAGTTTAGAACGTCTGTTGAGCCTGTTCAACAGATTGAGGTTTTGTTTTTAATCATTAAGTTTAATCAATATAACTTGTGATTTGCATTCAAGTACTGTTTCATTGATTGAGTGTTAAAGTGTTTTTCCGCAAGTTCTTTAACATTGTTTCTGAATGTGTTAATTAAATTCTTCATTAGAATTTTTCGATCTTGTCATATGGGATTCGTGTGTGAGCTTAAACAAAACTTCCATGGATTCACGTAAACATGTGTTTCCTACCCAGGAAGTTATTCTAGAGTGATTGAGGGGTGAGAGGTCAAAATCAAAGAGCGGGGGAGATAACTCATCCGATTGAGTTTTTCTCATTGTGTGGAGCGGAAAAATGAAAAAGAGAGTTTGGTTAGAAGTGAGCTTAAATGTTAAAAAGAAAGAGGGTGTGAGAACAGAGTTAAAAGAATATCAGAACTCTGCACCAACCACTTTCTGAGCCGAGAAGCCACAAAATCTGATTGGTTCACATTCTTTGGTGACCATTATTGAAACAGGCAGTGAGCCCATGCCAACTTTTGTAATTACCCCACCAACCACTCGTTTCCTTCTCGAAAAGGAAATGTTTCATTTTCATTGGGGACGCAGCACATCTGCTATCTGATCTTCACTCGAAAGATTTAGATATTGTAAAAGAAGGAAAGTTGCCCCACCTTCGCACCTCTTTCATGCACATTGAGTCCGTGTAATACATGTTGTTGTCTCAACAGTGTACACAATTTGAGCATGATGAAACATAATCATTGTGCTAAATTCTTTCATACACAAGCACGAGCACACAGAAAATTTGTTTTTCTATCAGAACATTCATAGATAATCCTTGTGTTTTTCAATGATTGAATGGACGTCCTGGGGAGTCGTCATCAAACCAACTCCTTCAATTGTACATTAGTTGTACACAGTAACTTTGTGTTACTGACAGGCATTCCTAACTGTTTCATTTGTTGAATCAGGGTTACCACGATCATTTTATCTGAATTTGAAAAGATTCAGGTATATATAGTTCATGATTCAGCTATTCATATCAAAGAGCGGCGACTGTCAAGTTATCATTGAAAGGGGAGATTATTATTTGAATACAATGGGGTGATCAAAGACTGTGTCGAAATTAAAGATGTTTGGATGATCATGATGCTCACAATCATCAAAAAGGGGGAGGCATTTACAAAGATTCAATTTCAATGTCATGAAGAGATGTCAAAGTGAAAAGACTGGTGAAGAAATTCTGAAAATTCAAGTCAATTCAGATGCTTCATATGATTCAAAGATAAATCAAGATTCGTGAAAGTTTGTTTTTCTGAAGACAGTCCAGAGACCACAAGGGATGAAGATACAATTTTTCAAAGTTCAAATTCAAAGTTTTCAAAGTTGTTTTAAAGTTCAAAGTTTCAAAAGTTTCAAGATTTCTGATTCATGTTCATGACATGTTGCCTTTCAAAGCTTCAAAGTGTAAAAGAATTTTCAAGATTCTTCAAAGGCAGAAAGACTGAAGATTGTTAAAGCTTCAAAGTTCAAAGTTGTCAGAGACAGAAGCTGAAGAATCAAGTGCTGAAGACTAGTGTCAAATTTTTATTATATCTTGAATACAAAGGGGGAGATTGTTAAGTCAAAATATTGTATCCAAGATTTAATGTGAAAAGTCAAAGTTGTAAAGTCAATGTTCTCAAAGTTAAAGATGTTTAGTTTTCTTAACCATTAAGTTTTAGTTTTAGTTAGTGGTATAAATAGGTTTTAGTCTTTGTATTTTCCTTAAGAAATCTATTGTAATATCATACGTGAGATTTATGAGATTCAAGATTCAAGATCTAATTTCTCTCTCTACATTTTCTCTCTCTAGTTCTTGAGATTGTTACATCATTTTATGAGATTTAGCTTGATAGATTGGGATTTTGCCATTCACAATATTCGAGCACAAATTTGTTTGCTAACTATTATATCCAAGACTTGGTTGCAATTTTGGTTGGTGGTTTGCAATTTCTGGATGCCTATGATTTATTTTCTGAGATATGGATATACAAACATAGAAAACATACACATAACCTGTAACACCCTCAAATCTGGAAATAGCAACTAATTTAAAATTTCCTAAATACATCAATAACTGATTCATCTACAATCACAATTTAACATTTAATTTCAATACACACATTTCGTTCTACGCATACAGTCTATAATAAGGACGGGTGCTACTAAAACCCAATAATAGTCACTATCTCTAAATTGCGGAAGACTTCACCAAACACTTACACTTGTGAACACTAAGGCACATCTCTTCAGTATTGCTAGAACCATACCCCCATCTGGAACCTGATGCACATGCCGACAAATTAAAAAGGTTAGGCTTAACGCCTAGTAAGCTCAAGGGTTTTCATTAGAGATAAATAAAGCATTAACTTTAAGAATGTTATTTAAAATCATGATTTCCAAAATGCAATACATTTGATTTGAAAGCAACCAAAAAATGAAATGCATTAAATCTCAAAACAATCTCCTTTCATCATTCACCCTTTTCGTGATTAAAAAAAACATAAAACAAACGTCTCTTTAAATAAAGCCAAAACCCAAAGCGCACGTAAAACATAACTGACATTATAATGATCAAACACGGAAAACGTAGATAATTAACACCAACTTCCAGAACATCCCAATAACTCGAATGAGTTTCAATAACCAAAACCTTAAAACATAGATAAATACCCATACTTAAATGTCTCCGAAAACATGGATTATAAAACTCCATAACCAAAACCACTCCTATTGGTGACGGGGAAAACCCGATTACATTGTACGTGACGGAACACAAAAGTAGGTCACATAATTTTGTAGGAAATCAAAACATGTGGGTTACCCAAATAAAAACCCACCGAGCTCAACTCCTCTGAGTCTATCACTCGAAAGCATGAAATCAAAACATGTGGGTTACACAAATAAAACCCACCGAGCTCAACTCCTCTGAGTCTATCACTAGAAAGCATCAAGTCAACTCCTCTGAGTCTATTCCTGAAAGTTCCAAAACAGGGGAACTTAAGCACAAGGGAATTACACCTTACTGCACATGAGATGTTGCCCGACCGTATAGGTCCACACCTTACTTATCATGGTGACCCGATGCCTATTCCGTGCCAAGTGGTGAACCAAATATCTAAAACAGGGACATAGGAACACCGTGCCTATGGATCCATTGCACTAACTAAACCATTATATGACGCAAAACGAATGAACTAATGCATTCAAAACATGTAACTCTCAAATAAGATGCAAAAATGCAAATCATAACCAAACGCTCTACAATGAGTTATTAAAACGGACAAGTGTCCTCAAACCCCAACAAAATCGAAACCGAACCATAAGCTCAACAAACCCAAAGACCCAACGTTGAAAATCATAAAGTGAAACCAAATGTAAACAACCCGCATGTATGTAAACCCATACTCTAATTTGTATAAATGACTCCAACGTAGTGTAGATTGGGACAAATCATTTTCCAAGTGTTTTATATCATTTATTCTCTCAAAACGTCCCTTAACACAAACTCCAACACTTATGTAAAATACACGATAAAATGTATGTAAAAACCCAAATTCTACTTCATGAAATAAATCCTTAAAATACCAAAATGTACGATTTATTTATCAACATGCCCAAAATCCCAAAGATGTGTGCTATATAAGTTTATAAAGCTAAACACTTACAAAATGACCAAACTTATCAGCAGTTAACAATTTCATGTCAGACCCAAAACATTTTAAAATAAACATTTTGGCATGTACACCGTTTTCATAAATCAACTTGAACTCACCTTGCTAGGTTAAGTTAAACCTAGGTTTCAATCCCCAACCATTGGCCTCCAAAAGCATAGAGCCCACCGAAAGCTTTCCGAAGACATACATTCCAACTCTTCAACTCAAACTTCCAAAAGCTAGATCCACACATTTCCGACCATAAATAATCATATTCAACCCTTAGAATTGTTCCCCAAGTATTTACATGAACATTTCATCTTACCCCAAAAACCTTAATTTTCCATACTTGAAGAAGGAGAACATTACCTCAACTACTAGCTTGAATCCACCAATCAAAACACATGTAGGTCACCAAAAGGAACCATAAGCTCCCAATCTTCAAATGATGAAAAGGTTAGATGAAACCTCCGAGAGTTTGGTGAGGAATATGAAGATGGAGATGGTGAATAAATACTCAACTCGAACCCCTTTGATGAAGTACCCAACAATTAGCAATAAATGGGGTAGAGGAGGGTAAATGGAACCCTAGGTTCGGTTTCTATGAAAGAGAGAAGTTAAGAGAGAATAACAAAAGAGAGATTGAGTTTTGAATGAGAAATAAAGCCAAAAATCAGATTTTAACTCGCCAGACCCCACTCGCGACAGTGCCTGGCGATAGTGACATTGTCACTATCGCGTGGCACAACCGCGGATTGTACCGCGGGTAGAATTCTCCCTGCGATAGTGCCCTGGCGATATCTAGTAACACTGTCACTATCGCGTGGAACAATCGCGCCATAGGTACCGAAGCCCAAAATGTCCAAAAACTCGCGATTCTCGCATCGGTCGATTTAAGGCTCGAAAGCACAACATCTTTCACTCAAAAAGAAATACGGGAGGAGGAGGGATTATCAACGAAGGGCGAAAACTTACCTTGCAAAAATCCGGGTGTTACATAACCATCACAGATAATGAAGCCGACCTTGATAAAGCTTTTCAATTGTTTGTGTGAGCCCATTGAGCCAAAGAAGGTAGTAGCAATTGTTAAGACACAGTCTCATTGGATTCAAGATCATCCAAACTGAAGATCGCAATCTGAAGCTAAAGCCGAAACGTCAACTCTCAATATTAAAGTCTATGTCGTTTATAATAAATGTCAATGTAATTGTTTGCTATTGTATTTTATGTTTAATCTAAATATCTTATAAATAGATATTTAGATATTATATATTAGTTAGTTAGTTAGTTAGTTAATAGTTAGATATTAGTTTACTTTTAGATATTAGTTTAGTTTTAGATATTAGTTTATTATTTGTTTAATGTTGCAAGTTGTAAGTTAGAGTGTTGTAGAAGCTAGATCAGATATGATCAGATCTCTCGACAACTCTCTAACAGATCTGATATTATTAACAACACAAAACACACACTAAAAGGTGTAAAATCAGAGAGAACACGAGAGAGCTTCAAAGATCAATACCGAACCTTGTAATCGTTGTTTGATATATCAATACAGGTTGGTAATCGTGATTGTGTTGTTGTTTCTATAAAACTTGATAGTAGTAGTATTGTTAAAGGACCAACAGCAATAAGCTATATGAATTATAAAATCCAATCTATCAAGCTTTTCTTATAAAATGATATGACAAACTCAAGAACAAGAGAGATAAACTAGAGAGAGAAAGTAGATCTTGAATTCTCTAATCACAAGTCTGAATATTACAATTAGGTGCTTTCCCGATTCTTACCACAAGCATACTAAGCAAACATATTTATATCACCTAACTATTACAAGACTTAATGATTAAGGAAACTAAACATACTTTGACAACTATGACTTTGACATTGTTGACTTTTACATCTTTGACTTTCCTCATTAAATCTTGGATACAATATTTAGACTTAACAATCTCCCCCTTTGTATTCAAGATTTAATAAAAATTTGACACTGATCTTCAGCTCCTGATTCTTTAGCTTTTGTCTCTTTAACTTTGAACTTTGAAACTTTCACAGTCTTTACTCTTTCAACCTTTGAAGAATCTTCAAAAGTCTTTTGCACTTGTAGCTTTGAAAGTCACCAAGTCTTGAACGCAAATCTGAATTCATGAAACTTCTTTTATCTCAGAGAAATCTTTCAAAACTGTATCATCAACACATTGATCTCTTGACTGTCTTCAAAGAAACAAACTTTCATAAATCATCTTGATTTATCCTTGAACAAACTTTCTTCAGAATCTTTTGACTTTGAAATAGCGGAAGCATTTTGAATTGACTTTTGAACTCTCAGAATTTCTTCACAAGTCTTTTCACTTTGACAACTCTACATGACATTGAAATTGAATCTTTGTAAATGTCTCCCCCTTTTTGATGATTGTGAGCATCATCATGATCATCAAAACATCTTCAATTTCAACACAGTCTTTGATCACCCCCTTTGTATTCAAATAATAATCTCCCTTTTCAATGATAATTTGACAGTCGCCGTGCACCACACGAGTTGTGCCGCGAGTTTACCCGCCTGGCAAGTCGCGACGTGCACTGTTTCAGAATCCGTTTGTAAATCCTTTCGATACCCATTGATGTTAAAAATTAATATGTTTTATTACCAGACAATTACTATTAATTTCTGGTAAATTACATATTGATTTCGGGGTTTTCAATATCGAGTATAAAAAGAAGGAGTCGGTTCATTCCTCGACAGACAAAATATACCGAACGAAAAACACACATACTCTCTCTGATATCTCTGAGGCATACGGAATTTTTGAAAATTTTTCAAGGCAAGTGGTCATCTCCGGCAGTACATATTGCTTACGCTGTTGTACCCTGGGAATAGACGGCGAATCTATTTAAGGGTATCTTGTCACATACGAGCCTCAGCATCGTTTGATTTCATATTCGGTTTATTTGTATACATTTATCTTTTGTCGTTTTCATTGTATTCGAATTTACTAATCATTCGCTGATTGTATTTAGTTCTTACATTCGTTGTAATGTTATATGTATTATCAAAATACATATAGTGGAAAATACCAACATAAGGTTGGTATTGATTTGTGTTCAACATTCAAGGCTAGCAAGTTGACTGTTTGGGATGTGATGAATATATAGATGAGCTTCATCAGATTTTTTGGAGTTAAAGGTTGATTTGGGTGTCTCTAATGGTCTTGTGGTTTATTTTCCATTTTAATATGGTTTTTGATATGCAATGGGCCAAATATAATGGATTATTGATTTGGCCTCTCAATATTTTATTTTGGTGATCTATTGGTTTTGGATTATGTGGAATTTTCAATCATAGTGTTACTTTTAAATAGGTATGCAGATGCTATAGGGGTGTTTCTTGGTTTTACTCTCAACAAAAGCTGGATTTTGGATGGATAAGGGTTAATGGGTTGTTGTTCCTTAATAATTGGGTGTTGCAGGTCTAGGGGATGTTGGATATATGTTCAATAGTCAAGGTGTGGATATGTGTTCATCAGTCAAGTTTCTGGTTTCATTCTTGGAGTGTTGGTTTCACTCATGGGCTGTTAATTTAAAGTTGTATGTTAATATTATTACATGAATATTTCTTATTATTTTACATAATGCAACCATCAACACTATGTCGCAATGCAACCAAGATACAAAATCTCTTAACCATGCTTTACAATAAATCTGAATAAAAACAAAAATCATTTGAAGTATAACTTAAATAAGATTCAGTTGTAACTCCAAATAGGTTATATTAAAAAACAATCATCAAGTTGTATGAGATGTTTCGGTATTCTATTAATAAGGGTAGCAAGAATGCATAGACTTATTTATGAGAAGAAAAGGAAACAACTAAAGAAAATTAGATAGGCAACTAACCTTTAAGCCAGTGATGACAAGGGTTTTTTGCCAAGCCACAAAACAACCATGAGTATTCCCTAACGTTGTCTTAGTATCATCCATCTTTCATTTCACGTGCCTTCCTCCACATTAAAGACCCGAGAGGAACTTCATCTTCAACAAGTTCTTTATTCTTGACCTAGTAATTTAGCAAATACACAATTATCTACATACAACTAGCTAAAGAAAAAGAAAAGTAGTCCAAACACAGATAACCTCGTAAGTCAGAAAATAATACAATTATGTACATCCAATTAATGGGAAAAAAGTAGTCCAAAATGAAACAAATTGGTATTAAAAATGGAAAACAATATGAAGTTTCAAGAACATCATTTTGCATATTATTTTTAGTTTCTCATATCTGTCAAGATACTTGATTTTATAATGCCTTCACTTATAATTTATTTCCTAACAATACTTGTCTCTATTATATCTATCATATAATAACCATACAAGAAAACAGGGAAATGCTCAAAAGATGTGAACTAGTAATTTACTCACTACAAGATTGAAAGTCGTTCATAAAGCAACAATTCTTTATGTAACATGTATTATGGTCCATGGCCTTCTAATTTTCACGAAGGTTCCATGGGTTGGGTCAAAACATTGCATATTTGTGTCCACGATTACTGTTACAAGGTAGTTATTTTTTTTGATATTCTTTTGCCATTTTCTAGGCATTTTTGCTTATTTTTAGTTGTTATGTCTTCGGTTCTAAAAATTTCCAAGTTGGAGATTTGAGAAAAAACCTAAGTGCAATCAATGATGCTACTATTGAAGTAATTGGTTACAATTGATACTTAACTCACAACTAAAACTACTTCCCTTCTCTTGAAAGAGTTTATTAAAATATTTCAAGCTAACTGATGCACAAAGGAAATTTTGAACGTATAAAGGTTACACCAGCAGCAGCAGATACGCACTAGATACGTAGGCAACCTCCAGGATTGATACTGCTATGTCCGGGTCATTTAGTACGGTGTTAATGACCTATAGATGATTATCTAAAAGAAGATTAACTAGATGAAAATCATGTGTTTGTATCCGATTCAAACCAAACAAAACCAAGCAAATGAGCAAGTTTAACTATTAAAGGATTATATAACAGTTCCTATCAAGTAAAGTAATTCTTGTAACTTTTCATGACAACGAGCAGTTATGACCAACATGCTTATGCAAATTTCTAAGCATTTAACATGGGACGAGTAGCAAAAACGCAAAAATAAAGACTCTGATAACATTGGAATTCTAGCAACTTGATGTCTGTTAAGACACAGTCTCATTGGATTCAAGATCATCCAAACTGAAGATTGCAATCTGAATCTAAAACCGAAACGTTGACTGTCGATATTAAAGTCTATGTCGTTTGTAATAAATGTCCATGTAATTGTTTGTTATTGTAATAGTTAACTTAATATCTAGTTTGTTAGATATTAGTTAACTTAGTTAGTTTCTAGTTAGTTAGTTATTAGTTAGATATAATATCTATTTGTTAGATATTATTTAGTTATAATAGTTTTATATTGCAACTTGTAGTTGCAAGTTGTTGGTTGATAGAGTGTCTTAGAAGCTAGAGATATATCTGATATCTCAACAACTCTCTTAGAATAGACAAGATCAGATCATAGAACACACACATTCATACACTAAAAGGTGTAAAAACTAGAGACAACACAAGAGAGCTTCAAAGATCAAACCTTGTAACCATTGTTATTAATCAATACAGGTTGGTAATCTTTATGTGTTGTTAATCTAAGAACTTGATATAGTATTGTTGGACCCACAATTGGTATCAGAGCCTGATTAAGATCAAATCAAGTTTTTTTCAGAAAACGACTCTGTGTTCATTTGAAAAATCGATTTTGAGTGTTAAAGTGTTTTAGGTGTTAAAATCGATCAGGTTGTGATCGATTAGCATGCTAGATCGAGTTGTTGTTGTTTGATTTCACTATAAATCTTTTATCGAGTTCCATTTTGTGATTTTAGTGAGAAAACAGTCGAGAACAAAAAGTCACTGTGCTATCAAGTTTTTCTTCAAAAAGTGTGTTTTATCGAGATCGAGTGATAGCATTCAGTTCTAGAAGTGTTTCTAGACATAAGGGTAGAGTTTGGTATTGCTAAATCGTTTCAGGAACATATTTTAGACATTTTTCGAAGTACAAGACGAACTAGCGCAAAGCAGAAGACGAACATACGCAAAGTTCAACTTTGCGCGTCCAAATAATACGCAAAGTTCACTTTGCGCTCCCCAAGTGAAACGCACAGCTCAACTTTGCGCATCTCAAGCCATACGCAAAGCATACTTCTCTTGTCCAATAGCATACGCAAACCTCGACCTCACTTCTCGCAACAAGTAAGAAACGCAAACCTCAGTTCACGTGTTCATCTCTTCAAAAGATCAAGTCTTCTTTGCGCATCCCGTTAGCAACACAAAACTTACTTTGCGCATCGCACTTGAAACGCAAACTCAACTTTGCGCTCCCAACCTGAAACGCAAACTCAACTTTGCGCTCCCAACTTGAAACGTAAACTCAACTTTGCGCTTCTAACTTGAAATGCAAACCTCACTTTGCGCACTGTGCTTGACACACAAACCTCTCCTTTGCGCGACCTTCGTCAAACGCAAACCTAAATTTTGCGCCAATTTCACTCTTAGACAAAATTTTCAAAACTTATTGTGTGGTCAAATTTTATCTGTTTTTATTTTGGGCTAACGATCATATTCAAGTTTTTCTAATCTTAACAGAATGTCTTCCTATTTTCCAATGTTGAATAAAAGAGAATACGAAAAGTGGAAAATGAATTTTTTCAGCTTCATAGATGGTGATGAACTGGGTCAAAACAAATGATTATCATTGACTGAAGGAGCACAAAGAAATCATGTTGATTATAGAGCTAGAATTTATCTGAAAAAGAGTATTTCTAAAGACATATATGCTTTAATGGATATTCCAGAAACTTTAGGGAAAGAGATATGGGACTATCTTGCATTAAACTCTGAATGGATTCTCTCAGACCGAAACGTTTTCTTAAAAGGAAAAGATTTGGAAGTTGAGAATGATGCGCTAAAAAGAAAGATTTCTGATCTGGAAGCTCAAATACAGAAGCAAGAGTCTGTTGAGAGCAATGAGAAGAAATCTAAAGATTCGGAGGATACAAATGCTGAGCTTGAAAAGAAAATATCTGAGTTTGAGAAGAAGTTCTCAGATCATTCCAAAAAGGGTGTTGAAGAGAAGAAGGTGATAGAGCTTAAATGTTTAAAGATTTCTCAACAAGTTGGTAACTTTGAGAAAGTAATCATTTTAGAAAGAGATCAGTTTGCCAAAGAGAAGAAGGAAATTGATCAGAAGAATGTAGGATACTTAAAAGAGATATCCGATGGAAGGAAGGGTGCTAAGAAGGGATTTGAAGATAAAAGAAGCATCTTTGAAGCTGCAATTAGGAAGCTTAATGCAAAGCTATCTAAATTGTCTAAATTTGCACAGAAAGAGAAGAAAAAGAAGACTGAGCTTGAAAAGAAGATTGACCTTATTGTCAAAGAAAGAGACAGTTATTCTTCAAAGGTAAAAGAGCTTCAAGATATTATTTCAAAGATGGTGGTGGTGACTGAGAGAACGACTCCAGAGTCAAAAATCCACTCACCTAGAAATAATTCAGTTGGTTCTAACAAACCAGCCGCAAGCTCACATCAGAAAACTGTTCTTTTCAGAAGGTCAGTTAAATCTTCTAATCAGATTCATTCTACTAATCTTTTCTATGACAGGAATAGAGATAGTTCAGGTACACATCAAAGAAGGAGAAGAAGCTTCCAGGAAGAAGAACAGGTCTGGAAGAAGACACCAGTTATAGAAGAGCTGAAATGTAAAAGCTCATGTGTACATACGCAGAATGCCAAGAAGAACAATGCGCATAAAGGTAAACCTGATTTTGTTTACTCGAGAGATAAATTAATCAGTCTGTCAGGTAAGAAATTTTATTATTCTTATTGTCATACACATGATCCTGTTCACAAGACTAGTGATCATTACTGGTACGGTTCTTACCCAATAACCTTCACAAGAACTGCAACTAACACACATAGACCCAAATACCAGTGGGTACCAAAGAAAAGGGATGATTCTGTGTTACAGGCACCTACTGTCAAGGGGGAGTAGGAGAAAGAAGGCTTCTAAGTAAATCAACTTAGAACCCGTACTTCAACGAAGTTTGACTTTTAAACACAACAGTTTAGGATTTGTACTTCAATGATCAAAAGACCTTACTCCAGTGCTGATAAGAGATTGTATTTCGATACTCCAACGAGGAAATCAACCTTCAATGCATATCTTTTTCAATGATAAGTTTCAAATGCATAATTTCGGGGGGAGTAAAAAGGTGATGACTTCTGATTATTTCTGTTCATAACTCGTACTTTAAAAGTTTTATTGCTTTTTGTCTTTTCAATTTAAGTGAATAAATTTTACTTTGACTTGACATAAGACTTTTGCAATAAGATTTTTGAGAGATGCTTACAAGTTCATATGTTTATGACTTAAAACTTAGCTTCATGAGATGGAAGATCGTACGTAAAGGTATAATTCTATATCTTCATCTCATATATGGTTGAAAGAAGGACAACTTTCAATCATCGAAAACATTTTTTTCAATGTTGAAACCACTTCCCGATTCTCAAAACAAATTCATGAATTGGAAGTGGGATTTTAAATGTTTTCAAGAAATATATAGTGCTTTAACTGAAATAGTTAAACCAATCTGAGCATCATATGCATAATAGGAAAACAAGGATTCATTGTGCTAGGAATTAACACAACTTCAATGGAATCACCTTAACCAGTGATTTCTACCCACGAAGTTAAATCCTAAGTGATTGAGTGTGCAAAGCGAAAAGAAATGAGTGTGATTAGAGAGTAAGAAAAATGTTTAAAAGAAAGAGCGTGTGAGAACAAAGTTAAAAGAATATCACAACTCTGCACCAACTTTTTCTGAGCCGGGTAGACATCATTCTAGTGATTCACAATTCTTTGGTGATCATTATTGAAACAGGAAACTAACCCATGCCAACTCTTAATCAAACCCCACTATCTACTCATTTTCTTCGCAACAAGAAAGTGTTTCACATTTTCTAAGGGGATGCAACACATATACTATCTGATTTTCATTTGGAAAATCTGGATATTGAAAAGAAGGAAGTTTGCCCCACCTTCGCACTTCAACCATGCACATTGAGTCTGTGTTTAACTTACTGTTGTCTCAGTGGTTTACACAACTTTGACCCAATAAGCAATCATCAAGTGCTTAATTATTTCTAACACAAGCACGAACACACAAGGAATTAGTTTCTTTGTCATAACGTTTATAGAAATAATCTTTGTGGTGTTTCGATGATTAAATGGAAGCCCTGGGGGAGTCAACATCAAACAACTCCTTTCCAATGTGTATTCGTTACACACAGTGACTTAGTGTTACTGACAGGCATGTTAACTGATTCATTAGTTGATTCAGGTGTTACACGATTATTTTGTCTGGATTTGAAAAGATCTGGATGAATATCTTTTGAATTGACGGATCAGGGGCTCTAACCGCAAGATAGACATTTCTTACAAATAATTTTGATGAAGTCGTTGCATTTAACATAAAAAAGGGGTAGAATGACTACACAAGAAATGGCAAAGATCACATGTTTCAAGAATCATGTCCAAGATTGAAATCTTCAAAAGCAACTATTCTGAAGAGATGTTGATTTAAGAGCTAGAGAAAGAGATTGCATCTTCTAAGCTGAACAAGAAGACTGAATTCCTAAAATCATTTTCGTAATGATCTTTATCCAAAGGGGGAGATTGTTAAGACACAGTCTCATTGGATTCATGATCATCCAAACTGAAGATCGCAATCTGAAGCTAAAACCGAAACGTCGACTGTCGATATTAAAGTCTATGTCGTTGGTAATAAATGTCAATGTAATTGTTTGTTATTGTAATAGTTAACTCAATATCTAGTTTGTTAGATATTAGTTAACTTAGTTAGTTTCTAGTTAGTTAGTTATTAGTTAGATATAATATCTATTTGTTAGATATTATTTAGTTATAATAGTTTTATATTGCAACTTGTAGTTGCAAGTTGTTGGTTGATAGAGTGTCTTAGAAGCTAGAGATATATCTGATATCTCAACAACTCTCTTAGAATAGACAAGATCATATCATAGAACACACACATTCACACACTAAAAGGTGTAAAAACTAGAGAGAACACAAGAGAGCTTCAAAGATCAAACCTTGTAACCATTGTTATTAATCAATACAGGTTGGTAATCTTTATGTGTTGTTAATCTAAGAACTTGATATAGTATTGTTGGACCCACAATGTCCAACTAGATCACCTAAAAGGGAGTTCTTATTTTGTTTGAAAACTATGATGCAAAAGCGGTAGGGGCCATAAGAAGTAAATATGGATACTAAAAATACCACCAATGAGAGTCAAGATCCTATGGTTATAAAAATGCCTATAAGTCAATAATATGCCTTGTATACGTAGATCAAGCAAAAACCACAAGGTTTAATCACTAATCAAAAACCATCTATAACCTTATAATAAATAAGTTTGATTAAGAGAAAATCTCCCTTAAATGTTTTGAATAGTGTACAAAAAATGATTACCAACAACTTTCAAGAAATAGTGATTGTTCTTGTTAAGAATAGAAGGGAAAATGAAAGTAAAATGAATATCTGAAGAGAATATAGTCCTTCCAACTCTCTTTTTGTAACAATGGAAAACTTTTAGATACATGAAGGCAACAAAAACAAAAGCAAACATGGATGAGTAAGGCATAATGATTGAAGTAAAATCAATAGTAAAATAATAAATAGGTATCAACAACAACAAAAAAAATCTAAATAATCAACAGAAGAGTCCACATTTGACCTTTGAACATTCTAAATAAAAAGCAAGCTCTACGACGCACCAAGGGACTATGCGGTTGGTTTTTTATTAAGCCCTATATGGATTAAGTTATCTATATCGATCAAGCTATCTCTATGAATAAAAATAAATTGTTATTCGGTTGTTGTTCTGAATAATCAATATGAAAGTCATAAATGACTATTTTACCCTCAGTTTATGTCAAACATTGATTCAAACAATTGTTTTATAAAATGTTGAATGATAAGAAACTATCAATTTAAGCAAGTTCCAAATAAAAACTAGTCCATTGAACAATTAGGCCACACCGGAGCAATCTTTTGGAAAGTTATTTAACACCAAGGTTAACTACAAGAGACTTTACCAACCTTAGGACATTGAGAAAGGATGCTTTCTTTAAATGTTGCAACACTTCCAGCTGCTAGAAAGCTTTTCAGACAAATACCAGATCCATCAATCAAACGAAATTTCATCTCTAATGAATCTTGAACTCCAGATATCTTCCACTTTATTTGTATCAGATATTATATGTATTCAAAGACCCAATATCTTTAATTTATTCGGTATTCCCGAAGCATAAACACTCTTTATGAACTCAATTAAACAACCAAGACTATGTACAAATTGGAGCTTTGTTTTCAGTAAAAAAATGTCAACAATCACCAAAGAATATGTCCTCTACTCAAATAGTCAAGTGGGTATAATTTATCAAGTCAAGATGAAACCAATAATTGTAATATCAAAAACTACAATCCAACAATAACAAATACCCAAAAGAACTTGTTGATTGTAGCTTATGAGCATTAAGCAATTGATGACTCAAGGCATGTGAGTTGTTTTATGGTGAAAAGTGAAAACAATTGACTTGGAACTTGTGAAAGATCGTAAGTATGAATTTCCAATTTTCTCATAAGTTGTAGGATATGAAGATGTTTGAGATTTTAGTTGAAACTTTTTCCAGCTCCAAGTATACAGGAGTCAAAAATGACAACAATATACAACCCTAAAGCTCAGTCTTCGTTGTGGCTACAAAAAACAGTCTTCACTGTCAAAAATCGCACTCGCATCAACATAAATCTAATCAATTGTGGATTTCAGGTAGATCGATTTTATGTGTCACAATTTCAGGAGTCATCGATTTCAAGCAAATTAATTTCATGAGTGGAAAAACCGTTATCGTCATCTTCTGAAGTTGATCCCACATTTTCTTCGCGGTTGCTTTGTAGTTATCAATTTTGATGTCGTTAGGAATGCTCTGTAAGAGTAGAGATCTTGCTTGATTATCGGCTTTGTATCTGTTCTTTTTTTCTTCAGTATATTGGGAAATGTCTTTCGGAACAGTCTCTGTCTTTTGAACCCTATCTACATTCTTATCTTCACTATCAGAAGATTCTTCATTAGGTATCTCAATGGTAAGAGGTACCATCGGACCTTCCATTATGGACATCAGTATATTCTCCCCATTGGCATGTCTATCAATGAAGTCGAGGAACCGATCTTTCCACTATTCGTATTCTCCCTTGAATAGAATAGGTGGTTTGATGTCCGTACCGATAGAGAGTGTGTCTTTGGAAGTTATCTTTGCTTTTACACTGCTTGAATAATCGTCAAAATTCAGAAATAAATTGGATCTACAAAAATCAAACTTTGTTAAATTTCAGAAAAATCAAAAAAATTCTAAGTATAAAACACTCATAACAAAGGATATAAAACTTCGCGCAAAACCCTTTATGCAGTTTGTACTTCGCACACAAAGAAGGTAAAAAGAACTAGCTTCTCGCACACAGGGTATGCGCGTTCCAGTTTCGCGCATGATGAAGGATGCGAGAACTTGGGTTCGCGCAAACAACCTTGTGCGAGTTTCTAGTTCTCGCACACTACCACGTGCGAGTTCTTGACACTTTACGCAAGGCTTTTGCGAGTTTAGCACTTAGATTTTTTTTAATTTTCTACTTCACACTAAATATAAACTTGCAAAGCAACCACTTTTCGCAGACCTTTTGCGAGTTTGGTACTTTAGAAAAATTTAGACTTTTTACTTCACGCTAAATGGAAACACGCAAACACTTCTCGCAGAAAAACTTCGCACACGACAAGGAGAATGAACAGTAGAAACACGCATACTGGGTTTTGCGCATTTCTACTTCTCGCACGACTCTTCTTGCGAGTTGTTCAATTTTTTGCTTGTTTCTTTGACGTGCGTGTTCTTTAACCTTTTAGTCTTGCGTGTTCTTCAGATCTAGCGATTTCTTGGAGTTTCGAACAAAAACTTGAGTCTGTCACTGATTTTAATCAAATCCTTCACCAATTAGCCTGAAACTCTGCAGATCACTTCGATTTCATGTTTAGAACAATTTACAATAAAAAGATTTCAAACTAAATCACTAAAGATAATAATTTGATCAGACTCAATTCGTTTTCAGACACAAACTCAAATCCAACTGCAATTCAAAATTCACTCCTAAACAAAGTGAATTAGTCTAAAAGAATTAAACAAGATGTGTTCTATATGTTTAAACGAATACAATAAAATCAAAATCAAAATCTAATCCAAAGCACCACTAAATTTGAAATTCGAATCACCACATACCGACTTGCGAGTTCCTAAAACAAATCGACCAAATCTTGAAATTTAATCCATGTTTCTAAATTTCGATCTGCTCTGATACCAATTGTTATCCCAGATAACAATGTAAACAAGATGACAAATACCAATTTCAATCAATTTCAATTTTTGTATTGCTCGCAGAAATTTATTACAATGGATGCTCTGAACTTTTTCTTTCTCTACAATAAGTGCACAATTCTCTGACTGAACTTCTACAACTGTACGCACATAACAAGTCATATCCTTATTTATACGACGCGACAAAACACTCACAACACTATACACTTGTAACACAAAACGCGCACAAAACAGAAGTAGACAATCAGTATACACTTATTACAAAAGACTTTGACTTGCTTTGAGAGTTGACTTGAGCTTTGACTTTGTTTGACAATCAGTCTTCAGCCTTCATTATCTCGTATCCAACAAATATATGCACTAACAACAAGATCTACATACTTTAAGACATTAGAAACAAGAAGTAGAACATCAACTACAAACGATTAACAACAGTTCGATGGGACTTACAGGTTCGAGACCGTGCAATGGGATTTACATTGAAAGGTTACGGTCTTACAGAGGCAAGAGAAGGAGCATCCATGAACCTTTGGATGAGATAGGAGCAACAATGGAAATGGGGGGAAAGGAAATCATGAAAAGAGGGAGAGAAGCGACATTTGAATGAAATTAGAAATTAGGTTTTGGTTTTTTGAACTTTGTTTTTTGAGAGTTTGAAATTTTTAGATTTTAATTTTTTAAGTATTTGTTATTTTGCATTTTAAGATTTATTTCTTATACATCATGATGGTCCATCATGAATTAATATCAACGATCTTTGTGACGATGATGATCTCGTAATGATAAAAGGAAAACCTTTAATTTTTTTATGGGAACATATATGAATACCAATATAAATTTTGATTAATGGATTAAATATTAGAATCAGGGTTTATTCTAAAGCCTAGACGTTAGTTTACAAGTTTTATATGGACTTTGAGGTCTTTACATTATTAGATACCCGGTTAAACAAGTGACTAGATGGGAAATCATCGACGGACACAAAAAATTCAAATTAAAAACAATTTTTTAAGGGTGTCCTAGGCTATGCCTAGACTAATCTTTTGCTAAATGATGATTGTAAGACATCAGCCAGTGCCCACAATTGTTGTGTACGCCTTGATTCAAATTATGGACAAATGAATATTCCACCACATGCCTCAGACCTTAACCAGTACACCACAACCCTTGGGGTTATAATGATAAAATTTAAATATTTGTAGGTAATCCGTTAGTGATTACCTAGGATTTCTAAGCGAACTAAGAATTGTCAAGTAAAATAAATAAAAATATATATATTTTTAATATCCATAGGTAATTACCAGTGACTACCAACGAATCTATAAAGTCATAAAATTAGAAAAAAAAATGAAAGATATAATTTAAATGTCAGGAGATAATCTATTGGTAATCATCTACTGATTTAGAAAAATGTCAAATTAAAACAATAAACAATTATATTTTAGTATGATTGTTTGCGCACAAATCTATTGGATTCAAAATCATCCAATCTAAAGATCCAATTTGAAGCTAAAGCCGGAAAGTGGACTTTTAAATATTAGTCTAATATCGTTTGTATTTTAGTCTAATGTCGTTTGTATTTCAATATTTTGTTTAAATATCTAGATATTAGTTATTAGATATTAAGTTAGATATTAGTTTAGTTATAATATCTATGTTTAGATATTATGTTGTTAGTGTGTTAGAGAAGAAAACAATCTAGAAATCAGATTACACACAACACACACACTCACAATGAAAATCAGAGAGAAAAAGTCGAGAGCTTTAAACCGAACAAACATCAATCCTTGTAATCCATTGATTATTAATCAAACAGGTTGGTAATCGTATATGTTGTTGTTTTGATAAGAACTTGATAATACTGTGGACCGACAATTGGTATCAGAGCCTGAAAATAGATTCAAATGAAGTTTTACAAAGAACAACTCTGTGTTCTTCTTTTCAAAATCATTCTCGAGTTTTAGTGTATTTTAGGAGTTGAAATCGATCAGGCTGTGATCTAATAGGGTGCTAGATCGAGTTGTTATAGTTTGATTTCATTATAAAGCTTCAATCGATTCAAATTTTGTGATTTTATTGCAAAACTTTTCACGAGCAAAAACTACCTGTGCCATTGATCTCTATTTTCTCTCTCTAAAGTTCTAGTGATCTTAGATTAACAATTGGTATCAGAGCAAGCTAGATCTTGAGAGAATTGAGAGATTACATTTACTGAATCTGAATTAGTGATCGAAATCGAAAATTTGATCGATTTTCTTGATTTTTTCAAGAAAATCTCGTTTTCTTAATTTCTCATCAAATTCGGAGGTGTTTGTGACTGAATTACATTGATTGTTGCTTCATTTGATTCGTTTTTTATAAGTGATAGTATTTGATTCAATTTTTGTTGCAAGAAAAACAGATTTAGTTCATCGATTTTGAGAAAATCGAATTTTCTGGAAAAACACCATTCACGTTCTGTTCATTATCAAATTTTATGATTCTGTTATTTTTGATCGAAATTGTTTGTTAAAAGTTGTTTTAAAGATGTTTTCGAAACTCAGAGTGTGATTTTCTTGATTTAATTTCAGTGTTAGAATCGATTTTACGCAAAATTAGAGGTTTTCTGAAGTTTGCGTTTCATTCATCCAAGTTTGCGTTTCTATCAAGTAACTTTGCGTATCACTCATATTCTTTGCGTTTCATTCATTGTATTTTTCAGGTTTTCGGTTCACGTTGGACCCGCAAAGCTCATTGTGCGTCTCAAGTGACACACGCAAAGTCAGGTTCTCGGATCTTACTACACGCGCAAAGTTCACTTTGCGTTTCTAGTTAGACCCGCAAAGCTTCACTTTGTGTTTCTAGTTAGACCCGCAAAGTTCACTTTGCGTTTCTAGTGTGACCCGCAAAGCTCCACTTTGCGTTTCTTTCTTGACCCGCTAAGCTCTTGTCTCTCTGTCTTAGTTAAAAAAAAATATCAAGTATTGTTCAAATTTTCTTTCTTGACCCGCAAAGCTCTTGTCTCTCTGTCTTTCTGAATTTTTTTTTTGTCATCTTTGGAAATATTTTTTTCTTCACTGCGAAATATCAAGTATTGTTCAAATTTCAATTTTCACGAAATATTTTTTTTAAGATTTCAATTTGATCTGATTTTTGATTTTCTGATATATAGTTTGGGACAGTCATTCACTTCCAGTTGATTATTTTCTCAATATGTCTTTGCAAGCCCAGATATACAAGAATGACATCATGATGTCTTTAGGGTCTGATACTCGTCCACCAGTACTGGTCAATGAGAACGAATTCGAACAGTGGCAGGATCGGTTCATCAACTTTATTGAAAGGCAACCGAATGGGGAAAACATGATGAAATCTCTATATGAGGGCCTTATGGTGAAGAAAATGAAAGTGATTCCAGCTACTACTACTCCAACTACAGCAGTTGAAACTCCTTTGAGTGAATATGACGAAAAAGAGCTATCAAGATATAAAGCAGACAGTCTGGCTAAGTCAAATCTGATCCTTGCTCTTCCCAACTCCATTTATAACAGAATCGATTGCTTCAAACATAATCCAATGCTGATGTGGACACAACTTGAGAAGATTATGCTTGGTACTGCTATGTCTACTCAGTTACGACAGACCAGATTCATGAACAATTTTGAGAAGTTCCAAGCTAAGGATAGAGAAAGTTTGAAGAGTGTGTTTGATCGATTTTGGGCTGTCATCAATGATCTTTTCAAGATTAAAGTTACCAAGACTGAATTGGAGGCTAACTTGAAGTTTCTGAACGCGTTACAACCTGAGTGGAACAAGTCTTGCCACAGAATGAGAAACGATGTTAGAATCTCAACAATGCCAATTCAGGAGTTATATGAAATCTTGATGACAGATGAATCTATGGTAATGGAGAAGAAGGCAAAGATGGATAAGAAGAATAAGCCTCAGTCAGTAGATCCCATTGCTCTTATTGCTAGCCAACTGGTTGAGCAAACTTTGACTGAATCAGCCTATGATGGGTCTACAGATGATGATGGTGAAGCTCTAGAGAAGGACATGACTCTTTTGACTCAGCTTTATCAGAAACGGTTCAAGAACAGATCTGGGTTAAACAATCTGCAGTTTACTTCTGGTTCTAAGACTGGTTTTTCTTCAAAATCATACACTCCAAAGTATGAACAGGCTAAGACAGTTGATTAGAAGAAAGATGACAAAAAGGTGATAAACTGCTTTAACTGTGGAAAGCCTGGACATATGGTCAAGGATTGCAGAGTCAAAGTGGTAAAGAATGCTGATTTTTACCGAAAGAAGTTGGCTCTAGCTGAAAAGAAGGAGAGTGGAACTGTACTGCTAGCTGAAGAAGAGTACTGGTTGGACCATTCGGATGACGAGGCTGATAATGAAGAGGATGCGGCTATGTGCTTTGTTGGTGACGATCAAAGTGATAATGAGGAAGATTGTTGATCCCAGTTTAGATGTTCTTTAACTTGATTTAACCTTTTACTACACACAGATTATATAACTAGAGTGCGGAAGCGTTTAAGATGTGTAGAAGAGATTGAACATGAAAAGTGGTAAACACACAGGTAATTAATGAACAGGAATAAAGTATTACACGAAAGTTACTCAAAGAATTGTTTCATTAATTACCCAAGAACACCAAGAACATGCACTGGTATGTGCAACAAGGTGCTCAAGGAATATACAGACTTCTGGTTTTTTTTTTTTTTTGGTGTGCTCTTACATTTTGAGCACTAAGGTGGTGCTCCTTAATATAGCTGAAGGATGCACCCCTTAGTACAAGACAAGAACTGAAATTCCATAAACGGAATGCCACCTGTAAAGTAAACATCGTGGGACGCTCATTACTTTGATCTTGAGGATCTTCGTACAACAGGTCTCACGTGTTCTGCACGTGGTGTTGTTTTGAACTCTAAGAAAAGCTTCAACAACTGATCTCCAGAGGTTGGCCTTCACAGAGGCTCTGTGAGTGATCACAGAGGCTCTGTAATCCAAGTATCATTCGGGTTCTATTTCTGGTAGATGTTCTGCGGGGTAATCTCCAAGCTTTCCATCTTCTGTGGTGTATCTGAGTGTTCAGCGGCAGGCTTCTACAATTTCCATACTTAGCCTATTTTTCAATACTTCTATACAAAGAGAGTGGAGCTAACAATCTCCCCCTAAGTATTGAAAAATAAAAATTTGGAATTTAGAGCGATGGTTAAGCTAGAAGCAAACGAGGTGAAAGGAACTCAACCTCTGAAACTTGATTTTCATTTAAAAAAAAAAAGGATAATGCCAGAAGGCAATTACGTTTGACAAAAAAGAAAGAAAAAAAAATTACAGGTCATCAGAGCCTATACTTTAGCGTATGGAAAATCATTGATCTTCTTTCCAAACCCACCTTCTTTCTTCAGTTCTCTGTAGTAGCATATGCATAGGTCTCTGAAGGTTAAGGTTGCACCTATGTTTGTCAGAAGGATGTCTGCGGCTTCTGTAGGTACGAGTGGGGTGCCTCTGTGTTTGATAAGTAGATCTTGAATGAGTAGCAAAGATTCGGTTGAGTACTTTTGGCTTTCCATCCCTATGAACAATTTCTTTTCTCCGTTAAGATTTAAGTACACAAAGCCAAAAGAAGGTGAAGTGGTGATGGAGTTTGGCAAAATATTTACAGAGGGTGGTAAGCTGTCTTCTGATGGAGGAAAGTTGACCTTTTTGACTCCCAGGTCAAGTGCCACTTGAAAGTCAGCTATACTGTAGAACAACAGCTTTTCTCTCATGACCCTCTTGATTGTGAGATGTGCTTCCTGGTGTTCCTTCTTCCAACCGAACTTATCCTCTGTCCATTTGAATAGCTCTGGAAGATCATGAGGATGAAGATTGGGTAGATCTGCGTCTGTGAAAGTCCATATCTTCGTATCTTCCCTTTTTACAGCGTATTCACTGAACCAGAAGTTCTTACACTTTGTGTGTCCAAGCTTGATTACCACGACCTCTGTGATCTTGGCCATGCTGAAGACTTTGGATTTTGGATTGGCTTTATCCTTGTAGAATCTCCTTCACTCCTCTGATATAGCTTCCTTTGAGAGTCTGACTGTTGGAAGATCTTGAGCTCCGCGGCTATAGAGGTATTTGTATACTTCTTCTTCGATGTCCTTTTTTGGAGGAACAGGGAAGGGTCTTCTTAGGCTCTCAAAGCCTTGGATAACCTCTGCAACTCTATCCTCTAATGATGTGCAAAGTGGATGTAGGATGGGGAGTTCTGACAGAGGTTGTAGATCAGAGGCCCAGTCTTCCTCTTCAGGTTTCACTCTTTTGAAAGCATCAAAAGAGCTTTTTAGTAGTTTCTCAGAGGTGGGAGGGGGAGATTTGACCTTCTTCAGAGGTTCTGTAGCTATTGCCTTGCCTTTGTCTTTTGCAGTTGGTGGGGATTCAGTGATTTGGATTATGGTGAGAGAGGGGGCTGCAGAGACCTTTTGTTTAGATGATCTCTGTTGTTCAGGTTCTGAGCTCATAAGGACTTGGTTTAGGGGAGACACTGATATTGGTGCTTCCTTTGTGGATTGCAGATTCTCCCCCTCATGAGGACCATGGCCGGAGGCATCAGGATCTTGGTCGTCATGTCTTGCCCTCTTCTGTCCTGCCTGGGTTTGGCAAGAGACAGGTTCCTTCCTCTTCTTTGGTGTACAGAGGTTGTTGTCGACATGATCTATGATCTTCTTGATTGCGTCCTCTGTAGCCAATGACAGAGCGTTGATTTCTATATCTGACTTGAAACGAAATGTGGCTATAGAGCGCTTCAAGTCAGCTGATAGCTTCTCTCCTTGGTCTTTGAAGTTGGATCGAAGGAGTTTTTGGTCTTGCAGAAACAGATTGCCCATTGCTTCCAAGTCAACTTTTGTTGCAAACGTAGAGGAGTCTGGGGCAGAGGATGATGCTTGTGTGTGAGTCGGGACCATAACACTGCGAGTTATGTCCTTTATTTCCTCTCTGAGCCTGCCCATTTCGACCACTCCGGTCTGAACTCCGGTCGAAGCATATTTGGGGAACTCCTCTGTGCAAAGATCGCCCAGAGCTTGAATTTGATGGGAGTGTGCGATGATGGCTTGTCCACAAGCTTGAAGATCATCCCTTTTTGCGCAGTTGGTACTGAGTGCTTGCAGAGCTTCAGTATTCGCTTTTAGGGCCTCTGCAAGGATTTGAGAGTTGGCTTTGGACTCTCTGGAGATCGAGCTTTGCAACTCGTCAAGTTTTTTGAGCACCATGTCAACAAAGGCTTTAAACTCGTCCTTTGTGACGAAGGTGTCAGAGGTAACCTCTGGAACAACACATGGTCCAGATTTAGCCAACGAGTCTTTGGAACCTTCAGAGCCTGTTTTTATGATGAGCTCTGGAGGATTTCCTTCCAATCCTCGGTGTTCCACAGAGGAAGCACCTATGGAAGTTCTGTCAACACGTTCTTTGAGGGAGGGTTCAGAGACTCCCTTAAGATCGATGTTGAATGGATTCTGTGGTTGTTCTAGAACCACAGAATCATCGTGTTCTCGCACCATCGACTCTGAGATGGTTTGGATGTCACTCTTGTGTGTGACAGAGGTAACGAATACCTCTGTGTGAGAAAGAGATGTGTCCTGGGGCAAATGGACACGCAGAGCAACACTCTCACCCTATTGAGAGGCTAAGGTGGTTTTAGTTTCCCCGGATGGTGGCATAGAGGATGAAGGAATATCCTCTGTCCGGATGGTTTGGGCGGGGTTCGGACTGTGCGGTCCTATTTCAATACCCCTCTGCACTAGAACTGCAGGGGTAGAAGTGTGGGTTGCACTGGGAGTTGGTTTTGGTGGTGTGCCAAAGGCATCTTTTATGTCCCTCTCCTCCAACGATTTTTCACTTGGTTCAACTTCTTCATTATCGCTTTGTGACCTTCCTGTCACATCATCTAATTCCATTGCCACGGTTTCCCCTAATCCTCCAGAGAATTGAAGAGAGACCTCGCGTGCTATTGCAGAGGCTATTTTAGTTGGGCTCTAAGGTCCATCCTCAGGGGACTCTGCAAGGACTAGGGCTCTTCTTGCCTTCTGCAGGGGCTTTGTCTGACCCTCTGCCGTTGCAACTCTCTTTTTCTTGTTTTTCTTTTTCTTCTTTCTCTCACTCCCCTCTCCTCTAACTAAAGGGTTCTCTGTTTCTTTCTTTTTAGCCTCTGCGGCTTGAACTTCTGTTCGCACTTCCTCGTTTCTCAGGTACACTACTATGTCTCCTACTTTGAATCCTACGCGAGGGGGGGTTACAAGACGTGGTTCTGGTGTCCTGTTCCCTCGTATGTATTCCCTAGCCTCTTCTTCGCTACCCAAATAAGTCAACATTTTTGTTGACAGAGGTCTGGCTTCTGGATATCCGGTTTTGATGACGGTGGGTTTATGAGACTTCATCTCATATAATTTGATTGTCTTATCTTCTGCTGGTAGTTTTCCTTCTCCGATCAAGTCATCGCCTAGTAGCAGTCCTAGGAAACGTCCAAACACGATGTTCTTTGGTTCTGTCCCTCTGTCTTGGTCCTGTTGTTTGGTAATCACGGCATTTTGGATCTCCCTATTGATAAGTCCAGCGTAGTCTAGTGGGAGATCGTAGTAAATCCCGTACATTATTGCCAAAATTGTATGGCTTGATTGATCAGGGCTTCCAACCTTCGATGTTAGACATCGGTTCAGAATCGAGAAAAGGACGTTCCACAGAGTGGGTAGATTCTGTCGCCTGAAGTTCGTTCTTTTGGTGATTGGAACTGCATAGCCAATGAACCTCAGAAATTATAGTATCTCTTCCTCTGTGGGCTCTTCTGAGAATTTTTGCAGGTTGAGATCTGTTTTGGTGGGAAGTCCAAAGACATCGGAGAGTTTCCTACGATTGATCCCTAAGTCCAGAATTTTTGCAGTTGAGGGATGGGTTGCATATCCAATGATGCAATGACCATATTTGTCCATTTTGACATGGCGGGCACTTAGCCAGAACTGTTGGATGTAAGATTCGGGGATGTCATTTCGTTTCAACGTTAGGGCTCTAACTAGGAAATGATTCTTGAGGAGTTGAATCAATGGTGCTGCTTCAGTGGGAAAACCAGAGGGATTTAGGGTGACAAAGTGGTTATTTGGCTTGTTATTCAGTTGGGCCAAGTGATAGTCATGTCTGGTGAAGGACAACATCCTGCTTGTGAGCACATGTTCTTGGTCGACGGAGTCTGAATCAGCCTTTTGAACCATTGAGTGATGAGAGTTGTTGGATTTCTTGGATCCATTAGAGTTCTTGGAGGAAGATGAGGGAGAAGCCATTGAAAGAACAGAGGAGAAGAGGAAAGGCTTTTTGCTTGACGTTCTTGAGAGAAAAAGGTGCAGGTAAAAAAGGAAAAGAAGGGGCAAAAGTGATTTTATACATGAAAGGTAAAAAGAATGAGCGGTAAAAAACTAAGTTTTCAAATCCGTGATGAGTGAAAACGGATAAGAAGTCGTTTCATAAAAACGACGGTACAGATTACGATCCAATCAAATATTGCCATGTCAGATGATGGCGGTGCACGATTTAGGACGTGCGCCACCCTATTCTCACGCGCCTGGCATTTTCTATTTTCACGTGACAGTGAGTTTCGAAAATAACCCGCATCACATGACCTGAGTTTCTCAAGTGACGAGAATGATAGAAGCTCTGTGAATAAGAGGCTTCTGAGGTCATAGGCAAGTTTAAGAGGGAGAAAAGTGCGATGAAATGATCGAGTTTATTTTAAAGTTCATTTGCTTAAGCACCCAGTTTAGAGGTGCAGACTGTGATAGATCACAGAGGCTCTGTGGTCGACCTCAGAGGTTCTGTGGTCGACCTCAGAGGTTCTGAGATCAAAAATTTCCTTTTTAGGAAAGATTTTCAAAGATTTGATCATTTCAAAGTTTTGATTGTGAAATTAGTACAAAGAGGGATCTTTCTGAGGGCATAGTGCTCGAGAAAGAGTTTTGACCCTTGGTTCGGATGGACTAACCTCACTCTGTAGTCAGTTGCGAAGAACAGTCTTGCTCCCCCTTGAAAAGTCGCGATTGGTGATGGTTAGATCTGCTCCCCCTTCAACTATGCTTGGATCATATAAAGATAAGATTTGCACAAGACATAGATTTGCAAAAACAATGTAACATAAAGTTAAAGAGATTATTTACAAATAAGAAATATGCTATATACAAATATGTGCAACAGAGGTTCTGTGCAGGGGCACAGAGGCTCCGTGGTCAACCCATGTTGAGCATACCAATCTTGCCAACTAGAAAAGCAAATCTTTTCTCATCTAATGCCTTTGTGAAAAGGTCGGCAAGTTGGTAGTCTGTGGGCACAAAATACATCTCTATTGTGCCCTGCTCCACATGATGTTTTAGAAAATGATACCTGATATCGATATGCTTGGTCTTAGAGTGTTGTAATGGATTGGCAGAGATCGCAATGGCACTTTTGGAGTCACAGAGGATGGGGATTTTTTCGATATCGAATCCATAGTCTCTAAGTTGGGTCCTCATCCACAGAACTTGGGAACAACAACTTGCAGCAGCAACATATTCTGCTTTTGCCGTAGAGGTCGAGACACAGTTCTGTTTCTTGGAAGTCCAACTTACTAGTTTCCCTTTTAGGAATTGGCAACTCCCAGAGGTACTTTTCCTGTCGAGCTTGAATCCTCCGTAATCGGAATTTGTATAAGCCATGAGATCAAAGCCAGAGTTCTCCGGATACCAGAGACCAAGATTTTTGGTCCTTTTTAGGTATCTGAAGATCCTCTTGACAGCATAAAGATGAGATTCTTTGGGGTTAGCTTGAAATCTTGCGCAGTGACATGTGGCGAACATTATATCGGGTCTACTTGTGGTTAAATAGAGCAGAGACCCTATCATGCCTCTGTAGAGTTTACACTCCACAGGCTTGCCTTCTGGATCTGCATGAATTTTGGATCCAGTGGACATAGGAGTCTTCATTGGTGAGGAGTCAGAGAGCTTGTATTTTTCAAGTATGTCATAGACATATTTTGATTGGTTTATGAAAATTCCCTCTGTGGTTTGTTTGACTTGCAATCCTAAGAAGAATGTGAGTTCTCCCATCATGCTCATCTCAAACTCACTCTTCATCAATGATTCAAATTTTTTGCAGTATAAATCATTTGTAGAACCAAAAATAATGTCATCAACATAGATCTGTACAAGTAGAATCTCACCTTTTCTCTTCTTAAAGAATAAAGTAGTATCAGTTGTACCTCTTTCGAAGCCATTTGCAAGGAGGAAGTTTGAAAGTCTGTCGTACCTGGCTCTAGGAGCTTGTTTCAGTCCATACAGAGTCTTATCCAAAAAGTAGACATGATTTGGGTACTTGGAGTTCTCAAACCCTGGTGGTTGTTGGACATATACTTCTTCTTGAATCTGTCCATTCAGAAAGGCTGACTTGACATCCATTTGATATACTTTGAAACCTCTGTGGGCTGCGAAGGCAAGAAAGATTCTTATTGCTTCGAGTCTTGCCACAGGGGCAAAGGTTTCTTCGTAGTCGATGCCTTCTTCTTGGCAATATCCCTTGGACACCAGTCTTGCTTTGTTCCTGATCACCACACCATCCTCGTCCTTTTTGTTCCTGAAGACCCATTTGGTTCCTATTGCGGTTTTGCCTTTCGGCAGAGGCACTAGGGTCCATACTTCGTTTCTTTCAAACTGCAGAAGCTCTTCTTGCATAGCTTCTACCCAGTTTGGATCTTCAAGTGTTTCAGATATCTTTTTGGGTTCGATGATACTCACAAAATTTGTATAGTAACAAAAGTTTGCAGTACTCGATCGAGTTTGGACCTTGTTAGAAGCGTCACCTATGATTTGGCTCTGTGGGTGACTTTTGGTCCATTTTATCATGCGGGGTAGGTGATCATTGGAAACTTCTGTGGTAAGTTCAGGAGCACATTCGTTTTGATGTAGATCATCTTCTGTTGAAAGAAATTGATCATTTATACTTTCTACAGGACTTGGTTGTTCACCATGAGTGGAGGTAGAGAGTTCTGGAGAGCCTTTATCTACTGATGACCCTTATGAGAGGTTTTGAAGATGACCATCATCTTGATTGAGCTTGGGGCCTTGAGTTGTATTGTCCTCAGAGTGCTCCCCCTCGATGGTTGCACCTGCAGCATTACTGGAGGAGGGAGAAGCATTACTAGGACCAGTTAGAGAAGTACCTGTTTAGTCCTCAGAGGGTTCGGCTTCAGAGGCTCTGCGGTCACCTTCAGAAGGTTCATCATCATTGAACATTTCTTCAAACAGATGATGAAGATCATTTTTTCTCGATGATCCACCAGAATCTTCATCCTGAAGTTTGAGTCCTGAGCTGATTTGCTCAGAAGTCATCTGAAAAGAATCATCAAATGAAACATTAATACTTTCGAGTATATGCTTGGATTTGAGTACATAGATTCTGTATGCCTTGGAGTTTGATGAATAGCCAACAAATTTGGCTTCATCGGCTTTGGGACTGAATTTCCCTATCTGGTCTCTATCGTTTAGTATGAAACATCTGCAGCCAAAAACATGGAAGTACTTAATGTTTGGCTTCCTCTGGTGTAGTTAGTGATATGGTGTCTTTGCATGTCTCTTTACGATCAAGGATCGATTTTGGGTGAAGCATGCAGTTGAAATTGCTTCTGCCCAGAAAGAAATAGAGAGCCCTGAAGCAGTGAGCATAGTCCTTGCGGCTTCCACTAGTGTTCTGTTCTTTCGTTCAACAACACCGTTTTGTTGTGGAGTCCTTGCAGCAGAGAAGTTCTGTGAAATTCCTTCTGTCGACAGATAGGCTTCAATGGTTGAATTCTTAAACTCTGTCCCATTGTCACTTCGGATTCTCTGTACCCTGCAGTCATAAAGGACTTGTATTCTTTTGATAAGATTGATTAGTACTTCAGGAACATCTGATTTCTTTCGAAGAAATTCAACCCAAGTATATCTAGAGAATTCATCTATGAGTACAAGGATGTACTTCTTGCCACCAAGACTTTGCACAGATATAGGACCACAGAGGTCAACATGAAGCATCTGCAGAGGTCTGGTGCAAGATATATCAGACTTGGTTTTGTGAGCAACCCTTTTGAGTTTGCCCATCTCACAAGCTGAGCATAGATGATCCTTGTCGAATCTAATACTTGGTAGACCACTTACTAGTTCTAGTTTCACAAGTTTGTTAAGTGTGTGAAAGTTTAGATGACAAAACCTGTTGTGCCAGAGCCAAGCTTCTTCATTCTTACTTGAGACTAAGCAGAGCTTTTCTTCTCTGTTAGTTGATTGAAAGTCCATGAGGTATAGATCACCTCGTCTTTTGGCTCGCAGAAGCTCTGTGGTTGTATCTTCCTTCAGCAGAGAGCAGTACTGTCTTTTAAACATCACATCGAGTCCATTGTCACAGAGTTGACTTACACTCAGAAGGTTGTGTTTGAGGCCATCCAAATAGGCAACTTTGTTGACATTGATGTCTCCTTTGGCAATGATTCCATAGCCTTTTATTTGACCCTTTTTATTATCTCCAAAGGTTACAGATCCTCCTCCATGTTTTTCTTTGTAGAAGGAAAGCACCCTTTGTCGCCAGTCATGTGTCTTGAGCACCCAGAGTCTAGGTACCAGATAGGCACATGCTGTTTCTTCTGTGGACAGATTAGAGAGTTTTAGGTACCCATTTCCAAATGGGTCCATTTTTGTTAGTAGACTTTGAAGATGCCTTAACATCTTTGGTTTTGGATTTATCCTCATTTGCAGAGGTACCGGTTTGTCTCTTCTCACCCTTGAATTTTGCATTCTTGGGCTTGGGGTGAGATATAAGACAGGAGGGCTTTGAGAAGTGTTGATTCAAAGAATGCATGAGATCAAAGCATTTACAATAAGGAACATTTGAAGCAAATTTCTTGAAAATTTCATTAAATTTCTCAAAGGAGGGTACAGAGCAAATTTTACTACAACCTATTTTAGATTTGGGTTTCCTTTTACAGAAAGCTTTGTCTAATCTAGGTTGAGTTTTTTCAAAAACTCTTCTTGAGCGACTCTTTGGTTGTACTCTCCCTTGATCTTCTTTCCTTGCTTTCACTGCAACAGAAGCATCAAGTTTATCAATTTTAGGCCATTTATTCTTCTGTTGCCAAGTGAATTTTTCTTGAAAAGGTTTTACTGGTCTTGGAGCTTTTGAATCATGAGGGAACTTGTTCCTTTTAGATCTTTCAAGCTCAAGAGAAGTCTTTGCTTGCAAGCACATGTCCAGGAAATCAGGACAGATTGATACACCTGTGGTTTTCCTTTTGGGAAGAACTGTTCTATTTAGAATGCCAGAGGTAAGTTTACTCTTCTCTGGACCACAGGGGAGTATCTCAAGTTCCACAGAACTTGTCTCATTTCCAACAGAGAACTCTGATTCTGACTCAGAGTCTGAATCGAGGAAGTCTCTGTGAATGAAATCTTGACCTTCTGCAAGTGCCTTGCTTTGTCCATTGGTGTCCTCTGAAGTATTTAGAATTTTTGAAATACACGGAATGACCATAGGAACGTTAAGACAGTTTTGTAGATCTTGCTCAAAGATTTCTCTTACATCAGAGATAATATCAGGATGATTAAGAAAATGGTTTTCATAGGTCTTTCTCAAGTCATTTTCCAGAAATCTTTTAAAAAGTTTTTCTTCCACAGAGGCTGGAACAAACTCTGGAGCTTTAGAGGACAATTCCTTTTCAGGAGTCATCATGCATACAAAAGCCATTTGAGTTTGTGTTTCTGGATGACGGAATCTGAAGATTCCTATCTGTTTTTGAGACAGATATTTCTTTGGAATAGAATTTCTCTTTGATGAGAGAGAAGAAGGTAGATTATTGTTTTCATACCATGTATCTACCATCAACAGAGGATTCCGCAGATGTGGTTCTTCGGATGTTTTTCGCCTTTTAAATGTGGATAGAAGGTTTGGAAGACTTGGGTTTAATGATTTTCCAACGCAGAAGATATTTGCTAAAGATTTGTTTCTTTTATCTCCAGTATAGGGATCGATATCATCGAACCCTATACCTCTTCTGCCAATTTGGGTGTTGACCTTTTCAGTGACTTTTTGAGCATCCTGATACCTTTTGATTTTGAGAATTCTGTCGAACAGATCTCGATGAAGAGCTTCTCTTTCCTTTTGAAAGAAGTTTTTCAAAGAAGTGGCATTTAGACGAACACTCTCACATTTCTTAAGCTCTTTGACCTTTTCTTTCAACGCTCTGTCGAGATTTGTGATTTTGTCATTGAAATCCCTTTTTGTTGAAATATGCTCAGAGATGAGAGTTTTGTTTTGAAAGTAAAGCTTATCCTTCTCTTCTGTGAGAAGTCTAGTTTCTCTTTCAAAGAAGGCAAGCTTTTTCTCAAGATCTGAGCATGTATGTTTGTAAGCTAGAAGACCATTTTGTATTTCAAGAAGCTTGCTTTCAAAGTCTGAGTTGCAAGAGTTAGAAGTAGATACCTCACTTTCGTTGTCAGAAGAGTGGACTTCTGCCATTCCACAGAAGAGTGCGTTATTTTCTTCATCAGATGATTCATCGGTCACAAGATTCTCTTGTTCTGCCATTAGGGATTTCTAAGTGTAGTACTCTGCTTTCTTTTTGTAGAAGGCAGCGTCCCTTGTGGGTTTCCCTGTGTTGGCAGAGGACCTGCACTCTGCTTCATAGTGGCCTGGTTTCCCGCATTTGAAGCATCCTTCAGTTTGCTTCGGGAATTTGTCACCAACTCTGCCGTCTGACTTTTGTCCATTTCTCTCTTCTTGCCTAGGTTCTTCAGACCACTCCTTTCTCTTGGCCTCACCATATCCTCTGATTCTATCATCTCTTTCTTCTCTTCCTCTGTACTCCGGCTTCTTCTTGAGACCACGATTGAACTGTCGGGTCATTAGTGCAAGAGTTTTGGCCAGAGCAGACATATCAATCTCCTCCTCAGAGTCTTCTTCACTTTCACTATCTGCTACAAGTACCTTCTTCTTTTTCTTCTTCTGAGCCTCCTCAGTTGCCTTATCCTTCTTTCCCTTGTCTTTGCCTTCTGAGGCACATCCTACAAGAGCCAGAGGACCTCCGACAGAGGTTGATAGTTTGGAAATTTTGTTCTCTTGGCTAATTAGTGTTCCGAAGAGATCAGATATGGACCAAACATCAAGATCCAATGTGGCTTGCATGGACATGGTTAAATGAAGCCATTCATCATTCAGGCTCTGTAGAAATCTGACATTGTTTTCTTCGGAGGTTCTGTGGATCCCATATCTCTTGCACTTGTTTATCAAAGAGTTGTATCTCTTGTAAGTGCTTTGAATGGATTCACCCGACAGAGCTTTGAATGCAAAATACTCATTTATGCATAAAGCTCTGTTGTTCTTGAGGGTTTTGGCACCACCCTCAAGTTGTTTCTCCAACTCTAACCATAGGTCCTTTGAAGTTTCACATGAGTCAAGAGATTGAAAGATATCATTTGGAATAGCCATTATGATTAGTCTTTTGGCTTTCTTTGCAAGCTCATGTTGTGCCTTTTATTCTTCACTCCATTTAAGGACTGGTTTGGGGTGTTGATATTCAGGAATTTCAGGAGTATTGCCAGTGGCAGGAACACGAGGAACTGTTGTCATTGGAATGAAAGGAGGATTGTGAAGAAACTCAACCAGACCAGGATCCACACCTTCAAGGAAGTGCACCATCCTGATCTTCCACTGAGGATATTCATCCCTTAGAAGAGTGGGAGGTTTGGATTGAGATCCCGCACTGAAGTAGTTGATAGTGTTTGCCATTTTGGTTTCAGTGAGTAAAACAGAGTATGGCACGAATCAGAAAGAATATTACAGAGATGATGTGTGAAGATGAGAATATGAATTGGTAAGAACAAATGATCAACCAACTAGCTTTGAATCTGTCTTTAAGAGAAGAACACACTTGTACCTATTACTATATCAAACAGGTTGATATAGCTTCAGAAACGCAAAGTGTGACTGTGAGTGCAGTTTGGAACGAAGAAAATACTCAAATTACCACCTTGAGTACTGGAAACAAGTATAAAACAGGATCCTTTGATATTGAAAATCAAAGTTGGCTCTGATACCAATTGTTGATCCCAGTTTAGATGTTCTTTAACTTGATTTAACCTTTTACTACACACAGATTATATAACTAGAGTGTGGAAGCGTTTAAGATGTGTAGAAGAGATTGAACATGCAAAGTGGTAAACACACAGGTAATTAATGAACAGGAAGTAAAGTATTACACGAAAGTTACTCAAAGAATTGTTTCATTAATTACCCAAGAACACCAAGAACACGCACTGGTATGTGCAACAAGGTGCTCAAGGAATATACAGACTTCTGGTTTTTTTTTTTGGTGTGCTCTTACATTTTGAGCACTAAGGTGGTGCTCCTTAATATAGATGAAGGATGCACCCCTTAGTACAAGACAAGAACTGACATTCCATAAACGGAATGTCACCTGTAAAGTAAACATCGTGGGACGCTCATTACTTTGATCTTGAGGATCTTCGTACAGCAGGTCTCACGTGTTCTGCACGTGGTCTTGTTTTGAACTCTTAGAAAAGCTTCAACAGCTGATCTCCAGAGGTTGGCCTTCACAGAGGCTTTGTGAGTGATCACAGAGGCTCTGTAATCCAAGTATCATTCGGGTTCAATTTCTGGTAGATCTTCTGCGGGGTAATCTCCAAGCTTTGCACCTTCTGTGGTGTATCTGAGTGTTCAGCGGCAGGCTTCTACGATTTCCATACTTAGCCTATTTTTCAATACTTCTATACAAAGAGAGTGGAGCTAACAAAGATGATACCTCATCTGATGGTTCTGAGGTAATATCTGATTTTAACTGTAACTTCTTCTTATCTTAAATGAATGTTTTTATCTCTGCCTTGCATGATCTGCGTTCAAAGTTGGTTTCTGAAAAGTTTAAAAATCAAGAAAAGTCTGATTTTATTGAGAAACTGCAAATTTCTTTAAAAGATGAAAAGTCAATTTTAATCGAAATAAAAGAGAAATTTCAAAAGCAGTTAGTTGATCTTGAAAAATCAAATCAGATTTATCGTGATTCTTTGACTGATTTGACTTCTTCCAATCAAAATCTTTCTGACAAAATAATTGTTTTAGAAAGAAAATTATATAAAAGAGAACAATCTGAGCAAACCATTTACATGAACAAGCCAAGGAGTGAAGAAGCTATTAAGGATAGATGGGGACTTGGTTTTGACAATCCTCAATTTTTAAACAAAGTAATTGATGAAGTTCCCACTCTTTATAAATATGAATATCTAAATCTTGCACACTATGGTCCTCAATTCAAATTCTTTTGGATTTGTGAAAAGCAAATTTTAGATATTGAAAATGAGAAAAGGATATATAAAAAGAAAAAATGAAATTCCTTTTGTTTATATTTCTGAAAATGCAAAATATTTTCCGGAAAAATCGAGAAGAGGAAAAAGAGTTTTAAATGACATATCTTCTACCAAATCTTCAATATCTGATGATTTTATTAATCCTTATGCACCTAATACTTCTAAGGAAAATAGTTCTCCAATCTCTTATGATTCGAAGAAATATATTCCTCCGATAGTATTAGAAGGAAAAATTATAGATCTTGAAGATCAGATAGAAGAACAAAATATTTTGAAGAAAATTGAATCTGACATTATTCTTTCTTTTATGACTTCAAGTCTAGAAGAAAATATATTTTCTCAAAAATCAGATTTTATTTCTAACATCTCTTCTGATTTCAAGGAAAATAAAAATGAAGTTTCAAATTTTAAAATCCTTTCTCAAAACTCTTCAGATTCCGAGGCTAGTTCTTCAATTTCAAAAGCACAAACTGTTTTCTTTGATAAAGTTTCTTCTTCTGATTCAATTATTGATAATTTTTTAATGCTAAATGATCAATTTTATAAAAAGAAGCGTAAAAGAAGATGATCAAATAAGTTAAAGAAACATGACACTGTTTTAACTGAGAATTATAATGTTTCTAATTCTTATTCTTCAGATTGGACTGTGAGGGAGTCATCAAGACAAATCTGGAGAAAGAAGCTGATATCTGAGGAATATATTGTTGATGAGGATAAATGTGTAGACAAACTTTATAACAGTGATTCATTTGCTTCATGTAATAAAATTTCAAAATATTCTAAAAAGCAAATGTTTCGAATTTCAAAATATGTCTCATGTTCTTCCTCAGATTCGAGTTCTGATGATTATGCTTTCTCTTCTGATTGTGATTATTTTTCTGATCATATTCCTCGTGCTTTATCTGATAAATCTGCTCATTATTTCCCCGTAAGAACTGCAACTAACAAACAAGGGCCCAAGTTCAAGTGGGTACCCAAATCTTTATCTGATTCAAAGTTGCAGGCATCACATGTTAAGGGGGAGTAAGGGAATTTTGGCTTCTGAGTACTTCAGCTCAGGACCCGTGCTTCAATGACATCGACTTCTATACACAACAGTTTAGAACTCGTTCTTCATAGTTAAGCTTCTGACTAATGAGATACTGTGAGTACATCAATTTTATTTCCGCTGCATATATATCTGATTATGATGTGTTCCAGTTTTTCTCAATGTTTCAAGAATCTGAGTTTGTTTATCTATCTCATGAATTTGTATTACCCAAAATTTTCTTCTAATATGAGACACAAATTTATTATCTTCTATGTAAAATATGAAATAGTTGAATTTTATTTTGTTCCAACTAAATATTAAATAAAAGTTTAAATCTTTACAAATTTTATTCTATAAAGTAAAGTTTTACATTTTTTCTTTCCTTTGAATAAAATATGTGTCTAGGATAAATTTTCAAGTTTTTTTTGTTTATATTAAAGTTTTTATATGGTCAAATTTCAAATCTTACTAAAGTCGAAAAGTCAGCAACATGTTTGAAACTTTTATTAATGCTTTAAAGATATGTGAGTCGGAATTTTTATAGTTACTTTGCTTAGACTACCTAAACGATCAAAATTTTAGATTGGAATGAAAATATGGCTAAGCATTTAGATGTTGATCTGAGTAATTGTGAAAAATATTAAATTCTTAAAATACAGAAATCTCTAAGTTTAAAAGTTTGTACCTGTGACCTTTCTGGTTTGGGAAAGTAAGTTCCTCGGGATGCTCGACATCTGGTCCCCTAAGGTCAATTGATCTGGGAGTGATCGAACAAAAATCCTGCAATAGAACCAGATCGAAAGTCATGTTCTACTGGTATGAATGGGTTTAGGATATGTCGATGTAGCCTTTCTGATCTGGGAAAGTAAGTTCCAAGGGGTGCTTGACACGTAGTCCCCTAAGGCCAACTGGTCTGGGAGCGGCTGACCCAAATCCTGCAATAGGGTCAGATAGAAAGTTACGTTTACGACATGTTTTTTACTTAATAAACTTTTTGATCAAAAGATGCCAAAGTGCACGCGCTTAAAAGATGCCAAAGAGCACACTCATGTTAAGATGCCAATGAGCACAATGCTAAAAGATGCCAATGAGCACACATCTCATGATACTTGGTGATATGTTTGAGTTGCGATAAATCTGTAAATTTATGAATATCTTAATTCTTGATGGCTTAGTGTTAGTACATGCAAAGTTCTCTATAATATTTTTAGAATTACATTTTCTTGAAGCTAATTGAAGATTCGCATGTGAGCACACTGAATAGATTGCTGGAAGTTTTGAAACTGAACATGTGTGAACTTGATATGCAATTAAACTCGTTCTTTTATCTTACAACATATGTTTGATTTCAAATGATTGATAAATTTGTCATATTTTACTCTGTAAAATTTAATTTGTTTAGTATTTAAAATTTTATATGTTTAGTTGTTTCAAAATTTACATTCAGTATATTTTTCTTTCTACATTAAATTCTGATTACTGTGTTCTCATAAATATATTTTAATGGGTTTATGCATTATTCAAGGGGGAGTGAACAAAGAGTTGTATTTCAAAGATTATATCTGTTTTTGAGGGGGAGTGTCTGATTTTCTTTACATGAATGTTATCTCGAATTCTCTTATCTAATGCATTTGTGTAGGGGGAGTCAAAGAGATTTCAAAGGTAAAAATTTTCTAAGGCAGCTTTGCCTTTCACACATGGCCCGCAAAGCTTGTTTTGCGAATCAGGCATGACACGCAAACTTTGCTTTGCGTATCAAGCATGGCACGCAAACCTTGCTTTGCGCGTCACACATAGAACGCAAACCTTGCTTTGCGCTTCCTGCATGGAACGCAAACCTCCTCTGTTTTCTCTGTTTATTTGATTTTGCAGATCTTAAGTTGTCTCGTCTCCAACATTTGCATGACCAAGTTGATCAAGATCATCAAGGTCATGAGGGGGAGAAGTCAAGGAGAAGTTAAAGAGACAAAGAACTTAAATGTTTATCTGCTGATCAATATTCGCTCAAAGATTCTATTCTCTCAGCTACAACAAAATCTTTTGCTGTTCCTGCTCCGAACACCACAGTTCATTCAAGATCATTCAAAATAGGTGTATCGTCTTGAGCTTAAGCAGCAAAGAAAATTTCAATCTGCAAGATGCTGAGAAGAAATTTTTTCTTTAAAAGTCAAAAAGCTTCTCAAAGTCGCTTTGTTGGTCCGTGCTGTTATTAAAGACAATTTTTGAAGACCAAAGCGCCAATGATTACTAAGGGGGAGATTGTTAGGTCTGATTTATAGTAATCACTGTGTTTAGTGCTTATCAGTATTGTATTTGACCAAGGGTATTTAAGTCCCTTTGGTCTTGTGTCTTGTAAGAATCTAACACGCACAATATTGAGAATTCACAACTTTGCGCTCCATCTGTCTCTCTCTCTATTTTCTCTCTCTAAAGTTCTAGTGATCTTGGATTAACAAGCTCCTTATAACTCCAGATCTGTATATCTATCACAAAATAAACCACTTCCACACACACCCAACCATGTACAACTATCATGAAGAAAATATACATCCCAAGAAAAGAGATCAAACCATAAGAAAATCCAAAAAGATGCTCATTCCTATGTTTGATGCCATCAAAACACCCAAAAAACCCACCCCCACCAACTAAGAAATTGTAATGCTAAAAAATTGATTCCCTGTACACCAAGTTTGTTAAATCCCATTCAAACAACCACACTCCCAAAAGAACCTCCTTATTACTCCTAAACAAGTTTAAAAGACCTAACTCCATTACCCTACATCCACTTATGCCAACAATCCCAGTCCCAATCCCAAAACCCCAACTGTAATTCATAAGACCATGGAACAAGAGAGAAGACAAATGTTGACACACTATGAAAGCTATCAACAGATAGAAAACAAATAGGATCAAATTATGAAACATGCTATAAGTCTTAGGCCAATAAATCTCCTTAACCACAAAAACAGAAAAAAATTGAATAATCTCCAATAAAACCAAAACCATTCTGATTAAAAACCATACCCTGCATAAGCCATACCACTCCTTTATATGCCCAAGAAAAGAATCCACATTCCATTTAGAACCAAAAAATTGTTCTAAACTAGAATTGGAGATAACAAGTCTAAATCTATACTTACATCCCAAGATGACATTATGAACAACCCATAATTTCCATACCCAGAACAACAAAATAGTATATCTCCATACAAACCTTCCTTCCTCCCAAAGAACCTCCAAGTAACACCAAAACAAGAACAAAATGCCTATCTCCTCTACCCTACTCCCCCTTATAACTACATCTCTCAGCCCAACCCCAAAATCCCATTGATACTCCAAAAGGAAGTATAAAGGCCTGCACAAAAAAAAATATTAGTAAAAAAGAAAGATGTCATCCCTCCCCCCCCCCATATATACCCAAGTATATCCCAAATGTATCCCAAAGCACCCCCCAAAAAGAACCCACCCCATATTTGGATCTCATTTAGACATAAATTTCTTTCTCCAAAGTATCTCTCATCTAAGCAAATTCTCATCAAAATTTTCTCCAAAACCTATGATATCCAATAAAATGCCAAACCAATCACCAGCCTCCTAATATCAAGGTTCCAAGTCATGAGGAATAGGTATTTTATCACAAAAGGATCCATTCTCCACATTAAGATCCAATACAAAAGCAGCCCTTTTCACATGATCACTAACTCTGACCTTTAATCCCATTAGCTTCAATTTAATCAGATCCATAATTTGCCTTGTCAGACATATAGCAGATCTATTCTTGTTAGCATGAAGCCTCTGATTCCTTTCATTCCATATCATATAGACCACAGTAGCAAGAACAAGCCTGTGAATAACACTCCAAATATTGTTGGAACAAGGGACTAAAGCAAACTTTGAAATCAGATCAGACCAAGCATTATCATTCCCTCTCAGACTTTGAATGATATCAAAAATACCAGATATACCCTCCAATGATCTCCATACCTCTTGAACATATGAACATTCCACAAACAAAGGCTTATGGGTCTCAATAGCATCATGACAAAGAACAGAAATATTATTTTCAACAACTCTCCAAATAACTAGCCTGTCAAGTGTTCTCAGTCTCTCTTTAATAGCGAGCCACAAAAAGAAGGCATATCTCGGCACTCCCTGACTGAACCACACCAATTTAGACCAAGGCACAATTTCAGCTTCTTGATACGAATCACTCCACATAGCAGCCACACTAAAATCTAACATAACCCCATTTTTGCATTTACATTTCAACTTGTCTTTCACATCTTCTTTGAGATTGGGCATAAACTGTTTGAGAAGTCCTCCGTGCTTGCACCATATTGAATTAGGCCACATCCACAATCCATCAACATATACTTCATTAACCTTCATGTCAAGTTTCATGTTAGCCATATAGATCTCTCTATTTGAAATAAAATTACATAAAGGACCACTAGGATGCCATGAATCAAACCATAAAGAAGTTGACTGACCATTTCCCAACACATGCACAATTTGATTTCTCAGTAAACCTCTAAACCTTACAGCCTTTTTCCAAAACCATGGTGCATCAAATACCTCACCCACTTCCCAAAAATTTCTCCCTTTCAACCTGTATTCATGTATCCATTTGACCCATAATGAATCACCATGCTCAACAATCTTCCAAATCTGCTTAGCTAGAAGAACTTTGTTCCAAACCTTTAAATATTTGACTCCAAGTCCTCCATTTTCTCTAGGCAAACATACAACTTTCCAAGCCACTTTTGCCTTACCTTTTATAGCATCACCCCCACTCCAAAGAAATTTCTTTAACAACATCTCAATTTCTTTTACAACAGACAGAGGGAGCAAAAACAGAGAAGCCCAATAAACACTAATAGAAGACAAAACTGAGTTAATTAACTGAAGTCTTCCAGCAAATGACAAAGACTTATTCTTCCAATCAGAAACTCTTCTTTTTATCTTGTCAATCAGAGCCAAACAGTCCTTGTGAAACAATTTAGTAGATAAGAGCGGCACACCTAAATACCTAACAGGAAGTGAACCCAACTTGAAAGGCAAAATCTTTAAAATTTCATCCCTGTTTACCCCAACAACATTTCCCAAATAAGATGTGCTCTCTGCAAGACTTGGTTTTAGCCCTGATACACCACTAAACTACATTAAAGCATCTTTAAGCACCAACACAGATTCAACATCTCCATGACAGAACATATGTAGGTCATCTGCAAAGCACAGATGTGTAATACCTAACTTTTCACACTTTGGATGATATTTGAAACATTCATTCTCCTTTATTCTCCTTTTAACCATGACGGTTAGAACTTCCATTAATAGAGTAAACAAGTATGGGGAAAGGGGATCTGCTTGTCTAATTCCCCTCATACCAGGAAAGAAATCATGATGCTCCCCATTCACTCTTATAGTGAAAGAAGCAGTAGATACACACTTCATAATCCAATGTACCATACATGAGTGGAAACCAAATTGATGTAGAATAAACTTTAGAAAACTCCAATTAACTGTATCATATGCCTTTTGAATATCAATTTTAAAGGCACACCTCTTGATACCCCTTAGTCAATGGTACCCCCTCGTCAATTCTTGAGCCAACAAAATGTTGTCACTAATCTGCCTTCCATGAATAAATGCAGATTGGTTAGGATCAACCAGATCACTGAGCGAACTTTTAATTCTATTTACAAGAATCTTACTAATGCACTTGAAAAGCACATTACAACATGCAATAGGTCTAAATTCCGCAACATTTTTAGGACACTGAACCTTTGGGACCAAAGAGATAACAGTAGCATTAACCTCACCCAACAATTTTCCATTTTCAAAAAACTGTTGAATGGCAATGCAAATATCTTTCCCAATAATAGGCCAAGCTTTCTTAAAGAAATATGAAGAAAAACCATCTGGTCCAGGAGCTTTGGTATCTTCAATATCAAAGATGGAACTACGGATTTCCTCATCATTCACCTTTCTAACCATGAAAGCAGCCTGCTGCTTAGTCAATTTTTTCTGAAAAAGAGTGAGAGGGTTCACAATACTCATCACAGAATCACTAGTACCCAGAATGGACTTAAAGTGCTTAACAAACTGCTCAGGAACACTTTCACCAACATATCTGTTACCATCCATGTCTTCAATCTCATCAACCCTTCCTCTATTCACTCTGGATTTTACCACCTTGTGAAAATATGCAGAATTAGAGTCACCCTCTTTTAACCAATGAACCTTAGCCCTCTGCTTTAAAAAATTTTCTTCTGCAATCATGGCATCCTTAAGGACTTTAAGATACACAACCCCTTCAAACTGTAACTCACCATCATCAGGGTCATCATTAATGGAAGTTTGAACAGAACACAACTCATTCCTCAATTTTCTAACATTCTCAAAAACATTACGATTTTTAACATTCAATTTTCTGAGGCCTTTCTTCACATCTTTCATTCTAGCAACCACGAAAAACATGTGAAAACCAATAACAGGTCTATCCCAGGCCCTAGCCACCATGGGAATAAAGTCAGAACAGTCACCAAGATGATTATTAAACTTGAAAGGCCTAGCCTTAAATCTTCATAGAGAAGGAAGAGTAGTAATAACAGGGCTATGGTCAAAAATACCATAGGGAAGGAACACAACAGATGTAGAGGGATAAACTCCAAGAAATGCAAAATTAACAAGAACTCTATCAAGCTTTTTAAACAAGCCTTTAGAGTTACCAGAGGCCAACGACTTTTGTACCCAAGTGTATCTTAATCCAGAATGATTCAAATCTTCCATTTTAGCATTAAACACACAATCTCTAAATTCCTGCATTCCTTTAGAGACAAAAGAAGATCCATGAGAACTATCTTCAGGATTTAGGCCCACATTAAAATCTTCCAAAGAGATCCAAGCATTCCCATTAACAACAAGCGAAAACTTGACAATACTAACCCATAATAACCTTCTTTCACAAACATCATTAGCAGCATAAACAAATGAGGCATAGAACATTTTCCCAGAATCAGGTTGAACCAGCTGACAATGCATAACCTGATCAAACTGCTCAATAACATTTATTCTGAATCTGATAGAATTCCATCCCACAATAATTCTGGTTCTTCCTTTGCAAACATGATTATTAGTTACCCAACTCCACCCTCTAAAAACTTCATCACAAACCTCTTTGAGCTTATTGTTACAAACTTTAGTTTCAACTATAGGACAAACATCCAACCCATTTTCAACCACAAACCTCCTTATTTCTTTTCTTTTAGAAGCCACATTTAGGCCTCTAATATTCCATATTGCAATCTTGGCCATATGATTACTTTTTGGATTGTACCAATCTATCCCCACCCCATCTCCACTCTTCTTTATCAAACTTCATAAAATCAGGTGCATAATCATCAGGAAAAGCATCCTCCTTGAGTTGAACTAACTTATAATAGTCCACTTGATTTTTAGTCCACTTTCTAAAAACATCTTTATGAGGATTGACACCCCTTTCAATGTAAGAATCAACCTCCTCCTTCTCTACAAGCCATCATTGTTCTTCATCATCAATCTCCATATTGTTCAATACATCAAAAGAATTTTTTAATTGGATGGCCTCTTGAACAAACTCAGCCTCAATATTACTTTGACTCCCATCATTTCTTTTTAAAATTTCAACTTTAACTCCCACTCCTTTGACTTCCTTTGGCTTCTCTTGATTACTATTCTGTTGTTGGCCCCCTTTACCACCACTTTTAGTCTGTTCCTGCTGTTTAACCCCCTTAACACCATTCTCTTGTTGAGATTTTTGCCCAACACTGTTCTGAACACCCCCCTTAACTGATTTACCACTGTCCTCGGTCTTTGAATTATTACCACTAGACTGTCCAACCTCATTCTTACTGCCACCTTGACCAAACATGAATTTACCCTGAGCAGATTTAGCCTGAGCCTCTTTAATAGGTTTTGCCTGCCAAACTTTCCCATCATTTAGCTGCTGCCCTTGTTTATTATTCCCAAAATAAAATTTCCCATCACTTGACTGTTGACCCAACTTGCTGTTTCCAAATACAAAATTCCCCTCACTAACTTGTTGCCCTTGTCTACTATTTCCACCAATAGGATTTCCACCACCTTGACTTTGCTTTCCACTACATTGATTTGAAAATTGTTTTTGAGGATTGAACCTTTGATTAACCCATGCTTTTGTACTTGTCTGTTGCCCAACCACATGATTTTTCTGATTTTGCATTGGCCTATTTCTTCTACCAACAACCTGAAATCCATCATCATTAGAATTGCTTGAACTATTTCTGTTTGCCTCCTCCTTCTTGAGTTTTGCTAACTTTTCAACATCTGTTAATGGTCTCACCACACAATTTCCAAAAGATTGCCCAAAAATATTGCACTGACTACACCTGGGAGGTTTCCAACTGTACTCAGCTTTGACAACAATTACCTTTTCAATAATACCATCCAAAGAGGGGACAAGACAAATAATGGAATCAGGAATAGCCCTATCTGCATTGACCTCAACTAATACTCTAGCAAACCCAACTTTACCAGACTGAGTTACACACCTTTCTTCAGTTGCCCTATCCAAAGCAAGAGGAATTCCAATCCTACTTGCTAATTCACTAAGACCCCATACATTCCAGACTTCAAGTGGTACCCCATATAAGTTTACCCACAATGGCAGTGATTTAAGTTTTGGCTTTCCCAAGTAAGACCCAACCTCCCATTTTTTAACTAATAGAGAAACGCCATTCACCATCCAGGGCCCATTTTCAATGACAAATTTCAATCCCTCTTCATTATTAAATTTAAGCATATAAGGACCCTCATAGTTAGATGCAACATTTGTCAAACCATATTTCCTCCACATTCTGTTCAGATTATTATTCATAGCAAAAAAAGGTATGGAAGCACCAACAAAATAAGCAACAAGCAACATAGAATTAGATTTTGCACCATCCACAATAACTTCCTTAGAAAATCGTATGGCCAATCTTCCATCCTCTAAAATGACCGGTGGTTTAAAACTCAGAACAATCTTGTTCTCAGTATTACCCTTGATCTTATCTGCCAATGTAACTCCTTTGGAATTCCATACATTACCACTTTTATTTCCTTCATTAACATTCTTCACAACAACTTCCTTCTTCATGCTTTCAGTCATGACAACATCAGGAGCCATCTTCACAGATTGTGTTCCATTAGAAAAGTGTAAACCAGTACCATCATTACCAGAATTCACTTTATCAGAATTAACAGACCCTACACCATTCCCGAAACTGAAGAAAGGTCCACTCTTCAGAGAGCTCTGTGGAGCCTTGATCTGGTGTTGACCCTTTAGAGAGATTTTGAGCATGACCATGGTCTTGATTGAGCTTGGGGCCTTGATTCGTATTGTCCTTTGAGTGCTCCCCCTCGATGGTTGTAATTGCGGCATTAGTGGAAGAGGGTGAAGCATTACTAGGATGAGTTAGAGAAGTACCTGTTTGGTCCTCAGAGGGTTCGGCTTCAGAGGCTCTGCGGTCACCTTCAGAGGGTTCGTCATCATTGAACATCTCTTCAAACAGATGATGAAGATCATTTGTTCGTGATGATCCACCAGAATCTTCATATTGAAGTTTGAGTCCTGAGCTAATTTGCTCAGAAGTCAACTGAAAAGAATCATCAAGTGAAACATTAATACTTCCGAGTATATGCTTGGATTTGAGTACATAGATTCTGTATGCCTTGGAATTTGATGAATAGCCAACGAATTTGGCTTCATCGTCTTTGGGACAAAATTTCCGTATCTGGTCTCTGTCGTTCAGTACAAGGCACCTGCATCCAAAGACATGGAAGTACTTAATGTTCGGCTTCCTCTGGTGTAGTAAGTGATATGTTGTCTTTGCATGTCTCTTCACGATCAAGGATCGATTTTGGGTGAAGCATGTGGTTGAAATAGCTTCTGCCCAAAAAGAAATAGAGAGCCCTGACGCAGTGAGCATAGTTCTTGCGGCTTCCACTAGTGTTATGTTCTTTCGTTGAACAACACCGTTTTGTTGTGGAGTCCTTGCAGCAGAGAAGTTCTGTGATATGTCTTCTGTCGAAAGATAGGCTTCAATGGTTGAATTCTTAAACTCTGTCCCATTGTCACTTCGGATTCTCTGTACCCTGCAGTCATAAAGAACTTGTATTCTCTTGATAAGATTGATTAGTACTTCAGGAACATCTGATTTCTTTCGAACGAATTCAACCCAAGTATATTTAAAGAATTCATCTATGAGTACAAGGATGTACTTCTTGCCACCAACACTTTGCACAGATATAGGACCACATAGGTCAACATGAAGCATCTGCAGAGGTATGGTGCAAGATATGTCAGACTTAGTTTTGTGGGCAACCCTTTTGAGTTTGCCCATCTCACAAGCTGAGCATAGATGATCCTTGTCGAATCTAATACTTGGTAGACCACTCACTAGTTTTAGTTTCACAAGTTTGTTAATTGTGTGAAAGTTTAGATGACAGAACCTGTTGTGCCAGAGCCAAGCTTCTTCATTCTTACTTGAGACTAAGCAGAGCTTTTCTTCTCTGTTAGTTGATTTAAAATCCATGAGGTATAAATCACCTCATCTTTTGGCTCGCAGAAGCTCTGTGGTTGTATCTTCTTTCAACAAAGAGCAGTACTGTCTTTTGAACATCACATCGAGTCCATTGTCACATAGTTGACTTACACTCAGAAGATTGTGCTTGAGGCCATCCACATAGGCAACTATGTTGACATCGATGTCTCCTTTGGCTATGATTCCATAGCCTTTTATTTGACCCTTTTTGTTCCCTCCAAAATTCACAAATCCTCCTCCATATTTTTCTTTGTAGGAGGAAAGCAACCCTCTGTAGCCTGTCAAGTGTCTTGAGCACCCGGAGTCTAGGTACCAGATAGGCACATGCTGTTTCTCCTGTGGACAGATTAGAGAGATTTAGGTACCCCTTTCCAAATGGGTCCATTTTTGTTAGGAGGTTGTGAAGATGCCTTAACACATTTGGTTTTGGATTTATCCTCATTTGCAGAGGTACCAGATTGTCTCTTCTCACCCTTGAATTTTACATTCCTGGGTTTGGGGTGAGAGATAAGAGAGGGGGGCCTCCAGAAATGTTGATTCAATTCATGCATAAGATCAAAGCATTTACAATAAGGAACATTTGAGGCAAACTTCTTAAAAATCTCATTAAATTTGTCAAAGGAGGGAACAGAGCAAATTTTACTACAACCCATTTTAGATTTGGGTTTCTTTTTACAGAAAGCTTTGTCTAATCTAGGTTGAGTTTTTTTCAAAAACTCCTCTTGAGTGGCTCTGTGGTTGTACTCTCCTTTGAATACCAGAGGTAAGTTTACTCTTCTCTGGACCACAGGGGAGTATTTCAAGTTCCACAGAACTTGTCCTATTATCGACAGAGGATTCTGATTCTGACTCAGAGTCTGAATCAAGAAAGTCTCTGTGAATGAGAGCCTGACCTCCTGTAAGTGCCTTGCTTTGTCCATTGGTGTCCTCTGTAGTATTTAGAATTTTTGAAATACAAGGAATGACCGTAGGAACATTAAGACAGTTTTGTAGATCTTGCTCAAAGATTTCTCTTATTTTAGAGGTTAAATCAGGATGGTTGAGAAAATGATTTTCATAAGTTCTTCTCAAGTCGCTTTCCAAACACCTTTTGAATAGTTTTTCTTCCACAGAGGCTGTAATGAACTCTGGTGCTTCAGAGGACAGTTCCTTTTCAGGAATCATCATGCACACAAAAGCCATTTGAGTTTGCGTTTCTGGGTGACCAAATCTGAAGACCCCTATCTGTTTTTGAGACAGATATTTCTTTGGTATAGATTTTCTTTTTGATTAAGGTGCAGATGGTAAATCATTGTTTTCATACCATACATTTGCCTTCTGCAGAGGTTTCCTCAGATGTGGTCTTTCAGAGGTTTTGCACCTCTTAAATGTGGATAATAGGTTTGGAAGACTTGGTTTTAAAAACTGTCCAGGGCAGACGATGTTTGATAAAGATTTGTTTCTTTTGTTCCCTGTGTAAGGGTCAATATCCTCGAACCCTAATCCTCAAACCCTAATCCTCTTCTGCCGATCTGGGTGTTTACCTTTTCATGAACCATTTGAGCATCCTAATACCTCTTTATTTGGAGATCTCTGTCGAACAAATCTTGATGAAGGACTTCTCTTTCTTTTTGAAAAAAGTTTTTCAAAGAAATGGCATTTAAACGATCACTCTCACATTTCTTTAGTTCTTTGACTTTTTCTTTCAAAGCTTTGTCAAGATTTGAGATTTTCTCCTTGAAACCCCTTTTTGTTGAAATATGCTCAGAGGTAAAAGATTTGTTTTCAAGGTAAAGCTTGTCCTTCTCCTCTATGAGGAGACAAGTTTCTCTTTCAATGAAGGAAAGCTTTTTCTCAAGATCCGAGCATGTGTTTTTATAAGCTAGAAGATCATTTTGTATTTCAAGAAGCTTGTTTTCAAAGTCTGAGTTGCAAGAATTAGAAGTGGATACCTCACTCTCGTTGTCAGAAGAGTGGACTTCTGCCATTCCACCGAAGAGTGCGTTGTCTTCTTTATCAGAGGATTCATTGGTTACAAGGTTCTCTTGTTCTGCCATTAGGGATCTCTGAGTGTAGTACTCTACTTTCTTTTTATAGAAAGCAACGTCCCTTGTGGGTTTCCCTTTGTTGGCAGAGGACCTGCACTCTGCGGCGAAGTGGCCATGTTTTCCGCATTTGAAGCACCCTTCAGTTTGCTTTGGGAATTTTTTACCAGCTCTGCCGTCTGACCTCTGTCCATTCCTCTCTTCTTGCCTTGGCTCCCCAGACTTTTCTCTTTCATGTCTTATTGCATTACCATATCCTCTGCTTCTGTCATCTCTTTCTTCTCTCTCTCTGTACTCCGGCTTCTTGAGACCACGATTGAATTGTCTGGTCATAAGTACAAGTGTTTTGGCCAGAGCAGCCATGTCAATATCTTCCTCAGAATGATCTTCACTTTCACTCTCTGCTACACGTACCTTCTTTTTCTTCTTCCTCTGTGCCTCCTCAGCTGCCTTATCTTTCTTTCCCTTGTTTTTGCCTTCTGAGGCACTTCCCACAAGAGCCAGAGGACCTCCAACAGAGGTTGTTAGTTTGGAAATTCTGTTCTCTTGGCTAATTAGTGTTCCAAAGAGATCAGATATGGACCAAACATCAAGATCCAATGTGGCTTGCATAGACATGGTTAGATGAAGCCATTCTTCATTCAGGCTCTGTAGAAATCTTACATTGTTTCTTCAGAGGTTCTGTGGATGCCATACCTCTTACACTTGTTTATCAAAGAAATGTATCTATTGTAAATGTTTTGAATGGATTCACCCGACAGAGCTTTGAATGCAAAATACTCATTTATGCATAAGGCTCTGTTGTTCTTGAGGGTTTTGGCACCACCCTCAAGTTGTTTCTCTAGCTCTAACCATAGGTCCTTTGAAGTTTCACATGAGTCAAGAGATTGAAAGTTATCGTTTGGGATAGCCATTATGATTAATCTTTTGGCAGTTCTTTGCAAACTCATGTTGTGCGTTTTCTTCTTCAATCCATTCAAGGACAGGTTTGGGATGTTGATATTCAGGGATTTCAGGAGTATTGGCAGTGGCCGGAACACGAGGAACAGTTGTCATTGGGATGAAAGGAGGATTGTGAAGAAATTCAACCAGACCAGGATCCACACCTTCAAGGAAGTGCACCATCCTGATCTTCCACTGAGGATATTCATCCCTTAGAAGAGTGGGAGGTTTAGACTGAGATCCAGCACTGAAGTAGTCAACAGTGTTTGCCATTTTAGTTTGGAGAGGAAAAACAGAGTATGGCATGAACCAGAAAGAGTATAACAATAATGGTTTTAGAAATGATGAGAATATGAATTAGTAAGAACAGATGACCAACCAACTAGCTTTGAATCTGTCTTTGACTGAAGGACACACTTGTACCTGTTTCTATACCAAACAGGTTGATATAGCTTCAGAAAACAGAGTGTGACTATAAATGGAGTTTGGGACGAAGAACAGACTGAAACTACTACCCTGAATACTGGAAACAAGATTAGAACAAGATCCTTTGATATTGAAAATCAAAGTCTGCTCTGATACCAATTGTTGATCGTAGTTATGATGTTCTTTAACTTGATTTAACCTTTTACTACACACAGATTAGTTAAATAGGGTGCAGAAGCGTTTAAGATGTGTAGAAAAGGTTGAACATACAAGGTAGTAAACACACAAGCAATTAATGAACAGAAAGTAAAGTATTACAATAAAGTTACTCAAAGAATTGTTTCATTGATTACTCAAGAACACCAAGAACACGCACTGGTTTGTGCAAATATGCTCAAGGATTATACAGACTGCTATTTTTGTGTGTGCTCTCGTACATTGTGCTCTAAGGTGGTGCTCCCTTAATATAGTAGAGGGATACACCCCTTAGTATAAGACAAAAACTGACATTCCATAAACGGAATGCCACCTGTAAAGTAAACATCGTGGGACGCCCATTAATTTGATCTTGAGGATCTTCGTATAGCAGGCCTCACACGTTTAGCACGTGGTCTTGTCTTGAACTATAAGAAAAGCTTCAACATTGATCTCCAGAGGTTAGCCTTCACAGAGGCTCTGTGAGTGATCACAGAGGCTCTGTGATCTTAGAATCATCATCAGGTTTGACCTCGGGTGCATCTTCTGCGGAGTAACTTCTGAGCTTTGCACCTTCTGTGGTGTACTTGGGTGTTCAGCGGCTGACTTCTGCGATTTCCATACTTAGCCTATTTTTCAATACTTCTATACAATGAGAGTGGAGCTAACAGAGAGATTGCATCTTCTGAGCTGAAAAAGAACACTGAATTGCTAAAATCTTTTTAGTAATGATCTTGATCCAAAGGGGAAGATTGTTAGCACACAGATCTATTGGATTCAAGATCATCCAATCTGAAGGTAAAGCCGGAAAGTCGACTTTTAAATATTAGTCTAATGTCGTTTTTAATAAAATGTCAAAGTTAATTATAGTTTATTGTATTTTAGTATTTTGCTTAAATATCTAGATTTTAGTTATTAGATATTAAGTTAGATATTAGTTTAGTTATAATATCTATGTTTTGATATTATGTTGTTAGTGTGTTAGAGAAGAAAACAATCGAGATATCAGATTACACACAACACACACACTCACGGTGAAAATCAGAGAGAAAAAGTCGAGAGCTTTAAACCGAACAAACATCTATCCTTGTAATCCATTGATTATTAATCAAACAGGTTGGTAATCGTATATGTTGTTGTTTTGATAAAAACTTGATAATATTGTGGACCGACAATGATGGACGATAATCTACGAGAATCGGGATCAAACGAGAACAACACTTATTTAAAAGAACACGAGAACCAACAAAAGCATATATGATTTTACATTAACGTGTGAAAAAAGCCATGCAGGCGAGTTTGGCTGTGGCTTAAGGTCCGCGAGGTTTTTCGCACATTAAGGTAAAATCATAATGATTTTTTTGGTTATTGTGTTCTTTTAAATAATTATTGTCCTCGTTTGATCCTGCCTCTACTAAACGGATTGTACAGAGTGTGTATATACATGATGTACGAATGGATTATGTATTTCTTGGGGGTTGTTTATAAAACAATTACCAGGTAAGTGCTTACAGCAAAAGTTAACACTTTCACTTACCTTAAGGGTAAAATTCCTGGCCATCAAAATAGATTGATGGTGAGCATTTATATCTGGTAAACACTTACCGGAAAGAGTCAACACTCTTTATTATCGGATAAGACTATTGATCCTTGCCTTACTTCTTATCCAGTAAGGTAATTGAACCGATAAACACTTACCAAGGTAAGTTTTTGGTAAATGTCCCTTAATGTATCAATATACTAATTGTATATATATAGTGTATGTATGTTATATATATACATAATATATACTACATACACGTTATATGCACCACACAATAGAGCTATAGTGTATGAATCTATCATTATATTTACATACTACAGACACACATATGCATAATGTATGAATATTGTCTCATGTATACTTACATCATGTATATATATATAGTGTATGTATGTATCATCTATACATATATATATAAACTACACACATATACATAGTGTGTAATTAATTGTATCATCGTACTTGCATATTAGAGACATACATATGCACGGTGTATGAATATTGTATCATGTATACTTATATGTGTATCAATATTGTATCATGTACATACAGTGTTAAATGTAACATTTATTCATACGTACTAAATGCATATATACATACAAAATTCATATCAAAAGTGTATGAGTGTATATATACATACTACATACATATATCCAGTATATGCATTGTATGAATATTGTATCATGTATACTTACATATAAGAAAATTTATTATGTAAATATATCATACAAACATACATATATTTATCATACAATAATCATTTGAGATATTTATGAAAATGATAAAGGTTTAATAATTATAACGACCTTCAACCAACCCGCATCCCGCATATATAACCGGTGGTAAGAAATATCCATCACCACTAATAATGAAATTATGTTATATAACTTTATAATATAACCAATGTTCTAAAGGTTTGCATATCTCACATCTCACTTAAGATGTTTAAGCATCTGGATGACAATAGTATGACAAGGATATTACGAATTGAACAATTTTATTTCAATCTCAATTTCAAATACAACAGTGCTCTCAAACTATTTCTCTCTCTAAACATAAACGCACATCTAACCTAATGATTCTACTAACGAAAAACAATTTATATTAACTACACATACAAAGCACAAAACACTTAAACCATTATTTGACTTTGACCTGACTTTATTACAAAGACTTTGACTTTAGCTTGAGAGTTGTCTTGAGCTTTTGAATTGACCTTCATCTTCAGTCTTCATGATCTTGTATCCAACATATTTATGCACTAACAATCTCCCCCTTTGGATTCAAGATCATCTCCAAAAGAAAATTTAGCAATGAAGCACAATCTCCCCCTTTATTCGATCTTTAACAAATTTAATCTCCCCCTTTGATTTAGAAAAAAATCATCTCCTCCTTTCGAATAAGCAAAATTAACTTTCAGCATCATAGAACAATCTCTCCTTTTGTTTAAGTAGTCTTCAAACTATCAGTAATCTACCCAAAATCTGTTAGTATGTTCTTGTTGGGTCTGAAGTTAATGTTCATCATGGTTACTACTTCTGAAGTTAATGTTCATCATGGTTACTACTTCTAGTTCAAGTTTTGAAATTATCATAAAGACCCTATGCTGAAGAACTTAACTTCTCAGTTTTGAAAAGTTAAGTTAGGGGAGATTGTTGGGTCTGAAGTTAATGTTCATCATGGTTACTACTTCTAGTTCAACATGGCTACTACTTCTAGTTCAACATGGTTAATACTTCTAGAAGAACATGGTTTATACTTCTGAGGTTAATACTTCTGAGGTTAATGCTGCTAGTTGTAGTTAATGCTGCTGGAACAAAGTTAATGCTGCTGGAACAAAGTTAATGTTGCTGGAACAAAGTTAATGCTGCTAGAAGAAAACAGTTAATACTTCTAGTTAGTACTTCTGATTATTAATGCTACTAGTTGATGGTTAATGTTTCTCAACAAGATTAGTACTGCTAGTTCAAAGTTAGTACTGCTTGAAGAGATTAATGCTGCTGAGCATGGTTAGTACTGCTAGAATTAATACTGCTCAGAGTATTAATGCTGCTTATGATTAATACTGCTTATAAGATGGAGATCTGTATGGAAAGGATGACAGCTGGATAAACTGAAGATATTGATGGAAGCTAAGAGATAATGATGAAGATATTATGGAGATATTGTATAAATTGTAATTATCTTTTATCTTCAGTATATATATTGTATTGTTTAGAATAGTGAGATAACTTTTGATTTTAATTCATTCATTCTAAGTTTTATAGAATCAACCTCAAGGCATAGATCCTAATTCTAGAGAAGTAGAATTCGTCTTGAAAGAGCTTGTTCTTCAAGATTGAGGTTGAGTGTGTAATCTTATGATTTGATAATTGAATACAAGTTTACTAGTTGTTAATCATCCTCACTGTTTGTTTACTGTTACATTGAATATCAAAGTGTTATTCCGCAACTTCTTTGATATTGTTTCTGAGTATTTATTCTTGTTAAGAATTCGATCCTGACAAGTGGTATCAGAGCTAGTATTCTCAGAAACCTGCAATCATCATTCTTCCTTGAAATCAGAAATCATCAATGGCTAAAGTTTCAGATTCTTCAAGCACAGAAATCCCCACAGAGATAATGTCTAATCTTTGTTCTAAAACTTGTATGGAAATTGTTAAAAGGTACAGGGATCACAACCAGACAATGAGTGATGACCTTAAAAGATTAGAGAGAGATATAAAAGACTATGTAAGAATTGTTGAGAGTTTTGAGGAACAGATCAAAGTTTTCCAAGCTAATGAACTTCAACATTATTATGATACATATTACTGGAAGTGGGAGAAGAATGACCTAGAACTTCAGCTGAAAAAGTCTAAAGAGGAGAATGAGAAGATAAAGAGTGAGTTTGAGAAAGCCAAGCTGGATATTGAGAAATTTTCCAATGCTTCTAAAGCAATGGACTCTTTGCTCCAAACTCAAATCCATGACAAACTTAGAAGAGGAATAGGTTATAACACCACACCACCACCATACAACAACAATTACATCCCTCCTATATCAGACTTGCTAGAGACCAAGAATAGGAAGGAATTGTCTGATGAAGCCACTAAGGTAGATCCATTAGACAAAGTGGTGGTTGAAACAGACTCTGAAGAAGAAAACTTTAGTGAAAAGAGTAAGAAGAACACTGTGAGTGGTGAGATTCCTCTAGAAAATAACATTATCACCAATGTGGGATGTGGAAAGGCTTGGATCAAGTCTAAGGACATAGAAAAGACTAAAGGAAAGTCTGAGAAGGTCCATTATAAGCAAACCACAGTTGTGAATCCTGTCCCTTGCAAACAGTGTGCTTGCAATAAATCTGAGCCCCAAAAATATGATAAACCAAGGGGAAATCAGAGAAATTGGAATAATCAGTGGGCACAAAAACAAGGGGTTGATCTGAGTAAAATCAATAGACCAAAACCTTGTTTTATCGGTGGAAAGCTTAATCATGTTGCCAAATACTGTTATTTCAATCCTATCAACCAAAGAGTTAATTTTCAAAGACAAACTCAAAACTCATTTGGTTATAGGAAGCAAGGAAGGAATCAAATGGCTGAGAACAGAGCACCTAAAAAGTGTCATGTTCAAAACAAGTTTGCTAAAACTAAGAAAAATACTTCAAATAAGCTAAGGAGTAATTTAAAGACAAAGAAAGCAAACAACTTTGTTCAAGTTTGGGTTCCAATTGCAAAGAAACCTGTTAGTACTGCTATCCCAGATAGTACTGCTAACAGAAATAGTGCTGCTGCAACCAATACTACTGCTAACAAGGATAGTGCTGCTACTAGTATTAATGTTGCAAAGCCTATAATCTTGACAAAGTATTCCAGCCATGAGATTCCTAAACAACTCATCCAGACCAAACTGACAGATTATATAAATGAGAAAGGACAACCCAAGACCACTTTGGCTTGGGTTCCCTCAAAGCCTAACTGATTTATCAAGTGTGCAGGGCAACCAAAAGCTCAAGAGGAAGAGCATTTGGAATGAAGATAATGGTTGCTCTTAGCACATAACAAGGAACATGGACTGCCTTCAAATTCTTCAAAAGATTTGATGGAGGACATGTTACTTTTGATCCAACAGAAGGTTGCTAATACTGAAAGGTAGTTAGTACTTCTAGTTCAGTGAATACTGTAAGACTATGTTAATGCTGCTGGTATGTGTTACTACTGCCAGTCTGTGTTAATGTTGCTGATAAGTGTTACTACTGCTAATGTAAGTTTTCTATACCTAAAAATGATCTTAAATGATTTAATGTCAAACCTGGATATCAATCAAAAAGCTTTTATCTGTATCCAAGGTTTGTGCAAGAAGTACTTAATAAGGAATTGATGGATTAACCTCATTTTAATGAGATATATGTACCTAAACCCCCTAAAGGCAAGGTTTTCTCAAACATGAGAAGATCTGCTAGGGACTTGGAAGGAGTTGACACACCATTGTTCTCTACAATGATGGTGATGTCCCAACCTCAAGAAGGTGCTCAATAAGGAGATGCAAGAGCATATGGGTTGTAAGGCTCACACTACTGACTTTGCACAAAATGCACGACAGGACAGTGTGAACATATCTAAGACCTTCCCCATGGCAACTTTAGATGAGTAATTATCTAAAGGTCCCAGGTGCCAAGAAACCAAGGGAGTAGAAGGTGCTTCTGCTAGGCAGAAGATCTCTACTAAAAGATCCAAGGATCCTTCAAAGGTGGTAAACACACCTAAAGGAGGTGAGGACAGTTTAACTACAAAGAATTGATGGATACACTTGGTACAATTAGTCTGAAAGTTCACAATCAAATTATGGAGATAAAAGAGATGAAAAGGAGCACAGATCATGATTATTTCAAAAAGGGGGAGACTTAAACAACTGAACTTGAGAAGACATGAGAAGGAGAATCAAGTTGATATGAAATCTTATTTTGAGGGGGAGATAAGTGAAGAAGCTGAAACAAAGCATTAACTACAGCAGAAATAGAAAAGAAGATAACAGCAGAAACTGAATCAAGAAGAACTAGTAATTGCAGAAAGTTTTGAAATTATCATAAAGACCCTATGCTGAAGAACTTAACTTCTCAGTTTTCAAAAGTTAAGTTAGGGGGAGATTGTTGGGTCTGAAGTTAATGTTCATCATGGTTACTACTTCTGAAGTTAATGTTCATCATGGTTACTACTTCTGAAGTTAATGTTCATCATGGTTACTACTTCTAGTTCAAGTTTTGAAATTATCATAAAGACCCTATGCTGAAGAACTTAACTTCTCAGTTTTGAAAAGTTAAGTTAGGGGGAGATTGTTGGGTCTGAAGTTAATGTTCATCATGGTTACTACTTCTGAAGTTAATGTTCATCATGGTTACTACTTCTAGTTCAACATGGTTAATACTTCTAGAAGAACATGGTTTATACTTCTGAGGTTAATACTTCTGAGGTTAATGCTGCCAGTTGTAGTTAATGCTGCTGGAACAAAGTTAATGCTGCTGGAACAAAGTTAATGTTGCTGGAACAAAGTTAATGCTGCTAAAAGAAAACATTTAATACTTCCAGTTAGTACTTCTGATTATTAATGCTGCTAGTTGATGGTTAATGTTTCTCAACAAGATTAGTACTGCTAGTTCAAAGTTAGTACTACTTGAAGAGATTAATGCTGCTGAGCATGGTTAGTACTGCTAGAGTTAATACTGCTCAGAGTATTAATGCTGCTTATGATTAATACTGCTTATAAGATGGAGATCTGTATGGAAAGGATGACAGCTGGATAAACTGAAGATATTCATGGAAGCTTAGAGATAATGATGGAAGATATTCTGGAGATATTTTATAAATTGTAATTATCTTTTATCTTCAGTATATATATTGTATTGTTTAGAATAGTGAGATAACTTTTGATTTTAATTCATTCATTCTAAGTTTTATAGAATCAACCTCAAGGCATAGATCCTAATTCTAGAGAAGTAGAATTCGTCTTGAAAGAGCTTGTTCTTCAAGATTGAGGTTGAGTGTGTAATCTTATGATTTGATAATTGAATACAAGTTTACAAGTTGTTAATCATCCTCACCGTTTGTTTACTGTTACATTGAATATCAAAGTGTTATTCCGTAACTTCTTTGATATTGTTTCTGAGTATTTATTCTTGTTAAGAATTCGATCCTGACAATATGATTTGTCAAAATCTGCACAAATATCCTTAAAGGCATAAAAAAAAGTAAGTCTAACTCATATGTTATTTTAGATGAGTTAGAAGACTTAGTCTGTGACGAATCGGGTTCTATTCCGTCTTGAATATAAGCCTCATGTTTTAGCTTGAGTTCTGAACTGCAGTGTTCAGAAGTCAGTGTAGATGTTTCATCGACAGACACATTCATACTTTCCATGATCGTCTTGGTTCTTATATTGTAGATCTGATAGGCTTTAGATGTTAAAGAATAACCAATGAAGTAGCCTTTGTCCGCCTTTTTGTCAAATTTACCAAGATTGCCTCGATCATTGAGGATGTAACACCTGTAACCAAAAGTGCGAAGGAATTTAATATTCGGTTTTCTATAATTTATAAGCTCATATGTTGTCTTTTTATGTCTTTTAATGATAATTGTACGATTTTCTGTTAAACAAGCAGTGGCTACGGCTTCAGCCCACAAATACAATGGCAGATCAGAATAAGATAACATCGTCCTTGTTGCTTCAACTAGAGTTCGATTTTTTGCTTTCAACGACACCGTTTTGTTGAGGTGTATAGGCAGCAGAAAAATTATGTGAGATACCGACTGAAACACGATAGCTCTGAAGAGTTGCAATCTTGAATTCTGCGCCATTATCACTTCTCAAAGATATTACCGGCAATTGGAGTCGAACTTGGATTTTCTTGAGAAAAGCAATGATTAGCTCTGGTGCATCTGATTTGCTTCGTAGAAATTCCAACCATGTATATCTGGAGTACTCATCAATCATGACTAGGATGTATTTCTTTCCGTTGATCAACTGAGTCCTCATCGGGCCGCAAAGGTCCATATGTATAAGTTCAAGCGGTGTTGAGCAGAATAACTCTGTCTTTGCTTTATGGGAACTCTGTTTCATCTTTCCCATTTCACATGCGGGACAAAGAGAATTCTTCTCAAACCGTAATTCAGGTAGACATTTGACAATGCCATGTCTCGCCAATTTATTTATCGCATCAAAGTTTTGATGAGACAGGCACCGATGCCAAATCCAACTTTCAGCTCTTGAATCTTTGGCAATTAGACATACAGGTCTAGATGCAAAAAGTGTTGGAAAATACATTGTATAAAGATTTGCATTCCGGTCTGCTTTGAAAATCGCACGACCATCTTTATCTTCAATATAACAGCAATCAACAGTGAACCGAACTTCGAATTGACTATCGCATAACTGACTTGTGTTGAAAAGATTATGATCAAGTCCTTCCACGAATAGCACTCTTTTGATTGTGACGGTGACATTCGTTAAAGATTCGTGTCCTCGAATGAATCCAGTAAGCTCAGAATTTGCAAAATTTACAGTTTACGCAGGTTCCTCAACATAGTTGTGTAGAAGATGCTTAAATCCTGTCATATAGCGCGAGCATCCTGAATCTATGTACCATAGATGTGAGGCCTGCAAAAAAAACAAATTACTTCTTCTTAGGTACACATATCCAAATGGGTCCTTTTTTGTTAGCTTTTTGCATTTTATCTAAATCATCAACCTTAGCCTTGATACGCCATTCATAGCGAGGCTTAGGTATCCATTTCCATACCATTTTAATGTTAAGCTCATGAAACTTTTGAGTCTTAGAGTGAAAATCATTCTTAGCACGAAAGACTTTTGCTTGTTGTGTTGAAGATTTTGAAACATGTTTAGCACGAGATGTTTTTCTAGCAACTTTAGTTTTAGGAGGAATGGTGTAAGCTGTAAATGAATTGTCATGACAGTGTTTGCAAATAAAATTCTTACTTTGGCTTTCTTGTATTTCTCATACTTTGGCTTTCTTACTTGTCTTTCTTGTATTCCTCATACTTTGGCTTCGAGAATCTTTTCTTTCCAAAGCTTCTTTGAAATTGCTTTGTGATGAGAGCAAGATTATCAGCAAACCTTTGAATATCTTCATCAGAATGTTCTTCAGCTTCGGAGGAGGAGTCATTAGAACTTGACTCTGAAATTTCTGTAAGAAGAGCTCTGGATTTTATTGACTTGGATTTGTACTTAAATGAGGAACTAGGCTTAGAACTTGATCCTTTCTTCTTTTCAGATAACAAGGCTAAATAATCTTTTACTATCTTCTTCTCTTCACTGAGTTGCTTGACTTCATCTTCGTGTTGAGATAAAGTAGTAAAGATGTCATTCACGTCTTCTTGCGTCATGTCTTTTGTCATCTGAATATTGATTGCATAGCTTTTCCACTCAGGATTCAAGTTCTTAATGAACTTGTAATTTATCTCTTTAATAGTCTTGTTCATTCCATTTCTTCTCAAGTCATTTAGAATAACATTGAAGCTAGTATACGTATCCAGAAGTGTCTCTCCTTCCTTTGCACGAAAGCCTTCATAAGCATTTATGCTCTGGTTCAGCTTTGCTTTTATAGACTTCTAAGTGTCGTGGAACTGCCTTTTCAATTCGTCCCACATAGCTTTTGCAGACTCCTTACTATCTACATGGTTGTAGATGTCATTCGGTATAGCATGGTCAGATAGATCAGTGCCTCTTCATTAATTTGATTCAATTCTTTCTCTCGTTTACTGTAATATTCATAAGGCCTTGGGACATAACGAACTGGAATTTCAGGTGATTTCTTAGTTGCCTGTCCAGGTACTGTGACTACTGGTTGTATTGGACCATCAATGATAGACTTCATGTAATCCTTGTTCTTATGATTTAAGAACTAAGTCATCCTCCGCTTCCACTGAGAATATTCTCCTATAGATAGGACAAAAGGCTTTGATTGTGATCCCATTGAGAGTAATTCTTTGGACATGAAGAGAAGATGTGTTTTCCTGCACATAACAAAAGATATTAGCTAGTAAAGATCTTTGAACCCAACAATTACTTGAAAAATATCCAGAAAATGATATTTCTAAAAATTCCAAGTTCAGAATTCGCAAACAGTTTTAAAACAAGAACAATTCGCAATTCAATATTAAAACAAGTTCAAAATTCGTTAAACACATGAAATCGCAACACAAAGCTTTGAGATTCGCAAAGTCTAGAATTCGTAAGCAAGAGAAAATTCGCAAACCTCTCTTCTGCGAATTCTATACTTGTACAAATTTTGAAAACACAATTCGCAAATCACTCAAGAATTCGTAAGAGAAATTCGCAAAAGGAATTCGTAAACCACAGAGATACGAATTCTTCACTTAGAATATTTTTCAAGAAATATTGCGAATTCTCAACAATTCGTAAGATAGGCTGATGCGAATTCTTACTTTTCGCTATAGACACAAAAACGAATTCCTCAGAATTCGTAATAGACACACTAGCGAATTCTTTACTTAAACTTTCAAAATCTCAACTTTTCTTAACTTTTCGCAAAAATGACTTTCACGAATTTTTAGCTTTTCGTTACAGACAGAGATACGAATTATGTCCTTTATAATTTTCAAAAAATATCTTGCGAATTCTTCTACAATTCGTAATATTCACTGTTACGAATTCTACACTTAAGAATTTAGAAATTAAACTCTGCGAAATCTATATGCGAATTCTATTAATCTAGCAAGTTCTTCATACAAAGTCCTTGAATCTTGCGAGTTCTTGACTATACAGTCCAAAAATATCGATTTTGATCCATAAATCGATCCAAAACTCCAAATCCAATGTTGTAACTTCACAAATTCAACAAGGTTAGTGCAAAGAACAATCCAATACAATATTAAGAACAAATTCACACAATTTCACAATTAATTCAATCAAACAGTCAGTCGACACTCGTTCGAACTAAAATCAACAAAATCTCAAATTCACAATTTTAAAATGTTTTTCTGTGAAATTTAATCTGATAGAAATGTTTTAAAACATCAAACGATCACTAATCCATCATCAATTTCAACAACAAATCACTATTTGTGCAAAAATCAATCAAGAAATACTACTACAGACTTTTGACTTTTCGTAAACTTCAAATCGTTGGATTACAAGCTCTGATACCAATTGTGACCCAGATACTAGCATATTTTTCACACTATACATATTAAGAACACATTTGTTAAGATCAAATCATTTTTATTCAATTAATCACAGATCTCACAAAGTGTCACAAATCTCACTGTGTGTGTGTACAAGTCTTACCAAATCAGAGTTCGTTTCAAGTGTGCGTGCGTGTCTACAAGATTACAAGGAACCAAACTAATTATACTAAGTCAATTTACATTGACTTTACAACCAAATCCTCACACTGACCCTCACTTTTAATCTTGAATACAATATCAGTCTAACACATGTCTGAAAGAAAGTCGACTTTCAGATATGAAAACATGTTTGTAAATGTTCAAACCACTTCTCCATTCTTAAAAAAATTTCATGAATTTAGAAGTGTTATTTTAAATGTTATCATTTTACATGTGTTTTCATGTTTTATAAATCGTGTGTTTCCAAAGATAAATACTTGTGTATTATCTTTTCCATATAATGTCAAGTATTCACACACACCGGTTTAGTACTTTTGTTGACCAAGTTCTTACCATGTATCATATTTGAAACTAATTTTCGATGGTAAGACACTCCGTTTGAACTTCATTGATATTTGAGCGCGATTTTGTTCAAAACGTTTCTTTCATGAATGTCTATGATTGTTCTTATAGACAACATTCTATTATTAATGACCTAAGCTTTTAATGCTAAATCATTCATATTTGATACTTTCATACATTGTCAGATGCTCAAAACATTTCATTTGTCTTTATTTCATTCATTGAATATTCGTGTTTTGAGAGAATCTTTCATGATTAAAATGCTCAAATCTTCATGATTACATTCATGAGCATACATATATCTGACATGTATTTCATTTTATGCTTTAACTAAAAAGTTAAACCATTTGAGTCACATTTTGCTTATAGGACAACAAGGGTTCATTGTGTGAGAACTTAACAGAACTTCTATGGATTCACGTTAAAAAGTGTTTCCTACCCAAGAAGTTAACTTTGAGTGATCGAGTGGCAAGGAGTCAAAACATCTGAGTGTGGATTTGTGTGATGAGATAAAATGAAAAGAGAATTTGGTTAGAAGTGAACTTAAATGATTAAAATAAATAGGGTGAGAGATCAGAGTAAAAGATGATCAAACTCTGCACCAACTTTTTCTGAGTCGGGCAACCACATTATTGTTCTTTCACAATTTTTTCGTGAACTTCACTGATATTGTAATTCCAGATTCAAATCAAGCAATCAAACAACAATCTCAATCAAGAATCAATATAACAGTGTTAAGTCTAGAGAGAGAGTGTAGAGAGAGAAAGTGTTCATGTCATAGATCTCACAATATATGTACAATGAAGGTTCCTTTCTTACTTACTACTTGATTATACAAGACCACATGGTATTTATACCAAGGACTAAATCACAAGCTTAACTACAAAGTAAACTTTTATTGACTTTGTTGACTTTATTTGACTTGACTTTTCCCATTAAATATTGTGTACAATAATACACTAACATTTTCCCCCTTTGTATTCAAGATTTAACAAAAATTTGACAATCGTCTTCAGTGCTTGATTCTTCTATCATTAACTCTGACGGCTTTGAACTTTGAAGCTCTTTCTGAAGTTGTTGAATAATCTTGAAAAGTATTTAACACTTTGCATCTCTGAAAGTCAACAAGTCTTGAACAAACCTTTGAAAAAATTGAAAAACTTTGGAACTTTGAGGAATCTTTGAAAACTATGTATCTTAATTTGTGCAATCTCTTGATCGTCTTCGAAAAAATAAACTTTCTCAAATCATCTTTAAGACTTGAATCATCATTGTCTTCAGAAATATTTGAAAATGATTTATTTTCACCTGATTTGATCTTTCAGAAGATTCTTCACAAGTCTTGACCTTAAAATATTCTTCAGAACTTTGAAATTTTGAAATTGAACTCTGTAGATTTCTCCCCCTTTTTGATGAATGTGAACATCATAATCATCAAAACTTTCTCAATTTCATTACTTTCTTTGAATGTCCCCCTTTAAAAGATATTCTCATCCTTTGTAAGAACATTCTCCCCCTTTGATCTGATACAGAGCAGTCAATTCATGAATGTATGTATCTGAATCTTTTCAAATTCAGATATAATGAACGTGGTAACCCTGATTCAACAAATGAAACAGTTAGAAGTGTCTGTCAGTAACACGGATTTACTGTGTACAGTGAATGTACAATTTAAGGAGCTGGTTTGATGATGACTCCCCAGGACTTCCATTCAATCATTGAAAAACACAAGGTTTATCTATGAATGTTCTGACAGAAAAACAAATTTTCTGTGTGCTCGTGCTTGTGTTTGAAAGAATTTAGCACAATGATTGTGTTTCATAAGGCTCAAATTGTGTAAATTGTTGAGAAAACAACAAATTGTACACGAAATCAATGTGCATGAAAGAGGTGCGAAGGTGGGGCAAACTTCCTTCTTTTTCAATATCTAAATCTTCCGAGTGAAGACTAGATAGCAGATATGCTGCGTCCCCAAAGAAAATGAAACATTTCTTTGTTCAGAAAGAAACGAGTGGCTGGTGGGGTAATTGCAAGAGTTGGCATGGGCTCTCTGTCTGTTTCAATGATGGTCACCAAAGAATGTGAACCAATTAGTATATATGGCTGCCCGGCTCAGAAAGTGGTTGGTACAGAGTTCTGATATTCTTTTAACTTTGTTCTCACACCCTCTTTCTTTTTAACATTTATGCTCACTTCTAACCAAACTCTCATTTTCATTTTACCTCAGCTCAATGAGAAAAACTCAACCGGATGAGTTATCTCCCCCACTCTTTGATTTGACCCCTCACCCCTTAATCACTCAAGGATAACTTCCGAGGTAGGAAACACTGGTTAACGTGAATCCATGGAAGTTCTTATAAGCTCACACAGGAATCCCATGTAAGTCCTATAAAGAATAGTTTCTCAACAGTTTAACTTCACAAAATGTGATAACATTGTCAAAATGTATGCTCATGAGATTTGAGCAATTGAACTTTGAAGATTTCTCAAAACAAAGATATTGAATGAATGAAATCAAATCAAGAGAATTGTTTTGAGAATCTGACAATGTATCAATCATATCAAATGAAATGGTTATGGTATCAAAGAATTGGATATTTTGTTTATATGAACAAATATAAACAATTTTGCAATGAAAGCACAAATATTGAAATGATGAAAGATGTTCAACAACATTTGAAAGCAAACGGGAGTATTACCATCGAAAAATTTGGTCATTATGAGACATGGTAGTAACAAATTAAAATGAAGTACTGAACCGGTGTGTATGAATACTTTACAGTATATAGACAAGATAATACGCAAGTATTGCTCTTTGGAAACACACGATCAGTTAAACATTAACGCTCAAAAATGAAAAACATTTAAAATCACACTTCTTAATTCATGAAATCTTTTGAGAATAGAGAAGTGGTTTGAACATTTAAGAAATTGTTTTTCATGTTTGAAAGTTTTTCTTCTTCCAAGCAATCAAAGATCTAAGATCAGAAGATATTTACCTTTAAGGCTCCCCCTCAAATCATTATAGAATGATTTAGGTCTATTAAGCTCCCCCTGGATAATTTTGCATAATATCCTTATCTGAACATTGAAGAATGGGTCCTGATCTGTCATGTGATCAGAAGCCACAATTCTTTACATTAAAGTTCGGGTTCTAAACTAAAGTGGTTAGAAGCCAATGTATTTGACATTGAAGTCCGAGTTCTAAGTTGTAGTACTTAGAAGTCATACATCATGCTCCCCCTTAAACTTTGGGTGCCTTCAACACAGATTTAGCTTTAGGTACCCACTGGTATTTGGGTCCTGAAGTGTTAGTTGCAGTTCTTGTGGGGGTTACAATGTAAGAACCATACCAGTAATTAACAAAATTCTTACTTACAAAGTCATGTGCTCCACAGTAAGAACAACATATTTTCTTCTGAGCAACCCTGATCAAGTGATTAGTTGAGTAAAACATATCAGGATGAACAAAAGATTTACCTTTATGCGCTTTGTTTTTTTGGCATTGTATGTGGAAGCAGATGCTTTGTTCTTCTTCTTCTCTTCTGAAAAATCCTTCACTCGCCAGATCATCTGATTTTTCTTCGATTACTTTCCAAGAGATTTAACGTAGAAGTTCGTTGGTCCATCAATAGATTTGTCATAGAATAGATTAGATGGTCTGATCTGATTTGATTTGACAGTTTGTGATTTGACACTTTTCTTTTTCAAAACATTTTTCTCAAGAATAGAACTTGAAGCTGTTTTAAAAGAACAGACTGATTCTGTTGAATTGTCAACAGGTGATTGATCAATCACATCAGCTGTAATCTTTTCTGACAAATTAACGTTTGCAGCTTCTAAGCTTTTTATCTTTTCAAATAAAATATTTCTTTGACAAATAAGTGTGTCAAACTTCTTTTTCAAATCAGATCTAGCCATCTGTTCTTTAAGAATATCTGATGATGGAACACAGATTTTGGACATGAGCTTTGATATTTCAGATTCAAAATATGAACGTTCTTGTTCAAAATCTGTTTCTAAGTTCTTGCTCAAAAGAATGCGTCTTTTCTTTGAAAATATTTCTTTCTTTTTCTAGCAAGTCTTGTAAAGTAGAAATTTGCTTGGGAAATTCAGTGTTTTTATCTTCAATAACTTTTCTTTCCTTAGCAAATGTGTCTCTTTCAATAATGATTATCTTCTCAAAATCAGACACTTGCATGGAAAGTTTAATGCATCTCAGCTGAAGATCCTTCTTCTTTTGTAAAGTTTTCTTGAAAATTTCAGATGACTGTTGGGTAGAAGATGTCTTCATATTTGATTTGTCTTTTTCTTCTTGGAGACTTATTTTCAGTTCAACATTCTTCTTCTCCAAAGCAGATATTTGATCTTCAAAAGCCTTTAACTTGTTTTGAAGCTTGACTGATTCATCTTTCAGCTCAGATGACTTATGTTCAGTCGTCTTCAATTGGCTTTGAAGATTTGCTTTAACTTTATCTTCTTTGATGCTTTTCATCAAGTCAGCATTTTTTACTTTCAATTCATATGCAGTTTCTTCAGAAGCCATATACTTTTGTTGAACTTTAACTGATTCATCTTGTAGTTCTGATGATCTTTGTTTAGTTCTCTTCATTCATCTTGATTACTTCTTTGAAGATAAGATTCATTCATCTTGATTACTTCTTCAAGAGATTGAATGGTATTATCTTTTATCTCCATCATTTTCTCTCTATCTTTTATCTCTTTATATTTCTCACTGATGATACCTGCAAAATGAGATTTATCCATATTAGCACACTTTTTACAGTCAGGAGTTTTATCAGAATTTGACAAATTTAATTTCAACTCCTGAATCTGCTTTAGAAGCACTGAATTCTGATTTTTCAGTTGATTTCGTTCAGCTTCTATTTTTGGTATCTCAGGCATGTACAATATAGCACAATCTCTGGCTGAAAGTACTGTATTTCGCCTCTCATCTGTAGTTGGCATCTTGACATATTAGCTTGATATGAAATGATCGTTTCCAAATAAAACAGAAATGTTGACTAAAAAGTCAAACTTGGATCACAAAAAAAAATTTAATTTTCAAAAAAAATTTAAGTCATGAAACTCTCAAGTCACTATACGCGCTAGTCACTATTCACTGAAACTCGCTAACCACTGTGTCAGGATCGAATTCTCAACAAAAATAAAGTCTCTGAAACAATATCAAAGAAGTTGCGGAATAACACTTTGATATCAAAGAAGTTACTACTACCTCTAGCAGTAGTAATTCTGAACTAGCAGCATTAATCATACTTGAACTTTTCTTCAGTTCCCAACACACTGAAACCCGTTAGTCGTTGGTTGCGCAAAGGATAGAACTCGCAAGGCACTCGAGACGCAAAGCTCAAAACTCGCAAGGCACTGAAAGTGCAAAGCACTATTCACACTGAAACTCGCTAGTAGGCACTCGCGCGTTTCTGGAACTCGCTAGTCAATACGTGCATGTTTTATGACGTTTACGCGTTTAAGAGGTATGCGCGTTACTCGGCTTACGCAAGACACGGTTTTCGCGTTACACGGCTTACGCAAAGCAAGGTTTGCGCGGTACATGGCTTGCGCAAAGATGCAGTTTGCGCGTTTCACTTGTTTCGCAAAGCTCAAACTCGCAGACATGGTTAGCGCGTTCTAAGACTTGAATCTTGTGCGTTCTTGGATGATGAAGCTTGCGCGTTCTAAGGAATAACTTGCGCGTTTTTCCAATCTTTCGTGTTCTTCATGGTTTTTCACAAAATCCATTCAACTTGATTCAAACCTGCAAATTTGAAAAAGAAATTGCACAAGTATGATCGATTTACCAACTAGAACATTATTCTATCACATGATTTTCATTAAAAACATCAAAAAGCAATCATTTGATTCAAGAACAGTGTTCGATATTTTTCAAGAAAAACACAATGAAATCCAAAATTAAAACTATTCTAGTGATTAATTCGACAATCTTTATGAACAAGAATGACTCTATTATACAATACGAATTCTATTGAATCATTTGTTCAATCAAAGAACAACGAATTCATAACATTTTGATCCAACAGTGAATTTTTCAAGAAACGAGTTTTTGAAAATCAGAATTCGAAAATTAAATCAAACTTTGATGTAATGATCCTTCTGAAATGATTTGGTTTGCTCTGATACCATTTGATATTGTAATTCCAGATTCAAATTAAGCATTCAAACAACAATCTCAATCAAGAACCAATATAACAGTGTTAAGTCTAGAGAGAGTGTGTGTAGAGAGAGAAAGTGTTCATGTCATAGATCTCACAATTTATGTACAATGAATGTTCCTTTCTTAGTTACTACTTGATTATACAATACCACATGGTATTTATAACAAGGACTAAATCACAAGCTTAACTACAAAGTAAACTTATATTGACTATACAGACTTTGACTTTGTTGACTTTACTTGACTTGACTTTTCCCATTAAATCTTGTATACAATAATACACTAACATTATCCCCCTTTGTATTCAAGCTTTAACAAAAAATTGACAATCGTCTTCAGTGCTTGATTCTTCAATCTTTAACTCTGACGACTTTGAACTTTGAAGCTCTTTCTAAAGTTGTTGAATAATCTTGAAAAGTCATTAACACTTTGCATCTCTTAAAGTCAACAAGTCTTGAACAAACCTTTGAAAACATTGAAAAACTTTGGAACTTTGAGGAATCTTTGAAAACTATGTATCTTCATTTCTGCAATCTCTTGATCGTCTTCAAAAAAACAAACTTTCTCTAATCATCTTTAAGACTTGAATCATCTTTGTCTTCAGAAATCTTTGAAAATGATTTCTTTTCACCTGATTTGATCTTTCAGAAGATTCTTCACAAGTCTTGACTTTAAAATATTCTACAGAACTTTGAAATTTTGAAATTGAACTCTGTAGATTTCTCCCCCTTGATTATTGCTGTGAAGCACAAATCATTAAGTACGAGTCCTGATCTGATGTGATCAGAAGTCATAGTCCAAAATGCAAACCTGTAAAACTGATAAAGCTTTTGTTCTCATTGAACATTAGTCCAGGTTTCTTAATAATATCTAGCTTTTTGAGATTTAGTAAATGAATTACAAAGACTTACCAAATGTAAAGAAATGCCCCCCCTCAGAAATATAAAGAATGATGTAACTATTCATTAAGGTTCAACATACAAAGTTTGTTGACTAGAAAATTAAATCTCTTTTCATCAAGAGGTTTAGTAAACAAATCAGCAACCTTAAGGTCAGTTGAAACAAAATGCATTTCTACATCACCTATTTCAACATGGTCTTTAATAAAGTGATACCTGATATCTATGTGCTTCGTCTTGGAGTGCTGCACAGGATTTGATGTGATAGCTATTTCACTCTTGGAATCACAATAGATTGGTACCTTGTGAAAAATATATCCATAATCTTTCAGCTGGGTTCTCATCCACAGAACCTGTGAGCAGCAGCTTGCAGCCGCAACGTATTCCGCTTCAGTTGTAGATGTGGATACGCAATTCTGTTTCTTCGATGACCAACTGACCAGCTTATCTCCTAGATAGTGACATGCTCCTGATGTGCTTTTCCTGTCTAATTTGTTTCCTGCATGATCTGCATCACCATTTCAACTAGCCCATGTCAACTCTTTCTTAAACCTCACCAGCCACTCATTTCTTTCTCAACAAAGAGATGCTTCAATTTTCTGGGGATGCAACACATAATCTATCTTCTTTTCATTTGAAAAATCTGGAAATTGAAAAATAAGAAAGTCTGCCCCACCTTCGCACTTCAATCATGCACAATTGAGTCTGTGTATTACTGTTGTTGTCTCAATGGTTTACACATTTTGAGCCTATTAAAAGCAATCATCATGCTTAATTCTTTCTTACACAAGCACAAAAACACGTTCATAGAATAAATTTGAGTTATTTAATGGTTGAATGGAAGACCTGGGGGAGTGAACATCAAAAAGCTTCTTTCCAATGTGTATTTGTTACACACAGTGGCTTCGTGCTATTGACAGACATTCTTAACTGATTCATTTGTTGATTCAGGTGTTACATTCATATTTGTCTGAATTTGAAAATATTTGGATGAATAAATTATGAATTAACAGAAGATCAGAGGTTCTTATGATAAAGATCAATAGTCAGAAAAGTTTAATGACATTTCATGGTAAAGTTTTGATGATTTCTCTGTTTAACATCATAAAAAAGGGGGAGATGGTTAAGAAATGTTGAAATTAAGAGAGAAGTTAAAGATTTTTTAAGAACTGTTAGGATCGAATTCTTAACAAAAATAAATACTCAGAAACAATATCAAAGAAGTTGCGGAATAACACTTTGATATTCAATGTAACAGTAAACAAACAGTGAGGATGATTAACAACTTGTAAACTTGTATTCAATTATCAAATCATAAGATTACACACTCAACCTCAATCTTGAAGAACAAGCTCTTTCAAGACGAATTCTACTTCTCTAGAATTAGGATCTATGCCTTGAGGTTGATTCTATAAAACTTAGAATGAATGAATGAAAATCAAAAGTTATCTTACTATTCTAAACAATACAATATATATACTGAAGATAAAAGATAATTACAATTTATACAATATCTCCAAAATATCTTCCATCATTATCTCTAAGCTTCCATGAATATCTTCAGTTTATCCAGCTGTCATCCTTTCCATACAGATCTCCATCTTATAAGCATTATTAATCATAAGCAGCATTAATACTCTGAGAAGTATTAACTCTAGCAGTACTAACCATGCTCAGCAGCATTAATCTCTTCAAGCAGTACTAACTTTGAACTAGCAGTACTAATCTTGTTGAGCAACATTAACCATCAACTAGCAGCATTAATAATAAGAAGTACTAACTAGAAGTATTAACTTTTTCTTCTAGCAGCATTAACTTTGTTCCAGTAACATTAATTTTGTTCCAGCAGCATTAACTTTGTTCCAGCAGCATTAACTACAACTGGCAGCATTAACCTCAGAAGTATTAACCTCAGAAGTATAAACCATGTTCGTCTAGAAGTATTAACCATGTTGAACTAGAAGTAGTAACCATGTTGAACTAGAAGTAGTAACCATGATGAACATTAACTTCAGAAGTAGTAACGATGATGAACATTAACTTCAGACCCAACAATCTCCCCCTAACTTAACTTTTCAAAACTGAGAAGTTAAGTTCTTCAACATAGGGTCTTTATAATAATTTCAAAACTTGAACTAGAAGTAGTAACCATGATGAACATTAACTTCTGAAGTAGTAACCATGATGAACATTAACTTCAGAAGTAGTAACCATGATGAACATTAACTTCAGACCCAACAATCTCCCCCTAACTTAACTTTTCAAAACTAAGAAGTTAAGTTCTTCAGCATAGGGTCTTTATGATAATTTCAAAACTTGAACTAGAAGTAGTAACCATGATAAACATTAACTTCAGAAGTAGTAACCATGATGGACATTAACTTCAGAAGTAGTAACCATGATGAACATTAACTTCAGAAGTAGTAACCATGATGAACATTAACTTCAGACCCAACACATATATATCCTCATCAAGTCAGAGGTTCCAATCGTAACTGAAGATATTTCAGGACCTTCTGAGAATGTCACAACATACTCATCAAGTACAATTACACCTGTTCTTTTTAAAGATACTAATGTTGAATCTGTTCCTGCAGATACAAGTTCTGAAAAAGAAGTCCCGAGCACTTTTTCCATTGCTCCAGAATTATTTACTTTAGAAATTGTACAAGATGTCCCAAGTACATCTGAGGTTGATTTGAATTTACCTGCTGTATACGATGAATATGATGAAGAGAACATGCATATCACTGTTTATCCAATTCCAAGTACCGCTAGATGGACACGAGATCATCCCCTACACAATATAATCGGTGATATCCACAGTGGTGTGAAAACGCGGTCAACATCTGCAAATTTTTGTCTATACTCGAGCTTCCTCAGTTCCCTTGAGACAAAGAAAGCTTCAGAAGCCTTGCGCGATCCTGATTGGTTATTAGCCATGCAAGATGAGCTTCTACAATTTAAACAGAACAAGGTCTGGTGACTTATACCACTTCCAGAAGGAAAATCTGTTATAGGAACAAAGTGGGTATTCAGAAACAAGAGAGATGAAGCAGGAGTTATGGTTCGAAACAAAGCGCGCCTGGTTGCAAAAGAGTATTGTCAACAGGAGGGATTGATTATGATGAGGCGTTTGCTCCTGTTGCAAGGATTGAAGCTATTCGGATATTTCTTTCATACGCAGCTCACAAGAATTTTACGGTTTATCAGATGGACATAAATCCTGCTTTCTTGAATGGGATTGATAATCCCTGCTATTCAAGTTCTTATCACATTAAACAGATAATCACAAACAAGAGATTAACAAACCTGATTTTTTGATTTAACAATCAAAGGATTATAGATTCTCTCTTGAAGGATTTCTCTCTCTAAACTCTCTCTCTCTCTCTCTAGAATAGGTGCGGCTGCTGAGTTCTATTTTTGACACACGCCTTACACAACCAACCCTAGCAACCTAAATAACCATATACCTATTTAGGAAAAACAAAATACATAAAAATAACTTTGACTAGGTGGAGGACTGGCGGAATTAGGGTGGAGGACTGGCGGACTTAGGGTGGAGGACTGACGGACTTAGGGTGGAGGACTGACGGACTTAGGAAAAGACTCAAAGATTTATAAAGAGAGAAATTATAGAAAGAGAATTGTAGAGAGAGAGAGTTATGAAAGAAGAATTTTTTTCTTTCAAGGGATACTTTACAAATGAGGGGGAGACCTTCCTTTTATAGGCAATGAAAAGGTCCTCTTACATAAGCATGACGTAAGCATTACATAAGCAAACAATAATTCTACAAATGATGTAAGCGCTTACATCACTAGAAAAGTGATTTCATGCTTCCATCATTTTTACATCATTATTTTAAACTAATCAAACTTTAATAATAAAGAAAAATACAAGCACACATTAATTTTATTTTAAACTGATGCTTTTATTTCCAACGCGAATCTGGGTATGACGGGTCATCTTCATACGGATCGTAAGGTTCGTCATTGAGGAAGACATAGTCATCTTCGTTGTCGGAAATGTCAAAGTCATCTTCAGAAGAATCAATGGATTTAGCAAGGTGGGTGTTGAACCATTGATTGAGAGTCTCTTTCCATAATGCCACTTCAGGGTGTCTATCTGGCCATATCTCTGCACCTTCCATTACCTGTGTCGGGATGTTGTGAAGAGCCACATTATTTGCGGACGCCAAATCGTTACGTATTTCCAAAAGTTTCCGGGTATGATTAACCTGGAAGGATCGGCTGGCTGGGTTGACATCATGCCAAGAATAGATGAAGGTTGTGGGGAAATGGTAAATCAACGGTTGTTTGTTTGTGAGAGAATTTCTAGGTAGAAAGGAGCACGGTCTTTTGAAGCAGATTAGCACGTAAGTTTTGTGACTTACATGCAATCGTTGGATCCATTGATGGACCGGAAGGAACCAGTGAATAGATTCTTCTGTTCAGGGGGAACGTGTTCAAACTGACACTGGAACATGTATGTGAACAGTTTGCATGCGTTGAAGGAGATGGCGACGGTATGGGTTTCGAAGAGATACCAGAAGAAGTAGAGTGCTTCTTTAGGAAGCCTGAATAGTTCATGGATATGGAAAATATTGAGGAAAGGGTATTCGGGATGAAACATGTAATTTTTCATGAACGGACCATGTTTTGAAAGAAGGACATTATAAAATGTCTTCCAATTCAATAAGGACCTTTGGCTCAGAGTCAAATCAGCAATGACTTCGGTTACTTCTACAGGGAGATCTTGGGTGGTTGTGCGAGAGGCTTCTTGGGGAGTAGATGAGCAGGAGTTGGCTTTATCCATAGCAAACACCAATGGGATGACCATGTGTTGGGGAATCCTTTCAGGACCACTATATTTATAGTGCTTTGGCCTTGATAGAAAATCTGCGAGAATATTTTCTGACCCTTTGATGTGTTTTACTGTAAATTTCCACTGTGAGAACCAATTTGCCCACCTTAAAAGTTGTGCCTCTGGAAGCATCTTTCTTTTGAATTGTAGCATGCGTGGGAAAGAGGACATATCCATCTCAATCTGGAAACAGTGACCGATAAGATGGAATTGGAATTTTTCTATTCCTCTTTTGACTGCTAGAATCTCCTTGAAAGTTGAGTGGTAGTGTTGCTCTGAGGCTTTGAACGTGCCACTCTTGTAACCACAAATTGTTCTGACACCTTTTTCATCTTGTGCAAGTAGAACTGCTCCCCAGTATTCATCACTTGCATCTGTCTGGCGAATTCTTTTGTTCGTAGTAGTGGGAATCTTTAGAGGTGGCATCTTGTCGGCTAGTTGCTTTATAGCTCTGACAGCTATTGTTTGTCGTTCAGCCCAAAGTGGTGGTTCCTTTTTTAGCATGGGGAATAAGTGTACAGTATGGTATGACAGCTTTGGCAAGAAATCGGCCATGTAGTTGACAAGACCAAGGAACTGTTGGACTTCTTTTTGTGACGAAAGCACATCTGCAAACTTGTGGAGCTCTTGAGCGATATGGGGTTGTGGTTGATATTTCCCATCAAAGATCTTCATTCCAAGAAAGTTAATGGAGTTAACTCCTATCTCCATCTTCTTTTCAGATAGCATAATGCCATACTGTTGAATTATGGAATGAAATTTCGAGAGTAAGCTGATATGGGAATCTTCGTCTGGAGAAAACAGGAGAATATCATCAATGTAGACCAGGGCGTTTTGGAGAATAGGCTCAAAGATTTTGACCATTGCCTTTTGGAATGCCGAAGGGGATTTTTTTAATCCAAATGGCATAACGTTCCACTGGTAATGATGATCTGGTATGCAAAAAGCAGTCTTCGGTCGATCGTCAGGATGAATGCCTAATTGCCAGAATCCAGCTCTAAGATCGAATTTTGATAAGACCTTTGCATTTACTAGAGACTGGAATAATGACCTTTTCTGAGGCAGGGGAAACTTAGCATCAGCCAAGAAATGATTAAGTGGCTGATAATTTATGATTAGCCTCAGCTTGCCTCTGACTTGTTCGCTTCTCTTGTTGACATAAAACGCTTCACATGCCCATGGTGAAACCGTGGGTTCAATGATGCCTTGTTGAACAAGTTTTGAACATTCTTGGACTGCTAGCTGGTAATGATCAGGGTTCATTCCGGGATGGCTTGCCTTTGTTGGGTTGACGTCCTCGTTTTGTTTGAACGGTAAGGTAACAAAAAACGAAGGATTTAACCATAAAGGGTTTTTGCTTTTTGTGAGAAACTCTGCATGACTAGAAGCACATGATGTATGGATGATTTGCTATTTAAGGGCTTCTATAGTGAGTGTGGATGCCGTATAGAGTTTGGGCACGGAACTCCAGGGGTTTAGTTAACTTTTGTATCGGAGACCTTGCTCAGCAAACCTTATGTTTGGCAAGGTATGAAGAATATCGAATCCGATAAGGAGATCTTTACCGTGGGAGCTTGATCCTAAGAACCGGTGTCTTACCACACATTTTGGAAATAACCGGATATGGATTGGGACACTAATCTTGTCAATAACAAATGTATCACCACTAGCTGCTAGGAACTGCTGATAATGTGGTTTCCAGTAGCTGCTAGGGAGAATTTTCGGGTTTAGTATTGAGACCGATGATCCTGTGTCAAAGAAGGCTATGACCAAAATGGGTTTATCATATGTTGATGTGAGCAGGTGGACTTTAGCTAAGGGCGCAGGTTGTGGTTTTTGTAAGGGTAAAAATTGCGGGAGAGAGGAGTGAATAGGAAGGGGGCTTGTCATGAATACTTCGATATCAGAGTGTTCATTCGAATGGTCTGGTTCGGACTCTTCATCTGATGATGAATCGTAATATTCTATGGTGCATATTGTGTGATCATCTGGTTCATCGTCAAGGGAGTACAGGGACTCCAAATCAGAAATGTCCACTGGTTCGACTTGATTAAGACTCTGAATCAAATCTTGAGACTTTCTTTTGTCTTTGCAATCTTTTGCAAAGTGTCCTTTCTTATTGCAAATGTAGCATCTGTCAGAAGTGAATCCTCGGTGTCTTTTCTTCCTGATGAACTTCCATTTCTTCCACGGGAAACCCTTGGTGGTTTTCTTTCTGGAAGAGTTAAAGAACTTCTTGAAATGGGACTTCTTCTTTGTACGAGAGCAATCACCGGAAGATTTATCTTTGCATTTGATCTGGAGGTATTTTTCATCACAGGCTGAACCAAAATGTTTGCTAGTTTTTTCAAGTTCGTCCATGAACTTTCTTGAATTGCAAAACTTGGCAAGTGCATTGAGCACCATTTGATACAGGGCACCAAGTGTGACATTAGAAATCAAGATGTTTTTTGACTCTAATGATCTGAATACCTCACTGGCAAAAGATTCTGGGAATGAATTTAGAAAAACTTGCTTGAGGTTGACATCATCAATACCTTGCAGGCAATAAAACCTTTTTGACATGCGGTTGTAATGTTCTTCAAGGTCCTTTTTTTGGAATGAACAACATCTCTTTTTTAATAATTCCTTCCTTGCTTGAGCGATGTGTTCAACCGGGTTGCCAATGAACTCAGCATAAATCATATGCATGAAATCTTCAGGAGATTGTGCTTGCTGGATTTGCAGTTGTCGATACTCTCCAAGACTCATGTACCAATCTCTGAGACGACCTTGAGTTCTGGTTAAAAACCTTTTAATCACCATGTCCATGTCATAGTACTAGAGTTCAGCTGAGCACCATGTCAACATCTCTATACTTCTATCTCTCCATTGTGAAGGAGGAATATCATCAAAAGTAAACTTTTGGCCAGAATCTGACTTTGAAACTTTGGTTCTTCTTTGTGGTGCAGGTTGGAAGGTTTCGTCGTCTTCTACTACATACTCGTCATCAAAGTAGTTACGAGCTGTAGATGATTCTGGATCTGCCATGAACAAATGTTCAAAGGCTTCAGAGAGGTCACCGTCTGCATGATCTGGATGTGTTGTAACCACGGGTGCAACAAAGGGTGAACTAGAGGATGTCTCTTTTTGTGTTAGGTTTTGTTGGAAAGATGAGATCGGGTTCACGTCTTCAATTGGGAGGACGTTTGATAGTCTTGAGGAGGCTGTGGCAGAGGTGTCATCAACAAAGACTTGTGTTTCACTTGAGGACACCATTGGGGCTTTTTCAGATTTCAGGGAGATTCGTAAAGCTTTAACTCTTCTCTTTTCTTGCTCTTTGGACCATAAAGAAAGAGATGGGGATTTTTATAGGAAGGGTGTGAGTGGGAGTGGTTGTGGATCAAAGGATGTTCCAATTACCTCAATACCTCAATTACAACCAATTACAACCAATTAGGTCTAATCATACTCTTTATGACCCATTTACTCCTATTATGAACAATTAGGGTCGTTTAGAAGACATCCCTTATACTCTCGAAGACCAAAATTAGCCAATAACGAGCCACTACGGACCACAAAGACCTGTTATACCTCATTTACACCAAATAAGGTCTAATCAAACTCGTTATTACCCATTTACTCCCTTTATGACCAATTAGACTCGTTAAGGAGACACAAACCCCTTTTACCCATGAAAACCAAAATGACGCAATAACGAGCCATTACAGACAACTAAGACCTGTTATACCTCAATTACACCCAATAAGGTCTAATCAAACTCGTTATGACCTAGTTACTCCCTTTGTGACCAATTAGACTCGTTAAGGAGACACAAACCCCTTATACCCATGAAAACCAAAATGACACAACTACGAGCCATTACAGACAACTAAGACCTGTTATACCACAATTACATCCTATAAGGTCTAATCAAACCTGTTATGACCCAGTTACTCCGTTTGTGACCAATTAGACTCGTGAAGGAGACACAAACCGCTTATACACACGAAGACTAATGTTACTCAATAACGAGCTATTACAGACCACTAAGACCCCTTATACCTCAATTACACCCAATAAGGTCAAATGAAACTCTTTATGACCCACATACTCCCATTATGACCAATTAGGGTCGTTAAGAAAACACAAACCCCTTATACCCACGAAGACCAAAATTACCCAATAACGAGCCATTACCGACAACTAAGACCCGTTATACCTCAGTTACAGCCAATAAGGCCTAATCAGGCTCATTATGACCTATTTACTCCTATTATGACCAATTAGGGTCGTTAAGAAGACATCCCTTATACCCACGATAACTAAAACTACCTAATAAGGGGACATTATGGGCCACTAAGACCCATTATAATACCTCAATTACACCCAATAAGTCCACGGATCATCGATTTGAGTTACTACTCTTTGCTGCTTATGTTGCCTCTCCAAGTCAGTGAGTTGTGATTTTAAGAACTTCATCTCAGCTTCTTTCTTTGAAAGATCACTAGAGGCTTGAGAGTGAGGAATTGTACGAACTATCTCAAGAAGTTCTTTGTGTAGTCCTTGCATCTTCATCTTGATTTCTTGGATCATGTTTTCAAAGGACCGTACCTTCGTAACAAGATTTTCTTGTGTCTGCAAGGATCGTGTTTGTTGCGTAAGGAGAGTTTGGAGCACCTTGTTCTGAGCAACAGCATTCTCACTTTGCCAATTAAGAGTAGCTTCAGCAGGACTGATCTGAGTAGCTATTCCCGTGGGACCTATGGTTATGGGGTTTTTGATCTTCCACTCATGCTTGGTTCTTTGGGTTGTATCTTCAAACGATCTTAAAGGTGGGAACTCAGTCTTGTATTCAGACGATGTGGCTGCAGGGGTGATAACACAACATTCTTGGGCTCGGCTTGGAGGATTTGGAGGAGGTAGATCATGACATGACTTAAGGGTTGATATTGGTGAATCTTTGTAAAAGACATAGTAGTCAAACTTGCCCGATGGTTCACCAAGGAGTCCTACAGCAGGATCTCCTGATTCATATCTTTCCTTCAGCTTTTGGTGTGATATGTTCTTCTTTTTCTCTTGGTTGCTGTCGTTGTATTCAATCCGGTATGCTTCATCAAGACAGTCCTGGCAATCACAGATATCATACCAGCAATGCTCAACTTGTTTGACTGGGGCTGGAGCCTGAACTGGTTGAACCATATGGATGGTTGGAAAGACGTTCGTCTTCTGTTGGGAGGATAAATTGACCTCAACAAGTCCGTTTTCATGGCGGACGAAGTCTGGTACGGTAGTTGTCTGGACAGGGGTTTGGTGGATCTGCTCATAATTCGTTTCCCACTTTTCAGGGAGGAGTTTTAGTAACTCTTCTCTGGACAACTGTCTGGGAACATATACAAAATGACCTAGACTTTTTATTGAGAATTGACTTTGCAGCATTGACTTCAGATTTTCGTCTTCAGACTTGATGATGTTGAATCCAATAAATCTATGATCTAACAATCTCCCCCTTTGAATCAAGATCATTACTAAAAAGATTTAGCAATCCAATATTTTCTTTAAGCTCATAAAATGCAATCTCTCTCTTTTTCTTTAACACATCTTGTAATCTTCCCAAGAGTCGTAGAAAAACACTCTTTCAGATGATGGAATGAAATTATCTCTAGATTCAACTCAGAATGCTTTAGTAGAATATTTTCAAAGAAAATTTCCTCAAAATTTGAACTTTCTGACTTGGACATTTCTTCAAACATTATCTTCTCCCCTTTTTTGATGAAAAATGCATTAATGTCATCAAAACTTCCTCAAGAAATATCTTTGAAATTTTTTCTGACCACTGATCTTTGATAATGAGCCACTGATTATTTGCCAATTCGAACAATGTATTCATCTAGATCTTTTCAAATCTAGACAAAATAAGAATGTAACATCTGAATCAACAAATGAATCAGTTAACAATGTCTGTCAGTAACACGAAGTCACTTGTGTAACGAATACACATTGGAAAGGGGTTTTTTGATGTTCACTCCCCCACGGCTTCCATCCAATCATCAAAACGCCACAAAGGCAACTTCTATGAACGTTATGACAAGAAAACAAATTCCTTGTGTGTTCGTGCAAGTGATAGAAAGAAGTAAGAACGGATGATTGCTTATAAAGGCTCAACATTGTGTAAACCACTGAGACAATAGTAGATAAACACAAACTCAATGTGCATGATTGCAGTACGAAGGTGGGGTAGACTTCCTTCTTTTCAATATCCAGATTTTCCAAATGAAAATCAGATAGTAAATGTGCAACTTCCCCTTTGATAAATGAAACATTTTCTTGTTAAGAAGAAAATGAGTGGCTAGTGGGGTTATAATCAAGAGTTGGCATGGACTATTTTCCTGTTTCAATAATGTTCACGAAGAATTGTGAAACATTAGTAATGTGGCTGCCCGACTCAGAAAGTAGCTGGTGCAGAGTTTGATATTCTTTTACTTTGATCTCACACCCTCTTTCTTTTAATCATGTAAGCTCACATCTAACCAAACTCTCTTTTACATTTTTACCTCAACACACATCCCACACTCGTTTCTTTTTTACTCCTCAAACTCAATCACTAAGGATTAACTTCTTGGGTAGGAAACACTGGTTATCGTGAATCCATAGAAGTTTCAATTAAGTCCTAGCACAAAGAAATCCCATGTTTTCTTAGAAAGCATGAGTTGCTCAAAAAGGTTTAACTATATCAGTTAAAGCGCAAATACAAGTTAGATGTTTGTATGCTCAGAATATAATCATGGAGATTTGAGCATTTGAAACATTGAAGTATTTTCAAACAAGTATATTGAATGAATAGATAAGAATGCGAGAAACTTGTTTGAAAAATATGAATTGTATGAAAATGATCAGAAATAATATGACAATCAAGGATTATGGTCAAGAATAATGGATATTGTCTATACGAATCAAAAATACAGACATTCTTGAATTGAACATTTCGAAATGAAAATGACGCTCAACATTCTTTAAAGTACAAGCGGGGTGTATCACCATCGAAAACTTGGTTAATATGAGACATGGTGATAACTTATTCAACAAAAGAATTAAACCGCTGTGTGTGAATACTTGAAAGTATATAGACAAGATAATACACAAGTATATATCTTTGGAAACACACGGTTTATAATCATGAAGCACAAGTAAATCTTGAAAACATTTAAAATCACACTTCCAATTCATGAAATCTGATTAATAATCGGGAAATGGTTTGAACATTTAAGAATAATGTTTTCTATGATTGAAAGTTGTCCTTATTTCAACCATATATGAGATGAAGATAAAGAAATATACCTTTTGCGTGCAGTATTACATCTCATGAAATCAAGCTTAAAGTCATAAAGATATGATCTTGTAAGCATCTCTCAAACTGCAAAAGTCTTAAAGTCATAGTCAAAGCAACTTTATTCACAAAAATTAAAAGACATAAAGCAGTAAAATAATTAAAGAACGAGTTCTAATCTGAAGTAATCAGAAGTCATAGCCTTACTCCTTTGACTTGAATAACTCCCCCTAAAACCATGCATTACAAAAATTTGACAGATAGGTAAATGCAGAAATTATATATGCTCCCCCTCAAAATAACATTGATCAACTATGAAGTACTTCTCACACTCCCCCAAAGATCATGAACAGACTATTAAAGAGCAGATATCTTTCAGAAATAATGATAAAGAAATGATGAAAAATTTACAATGAGAAAAATTTAATAGGTAACTACTGATTATGTCTTAAGATTTAGCACACCAAGCCTAGAGACAAGAAAAGTGAATCTCTTTTCGTCTAAGGGTTTGGTAAACAAATCTGCAAGCTGATAATTAGTTTTTACAAAGTAAAGTTCAATTGTTCCTTTTTTGACATTATCTTTTATAAAATGATACCTCACATCAATGTGTTTGGTCTTCGTATGCTGAATAGGATTAGCTGGTATCGCGATAGCGCTTTTCGAGTCACAATAGATCGGGATCTTATTGTAGTTGTTAAAGCACAGTTTTATTGGATTTAAGATCATCATTATCTGAAGATGGAAATATGAAGTCAAAGCTGATAAAGTCGTCTCAACAAATAGTCTAGGGTCCTTTTGTAATAATTAGTCAAAGTATGTTTCCGTATTTTAATTTTAGTCTTTATTTAATGGTTGTTTTTAGTTGTTGGGCCCAAGCCAAGCCAAGCCCATTAGGCTAATAAGGCCTAAGTATAAGTTAGATTAGTTTAGAGTTAATTAGGTTAGAGAACTTAATTGAGAAATTAATAATTGTGAGGCTAATTGCTGCTGGTTCGATGTACACATAGAGAAGTAGAGAGAGGTTTCAATTTCTTCATCAAGAACACTTGTAACCTGTTGAATCGTTTGATTAATCAATACCATGTTTGCATTATCATATTGTTTATTGGTTTACTTGATTGAATGATTAATTATTGGGACACACAATTTGTATCAGAGCAAGTTACAGATTGTATTGAATAATTTTTTTTTGTTCGGTTCTGTTTTCTGTCAAAGATCCATAATTTTTATTGTGTGATTATTCATTCAAGTTGTTATTGTTTGGATTGTGTTTGATTAGCATATTATATTGACTGGGTATTGATTGGTTTGAGTATCGCATCGATTTCGATTATCAATTTGGTGATTTTTTTGCTGTCCTGGGTTCATTCTCATGACGCACTAGTTCATAAATCAAAATTCTTTCAAAGTGGTTTTTATTGAAATTAATGGATAGCAATCTATTCTAGTTTTTTAATCGATCGTTTTGGCAAAGTTTGGAACTTTAATTCGAGTTATTGAGTGTTTTCTGGACTGATTTTGGTTTCTGGGTTGATCAACATCAAGAACATACCGGTCGCCCGACAAACACTGTCCATATCGGTCGACCGATAGAATACCGGTAAATTATTTTTATCGATCAGCCTACTCTACCGGTCTTTGCTTTATATCGGTCTTTGCTTAATAGCAAATTACCGGTCGATCTCTATCGGTCCTTACATTTAATCCGGTTGACCGGTACACACACAGTCCACCCCGGTCGAATTACCTTAGAGTATATCGGTCCGACTGAATACCGGTCTAAGAAAGTCTATCGGTCAAAGCCTATATCGATTCAACACTCTATCGGTCGAAGTTATATCGGTCCATACTCTATTCCGGTCAAACTCTCCTTACCGGTCGAAACTTTATCGGTCCAATCAGGTTACCGGTCGTAGTAAACTACCGGTCGTAGCAAACTACCGGTCGTAGCATCATACCGGTCGAAAAGTTTCCGGTCGTCAACAGTGTTTGCGCCACCCAAAGCTCACGCAAACCGAAGTTTGCGTGACCCACTACTCACGAGAACCTCAATTTGCGCCACGGTCTTCTCACGCAAATCCTACTTTGCGCGACCCTCTTCACATGGAAACTGAAACTTTGTGCCACCTGCTTCTCACGCGAACTTCTACTTTACGCCACCCATGTCTAGCGCAAACCTCCTTTTTGCGCGACCTGCTTTTCGCGCAAACCGTCCTTTGCACCACTGTCCTTGGCAAATATTTATTTTTTGTTCCAGTTTTAACTGTGTTTAATCTATTTGTGCTTTATACTGTGTGAGAGGACTGCATTTAATTATTTTTAGAAAATTTATTTTCTGAAAAATTTTGAGTGTAGTTTTTATCCAACTTTTGATTTTAACGATCTCATTCAGTTGATTGTCGCTATACCAGATAAGTTTGATTACTAATCGTATTAGTAAAGATGTCTCGGGAAGCTCTTGCTATCGGAACAGATGTGAAGCCACCAGTACTCTTCAAGGGGGAGTACGAGCAATGGAAGGACATATTCTTGGACTTCATCGATCGACATGATTTGGGAGATTATATCAGAAAATCTCTTAAAGAAGTAATCATGACACCTCCGACCAAGGTTCTCACTGTAGCTGGAGAAAATGGTCAAGAAGAAGAGACAGAGTATAAATTACCGATTGGTGAATATTCAGAAGATCAGCTGAACAGACACAAGGGTGAGAAGCTGGCAAGATCATTTATTCTCCAAGGCATACAGAATGAAATATATGTCAAGATTGATAGCTACAACGCTTCCGGTAAGCAAATGTGGGATCAGTTGGAGAAGATGATGATCGGATCTAAAGTCGGCAACCAACTCAAAGTTTCCAACTGCTTGAATAATTATGAAGAATTCAAAGCCAAAGCTGGAGTCATTCGAAGCCACTTATGACAGATTTGTCACATTGCTGAATGAGCTCAGCAAGAACAAGATCAACAAATCTCAAGTCGAGCTGAATGTGAAATTTCTCAGCAACCTTCAGCCCGAGTGGAAGAGATTCACCAGGCAGATGAGGCAGTTGAAAGATCTGAACGACATTCCACTTCATGAAGTTTATGAAATCCTCAAACAGAATAAGGAAGAGGTGGATGAAATCAAGGCTGAGATGAAGAAGGCTGACAAAGAAGTTGCTGATCCAGTTGCTCTTGTGGTTAAGAAGTCTAAGAAGAAGAAGGTGATAGCATCTGAATCCGAAGAAGCTGATAGTGAGGCAAAGTCTGACTCTGACGATTGTGAACAACTGAAGGAAGCCATGCTAATATTAACCAAGGCTTTCCAAAAGAAGTTCTATAAAAAGCCAAACTCCAACAGTCAGAGGTACTTGTCTGGTCCGAATAACTACAAGCATAAGGAGAAAGTTGAAGAAAAGAGACCAGAAGACAAGAAAAAGGATGGAGCCGAAGAGTTCAAGAAGGAAGAACCAATGAAGTGCTACAACTGTGGCAGACTCGGTCACTTTTCTAAGGACTGCCGAAAAGCAAAAGTCCGAAACTCCGAATATTACAAGAATAATATGCTTCTAGCCAAGCAACAAGAGGCTGGAAAAGCATTAATGGCCGAGGATGAATACTGGCTCGACCATTCAGACCAAGAATCTGAAGAAGTAGAGAAGGACGAGAGAGCACACCTGTGCTTGATGTGGAAGAAGCAGTCAGAAGCTGAAGTTGATTATGATGATGGAGATAATGATGAGGTATGTGCCTTAACTGAATCTGATTTTCTGAACCAAATGCATGTCATGATGTCTAAACTCCAAGAATTAGAGTCTAAACTGAAGCGTGAGAAAGGTGTCATTAATGAGAAAAATCAATCTATACATAAACTTATTAATGATATTGCTGAGAAAAATGTATTAATTGAAACTTTGCACAAAAATATAGACACCAGCGCTAAAGAAAAGACTATAATTCACAAAGAGTTATCTGAAACTGTTTCTAAATATAAAGAATGTTAGTCTAAGACAATAGAGCTTTCTAAAAGGTACTTTTCTACTTCAAAAGAAAAGAAATCTTTAATAGACAAGGTGAATGCTTTGGAAGAGAAATTACATACATTAGGTCAAACTGAACACACTATTCATTTGAATAAACCTAAAGAGAAACCTGATACTTAAGGACTTGGTTACAAGAACCCACATCATCTCAAAAAGGGTATATCTGAAGTACCTGCACTTTATGACTTTAGGTTTATGTTGTTGGCTCCTCAACATCAGGAACTCAAACCCTTTTGGACTAGTCTATCTGAAAAAGATAAAGCCAAGGAATATGATAAAAGAAAGAACAAAGCTAAAGTTCAGCTTCCATTTCACTATGAGAAGTTGAATAACAATTATAGTTCTGATAATTCAAAATTTGTTTCAAATGATTATTTTGAGAGTTATTCTGAAAAAGAATTGGAGGCTAAACCCATCGAAGGTAAGCTTTACGTCCCTCCTCTAGTTTTGGAAAGTAAATTTCTGAACTCGAGAATACTCTTACAGAAGAAAGAATTTTGATAGACTTAGAACAAACTGTTATTTCAAAAATGTTCAAAACTACTGATTTTTCTAAATTCTCAAAGGATTTAAATTCTGATGACAGGTCTGGTTCAATTGAGAATGATCTTAATTTCTTAAACTCTGATGGTATTTTAAATGATTGTGTTGCTCAATTTGACTTTACCACCAAACTTCCTGATCATTCATCTCATGTTGTTAATTCCTTTGGATTACCCAGTGTATTTGAAAAAGGTGAAACATCAACGAAAGTTGACAAATCAGTTTCTGTGAAATCTAAGAATGCAAAAGGTAAGAAAAGAAAATCTCAGCATTCACAGAAACTGATCACCACGGGTAAGCCAAAGAAGAAGCATTCTTTTGATTCTCATCATTCTAACTCTAAAGTTTCAAATGTTTTAGATGTGAGAAAGCCAAGGCTTGGAGTTAACACTGCATGGATAACGAATCAGAAGTTAGACGAGAAAGCTAAATCTAATTCTAGTTTTAATTTGAATAAAAAGACATCTAGTAAAGATGAATTGATTGTGAATGTTGCTACTTTTATATCTAATCTTGTTGATTCTCGCCAGAAATACTCTATAAAGCAATTATTCCAGTTAGCTGCATCTAATAAAAAGTTTTTAAATTATGGTGAATGTGATTATGCTTCTCGTAAATATTCTGATGTTTGGTATGGTTCATATAATGTTTCATCTTATAGTTATCATTCGTCTTATTATGATTATGGTTTTCAATGACAAAGCAGGCCCAAATTTAAATGGATGCCAAAAACAAATACTAACAGTGGTGGTCCCATTTTTAAATGGGTACCTAAACCTGTTATTTCCTGATTTGTTTTGTGCAGACCCGTCATATGTGATACTTAGATAGCGGGTGTTCCAAGCATATGACCAGGCAGCAGAGTATGTTGTCTAATTATACGGACAAATACTGCGGCACAGTTTGTTTTGGGAATGATCAGTTTTCACCAATTCTGGGATATGGTGATGTTGAACACGAAAATCTCACGATCAAGAAGGTGAGCTACGTTGAATCTTAGGACACAACCTATTCAGCATTGGTCAGTTCTTCGACAAAGACTTAGAGGTTAATTTGAAGGCCAAGACATGTTCAGTACGCACTGAAGAAGGTAAATAACTCTTGGTGGGCACTCGCAAGTCAAACCTCTACACCATCAACTTGTCAAAGGTCCAGGCTGACAATCTGGTATGTCTACTCTCAAAAGCCTCGATGCAACAAAGCTGCTTATGGCATCGACGACTTTTTCACCTCAACTTTCGGAACATTAACAAGCTGGTCAGTGAAAAGCTAGTGAAAGGACTTCCAGAGCTGAAGTATGAAAGAGAACACCTGTGTGTAGCATGTGAAAAGGGAAAGATGAAGAGAGCCCCACACAAACCAAAGCTTGAACCGAGTACCAGCTCTCCATTAGAGTTGTTGCATATGGATTTATGCGGTCCTATGCGAACGCAAAGCTTAGGAGGAAAGAAGTATGTGCTAGTTATCGTGGACGACTAAACGCGATACACTTGGGTCAAGTTCCTATGATCTAAAGATGAGACGCCCGAAGTTCTCATTACATTTTTGAAGAAGAACCAAGTCAATCTGCAGAAACAAGTCAAGATTCTCAAGACTGACAACGACACAGAGTTTAAGAACAAGATAGTTGAAGAATATCTCGAATCGGTCAGGATATCACATCAATACTCTGCTGCTCGCACACCTCAACAGAACGGAGTCGTCGAAAGGCGAAAACGTACACATGTCGAGCCCGCTCGGACAATGCTCAGCCAATCTGAATTACCTTTATTTTTTTGGGTTGAAGCTGTATCAACTGCGTGTCACACTCAGAATCGCTCCATGATACACCGCCGATTTTAGAAGACTCCGTATGCGTTGATCAACAACCGACCACCAACCATTAAATATTTTCATGTTTTTGGTTGTACGTGTTATGTTCTAAACGACAGAGAGAATATGAACAAGTTCAGTGCTAAGGCGGATGAAGGCATCTTCGTTGGTTATTCCTCTACATCTACTACATATTGGGTTTACTTGAAAAAGTCGAAGACTGTGATCGAGAGCATCAATGTTACATTTGATGAGGACATGGCTTCTGAGCACGTCAGTTCAAAACTTGTAATTACCGGAGTATTAGCTTCTAGACCAACCAGTCCAGGACCTGCACCTCAAGAGAACAAATCAGATGGCGTTTCATCGTCTACTTCTAAATTATCTGATTTGGACTTATTATTTGAACTGTTTTATGATGAATTTCTTGGATCTAAAGTGCCTAAATCTGTTATGGTTGACAGGATGGAAGACTCGATGACTACTCATCCAACCACTTCCGATATCTCTACTGAATCCAATTCCCCGATTCAGCAAGAAGTTCTAGTTCAAAAGCCTATTCCGACAGTTGAAGTTGTGACCAACACCACCGAGACAAATGTAGCTGATTCAGTAGGATGTATTGTAAGGACTGATCAACAGATTGACCAAGTTGTACCTACAACTTCTGCAACGACTAGTTCAACTGAAACCCCCATTAATTCTGAACCATCTGAAAGAGATAACAGTGGATTCCTAGATGCTGACAATGATGAATCTACATCTAATCCATTGCCTCCTGAACATAAGTTGACCAAAGAGCACCCGGTACATCAAATTATTGGAGATCCTTATGCACCATTGCAAATTAGGTTTGCAACATCAAATCTATGTATGTATGAATCTTTTCTGAGCAAGATCGAGCCTACTCGCGCATCTGAGGCCCTTGCCGATTCAGATTGGGTAACTGCGATGCAAGATGAGCTGAATCAGTTTGAAGCACTGAAAGTCTGGAGACTCGTACCCAAACCTGAAGGTAAAACCATCATTGGTACGAAATGGGTGTCAGGATCTTATTTCTAAACAAGAATAAACTCTCAGAAAACAATATCAAAGAAGTTTGCGGAATAACACTTTGATATTTAATGAAACAGTAACCAAAACAGTAAATCTGATGAACTACTTGCAAACTTTATTGAATGATTGAAAGTTACAAGATTAAACACAAAACCTCAATATTGATGAACAGGCTCACCAATACGAATTCTACTTCTCTAGAATTAGGGTTCTAACCTTGAGGTTGATTTTCTCTTATGAAAGCTAAAACTAAGAATTAATGTTACTTAAGAAAAACAAAACTATTCTATACATATACTGAAGATAAAAGATAATTACAAAATAATAAAAGATCTTCAGTATAATCTTCCATTATTATCTCTAAGCTTCCATAGATATCTTCAATCCAGCTGTCATCCTTGCCATACGAATCTTCATGTCAAAAGCAACATTAATACTCTGAGCAGTATTAAGTTCAGCAGTACTAAACATGCTCAGCAGTATTAACTTTGGTCTAGCAGTACTAACTCCAGTAGTACTAACTACTAGCAGTAGTAAAATCTACTAGCAGTAGTAATTCTTGATGTAGCAGTATTAACCATACTTGATCATTTCTGAATTTCCCAACAATCTCCCCCTAACTTGACTTTTAGGAAGAGAAGTCAAGTTCTTCAGATGGTCTTCAAGATGCTTTCAACACTTTAGTTCATACCCCTAGATTAGGATCCAAACCCAAGCTTTGATTAATGATTCTGCTAACTATAATCTTTGCCATTTCTGAATCTTTTGAACATGTAAGCTTGGCATTGAACATAACTTGTAATTTTGCCTTGCTGTGATCATAGATTTTATCAACCAAGTAGTACTCATGATAAGCTCTGTCCACAGTGATGACATAGACTCCAAACCTTTCAAATATCATCCAGTTTTCAATTCTTTGGAATTTATTCTGTAGATGCAAATCTCTGATCACATGTTGAACTTTGCTAGGATCAAACATCATGCATAAGTATTCCATGGCTAATCTGATTAAGCTCATTCCTTCTCCTTTCAGCTCCTTTTCATATATACCCAATCCAATGATAAACATCTCTTCTAAATCTGATCATGAACAGCTTCTGATGAGTCTACCCCAAGTAGAGTACACTTCATATATATCTCCCACTCTCTTAAGCCTGAAGTATTTCTTTCTTTGAACTTCCAGAATATCCCAAAAGATGACTTCTGGTGCTTTCATAGAAATGGGATCAACTTGAACTGGTTCATCAACTGTTGTTGTCATATAAAGCTCAAGATTTTATTGCTTATTGGACTGTTCTGGGTTCTGCACAGATTCAGCTGAAGGAGTAACTGAAGGTTCTGCTGCAGTTTCTGCTCTTTCTTCAACTCTTGGCCTTTTGCTTTGCTTCTTGGAAGCTATACTCTTCATCCTCTTTGCAGATTTAGCCTCTATACCAACATTCTCTGAGTCTTCCTTATGCTCTTTTGTAGGTGTGACTTCCTCAGGGAATGGTTGCTGAATATTTAGATCATGTCTCTCTTTCATTCTTCTTTCAGCCTCTTCCCCTTGTGAGGAGTCCCCTTGCAGCTTAGCCATGTCTTTCTTATACAACTCCTCCACTTGACTGTATGCCATATTATTAAACATTTCTCATTTGACACCAATTGAACATTTCAGGAAATTTATCATTTTTCTTCTTTCTTATTTGGCTAAAAAGGTCTTGGAGGGTTGTCTCTTCTGCTTTTTGAGTGACATTCTTTTGACTGGAAGTTTCTTGGCCTCAGCTGCTGCTTTTAAGCTCTTTTGATATTCTACATTGAGTTTTCTGGCCATTATCCTTGCAAGCTCTCTATTTGTTTCAGTTTGGATTTGTTCCTCCTTTTCCATTTGTTCTTGAAACTGCTTTGTTAACTTTTCATCTAGCTCAATCTGACTTTTCTTTTTTGAAGGTTGTTGTTTAGGTTCAACCATCTTTCCTTTTCCCTTAGCATCCTTCAGACTTGCCTTACCTGTTTCTTTTCTTTTCTTTCGAAGACCTCCTTCATTGATGACCACTCCTTTGGCCTTTTTACTAGCCTTAGGAGTGTCATTCTTGGCTTTTACCAAGGTCTCTGCAATCTCCATTTCTTCAACAGACAACCCTGTTACTGCTGCTTCTTTTACTTCAACAGCATTAACAGTTTCTGGTGCTTGAGCAAATTCTGTTTCCTTTTCTGCTGCTATTGATTCTGTTACTTTCTCTATTTCTGCCTCTTGCTCCCCCTCAACCTCAAATGCCCTCTCAGCTGTACTTTCTTTCTCTGTTTCAGCCTCTTTCTCCCCCTTGTTGGAAGCATCTTTATCATTTGACCTCATCTTCAAAACAAACCGCTTTCTCCTCTTCTTTTGCACCAACCTTGTCACCATTTTCTTTAATTTGGCAATCTGTACTTGTTGGGACAAGATTACCAATTTCATTTCTTCTATCTCTTTGCCTTGTTTAATAACATTCAGGTTGATGTTGCCCATTGTTTCCATCAATTCATTATAGTCATATCTGTCCTCACCTTCTCCAGAAGTGTTACCCTCTTTTGAAGGATCATAGGGTCTTTTTGTAGTGGAAGTCTTCTGCCTAGCAGAAGCACTATCCACCCCCTTGGTTTCTTGGCACCTGTGACCTTTGAATGATTGCTCATTTAAAGTTGCCATGGGGGAGGTCTTATTTATGTTACCACTCTCCTCCTCTGTGTTAGCAGGAGTAGTGGCAACCTGCTCACCCATATGCTCATACATCTCCTCATTGAGCACCTCCTTGGGGTTGGGAGACACCCCTGAGGTTTCCCTGTAGATATTCTCTAAAGGAGAATTCTCCCTTAGAGGGATTAAAGGCTCAGTGGGTGATGGTACAAGAAGGGAAGGAGCCTTCTTTACCTTTTTCCTGATATAAGTTTGGGTGATAGGAGAAGTTGGCTTATGAATTAGGTACTCGGGGATTGATATAGAGTGGGAAGGTTGGGATTGGCTAGCAGTGGAATGGTCCAATGAGGGCCTTGACCCTGCTACCATACCTTCTTCAATGTGGGACACCACCATCATTGTAGAGAACAATGGGGTGTCAACTCCTTCCGAGTCCAGAGGGGATCTCTTCATGTTTGAAAAGACCTTACCTTTGGGAATTTTTGGTACATATACCTCATCAAAGAGAGGCATATCCGTCAATTCGTGGGTGATAACTTCGTGTACAAACCTGGGGTACATATAAAAACTATTTTTACTTCCCAGGTTTGAGACAAGATCACTAAAAATCATTTTAGAAAAATTGTACTTTCTGGCAGTGGCTAAGCAGACCAAAGCATAAGCAATGGTACTGCTAAACTCACTCCATCCAGTAGTCTTTTTAGAGATACAATGAATTAAGGTATGAACAAGAAAACTCCATTGGGTATAAAATTTAGCTTTTGAGAATTTAAAACCACCCAATTGGCCTCCATACCCCATTCTTGATGAACTGGAGAACAACTCCTCATTAGGAAGAGAAGTAATACCTTCAGCATCGTCTAGACGTAGACAGATGCGTATCACCTCTTCAGAGACAGACAAGGGTTTGTCACACACCCTTGTTTTCAGAAACTGCACACCATTCTCTGTAACTATGGTGGCATTAGCCCAGAATTGCCTTTGATGCTCTATGTAGATTGTTGGCGAGATAGTAAGAGCATTGGCAATGTGGCTCGTCTTGAGAAAATCCACAATCTGGTGGAATCCAGCGGCCTGTTTGGGCTTTTGTAGCATTGCAATCTCGTTATGCTAATCTATGAATGCCATGGATGGCATTGATTCTTGAGTGTTCTTGCCCGAGACTTACTAAGGAGCTTGAGAGAGAAGGATTAGAGAGACGATGAACAGTATTCAAAGAGTCGTTATGATCTTTTAGGCGGGCAAAGGGTATTTATAGTATACGGGACAGAAGCAGTATTAACCACTAGCAGTATTAACTAACTAACAGTATTAACTGAGAGCAGTATTAACCACTAGCAGTATTAACTAACTAGCAGTATTAACTGAGAGCAGTATTAACTAACTAGCAGTATTAACTGAGAGCAGTATTAACTAACTAGCAGTATTAACTGAGAGCAGTATTAACCACTAGCAGTAGTAAACACACTGTACTGACAATATTAAAACTTTACCTACTCTTTTTGAAGCTTATGAAGGTCTGAGCAAGGCAATAACTTCCTGTGAAAGATGATTAGCAGTACACAAGTAACCAAAATAACAGGTTTAAGAACACTTTTTAAGAGTATGAGATCAATCAGAGTTGATCATGCCCACACTTGAGACCAAGAGAGTGAATCTACCCACATCAAAAGCTTTGGTGAATAGATCTGCAAACTGGTTGTCAGTATGAACTTTAGTAACTTGAATGAGCTTCTTTTCATTGCAATCTCTAATAAAGTGATACCTGATCTCAATGTGCTTTGTCTTGGAGTGCTTGACTGGATTGTTAACAATGCTTATAGCACTGCTATTGTCAATAAAGATTGGAGTGTGAAGAAATGTTACCCCATAGTCCAGCATTTGATTTTGAACCCATAGAACCTGAGAGCAGCAACTTGCAGCAGCAATATACTCAGCTTCTGTTGTTGATAAGGACACTGTGGTTTGTTTCCTACACTACCAATATACTAGTCTTGCACCCAAAAGTTGACATCCCCCTGAAGTAGACTTTCTGCCCATGTTAGCACCACCCAAGTCACTATCTGAATAAGCAATCAAGTCAAATGAAGATTCATATGGATACCAAAGACCTAATCTAGGTTGCCCTCTTAAGTATCTGAAAATCCTCTTCACCGCTTGATGATGTGATTGTTTTGGCCAGACTTGGAATCTGGCACATACACATACTGGAAACATGATGTCTGGTCTTGTGGTTGTGAGATACATGAGAGATCCAATCATTGATCTGAATAGATGGACATCAACATCCTCCCCCTCAAGATCAGCAGTGATCTGTTTGTGAGTTTCCATTGGTGTTCTTGTTGGCTTTGAGTCTTTTAAACCATATTTATCCAGGATGTCTTGCACAGACTTTGATTGACTGATAAAGATCCCATCTGACTGCTGTTTCACCTGAAGCCCAAGGAAGAAGGTAAGTTCACCCATTGAACTCATTTTAAAGCTCTTGTGCATCAACTCTTCAAAGTCTCTACACATCTGATCTTTTGTGGATCCAAAGATGATATCATCCACATAGATCTGAACTAATAGGATGTCCTTCTTACTTCTTTTAATGAAAAGGGTCTTGTCAATAATGCTCCTTTCAAACCCATTCTCCAAGAGATAGGTAGACAGAGTGTCATATCATGCTCTTGGGGCTTGATGTAGACCATATAGAGCTTTCTTTAGTTTGTATACTCTGTCAGGATATGAAGGATTTTCAAAACCAGGTGGCTGACAGACATAAACTTCTTCATCAATTGTACCATATAGAAAGGCACTCTTTACATCCATTTGATAGACCTTGAACTTCATGTATGAGGCATAAGCTAGGAACAGCCTTATTGCCTCTACCCTTGCCACTGGAGCAAACACTTCAGCATAATCTATGCCTTCTTCTTGAGTGTACCCTTGTGACACAAGTCTTGCTTTGTTACTGATCACAATACCTCTCTCATCCTTTTTGTTCCTGAAAATCCACTTGGTGCCTATAGCTCTATGACCTTTTGGCAGGTCCACCAAGTCTCAAACATCCTGTAGTTTGAATTGAAGTAACTCTTCTTGCATGGCTTCTATCCAACTTGAATCCTACATTGCATCATAGGCCTTTTTAGGCTAAATCTGGGATAGAAAGCAGGAGAGTACTGTGTGTTGTTGATCCTGCAGCTCTTGAAGTCTTCTTTGATTCCTTGTAATGATAAGAGAAGAGATGTCTCCTATTACCAGCTCTAGAGGATGATTCTTTTGTGTTATAGTCTGAAAACTAGGTTCTTCATTAATTCCCACATCCAGATTGAAATCATTTAAGTCAGCTGAGGGGATCTCATCAGCTACTTCTTGTACTTCATTCACTTGATTCTCCTCATTTCTTCTTTCTTCTTCACTCGTACTTGGCTCAGATATAGTTTCTTTTTCACATAATTCAACAGGTTCTTTTATAGGCATAGGAAAGATCACAGACTGAGGTATAATGTCTTGAACTTGTGTATCCCCTAATACTCCACTTCCTGAACCTGCATAATCATCACTACTGAAACCAAAAGAGTTAGTTAGTGAATCAATGTCAAACAGCCACTGAAGACCAGACCCAATAGGATTTGGTGTGTTCTCATTGCATTTGACATTGTCACTTTCCTCAATTATTCTAGAAGAAGTATTAAAAACTTTGTAGGCCTTACTCTGAGATGAGTAACCAACAACAAAACCATCATCTGCCTTGCTATCAAACTTTCCTAAGTGAGATTTGGTATTGAGAATTGTACAAGGACACCCAAAAGGTTTGAAAAATCCAATAAAAGGGTTTTCTTTTATTTAAAAGCTCATAAGGTGTCTTGTTTTTAGGCTTGACTACTAGTACTCTGTTTTGGACATAGCAAGCAGTATTAACTGCTTCTGCCCAGAAAGTTATTGGCAGTTTAGAATCAGCTAACAGAGATCTAGCAGCCTCAATCAGTGTCCTGTTCCTTCTCTCAGCAACACCATTTTGTTGTGGAGTGCTAGGTGCACTGTATTGTCTCTCAATTCCTTTTTCTTCACAAAAGGTGTTTAGGTCAATATTTTTAAATTCAGTACCATTGTCTGACCTAATGACTTTTACTTTTTGATTGGTTTGGTTTTCAATTCTTAGAATAAAGGATTTGATCAGTCCACTTGTCTCATCCTTAGTCCTGAGAAAATATACCCAAATAAATCTAGAGTAATCATCAACAATAACTAGGCAATATGATTTCTTACCTATACTCATAACATTTGTAGGACCAAACAAATCCATATGCAATAAATGAAGAGAAGAAGAAATAGTGTTCACCTCTTTGGACTTATGAGAAGTTTTGTGTTGTTTGCCTTTAAGACAGGCAACACAATGATCATCACATGAATAGACCTTAGAAGGCAAACCTCTTACAAGGTTGTTTTTAACAAGTTTATTTATTGTTTTAAAGTTTATGTGACACATCCTTCTGTGCCAAAGTGATGATTCATCCAGAAAAGCTTTTGAAACAAGACAATTTAGGGACGAATCAGATGAAACACTTTCCATATCCAAACAGTATACATTGTCCTTTCTGGGGGTTCTTAGTAGTATCATCTTTTCATCAACTACCTTGAATCCAGGAGCAAGGATAATACATTCAAAATCTGTAAATAATATACGATGTTGTTTGTTACAATCTTGTGATACACTTAACAGGTTGTACCTTAACTGCTCAACATAGAATACATCTTCAAAGATCATTTTACCTTTGGTCACATCACCTTTACCACTGATTTTACCTCCATCTGGAGTATTCCCAAAAGCAACATGCCCACCATCAATCTTCTTGAAGTTTTTGAGGCAAGACATGTTCCTTGTCATGTGCCTAGAGCAACCACTGTCAACATGCCAGATGCTCTTCCCCTTGAGCTGTTGGTTGCCCTGTACATAAGTTTAGACAATTAGTATTGATTGGGAACCCAAGCCAAAGTGGTCTTGGGTCTCCCTTTTTCATCAAAATACTTACACTCCTTTTTTATGATGTTTTTAAAATCAGAACACTTAGTATTAGAGTACTTTGTCAAGATTATTGGTCTAGCAGCACTAACACTAGAAGCAGCACTATCTTTAGAAGTACTAACCGAGTTAGCAATACTAACAAGTTTAGGTATCCAGATCTTGACACTGTCCTCCACATTCTTTTTCTTCATCTGGCTTTTAGATTTAACAACTTTCTTAGCCACATGGTTCTTTTCTTTCTTCCTATAACCAAAGGGTTTTTTATTAGGTCTTTGAAAGTTAAGCCTTTGGTTCATAGGATTGAAAAAACAGTATTTGGCAATGTGGTTAAGCTTTCCACAAATAAAACAGGGTTTTGGTCTATTGATTTTCCTTAGATCAACCCCTTGTTTTTGTGCCCATAGATTATTCTAGTTTCTCTGATTTCTCCTTGGTTTATCATGTTTTTGGGGCTCAGTTTTATTGCATGAACACTTGTTGCAAGAGATAGGGTTCACAACCGTGGTCTGCTTATATTGAACCTTCTTGGTCATTCCCTCAGTCTTCTCTATCTCATTGGACTTGACCCAATGATTTCCACATCCCTTATTGGTAATTATGTGGTTTTCTATAGGAATCTCACCACTCACAGTACTGTCCTTATTCTTGACAGTTTCTTTCTCAGTTTTATCCTCAACAACTACTTCATCGAAGGGATCTATCTCAGTGGCTCCCTCAGGCAGGTCCTTCCTATCCTTTGTCTCTAACAAGTCTGAACTAGGAGGGATGTAGTTGTTGTTGTAGGGAGGTGGTGTGGTATTGTACCCTATTCCTCTTCTGAGTTTATCATGAATCTGAGTTTGTAGTAAAGAATCCATTGCTTTAGAAGCATTGGAAAACTTTTCTACATCTAGCTTGACTTTAGCTAGCTCTCCTCTTTGGATTTGGTTAGTTGAAGTTCTAGGTCATTCTTCTCCCACTTCCAGTAGTTTGTGTCATAAGAATGTTGAAGCTCATTGGCTTGAAAACTCTTAATCTGCTCTTCAAACCTCTCAACAATCCTCACATAATCTTTTATGTCCTTTTCTAATCTCTTAAGGTCATCACTCATGTTTTGGTTGTGATCCCTGTACCATTTAACAATGTTAATGAAATTTTGAGTACAAAGATTAGAAGTTACCTCTGTTGGGAGATCAGACACCTCTGCCATTAAAGCTTGGTTTTGGATAGCCTTTTCTGCTTGATCACTCCAATCAAACCCCATACCTTGTTGAGAAACTAGGGCTTGTGCAGAGTTTCTGTTATTATTGAAGCTTCCAGACGGTGCTTGTTGGTGGTTGTTGTTGTGAGACACTCCACTTTTGCATTCCCTAGCAAAGTGTCCCTTCTGGTGACATTTATAGCATTCCACCTTTGACTTGTCAAAACCTGCTCCATCTTCTTTTCTTTGGGAGAAGTTGTTCCTCCCAGTTCTCTTGATGAACTTCTTTACTCTCATAGAGAGCATGGCCATCTGCCATTTAATGTCCATCTCTTCAAGATCATCTGGATGGAGTTGTTCCAAGTCATCATTAATTAGAGAAGAGTTTCCATGACTGGATATAAAGGCTTCAAACACAGATTCAGTGCCTTTCTCTTGATTTGCTCCATTAGCATCACTAACTGATTTAGGGTTGGAAGTAGAATCAATTGATGCTGATAGGAGTGCAGCATTGTGAACATACCCAGAAGGCTTCTTCTTAGCCTCTACCTCAGATTCAAAAACTCTTAGATCATTGTATAGATCATCAAGTTTCTTTTCTTCTAGTTGATGATTCTGTCTGAAAAAGACAGTATACATGGTCCATTCATCACCCAAGGACCTTAAGAACTTCCTGTTTAAATCATCTTGATCAATTTGTACTCCCACAGTAGCTAGTTCACCAATCAGCTTGTTGAACCTGTCAAAAGTTTGTGTCATGGACTCATTCTTGGTTAACATAATGTTCTCACACTGTTGCTTCAGTATGGCCTTCTGATTTCTCTTGGTACTTTTGGTACCAGAGAATCTCTTCTCTAGAGCATTCCAGAGCATCTATGCATCAGTGCAATTGCAGAATTGGTGTTGATATTCATTGGGAATAGCCAAGAGCAAAGTGCTCAAGGATTTCATCTCTGTCTGTCTAGTCTTTCTTTCTGCATTAGTTTTTGGGGGTGTTCTCTTTCCATCTGCACCAATCTTTCCTGCTTCAGATGGGCCATTCTCAATGATGTCCCACATAGAATAATCAGTGAGGAGTATGTATTGCTTGATTCTGATCTTCCACATGTCGAATTCATTGGTTCTGAGCATTGAAACCTTTGAGACCAAGGTACTGTTTGATTCAAATGCGTTTTCCATGATGAATAAGATTTCTGAGAATACAGGCTCTGATACCACTTGTCAGGATCTTAATTCTAAACAAGAATAAACTCTCAAAAAACAATATCAAAGAAGTTTGCGGGATAACACTTTGATATTTAATGAAACAGTAACCAAAACAGTAAATCTAATGAACTACTTGCAAACTTTATTGAATGATTGAAAGTTACAAGATTAAACACACAACCTCAATATTGATGAACAGGCTCACCAATTCGAATTCTACTTCTCTAGAATTAGGGTTCTAACCTTGAGGTTGATTTTCTCTTAAGAAAGCTAAAACTCATAATTAATGTTACTTAAGAAAAACAAAACTATTCTATACATATACTGAAGATAAAAGATAATTACAAAATAATAAAAGATCTTCAGTATAATCTTCCATTATTATCTCTAAGCTTCCATAGATATCTTCAATCCAGCTGTCATCCTTGCCATACGAATCTTCATGTCATAAGCAGCATTAATACTCTGAGCAGTATTAAGTTCAGCAGTACTAACCATGCTCAACAGTATTAACTTTGTTCTAGCAGTACTAACTCCAGCAGTACTAACTACTAACAGTAGTAAAATCTACTAGCAGTATTAATTCTTGATGTAGCAGTATTAACCATACTTGATCATTTCTGAATTTCCCAACAATGGGTGTTAAAAAAAAGAAATATGAAGATGGTACCGTTATCCGAAACAATGCACGACTTGTCGCTAAGGGATATAGGCAGGAGGAAGGGATAGACTATGACGAGACTTATGCTCCAGTGTCGCGTATAGTGGCAATTCGAATGTTCTTAGCCTACGCAGCCCACAAGAACTTCACCGTTTATCAAATGGACGTGAAGAAAACTTTTTTGAATGGAGTACTCAAGGAAGAAATCTACGTCTCACAGCCAGAAGGGTTTGTAAATCCAGATAAGTCGAACCACGTCTACATCTTGGATAAAGCTCTTTATGGACTGAAACAAGCTCCTCGCGCCTGGTATGATATTTTATCTCAATTCTTGGTCAAGTCAAGTTTTACAAAAGGTACGGTTGATACCACTCTTTTCATTAAAAAGGATAAAGGCGATATCATTCTTATTCAAATATATGTGGATGATATTATTTTTGGTTCTATATATCCTAAGTACTGTAAGAACTTTGCAAACCTCATGGTGTCACGTTTTCAGATGAGCATGATGGAAGAGATGAATTTCTTTCTCGGATTTCCAGTCAAACAATTTTCAATGGGAATTTTTATCAATCAATATAAATACATTCTGGATATTCTTCGGAAGTCCAAAATGGAAAATTGTAACCCGATTGGTACCCCAATGGCACCTGGTACTAAGATCGGCACCGATCTTTCGGGAAAGGCTGTTGATGTTAGGACTTATAGAGGGATGATAGGTTCTTTAATGTATCTTACTTCTAGTAGGCCAGATATAATGTTTTCTACATGCTTATGTGCTAGATATCAGGCCAATCCTAAAGAATCCCATTTGTCTGCTGTAAAGCGAATTTTCAGGTATCTGAAGGGGACTGCAGATCTTCTTCTGTGGTATCCTAAGGATACAATCTTTGAATTAACATCTTATTCAGACGCAAATCATGCTGGTTACATGTTAGACAGGAAGAGCTCCTCGGGTCATATCCAATTTCTCGGAGATAAACTCGTCAGTTGAGCTTCGAAGAATCAATTATGTGTCTCCACATCAACGGCCGAAGCGGAATATATGTAGCTGCTGCTAGCTGCTGTTCTCAGGTCTTGTGGATGCGAACACAACTGCGAGACTATGGATTTCATTTCAATAGAATCCCTATCTATTGTGATTCGAAGAGCACTATTGCGATTACCGATAATCCTGTTCAGCATACTAAGACTAAACACATAGATGTCAGGTATCACTTTATAAAGATAATGTGGAAAAAGGAACAATTGAACTTTACTTTGTAAAAACCGATTATCAGCTTGCATATTTGTTTATCAAACCTTTAGACGAAAAGAGATTTAATTTTCTTGTCTCAAGAGTTGGTATGCTAAATCTTAAGACCTAATCGGTGGTTACCTATTAAAGTTTCTTATTGTGTCTCTTTATCATTTTTTTATTATTATTTCCGCATGATACATGCTCTTTAATAGTTTGTTCATGATCTTAGGGGAGTGTGAGAAGTATCTTATAGATGGTCAATGTTATTTTGAGGGGTAGCATAATTTAATGCATTGTACTTAATGATAATTTGTTAGTGATGCATGATTTTAGGGGGAGCATACAAGTAAAAAGAGTATGGCTATGACTTCTAATTATTTCTGATCAGAACTCGTACATTAATTGTTTTACTGCTTTATGTCATTTCCATTCATTGAATAAAGTTAATTTGGCTAGACTTTTAGACTTTTGTAGGTTGAGAGATCCTTCAAAGTTCATATCTTTATGATTTTAAGCTTGACTTCGTGAGATGTAAGACTGTACTCAAAAGGTATAATTCCTTATCTTCATCTCATTTATGGTTGAAAGGACAACTTTCAATCATAAGAAAACTTGTTCTTAAATGTTCAAACCACTTCCCGATTCTCAAACAGATTTCTTGAATTGGAAGTGTGGTTTTTAAATGTTTTCTAATTCATCTTTGAGCTTTAACTGATCAAGTTAAATCACCTGGGCATCATATGCTTCATAAGATAACATGGGATCAGTGTGCTAGGACTTATCTGAACTTCTATGGATTTACGTTAACCAGTGTCTCCTACCCAAGAAGTAATTCCTTAGAGATTGAGTGTGAGGAGTTCCATGAAGTGAGTGTGGGATGTGTGATGAGAGAAAATGTTAAAAGAGAGTTTGGTTAGCTGTGAGATTAATGATAAAAGAAAGAGGGTGAGAGATCAGAGTAAAATAATTTGTAAACTCTGCACCAACCACTTTCTGAGCTGGGCAGCCACATTTCTAATGCTTCACATTTCTTTGGTGAACATTATTGAAACAGGCAACTAGCCCATGGCAACTCTTGCCATTACCCCACCTACCACTCATTTTCTTCTCAACAAGAAAATGTTTCATTTTCAAAGGGAACGCAACATATATGCTATCTGATTTTCATTTGGAAAATCTGGATATTGAAAAGAAGGAAGTCTGCCCCACCTTCACACTTCACTAATGCACATTGAGTCTGTGTTTAACTACTTGTCTCAGTGGTTTACACTTTTTGAGCCTTCTAAGCATTTATCATATGCTTCATTTATTCCATCACTTGCACGAACACACAAATAATTTGTTTCTTTGTCATAACGTTCATAGAAATTGTCTTTGTGGTGTTTCGATGATTGAATGGAATCCCTGGGGGTATGAACTTCATAAAAGATCCTTTTTATTGTGTATTCGTTACACACAGTGACTTTGTGTTACTGACAGGCATTTTTAACTGGTTCATTTGTTGATTCAGGTGTTATCTTTCTATTTTGTCAGGATTTGCAAAGATCTGGATGCACATCATTATGAATTGACAGTTAATCAGTGGTTCTGTTTGCAAGATCAGTGGTGGAAGACATTTCTTGGAGAAAAGTTTTGATGAATTCTTTGCTCTTTTCATCAAAAAGGGGGAGAAGCGTCAACCAAGAAATGAAGAGAACACAAGCTTTTGAAAGGTTGAAAGAATTTCTGAAGATATGCTGCAATGAAGTAATTTTCTTTGAAGATGTTTTGCTGAAGCACTCTGAGATGAATCTGGAGATAATTGCTTTCCAAGAGATTTTTATTCTCATCGATTGGGGAGATTGCTACATTCTGAAGACAAAGAGGAAGATTGCATTTTCTGAGCTTAAAGAGAAGGATTGAATTGTTAAATCTTTTTAGTAATGATCTTGATCCAAAGGGGCAGATTGTTAAAGCACAGTTTTATTGGATTCAAGATCATCATTATCTGAAGATGGAAATATGAAGTCAAAGCTGATAAAGTCGGTTCAACAAATAGTCTAGGGTCCTTTTGTAATAATTAGTCAAAGTATGTTTCCGTATTTTAATTTTAGTCTTTATTTGTTGGTTGTTTTTAGTTGTTGGGCCCAAGCCAAGCCAAGCCCATTAGGCTAATAAGGCCTAAGTATAAATTAGATTAGTTTAGAGTTAATTAGGTTAGGGAGCATAATTGAGAAATTAATCTTTGTGAGACTAATTGTTGTTGGTGCGCCGTACACAGAGAGAAGCAGAGAGAGGTTTCAATTTCTTCATCAAGAACACTTGTAACCTGTTGAATCGTTTGATTAATCAATACCAGGTTTTCAGTATCATATTGTTTATTGGTTTACTTGATTGAATGATTAATTATTGGGACACACAGTAGTGAAAACCATAGTCTCGCAGTTGCAATCTCATCCATAAGACCTGAGAACAGCAGCTAACAGTAGCTACATATTTTGCTTCGGCCGTTGAAGTCGAGACAAATAATTGCTTTTTCGATGCCTAACTGACGAGATTATCACCGAGGAAATAGATATGACCCGACGTGCTCTTCCTGTCTAGCATGCAACCAACATGATTTGCTTTTGAATATGCTGTTAGTTCAAAGGTAGCATCTTTAGGATACCACATACCAAGATTTGCAGTCCCCTTCAGATACCTAAAAATACGTTTGACTGCAGGCAAATGGGATTCTTTAGGATTGGCATGATATATAGCACATAAGCATGTAGAAAACATTATATCCGGCCTACTTGAAGTAAGATACATCAAAGAACCTATCATCCCTCTATAAGTCCTAACATCAAAAGCTTTTCCCGAAGGATCAGTGCCAATCTTAGTACCAGGTGCCATCGGGGTACCAATCGGTTTACAATTTTCCATTTTGAACCTCCGAAGAATATCAAGAATGTATTTAGATTGATTGATAAAAATCCTCGTTGAAAATTGTTTGACTTGTAATCCGAGAAAGAAAGTCAACTCTCCCATCATACTCATCTGAAAATGTGACACCATGAGGTTTGAAAAATTCTTACAGTATTTAGGATTTGTAGAGCCAAAAATAATATCATCCACATATATTTGAATAAGAATGATATCGGCTTTTTCTTTTTTAATGAATAAAGTGGTATCGACCGTACCTTTTATAAAGCCTGACTTGACCAAAACTGAGATAAGACATCATACCAGGCGCGAGGAAGTTGTTTCAGTCCATAAAGTGCTTTGTCCAGAATGTATACATGATTCGGTTTCTCTTGATTAACAAAGCCTTCTGGCTGCGAGACGTAGACTTCCTCCTTGAGAATGCCATTCAGAAAGGCTGTCTTCACGTCTATTTGATAGACAATGAAGTTCTTGTGGGTATCGTACGCAAGAAACATGCGAATAGGTTCTATACGCACCACTGGAGCATAAGTCTCGTCGTAATCTATTCCTTCCTCTTGCCTATATCCCTTGGCGACAAGTCTTGCTTTATTTTGGATAACGGTACCATATTCATCTTTCTTGTTTTTGAAAACCCATTTCGTACCAATTATAGTTTTACCTTCAGGTTTGGGTACGAGTCTCTAGACTGTAAGCGCTTCGAATTGATTCAGCTCTTCTTGCATTGCAGTCACCCAATCTGAATCAACAAGAGCCTCGGATACACGAGTAGGTTCAATCTTGCTCAGAAAGGAGTCATGCATACATTGTTTCAATGTTGCAGACCTAGTTTGCACCGGTTTTGACAGATCTCCAATGAATTGAGATATCGGGTGCTCTTTGGTCCACTTGTGTTCATGAGGGAGTGGATTAGATGCAGATTGATCATGATTATCATCTAAGAATCCACTAGAATCTTCTTCAAGTTGTTCAGTAGGAATGGGGGGTTCAGTTGAAGTAGAAGGTGCAGAAGTTTCAGTGGGTTCAGCGTGATCAGTCCTTGCAGTACACCCTACTGATTCAGCTACTTCTATCTCTTCATTGTTGGTCACAGCTTCAACTGTCGGAGTAGGTATTTGAACTTGAACTTCTTGCTGAATCGGGGAGTTGGATTCAGTAGAGATATCTGAACTGGTTGGATGAGTAGTCATGGAGTCTTCCATCCTGTCAACCACAACAGATTTAGTCACTTTAGATCCAAAAAATTCATCATAAAATAGTTCAAATAGTAAATCTAAATCAGATAAGTGATTAGTAGACGTTGATGCGCCATCTGATTTGTTCGCTTGAGACAAGGTTCTGGACTGATTTGCGCAGAAGCTAGTACTCCTGTTATCACGGGTTCTGAACTTACGTGTTCAAAAGCCATCTCTTCATCAAATGTAACATTTATGCTCTCAACCACAGTTTTTGACTTCTTCAAGTACACTCGATAAGCAGCAGATGTAGAAGAATAGCCGATAAAGATGCCCTCTTTCGCCTTAGCACTGAACTAATTTAGACTCTCTGTCATTTAGCACAAAACACTTACACCCAAATATGTGGAAATACTTAATTACTGGTGTTCGGTTATTGATTAACGCATACGGAGTCTTTTGAAATATGTGGTGTATCATGGACCGATTTTGAGTGTAATACGCAGTCGACACAGCTTCGGCCCACAGAAATAGAGGTAAGTCGAATTGACTGAGCATAGTACGAGCGGCCTCGACTAGCGTACGGTTTCGCCTTTCGACTACTTCATTCAGTTCACGCGTACGTGCAGCAGAGTATTGATGTGATATCCCGACCGATTCGAGATATTCTTCAACTGTTTTATTCTTAAACTCTGTGCCGTTGTCCGTTCGGAGAACCTTGACTGGTTTCTGCATATTCACCTGGATCGTTTTTAGAAAAGCAATGAGAACTTCGGGTGTATCATCTTTTGACTGTAGAAATTTGACCCATGTGTATCGCGAATAATCGTCCACAATAACTAACACATATTTCTTTCCGCCTAAGCTTTGCGTTCGCATAGGACCACAAAGATCCATATGCAACAACTCTAAAAGGGTGTTGGTACTCGGTCCAGGCTTCGGTTTGTGTGGAGCTCTCTTAATCTTACCTTTTTCACATGTTGCACACAAGTGTTCTTTTACATACTTGAGTTCAGGAAGTCCATTCACTAGCTTTCCAATGACCAGTTTATTGATGTAGCGAAAATTCGGGTGAGAAAGTCGTCGATGCCATAACCAACTTTGTTGCATCGATGCTTTTGAGAGTAGACACACCTGATTGTCAGTCTGGACCTTTGACAAGTTGATGGTGTAGAGGTTTGACTTGCGAGTGCCGACGAAAAGTTCTTTACCTTCTTCAGTGCGAACCGAACATCTCTTGGCCTTGAAGTTTACCTCTAAATCTTTGTCACAGAACTGGCCAATACTAAAAAGGTTGTGTCCTAATCCTTCTACGTACCTCACCTTCTTAATCGTTACATTGTCGTGAACCACATCACCATACCCCATAACTGATGAAAACCGATCGTTACACCAAATCGAACTGTTCCGCAATATTTCTCTGTATAGTTAGACAACAAAATTTTCTGCCCGGTCATATGCTTGGAACAACTACTATCCAAGTACCACATATGACGGGTCTGCACAAGAGAAATCAGGAAACAAGAGGTTTAGGTACCCATTTATAGATGGGACCTAAAGTGTTAACACATGATTTTGGCACCCATTTAAATTTGGGTCCGCTTTTGTTTTGAAAACGATATGAAGAATTAGAACGATAAGACTATACATGATAAGTTCCAAACCAAACATCGGAATATTTTCGAGAAGCATAATCATATCTATCATAATTTGAAAACTTTCTAACAGACGGAGATAACTGGAATAATTGTTGTATGCAATATTTCTTGCGAGAATCGACAAGTTTTGGTTTACAAATAGCAACATTCGCAATCAAATCATCTATACTATTAGTCTTTTTATTACAATCAGAACTAGAAAATGATTTAGCTTTCTCATCGATCTTCTGTTTCGGTAGCCATTCCGACTTAACTCCATGCCTTCTGTTTCTCAAATCTGAAACATCTGAAACTTTAGAGTTAGAATGGTGAGAATCAAACAAATGCTTCTTCTTTGACATACCAGTGGTGATCTGTTTCTATGAATGCCCAAATTTCTTCTTCTTACCTTTGGCAACTTTGGATTTCGCATGAACTGATTTATCAACTTTCGTTGATGTTTCACCTATTTCATACACACTTGGTAATCCAAAAGGATTAACAACAAAAGAAGAATGATCAGGAAGTTTAGCATTAATATCAAAATTACCAACACAGTCATCTAAACAACCATCAGAGTTTAGAAAATCAAACCCTTCATCAAGTAAACCAGACATATCAGAAGATTTTGAAGCCTTGAATGATTTAGATAAATCATAATATTTAAACACAGTAGAAAAAATAGTTTGTTCTAAGTCCATCAAGATCCTTTCTTCTTTGAGAGTATTCTCGAGTTCAGAAATTTACTCTCCAACACGAGAGGAGGAACGTAAAGCTTACCTTCGATAGGCTTAGCCTCAATTTCTTTTACAAAATAGCTCTCAAAATAGTCATTTAGATGTGTTCTTTCTTTTCTCTGTTTCCTTGGCTTCATCCTTTTAAGACAGTCTAGTCCAGAAAACTTGAAGTTCAAGGTATTGAGGTGCCAGTTTTAAAAATCTAAAATCATAAAGAGCAGACACTTCAGATATACCCTTTTTGAGACATTATGGATTCCCGTATCCAAGTCCCCAACCCTCTCTGTTCTCTTTAGGTTTTTTTAGATTAATGGTTTGTTTAGTTTGACCGAAAGTATATAATTTCCCTTCCAAAGCATTCACCTTTTCAATTAAAGATTTATTTTCTTTTGAAATCGAAGAATACATTTTAGAAATCTCTTTAGATTCAAACTCACACAATCACGCTTCAATCAATACATTTTTCTCAGCAATATCATTGCTAAGTTTATGTATATATTTATTTTAATCATTAATGACACCTTTTTCACGCTTAAGTTTAGACTCTAATTCTTGTAGTTTAGTCATCATAGCATGCATTTGATTCAAAAAATCCGATTCAGTCATCTCACATACCTCTTGGTTATCCTCTTCATCAGAATCAGCTTCAGTTTCCTTCTCCATCTGACCCATCAAGCACAAGTGTGCTATCTCTTCCTTCTCTTCTTCTTCATTTTCCTGGTCTGAATAGTCGAGCCAGAATTCATCTTCAGTCGTTAATGCCTTGCCAGCCTCCTGTTGTTTGTCTAAGAGCATCTTGTTCTTATAGTACTTGGAGTTTCGGACTATAGGTTTTCGGCAATACTTATGAAAGGAGTCCGAGTTTGCCACAGTTGTAGCACTTTGTAGGTTCTGGCTGTTTAGTCTCTTCAACTCTAAACTTTTTCTCTTCTGGCCTCCTTTCCTCTATCCTTTTTCCTTCAATTCATTCCTTGTGATCATAGTTACTTGAACCAGATGAATACCTCTGACTGTTCGAGCTAGGATTTTTGTAAAACTTTTTTCTGAAAAGCATTGGTTAACATAAGCATAGCCTGCTTCAAGGTCTCACAGTCGTCAGAGTCAGAGTTATTCTCACTTTTAGCCTCTTCTGATTCAGAAACTATCATCTTCTTCTTTTTCTTGAGACTCACACTTTTCTTCTTCACAACAAGTGCAACTGGATCAACAACTATCTTCTCAGCCTTTTTCTTCTCATCCTTGATCTCATCCACCTCCTCCTCATTCAGCCTTAAGGTTTCATAAACTTCATGGACTAGAATTTCGTTCATGTCTTTCATCTGCTTCATTTGTCTAGTGAACCTTTTCCATTCTTGTTGAAGGATACTGAGGAACTTCATATTGAGCTCAACTTGTGAGTTCTATACTTTGTTTTTGCTGAGTTCATTATGTAAAGTCACAAATCTGTCATACGTCGCCTCTAGAGATTCTCCAGCTTTGGCTTTAAATTCCTCATAGTTATTGAGGCAGTTGGATATTTTAAGCTGGTTCCCAACCTTTGATCAAAGCACCATCTTCTCCAGTTGATCCCACATTTGTTTTCCTGTAGCTTTGTAGCTATCAATTTTCACATAAATCTCATTTGGGATGCTTTGAAGAATGAATGATTTTGCTAGTCTATCAGCTTTGGCTCTTCTCGTTTGCTCTTCTGTGAACTCTTCAGGTGGCACTGGATACTCTCTTTCTTCACCTTCAACAGTGTGGGTCTTCATTGGAATTGGCATGATTCCATCTTCCAAAGTTTTCTTAATAAGAACATCTAGTTCGTGTCTTTCAATGAAGTCCCTGAATATGTCTTTCCATTGCTCATACTCTTCCTTGAAGAGTACTGGTGGCTTTACATTTGTTCCAATAGCGAGATTTTCTTTTGATGTCATCCTGATTTTGAAATTATGCAATAAGAAATTTGAAATTGATCGTTAGTCCAGATAAAATCAAAAGAACTTCAGAAATGAAATTTCCAATTTTAATCAAGTCTAGAATTCTCAAAATATAAGGAAGTAGTTAAGAATTTGCACACAAAATAAATACACAAAACATGCAAAACCCAGAAATGCGCTAAGGGCAGTAACGTAAAAGGCAATTTGTGCTAAGTCAAGCTGGCGCGAAACTCAGAAATGCACTAAAGGCAGTAGCGCAAAAGAGACTTCGCACTAAAAGAAGTTGGCGAGAAATTCAGAAACTCGCTGAAGGCAGTGGCGCAAAATATACTTTGCGGTAAGTGAAGATGGCACAAAAGCTATCTTGCGAAAAATTGAGAAAGATAAAATCCCAATCTTATCAAGCAATTACTCAAGTTTAAGCAATAAAGTCTAGAGAGAGAGTATTAACACATTTTCTCCAAAAGTGACTTTGCTCCAAACACTATTAACACATGAATCTGGCGCAAAATTTGATGACTTTGATGCTGAAGAAAACCTCAAGCAGATGATGTTGGCGCAAAACGTAGATCTGGGAATCCTTGAAGAACTTGCGAGTTCTTCCACTTAACTTCAAAAACCGACTCTAAATCAACCAAAACCTATCTAGACTTCGATTTGCAATCCCAAACTTTGACAATAAGACCACAAATACATCTAGAACAGATTACAACCAATTAATTTAAAAAACAAACACTCTAAGAATGATTAGATCAATGAAACAGCGCTCATGAACTCGTGTACTAAAAACTTGATAAAATCACGGATTAAAGATCGATTACAGTGCAATACTCAAATAAACCAATATAATCTCAATCTAATACTCAAAACGACCTCAAACCAAATGATTCCAACCCGAAAAACACACAAACACTCAAAAATCAGTATTGGACTTTGATGGAACAGTGTTCGACCAATATTTTCTTTTGATTTCAATCTGGTTAGGCTCTGATACCAATTGATAATCCCTGCAATTCAAGTTCTTATCACATTAAACAGATAATCACAAACAAGAGATTAACAAACCTGATTTTTTGATTTAACAATCAAAGGATTACAGATTCTCTCTTGAAGGATTTCTCTCTCTAAGCTCTCTCTCTCTCTCCCTAGAATAGGTGCGGCTGCAGATTTCTATTTTTGGCACATGCCTTCCACAACCAACCCTAGCAACCTAAATAATCATATACCGATTTAGGAAAATCAAAATACATAAAAATAACTTTGACTATTTATTACCAAATGACCTAGACTTTTTATTGAGAATTAACTTTGCAGCATTGACTTCAGATTTCCGTCTTCAGACTTGATGATCTTGAATCCAATAAATCTGTGATCTAACAGGATTCTACATGAAGAAGTCTATGTTGCTCAACCCGAAGGCTTTATTGATCCAAAACACCCGGACTGCGTCTACGTACTAGACAAGGCTTTATATGGACTCAAACAGGCACCAAAAGCTTGGTATGAAATGCTAACCCAATTTCTACTTGCTTCGGGCTTCAAGAAAGGTACTATAGATACTACTCTCTTTCTGAAGAAACAAGGTGAGGATATAATCCTAATTCAGATCTATGTGGATGACATTATTTTCGGTTCTACAAATCCTAAATTCTGTAAAACATTTCAAGAATCATGGAATCTCGATTTGAAATGGTCATGGAATTTCTTTCTTGGTCTTCAAGTGAAACAGTTTCCCGATGGCATTTTCATTAATCAATCTAAATACATTCGAGATATTCTTAAAAAGTTTAACATGACTGAAAGTTCAGTGATGAAAACACCAATGGCAACGAGTACACTATTAGATGCTGATTTATCTGGTAAATCAGTAGATCAAAAGACGTACCGTAGCATGATTGGTTCATTACTGTACTTAACTGCAAGTAGACCGGATATTATGTTTGCCACATGTTTCTGTGCTTGGTATCAAGCTAACCCGAAGGAATCACACCTAGTCGATGTGAAACGAATACTTAGGTACCTGAAAGGCACTCCAGAGTTAGGCCTTTGGTATCCTAAGGGTTCGAGTTTTGATTTAACTGCATACACTTATGCTGATCATGCAGGGTGTAAGCTGGATATAAAGAGCACCTCTAGATTGTGTCAATTTTTAGGTGACAGGTTGGTAAGTTAGACGTCAAAGAAACAGAATTGTGTATCCACTTCTACCGCCGAGGCAGAATATGTTGATGTTGCGAGCTGCTGTTCACAAGTCCTGTGGATGCGGACACAATTAAAGGATTTTGGATACTCCAACCAACGAGTTCCTATTTATTGCGATTCAAAGAGCGCGATAGCTATAACGGCTAATCCAGTGCAGCACTCCAAGACAAAACATATTTATGTGTGATACCACTTCATCAAGGATCATGTGGAGAAGGGTGATATAGATATGCACTTTGTGCAAACTGACTACCAGTTGTTTGATCTTTTCACCAAGCCGTTGGATGAAAAAAGGTTTATCTTTCTGATCAGCAAACTCGGTATGTTAAATGCCTCTACATGATTCAAGGGGGAGTATATCTTATTTTGTGCTTTAATGGTTTATTTCTTGGAATTCATGAACAATGTCTATTATTCATCTTTACTGACAAAGGCGGAATCATTTTTAAATGATTACCAAAATATTTTCTTTTGCTGGTTATCATTTGTGTGACATTGGCTTCTGGCTATATCAGATCAGAACCCGTGCTTTATTGGTAAAACTGCATATTACTATTCTCACTGGAGAATAAGTAATCATGGCTTTTGGATACTGTTAACTCAGATTTTATAGTAATCAATGTATTTATAGGATTGGTCTAATACTGTGTTTAGAAAGATTTTATTCCTTGTATTAGCCAAGTGTATTTAAGTCCCTTGTGACTTTGTTGGTTGTAAGGAACTCACGCATACATTCAATACAGTTTTACTTCTGCGCTTCAAACTCTCTCTTTCTACTTTCTCTCTCTAGGATTTAGAACGATCTTGCATTATCAATTGGTATTAGAGCCTATTATGAATCTGAGAGATTTGAGAGAAACGAAATTTGTTTCTGAATTTGTGTTTGAATCAGGAAATTTGATGGATTTTCTTGATTTTGTCAAGAAAATCTCATTTTTTGATTTTTCATCAAATCCAAAGTGTTTTCTTATCGAATTGTATTGTTTTCTATTTTGTTGGATTCGATTTTATTGATAGAATATTTTTGATTCACATCAGATTGCAAGAAAATCGAGTTTTGATCTTCAATTTCAAATTTTTTCGAGTTTCTGGAAAAGTTGATAAGCTTACTGTTCATTTCAAGTTTTCATGATTTTGCGGTTTTTGATCGAATTAAGTGTTTCAAAGTTGTTAGAAACTTGTTCTCGATCACTTCTATGCATAAAAATCTCATCAATTTCACGTTTGTAATTGAATTTTTAGAAGTTTCTTCATTTTCTCACGTTTTGCGCCAAATTCAAATTTTGCGCGAGTTCATCCAGACTTTGCGCGAGTTCATCAGGGGTTCAGTTACTGGAATAAAAGTAAGATTTTCGCCAGTCACTGATAGCGCAAATCTCAACTTTGCGTCTCAGGTTATTTTTGGACACCGGTCGACATTACATCGGTCAATCACATCGGTCGCTCATCTCACCCCGGTCAATCACATCGGTCGCTCATCTCACCCCGGTTAATCACACCGGTCGCACCACTCACCCCGGTCGCCCCACTCACCCCCGGTCGATCACATCGGTCAAGACACCGGTCGATCAAGAAACTGGTCGTATCATATTTTGTGCCAGTAACTGTTCGCGCAAAGTTCAAGTTTGCGCCACCTTTATATCGCGCAAAGATCAGTTTACGCCACAAACGTATCACGTAAAAAAAGTTTGCGCCATCTTCGTCTAGCGCAGAACCCAGTTTGCGCCATCCTCTATTCGTGCATATCTCTATTTTGCGTCAGTTTCTCTGTTTCAAGACTTGGATTTTCTGACGAGATGGATATGTCAAAATTCTCCTTTCAAGCTCAGTTTTACAAGAACGATCTAATGATGTCATTGAGAACGGATACACGTCCTCCAGTTTTGATAAATGAAAATGAGTTCACTCAATGGCAAGATTGGTTCATTAACTTCATCGAGCCTCAAGCAAACGGAGAGAGTATGATGAAGTCATTTACTGAAGGACCATTTGTCAAACCTAAGAATCATATTCCCTTGACTGCCGAACAGGTTAAACGAGAAAAAGCCGATCGAGAAGCAAAATCTAATTTGATGCTAGCATTGCCTAACCCTATCTTCAATCGAATAGATTGTTTCAAGCATGATCCTAAGATGATGTGGACCCAGTTAGAAAAGATCATGCGTGGGTCAGATGTTGCTACACAACTACGCCAGACACGCATCATGAATAATTTTGAGGAAATCAAGGCAAAGGACGATGAGAATCTGAAGATTATCTTTGACAAGTTTTGCACTGTGCTGAATGATCTACGAAAGATAAAATTGGAAAAGACTGAGTTAAAGACTAATCTGAAGTTTCTCAATGCACTTCAACTGGAATGGAACAAATCATGTCACCATTTGAGGAATGATGTCCGGATCACAACAATGCAAATTCAAGAGCTTTATGAGATTTTGATGACAGATGAGAGCATTGTCAAGGATAAGAAGACCAAACTTGACAAGAAAAACAAGAAGACAGTGGATCCGGTTGCACTTCTCACAAGCAAACTGGTTGAACAAGCATTGACTGAGAATGTTTATGATGGTGCAACTAATGATGATGGCGAAGAGCTACAGAAGGCGATGATTCTTCTCTCTCAGCACTACAACAAGAAGTTCCAACATCATTCGGGTTCCAACAATCTTCGCTTCACTTCAGGGTCTAAGGTCAAAGTGCCCGAGCATAAGAAAGCTACTGATTGTTTCAACTGTGGAAAGTCGGGTCACATCGCTAAGGAGTATCGAGTGAAGAAAGTTCGGGATTCGGCGTATTATCGGAAGAAAATGGAACTAGCCGAAAAGAGAGAGAAGAGAACCGCTCTGTTAGCTGAAGAAGAATTATGGCTAGATCACTCCGACAACGAAGCTGATAATGTGGAGACTGCTCCTATGTGCTTCATCGGAGATGATCAGAGTGATGATGATGATGATGAAGATTCCACTTCTGATGATGATGAGGTAACTTCTGAATTTGATTATACATTCATTTCTTCACAAATGAACATCATTATAACTGCTTTACATGATCTTCGTTCAAAGTTTTTATCTGAAAAACAATTAAACATAGAAAACTCAGATTTGATTGACAAATTGCAAATTTCTTTGAAAGATGAAAAATCTATTTTGATTCATACAAAAGAAGTCTTTGAAAAGAAATTGGATGATTTGGAAATTTCAAGTAAGACTTATCTTGATTCTTTGACGGAAATGACCAACTTAAAAGATAGTTTTTCGGATAAAATAAATAAGTTGGTAGAAAAATTATATCGAAGAAATCAAACTGAGCAAACCATTTACATGAATAAACCAAGGAGTGATGAGGCTATAAAAGAAAGATGGGTACTTGATTTTGAAAATCCTCATTGTTTAGATATAGTTAAAACAGAAGTTCCCACTATATATGAATACGATTATCTAAATCTTGCAAAATATGCTCCTCAGTTCAAATTTCATTGGACAAATGAAAACCAAGTTTTAGAAATCGAAAATGAGAAAAGAATGCACAACACGAAAAAGGAAATTCCTTTTGTTTACACGCGCGAAAATGCCAAATATTTTCCTGAAGAATCAAAGAAGGGCAGAAAAAGTTAAAATGACATATCTCCCATCAAGTCTTCAGTGTTTGATGATTATGTTGATATATATGCCACTAATTCTAATAAGGAAAATATCTCTCCAATCTTTTATGATTCTAAGAGATATACTCCTCCATTAGTATTAGAAGGCAAAATCATTGACCTTGAAGATAAAATGGAAGAACAAAATATTGAAAGAGAAATTGAAAAAGATATAATGTATACTTTCTTGACGTCTAGTCTTGAAGAAAAATTAATTTCTCAAACACAAGATTTACTTTCTGTTTCTGGCCTTTCGTCTGATATTAAAGAAAACAAAAATGAAGTTCTAAATTCTGAAAACTTTTCTCAAAAAATATATGACTCCGAGGTAGGATCAAGTTTATTATCTGACGAGTTTGGATTCTTAGATAAAATTGTTTCTTCAAATTCAAAAATTCTTGATGAATCTTTTATGCTAAATGATGATTATTATAAACCAAAGCGTAAAAGAAGACGGTCAAAGAAGTCAAAGAAACAAGCTAAAGTCATTTATGATAATTCTAATTCTTGTGATTCAAATATTTCAGATAGGACTTTGAGGACTCCTTCAAGGCAGATATGGAGGGTCAAGCGGACATCTGATGAATCTGCGACTGATGAGGATAGATATGTAGACAAATTCTATAAATGTGACTCATTTGTTGTTTGTAATAAAATTTGAAAATACTCAATAAAGCAAATGATTCGAATTTCAAAAGATGTCTCATATTCTTCCTCTGATTCTAGTTATGATGATTATGCTTCGTCTTCTAATAATAAATATGTTCATTTCTCTGATCATTTTTCTCATGCTTTGTTTGTTAAATCTAACAAATATTCTCCCTTTAGAACTGCAACTAACAAATATGGACCCAAATTCAAGTGGGTTCCAAAACCAAAGATTGATTCTGAGTTGCAAGCACCTAATGTCAAGGGGGAGTAAGAGAACTATGGCTTCTAAGTAAATCAACTTAGAACCCGTACTTCAACAGACTTTGATTTCTAATCATATCAGTTTAGGACTCGTTCTTCATATAAGGACTCGCTCTTCACTGTGTTTCGCTTCTGTACATATTCAAAACTGTGAGCACATCTACTTCAAATTCCGTTGCATATATCTCTGACAATGATGTTGTTCTAGTTATTTCAATCCCTGAATAAGTGCATTCCCTTTACTTTGATATGAGTCACCTTTCCATTAAACATTATATGGAAGAATATTCAACTGAATATAAACTTGCCGATATTTTTAATTAGATGAAAAAGGTTTTATTTTTCTGCTTTCAAAACTCGGCATGTTGATTTTAAAAGTTTAAACCTTCACAATTTTTTTTCTATAACGTAAAAGTTTTACAATTTTTCTTTCTTTTGAATAAAATGTGTGTCTAGGATAAGTTTTCAAGTTGCTTTGTTTATATTGAAGTCTTATATGTTCAACTTTGAAGAATTACAAAGATCAAAAGGTCAGCAAAACATGTTTGAATTTTTTAGAATGTTTTAAAGTTGTGTCATTCGGAATATTTATAGTTTACAATGCTTAGAAAACCTATAAAGTCAGAATTATGGATTGTAATGAAAATATGGGCTAAGCACTTCGATGTGAAACTGGGTAATTGAGATGATCTTTAAATATATATAAAATAAAGAAATCTCTATGTTTAAAAGTTTGTAACTGTGACCTTTCTAGTTTGGTAAACTAAGTTTCGTGGGATGCTTGTCATCTGGTCCCCTAAGGTCAATTGATCTGGGAGTGATCGAACCCAAAATCCTTCTATAGAACCAGATCGAAAGTCATGTTCTACTGGTATGAATGGGTTTATGATGTGTCGATGTAGCCTTTCCGATCTGGGAGTGTAAGTTCCAAGGGGTGTTTGTCACCTAGTCCCCTAAGGCCAACTAGTCTGGGAGCGGCTGACCCAAATCCTGTAATAGGGTCTAATAGAAAGTTACGTTTACGGCATGTTCTTTTCTTACCAAACATTTTGATTAAAAGATGCCAAAGTGCACAAGCTTAAAAGATGCCAAACACTACAAAAAAAAACAGAAATTTCCGACGGCCAAAACCGTTTGTAATCCGTCGGTAAACGTTAAAATCCGTCGGTAATTAGCGTCGGAAATTATCTCGTAGGAAACTGATTTACCGATGGATTTTACCGACGGATTACCGACGGTCACTATTACCGACGGATTAACGATGGATTACCGACGGTTTAATTTTACCGACGGATTACCGACGGACTTATTTTACCGATGGATTACCGACGGAATTATTTTCCCAACGGATTACCGACGGACTTATTTTACCGACGGACTTAATTACCGACGGATTATCCGTCGGTAATTACTATCTTAATTTTAAAAAAAGTAATGAAAAAAAACTGTACAAAAACCCTGTTTAAACAAGCTTGAATCTGGATGCTTGGTTACAAACATAGCCAAAAAATCGAGAGCTTGAATCTCGATGCTTGGTTACAAAATATACATAATAATGCTAACGAATAAGCTTGAACGTCTTCTACACTTGAGAAGATGTAACCGAGAATTAAAATATAAAACCCTATTAAAACAAGTTCTTCAATGAACGCAACAGCAGTTTGCCAGTTTCATGCATTCCAACTCCAGAAGACCATCGACAATCAATAAACTTACATTCTACATGAGCAATTTAAAAGTGTGATGCTAGTTCAACAATCAAGTTACTTAACATCTTACTTCCAGAATTTGTTGTTCGACTGTCCGTCCTTCGCTGCCCTTACGACCACCCAAAAAGGCAAGATAGCGCATAAGCATTTTAGTAGTCTCGGTTTTACCAGGCCCACTTTCACCGCTGACCAAGATCGAGTTGCTTTTTCCTTCATTAACTGTTGCCCTGATACACAGGCGACTACTACCTTGTTGAGAAGTTTATAAATCTCTCTTTCTACAAAAAGAAAAAAATCAGAGAGAAAAAGAAATATGCTTGAAAATGGGAAATTATTTAATTTAAAAAATATGCTTGAAAATTCCTTACGGAAAGCCATGTTTTCCCCCAACAGGGATTGGTTGTCGCACCGCCATGATCTAGAATCCATTTTCGAGCTTTGGTGCATGCACCATTCAAACCAACATCAGGTCCTTCTCCTAGAAGACACATACAAATGTAACTAAGAGTAGTGCTAAACATTGTGCTATGATCTTCAATGTGAAATCCCACCCACCATCTTCGTTCTGTAATATTCAATGTCATTTAACTATATTTCAAATTTTGTCAGATATATGCCTTTGTGTGTGTGGATGCATATAATATTTGTCATCATCGATTATTATAAGGAATAGTTAGTTAGTTAGTACCTGATGACAATACAAGTATCTAAGAATTTCTTTTCTGTGTTCTGATGGGAATATGTTGTTAAGATGGCCTGTGATATACAAGCATATAACCTGCATGCATTTGTTTGAAATGAGTGTTAATTAATTATTAGCTAGTGTACATACATCATATTGTCTGCAAACTTTATATATGAATTTAGAACTAGTCACGAGTAACCATCAAAAAATTTAAAAGGTTACCTACCAATGGCTGGATGAAATACATTGGTCCAACATTTTCGGCTGGCCAGTGGCCATCTTCAGCCTGCAAGGCTACAAATAAGTGAACAGATCTCCTCAACGTGATGAGGAAAATGCTGGTATTAATGTATTTCATATATATTGATGGTTAAGAGGAGGTTGCAGCAAGGTATCGATGGTGGGGTTCCAACAGTGATGCCAGCCACCAAGTTACTGAGGTAGCCGGGACACACACCAAACTTCAGAGCGTTTGTAGGACAAGTTGCTTCTACATTTCTTCTAATTAAATCTGCAATTACCTAAGAAAATAATCGAGTAAATAAATTAAAACCCTACAAACATATAAATCCCATCAAAAAACGAAGCATATTTCCTATAGAACCCATCTACAACCCTTTGGTAACACAGGCAAGTAAGTGGGACTTGATGCCTAAAGAAAAAATATATCATAAGTTAGATTATCACTAAATACAGTACGGGCAAAAAATGCGTGAAGTTTGCATGCTCAATGTGAAGATTCTGTTTTACATGAATGAAGCTAGCTAGTTAGAAGGAACATGCTAGATATCATGGTTACATTAATAGAATAGGTTACTGCCTTCAGTGATAAAGTTTAAGTATATAAATGCAAACTTTTTTAATGGTAATCTATGAACTAAATCTAGGTGGTCTGTGATGAAGATGTGGATGGAAATCATGTATACCAAGTCGATAGTGCTGGAATGATCCAATGAAAACGAGCGCACCAGGTAATAAACTGCGCCATGCTGGAGAGACTGGAGGGTGGCACCCCACTCATTGGTTAGCACCGGCTGCCCATAAGAGTTTATCAGCACCGCGTCATTGCCAAATGCCTCCCTCAAATTGAAGGGACCGTCTGCTACCTCAAACGCTACATCGTTGATAAACACGGTCGATTTCCCAAGCCCGAGTTTCTCAACACCTGCATCTCAACTCAGAAAATCATTAGTTCACATGCTGAGATCTATAGACAAATTTACTGCCAAATTTCTTATAGACAAAGCAATCAGAAATTTTGAATAAACAAATGGTCATAAATATGCCCCTTGGAGACCACAGCTTCCAAGAATGAAATTTAGAATAGTTCTCAGTTTGGTTCTATTGCTTCCTCAGTTTAATATGAATTTTTAACTATTTCAGACAAGACAAAAGAAAAAAAGAAATTTCCATAAAAATTAGGGCAACAATATGAGCAATACAAAGACTCTACTGATAATTTTGAAATTTATAATAAACCTTCTTGTTTTCTGTAAGTTCACAGACATCACCTATCACTTCTTTTAGAAGCTTAGTCGTTTTATGTTTAACTATGCTTTGTAAATCCAAAATTCGGAACAACTGGAACAAAATCCGGCAGCATACAGCCACACACACAGTCGTATACATAAGCTTCGATATACATAAGACTTAATGAGCTGGTAAAATCACAATGAAATCGATTGTACAATCTGGAAGAAAGGAAAAAAACATCAATAATTTCGGTCTTATTTTCCCAAGAAAGTAAAAAAACATCAATAATTTCGGTCTTATTTTCCCAAAACGATAACACAAAGTAATCGTAAAGAGATGAAACATTACCAAGAGTTATAAACACAAAACATTTCACGACACTGCAGTCAAGTTCGATGGTTTCCTCCAACGTCCTGTTTGAGCCTGTATCTCAATCCACGGGGGTGGATCTGGCGAAAAATAGATAACGATTACCGTTAAACAGATCCACGGGGGTGGGTCTGGAGTTAAATTACTGTTCGAGCCTGTGTTCCGTTTGAGAGCTTCACAAACGAGCTCTCTTGAGCATCTCTCTAGATCGTTATGGACTTATGGTACGCTGTGAAGTGAGAGGAAAGAACAAAGAAGGGGCGGGAGAGAGAGGAGGGAACCGTGAAATAATTGGGGGAAATTGGGGGAAATTGGGGGTTCTAAAATTTTAGAAGGGGCGGGAGAGAGGAGGAACCATGAAATAATTGGGGGGGGGGGGGGGGGGAATTGGTGGTTGTAAAATTTTAGAGGGAATGGAAAGATTTTAGAGGGTTTTTTTTATTAGTTTTGCTTAATTTAACACGTAAAATTTTTTGTCCATTAAAAAAACATCATATATGCAACAATTTAATTTTTTTTCCAAATAAAACCCTTTAAACCCAATAGAACCATTTAAAGCTCGATAGATCTATTAAGGTACAATGAAACTCTTTAATGTCCAATGAAACCCTTTAATGCCTGATAGAACCATTTAAAGCCCGATAGATCCATTAAGGCCCAATAAAACCCTTTAAATCCTAATGGACCCATTTAAAGTCCGATAGATCCATGCAATTCGAACTAACCCTTTAAAGCCTAGGGTGGAATTGATTGGTGCTATGGGTATCCCCCGTTCACTCCATAAATGTGGAAAATTGGTTAACTGCTGATAAGAATTGTATATGTTCTACCATGCTATTTATTGTTCAACTCACGGCTTTTTGGCCTAACACTTGTTTGGTGTCGATGTGTATCTCAGGTTTGAGCGGCACCGGTTCTAAGCGGGCATAGTGCTTGGGTGAGAGATTTGGTAAAATATTGCAATTGGACTTACTTTTGGTAGGAAACCTTTGGGTCTATAAATGACTCCCTTATTTGTAATCTCTTTTCTAGTTATGGAAATTAGATTAGTTGATGGTATTTATTGTCCGTTTAATTACGATTGTATTTAAACAGGTTTGTGTATTTTCCCCATTTTTGGGAGGCTCTTGCTTTGGCTATTTTAAATACCGCGTGTCCGTTTTCAGATTTTTATTATCCCTATTTTTAGGGTGTTACATAGAATCCTTTAAAGCCCGATAGATCCATTAATGCCCAATGAAACTTTTTAAATCCCAGTAGAACCGTTTAAACCCCGATATATCCATTAGTTCCAATGAAACCATTTGAAGTCTAATATAACCCTTTAAATACCAATAGAATCCTTTAAAGCCCGATAGATCCATTAAGGACCAATGAAACTCTATCAAGCCTAATAGAACCGTTTAAACCCCGATATATCCATTAAGCTCCAATGAAACCATTTGAAGCCTAATAGAACCATTTAAATCCCGATAGATCCATTGAGACCCAATGAAACTCTTTAAAGCCCAATAGAACCTTTTAAACCCCGATATATCCATTAGTTACAATGAAACCATTTGAAGTCTAATATAACCCTTTAAATACCAATAGAATCCTATAAAGCCCCATAGATCCATTAAGGCCCAATGAAACTCTTTCAAGCCTAATAGAACCGTTTAAACCCCGATATATCCATTAAGCTCCAATGAAACCATTTAAAGCCTAATAGAACCCTTTAAATCCCGATAGATCCATTAAGACCCAATGAAACTCTTTAAAGTCCAATAGAACCGTTTAAACCCCAATAGATCCATTAACGCCCAATGAAACCCTTTAAAGCCCAATAGAACACTAAAATATTAAAATGTCCATCGGTAATCCGTCGGTAATTACCGACGGATTACCGACGGATTTTTTATTCTTAAAAAAAAATAAAAAATTAATAATTTACCGACGGATTACCGACGGAATATGTAATAAAAATAAATAAAAACTAAAATATTAAAGTGTCCGTCGGTAATTACCGACGGATTACCGACGGATTTTTGTTTCTTAAAAAAATAATAAAAATTTAATAATTTATCGACGGATTACCGACGGAATATATAATAAAAAAAATAAAAATTAAAATATTAAAATGTCAGTCGGTAATCCGTCGGAAAACATTATTTTACCGACGGATGGGGATTTTTACCGACGGATTACCGACGACAAAGTTTTCCGTCGCTAAAATTCAAAATCCGTCGGTAATCCGTCGGTAATTTCTGACGGTTTTTGTCCGTCGGTAATTTTCGTCGGAAAATTCAATTTTTCTAGTAGTGAAAGAGCACACTTATGTGAAATTCCAATGTGCACAATGCTAAAATATGCCAATGAGCACACATCTCATGATACTTGGTGATATGTTTGAGTTGTGATAAACCTATAAATTTGTGAAAGTCTTAATTTTTGACAGCTTAGTGTAAGTAAACGCAAAGTTCTCTATTATATTTTTATAATTGCATTTTCTTGAAGCTAATCAAAGTTCGCATACTAGCACACTGAATAGATTGATGGAAGTTTGTGAAACTGAACATGTCTTAACTTGATATGCAATGAAACTTGTTTCTGTATCCAAACACATACATTTTATTTCATCTGATGGAATATTTTGTGATATTTTATAGCGTAGAATTTAATTTGTATATTGTTTAAATTTTTATATATTCAGCCGTTTCAAAATACATATTCAGTATATTTTTCTTTTTACATTAATGTTTCGATACTTGTGTTCTCATATATGTGTAAGTGGTTTATGCTTATTTCGAGGGGGAGTGAAACAGGAGAATATTCTGAAAAGAACATCTGATTTTATCTCATTCCGAGGGGGAGTGAAGTTCATTTGTGTAGGGTATTAAAAATAGCTCAACAGATGAATTATTTCAAGATCCTCCTATACATAGCTTCTTCGACTCAGTTTTTGCAGAATCTAGAGTTGTCTCTTCTCTAGCGGAGTCATGACCAACATGATTTAGCTTATCAAGGTCATGAGGGGGAGAAGTTAAAGAGAAAAATGAAAAGACAAAGAGTTCAAAGTTTATCTTCTCAAGCATCAATTTCTTCAACTATACTTGTCCTTTTGTTGTTCCAGCTCTGATCACCACATCTTCTTCAAGGACATTTAAAAGAGGTGGTTCGTCTAGATCACAAGTTGTTGTACCTGTTTATGAACCGATTGTTCTTCCATGCTCATTACAAATAGGTCCAGTCTTGTCAAGGCAGCAAAGGCAACAAAGTCTAAAAGATGCTGAGAAGAAAAAAAAATTAGTCAAGAAGCTTCGCTAAGTCGCTTAGATGGTCTGGGTTGATTTAGAAGATGGATATTAAATACCACAACGCCAATGATTACTAAGAGGGAGATTGTTAAGTCAGATTTTATAGTAATCATTGTATTTGTAGGCTTGGTCTAATACTGTGTTTAGAAAGCTTTTATTCCTTGTATTAGCCAAGTGTATTTAAGTCCCTTGTGACTTTGTTGGTTGTAAGGAACTCACGCATACATTTAATACAGTTTTACTTTTGTGCTTCAAACTCTTTCTCTACTTTCTCTCTCTAGGATTTAGAACGATCTTGCATTATCAGATACTTATGTTCAAAACCCGCACTCAAATGTTTTCTTCTGAAGGATGCTAATTAGATAAAATCTTCTCTAGAAGTTTTTTTATTTGAGGGGGAGTTAGAGAAGTTAATTGCTATATCTTTTATAGGGATGAGATATAATTGTTTTATACTATCATTGTCATATTTTTCTGATTAAGCGAGCTTACAGGTATCGAGGGGAGGATATATGAGGTTTTTGTCTAAGTGAGCTTACAGGTATATTTTTCTTTACCTTACACTTTATCACTTGTTGAAAGATGAACAACTTTCACTTATGAAAAATGGTAATACTCCTGTTTGCTATTCACTGTTGTTTGAAATAAACGTCATTTCAATTATACATGTGCTTTCATTGAAAATATGTTTATATATTGTTCATATAAACAACATTCGTCTTTGATTTCCCAAAGTATTATTCTTCAAGATAATTTGATTTGTTTAAATCATTGTGAGATTCACAAAACATTTCTATTCTTTCATGATTATTCATTTATATAAAGTTTTGAGAGATCTTAAATGTTTAAATGCTCAAATTTCATTCTTATCATTCATGAGCATACAAATACTGACATTGATTTCTTATGCTTTAATGTCAAGAAAATCATTGAGGCAGTACATGCTTTTAGGACAAATACATGGGATTCGATGTGAGTGCTTAAGAAAACTTCCATGGATTCACGATAACAAGTGTTTCCTACCCAGGAAGTATACCATGAGTGATTGAGGGGTCAAAAGATTTGAGTGTTGGTGTGTGAAGAGGTAAAATGTAAATAAGCGGCTGGTTAGATGTGAGCTTAAATGATTACAAGAAAGAAGGTGAGAGAACAGAGAAAAAGAATATTAGACTCTGCACCAAACTTCTTTCTGAGTCGGGCAACCACATTATCTGTTTTTTCACATTTCTTCGTGAACGACATTGAAAAAGGAAGCGAGCCCATGCCATCTCTTGCATACAACCCACCAACTACTCATTTTTTCTCAAAAAGAGAATGTTTCACATTTTCTGGGGAAGCAACACATAATTTATTGGTTCTTCACTTGGAAGATACTAATATTGAAAAAGAAGGAAAGTTGCCCCACCTTCGACCCTTCATCATGCACATTGAGTCTATGTATAATCATTACTGTCTCAGTGGTTTACATACTTTGAGTCTAATGAAACACAATCATTGTGCTAATTCTTTCATATACAAGCACAGGCACACAGTAAATTTATTTTTCTGTCAGAACATTCATAGAAAATACCTTATGTTTTTCAATGATTGAATGGAAGTTTTGGGGAGTCAACATCAAACCAACTCCTTACATTGTACATTCGTTGTACACAGTGGCTTTGTGCTACTGACAGGCATTCCTAACTGTTTCATATGTTGATTCAGGGTTACCATTCTTAATTTGTATGAATTTGAAAAGATTCAGATGAATTCATTCATGAATTGACGACTCATTAAGATCATATGACAGATTCTCTTATCATTCTTTGGAGGGAGATTGTTCATTTATTGAACTTGTTCATTTGGTGGAGATGTTTCAAAGACCGATCTAAACTTGAAGAGTTTTAATGACTTTGATTCTTATAAATCATTAAAAAGGGGGAGATAATTCAATGTTCAAGTTCAGATGATTAAAGTTTGTATCAAAAAGGGAGAAAGTTTAATTTCAAAGTCAGATTTCAGAATATGAAATGAAAAGGGAAGTTGAATCAAAGTGAAAAGTCAAAGTGGAAGATACCAAATATTTCAAGTTGAAGTTTCAAGGTTTATAAAGTGTCAAAGATTTGAAGATTGTCAACGCTTACAATGATCAAAGCTGAAAAAGTTTCAAAGCTGAAGATATTTTTCTGAAGATAAGAAGACCTGAAGATTATTGTCAAATTTTTTTATAATCTTGAATCCAAAGGGGGAGATTGTTAGACTGATATTGTATTCAAGATTAAAAGTGAGGGTCTAATTTGTAATTGTTTGTTAGTGTGAGGATTTGGTTGTAAAGTCAATGTGAATTGACTTAGTATAAATAGTTTGGTTCCTTGTAATCTTGTAGACACACAAGCACACTCGAAACGAACTCTGATTTGGTATGACTTGTACACACGCACAGTGAGATCTGTGATTAATTGAATACAAATGATTTTATCTTAACAAATGTGTTCTTAATCTGTATAGTGTGAAATATATGCTAGTTTATGGGTCACAACATGTATGAGATTAAGTTTAGAATGAAACTTACGCTCAACTTAAATTTCATAAAGTCAGCTCAAAAGTCATATTGTATATGATCATGTATGCTCCCCCTCAAAATATGCATTCAGTCAAAAGTCGTCAAAGTACAAAGTCTTATTCACGAACTTTTATTGAAAAATAAAAGGCATGAAAACAGTAAAACATGCTAAGAACCAGTTCTGATCAGATATAATCAGAAGTCATTGTCCTTACTCCCCCCTGAAAATATGCATTACATGATTTTTCACTGAAATTTATAAGAAAATCTCTACAACTCCCCCTATAACGTAGATCAAGTAAACTTTATCTAACTCTCCCTGAAAACACGAACAAAACCTTTCAGTGCATATATCTTTCAGATTAAAAATAAAGAAATGCAGAAAAATAACAAAACTAAAATGTACTAGGTAACAACTGATTAAGTCTTAAGGTTTAACATGCCAAGTTTCGAAATGAGAAAATTAAATCTCTTTTCGTCAAGTGGCTTAGTAAACAAATATGCAAGTTGATAATATGTGTTTACAATGTAAAGTTCAATTGTACCTTTTTCGATATTATCTTTAATAAAATGATATTTTACATAAATATGTTTTGTTTTAGTGTGCTGAACAGGATTAGCTGATATTGCAATGGCACTCTTCGAATCAAAGTATATCGGAATTTTTTTGAACTGGAAACCATAGTCTCGAACGGTGTTTTCATCCACAACACTTGAGAGCAGCAACTAGCAGCAACTACATACTCTGCTTCAGCAGTTGAGGTGGAAACAAAATGTTTTTTCTTTGATGCCCAGCTTACGAGCTTGTCTCCATGAAATTGTATGTGACCCGAAGAACTCTTCTTGTCTAGCATACAACCTGCATGATATGCGTCTGAATACGTTGTTAGCTCAAAACCTGTATCTTTAGGATACCACAAACAAAGATCTGCAGTTCCTTTCAGATATCTAAATATGCTCTTTACAACCGACATATGTGATTCTTTGGGTGAAGCTTGATATCTAGCACATAAACACGCAAAGAACATTATATTTGGATGACGAGCCATAAATTACATTAAAGAACCAATCATCCCTCTATACATTCTAACATCAACAGCTTTTCTCGAAAGATCTGCTCCAATTTTAGTTCTTGGTGCTATCGGGGTAGAAATTAGAGTACAATTTGACATATTACATTTCATTAAAATGTCAGCAATATACTTCGCTTGATTTAAAAAAAATTACCGTTGAAAATTGTTTAACTTGTAATCCGAGAAATAAGTTCATCTCTCCCATCATACTCATATGAAAACGTGACAACATGAGGTTAGAAAAATTCTTACAGTACTTTGGATTAGTTGAACCAAATATAATATCGTCCACATATATCTGAATTAAGATGATATTAGCTTTCTCCCTTTTAACGAATAGAGTGGTGTCAATTTTACCTTTTGAGAAGCCAGACTTGAACATAAAATAAAACATCAAACCAGGCTCGAGTGCTTGTTTAAGTCCGTAGAGTGCTTTGTCTAGAATATATACATGATCAGGTTTGTCAGCACTTACGAATCCTTCTGGTTGAGAAACGTACACCTCTTCTTTTAGCAATCCATTCAGAAAGGCTATCTTGACATCCATCTGATAGACCGTAAAGTTCTTGTGTGCAGTGTAGGCTAAAAACATTCTAATTGCCTATATACGCGCAACTGGTGCATACGTCTCATCATAATCAATGCCTTCCTCTTGTATGTATCCTTTGGAAACAAGTCTTGCATTGTTTCTAGTCACAATACCATCTTCATCTTTCTTATTCTTGAATACCCATTTGGTGCCAATAATAGTCTTCCCTTCAGGTCGGGGCAACAATCACTAGACTTTTGGCGTTTCGAATTGGTTGAGCTCTTCTTGCATAGTTGTAACCCAATCTGGATCACTAAGAGCTTCTTAAACTTTTTTTGGCTATATTCTGCTCAGGAATGAGTCGAATAAACATTTGTTTGTTGTAGTTGACCTAGTTTGCACCGGCTTAGATGGATCTCCAATGATTTGATGAACCGAATGCTCTTTTGTCCACTTATAAACATGAGGAAGTGAATTAGATGCAGATTGATCATGATGTACATCTAGGTGTCCACTCTCTTCGTCTTGTTCAGTAAGGGGTTCAGTTGAAGTAGTCGGTGCAGAAGCTTCAGTTGATTGGACATTTGCTGTCTGTTGAGTAGGCATGATAGTACATCCAACTGATGTTGCAACCTCTGACTCTTCATTAGCGTGTACAACTTCAACTAATTGAGTATATGTTTGAATTTGAGTTTCTTCGAGAATCGGGGGAACAAATTTAGTTCATACATCTGAAGTGATTGGATGATGATTTCTTGAATCTTCGAATTTGTCAATCACAACAGGTTTATTCAATTCATAATCAAGAAACTCATCGTAGAAAAATTCAAACAATAAATCTAATTCTGTTAGTTGAGATGTAGACGTTGATGGTTTATCAGAATTGGAAACAGTAACCAAAGGTAACTGACTGATTTGTCTAGAAGCTAATACTCTAGTTATCACGGGTTCTGAACTGTTTTAATCAGAAGCCATTATTCGTTGAAGTATGAATTCTGAACTGATTTATTCAGAAGCCTAGGTTCTTTTACTCCCCCTTGACTTTAGATGCCTGCAACACAGATGAATCTTTTGGCTTTGGTACCCACTAGTATTTGGGTCCATGTTTGTTAGTTGCTGTTCTATTAGGAGTAATATAGTAAGAACCGTACCAGTAATGATAAGAAACTTTATGAACAAAATCATTTGAGCCACAATAAGAATAATTATTCTTTCTTTTAGATAACCTTATAAATTGGTCAATCGAATAAATAAAAGCAGGCTTTCTTTGATGCACTATGTTCTTCTTGGCATTGAGTGTATGTCCAAATGATTTTTGATCATTCTTCTCATCAGAATCTTCTTTCACTCTCCATACTAATTTCTCATGTCCTTTTCTTCTTCTTCTGTAAGTACCTGAACCATCAACAATCCAATCATAGAAAAGGTTAGTAGCACAAATCTGATCTTTTGAAATAACTGACCTCTTTGTAGAAACAGTGGTATGCGGTGAACTTGATGTTTTATCATCTCTAGTCAAAACCACCTTAGAGACAATATCTTCAAGTTCTGTTATCTTGGAAGATAAACTATTCCTTTCCTTTATGAGTAGGTCAATCTTTTCCTGAAATTCAGACTTCGTAGTTTGCTCTTTCATTGCCTTTGTTGACAATTCTGATAATGACTCTGTAAGCTTCCTAATCTATGAATAAAAAATCTTTCTTTCTTCCTCAAAATATTTTTCGACATTCTTTCTCTGATCAAATATTTCTTTGAAGATTCGAATAATTTTATGTTCAATTACCTTCTTCTCTTTTTCAAATTTGTCTCTTTCAATGATGATCACTTTCTCAAAACCAGTCATTTGTTGTGAAAGGTTTGCACATTTAAGATATAACGCTTTCTTCTCTTCAAAAGTCTTTCTTGAAATTCAGAGAATTTTTGAGCAAATCCTTCTTTTCTTTATCAAATTCATCTCTGTCTTTAGCAATCTTTTGTTCCAACTTTGAAATCTTCTTACTCAGGTCTGCATTAGCACTTTCAAAATCCTTTGCTATCTCCTCATTCTTCGCGACATATTCTGCTTGCTGGATTTTGACAATTTGAGAATCCAAGTATGTTGGATCATAAATTTTATTCAAGATTAAAAGTTAAAGTTAAGGGTTTAAATTGCAATTGTGTTAAAGTTAATTAGAGGGTGTAATTTGTAATAAGTTAATAGTTATTAGTAGTTGGGCCCAAGCCCATTAGGCTTATACGGCCTAAGTATAAATAATTTTTATTAATTAGGTTTTAGGGTTAACTCTGATAATCCTCATAATTATTGATTAGAGGCAACCCTATTCTCTCTGTAATCGCACGACAAGGTATCAAGAACACACACTGGTTTTCATTGATTAATCAAGGGATTGTGGTATGTTATTCTGATCTTTTATCTCTTGATCTTTATTGTGTGTGATTGTTTATCAACTAGAGTATCTGGGTTTAACAAAGTCTAAGATCTTTCTGTTCAACTCAGTATTCTCAGCTTCCAAACTCTGTACTTTTTTACTTCCAAAACAAAAATATGCTTCAGAAGATCATCATTTATCTTTTTTAATGCATTGACTTCTTCCCTTAGCAACCTCTTTTGATCATGATATCTCTTTGATCTCTTTGAATAATAATCAACTGATGAAGTGAGATTTTTATTCCCTGTTTTGATTCTAATAATTTCTTTTTCATCATTAGAATATCCCATCTTGATAAGACTTGCACAAATGATCTTTAAACACAGAAAACAGAAAATGATTAATCACAAACAGAAATATGTTCCCCTACGCAGACTTAGCACGGGGGTCCCAAAAATGGGTGTGAACAGTAACTTGTCGTAAAAACCAAGAAATTACAAAACAAAGATCACTTCGCGCAAATAGAGGTCTGTGCGCTCTAGGTTCGTGCAGAAAGAGGCTTCGGCGTTCTAGGTTCGCGCAGAACAAAGCGTGCACTTTCTTAAAATTCACTTCGTGCAATCATGTTGCGCGCTCCTATACTTAGAAAAATTTCATAAAATTAACTTCTCACAAAATACAAACTCGCAAACCACTTCATGCAAAACAAGAAACTTGGAAATCAAACAAAAACTTTGACAAGAACTCGCGGACAATGTTGTGCGCGTTCTTACTTCACGCAGGTCGTACTCTGTGCGTTCTTACTTCGTGCAGACAGAACCTTGCGCATTCTATGAAGAACTGTTAGATATGAAATGTATTCAAGATTAAAATAGAGGGTTCATTGTGTAATTGTTGTAAAGTCATAGGATTTTGTTGTAAAGTCAACTTTAGTTGACTTAGTATAAATAGCCTGTTGTTTTCCTTGTAAACATTAAATTACGCACACAGAAGATAGAATCTTCCAGAGGGAACACAGACAAAGAATTCGTATATATCAAAGTGAGATCTGTGACACCATAGAAATTTGACTTGATTAATAAAGATTGTTTGATAATTCTGTATGTTGATTAATTGCTAGTATACTGGATCACAAGAACTCACAGAGAACATAAAATCTCACGATACTTCAGTCTGCGTGTTCTTCAAACTTTTGCGTGTTTCTTCGACATGCGTTTTCATCAGTATGAGCATTGCGTGAAATATTGATCTTGCGTGTTCTTCAATCTTCCAACAAAAATTGACTTTATCAGCCTGAAATCTATTCAATTCTTTGAATTAGACTTTGAAACTTTGCAGAGTTGTCCTTGATCACAATTCGAACAAATTACAGGTAGACAATTTCACTAAAATCAACAAAAAATACAAATTTAATCTAAGCACAGTATTTTCAAAACCACGAAGAAAAACTCAACAAAATCCAAAAATTACACTTAATTGGTATGAATTTGGCTACGCAACCAATACGAAATTTGGTCTTGAATAAAAAATGAGTACAAGGATATTAATTTCAAAACCAAAACACCACGAAAACTCAGAATTCAATTCTTGACAGAAACCATTGAGAGTTCTTGAATAAATCAACCAAAAATGAAATTATGATCTTCATTCTGAAATCTTGTCAGCTTTGATACCAATTGTGTGTCCCACAATCAGTGCAAATCAATCCAGGATGACAATAATTACGAATTGAACAATTTTATTTTAATCTCAATTTCAAATAGAACAGTGCTCTCCAACTATTTCTCTCTCTAAACATAAACGCGCATCTAACCTAATGAGCCTACTTTAGCTTGAGAGTTGACTTGAGCGTTTGACTTGACTTTCATCTTCAGTCTTGATAATCTTGTATCAAACATATTTATGCACTAACATAAAAGATCAAATAGACAATTCTTAAAAGAATTGCTTTCAATGAAATAACACTCAACAAACATTAAATAAACAAATGGAGAGTCTTAACATTGAAAAGTAGTTTCAATTTGAGACATGGTAAGAACATAGTCAAAAGGAATACTAAACCGGTGTGTGTGAATATTTGACAGTATATGGAAAAGATAACACACCAGTATTTATCTTTGGAAACACACGGTTAGTTAAGCATGAAAGCTTATAATTAAAAACATTTTAAAAATGCACACTTCTGAAATTCATGAAATCTTTTAAGAATCGAGAAGTAGTTTGAACGTTTAAGAAAATATATTTTCATGTCGGAAAGTCGTCCATCTTTCGAACATGTATGACATTAAGGTTATAATAATCCTTACGCTCAACGTTAATCCTTAAGCTCCCTTCAAAATCTGTATTTTGTCAAAAAGTCGTCAAAGTGACAAAGTCTTATTCAATAAATTTATTCAACAAATTTATTGAAAGTAAAAACAACGAAAGTAAAACATTGAAGAACGAGTTCTGATGTGAATTAATCAAAAGTCATTTTTCTTACTCTTAATCCCCCTGAAAATATGCGTCATTATTGTTCCCAAATGTGTGCAATCAAGATGATTAACAACACGAACTACAATTCAAGAAATCATATTATTGATTATCAAATCAAACAGTGCACGATGCTTTTTCAATGAACTATTTCTCTCTCTAAGAATATTGTCTCTCTCGGTGTCATATCAGTCTATCAACGAGAAACATTATTTATACCTACTATTACAAAGACAAAACTACCTAACACTTAAACTGGTTGACTTGTACTTTTGACTTTGACTTTGCAATGAGGATTGAACATGAACAATTAACTTTCAATCTTCATGATATTGGATCCAACAAAAATGTGAACTAACAATTTCCACCTTTGGATTCAAGATCATCTTCAAACCAAATATTCTTCCCCATTTGTGAAACAAAAACGAATTTCAGCATTCACAAACAATCATCTCCTTTGTATGATCTTTCACAAATTCAATCTCTCACTTTTTAACATTTTCACAACGATAAGCAATTCATCTCCTATTTCTTTGAATTGCCTTCAAATTTTTAGTAATTTCCCCCAAAGTCTGTGTATTTCTTCTTCAAGAATTTTAACAATCTCCCCCAAGGTTATAAAACCTCTTTCAGACTTTAGAAACGAAATTATCTTCAGATTTATCTCACTTTGTTCAAGCAAACGATCCTCAAAAGAAAATTTCAGCAAATTTCATCAATCTTTCAGAACCTTTGAACTTTCTCTTTCTTTCCGAACATTCTTCCCATATTTCCGAAATAAACCCTTCAAAATCTGTCATCACTTGATCACTTTATCCACAAAATTTTCACAATCTGATCTTTAGACAACATAAGTTGAAATTAATTATCCCAAAACTTCCTATCCATTTCTTAACCATCTCATTTCTTGAATATATTTCTCCCTTTTTTATGATGCCGCATAGAAATCATCAAAACTTGTTCAAGAAATGTCATGAATCTCTTTCTGACCACTTGATCTTTTGAAAAACGAGCTTCTAAATCATCTGTCAATTCATAATGTATTCATACAAATCTTTTCAAATTCAGACAAATATGAGTGTAATCCTGAATCAACAAATGAATATGTTAAATTGCATGTAAGTAGCACAAAGCCCCTTTGTACAACGAATGTACTTTGGAAATGAGCTTTTTGATGTTAACTCCTCCAGGGCTTCCATTCAATCATCGAAAAATCACAAAGAATTTTTCTATGAATGTTATGACAAGAAAACGTATTCCTTGTGTGTTCGTGCATAGTGTAGAAATGAATGAAGCTACTTAGGCTTTTCAAATAGGTTCAAAATGTGTAAACCATTGATACAACAACAGTAATACACAAACTCAATTGTGCATGATCGAAATGCGAAGGTGGGACGAACATCCTTGTTTTTCAATATCCACATCTTCCAAATGAAGATGAGATAGAGTATGTACTACGTCCCCAAGAAAAATTGAATTAATTTTTTGTTGATAAAGAAATGAGTAGCTGGTGGGGTTTAAGCAAAAGTTGTCATGGGCTAGTGCCTGTTTCAATGAAGTTCACGAAAAAAATTATGAAACAACAATAATATGGTTGCCCGACTCAAGAAAACGTTTGGTGCAGAGTTTGATATTCTTTTACTCTGTTGTCACACCCTCTTTCTTTTTAACATTGAGCTCACTTCTAATCAATCTCTGTTTTCATTTTATCTCAACACACACCCACAATTAGATATTGACCCCTCGCCTCTCGATCACTCAGTATAACTTCTTTGATAGGAAACACTAGTTATCGTGAATCCATAGAAATTCATTAAAATCTCACACAATGATCCCATGTAATTTTCCTAAAAGCACAAAATTGCTCAATAATCTAACTTTAACAGTTGAAACACACTACATATGTCAGATGGAGGTATGCTCATAAGATAATTATGAAGATTTGATCATTTTAAACATGGCAGAATTTTCTCAAAAACAAGTATATTGAAAGAATGAAATGAATAAAAAAGACTCGTTTGAGAATCTGACATTGTATGACAGATCAAATATGAATGATATATCAATAAAAGCATAGGTCATGAAAAATTGGATGTTGTCTATATGAACAAGTATAGACAAATCTTGAAAGAAACGCTTTGAATATAATAACGCTCAACAAACTTTGAATGTACAAGAAGGAGTGTCTTACCATCGTAAATTAGTTTCAATATGAGACATGGTAAGAAGATAGTCAATAAAGTACTAAAACGGTGTGTATAAATACTTGATAGTATATAGAAAAGACAAAACCCAAGTATTTATCTTTGGCAACAGATGGTTTGTTTAACAATGAAGTTCATAAAATTGAAACACATTTAAAATCACACTTCTGAATTTATGAAAACATTTTGAAAATAATAAGTGGTTTGAACATTTTGAAACATGTTTTCCATGTTTGCAAGTTGTCCTTTTTTTCAAACACAATGAGATTAACAGTGTGAGTTCCCAATTCAAGCAAACAAATCAAGATTTGACAATTTTAGTATATGATCTAGAGAAAGAGTGTAGAGAGAGAAAGTTCCAAAGTTGTATATCTTATGAATCAATTACAATGAATGATACAAGGAACTCTCACATAACTATACTCTCATATATCTATCACTATACTCATATGCCTTGCTACTACTACAAACACACACTAATACAAGGGAACATTACAAGACTTTGACTTTAGATGACTTTGACTTTTCACACTTAAATATTGAATACAATTATACACTAACAAACTGTAGAATAATCTTTATGCTTAGCTTTAATCTAATAAAGTCAACTCCAAAGTCATGATTGATATGCTCATGTAAACTCCCCCTCAAATTCTGCAAATAGTCAAAAAGTTATCAAAGCAAAAAAGCCTTATTGAAAATAAAACTTTTATTCAAAAATTAAAATCATAAAAGCAATAAAACTTGTTAAGAACGAGTTCTGATCGGAAATAATCAAAAATCAATGTCCTTACTCCCTATGAAAATATGCATTATAAAATTTGTCAGTAGAAAATATATGCAATAAATTCTATAACTCCCCCTCGAATATAGATCATCTAAACTTTGACTCACCCCCCCTGTAAAGTAAACATGAACATAACCTTTTTGTGCAGATATCGTTGAGATTAAAAATAAAGTAATGAAGAAAAATAACAAAAAATAAATTGTACTAGGTAACTACAAATTATGTCTTGAGGTTTAACATGCCAAGTTTCGAAATGAGAAAATTAAATCTCTTTTCGTCCAATGGCTTGGTAAACAAATCAACAACTTCATAATCTGTGCTTACAAAGTAAAGTTCAACTATACCTTTTTCAACATTGTCTTAGATAAAATGATATCACACATCAATGTGCTTAGTATTAGTATACTGAACAGGATTAACAGATATAGCAATAGTGCTCTTGGAATCTCAGTAAATCGGGATTTTGTTGTATTGGAACCCATAATATCGGAGTTGTGTTCACATCCACAGTACCTGAGAACAACATTTAGCCGTAGCTACGTACTCTGCCTCAACTGTTGAAGTAGATACACACAATTGTTTCTTGGAAGTCCAACTCACGAGCATATCTCTCTAAAATTGTATATGTCCCGAAGTACTCTTCCTGTCTAACATACAACCTGCATGATCTGCGTCTACATACGCTGTTAGCTCAAACCATGTATCTTTAGGATACCACAAACCAATGTTTGCAGTCCCCTTCAAATATCTAAATATTCGCTTTACAACTGAAAGATGTGATTCTTTAGGTGAAGCTTGATATCTACCGCATAAGCATGTAGAGAACATAATATCCGGTCTACTTGTCGTTAAGTACATTAAAGAACCAATCATTCCTCTAAAGGTTCTAAGATCAACATCTTTTCAAGAAAGATCAGCTCCAATCTTAGTTCCTGGTGCCATCGGGGTACAAATTGGAGTACAATTTTCCATTTTAAATTTTCTCAAAATATCAGAAATGTACTTTGCTTGATTAATATAAATCCCCGAAGAAAATTGTCTACCATGTAATCCGAGTAAGAAATTCATCTCTCCCATCATACACATTTAAAATCTGGACACCATTAGATTAGAAAAGTTCTTATAGTACTTCGGATTTGTTGAACCGAAAATTATATCGTCCACATATATTTGAATTAAAATAATACCAGCTTTTTCCTTTTTGATAAAAAGAGTAGTATCGATTTTATCTTTCGCGAACCCAGACTTGACTAAAAACTTTGATAGAACATTGTACCTGGCTCAAGGAGCTTACTTTAAACCTTAAAGAGCTTTTTCAAGAATATAAACATGATCCGACTATTCAGCATTGACAAACCCTTCTAGTTATGAGATGTATACCTTCTCCTTTAGTATGCCATTGATAAAGGAAGTATTTGCATCCATTTGATAAACAGTGAAGTTTTGTCTGCAACATATGATACAAACATTCTGATAGCCTCTATACGTGCAACTAGAGCGTATGTCTCATCATAGTCTATTCCTTCCTCTTGCCAATATCATTTAGCAACAAGTCGAGAATTATTTTTGACCACGATACCATCCTCATCTTTCTTTTTCTTGAATATCCATTTCGTACCTATAATGGTTTTGCCTTCCGGTCGAGGTACGAGTATCTAGACCTTAAGCGATTCAAATTGAATAAGCTCTTCTTACATAGCTGTTATCCAATCTGGATCTTTTAGAGCGTTGGATACTCGTCTAGGCTTTATCTTGTTTAGAAAAGAATCAAACATGCACTAATTGGCTATTGCAGACATAGTTTGCACCGCCTTTAATGGATCTCCAATAATTTGATGAACCAGGTGCTCTATGGTCCACTTATGTACATGAGGGAGTGGTATAGATGTAGACTGATCATGTTGATCATCTAGATATCCAATATGTTCTTCTTGTAGGGGTTTAGTTAAAGTAACTGGTGCAGAAGTTTCAGTGGATAGGACATTTGATGTCTGTTGGGTAGGCATGACAGTACATCCAACTTAATGAGTAACTTCTGGCTCTGCAGTTTCATGTGTAACTTCAACTGATTGAGTAGGTGTTTGAACTGGAGTTTCTTCTTGAATCCGATAAATTAATTAAGTTGATACATATGATGTGATTGGATGATGATTACTTGACTCTTCAGATCTGTCAATCATAACAGGTTTAGTCACTTTTGAACCTAGAAACTCATAATAAAAATGTTGAAACAAAAAATCTAATTCTGTTAAATGAGATGTAGACGTTGACGCTATATCAGAATTAGAAACTTTAACCGCATGTTCTGGACTGATTTTTCCAGAAGCTAATACTTCTGTTATCTTGGGTTCTGAACTGATTTGAACAGAAGCCATCTCTTCATCAAAAGTGACATTTACGCTCTCCACTACTATCTTAGATTTCTTCAAGTAAATTATGTATGTAGAAGACGTTTGAGAATATCCAATGAAAATGCCTTCATCAACTTTAGGACTGAATTTGTTCAAGTTCTCTTTATCATTCAGCACAAAAACCTGCTTCCAAAGATGTGAAAATGTTTAATGCTCGGTATTCTATTATTAATCATATGGAGTTTTATCAAACTGGCGATGAATGATTGAACGATTTTGAGTATAACATACAGTTGAGACAGCTTCGGCCCACAAAAATAAAGGTAGACCAGACTAGCTCAGCATCGTTCGTGCAACCTCAACAACAGTCCTATTTCGTCGTTCAACTACCCCATTTGGTTCCGGCGTTCTGGCCGTAGAAAACTGATGAGTTATCCCGACCGATTCGAGATAATCGTTAACTATTTTGTTCTTGAATTCTGTGTCATTATCAGTTCGAAATTGCTTAACTGTCTTCTGCAAGTTCACTTGAACGGTCTTTAAGAATGAGATGATGGCATCGGGCGTCTCGTCTTTTGATCATAGAAATTTGACCCAATTGTATCTTGAAAAATCATCCACGATCACCAAGACGTACTTCTTGCCGTTAATCCTTTGCATCCGCATTGGACCACAGAGATCCATATGCAGCAGTTCTAAAGGAGTACTTGTGCTCGATTTATTCTTAGGCTTGTGTGATGCTCTTTTCATCTTACCTTTCTCACACGCATCACACAGATGTTTTTTTTTCATATTTCAACTCAGGTAAGCCTTTGACCAAATTGCTAGTTGTTGCCGTATTTCGTGTTTACACCTTTTTAAAATGCAAATAAGTAAATTTCGACGCAAGTATACATCTCAATTTACTACCGTTTTTAACAAATAATAATGGTACAAAGTACCGAATATCGATCCCACAGGGAAACATGGAAAAGTTCTTCTCGAAAGTCGGGTCTGTAAAAACGAGTCTCAGATGGTGAATTCGAAAACAATATTTTAATTGGGGGTTTTGAGTAACAATTGGAAAAAAAAAGAACAAGATACAATGATCCGTTGGGGTAAAATTAATAATTGGATAAAAAGATGAGATCGCATTCCTTCGTTATCTTAACGTTGATACTTTAGGTAACTTAAATAAGCCGTCGTACAATGAACCAGTTGTCAATTGATTAATTGCAATCCAACATAAAATATAACTTTAATTTAAATAACTTCGGACAATTTTGCGACAGGTTACACCTATTTATCTTTTTATCAGTCCCGGTCCCAACTTAACTTTGTACCTCGAACTAAGACGGTTAGCCCATCTTGATTCAGATTTTAATTATAACATAACAAAAAAAATAATATTAACTAAAAGGGATGGTTAGTGCCTTCAAACAATCAACGATAGAAATCGTAGTAGTGTTGCACAAGAAAACTCTCTTTAGACAAAGAAATAAAGTAGCGTGTAATAAAGACTGAAGGTAAAGGACTTAAAATAAGCTGCAAAAATTAACTGATAGAAAGTAAAATACAGAAAATTAAAATGCAGACAATAAATTGCAGAATTTAAAGTGCGTTAAAGTAAATGACGGTAATGTAAGACAAGAATTACAAAATTAAAGCGGAATTAGAAATGACGATGGAAAATCTTGTTTTAAATGCGGAATTCAAACTTTGGTAACTTGAAGGTTCCATGGTATTTAATGACTTAGCTTATTCAGATGACTTAAAAGAAAACTAACCAACCTACAAATGGTTTTTATAAACTTGGAAACATAAAACGGATTTAATAAGCTACAACATACCATGAACCAACAAAAGTTGGGAATCCGAAATTATTATTTGGACTTCTGGTTTGTAATAGAATTCAAGCCGTAATGAGACCAAAATAAAAGCCAAATGTAACAAATGAAAATCTCGAAGTGTAACGAGAATACGAGAGAATAACGCAAAACAATCACTGAATATCGTAACTTGAAATGAAAGGAAATATATATTACTAACAACCCGGTTTGATTTGTGAGCAAAAGCTTTCAACCGTTAACTATTTGCTCAATTTCTTAAACCTATTACAAAAGCTAACATCCACCATGATTGCTAATGAAAGATAGTGACTAGATACAATGAATCTAGTCAAGAGAACAAAAGATGAGATAATGTAAATACATCTGATGTGTAAGCGTGAGATGTTTTTGTTTTGTTTTGTTTTCTTTTCTTGTCTACTTCTCATCCATCTAATGCCATCTATATATAGCCACAAAAAAAGAAGACAAGTCATTGGGTTAAAGGCTTTTTTAAGCCTACCAAAAAAAAAAAAACAATAGGCCCAATAGTTTGTAGAAAGAAAGTATTAGACTTTCACCCATGTGATTTTTTCAACAGCAAGAAAGTATTAGACTTTGGCCCATGTGATTTCTTCAACAGCAAGAAAGTATTAGACTTTGGCCCATGTGATTTCTTCAATAGCCCAAAAGAATTGGGCCTCGAATGTAACACCCTAAAAATCAGAGTAAATTAAAACCTGCCAAACTTAGCGACATGACATTCGTATTGATAATAAACTCCCAAGAAGGGGATCAGTCCTTAAGACTTTACAAAAAAACCTGTATTGATATGAAGTTTGTCAACAAACTAATCTAGACACCTATATCAAGATTTCATCAGTTGACGATCCATAATGTACCAAAAGAATGGGACTTAACAAATGCCCTGAAACAATACTAGTCATCTCAAAATGCCTCGAGACCAAACTCGTCTCTCAAAACCCCGACAACCCACCGCTAAGGGAAAACTGTTATACACATCATTTGAGAAAAAGTGACAGACTTTAAAGCCTGGTGAGAACATACAGTTTATAAAGCTCGAAAGATATAAACATCAATATCATAAGGAAATCTTTTCATAAAGGTTTACTTCATAAAGATAACATTTCGCCAAAACCGGGCCTTTTCGGTCTAAAACTCGTTAAATGATGACAAAAGGACCATTTTACCAAGGATTGTGGTGTAACACTAAGTAGACCACAAATCCGAGTTATGAGCTAAACCATTTGGAATCCGCGGATACGAATCACAAAGTCCGTGTTTCAACGTGAGATCATGCCCCAAGCGCAAAACCAAGGTATACTCCTTCGCTAGGATCACTATGAACCATGGCTAGTATCGTGCCTCACATAACCGTACTAAGTTGCCCCCGAGGAACAAGTGATCCATAGCTACAAAGTTGGGGAATATAACATCCCAACAAAACAGTCGACTCAATACCTAGGGATCCACTAGTAATGGTACAGACTCGTCACAACAACATATGTGTCCAACCATAAATAAACATATGGTATTAACACATTTAATAACCAAAATGCCATTTCCATTTCAACTTCTTGTAAGAATGAAAATCATTAAAATGAGTTCATAAACATTCTTTTCACGTAACCACATAATGTGCAAGTAAAACATCATTTTACTTTTAATAAGGCGGAATCAGTCATTTTAGTCAAAACTGATCGGGAACCCCGAAAATCACAAAAAACTTTATTTATATCAAAATGTAGAGAACATAAAATCATACCGTAGAAATACTTCAGATTTCGCAAATAAGAGTTTTGACATGTATAAAGTTTGTAAAATGGTAGTAGGAACTCACCGGTAGGTTTTCAGAATAAAACCCGGAAAACCAGATAATGACCACGACGAAGAGGTGAAGCTTAAAACACCGACCCCTCGCTAGAAACACCGAAAACTAGCAACCGAACGAGCCTTGAAGATCGAAGAAGAAAAGAGAGAAAAAAAGAGGAGAGAGAGAGGGAATATCTGAGATTTTAGAAAATCTCATCAAAATGAGATATTTAAGCAAGCAATGCACGAATCCCAACACAGCACACGGCCCGTGAGTTTTCCAAAGGGGAGGGCGCACGACCCGTTCGAAAGTTACTATCTCGCACCCTGATCCCTCCGCACGACCCGTGCGTTTTTCCTGAAGGAGGGCGCACGACCCTTGCACCCTGTAGACAGAAACATCAACTTCTTCTCTTCTTTACAACCTCGCAAAACCAAACGAAAATTCGGGGTGTTACAATCCTCCCCAACTTGGGAATGATTTCGTCCCCGAAATCCCAACTACACAAAAAGGTGAGGATATTTTCGCTTCATATCCTCCTTGGCTTCCCACGTCATGTTTGCTCCCCGGTGATGCTTCCACTGCACCTTGACCAAAGTGACTTCTTTATGACGCAACTTCTTAGACTTTCTCTCTAAGATGGCGTCGGGTTCTTCCACACAATGGTTACTTTCGTCAACCCTTAACTCTGAAAGGGGAATGACGCTGTCTTCTACCGCCAAACATTTCCGAAGGTAGCAAACATGAAACGTGTTGTGTATTTTGCTCAATTCCGGTGGCAGTTCCAACTGGTAGGCTTGCAAACCCACCCGTTTAAGCACTTTGAAAGGTCCGAGGAAACGGGGACTCAACTTCCCACGTTTTCCTAACCGTATAATGCCTTTCCACGGCGACCCCTTAAGCATAACGCGGTCGCCTACTTGGAATTCCATCGGTCGCTTCTTCTTATCTGCATAGCTTTTCTGTCGATCCTGAGCCGCTTTCATTCTTTCACGAATGCACTTGACCTTATCGGCAGTCTCTTGCACGATCTCAGTCAACATACGGGAGTCCGACACTTTCGCCCATACAAAGCCTCAAAGGGTGCCATTCCGATACTTGAGTGGTAGCTATTATTGTAAGCAAACTCCACCAAAGGCAGATGAGAGTCATGCTACCCCCGAAATCGATGACACAAGACCATAACATGTCTTCCAATGTTTGGATCGTTCGTTCACTCTGCCCGTCGGTTTGCGGATGGTAAGCCGTACTCAACTTCACTCGAGTACCAAGCTCTTTCTGAAACCATCCCAGAAGTTCGAAGTGAACCGACTATCACGATCCAACACGATTGACAATGGTATGTCGTGCCTCGAGACCACCTCATCGATATAAAGCTTTGCTAACTTATCCATTGGTAGAGTCTCGCGCATAGCCAAGAAGTGAGCGCTCTTTGTCAATCTGTCAACTATCACCCAAATGGTATCGTGACCTTGAAGAGATTTAGGCAACTTTGTCACGAAGTCCATGGTGATATGTTCCCACTTCCATTCGGGAATCTCTAAAGACTGTAGACTCCCATACGGTGGCTGATGTTCGGCCTTAACTTGCGAACACGTCACACAACGCTCAACGTAACGCGCCACATCAATTTTCATTACCGGCCACCAATAGTGAAGCTTCAAGTCCATGTACATCTTTGTACTTACTGGATGAATGGAATACTTGGACTTGTGAGCATCCTCTAGCAACAGATCACGGTTACCCCCAAGCTTGGGTACCCACACACGACCGCTGAACAGTTTTACTCCACGACTATCTTCCGTTAAGAGTAAACGTTGCTTCGTCATGACTTCATCTTTGAGATTCTCTTCCAACAATGCTTCCATCTGTGATGTCTTGATCTTCTCAACAAGACTAGACACTAGTTCGATCCTCGAATGGGTATCCCGAATACTCCCGCTATAGTCCTTCCGACTTAGCGCATCGGCCACCACGTTCCCCTTACCGGGATGGTAAAGCAATTCACAGTCATAATCTTTAAGCAACTCGAGCCACCGCCTTTGCCTCATGTTCAACTCTTTCTGATCAAAGACATATTTCAGGCTCTTGTGATATGTGTAAAGAGTGCATTTCGTGCCGTAAAGGTAATGTCGCCAAAGTTTCAAAGCGAACACCACCGCCGCTAACTCCAGATCATGGGTTGGATAATTCTGCTCGTGTATCTTAAGCTGCCTCGAGGCATAAGCGATCACCTTGCCTCGTTGCATCAACACACATCCCAGTCCCATCTTTGAAGCGTCGCTGTATACCACGAAATCTTCTGACCCTTCAGGTAACGTCAAGATCGGAGATTCACACAACTTCTTTTGAAGGATCCGGAACGCCTTTTCTTGGGCTTCAGTCCATTCAAACTTCACATTCTTCCGAGTCAAAACTGTCAAGGAAGAAGCGATCTTTGAAAAGTCTTGGACAAATCTCCTGTAGTATCCCACCAGACCCAAGAAACTTCGGATCTCGGACGGACTCTAAGGAGGCTCCCAATTCATCATAACTTCAATCTTGGAGGGGTCTACTTTCACTCCGACCCGAGTGACTACGTGACCCAGAAACTGTACTTCTTTAAGCCAAAAGTCGCACTTGGAAAATTTGGCGTACAACCTTTCTTTTCTCAACACTTCCAGAACCTCACGTAAATGTTGCTCGTGCTCTGACTCACTCTTGGAGTACACGAGTATGTCATCAATGAATACAATGACCGACTTGTCGAGGAATGGTCGGCATACTCTATTCATTAAATCCATAAACACAGCTGGTGCGTTCGTCAGACCAAAAGGCATTACAAGAAATTCGCAATGGCCGTAACACGTTCTGAAAGCTGTCTTCGGAACATCATCTTCTCTTACCTTCACTTGGTGATAACCCGAACGTAAGTCGATTTTAGAAAAACAACCCGCTCCTTGAAGTTGATCGAACAAGTCGTCTATTCTCGGAAGCGGATATCTGTTCTTTACTGTAGCTTTATTCAACTCACGATAGTCGATGCACATTCTCATTGTGCCATCTTTCTTTTTGACGAATAAGACCGGAGCTCCCCAAGGTGACGAAATCGGTCTTATGAAGCCTTTCTCCAATAGCTCTTGGAGTTGTGCCATCATCTCTTGCATCTCCGATGGTGCTAAACGATAAGGAGCTTTAGCAATTGGTGCTGCTCCAGGCACAAGATTAATCTGAAACTCTACCTGACGATCGGGTGGTAACCCGACCAAGTCGTCCGGAAAGACGTCTGGAAACTCACGCACGATCTTCACATCTTCCAACTTTGATTTCTTTAAATTGGCATCGATCACATAGGCTAGGAAAGACGAACATCATTTTACTAAACACTTGCGTGCCTTTGCCATCGTGATTATTGCCACTTCACCCTTTCTCTTTTCACCATAGATGACAACGACTTCGCCAGAGGGGTTGGGAAGTCGAATCAACTTCTTGGAACATACGATCTCGGCATGATTGTTTGACAACCAATCCATGCAGACCACAACATCGAAACCCCCGATTAACATTGGCAATAGTTCGATTGAGAATTCTTTCCCTTCGATACTAAGAGTACACTGCTTCAGAACCTCGTGGATCGGGACTTGACTACCATCGGCTATTTCTACCACTAATGCATCCTCAAGACTAGTAGTGGGCATAGAAATTTTCTGACGGAACAATTCAGATACGAAAGAGAAACTAGCACCTGTATCGAACAAAATAAGAGCAGGTACATAGTTTATAAGGAAAGTACCCGATACCACATCAGCGGATGCCCTGGCCTCTTCGGCCGTCATTTGAAATGCTCGACCCGTAACCTTCGGATGGTTCTCCTTCCTTGCTGGCATGCTACCCGACACAAGCTTCGGGCAATCTCTTCTCATGTGCCCTGGTGCCTTACACTCATAACAGACGGGTCCTCTGACCGGGCAATCTCTAACAGTGTGACCAGGCTTCCCACACTTATAACAAGTTTGAATTGGTGTAACAGTTACCTTGATGCTTGGTTCAACACTTTGGGCACCACTTTGCTTCCTGATAACGGCTGAAATTGCGGTTTCCGACAAAAGGCCGGGCCCACTTGGGAGGTACTGAACTGCTCTCCCACTTCCTCTTATCAGGAACCACCACTTCTTTCTCACCTTTGTTCCTTGCGAACATCTCTTCCATGTACTGAGATTTTTCAATCATCTCACAGAGGTTAGAAGCTTTAGAATTATGGACCATAGGTTGCATGTCCGCAGGTAGGCCATTCAGATAGGCCTTCATCTTATCCTTCTCTGTTGGGGCAACATGCCCCATCAGATCTAGCTTCTCCATGAATTGACGGGTGTACTCCCTCACCGTCAGGCTCCCCTTTACCAGAGACCGAAATTCTTTCTCAATTCGGTCCATTGTTCTTTCATTGCAGAATTCTTCTAACAGCTTCTTCTTGAACTCGGCCCAAGACAACTGAGCCAACACTGCAGGAGTTAGGGTGGATTGGATGACATTTCACCAAATGAGTGCAGTATCCCTCAGCAGTTGGGTACCGAACCACACCCTTTGATCATCTTCGCATTCGGAAGAGCCAAAAGCTTGCTCGACCGCTCGTATCCACTTCACACACAAGACTGGGTCATCGGAACCAGAGAACTCTGGCGGTCCGCAACCCAAGAAGGATTTGTAGGAACAACTTTTCCTACCTCCCGGAGCACCAACAATCCTGTTCTCCTCAGCCCTGACCCCTGTACCAGCGCCTCCAGAACCTGCTACGATGTTTTCCACAACTGTCCCACTTCTACGATTGTTCACATCTCGGTCCTCAATCACTTTTAGCAGAAACTCTTGCTGCTTTGCCATCTCTTCCTTCATTGCCAACATCATGCTGGCCATCAACTCAGACGGGGAACTAACATCCCTGATTACTGGGTGGGACGAAGCCAGGTCCACACGCGGAATGACCTCTGGCCCCCCACCTAGTATTTGTTGAACTGGCGGACGCACGACAACCTCAACTCCTTTCGGCTGATCACCGGTGGCGGCTGTCGCTTCTAGACCATCAACACGAGTACGCGGTCTACCACGCGTATTCACCATACTGAACTGCTTCACAGAACAGAGACAGAGATAAGAGAGAGATTGAATAAACATAAGGAAACGTACTACCACATTACCAATTGTCATAGAAATAAAAATTCAACACACTTACGTACGATATCTTCATAATAACATTAGCTAACTGAGATTATGAATATATAACACATAAAAGTTCTCGTCACGATCACCACAACGCCTGATAAACGTACTTTCCGTTGACTCTAAGACTAACCCATCTTAGAAGCTCTACCCAATCTCGCAGATCAATTCTTAGCATACTCAGTCTAAGTCTAGACATCTTACATTCGTGCCTAGTTCGCTTAAACTAGAGCTCTTATACCAACTTGTAAACCCTAAAAATCAGAGTAAATTAAAACCTGCAAAACTTGGCAACATGACATTCGTATTGATAATAAACTCCCAAGAAAGGGATCAGTCCTTAAGACTTTACAAAAAAACGTGTATTGATATGGAGTTTGTCAACAAACTAATCTAGACACCTATATCAAGATTTCATCACTTGACGATCCATAATGTACCAAAAGAAAGGTACTTAACAAATGCCCTGAAACAATACTAGTCATCTCAAAATGCCTCGAGACCAAACTCGTCTCTCAAAACCCCAGCAACCCACCGCTAAGGGAAACCTGTTATACACGTCTTTTGAGAAAAAGTGTCAGACTTTAAAGCCTGGTGAGAACATACAGTTTATAAAGCTCGAAAGATATAAACATCAATATCATAAGGAAATCTTTTCATAAAGGTTTAGTTCATAAAGATAACATTTCGCCAAAACCGGGCCTTTTCGGTCCAAAACTCGTTAAATGATGACAAAAGGACCATTTTACCAAGGATTATGGTGTAACACTAAGTAGACCACAAATCCGAGTTATGAGCTAAACCATTTGGAATCCGCGAATACGAATCACAAAGTCCGTGTTTCAACGTGAGATCAAGCCCCAAGCGCAAAACCAAGGTATACTCCTTCGCTAGGATCACTATGAACCATGGCTAGTATAGTGCCTCACATAACCGTACTAAGTTGCCCCCGAGGAACAAGTTATCCATAGCTACAAAGTTGGGGAATATAACATCCCAACAAAACAGTCGACTAAATACCTAGGGATCCACTAGTAATGGTACAGACTCGTCACAACAACATATGTGTCCAACCATAAATAAACATATGGTATTAACACATTTAATAACCAAAATGCCATTTCCATTTCAACTTCTGGTAAGAATGAAAATCATTAAAATGAGTTCATAAACATTATTTTTCACGTAACCACGTAATGTGCAAGTAAAACATCATTTTACTTTTAATAAGGCGGAATCAGTCATTTTAGTCAAAACTAATCGGGAACCCCGAAAATCACCAAAAACTTTATTTATATCAAAATGTAGAGAACATAAAATCATACCGTAGAAATACTTCAGATTTCGCAAATAAGAGTTTTGACATATATAAAGTTTGTAAAATGGTAGTAGGAACTCACCGGTAGGTTTTCAGAATAAAACCCGAAAAACCAGATAATGACCACGACGTAGAGGTGAAGCTTAAAACACCGACCCCTCGCTAGAAACACCGAAAACTAGCAACCGAACGAGCCTTGAAGATCGAAGAAGAAAAGAGAGAAAAAAAGAGGAGAGAGAGAGGGAATATCTGAGATTTTAGAAAATCTCATCAAAATGAGATATTTAGGCAAGCAATGCACGAATCCCAACACAGCGCACGGCCCGTGCGTTTTCCAAAGGGGAGGGCGCACGGCCCGTGCGAAAGTTACTGTCTCGCACCCTGATCCCTGCGCACGACCCGTGCATTTTTCCTGAAGGAGGGCGCACGACCCGTGCACCCTGTAGACAGAAACATCAACTTCTTCTCTTCTTTACAACCTCGCAAAACCAAACGAAAATTCAGGCTGTTACATCGAACCCCCCGCCCATTAAGAATTTCACAGATTATCCGAGAGTGCGAGTGAAGAGGAGTTGGAAACAGTCCTTAAAAACGCCACACGCGAGGGGTCTGAATGGTTTTTCAAAGGAAGATCACAGGTTCTAAAAACACAATGTTTATAAAACCTATGGCGAATGCATGGTTTTATTTTATACGCCATAGTTTACACCCATCGACACATGACTCCACTCTTTGCATGGATCGTGTACTATTGATATATTGCATTTTGGCGGGATTAAAAGTCGATGTCGGTCTACTTATTTCTTCGATTATAGAAAAGAGGTGGAGCGATCCAATGCGAGACTTATTTTTCCCACGATCATTCATTCGTTAATGACAAATGCGGGTTTACCAAATTAACCACAAATCGAATTTCAAACGAAAAATTGATTATGGAAAAACGGGACGTGGATAGATTTTTAAAAAATAACACCCGTTTGCAATAAAAAGGGGATTCGGACTACTTTGTTTCTTGAGAAACAAGTTTAAAGTCCGTGCGTAGGGAATTTAAGATGACGATGAAAAACCATCGTACAGTAATCTCAAAACAGATTTCGGCCCAAGCTCATGGGACGGAGAGAAAATTGGACCTGTTGATTAGAAAAGTTGAGAGAGCCGACGAGATGTACGCTAAACTTGTGACATGGTGGGAGTATGAAAAGTCTAAAGATGATGCCTTGCGAGCCTTTTTGATGAAGGAACACCCAGAGATTATGGGGCGGTTGGCCCCATTCCCGATGTGGTTTCTTTGGAAGACACCGGTGCCCCCTCCTACTTGCCCCGAGTAGGACAGGTTCTATCATTTTTCCCTTATCATTTTATTTTGCTTTAATATTATGTCATGAGTAGGGATGCTTTGGTTTTATTGAAAAGAGTTGAAATTTTTGTTCTATCGTCATAGATAATGTTCACAATTTGTTGTCAACGAGATCTCTTGCATTGTGTTATAGCCACAGCAAATGTACATTTCTCTCATTTGGATTTTTTGTACATATCAATAGAACTAGCCTCAATATTGTTTGCTTTCACCAAAAAAATTTTAGGGTCAACACAACACATACACTTTCTCCACCGTTCTTGAAATTTCCATTACAACCATTCAAAGTTTTGGAGGAGAGGATGATATGAACATTCATTCATATTCATAAGCATATCATTCCTAGTTCACATATCTCTTCGCAAATGCATCACAAAAAACAAAATTCAAAAGAAATTTGCACAAAAACGAAACCACCCATAAAAAAAAAGAAGAACAAGAAGGGCAAAACTCTACTCTTGTTTTCGGTGCAATTATGAAAGTGTCAATGACACAAAGAGACCAATGTGTCCAAACTTCATTCCTCAAAATGAGAAGATGGTAGAAAAATGGTAACATAGAGAGAGATAAATAGAAAGCTTGGAAAAAGGCAATGATTGAATCAAAAGCATGAAAAAGCCAAATGCGTACCCAATTTTTGTTGCATTGTAGCAAGAAAGTATTAGACTTTGGCCCATGTGATATCTTCAACAACCGCAAAGAATTCGGCCCAAGCGGTGGCATTTGTCCAATAAAAATTTCTGTCCATTGTGGCCCAAGATTTACTAGCATAAACACATACAAATTAACACAAAACACTTTGTTTATTAATCACAAGAATTACATCAAGTCATAGATCTATAGTGATTAACCTTTCAAGATAGATTGTGTTTGTGTGTGTACTCAATGTGTGCAACTATGTGTTTCTCTCAACTACCACCAATATTACACCTTCATTTTCACACACTTAATCTCTTGCTTACACAAGTCTATTAGAAACAATAGAAGGACTTGCTTATATATAGGTCAACATGACCAAGCAAGGTCAAACCATCTAAGCCCTCTTACAACACACACAAACAACTATTACACCAATTACAATAATGACCCTCATTTAATCTTGAATATAATTATACTCTAACATCCATCTTCACGGTTCGTTGCGTTGGTCCAAAAAAAAGAAAAGGAAATTCGTTTGTCGTTTTTGCGTCATCTCTTGATGTTAACTTCCCGCGACCTTCGCATTGCTCTAAAATAAAAAAACATATATAGGAATAAGATTTTTGCAATTTTTCTTAAAATTAGACAACCAAAACGCTAAAATACGTTCAACTTTTATTTATTCTAAAATGCTAAAAATACATGAAAAAGAGACTCAATGGGAAATAAAAATTGCTCAAAATTATAAAAAGTGAGTTAAAAATACGGTAAATAAAATTACCCTATCACTAGTCACCAACTTGTTAATGTATATGAAGTTGAGATGAGATAACCTTCTATGCCATAAACAAATTAGTTGCATAGAGGCTTTAGAAAGTAGACACACTGCATTATCAGTCTTGACATTTGACAAACTGATCGTGTAGAGGTTTGACTTTCGCGTCCCGACCAAGAGTTCTTTATCGTCTTACGTTCTAACACAACACCTCTTGGCCTTATAATTGACATCTAAATCCTGGTCACAGAACTGACCAATGCTGAACAAATTGTGTCCTAATCCTTCAACATAACTCACCTTCTTTATCGTTAAGTTCTCTTGCAGGACAACTACATTATTAAGTATCGGTGAAAACTGGTCATTTCCAAATCTTACATTACCACATAATTTTTCTGTATAATTAGACAAAATATCTTCCTACCTTGTCATATGCTTGAAACAACTTGAATCCAAGTACCACATATAACGGGCCTGCACATGAGAAATCAAGCAATAATAAGTTTAGGTACCATTTATAGATGGGTCCTATCAAGTTAGCACAAGATTTTGGCACCCATTTGAAATTGGGTCCTTTTAACCATTAAAAAGCTTTTGAAACAGAAGAATTATAAACATGTTATGAACCAAACTAATGGTCAAAATATTGACGAGTAACAAAATCATTTCTACGAGATATGGAAGACTGAGTAGTAGATGGAGATAATTGGATCAATTGCTTTATTGTATAAGCCTTGTAAGGATGTACAAGTTTTTGTTTATAAGAAGCACATTACCCAACTATATTAGATACATTATCAATAACCTTATTACATTCGGAACCAGAAAATGATTTTGTAGCCTCATCAATCTTCTTCTTTGGTTTCCGCTCAGGTTTCACTTCAGGCTTTCTCCTTTTGAAATCTGAAACATATGAATATTTCAAGTTAGAACTGTGAGACTTGAGAGATTGTTTCTTCTTTGATTTACCAGTGTTGGTCTGTTTCTGTGAGTGTCTATTCTTTTTTTTTTTCTTAGCCTTGGCATAATAAGTGCTCACAGAAACTGGTTTATCAACTTTCGTTGATGATTCACCTTTTTCATACACACTTGGTAAACCATTAGAATTAACAATAAACTGAGAATGATATTGAAGTTTTGCATTAAAATTAAATTATTCAACGCATTTATCAAAACAACCAACAGAGTTTAGAAAATCAAACTCTTCATCAAACAAAACATCATCATCATTAGTTATAGAAGCTTTGGAATGTTAGACTATAATTGTATTCAAGATTAAATGAGGGTCTTTGTTGTAATTGTTGTAATAGTTGTTTGTATGTATTGTAAGAGAGCTTAGAAGAGTTGACCTTGCTTGGTCATGTTGACCTATATATAAGCAAGTTCTTGTGTTGTTTTTAGAAGACGTGTGTAAGCAAGAATTAAGTGTGTGAATGTCAAGGTGAAAAGGTAGTTGTGATTAAGAGAGTAAAAACACATAGTTGCACACATTGGTTACACACACAAACACATTCTATCTTGATGTAATACTTGTGATTAATAAACAACAATGTTTGTGTAGATTTGTATGTGTTTTATGCTAGTAATTCTTGGGCCACAATTGGTATCAGAGCCAAATCCGTTTCAAAATGAAGAATTTAAAAAAAAAACGACACTGTTCACAGTACCGTTCATCGTTATTGTTCACAGAATCATTTTTGAGTTTTAGTTGAAATTTGGAGTTGAATTTGATCAGGTTATGTTAGCAAAGTGATATAGATCGAGTCTGTATAATTCATTTTGATAATTTCACTGTAATTGATCATAAATTTGATGATTTTGTGTGTTTTTGAGTTTTCGAGTTTTTACACTGTATACACATCGATTATATAGATTTTGTGTTGAAAATCGAAAATAGTTGCTGGAAATGAGTTCTCGATGATCAAGTGAACAAATTCTCAAAGTTTGGTGCTCAGATTCGAAGTTTTATGTTGAAATCGATGAATCAGATGAAGAACACGCAAGATATCTGAAGAACGCGCAAGTTCTTCGTTAGAACGCGCAAGCTGAAGAAATTCGTTTTTTGGTTGAAACGCGCAAGGCGTTAGTTGCGAGTTATAGAAACGCGCTAATTGAAGCTAGCGAGTTTGAGAAGGAACAGTGTTCAGCGAGTTCTTCGGCGTGCGAGTTTGCTCAAAACGCGCAAGTAGTGCCTAGCGAGTTTCTGGAACGCGCACGCCTCTATTAGCGCGTTTCAGCGTGAATAGTAACTTACGTGTTTAGGCACTTGCGAGTTTTATCGTTTAGCAAGTTTCAGTGCTTAGCGAGTTTATCAGAACGCGCAAGTCTTTGCGAGTTTGCTTGCGAGTTTGCTTGAGAGTTTATCAAACGCGCAGACCTTGATTTGCGTGTTTCTCAGCCTGAGAGTTTCATTTTCAATAGTGATCTGCAAGTTTTGTCACTTACAATATTTTCTGAGAATTTTCAAAACTGTAGCATGCTCTTTAATAGTGAATTTTTTTTCTCTAGGGGCGCTGCCCCTCGACCCCGCAAGGGCGTTGCCCCTTGACCCCACCCGCTAACCGGGTAGCGGAACCTCGTGCTAAGTCTGCGGAGGGGGACAAAAGTTCTTTCTGTGATCAAAATCTGTGAATTTTTTTTAAGATTTCTGTAATTTCTTGATTTGATTGGATTTAAAGATCTTTACTAGCTAATATTTTTCATTTTGTAAAGGTACATACATTCTTCAACCATGGCAAGTGAATTTCTTTCCATGGGATCTCATCTGAAGCCTCCAGTTTTGTCTGTCGGAGATTATTCACAATGGAAGAAAAGAATGATTCAGTTATTAAAGCTAAAGAACAAAGATTATATGACATCTATCATAGATGGTCCGGGAAATCCACAATCTTTTGTACCTGGACAAGCAGCCACAGCTACATCTCCAGCTATCTCAGATCGATATGTGTCAAAACCATATCAATTCTTTACTAATGTGGAAAAGGCAAGACACGAGATAGATGAAGAGGCACTTATCTATCTTACAATGGCAATTCCTAATGACATCTACAATCGCGTAGATAGTAGGGAATCTACAAAAGATTTATGGGATGAATTGGAGAGACAATTTCAAGGATCAAAGAAGTCAATTCAGACAAAGCTGAATCAGAGTATAAATGCATATGAAGGTTTTCAGGCGAAAGAAGGAGAGACTTTGTTGGAGACATACAATCGCTTTAATGTGATTCTGAATGATTTAAGGAGAAATGGAATGAACAAGTCAGAATCAGAATGGAAAAGCTATGCTATCAACATTCAGATGACCAAGGACATGGCACAAGAAGACGTCAATGATATCTTCACAACTTTATCTCAACATGAGGATGAAGTAAAGCAGCTTGGTACTGAAAAGAAGATGGTCAAAGATTCTTTAGCCTTAATGTCTGAACGTAAGAAAGGGTCAAGTTTCAAGTCCAGTTCTTCTTACAAGTCAAAGTCGAGGAAATCCGGAGCTCTTCTAACTGAGGTCACTGATTCAAGCACTGATAATTCTTCTACTGAAAGTGAAGAACATTCAGATGAGGATATGCAAAGATTTGCTGAAAATCTGGCTCTTCTCACAAAGCAGTTTAAAAGCTTTGGAATGAAAAGATACTCCAAGCCGAAGTATGACAGTTACAAGAAAGATAAGTACAAACCGAGATCTGAAAAGAAGTATGAGAAAAGCGGCGAGAAAAGAGAAGAAAAACGAGATGAGAAGAGAGAAGGAAAGAAAGAAGAGACTGAGCCGAAATATGGAAGATGCTATAACTGTGGAAAACCAGGTCATTTTTCCAAGGATTGCAAGTTCAAGCGTACAAAGAATTCTGAATATTATGCTCGGAAAACACTGTTAGCAAAGAAGGTGGAAGAAAGTCAGAACTTAATGGCGGAAGAAGAGAATTGGTTGTACAAGATTTCTGATGATGAATCAGCACACTTTACTCAGGTGTGTATGATGGCCAAAGTAGATGAAGACATTGGATCATCTTCTGATCATTCTGACTATGGTTCCGAGGTACGTATTCAATCCTTAAAGGCTCAAGTTAAGTTCGTGAAAGAAGAGTTTAAAACTTTAAAAGGCAAACTTAGTCATGAAAGACAAACAATGTTGAATTTTCGTGATGAAAATTCAATGTTGAAAGATGTGGTTAAGGAAAAGGAATCTGAAAAAGATGGTTTGAAAAAGGACAATGATGTTTTAAATTCAAAGATATCTAAGCTTGAAAAAGATCTTGTGAACTTAAATGCTGAAAAAGGTGATTTTCAACTAAAATTTGAAGCATGTTTCCAAGAAAGAAACGAGACATATTGTAAAATCAAGCAACTGGAGGATTTAAATCTGAAAAGAGGACAAACTGAGCAAACATTAAATCTTTTAACAAACAAACTCCAAGATGTCAGATTTTATAATGTTAAAAAAGGTTTAGGTTTTGAACCAAACACTGTTTTAAAAAGAGCACCAGAAAATTTATATAATTTTGATAAAATGGGCTCTATTCCTACAAAACCCGATATTCATGATACTTTTGTAAAAGGTAAAGATGTGAATGATGATGAAATTTCATCTTGTGCTGATTCTATTTCAAGTTTAAAATCTGTTGGTTTTTGCTTATAAAGATTTAAATGAATGTTACAAAATAAGGCAGATAGAATTTAGTGAATTTACTTCTCTATTTTCTCCGTGTTTACCAACAGAATCAGCCAAGGTTGAAGAAAATAATACTGAGTCTCAGTGTCAGTTTGATGAATCTGATTTAGAAACTGATGTTGAGAATCAAGTGTTATCATCTGATTTATTCACGTCAAATTCCTCACATGGTTCAGAAAGTGAAAATATTATGAATCAAAACTTTAATTCTGATTTTTCAAAAATTATGACTGAGGAGATTTTTACAGAAATAATGAATGCTTCAGATCCTGTTCCTATTATAGAAAAGATGGAATCAAACTCTGAGGTAAATCAAACATCTAATTTTGAAAAACAAATCATAGATCTTCAAAAGACAATTGAAGAGTTAGATGATGAGAATGTTGATCTCAAATTTAAACTTGACAAGTCTTTTGAAGAAAACAAAGAACTCTCTAAAGAGTTAAATATTTTAAAAAATGATTTGTTTCAACAAACTGGAATGTTCATTCTAATCCAGAGTTTGATACTGTTAATTCTAAATCTTCAGTTGTTTATACTTCTACTCCTGAATATCCTCCGAGTATTTTTTAGAAAGGAGAAGCTTCTTGTACTTCAAAGCCAAAATCATCTTCTTCAAAGAACACTAACAAGATTCCGTTTCCTGTTTCAGATGTGAAAAGGCAAAATAGTAAAGGAGAAAGAGTGAAGAATGTGAAGGAAAATAAAGTTGCTAAAAATAAATGTAATATTCGTGATAGTGGTAGTTTGATGTGTAAAAATTCAAACGTTCTCAAATGTCAATGTTGTATGACTGATTATACTTCATTGGATAAATCTAAGCTTTTGACATTTGCACGTAAGAATTTTATCTGCAAACACTGTCATGATAATGCATTTATCATTTCATCTATTCACTCTAAATCTAAAATTGCCAGAAAAACATCTCATGTCAAATCAGATTCAAAATCCTTAACTAATCAGGCTAAAATTTTTCATGCTAAGATTGATCATTTTTCGAAAAAGAAAACATTTCATGAGATTACTGTTAAAATGGTATGGAAATGGGTACCTAAGCCTCGCTATGAGTGGCGAATTAAGGCTAAGGTAGATGATGTTGATGAGTTGCAAAAAGCTAACAAGGAAGGACCCATCTGGATATGGGTACCTAAACAGAAATGAGTTGTTATTTTTTTGCAGGCCTCACATACATGGTATATGGATTCAGGATGCTCGCGCCATATGACAGGATTTCAGCATCTACTTCACAATTATGTTGAGGAACCTGCCGGTACTGTAAGTTATGCCAATTCTGAGGTTACTGGATATATTCGAGGACACGGATCGCTAACAAATGGCATCGTGACAATCAAAAGAGTACTATACGTAGAAGGACTTGATCATAATCTCTTCAGTACAAGTCAATTCTGCGATAGTAAATTTCAAGTTCGGTTTACTGATAAATGCTGTTACATTGAAGATAAAGATGGTCGTGCAGTTTTTAAAGCTAAGCGGAATGCAAATCTTTATTCTGTGAATTTTCCAACACTTTCTGCATCAAGACCTGTTTGTCTGATTGCAAAAGCTTCACGAGCTGAAAGTTGGATATGGCATCGGCGTCTGTCTCATCAAAACTTTGATGCGATTAATCAGTTGGCGAGACAAGGCATTGTCAAAGGTCTACCAGAACTATGGTTTGAGAAGAATTCTCTTTGTCCCGCTTGTGAAATGGGAAAGATGAAGCGAACATCTCATAAAGCAAAGACAGAATTCTCATCCTCAAAACCACTTGAATTAATACATATGGACCTTTGCGGCCCAATGAGGATTCAGTCTATCAATGGTAAGAAATATATTTTAGTCATGATAGATGAGTACTCCAGATATACTTGGCTGGAATTCTTAAGGAAAAAATCAGATGCAACAGAGCTGATCATTGAGTTTTTAAAGAAGATTCAGGTTCGACTACAACTACCAATTATATATTTGAGAAGTGACAATGGCACGGAATTCAAGAATGAAAAGCTTCAGAGTTATCTCATATCTGTTGGGATCTCTCACAATTTTTCTGCTACTTACACTCCTCAGCAAAACGGTGTAGTTGAAAGGAAGAATCGAACACTAGTGGAAGCTGCAAGGACAATGTTAGCCTATTCCGAATTGCCAATGTTTTTGTGGGCTGAAGCTGTAGCCACTGCGTGTTTCACACAAAACCGCACGATTTTCATCCAAAGACATAAAAAGACAGCATATGAACTTATTAATCATCGAAAACCTAATATTAAATTTTTTCGTACTTTTGGTTGTAGGTGTTACATTCTCAATGATCGAGACAATCTTGGTAAATTTGACAAGAAGGCTGACGAAGGCTATTTCATTGGTTATTCGTTAACGTCTAAAGCCTATCGGATCTACAATAGACGAACCAAGACGATCATGGAGAGCATTAATGTGTCATTCGATGAATCATCAACGTTGACTTCTGAACACAATAGTTCAGAACTCAAGCTTAAACAGAAAGTTTCTATTCAAGACGGAATAGAATCTGAAGTCAAACAGAATAAGTTTTCTAATTCAAATAAAATTACATCTGAATTAGACTTATTATATTTTGATGCTTTTCTGGATATATGTGCAGATTTTGAAAAATCAAACATATCCGCATCAACTTCAGAGGTTCCAATTATAGTCGCAGATATTTCAGGACCTTCTGAAAATGTCACAATATCAACCACATCAGGTACATCTACACATATACATTCTGAAGATACTAATGTTGATTTTGTGCATGCAGATCCAAATTCTGCAACAGAAGTTCCGAGTGATTCTTCTATTGCTTCGGAAATATTTACTTCAAAAGAGGCTGTTCAAGATGTCTCGAGCACATCTGGGGTTGATAAAGACTTACCTGCAGTATATGATGAATATGAGGAAGATAATACTCAAGTTGAAATTCATCCGATTCCAAGTAAAATGAAATGGACAGGAGATCACCCACTTCATAATATCATAGGTGATGCATAGTCGGGTGTACAAACGCGTGCAGCATCAGCTAATTTTTGTATGTATTCAAGTTTTTTAAGTTCCATTGAGCCAAAGAAAGCTTCAGAAGCCTTGCGCGATCCAGATTGGATACTGGCGATGCAAGATGAACTTCTACAATTTGAGAGGAACAAAGTTTGGCGACTTATACCACTTCCAAAAGGAAAATCCGTTATAGGAACAAAGTGGGTTTTCAGAAATAAGAGAGATGAATCTGGAGTTGTAGTTCGAAACAAAGCTCGTCTTGTTGCAAAGGGTTATTGTCAACAGGTGGGGATTGATTATGACGAAACGTTTGCTCCTGTGGCACGACTGGAAGCCATACGTATTTTCTTATCCTATGCAGCGCATAAAAAATTTACTGTCTTTCAAATGGACGTAAAATCAGCATTTTTAAATGGGATATTTCATGAAGAAGTATATGTTGCTCAACCAGAAGGATTCGTTGATCCAAAGAACCCTGATCATTTTTATGTCTTAGACAAAGCCTTGTATGGACTCAAAAAGGCACCAAGAGCTTGGTATGAAACTCTAACTCAATTCTTACTCGCTTCATGGTTCAAGAAAGGTACAATTGATACTACTCTCTTTCTGAAAAAGCAAGGTGATGATATGATTCTAATCCAGATTTATGTAGATGACATAATTTTCGGTTCTACAAATCCAAAGTTTTGTAAAAACTTTTCAAGAATCATGGAATCTCGTTTTGAAATGTCAATGATAGGCGAACTGAATTTTTTCCTAGGTCTTCAAGTGAAACAGTTACTTGAAGGCATTTTCATTAATCAATCAAAATATATTCGAGATATTTTAAAGAAATTTAACATGACTGACAGTTCAGTGCTGAAAACACCGATGGCAACGGGCACACTTTTAGATGCAAATCTTTCTGGCAAATCAGTAGATCAAAAAGTGTACCGTAGCATGATTGGTTCACTGCTGTACTTAACTGCGAGTAGACCGGATATTATGTTTGCTACCTGTTTCTGTGCTAGATATCAAGCTAATCCGAAGGAATCACACCTTGTTGCTGTAAAACGGATTCTTAGGTATCCTAAAGGTTCTACTGAGTTAGTCCTTTGGTATCCTAAGGGTTCGTCTTTTGATTTAACTGCCTATACTGATGCTGATCATGCAGGATGCAAACTGGATAGAAAAAGCACATCTGGTTCTTGTCAGTTCTTATGTGATAAATTGGTTAGCTGGACATCTAAGAAACAAAATTGTGTTTCTACATCCACCGCTGAGGCTGAATACGTAGCTGCCGCAAGTTGCTGTTCACAAGTCCTCTGGATGAAAACACAGTTAAAATATTTCCGATATACTTACCAACGAGTCCCTATCTACTGTGATTCTAAGAGTGCGATTGCGATAACAGCCAATCCAGTGCAGCATTCCAAGACAAAACACATCGACGTGCGTTATCATTTTATAAAGGATCATGTCGAAAAGGGAGATATTGAGATTCATTTTGTGACTACAGACTACCAGTTGGCTGACCTTTTCACCAAACCATTGGATGAAAAGAGGTTTAACATTTTAGTTAGCAAACTTGGTATGTTAAATGCCACTGCATGATTCGAGGGGGAGTTTTCTACTTTTGCGCTTTATTTGAATATATTTTGGATATTTCATCATATGATAACTGACTAAAGCGGAATCATTTGTGTAATGATTACCAAAATCATTTTTCTAGCAGGATATGTTATGTGACAATGGCTTTTGGATAATTCAATTCAAAACCCGTTTTCAAATGTTTTCTTCTGAAGGATGCTTTCATGATAACATCATTTCAGGAAGTTTTTTTTTTGGTTTAAAAGAGAGATTATATTGTTATATTTTTTTTTTTGATAAGTTGATTTTTTTACAGATATCAAGGGGGAGGATATCTAGTCAAGGATACTTTCATTGTTATATTCATTCCAGGGGGAGTTAAGGATTCTAATTCACAGGTATAACATTCTAATCCTTATACTCTAACACTTGTGAAAGAAGAACAACTTTCACTTGTGAAAAATGTTTTTAAAATGTTCAAACCACTTCATGATCTTAACATGTTTTTATGATTTGAGAAGTGTGATTTTTATATAATTTTTTTTGGATACTTCATTGTTTATCTGACCGTGTGTTCTTTAAAGAATAATACTTGTGTATTTTCTTTTCTACATAGTTTGTCAAGTATTCATACACACACTTGTTCAGTATTTTCAAATTGACTTTGTTATTACCATGTATCAAATGATATATCTTTCTATGGTAATACTCCCGTTGTTTGGTATTCATAGTTGTTTGAATCAAACGTTATTTCTATTTTCATGTGCTTTCATTGATAATATGTTTATATATTGTTCATATAAACAACTTACGTCTTTGAATTCCCAAATATTTTTTTTTCTTCATGACAATTTGATCTGAACTTAATCATTGTCAGATTCTCAAAACATTACTATTCTTTTATGATTACTCATTCCTATAAAGTTTTGAGATATCTTAAATGTTTATAAATGCTCAAATTTCAATTTTGATCCTTGTTGAGCATACATACACTGACATATGATTTCTTGTGCTTTATATGTCAAGAAAATCATCGAACAGCATGTACTGTTAGGAACATGGGATTCAGTGTGAGTGCTTATTAGATCTTCCATGGATTCATGATAACCAGTGTTTCCTACCCCGGAAGAAATCCTTTGAGTGATTGAGGGGAGAGGAGTCTAAAAGAATTGAGTGTGGGATTGAGTTGAGGTAAAATGGAAATGAGAGAATGGTTAGATGTGAGTTTATATGATTAAAAGAAAGAGGGTGAGAGAACAGAGTTAAAAGAATATTAGAACTCTGCACCAAACATCTTTCTGAGCCGGGCAGCCACATTACTGATTGCTTCACATTTCTTTGGTGACCATCATTGAAATAGGCAAATAGCCCACGCCATCTCTTGCATACAACCTCCCTAGCTACTCATTCTTTTCTTAAAAAGAGAATGTTTCACATTTTCTGGGGACGCACCACATAATCTATCAGATCTTCACTTGGAAGATATTGATATTGAAAAAGAAGGAAAGTTGCCCCACCTTCGATCCTTTCTCATGCACGTTGAGTCCATGTACAATCATTGTTGTCTCAGTGATTTACATACTTTGAGCCTTATTATGAAACACAATCATTTGTGCTAATTCTTTCAAAACACAAGCACGAACACACAAAGAATATGTTTTTCTGTCAGAACATTCATAGAATTACCTTGTGTTTTTCAATGATTGAATGGAAGTCCTGGGGAGTCAACCTCAAACCAGCTCCTTAGATTGTACATTTGTTGTACACAGTAAATCTGTGTTACTGACAGGCACTTCTAACTGTTTCATGTGTTGATTCAGGGTTACCATTCTTATTTCGTTTGAATTTGAAAAGATTTAAATGAATATGTTCGTGAATCAAAGGCCAATCCAGATCAGAAGTCAGAATATCTTATTAATCGGGGAGATTGTTTACTTTTCTTATATGGGGGAGAATGTCTATTATCCAAAGGAGGAGATGAAAGTTCATGAAGATTGCGATTATCAGATGGTGGAAAGTTCATTCAATGACTGATCTGACCTTGAAGTGTTTTAATGATTTTGATTCTTACAAATCATTAAAAAGGGGGAGAATAATCAAAGTTCAAAATCAGATTGAAGTTTTAAAGATTTCAGAGGAGATAAAGTTTTCAGATGATTGAAGTCAAAGATTAAAGAAAGCTTGTCATAGAAAAAGTTGAAGAAATTCAAAGTTTGAAAGAAAGGTTGTTTATTCAGAATTTGAAAAAGCAAATTCAAAGGGAGAGACAAATTTGAAGAATTGTCAAAGTTTTCAAGATGACAAAGCCAGATAAGATTCGAAGTTTAAGATTAATTCTGAAGATATGAAGACCTAAAGATTATTGCCAAAAAAATTTTAATCTTGAATCCAAAGGGGGAGATTGTTAGACTATAATTGTATTCAAGATTAAATGAGGGTCTTTGTTGTAATTGTTGTAATAGTTGTTTGTGTGTATTGTAAGAGAGCTTAGAAGAGTTGACCATGCTTGGTCATGTTGACCTATATATAAGCAAGTTCTTGTGTTGTTTTTAGAAGACGTGTGTAAGCAAGAATTAAGTCTGTGAAAGTCAAGGTGAAAAGGTAGTTGTGATTAAGAGAGTAAAAACACATAGTTGCACACATTGGTTACACACACAAACACATTCTATCTTGATGTAATACTTGTGATTAATGAACAATAATGTTTGTGTAGATTTGTATGTGTTTTATGCTAGTAATTCTTGGGCCACATGGAAGTATTGGAGAAATCAATGTTTATAAAAATACTAGAAAATACCATTTATTCTTATCCAATCAAAATTCTTTCTTCTTCAAGAGTATTCTCAAGCTCGGAAATTTTACTTTCTATGATGAGTGGAGGAACATATATCTTACCTTCCATAGTTTTTTCCTCCATTTCCTCTTGTATAATAACTTTGAAAATAATCGTTTGAAAAATTTTTGACTGTTTAGAATTGTAAGTAGAATTCAACTTTTCATAACGAAATGATAGTTGCATTTTAGTTTTATTTTTCCTTTTCTCATCTTCCTTGCTTCTACTTCATCTGATGATTTTGTCCTTTTAACTTTGAGTTCAAAGTGTTTCTGTGCCAGTTTTAGTAATCCAAAATCATATAAAGCACGAACTTTTGAAACACCCTTCTTCAAGTAATGAGAATTAGTGTAACCGATACCCCGATACTCATTAAAAGAAGTAACCTCTTTTGGTTTATTAAGATAAACTGTTTGATCAGTCTGACCTCTAGTATAAAGTTTTTCTTCTAAACCACTCACTTTTTCAATCAAAGACTTGTTTTCTCTCTTTAAAGAAAAGCACTTTTTAGCAACCTCTTTGATCTCAAGTTCACACAATTTGAATTTTGAAGATGTTTAAGATAATTGATTATGAATTACAATGTTTTCTCTAGCACAGGTATCAATGTTTTTATGTAATGTCTTAATCAATATATTATTCTCAACAATATCATTGTTGAGATTTGTTGGGTCTGAAATGAACTAAGTCTGGTTAGTGCTGCTAAGTATTGAAGATTACTACTGCTAAAGACATTACTACTGCTAATTGAAGATATTACTACTGCTAGTAGTATTCCTACTGCTTGAAAGGTTAGTACTGCTAGAAGAATAGTTAGTACTGCTTCGAGAGTTAGTACTGCAAGATGGAATTACTACTGCTAGCATGTTAGTACTGTTGAGGATGATAATATTACTAAGAAGATTAATGTTGCTTATGAAGATAAAGATGATTGTATAAAGCGAAAGACAAGGAGATTGAAGATAATTATGGACTGGATACTGAAGATCAATGTTATTTTAATAATTATCTTGTAATTTGTTGTGTATAAATAGTATTTGTTTATTGAAGAAACTAGATCTAGATCTGTGTATTGTATTAAGAGAGAATTAGCCTCAAGGTTGTTAGCAATCCTTTCTTTAGAAAAGTATAGAACGTCTGTTGAGACTGTTCAACAGATTGAGGCTTTGGTTGTAATCATCAAGTTAATTCAATATAACTTGTGATTTAAGTTCATATACTGTTCCATTGATTTTCTGTTAAAGTGTTATTCCGCGACTTCTTTAACAAAGTTTCTGAGTGTTTATTCAATTCTTGTTTTAAATTTCGATCCTGACAAGATTCTGTATTGCTTGGCTTTTCATTGCAATGACACCTTTTCCACATTTGAGTTTAGACTGCAAATCCTGAAGTTCAACCATCATGGATTACATTTGAGTTAAAAAATTAGATTCAGTCATATCATTTATTTCTTCATAATCCTTTTCATCTGAAATCTCCTCAGCATCTTTCTGTCCTATTAAGCACATCTTGGCAGTCTCCTCTTTCTCATCTTCATAATCTGAATGATCAAGCTAGTAATCATCCTTAGCCATCAGTGCTTTGTCTGCTTCTTTTTGCTTGTCCAGAAGCATCTTATTCTTGTAGTACTCAGAATTTTAATTTTTGACTTCCTGCAGTTCTTGGCAAAGTGTCTTATCTTGCCCCAGTTGTAGCACTTGAATGGTTCCTCAACACTCTTCTCTCCATACTGATTCATATAATTTCTTTCTTCTGACCTTTTCTCCTCAAATATTTTCTTTCCGTCAACCCTTTCCTTATGCTCATAATTCTTTGAACCTGAGGAATACCTTTGACTGTTTGACCCTGATTCTTGTAAAACTTCTTTTGAAATGCCCTGGTCAGTTAAAGCATTGCTTGCTTCATATTTTCATCGTCATCAGAATAATACTCATCAGTATTCTCTTCCTCAGACTTAGAAATAATTACTTTCTTCTTTTTCAGACTAACTGATCTCTTTTCGTTTCTCTTTACTACCAAAGCCACCGGATCAACCACTGTTTCTCATATTTCTTCTTCTTTGATCTTATCTCATCAACCTCTTCTTTATTTTGACGTAGAGTCTCATAGACCTCATGCAAAGGGATTTCATTGAGATCTTTCATTTGTTTCATATGCCGAGTGAATCTTTTCCATTCAGGTTGTATGATACTCAGAAACTTTACATTCAGTTCAATTTGAGATTTGTTCAATCTGTTCTTGTTCAACTCATTCAGAAGAGTGACAAATTTGTCATAAGATGCCTCTAGGCTCTCACTTTCCTTTGCTTTAAACTCTTCATAATTGTTAAGACAATTTGACACCTTGAATTGATTACCAGCCTTAGAACCAAGCATCATCCTTTCCAACTGATCCCACATCTGCTTTCCGGTTGCTTTGTAGCTGTCTATCTTCACACAGATTTCATGCAGTAAAAAGGATTTAACCAATATATCAGCTTTGATCAATCTTATATTCCTTTGTAACAACCTCTACTCCATCCTCTATTGTAGTATGAACCTTTGTCGGATTTTTCATGAGCCTTTCTTTCAAAGATAGTCTGAAATAATCACTAAGTTCATGTGTGTCAATAAAGTCCAAAAATGTGTCTTTCGATTGTTCATACACACCCTTGAACAGAACCGGTGGTTTGACATCAGTACCAATGGCAAGAGCATCTAGAGAAGTCATCTTGATAATTTGCACAGATCTTTTCAGACAGAATCACAACATATAAAAAAACTCAGAAAAACTCGGTCAAAAAATGACCAAGTATGGAATTCGTACAGCAAAGCAGAATCTTCTCGCACTCCAAGATGAAATTCGAACACCAAATAACTTAAGCCTCCAAACTTTTCGCACAGGGAAACAATTCGCACATGGAAGGATGCGAATTTCTAGAATTCGCACGCTGAAGTATGCGAGTTCTAAGTTTTTCGCATATAGTTCTATGCGAATTTTGAACTTGAAATTTTCACGAACTTGAAACTATTCTCACGCCTTTGTGATGCGAGTTCTAGACTTAGAATTATTTTCATCCTCAAACAATTTGTATCGATGCGAATTGTTGCCTTAGAAACTTTTCACACTTGAGATGCGAGTTCTTCCTAATTCGCACATAACAGGACGCAAGTTTCCAACTATTCGCATATAACGGGATGCAAATTCTGTCTTTTACAAATTAGAACACAACTTTTCGTATGTCAAATGATGCGAATTCCTTCTATTTGCATGTACAGAGATGCGAGTGTCGTACTTCTCGTACACAAGTAGATGCGAATATCGTACTTCACCAATTACAAACATTACTTTCCATGCGAATTCATCTTTAACATGCGAGTTCTTCAGTTCTTTGTGCGAATTCCTCTGATCTCGTTCAAGAAACTTCAATTTCAACCTCAAATCGATCCAATACTCTAAATTAACCCACAAAACTTTGTCAATTCGATCCAGATCACAATCCGAATAGGTTACATTTGTTCAATTTCGAACAAGAACAAGAAAAAATCACTTTTGATCTACAACACAGTACTTACAAACTTTCGAACAAAATTACACTCAAATCCAAATTCACACAAACATGTTGTGAATTGGACGATATGATTTAAAGCAAATGTATTATTTGACACAAAATGAATACAGTACAAGTGATTACAACTCCAAAACAACAAAAATACAAGAAATTGATATAGGAACAGTGATCTGCGAGTTCTTCTAAAAGTTCGATAGAAATCATAGATTTGTGCAATCAAGATGATTAATAACAAGAATTACAATTCAAGAAATCATATTATTGATGATCAAATCAAACAATACGTGATGCTCTCTCAATGAACTATTTCTCTCTCTAAGAATATTCTCTCTCTTTGTGTCATATGAGTCTACCAACGAAAAACATTATTTATACCTACTATTACAAAGACAAAACTACCTAACACTTAAAATAGTTGACTTGTACTTTTGACTTTGACTTTGCAATTAGGTTTTGACTTGAACAATTGACTTTCAATCTTCATGATCATGGATCCAAAATAAATGTGCACTAACAATCATAAAGTTTGTCGGTATAAAATATATGCAAAAATTCTCTAACTCCCCCTAGAAAGTAGATCATCTAATCTTTTGTCTCACTCCCCCTGGAATCATGAGCAAACCTTCGGTGCAAATATCATTCAGACAAAAAAATAAAGAAATGAAGAAAAATTATAAATCAAACTGTACGAGGTAATACGGATTATGTTTTAAGTTTCAACATGCCTAATTTTGAAATGAGAAAATTAAATCTCTTTTCGTCCAAAGGCTGGGGGAATAAATCAGCAAGTTGATAATCCGTGTTTACAAAGTAAAGTTCAATCGTACTTCCATATTATCCCTGATAAAGTGATATCGTACGTCAATGTGCTTCGTTTTTGTGTGTTGAACAGGATTTGCATATATCGTGATTGCGCTCTTCGAATCATAATATATCGGTATTTGGTTGAAATGGAACCCATAGTCTCGAAGTTGTGTACACATCCACAATACTTGAGAACAACAGCTGGCAGCAGCTACATATTCTACTTCCGCGGTTGATGTGAAAACACATAATTGCGTCTTTGACCCCCAATAACGAGTTTTCTAACCAGAAATTGTATGTGACCCGATGTGCTCTTCTTGTCTAGCATACAACTTGCATGATCTAAAGATGCGCTTTGCAACCGAGAGATGGTACTCGTTAGGCTTAGCTTGATGTCTAGCGCACAAACAAGTAGAGAACATAATATCTGATCTACTAGCTATTAAGTACATTAAAGAACCTATCATGCCTCTATGTTAAACCAATATATTAGTTGAAAATCAATCACCCAACACAATAAGAACAAGAGATGAATAGAAATCAAATCAATATGTCAAAAATCTCTTGATAGCCGTATGATTACGTGTGTGTGTGTTCTTGGTGTAAAAACTAATACTCAAGATTCTTGTCAAGTTTGCAATCTCAGTCTCGAATACTTTCTTTTCTTTCTTGAAATCTTTCTCTACATTCTTCTATTCAATCTTCTTCTTCTCTTTCTGAACCTTGTCTCTCTCGAGAATGATAATTTTCTCGAAATCTGATACTTGTTGAGAAAGGTTAATGCATTTGAGCTCCACAACTTTCTTCTCCTCAAAAGCTTTTCTTGAGAAATCAGAGAATTTCTTAGCAAATTATTTTCTTTCTTCCTCAATCTTCTTCATCTCATCTTGGGATTTTGTGTAGTCTCTATCTTGGGTTGCTTTTTCTTTCATCATGTTAATATCAACCTCAAGACAGAAGACTTTGTCTATCAAAGAATTTATTTTCAGCAAATACTTGAGAATTCATTTTTCTCAGCCCTTCACATGTTTCACCTGAGATGTTTGCTCTTCTTCTAAGTTCATCTAGCTCTCTTTGCATTGATTCCTTCTTTGACCAGCTTGAGCTAGAATTAAAACTTTCAGACTTTTTCAGCTTTGCTTGAAGATTTAAGATCTCTTTTTCTTTAGACTAAATTATTCCTGCGAAATTAATCTTTGAGTTAGATATACATTATGAGCAAACAAAGTCTTTCTTTAAGTCCTTCTCATTTTTCAATCTATGAATCTGTTCTAGAAGAGATGAGTTCTGAATCTTCAGATCTTTGTTCTCAGCTACTAGTGTTGGAATATCTGGCATATATGCTAAAGCACAATCTCTCTTGGTCAGCACTGTATTTCCCTTCTCGTTTGCATAAGGCATCTTTAGCAGATGGATTGGAAGGCAAACTTATCTTTACAATTGAAATCAACTAATAAGTTCGTTGAATCAAGAATTGGATTATAATCTACACTCAAACATTTCCATAAAAGAATTTCCAAAAATACTCAAGTGCAGAATTCCCAAATATCAATGAACACAGAGAGAGATTCGCAAACATAGAGAAAGCTTTCAGAATTCGCAAACAGGAATAAATAAAATTCGAAGACAAGATAATCAAGAAACTTAGAATTTGCAAACAGACACCTGTGAAACCTTAACAATTCGCAAGACAACACCTTGTGAATCCTGTCCTTAGAGAAATTCACGAAGCATTAACTTTCGCACATTGCTTTCGTAAGCCAGAATTCGCAGATCAAAGATTCACGAATCCTAGAAACTCATAATAAAAATGTTGAAACAAAAAATCTAATTCTGTTAAATGAGATGTAGACGTTCACGCTTTATCAGAATCAGAAACTTTAACCGCATGTTCTGGACTGATTTGTCCAAAAGCTAATACTTCTGTTATCTCGGGTTCTGAAGTGATTTGATCAGAACCCATCTCTTCATCAAATGTGACATTTACGCTCTCCACTACTATCTTAGATTTCTTCAAGTAAATTATGTATGTAGCAGACGTTTGAGAATATCCAACGAAAATGCCTTCATCAGCTTTAGGACTGAATTTGTTCAAGTTCTCTTTATCATTCAGCACAAAACACCTGCTTCCAAATATGTGAAAATGTTTAATGCTCGGTATTCTATTATTAATCAAAGCATATGGAGTTTTATCAAACTGGAGATGAATGATTGAACGATTTTGAGTATAACATACAGTTGTGACAGCTTCGGCCCATAAAAATAAAGGTAGACCAGACTAGCTCAGCATCGTTCGTGCAACCTCAACAACAGTCCTATTTCGTCGTTCAACTACCCCATTTTGTTTCGGCGTTCTGGCAGCAGAAAACTGATGAGTTATCCCGACCGATTCGAGATAATCGTAAACTATTTTGTTCTTGAATTCTGTGCCATTATCAGTTTGAAATAGCTTAACTGTCTTCTGCAAGTTCACTTCAACGGTCTTCAAGAATGAGATGATGACATCGGGCGTCTCATCTTTTGATCATAGAAATTTGACCCAATTGTATCTTGAAAAATCATCCACGATCACCAAGACGTACTTCTTCCGTTAATCCTTTGCATCCGCATTGGACCACAGAGATCCATATGCAACAGTTCTAAAGGAGTACTTGTGCTCGATTTAGGCTTAGGCTTGTGTAAGGCTCTTTTCATCTTACCTTTCTCACACGCATCACACAGATGTTTTTTTTTTTTCATATTTCAACTCAGGTAAGCCTTTGACCAAATTGCTAGTTGTTGCGGTATTTCGTGTTTACATCTTTTTAAAATGCAAATAAGTAAATTTCGACGCAAGTATACAACTCAATTTACTACCGTTTTTAACAAGTAATAATGGTACAAAGTACCGAATATCGATCCCACAGGGAAGCATGGAAAAGTTCTTCTCGAATGTCGGGTCTGTAAAAACGAGTCTCAGATGGTGAATTCGAAAACAATATTTTAATTGGGGGTTTGGATAACAATTGGGAAAAAAAAGAACAAGATACAATGATCCGTTGGGGTAAAATTAATAATTGGATAAAAAGATGAGATCGCATTCCTTCGTTATCTTAACGTTGCTACTTTATGTAACTTAAATAAGTCGGCGTACAACGAACCAGTTGTCAATTGATTAATTGCAATCCAACATAAAATATAACTTTAATTTAAATAACTTCGGACAATTATGCGACATGTTACACCTATTTATCTTTTTATCAGTCCCGGTCCCAACTTAACTTTGTACCTCGAACTAAGACGGTTAGCCCATCTTGATTCAGATTTTAATTATAACAGAACAAAAAAAATAATATTAACTAAAAGGGATGGTTAGTGCCTTCAAACAATCAACGATAGAAATCGTAGGAGTGTTGCACAAGTAAACTCTCTTTAGACAAAGAAATAAAGTTGCATGTAATAAAGACTGAAGGTAAAGGACTTAAAATAAGCTGCAAAAATTAACTGATAGAAAGTAAAATACAGAAAATTAAAATGAAGACAATAAATTGCAGAATTTAAAGTGCGTTAAAATAAATGACTGTAATGTAAGACAAGAATTATAAAACTAAAGCGGAATTAGAAATGACGATGGAAAATCTTGTTTTAAATGAGGAATTTGAACTTTGGTAACTTGAAGGTTCCATGGTATTTTAATGACTTAGCTTATTGAGATGACTTAAAAGAAAACTAACCAACGTACATATGGTTTTTATAAACTTGGAAACATAAAACGGATTTAATAAGCTACAACATACCATGAACCAACAAAAGTTGGGAATCCGAAATTATTATTTGGACTTCCGGTTTGTAATAGAATTCATGCCGTAATGAGACCAAAATAGAAGCCAAATGTAACAAATGAAAATCTCGAAGTGTAACGAGAATACGAGAGAATAACGCAAAACGATCACTGAATATCGTAACTTGGAATGAAAGGAAATATATATTACTAACAACCCGGTTTGATTTGTGAGCAAAAGCTTTCAACCGTTAACTATTTGCTCAATTTCTCAAACCTATTACAAAAGCTAACATCCACCATGATTGCTAATGAAAGATAGTGACTCTATACAATGAATCTAGTCAAGAGAACAAAAGATGAGAGAATGTAAATGCATCTGATGTGTAAGCGTGAGATGTTTTTGTTTTGTTTTATTTTCTTGTCTACTTCTCATCCATCTAATGCCATCTATATACAGCCACAAAAAAGAAGACAAGTCATTGGCTTAAAGGCTTTTTTAAGCCTACCAAAAAAAACAATCGGCCCAATAGTTTGTAGAAAGAAAGTATTAGACTTTCACCCATGTGATTTCTTCAACAGCAAGAAAGTATTAGACTTTGGCCCATGTGATTTCTTCAATAGTCCAAAATAATTGGGCCTCGAACCACCCACCCACTAAGAATTTCACAGATTATCCGAGAGTGCGAGTGAAGAGGAGTTGGAAACAGTCCTTAAGAACGTCACACACGACGGGTCTGAATGGTTTTTCAAAGGACGATCACAGGTTCTAAAAACACAATGTTTATAAAACCTATGGCGAACGCATGGTTTTATTTTATACGCCACAGTTTACACCCATCGACACATGACTCCACTCTTTGCATGGATCGTGTACTATTGATATATTGCATTTTGGCGGGATTAAAAGTCGATGTCGGTCGTCTTATTTCTTCGATTATAGAAAAGGGGTGGAGCGATCCAATGAGAGACTTATTTTTCCCACGATCATTCATTCGTTAATGACAAATGCGGGTTTACCAAATTAACCACAGATCGAATTTTCTATTACAGATCGGGTTATAGCCACAACAAATGTACATTTCTCTCATTTGGATTTTTTGTACATATCACTAGAACTAGCCTCAATATATTTTGCCTTCACCAAAATTTTTTTAGGGTCAACACAACACATACACTTTCTCCACCGTTCTTGAAATTTCCATTACAACCATTCAAAGTTTTGGAGGGGAGGATGATATGAACACTCATTCATATTCATAAGCATATCATTCCTAGTTCACATATGTCTTTGCAAATGCATCACAAAAACCAAAATTCAAAAGAAATTTGCACAAAAACGAAACCACCCATAAAAAAAAAAAAGAAGAACAAGAAGAGCAAAACTCTACTCTTGTTTTTGGTGCAATTATGAAAGTGTCAAAGACACAAAGAGACCAATGTGTCCAAACTTCATTCCTCAAAATGAGAAGATGGTAGAAAAATGGTAACATAGAGAGAGATAAATAGAAAGCTTGGAAAAAGGCAATGATTGAATCAAAAGCATGAAAAAGCCAAATGCATACCCAATTTTTGTTGCATTGTAGCAAGAAAGTATTAGACTTTGGCCCATGTGATTTCTTCAACAACCCCAAAGAATTCGGCCCAATCGGTGGCATTTGTCCAATAAAAATTTCGGTCCATTTTCACGGTTCGTTGCGTTGGTCCAAAAAAAAGAAAAGGAAATTCGTTTGTCGTTTTTGCGTCATCTCTTGATGTTGACTTCCCGCGACCTTCGCATTGCTCTAAAATAAAAAACATATATAGGAATAAGATTTTTGCAATTTTTCTTAAAATTAGACAAACAAAACGCTAAAATACGTTAAACTTTTATTTATTCTAAAATGCTAAAAATACATGAAAAAGAGACTCAATGGGAAATAAAAATTGCTCAAAATTATAAAAAGTGAGTTAAAAATACGGTAAATAAAATTACCCTATCACTAGTCACCAACTTGTTAATGTATATGAAGTTGAGAAGAGATAACTTTCTATGCCATAAACAACTATGTAGCATAGAGGCTTTAGAAAGTAGACACACTGCATTATCAGTCTTGACATTTGACAAACTGATCATGTAATGGTTTGACTTTCGCGTCCCGACCAAGAGTTTTTTATCGTCTTCCGTTCTAACACAACACCTCTTAGCCTTAAAATTGACATCTAAATCCTTGTCACAGAACTGACCAATGCTGAACAGATTGTGTCCTAATCCTTCAACATAACTCACCTTCTTTATCGTTAGGTTCTCTTGAAGGACAACTCCATAATCAAGTATTGGTGAAAACTGGTCATTTCCAAATCTTACATTACCACATAATTTTTCTGTATAATTAGAAAAAATATCTTCCTACCTTGTCATATGCTTGAAACAAGTTGAATCCAAGTACCACATATAACGGGCCTGCACATGAGAAATAAAGCAATAATAAGTTTAGGTACCATTTATAGATGGGTCCTATCAAGTTAGCACAAGATTTTGGCACCCATTTGAAATTGGGTTCTTTTAACCTTTAAAAAGCTTTTGAAACAGAAGAATTATAAACATGTTATGAACCAAACCAATGATCAAAATATTGACGTGTAACAAAATCATTTCTACGAGATATGGAAGACTGAGTAGTAGACAGAGATAATTGGATCAATTGCTTTATTGTATAAGCCTGTAACGATGTACAAGTTTTTGTTTATAAGAAGCACATTACCCAACTATATCATATACACTATCAATAACCTTATTACATTCGGAACCAGAAAATGATTTTGTAGCCTTATCAATCTTCTTCTTTGGTCTCGTTCAGGTTTCACTTCGGGCTTTCTCCTTTTCAAATCTGAAACATATGAATATTTCAAGTTAGAACTGTGCGACTTCTGAGATTGTTTCTTCTTTGATTTACCAGTGTTGTTCTGTTTCTGTAAGTGTCTATTATTTTTTTTTCTTAGCTTTGGCATAATAAGTGCTCACAGAAACTGGTTTATCAACTTTCGTTGATGATTCACCTTTTTCATACACACTTGGTAAACCATTAGAATTGACAATAAACTGAGAATGATCTTGAAGTTTTGCATTAAAATTAAATTATTCAACGCATTTATCAAAACAACCAACCGAGTTTAGAAAATCAAACTCTTCATCAAACAAAACATCATCATCATTAGATATAGAAGCTTTGGAAGTATTGGAGAAATCAATGTTTATAAAAATAATAGAAAATACCATTTATTCTAATCCAATCAAAATTCTTTCTTCTTCAAGAGTATTCTCAATCTCAGAAATTTTACTTTCTATGATGAGTGGAGGAACATATATCTTGCCTTCAATAGTTTTTTCCTCCATTTCCTCTGTAGAATAACTTTGAAAATAATCGTTTGAAAAAAATTTTGACTGTTTAGAATTGTAAGTAGAATTCAACTTTTCATAACGAAATGATAGTTGCATTTTAGTTTTATTTTTCCTTTTCTCATCTTCCTTGCTTCTACTTCATCTGATGATTTTGTCCATTTAACTTTGAGTTCAAAGTGTTTCTGTGCCAGTTTTAGGAATCCAAAATAATATATAAAGCACGAACTTTTGAAACACCCTTCTTTAAGTAATGAGGATTACTGTAACCGATACCCCGATACTCATTGAAAGAAGTAACCTCTTTTGGTTTATTAAGATAAATAGTTTGATCAGTCTGACCTCTAGTATAAAGTTTTTCTTCTAAACCACTCACTTTTTCAATCAAAGACTTGATTTCTCTCTTTAAAGAAAAGCACTTTTTAGCAACCTCTTTGATCTCAAGTTCACACAATTTGAATTTTGAAGATGTTTAAGATAATTGATTATGAATTACAGTGTTTTCTCTAGCACAAGTATCAATGTCTTTATGTAATGTCTTAATCAATATATTATTCTCAACAATATCATTGTTGAGATTTGTTGGGTCTGAAATGAACTAAGTCTAGTTAGTGCTGCTAAGTATTGCAGATTACTACTGCTGAAGACATTACTACTGCTAATTGAAGATATTACTACTGCTAGTAGTATTCCTACTGCTTGAAAGGTTAGTACCGCTAGAAGAATAGTTAGTACTGCTTGGAAAGTTAGTACTGCAAGATGGAAGTTACTACTGCTAGCATGTTAGTACTGCTAAGGATGATAATATTGCTAAGAAGATTAATGTTGCTTATGAAGATAAAGATGATTGGTTGTATAAAGAGAAAGACAAGGAGATTGAAGATAATTATGGACTGGATACTGAAGACCAATGTTATTTTAATAATTATCTTGTAATCTGTTGTGTATAAATAGAATTTGTTTATTGGAGAAACTAGATCTAGATTTGTGTATTGTTTTAAGAGAGAATTAGCCTCAAGGTTGTTAGCAATCCTTTCTTTAGAAAAGTATAGAACGTCTGTTGAGCCTGTTCAACAGATTGAGGCTTTGGTTGTAATCATCAAGTTAATTCAATATAACTTGTGATTTAAGTTCATATATTGTTCCATTGATTTTCTGTTAAAGTGTTATTCTGCGACTTCTTTAACAAAGTTTCTGAGTGCTTATTCAATTCTTGTTTTAAATTTCGATCCTGACAAGATTCTGTATTGCTTGGCTTTTCATTGCAATTACACCTTTTCCACATTTGAGTTTAGACTGCAAATCCTGAAGTTCAACCATCATGGATTGCATTTGAGTTAAAAAATTAGATTCAGTCATATCATTTATTTCTTCATAATCCTTTTCATCTGAAATCTCCTCAGCAACTTTCTGTCCTATTAAGCACATATTGGCAGTCTCCTCTTTCTCATCTTCATAATGTGAATGATCAAGCTAGTAATCATCCTTAGCTATCAGTGCTTTGTCTGCTTCTTTTTGCTTGTCCAGAAGCATCTTATTCTTGTAGTACTATTACAAAGACAAAACTACCACACACTTAAACTAGTTGACTTGTACTTTTGACTTTGACTTTGCAATTAGGTTTTGACTTGAACAATTGACTTTCAATCTTCATGATCATGGATCTAAAATAAATGTGCACTAACAATCATAAAGTTTGTCGGTATAAAATATATGCAAAAATTCTCTAACTCCCCCTAGAAAGTAGATCATCTAATCTTTTGTCTCACTCCCCCTGGAATCATGAGCAAACCTCTGGTGCGGATATCATTCAGACAAAAAAAATAAAGAAATCAAGAAAAATTATAAATCAAACTATACCAGGTAATACAGATTATGTTTTAAGTTTCAACATGCCTAATTTTGAAATGTGAAAATTAAATTTCTTTTCGTTCAAAGGTTGGGGGAAAAAATCAACAAGTTGATAATCCGTGTTTACAAAGTAAAGTTCAATCGTACTTTTTTCAATATTATCCCTGATAAACTGATATCGTACGTCAATGTGCTACGTTTTCGGGTGTTGAACAGGATTAGCATATATCGTGATTGTGCTCTTCGAATCATAATATATCGGTATTTTGTTGAAATGGAACCCATAGTCTCGAAGTTGTGTACACATCCACAATACTCGAGAACAACAGCTGGCAACAGCTACATATTTTACTTCCGCGGTTGATGTGAAACCACATAATTGCTTCTTTGACCCCCAGTAACGAGTTTTCTAACCAGAAATTGTATGTGACCCGATGTGCTCTTCCTGTCTAGCATACAACTTGAATGATCTAAAGATGCGCTTTGCAGCCGAGAGATGGTACTCGTTAGGCTTAGCTTGATGTCTAGCGCACAAACAAGTAGAGAACATAATATCTGGTCTACTAGCCGTTAAGTACATTAAAGAACCTATCATGCCTCTATGTTAAACCCATATATTAGTTGAAAATCAATCACACAACACAATAAGAACAAGAGATGAATAGAAATCAAATCAATATGTCAAAAATCTCTTGATAGCCGTATGATTACGTGTGTGTGTGTTCTTGGTGTAAAAACTAATATTCAAGATTCTTGTCAGGTTTGCAATCTCAGTCTCGAATACTTTATTTTCTTTCTTGAAATCTTTCTCAACGTTCTTCTGTTCAATCTTCTTCTTCTCTTTCATCTAGCTCTCTTTGCATTGATTCCTTATTTGACCAGCTTGAGCTAGAATTAAAACTTTCAGACTTCTTCAGCTATGCTTGAAGATTTAAGATCTCTTTCTCTTTAGAATCAATTATTACTGCGAAATTAATCTTTGAGTTAGAGATACATTTTGAGCAAACAAAGTCTTTCTTTAAGTCCTTATCATTTTTCAATCTATCAATTTGTTCTAGAAGAGATGAGTTATGAATCTTCAAATCTTTGTTCTCAGCTTCTAGTGTTGGAATATCTGGCATATATGCTAAAGCACAATCTCTCTTGGTCAGCACTGTATTTCCTTCTCGTATGTGTAAGGCATCTTTTTAGCAGATGAATTGGAAGGCAAACTTATCTTTACAATTGAAATCAACTAATAAGACCGTTGAATCAAGAACTGGATTATAATCTACACTCAAAAATTTCCATAAAAGAATTTCTAAAAATACTCAAGAGCAGAATTCCCAAATATCAATGAACACAGAGAGAGATTCGCAAACACAGAGAAAGCTTTTAGAATTCGCAAATAGGAATAAATAGACTTCGCAGACAAGAGAATCAAGAAACTTAGAATTTGCAAACAGACACCTGCGAAACCTTAACAATTCGCAAGACAACACGTAGTGAATCCCGTCCTTAGAGAAATTCAAAAAGCATTAACTTTCACACACAGCTTTCGTAAGCCAGAATTCGCAGACCAAAGATTTACGAATCCTAGACTTAGAAAACTTTAAACTTTTCTTTTAACTTTCGTGAATCAACTTTCTCAATCTGAAAGGTGTTATAATTATAAGCAAATGCGAATCCTTTACTTGGTAAAATAACTTTGGAATTATTATGGACAAGGATTCGTAAACACTACTCGCGAATCTCAGGGAATTCGCAAACTATCAACCTGCGAGTTCTTCAGAATTCGTAGACAAGGTGTCTGCGAACCGGACACTTAATTAAATTTACAAATTTTAAGAACCTGCGAAAAATAAACTTTCGTAGGCAAAAGGTCTGCGACTTTTGAAGTTCTCGCAATATTGACTCCTGCAAAATCTATACTTAGGCAAAATTAACACCCTACGAGAGTTAGAAGTCTTGTGAGTTCTTAAAAGAACTTGCGAGTTCATCACAGGTTTGTCCCTGTACTTCGACTTTTAGCCCAAAAGGTTAAAACTCAGTGTAAAAATCATACAATGCGTCCACAAACATACTATAAACAAACCCCAATCGAAATCGATGACCAAAAACAACTTGAATGCTTAAAATATAATGAAATAGTACTCGACGGTTTCAAGAACAAAACCTTCAAAAATCATCAAAATACTAATCGATTTGTGCTTTTAAATCCAATAGGCCAATCTGATAATGTTCAATAACAATAAAAGAACCTATTGGAATGATTTTTAGCCTTAAAAACACTATGGATGTTAAACTCGATTTTTCACTCAGAGAAGGTTTAAAAAAAACATTTTCAATCCAAAAACTTGATTCTTTGGCTTTGATACCACTTGTTAAACCCAGATATTAGTTGATAATCAATCACACAACACAATAAGAACAAGAGGTGAATAGAAATCAAATCAATATGTCATAAATCTCTTGATAGCAGTATGAGTACGTGTGTGTGTTCTTGGTGTAAAAACCAATACCTTTGAACGTGTAAAACAATTAAGCGTCCTACTGAATTCTAGAGACAAATTTCCTTTTATATGTAGCTCAACATGACCTAGACAAAACTAGATATTTACTAAAACACCCCCAAAGGAAATAACCAATCTTAAAAAAGAGACCCCTTTTGACAAATTTAATCTTGAATACAATTACTGATCCAACACTCTATAGGTTCTAAGATCAACAACTTTTCTAGAAAGATCAGCTCCAATCATAGTTCCAAGGGCCATCGGGGTTGAAATAGGAGTACAATTTTCCATTTTAAATTTCTTCAAAATATCAGAAATGTACTTCGGTTGGTTTATAAAATCCCTATAGAAAATTGTCTAACTTGTAATACGAGAAAGAAATGCATCTCCCATCATACTCATTTGAGATCTTGACCCCATTAGAGGAGAAAAGTTCTTACAATACTTCGGGTTTGTTGAAACAAAAATTATGTCGTCCACATATATTTGTATAAGAATAATATCATCTTTTTCATTTTTTATAAAGAGAGTGGTATCGGTTTTACATTTCGAGAAGCATGTCTTGACTAAAAACTTGGAAAGAACATCGTACCAAGATTGAGGAGTTTGCTTTTAAACGTAGAGGGCCTTGTCAAGAATGTAGACATGATTTGATTTTTCAGCATTGACAATCCCTTCTGGCTGTGAGTCGTATACCTCCCCTCTCAATATGCTAATAAGAAAGGCAGTCTTCACGTCCATTTGGTAGGCGGTGAAGTTTTTGTGTGCATTGTAGGCTAGAAACATCCTGATTGCGTCTATACGTGGAACTAGAGCGTATGTCTCATCATATTCTATTCCTTCTTCTTGCCAGTATCCTTTGACTACAATTCGAGATTTATTTCTTACCACGATACCATCTTCTTATTTCTTGTTTTTAAATACCACTTTTGTTCCTATAATTGTTTTCCCTTCTAGACGTGGCACAAGTCTTCATACTTTAAGCGCTTTGAACTAGTTGAGTTCCTCCTGCATGGTTGCGATCCAATCTTGATCTTCAAGAGGATCAAATACCATAGTAGACTCAATCTTTCTCAGAAAGGAATCAAACATGCATACGTTCGCTATAGCAGACATAGTTTGCAACGACTTTGACGGATCTCTGATAATTTGGTGTACCGGATGCTCATTGGTCCACTTGTTTATGTGAGGGAGTGAAGTATGAATAGATTGATCGTCTTGATTATCTAAGTATCCAAATTCTTCTTATTAGGGTTCAGTTCAAGTGTGAGGTATAGAAGCTTCAGTTGGTGGAACACTTGATGTCTGTTGAGTAGGTAATGTTGTACACACAACTAAATGTGACACTTCTGTCTGTTCACAATCTTGTTCACCTTCAACTGATTGAGTAGGTATTTGAACTTGGGCTTCAGTTTGAACCGGGGAAGTTGGTTCAGTTGAGACATATGATGTGATTGGTTGTTTATCACTTGAATCTTCAGATTTGTCAATCACAACAGGTTTAGTCACTTTAGATCCTAGAAACTCAACATAGAAATGTTCAAATACTAAATCTAATTTGTTAAATGTGATGTGGAAGTAGATGCAATATCAAAATTAGGAACATTATAGACAGTTTTTGGACTGATTTGTTCAGAAACTAATACTCCTATAATAACGGGTTTTGAACTGGTGTGCTCAGAAGCCATCTCCATAGCTTCATCAAGTTTGACATTAACGTTCTCCACAACAATATTCGAATTCGTTCAGCATGTAACACTTGCATCAAAAAATATGGAAATATTTAGTGCTTGCTGTTCTGTTATTTATCAAATCATAAGGCATTTTACAGAAGCGACGATGGATGATTGATCTATTTTTGTATAACTTGCAGTCGAAACAACTTCAGATTGACTAAGCAGAGTGCGAGCAACTTCGACTAAAGTTTTGTTTCAGATTTCCACTACCCCATTCTGTTCAAGCGTTCTAGCAATAGAAAATTGATGTGTTTTCCTGACCGATTTGAGATAATCTTTAACAGTTTTATTTTTGCCTTCTGTGCCATTGTCTTTTCTAATCAGCTTTACTGTCTTATGCATGTTTACTTGGGCACTCTTGAGGAACGAGATAATGATTTCTGGAGTCTCGTCCTTTAATCTCCGAAATTTGACCCAAGTGTATCCGGAATAATCATCCACAATCACCTAGACGTAATTCTTGCCATTGATGCTTTGTGATCGCATTGGACCACAGAGATCCATGTCAAACAACTCTAATGGAGCACTTGTACTCGGTTCAATCTTAGGATTGTGCGAATCTCTTTTCATTTTTCTTTTCTCAGATGCATCACACAAATGTTCTTTCTCGTATTTCAGGTCATGTAGTCCTTTGACCAAATTTTCAATCACCAACTTGTTAATTTACCGAATGTTGAGGTGAGACATCCTTCTATGCCTTAACCATCTCTGTTGCATAGAGGCTTTAGACAGTAGACACACAACATTATCTGGCTTGACATTGGATAGATTGTTCGTGTAGAGTCTGACATTATCGTACCAACCAAGAGTTATTTTCCATCATCAGTTCTTACTCACCATCCCTTGGCTTTGAAGTTCACCTCTAAATCCTTGTCGCAAAATTGTCCGATGCTGAAAAAAATTGTGTCCTAGGCCCTTAACATAACTCACCTTCTTTATCGTTATGTTCTCTTGAACTACGTCGCCATATCCCAAGATTGGCGAAAACTGGTCATTCTAGAATCTCACGTTGTCGCAAAATTTCTCAGTATAATTAAAAAAAATATCTTTATACCCTGTCATATGCTTGGAACATCCCGAATCCAAGTACCACATATGACGGTTCTCCACAGTAGAAATCAAGAAACAATAGGTTTAGGTACCCATTTATAGATGCGTTCTATCAGGTTAGTCCTAGATTTTGTGTTGGGAACTGAAGAAAAGCTTAAGAATGGTTAATGCTGCTGGTTCAAAGTTACTACTGCTAGAAGACTTCAAGGTTAATACTGCTGAGTATTAATACTGCTAGTAGAATTAATACTACTAGTCAAAGTTAGTGCTGCTTGAACAAAGTTAGTACTGCTTAGCTAGTTAGTACTGCTAGTAGTTAGTGCTGCTTAGTAGTTAATGCTGCTAGAAGAGATTAATGCTACTGAAGATTAATACTGCTTATAAGATGAAGATTCGCATGAAAGGATAACAGCTGGATAATCTGAAGATATACATGGAAGCTTAGAGATATACATGGAAGATATACTGAAGATATTTTTATTTCTTGTAATTATCTTTTGATTAGTATATGTATAGAAGATATAGAAGAGATAAACGATAAGTTTTAGTCTAGAGAGAAATCAACCTCAAGGCATAGATCCTAATTCTAGAGAAGTAGAATTCGTCTTGAAAGAGTTTGTTCTTCAACATTGAGGTTGAGTGTGTAATCTTGTGATTTCAACTACTCAATACAAGTTTACAGTTTGTTATTCATATTTACTGTTTGTGATTACTGTTTCATTGAATATCAAAGTGTTATTCCGCAAACTTCTTTGATATTGTTTCTGAGAATTGATTCTTGTTGAGAATTCGATCCTGTCAAGTGGTATCAAAGCCTGATCTCTCAGAAATATCTATTCATCCATCATGGAAAATATTGCAGAATCAAACTGTACTATGGTCTCTAAAGTTCCAATGCTTAAACCCAGTGAGTTTGACATGTGGAAGATTAGAATTAGACAATACATTCTTCTCACTGACTACTCAATGTGGGATATCATTGAGAATGGTCCTTCTGAAGCTGGAAGGATAGGACCAGATGGGAAAAGACCTCCACCAAAGACAGATGGTGAGAGGAAGATTAGACAGATAGAGATGAAGGCCTTGAGCACTCTACTCTTGGCCATCCCCAATGAATATCAGCATCAATTTTGCAACTGCACTGATGCTCAGATTCTCTGGAATGCTCTAGAGAAAAGATTTGCTGGCACTAAGAGCATCAAAAAAAATCAAAGAGATGTTCTAAAGCAGCAGTATGAGAACTTCACTTCCTCAAAGAATGAGTCTATGACTCAAACTTTTGATAGGTTCAACAAACTAATTGGTGAACTGGCTATTGTAGGAGTGAAGATGGAACAAGATGATATCAACAGAAAATTCCTCAGATCTCTTGGGGATGAATGGACTATTTACACTGTCTCATATAGACAGAGTGACAATCTGGAAGAGAAGGAACTTGATGATCTATATAATGATCTGAGAGTCTTTGAAGCTGAGGTAGAATCCAAGATGAAGCCCTCTGGTTATATCCACAATGTTGCACTTCTTTCAGCATCCACTGATACTACTGCCAACCCTGAAGCAGTTAGTACTGCCTGTGGAGTAAATTCAGAAAAAGGCACTGAAACTATTTTTTAAGCCTTTTTGTCTAGTCATAGCAACAATTCATTGATCAATGATGATTTGGATCAACTTCACCCTGATGACCTGGAGGAGATGGATATTAAATGGCAGATGGCCATTTTATCCATGAGGGTGAAGAAGTTTATTAAAAGAACAGGAAGGAATAACTTCTCTCAAAGAAGAGAAGATGGAGTTGGTTTTGACAAGACCAAGGTGGAATGCTATAAGTGTCACCAGAAAGGACACTTTGCTAGAGAGTGCAAGAGTGTTGTTCCAAACAACAACCACCAAGAAGCTCAGAATGGAGGCTACAATCAGAACAAGAATCCTGCTCAAGCACTTGTTTCTCAACAAGGAATGGGATTTGACTGGAGTGATCAAGCTGAAGAAGCCATTCAGAATCAAGCTCTTATGGCAGAAGTGTCTGATCTCCCCTCTGAGGTAATTTCTAATGTTTTCACTAAATCTTGTATAGACACTGTCAAAAGATACAGGGATCACAATCAAAGTATGTGTGATGACCTCAAAAGATTAGAAAAGGACAAAAGAGATTATGTGTTGATAGTAGAGAGATTTGAAGAGCAAATCAAAGGCTTTCAAGCTAATGAACTTCAACACTCCTATGACACAAACTATTGGAAGTGGGAAAAGAATGAGTTAGAGACCAAACTGACTAACTCCTTGGAAGAGAATGATAGGCTGAAGGAGGAACTGTCTAGAGTTAAACTTGACATAGAAAAGTTTTCATATGCTTCAAAAGCAATGGATTCTATTCTAAAGGCACAGATTCATGATAAGATGAAGCCTGGTATTGGATACAACAATACACCTCCGCCTTACAACAATAACTATATCTCTCCTAATTCAGACTTGTTAGAAACCAAGGAGAAAAATGACTTATCTGAGGAAGTTTTTAAGATAGATCCTTTGGATAAGGTAGTAGTTAAGGATTTGACTGAGAAAGAAGCAAGTGAGAATAGGTATAATGATGTGAGTAAAGAGATCCCATTAGAAAACAACATTATCACCAATGAGGGATGTGGGAAAATCTGGGTCAAGTCCAAGGAGATAGAGAAGACCAAAGGAAAAGATAACAAGGTCCATTACAAACAAACCACGGTTGTGAATCCTGGATCTGGTAAACAGTGTGCTTGCAGTAAAGCCAAGAGCCTAAAATCTGGTTTAAAAAAATGAAATCAAAGAAACTGGAATAATCAATGGGCTTAGAAACAAGGAGTTGATCTGAATAAAAACAATAGACCAAAACCTTGTTTCATATGTGGCAAGTTAAATCACTTGGCCAAATATTGCTTCTTTAATCCTATTAATCAACAGATGAACTTTCAAAGATTTCTGCAAAAACCTGTTGGTTATAGGAAGGCTGGAAAGAAACATATGATAAAGACTCATGGTAAAAGTAAAGGCCCCATGAAGAAAGAGTTTTTAAAAGAAAGTATTAAAATGTGGGTGCCTAAAAGCACTAAAACTGTTAGTACTGCTGACAGGGTTAGTGCTACTGGAAGTATTACTGCTGCTACCTGTGTTAGTACTACTGAAAATACTAATACTGTTAGTACCTCTTCAAAGGTTAATACTGCTAACACAGTTACTGCTGCTATCACAGTTACTACTGCTAACAAGGTTAGTACTGCTAAGCATGCAAGTGCTGCTATGGCAGTTAGTACTTCTAAAACCAGTACTACTTCTAGCAAAAATGTTTCCAAGCCTATTATAGTGACAAAGTACTCCAAGAATGAGGAGTTAAAGTTCAAAAATCTTGTCAAGAAAGAATGCAAGTATTTTGATGAGAAAGGGGTACCCAAGACCACTTTGGCTTGGGTTCCTAATTCATACTAACTGATTTATTTTTTGTGCAGGGCAATCAACAGCTCAAGGGAAAGAGCATATGGCATGTTGATAGTGGTTGCTCTAGGCACATGAGAGGCAACATATCATGCCTTCAGGATTTCAAGCATATCAATGGAGGACATGTTGCTTTTGGAGATAATCTTAGTGGTGGTAAGATAAGTGGAAAAGGTAATGTCACCAAAGGTAAGATGACATTTGAGGATGACTACTATGTTGATCAGTTGAAGTACAACCTGTTAAGTGTATCATAGGTTTGTGACAAACAACATAGTATATTATTTACAAATACTGAATATATGATCCTTGCTCCAGGGTTCAAGGTAGTTGATGAAAGCATGATACTACTTAGAACTCCAAGAAAGGACAATGTTTATTGTCTAGATATGGACAATGTTGATAATGATTCATCTCTAAATTGTCTTGTTTCAAAAGCTTCTGTAGATGAATCCTCTCTTTGGCACAGAAGGATGTGTCACATGAATTTTAAGACTATGAACAAACTTGTTAAAAACAACCTTGTAAGAGGTTTACCATCTAAAGCCTTTTCATGTGATGATCATTGTGTTGCTTGCCTTAAAGGCAAACAGCATAAAACTTCTCATAAGACCAAAGAGATAAACTCAATTTCTTCTTGTCTCCAGTTATTACATATGGATCTGTTTGGTCCTACAAATGTTATGAGTATTGGCAAGAAATCTTACTGCTTGGTTATTGTTGATGATTACTCAAGATTTACTTGGGTATATTTTCTAAGGACTATGGATGAGACAAGTGGACTGATCAAATCCTTTATCCTAAGAATTGAAAACCAAACTAATCAAAAAGTAAAAATCATTAGATCAGACAATGGAACTGAATTTAAAAATGTTCATCTAAACACCTTTTGTGAAGAAAAAGGTATTGAGAGACAATTTAGTGCCCCTAGGACTCCTCAACAGAATGGAGTTGCTGAGAGGAGAAATAGGACACTAATAGAGGCTGCTAGATCTCTGTTGGCTGATTCAAAACTACCAATTACCTTCTGGGCTGAAGCCGTTAATACTGCTTGTTATGTCCAAAACAGAGTTCTAGTGGTCAAGCCTAAGAACAAGACACCATATGAGCTTTTAAATAAAAGAAAACCCTTTATTGGCTTTTTCAAACCTTTTGGGTGTCCTTGTACAATTCTCAATACCAAAACTCACTCAGGTAAGTTTGATAGCAAGGCAGATGATGGATTTCTTGTTGGGTATTCATCTCAGAGTAAGGCCTACAGAGTTTTTAACTCGTCTTCCAGAATAATTGAAGAAAGTGACAATGTCAAATGCAATGAGAACACACCAAATCCTATTGGATCTGGTCCTCAGTGGCTATTTGACATTGATTCACTAACTAACTCTTTTGATTTCAGTAGTGATGATTATGCAGGTTCAGGATGTGAAGGATCAGGGACTACACAAGTCCAAGAAAGTATATCTAAATTTGTGATCTTTCCCATACCCACAGTGGATTCTGTTGAAGACTGTGACAAGGAACCATATGCTGGATCAAGTCAGAGTAATGAAGAAAGTAGAGATACGGAGACTCAAGAGAATAAAGAAATAGAAGTAGCTGCTGAACACACTTCAGTTGAGTTGAATGCCTCCAATCTAGAGGCTGGACTGAATGAAGAACCTAGTCATAACACCAGAGTTCAAAAGAATCATCCTCCACAGCTGGTAATAGGAGATATCTCTTCTGCTATGATGACTAGACATCAAAGTAGGCTTCAAGAAATGCAAGATCAACAGCATACAGTGCTTTCTTGTTTTCTATCCTAGCTTGAGCCTAAAAAGGCACATGATGCTATGAAAGAATCTAGTTGGATAGAAGCAATGCAAGAAGAATTGTTACAGTTCAAGCTACAAGATGTATGGGATCTAGTAGACCTTCCTAAAGGTCACAGAGCAATTGGCACAAAGTGGATCTTAAGAAACAAGAGAGATGAAAGAGGAATTGTCATAAGGAACAAAGCAAGGCTGGTGGCTCAAGGGTATACTCAAGAAGAGGGTATAGATTATGAAGAAGTCTTTGCACCTGTGGCTAGGATAGAAGCAATCAGATTATTCCTAGCCTATGCTTCTTACATGCACTTCAAAGTCTATCAAATGGATGTAAAAAGTGCTTTTCTCTATGGCTCAATTGAAGAAGAGGTATATGTCTGTCAACCACCAGGGTTTGAAAACCCAAGCTATCCAGACAGGGTATACAAATTGAAGAAAGCTCTTTATGGATTGCATCAAGCTCCAAGAGCATGGTATGACACTCTGTCATCCTATCTCTTGGAAAATGGCTTTGAAAGAGGAGTCATTAATAAGACTCTATTTATCAAGAGAAAGAAGAAGGATATCTTGCTGGTCCAAATCTATGTTGATGACATTATTTTTGGATCTACAAAAGACAGCATGTGCAAGGAGTTTGAGGAAGTAATGCATCTAAGGTTCAAAATGAGTTCCATGGGGGAACTTACTTTCTTCCTTGGACTACAAGTTCAACAGAAGTCAGATGGAATCTTCATCTGTCAGTCCAAGTATGTGCAGGATATTCTAACCAAGTTTGGTTTTTTGGATTCAAAACCTGCTAGCACACCTATGGAGACACACAAGCAGATAACAGCAGATCTTGAGGGGGAGGATATGGATGTGCATCATTATAGATCCATGATTGGCTCTCTCATGTATCTCACAGCATCAAGGCAAGATATAATGTTTCCAGTCTGTGTATGTGCAAAATTCCAAGTTAGGCCAAAGCAATCTCACTTTCAAGCTGTTAAGAGGATATTCAGATATCTCAAAGGGCAACCCAGATTGGGACTTTGGTATCCTCACGACTCACCCTTTGACCTAATAGCATACTCAGACAGTGATCTAGGTGGGGCAAACTTGGACAGAAAATATACTTCTGGAGGATGTCAGTTTTTGGGTGCTAGACTAGTTTAATGGCAGTGCAAGAAACAAACCACAATGTCCACATCTACAACAGAGGCAGAATACATAGCAGCTGCAAGTTGCTGTTCTCAAGTCTTATGGATTCAGAATCAGATGCTGGACTATGGGGTAACCTTTCTACACACTCCCATTTTTATTGATAATAGCAGTGCTATCAGCGTTGTGAATAATCCTGTCAAGCACTCTAAGACAAAGCACATTGAGATCAGGTATCACTTCATAAGAGACTGTAATGAAAAGAAACTTGTTCAAGTTGTAAAAGTTCATAATGACAACCAGTTTGTTGATCTATTCACCAAAGCTTTTGATGTGGGTAGATTTACTTTCTTGGTAACAAGTGTGGGAATGATCAACTCTGAATAAGCATCTTCTCAAAAAGTGGTTAAATACTTGAATATTATAGATTTTTGGTGTTACTAATCTTCCTTTACAGGGCATACATAGCAGTACTCAATTCAGCCTAAGCTTCAAAGAGTAAGTACCGTTAATACTGCTAGTAGTTAATACTGCTCGCAGTTAATACTGCTAGTTAGTTAATACTGTTAGTAGTTAATACTGCTCGCGGTTAATACTGCTTGTCCGTTAATACTGCTCTAGGTTAATACTGCTTATGTCCCGAATACTATAATAATCTTTGCCCGCCTAAAAGTTCATAACGACTCTTTGCATACTGTTCACTTGTGCTCTAAACCCTCTCTCTCTCAAGTTCAAAATTTTCAGGCACGATTTTCGCAAAGATCAATGGCATCCATGGCATTCATCGATGAACACAATGAGATCGCGATGCTACAAAAGCAAAAGCAAGCTGCAGGATTTCACCAAATTGTGGATTTCCTCAAGTCAAGCCATATTGCCCATGCTCTCACTGTATCACCTACAATCTATATCGAGCATCAAAGGCAATTCTGGGCAAATGCCACCATTGTTGCTGATAATGGTGTGCAAATGATCAAGACAAGGGTGTGTGACAAACCCTTGACTGTTACTGAAGAAGTTATTCGCATCAGTCTACGTCTAGACGATGCCTCTGGTATAACTTCTATCCCACATGATGAACTGTTCTCTTCCCTTGCAAGAATGGGGTATGGAGGCCCATTGGGTGTTTTTAGGTTTTCAAAAGCTAAATTCTCACCCCAATGGCGTTTTCTTGTTCATACCTTGATGCATTGCATCTCTAAAAAGACTACTGGATGGAGTGAGTTCAGCAGTCCTATTGCCTATGCTTTGGTCTGTTTGGCCACTGCCAGAAGGTACAATTTTTCACAAATGATTTTCAGTGATCTTGTCTCAAACATGGGAAACAAAAAGAGTTTCTTTATGTACCCCAGGTTGGTCCAAGAAGTAATTACTCATGAATTGACGGATATACCTTATCCTGTTGGGGTATATGTACCTAAACACCCCAAAGGCAAGGTTTTCTCAAATATGAGAAGATCTGCTGGGGACTCGGAAGGAGTTGACACCCCATTGTTCCCTACAATAATGGTGGTGTCCCACACTAATGAAGGAATGGCAGCAGGGTCAAGGCCCCCATTAGACCATCCTACTGTTAGCCAATCCCAACCTTCACACTCTAAATCTATCCCCCAGTCCCTTCTTGAAAAACCAACATCTCCGATCACCCAAACATACAAGAGGAAACAGGTAAAGAAGGCTCCTTCCCTTCTTGTACCATCAACCCCCAAGTCTTTAAGCCCTCTAAGGGAGAATTCTCCTTTAGGGAATATCAATAGGGAAACCAAAGGGGTGTCTCCCAACCCCAAGGAGGTGCTCTCTGAGGAGGAGGAAGAGTATATGGGTGATGAGGCTGCCACTACTCCTGCTAGCACAGAGGAGGACAGTGGTAACATCACTAAGACCTCCCCCATGGCAACTTTGAATGAGCAATCATTCAAAGGTCCCTGGTGCCAAGAAACCACGGGGGTGGACAGTGCTTCTACTAGGCAGAAGACATCCACTAATAAAAGATCCCATGATCCTTCAATAGGGGGTAACACTCCTGGAGAAGGTGAGGACAGATATGACTATGATGAATTGATGGAGACAATGGGTAACATCAACCTGGATGTCATCAAACAAGGCAAAGAGATAGAAGAGATGAAGCTGGTGATCCTGTCACAACAAGTCTAGATTACTAAATTGAAGAAGATGGTGACTAGGCTTGTACATAGGAAGAAGAGGAAGCAGTTTGTCTTAAAGAAGAGGTCAACTAATAAAGATGCTTCCAACAAGGGGGAGAAAGAGGCATAAACAGAGAAAGAAAGTACACCTGAGAGGCCATTTAAGGTTGAGGGGGAGGAAGAGGAAGAAAAAGAAACAGAATTTGCTGAAGCAGCAGAAACTGTTAATACTGCTGAAACAACAGTAACAGGGCTTTCTGTAGAAAAATTGGAGATAGCAGAAACTCTGGTAAAAGCAAGGAATGACACTCCTAAGGCTACTCAAAAGGCCAAAGGAGTGGTCATCAATGAAGGAGAACCTCAAAAGAAGAAAATGAAGGAGGATATAAAAGGAAAAGGAAAGATGGTTGAACCTGAACAATCTTCAAAGAAAAGGAGTCAGATTGAAATGGATGAGGAGATGGCAAAGCAGCTTCAAGAGCAAATAGAAAAAGAGGAGCAAATTCAAACAAAAACAGATAGAGAGCTTGCAAGGATAATGGCCCGAAAACTCAATGCAGAATATCAAGAAAGTTTAAAAGCAGAATCTGAAGCCAAGAAAAGCTCTATGAAAGTGTCTAAGCAGAAAATGCCAGTGATGAAGAGGAAAAGACAACCCTCCAAGACCTTTTTGGCCAATCAGGAAAGAAGAAAATGATAAATTTCCTGAAAGGTGCAATTGGTGTTAAGGGGAAGATGTTCATCAACATGGCATACAGTCAAGTTGAGGAGCTCTACAGGAAGGAAATGGCATAACTCCAAGGGGATTCCTCTCAAAGGGAAGAACCAGAAAGAAGGATGAAAGAGAGACATGATCTCAACATCTAACAACCATTCCCTGAGGAAACCACACCCTCAAAAGAAGAAGCAGAAGAGAAGAAGGAAGAACCTGAAAGTGTTGGTATAGAAGCCAAGTCTGGAAAGAGAGTGAAATCAATTGCTTCCAAAAGGCAGTTGAAAAAGCCAAGGGTGGAAGAAACTGAAAAGAAAGCAGAACCTTCAGTCACATCTCCAACAGAGCCAGTGCAAAGTCCAGAGCAGGTCACTAAGCAAACTGATGAGAGTATGGATACGTACATGACAATAGTGGAACCTTTGAAGGCTATTCCAATCTATATGAAAGCTCCAGAGATCATATTTTGTGATATTCTAAGAGACAGTGGAAAGACTTTCTACAGAATCAAGAGAGATGATGGTTCATTTGAAGCTTATTCAACATGGGGGAAAGTTATCAGAAGTTGTTCAAGAGCTGATATGGAAGAACTATACAAAGTGGGAATGAAACTTTATGAACCTGTGTTGAAAGGTACTGAAGAGAAACTTCTCAAAGTGACATTGGAATACTTGTGCATGATGTGTGATCCAGAAAGAGTGAACTATAGGATTAAAGATCATAAGCATGAGTTCATATTCAAGAAGATTGACAAATGGATACTGTTTGAAAACTGTGGAGTATACATGATTACTATTGACAATTGTTATCATGAATACTACCTGGTGGACAAAATATATGAGCATAGCAAGGAGAAGCTAGAAGGGATGCTTAAAGCTACACTGGTATGTACAAAGGATTCAGAGATGGCAAAGATTGTGGTGAGGAGAACTGTAAATCAAAGTTTGGGCCTAGATCCAAATTTGGGAAATTGAACCTGAGGTGTTGAAAGCATCTTGAAGTTTAATTCTGAAGAACTTGTGTTGGATCCCAGATCTAATCTCGTAACAATGATATAAACAATAAGAGTAATGGCAGCGGAAGTAATACAGTTTAATATCAAAGGAGATTCAAATATCACAGTTCATAAAGCAGATAAAGATAAACAAGATATTATTAGAATAAAGTATTCAACTTATATTATCAGATATATAACTTCTTAAGCACTCTTTGAACAATAAGGTGATGGTCCTATTTATAGGACCATAAAGTAAGCAGTGTACTTGTATGACGAGAAAGAGCATGCTGAACAGTGACCTACTCTAGAAAGTAAATCTTATCACTAAGTGATGTGTCATCTGTTCTTCTATTCATTCTCTGAACTTCAGAGAACATCTTCAGAGAATGTCTTCAGAGCCTCTGATGAAGCCATCTCTGATGTCTTCATTCTCACGTGAACATCCAGAGAGAATGTCTTCAGAGCTCTGACGATGTCTTCAGAGCCTCTGATGAAGCCATCTCTGATGTCTTCATTCTCACGTGAACATCCAGAGAATGTCTTCAGAGCTCTGACGATGTCTTCAGAGCCTCTGATGAAGCCATCTCTGATGTCTTAGTTACTGAAAAGTACTTCAGAGGCAGGTGTGTCCTCTGAAGTCTTCATCCTCTGAAGTCTTCATCCTCTGAAGTCTTCGTCCTCTGAAGTGTATCTTCTTGAAAGTCCTCTGAAATAGAAGATACAAAAAAAATAACAGAGAATTGAATTTTAAACTAGAAGGCATAGAGGAGAAAATTATCCTCTTAAGTATTACTTCTTAAACATTTGGAAGTTTAATACAAAGAAAGTAATAATAAAAGAAATAAAGAAACAGACTACTATTTGTCACTTGAACAGATTCCATGGAATTTCATGATCAGAGCTCTGAAGTTGATCATCGAGTCGATCTCTAAGTCAAGCTTTGCCAGTAAATCTGCTCTGTGCCTTTCTTTCTTTGCATGGATCAATTTCTTTATACCTCTCAAGGTTTCATCAGAGTACTTCGACACTTCTGAAGCTAGAAAGATCTTATTTTCTTGATTTATTCTGAAGACGAAACCCAGAGGTTCTGCAACGATTGATCCAGTCTTCTGTTCTTTAAGTTTGTCGAATGACTCCACAGGTTCAGTTACTTCCAGCTTTTCTTCCCCTAGGTTCAGAGCAATTTGAAAGTCACGTTTTGCTCGGTGTTTGACATAGGCCTCCATTGCTCGTCGGACTTCAACCATGCCCATCCTGATTTCCCTTCTTCCATGATCATACCTGGTAGAGCAATAGGCTTATAAATGTGGTAAATCATATGGATTTAGATTTACGAGATCATTGTCATTGAACTCGTAAATCTTATGATCAGATCGAGTTACCACATAATTCCTATAGATTATCTTGTTGTAAGCAAAGGTCTTTTCTGAGATTTTGTTGATTTTGATGATTGGATCATCTTTTGAGGGTTCAGAGATGTAGCCATCTATCTCTGGTGATTCCCTCAGCTCTAACGTTGTTGAAGTATGATGTGGTTGAGCATTTTTGAAGACATATTCTTCGACATCAACTACTTCAACTTCTTTTTCAGAATCTGATTTTTCTTCTTTTTCAGATTCTGATTTTTCTTCTTGTTCAGATTCTGATTCGTAGGCATCTCTCATCACATAAGTTGGTCTTTCTGGTGATGAGAATGCATCTTCTGATGTTGAGAAGTCTACGAGCTGTTCAGCTTCGTCTTCGTCCAGAGCTCCAATAGTTTCTCGATTTGCAGTTGTCATTTCAGTTGTGATTGGAACTATTGGAGCACCTGCAGTGGATGGTGCTAGAAAGATGACAGGTACTGGCGATTTTAAAGTTGCCTGAAGATCTTCAGCAGAGGTGGAGGTTGAGCGTCTTTCTATTCCTTTCTCCTTGCTTTGGTTTGTTTCAGAGGGAGTGGACTCCTTTTGTGTTTCAACAAGTTTTGGTGTAGGAGTTTTCTCCCCTTATGAAGATCGGATGACCCCTGAGGTTGGTCATCTGCGTCATCAGAATCTTCATACCTTGCCTTTTTCCGTGCTTCCTCAGAGCATGCGACCTCTGGTACCTTCCTCTTCAATACTCCCTCTGAAGATTTGACATTCTTCAGAAGGTCTTCAATCTTTTTGTTCTGCTGAGTGGTCTTGGAGACGAACTTGCTGGAGATATTCAGAACATTGCTGGTGATCTTCTTTGAGAAGTTGGTCAGGTCAGCCTTTGTAATGAATTCTGTTGTAGCAGGAGCAGCAGCAGAGGAGGTAGGAATCTTTGCAATTACCTCTGCCAAAGAACGCAAGACTTCCTCTTTGAATTGAGAAAAGTCTGCATGTGTTGGAGTGGGGGCAGAGGTAGGAGGAATCGCCTTGAGGAGCTCTGTTTTGGAGTTCTGAATCTCTCTAGACAAAACTGAGTCATTTTTTATGACCAGGCTTTCCAGAGTATCCAGTTTTTCGTTCTGATTGAGAACCGTCTTTCGCAGCTCAGAGACCTCTGAAGTGAGCTTTTCAACTTCAGAGTTAGAGGCAGAGGCCTCTGAGGTCTTCTCCATTTGAAGTTTTATCTCCTTCAGAGATTCTCTGATTTCATCACCACAGATTTTGAACTCCTCTTTGGTAACGTAATCAGAGGGGGTAACCTTAGGATCAACACATGATTCTAAGTTTCCCTCGAGTTCAGAGGGGCCTTCTGTCGGAGGTGGTTTGATGTTGTCTCCGGAAGGACTTCCCATTAATCCTTGGGGACCCTTTTTCAAGGATCTCCCTATAATGGTTCCGATTGGTCTCTGATCATCAGAGTCAAAATCTGATTATTGGAACCGAATGTGTTTAGAAACCTTGCTGTCCAGGCTAAGGATTCCTTGTGCAATAAGGTCGTGCCATTCTTTTTCTGACAGGCAATCCTTACGTTCTAAGGGACGGTCCAACTTAGTTTGAGCCACAAAGGCATCATGTGTGGGTGGAGGTGACATACTCTGGGGTAATTGAGTATTTTTATCTTGGTCCAAGTCCTTTTGGGAGGACTTAGCCGTATCAGAAGTTTCCCCTCTGGTGCATGCGTCAGAGGCAGAAGCAGATGCCTCTGAGCGGTTAGGATGGGAAGGGTTCGAGGTGTGCACCTCTGTTTCAATGTCCATTGATGCTGGACCATCTTGGACAGTAAATTTGTTTGCACTGGGATTTGGGCTTTGGATTCTTTCATTTGTGTCATCAAGGACATCTTTTTCTACCTCACCGACCTCAGATTCTAGGTTTAGAAACTCACCCTCTGGAAATCTCTCGTGCTCACCTTCCTCTGCTCTGACAGAGTTATTCTCTTCGTCAGAGGGAGGGTTCTCATGTTTTCTCTTCCTCACTCTCTCAGAACCACCCTCTGGTTGCGCTCTATTGATGTTTTGAGCAGTATCAGAGATATCACTCTCTGATTCATGCTCAGGCTCAGAACCTAAATGTGTTAGGGATCCCATCATCGGTTCTGATGATTGGGCAACACGACTAAGTAGGAGATGGGTAGGAGAGTCAGCAGGAATGATTTCAATCATGATGTGTGGGAAACGTCGGTCATGTGGATACGGAGGAACCTCTGTGGCTTTGAATGAGTTCATCATAAACAGAGGTGTCATTGGGCCTTCCTCAGTGATGGAGAATTTCTCCATTGCTCGTTGAATGACCACTGAGATGAATCGTGGAAACAGTACCGATATTGGTTGTTTTCCTTTGGCCAAGTCCTTGTTCTTCTTGTCCACCGCTGTCAGCATCTCACAGAAGAGAATGTGGGCCATATTGATGCTTCTGTTGAAAAAGAGAGCATACATTATGGCTATTATCGCTGGATGAGTCTGATCCTGACTTCCAATCTTGCAGGTTATTGTTCGGTTGAGAACACTGAACATAAAGTTCCATTTGGGAGGCAGGTACTGACGTCTGAATTGGCTGATGCGTGTTATTTTTTTGTTGTAGCCTATGTGTTGGAGGAACTGAAGAAGAACTTCTTGAGTTGGGGGTTTCTCAAAGGTTTCTATTTGAAGATCAGTTGTGGTGAGGAGGTTGAATCGGCGAGTTAGGGTTTGTGGGGTTATTCTTATGCTTAAGCTTTGTTCACCTAGGTTAATGTGCCCAACCAGTCCTTCCTTTTCATCGTCATATTCACTTGAATACCACCATTGTTGGACAAAGCGAAGGGGAATGTCTGACGCATGTTTGGTTAGAACATCATTGAGTTCGCAGTTGGTGAAAAAGTCGAGGATTGGGCGAAACTGTTCATCATATTTTGATGGGGTTACGTCCAGAAAGTAGTTGTTTCCTTTGACTTGAACGTCGAACTGTACCAAATTCAAGCTTGGAACAAGTTTGCTTGAGTTATCTGAAGTTTGGGAATGAGCCGCCATTGTTGCAGGTTGAGAAAGATGAAAGCTTAGAAAGAGAGAATCGGCTTTTGGATTTTGAGAGCGTAAAGAGTAATGGGAAGAGAACAAGGGTATTTTATAGCTACAAAAGGAAGGTAGAGGGAGAGGTTATTGAAGCGGCGAATGAGAGTCCCAATGTCAGAAAGGACGTTCCATCATCCCCGAATTGATGGGTGACATGTTTAGGCGTGTAGGGGAGAACCGCTTTGAGTCAGTAAACCGTCAGAAAAGAAACGAGTGGTTATCCAAAAGGATTTTAAAAAAAATCCTTGAGGATTTGTTTAATGAGACCAGATCTGGGTTCTGATAAAATCATCAGAGACAAGATCAGAGGCTCTGAGATCAATATCAGAGAGGATCAAAGGCTCATAAATATCAGAGACAAGATCAGAGGCTCTGATATAAACATCAGAGACAAGATCAGAGGCTCTGATATAAACATCAGAGACAAGATCAAAGGCTCTGATATAAATATCAGAGACAAGATCAGAGGCTCTGATATAAACATCAGAGACAAGATCAGAGGCTCTGATATAAACATCAGAGACAAGATCAGAGACTCTGATAGAAACATCAGAGACAAGATCATTTCTCCCCCTTGAAAGATGAAAGGGTCGTTGTCTCCCCCTTGACACATGCTTGGAGATTCATAAGAGTAATTTTTTACCATATTTGAAAGTCTAGAGGCTCTGATGAAAGGATCAGAGACTCTACTCGATTCAGAGACTCTGCTCTTTTGTTAGGTAGACATATTCAACATTCCCAACTTGCTAATTAAAAAATTGAACCTTCGTTCATCTAAAGCTTTTGTGAAAATATCAGCAAGTTGAAGTTCAGTTGGTACAAAATACATCTCTATTGTTCCTTTTTCAACATGATCTTTCAGAAAGTGGTACCTTACATCGATGTGCTTGGTTTTGGAGTGCTGTACTGGATTGGCAGAGATGGCTATGGCACTTTTTGAATCATAGAGAATTGGAATTCTGTCAAATTGTTGGCCATAATCTCTGAGCTGAGTTTTCATCCATAATACTTGTGAGCAACAACTAGCAGCAGCAACATATTCTGCCTCTGCAGTTGAAGTGGAAACACAGTTTTGTTTCTTGGATGACCAACTTACCAGCTTATTGCCCAATAACTGACAGCATCCTGAGGTACTCTTTCTGTCAAGCTTACATCCGGCATGATCTGCATCAGTGTAAGCTGTTAGATCAAAATTTGAGAGTTTTGGATACCAGAGGCCTAATGTTTGTGTCCCTCTGAGGTATCTGAAAATTCTTTTCACAGCAGTTAAATGAGATACCTTTGGATTTGCTTGATATCTAGCACAAAGGCATGTTGCAAACATTATATCAGGCCTACTTGCAGTTAAGTATAATAGTGAACCTATCATCCCTCTGTAGGTTTTTATGTCCACATTCTCTCCTGATGGATCAGAGTCAAGTTTGACTCCGGTGGATAAAGGTGTTCTCATTGAAGTTGAATCATTGAGTTTGTATTTTAGCAAAATTTCAGAGACATACTTAGATTGACTTATGAATGTACCTTCTGAAGTTTGTTTTACTTGTAAGCCTAGAAAGAAAGTTAATTCTCCCATGAGGCTCATCTCAAATTTACTCTTCATCAACTCTGAGAACTTGTCACAATACTTTTGATTGGTAGAGCCAAATATAATGTCATCAACATAAATTTGTACTAAAAGCATCTCATTCTTGTACCTTTTGATGAATAAGGTAGTATCAATTGTGCCCTTTTCAAATCCATTGTTAATCAGAAAAGTGGACAGAGTCTCATACCAAGCTCTTGGGGCTTGTTTGAGTCCATACAGAGCTTTATCCAAATAATACACATGATTAGGATACTCTGTACTTTCAAATCCAGGTGGTTGTTGGACATAGACTTCTTCATTTAATTTACCATGAAGAAATGCAGATTTAACATCCATTTGATAAACTTTGAATCCTTTGTGTGCAGCATAGGCTAAGAAGATTCTGATTGCTTCTAGCCTAGCTACAGGTGCAAAGGTTTCATCATAATCAATGCCTTCTTCCTGGCAATATCCTTTTGCAACCAACCGGGCTTTGTTTCTGATTATTATGCCATCCTCATCCTTTTTGTTTCTGAAAACCCATTTTGTTCCAATTGCAAATTTTCCTTTAGGAAGTGGAACTAGGGTCCAGACTCTGTTTCTTACAAACTCCTGAAGCTCATCCTGCATTGCAAAAATCCAATGAGGATCTTCAAGAGCTTCTTTTACCTTCTTTGGTTCAATGATCTTGTTTTAACTCCTTCGGATGAGGATCCAATGATCTGATCAATTGGATGATCTTTTGTCCATCTGGTGATTGGAGCAATAATTTGTGCAGTTTGAGATTCAGAGGCTTTGACGTCTGGTGATACCTCTGTTGTATTGTTCAGAGGCTCTGTTGGTGATGCCTCTGTTGTACTGTTCAGAGGCTCTGATGGTGATGCCTCTGTTGTACTGTTCAGAGGCTCTGAGTTTTGTTCCAGAAATGTATAGTCTTGTTCATCATTTGGTTCTGGAGTTGCTTCAGATACTTCGTGATCATCTTCAGATTCACTTTGCTGATCTGCATTTGGTGAGACAGAAGGTGTTAGTTCAGAGGGCCCTGAAAGGGTTGTACCTGTTTCTTGAGGTTCTTCTGAATTCTCTCCCTGTCTTTCTCTGAAGATAACTTCAGAGATATCTTCATCATCAAAGAAATCTTCAAATAATTTGTTTAATTCAGATTCCCTTGATGATTCAAATATTTGTGATGAACTTTCTTGTTGTTCAGAGCTTTTATTGTCGTCAAAAGTGATATTGATGCTCTCTTGGATAGTCCTTGTTCTAAGATTGAACACTCTGAAAGCTTTTGAGGCTAATGAATATCCAATGAATTTGCCCTCATCAGCTTTCTTGTCAAACTTTCCAAGATATTCTCTATCTTTCAGAATATAGCACCTGCATCCAAAAACATGAAAATATTTAATGTTAGGTTTTCTATTGTGAATGAGTTCATAAGATGTTTTCTGAAATCTCTTCACAATTGTAGCTCTATTCTGAGTGAAGCAGGCTGTTGCTATTGCTTCTGCCCAAAAATTTGTTGAAAGATTAGATTCAGCAAGCATTGTTCTGGCAGCTTCAACAAGTGTTCTGTTTTTCCTTCAACTACTCCATTTTGTTGAGGAGTTCTTGCTGCTGAGAAGTTAGGGGTAATGCCTTCTTCTGATAGATAAGAATTGATTTTGGCATTTCTGAATTTTGTTCCATTATCACTTCTTAGTTTCTGAACTTTGCTGCTGAATAGAACCTGTAATCTTTTCAACAATCTTATTAAAATTTCAGGTACATCAGATTTAGCTCTAATGAATTCTATCCATGTATATCTTGAAAATTCATGAATTAGAACCAGAATGTATTTCTTACCTGCTAGACTCTGTACAGAGATAGGACCACAGAGGTCCACATGAAGCATGTGCAGAGGTCTAGGACAGTTGTTTTCACTTTTGGTTTTATGGGAAGATCTTTTCATTTTACCCATCTCCCAAGCAGAACAAAGATGATCTTTGTTAAACTTTAGAGATGGTAATCCCTTAACCAAATTAAGTTTAACTAACTTATCAAGTGAGGAAAAGTTTAGATGTGAAAACTTTTTATGCCAGAGCCAGATTTCCTCACTATTCAGAGATACAAGACAAAGTTTCTCTGAATCAGTGTCTGTGATTTTGGTAAAGTTCATTCTGTAGAGGTTACCTCTTCTGTCTGCTCTCAGCATTTCTTGACCTGATTCTGAGTGAAGAAGTGAACAATATTTTCTTTGAAATTTCACATTGAAACCATGATCACAAAGTTGACTTATGCTTATCAGATTGTGTTTTAATCTATCCACATAAGCAACCTTTGATACAGAAACATTTCCTCTTGATATTTCACCATATCCTTTAATCTGTCCTTGCTTGTTGTCTCCAAAAGTAACTACTCCTCCGGATTTTGCTTTGAATGAGGATAGCAGTTCTTTATTTCCAGTCATATGCCTTGAACATCCAGAATCTAGGTACCAGATTGGCATTGACTGTTTCTGCAAGACAGATTATTGTTTCTTAGGTACCCACCTCATTATGGGTCCTTTTGTGTTAGACTTTGGTGGATTCGTATGACTTTTTTGCATCTCATCATTTGATGTCTTGCCTTTCCTCGTCTTTCCTTGAGATTTTGTCTCTGAGATATTTTCCAGAGATTTATTCAAAAGACAGTGTGATCCTTTAAAATGATTTTTCAGTTTCATCAAGAGATAAATGCAGTTACAATTAATGGAACAAGAAGAAGTAAGAGCAAAGTTTTTCCTTTTATTAAAAGCATTTGTTACATTTTGACTTCTTTTGTAACTAGCACTAGGAATATTACTTTTATCCCTAACTAGTTCTTTTCTTTTTGCTTGATAGACAGTCTTCTTTTCAAGTTGCTTTTTCTTGTTCAAAAACATCTTCTTTTCTTTGCTGCTTACTGCACAGACAGGATCAATATGGTTAACTTTTGTCCATTTGCCTTTTTGTTTAGGAGAGAATTTTATTGTTTTATAGGTGTAAGAACCAGAAGTGTTTGTTTTATTCTTTGCCTTTTCTTGCAAATCTTTTTCAAGTTCCAGAGATGTTTTTGCTTGTAAACACATATTTGCAAAATCAGGATTTATTGGTATTCTAGTTTTGGTTTTCAATACTGAAATTGGAACATTCAAAATACCAGAGCCAACAGTTTCTATTCTTTTGTGAATTACATTCCCTGGTTTACAAAAAATCTGTTCATCAATCTCTAAATCAGATTCTGAATCAGAGTCAAGAAAGTCTCTCTTAGATTTAATAGAGATATCTATCTCTATTGGTTTTTTTATTTCTTTTGATCTAGAGACTTTGATGATCCGTTTCATGTTTTCTTTTCTTTTCACGTCCTCCATGACATTTTCTTCCCAAATCTTTTGAACATCATCTTTAAACGTAGTTCTGATGTTTTCATCTGACTTTGGTGAATACAGAGGAGCATTCGGATTAAGTGAATTCTGAGATTCATTTTCAGAAGTACTTGTATCAGAGGTACTTGGTTCAAATGTCTCTGATTCTCTTGACATGAAAGCATCAAACCTGAAAATTTCTTTGGAATCATAGCTCTGAGGTTTTGTAAAGTGTACCTCTGAAGTTTCTTCTTTTATCTGTAACACAGATTCTTTCATGTCTTTTACTTCAGAGTACTTTGTATTTTTGAAATTTAAAGCTCTTGCTTTTGATCCCTCTGATGTTTTCATTCTTTTGAAATTATTCAGAGATGGATCTTCAAAGGTTTGGACCTTTCCTATACAGAAAGTGGAAGAAAGTGAAGTTTTCTCCAATCCATTAAATGAATTCAACTCATTGAATCCTAGCCCTTGAGAGTCCATTTGAGTTTTTATTTTATCGAAAACACTTTGTGCATTGACATAGCTTTTGATTCGTAGATTTTGTCTATCTAGAGATTGATGTAAGATTTCTCTTTCTTTTTGAAAAAATTTGGTTAAGGCAATAGAATTGAGCCTTTCATACTCAGATTTCTTTACTTCTTCTTCTTTTCCTTTTAAAACTTTTTCAATCTCTTTTCTTTCTTCCGAAAATGATTTTTCTTTTTGCTTGTTGGTTTCTTCAAGTTTGGTTTTTTCAAGAAAAATTTCTTTCTTTTCTGATTCCAGAAGATTCTTTTCTCTTTTGTAAAAAATGAGCTCTTTTGTTACTTGCTCTCTCTTTTCTTTTTCTTCAACAAACTTTTGCTTTAGATCCTGAAGTTCATTAATTAGTTTAAAAGCATCTATTTCAGGATCACTGTCAGAGTTGTAAAGAGAGTTTACCTTTTCAGAGTTATCTTCGGATGCTTCATCAGTTTGATTTCCATCTGAAAAAGCCATACCACAAAGATTGGTAGGCTCTTCCTCACCATCACTTGTTGAGTCAGATAGCCAGTCTTCTATTTCTGCTACAAGAACTCTTTCTTTTACATTGTATTTGTATTTGTTCTTGTAGTAATCTTGATCTTTGACAAGTTTTCCTCTACAGTTTGCAGAGAAGTGGCCTGATTTTCCACATCTGAAGCATCTTCCATCATTTTGATTTGGTGGAAGAGTGGTAGAGCTTGTCTCTGACTTCTGTTCTTGAGGTTTGAAGTATCTTTGTGGTTGTGGATACCTTGGTTGGAATGGCTGTTGTGGTCTTGTTTGTGGTGTTGCATTTTCATGGTTGAAGTTTGCACCCTTTTGATCACTATATGGAGTGAATCTGGGTTCTTGTTGAAATCTTCTCTCCGGATTTCTTCTTTCTTCATTCTCTCTCCTTCCTTCAAATACCTTCTTACCAAATTTCTTGTTAAACTGATGAGTGATTAATGCAAGAGATTTGGCAAAGGCATTTATATCTTCATCTGAGTCTGAATCAGTATGGGTTTCTTCTGCTATCAAAAATTTTTTGGATCTTCTTTTTGTTTCCAAACATTTTTGTGACTCTTCACAGTTGTTTTCTTTTGATGTTTGTTTTGAAACAAGTGCAAGGGGTCCACCCAAAGAGGTTTTTGATTTTTTGCTTCATAACTTCTTTTTCATGTGCAACAAGAGTACCATAAATGTCAGTTAATGACCATGACTCAAGATCTTGATTAGCCTGTATAGACATGGACAGTTGTGACCATTCTTCATTCAAGCTTTTCAAAAAAAGAACGTTGTTTTCCTCTTTTGTTCTTATCACTCCAAACTTTCTACATTTGTTTATTAGAATGTTGAATCTTGAGTAAGTTTGGTGTAACTTTTCTTCTGGTAGAGCATGAAAATCATGATATTCATTGATGCATAGATTTCTTCTGTTTTTCTGAGTTTGTAGGCCACCTTCAAGTTGATTTAACAACTGATCCCATATCTCTTTTGCGGTTTTACAAGAATCAAGTTCTTGAAAGATATCATTGGGAATGGCCATTATGAGTAATCTAACAGCTTTTGAGTCATTATCCATCATATTATTTTCTTCATCAGTGAAGTTTGTGGTTTTCTTTTCATAATATGCAGGTATTTCGGCAGTATCTGCTGTTGCAGGAACTCTTGGTACCAACACCATTGGAATGTGAGGTCCAATGTTCACAGATCTAAAAAGATCCCTGTCCATACCTTCTAGAAAATTTACCATCCCTATTTTCCATTGGGGATATTCATCCCTTAAAAGTGTAGGAGGTTTTGTTAATGACCCAGCTGTATACATGGCACTTATGCTTGAGTTTGCCATAAAAAAATTTAAGTGCAGATGCTTTGAGTAATGAACTGTGATTTACTGTCAAATCTAGAGCATATGATGTTCTTGAATAAACTGGGTTTATATGAACATGCACAGATATTGAAAGTTTTAGAATCAATGAGATGTAAATCTATCCGACTATGCAGATATGATCTTTCTTTGTTTTAGAAACAAAGGAAGCTCTGATACCAATTGTTGGATCCCAGATCTAATCTCGTAACAATGATATAAACAATAAGAGTAATAACAGCGGAAGTAATACAATTTAATATCAAAGGAGATTCAAATATCACAGTTCATAAAGCAGATAAAGATAAACAAGATATTCTTAGAATAAAGTATTCAACTTATATTATCAGATATATAACTTCTTAAGCACTCTTTGAACAATAAGGTGATGGTCCTATTTATAGGACCATAAAGTAAGCAGTGTACTTGTATGACGAGAAAGAGCATGCTGAACAGTGACCTACTCTAGAAAGTAAATCTTATCACTAAGTGACGTGTCATCTGTTCTTCTGTTCATTCTCTGAACTTCAGAGAACATCTTCAGAGAATGTCTTCAGAGCCTCTGATGAAGCCATCTCTGATGTCTTCATTCTCACGTGAACATCCAGAGAGAATGTCTTCAGAGCTCTGACGATGTCTTCAGAGCCTCTGATGAAGCCATCTCTGATGTCTTCATTCTCACGTGAACATCCAGAGAATGTCTTCAGAGCTCTGACGATGTCTTCAGAGCCTCTGATGAAGCCATCTCTGATGTCTTAGTTACTGAAAAAAAACTTCAGAGGCAGGTGTGTCCTCTGAAGTCTTCATCCTCTGAAGTCTTCATCCTCTGAAGTCTTCGTCCTCTGAAGTGTATCTTCTTGAAAGTCCTCTGAAATAGGACTGGTATTTTCAAAACTTTAACAGATGATTTGGAGCTAACAACTTGACTTCTTGTCCTAAAAGTCAAGTTAGGGGGAGATTGTTGGGAACTGAAGAAAAGCTTAAGTATGGTTAATGCTGCTGGTTCAAAATTACTACTGCTAGAAGACTTCAAGGTTAATACTGCTGAGTATTAATACTGCTAGTAGAATTAATACTGCTAGTCAAAGTTAGTGTTGCTTGAACAAAGTTAGTACTGCTTAGCTAGTTTGTACTGCTAGTAGTTAGTGCTGCTTAGTAGTTAATGCTGCTGAAGATTAATACTGCTTATAAGATGAAGATTCGCATGAAAGGATAACAGCTGGATAATCTGAAGATATACATGGAAGATATACTGAAGATATTTTTATTTCTTGTAATTATCTTTTGATTAGTATATGTATAGAAGATATAGAAGAGATAAACGATAAGTTTTAGTCTGGAGAGAAATCAACCTCAAGGCATAGATCCTAATTCTAGAGAAGTAGAATTCGTCTTGAAATAGTCTGTTCTTCAAGATTGAGGTTGAGTGTGTAATCTTGTGATTTCAACTACTCAATACAAGTTTACAGTTTGTTATTCATATTTACTGTTTGTGATTACTGTTTCATTGAATATCAAAGTGTTATTCCGCAAACTTCTTTGATATTGTTTCTGAGAATTGATTCTTGTTGAGAATTCGATCCTGTCATTTTGGCATCCACTTGAATTTTTATCCTCTTATCTTTTGAAAATCTTTTGAAATATAAGAATGATATATTTAATATGAACCAAACCAATTTTGAGAAAAACTGCGAGCAACAAAAGCAATTCGTCTATAAGTAGAACAACTAATATTGGCACGAGATAATTGAATTAATTGTTGAATTGTATAAACCTTGCGAGGAAATACAACTTTTGTTTTATGAGAAGCAAATTGATCAATTACATCAGAAACTCTATCAGTTTTTCTATTACAATCTAGAATAGAAGATGATTTTGTTGACTATTCAGCTTTCTTCTTAGGTCTCCATTCTAGTTTCCCTTTATATATTTTCTTTCTCATATCTGAACCACATGAATTCTTCATGTTAGAACTGTGAGATTTCTGAGATTGTTTCTTCCTAAACTTACAAGTGTTGTTTCGATTCTGTGAGTGCCTTTTCATTTGTTTACTTACCTTTGGCATAATAGGTACTCACAGGAATTTTTTCATCAACCTTGGTTGATGATTGACCTTTTTCTAAAAACACTTGGAAATTCAACAAAATTAACAACAAATTGAGAAAGATCTGGAAGTTTTGCATTGAAATCAAACTGTTCAACACACTCATGAAAACAACCATCAGAATTTAGAAAATCAACCTCATCATCAAATAAATCATCATCATCATCATCATATTGATGAGCTTTGGAAGCATTTGGAAACATAAAATCATTAAATTCTTTTGAACACTGCTTTTGGTAGGGTGTTTGTTCAAAATCTAAAGGTTTTGGATTGGCAAAAACATCACCCATAAAAACTTTACAAGATGATGCATCTGAATCAGTAAAGTTGTTTTCACAAGCTCTTTTTCATTCTGATTTATCACCTGTACCTTCAAATTTGAATCCAGTGTACAATAAAACAGTAAAAACCACCATTTGTTCCAAATCAATCAAAATTCTGTCTTCTACTAGAGTATTCTCAATCTCAGCAATTTTACTTTATAAGATGAGTGGAGGAACATAAATCATACATTCAATAGGTCTTGCCTCAATTTCCTCAGTAGAATAACTTTGAAAATAATCACTTGAGAGAAACTTTGATTGTTTAATAGTGTTGCATTATATCTTTATTTTTCAATAGAGTAACTTAAAAGTTTAATGGTTGGTGCATTTTATCTTTATTTTTCCTGTTTTCATCTTCCTTAGCCTCAACTTTGTCAGATGGCTTTGTCCATTTGACATTCGTTCCGATGGCAATATCGTCTCTTGAAGTCATCTTGATACTTGCACAGATCTTTAAACAAAACTTAGAAAATTTCAAACTTCTGAAAAACAGTAAAAATTTGACTATTTGTGGAATCCTTAAGCCACTGACAAGCCCTTTCAATAAAACACTGAGATGACTTCCGCAGATCACTGAATACCACAATCCGCAGAGTAAAGCTTGCGGATCCCTGACTTTTCGCAGACAGAGCTTTGCGGATTCCAACCTTCAAGCAAATAATGATGTGCGAGTCCCTTACTTTCCGAAGGCAACTGTTCGCGAGTTCTTGCCTTAAAAAAATTTAAAACCAAACAAAGCTTTTCGCAAAATATTTTGCTGATTCTAGACTTAGATTAAAATTCAACAAATTAAACTTTTAGCAAAATACTTTTCATAGGTTTGAGCTTGCGAATTCTCGAACTTTTCGCAGACCGAAGAAATCAAACAGTAACTTTCCGCATGCTGAGACCTACAGATTTTAGCTTTTTGCGGACAAGGTTCTGCGGATTCTAAACTATATGTAGACTGAGTTGTTCAAATTTCTTGCTTTTCTCACATTGCCTTCTCAAACACCCTAAAAATTAGAGTTATTTAAAATTTTGAAAATTTGGCAATATGATGTTTGTATTTGGAATAAACCACCGAAAAAGGGTAAATGTATAAAGCATTTACAAAACAAGCGAACGTATATGGAAATCGACAACAAACTAATCTACACATGTATTCTCTACATTACAACGGTTGTAACCCAAAATCACCAAAATAAGAAACTTAATTAAATGCCCAAAACACCAAATATCTAGTCATCTCAAAATTGCCTCAAGCCCACGCCTGTCACTCAAACCTTTGGCAACCCACCGCTAAAGTAACCTGTTATACACATCATTTGAGAAAAAGTGTTAGGCTTAAAGCCTAGTGAGAACATACAATTTATAATTTGAAGAAATATAGACAAATGTAACAAAATAAAACCTTTTCAAAAGAGTTGAGTTTACAGTTGAAATATTAATCACATAGGGACCTTTCGGTCCAAAATTACATCTTGCGATGACGGGGGATACCCGATTTACCAAGAATTGTAGCAGAACAAAAAAGTAAGGTGTACTCAACTTTACTCGCGTACCAAACTCCGTTCAAAATTACGTTCTCTCGCTTTGACCGTCGGTTTGTGGATGGTAAGCTGTACTCAACTTTACTCGCATACCAAACTCCTTCTGAAAGTCATCCCAAAAGTTTGAAGTGAACCGACTATCGTGATCCGACACGATCGACAAGGGTAACCCATGCCTCAAGACTACTTCATTGATGTAGAGTTTTGCTAACTTGTCCATCGGTAAGGTTTCGTGCATAGCCAAAAAGTGAGCGTTCTTAGTTAACCGATCGACTATTACCCAAATGGTATCGTGACCTCGAAGTGTTTTGGGCATCTTCGTTACGAAGTCCATGGTAATACGTTCCCACTTCCACTCAGGGATGTCTAAGGACTGAAAACTCCCATACGGTCGTTGATGTTCGACATTCACTTGTAAGCACGTCACACAATGCTCCACGTAACGCGCCACATCAAGTTTCATTACTGGCCACCAATAATGTAACTTCAAGTCCCGGTACATCTTTGTACTCCCCGGGTGAATGAAATACTTGGACTTGTGGGCATTCTCAAGAAGTAGTTCTCTATTGTCCCCAACCTTGGGTACCAATACACGACCGTTGAATAATTTTACTCCACGGCTATCTTCCGTTAACATTAAACGTTGCTTTGTCATAACATCATCCTTGAGATTTTCTTCCAACAAGGCTTCTACTTGAGATGTCTGGATCTTCTCAATAAGGCTTGATACTAACTCGATTCTTGAAAGGGTAGCCCGAACACTTCCGCTATAGTCCTTCCGACTTAAGGCATCGGCCACTACGTTCGCCTTACCAGGATGGTAAACCAATTCACAATCGTATTCCATGAGCAACTCGAGCCACCGCCTTTGCAACATGTTTAACTCTTTTTTATCAAAGACATATTTTAGACTCTTATGATCAGGATAGAGTGTGGATTTCGTGCCATATATGTAATGCGGCCAAAGTTTCAAGGCGAACACCATGAATTTTGAATTACCTCAAGGTGTAGGCGATAACCTTGCCTCTTTGCATCAACACGCATCCTAATTCCATTTTCAAAGCGTCACTATAGATCACAAAGTCTTCCGACCCTTCGGGTAGCGACAAGATTGGAGCTTCACATAATTTCTTTTGCAAAGTCCGAAACACTTTTTCCTGCATTTCGGTCCAAACGAACTTCACATTCTTCCGAGTTAAAGCCATCAAAGAAGAAGCGATCTTGGAGAAGTCTTGGATGAATCACCGATAATAGCCCGCCTAAAAATTAGAGTAATTTAAAATTTTGAAAATTTGGCAATATGACGTTTGTATTTAGAATAAACCACCCAAATAGGGTAAATGTATAAAACATTTACAAAAAATTCGATCGGATATGGAAATCGACAACAAACTAATCTAAACTTGTATTATCTAGATTACAACGGTTGTCAACCCAAAATCACCAAAAAAGGGAGCTTAATTAAATGCCCAAAACACCAAATATCTAGTCATCTAAAAAATTCCTCAAGCCCACACTCGTCATTCAAACCTTTGGCAACCCATCTCTAAAGGAACATGTTATACACATCATTTGAGAAAAAAGTGTTAGGATTAAAGCCTACTGAGAACTTACAATTTATAATTTGAAGAAATATATACAAATGTAACGAAAGAAAACCTTTTCAAGAGAGTAGAGTTTGCAGTTGAAATATTAATCTAGTAGGGACCTTTAGGTCCAAAATTACATCTTGCGATGACGGGGGAGACCCGATTTACCAAGAATTGTAGCGGAACAAAAAAGTAAGCCACGACCCGAGTTATGAGTTAAATACTTGGAACCATGGCGACGAACAACACCAGTCCGTACTAAGATTTGGGGGAGGGCACCCGAGGAAACCAAGACATACTCGTTCACTAGGATTACATTTATGGTCCATGGCTAGTAACCAGTCCCACATAACCGTACCAAGTTGCCTCCGAGGACCCAATGTCTCAACTAGCTACAAAGGGGAAAAACATCCTAAACGTAAGTCGACACAATACCTATGGATCCACTAGTAATAGTCTAGACTTGTCACAATTTCATTTGTGACCAACTATAGTTAAACATAGAGTCCTCAATACCATTTATTTCCAAAAATGTATTTCCATGTTTAACTGCTGATAAGAATTTGCCAAATTTTCTTGATCGGAGGGGTCGCCCCCCTCTGTATCAAAAAAAAAGAATTTGCAAAATCCAAACATAAGAGTGAAAGTCATAAAAATGAGACCATATACTTTCTTTCAGATAACCCCCATATATGCAAGTAAAACCGTATTTTACGTCATATAAGATGGAACCCATCATTTCAGTTGAAAGTGATGGAAACCCTAAAATCTCCCAAAACTCAAGTTAGGTCATAAATGTGATAAACAATAACCAAAACCAAGGAGATGTATCGGAGTTTAAAATGTAATGTTTTGATATGTATAAATTTTGGAAAATGGAAGTATGAACTCACCAAGTGGGTTTTTGAAGAAAACCCAAACCATAGTTGATTCTTTTGGAGAAGATAACAAAAGAGATGGTGAGTTAATGCTCTAAGCTTGAATCCTTGGTTGATGCTCCTAACTTCTAGCAATAAACATTGTGGATAGGGCTTGGTGAAACCCTAAAATCGGATTTTAGAAGAGGGAGTGATTTTGAGAGAGACAAAGTAGGTAGATGAGAGAGTAAATGAGGAAAGAGGGAAAAATAAATCGACTAAATTCGGCACGGGCATTTCCGCGGCTTTGGCCGTGACATGAGGTCGCGACGTAGGCCGCGTGTGTTTTCGATATTGAAAACATCTAGTAGGTTATGCGGCTTAGGCCGCGGCTTCCAAGCCGTGAGATAACCCGCGCAAGTCACTGAGTTTTCCCAACCAATCCAAACTCTATTATTCAAGCTTGTCTCAAACGTGCGGTGCGAATGACTAACGTTAAATGCAAGATAACTATGATAAAAAAATAAGAAAGACTAGAAGTCCTAAACTTATAAATATTACAATAAAACTCGGGGTGTTACACCTTCTGTGAATTATATCCTTCAACTTTTCACAAAATCTAAAACATACAAGTGATTTGCAGATTCTTGCACTACTCGTAGAAAGTAGCTTGCAAATTCAGTTCTTAATAAAAAACACTACAAACACAACCTTAAGCACTCTGCAAGTTCTTGGATGAGACTTGCGGATTGGATAGATCTTGCGAGTTCTTGGACTGTCAAACACAAAACCTCCAAATTCGATCCAAACACTGAATTTGCTTCCCAAACTTTGTCAACTTGATCTCGAATACAAATTAAACACTTTACAAATACAAGATCACAAGAAAAAACAACAGAATCACAACTCGATCAAAAACTCAGTGCTTTAACAGACTCGAACCAAAAAGTTCAACAACTCCAAAATTAACACAAACAGTTGTGAATTAGACATATCAATACAAAAAAAATATCTTCAAATACTCAAATCGATTACAAATGAATCAAAAATTACATCCAAAAACACACAAAATCACAAAAATTAACCTGGAAAGAAATGATTTGCGAGTTCTTGAAAATGTCGACCAAATCTCAGATTCTTGAAGAATTTATGATAATTGCTTGCTCTGATACCAATTGTGTGTCCCAAAAATGTGCAATTAACAAGATGAACAACAAGAAATCGATCCAAATGCCATATGAATTAATCTTTGATTTCACTGATTACAACTCTCTCTCTCTCTCTCAATATTTCTCTCTCTAAGAATATTTCGTATATGATCCTAATTACATAATAACAAGAAAAACCTATTTATACTCCTTAGAATACAAAGAAACACTAAGTAAACTAACAACATACACTTTGACTTATTGACTTTCCTTTAATTGAAGCTTTGACTTTGACTTTACATTTGAAGGCTTTGACTTGGGCTTTGACTTTCAATTTCAATAATATTGGATCCAACAAATATGCTTTAACAATCTTCTCTCTGAAGTACTTGCGAGTCAGAGAAGAATACTTGAAGGAGTTTCAGGCTTTGAATAGTCTCTTCTTCTACTCTTCATATCTTTAGACAAACCCAAGTTTCTCTAGATCTTTCATCGCTATCTGAAAGTCATTCTTCGATCTCAGTTCCACATGTTTTTCCATTTCTAGTTTCACTTCACTTAGTCCCACATTGTACTTTTTGCCTTTGTCCGCCCTGATATAAAGATACCCGTGCAGATGAGCCAAATCATAAAGATTCAAGTTCACAAGGTCATTGTCATTGAAGACCTATATGGTGTTGTTAGCTATTTCTACGGTGTATTCAAGATAATGAATCTTATTGTACTAGTAGTTTCTGAATTTCAGATCCAGCACCCTTCTGATCCTATCACCAGAGTAGACAAATCTTCTCTTTTGCCTCCTATCTCTGATAAAGCATTGTTTGACCAGATCAAGTGTAGGAGCATTGAGTCTCGAGTTTAGAGGTCTGTTGAAACTGGCTATCTCATCTTTGTCTGAGTACATGTATCTGAAGACGTTTTCATTCATAATATGCTCCCTTGGCCTTGAAGTTTAAGCTTTTGGAGGCCTGATCAGAGTTTCCATTTGTCGAGTGATTTCTTTCACTATGTATTCATTCACCTATGACGGCCCTGTTTCTGGTCAATCTTCAAAGAGGTCTCTCATCACATATATTTCTCTTTCTGGTGAAGAGAAGTCATCTTTTGAGGAGGTGTCAGAGTAGTCCACAAGTTAGGTATCCTCATGTCTTCTTCTTCAACATTGGCTTCAGAATGAGGGTTAGTGAAAATGTCTTATAGAATTGGAATGGAAACATGTACGATTGATAACCCTGGAGTTGTAGCAGCTAAGAGGATGACTGGAATTAGAGACTGCAGATTTGCGGATGGTTGTTCTTCAGCATGGGTGGGGTTCCTCTCTACTTCATTTCTTGAAGCTTCTGAAGTCTCTACTCTGAGGGTATTCGCAAGGGATTTACCCTTATCTTAATTATCCTGATTTAGTGAAGAGAAGGAAGATGGAGCAGAGGCATTGACGACTGAGTTCGGAGGATGCTCTTCCCTTATTGAGAACTCGAAGACCTGTTAGAACATTAAATGTTCAAAGTTTGGAGGTTTTGTAAAGTCATCATTAAGTGTGTTTTGGGTCTTGTAATAGCATTCGGTTTGAGCTTGATTGTATACAAGGGTGATAGTTGTTAGTGTATTGTTGTATCCAAGATTTAAGAGTAAAAGTCAAAGATTGTAAAGTCAAACATAGTCAAAGTTTGTGTAGTTTACCTTTTGATTGTATATGGTCTTTGACCATATAAATAGCCTGGTAAGAGAGATTGTTATTGTAGAATGTGGCTAGGAATTGTAAACTTGTAACTCATTGTTAGATCTATGACATCAACACTTTCTATCTCTACACACTCTCTCTCTAGATTCAAAGCAAAATTGACATATCTTGATTAATCTTGCTTGATTTGCTTGAATACTGGAACTAAGATTTGGTATCAGAGCAAGAAAAAATCAGAATTTATGATATAAATTTGGTTTTTGGTGATCGAAATTCAAGAACTCGCAAAGTCAAATGTGAAAAAATCAATTTCATTGATTTTTGATGTTTCTTGGTGCAAATTTGGTTCTATTGAATTCATTTTATGTAGTAGAATACATTTGATTTGTATTGTGTGAGTCCAAGATCACTAAATCTCTAGAAAGAGAAAGTAGAGAGAGAGAGTTTAAGGCGCAAAGTGAGATGTATTCAATGTGAGCGTGAATGTGTTACAAACAACCAAGACCAAAAGGACTTAAATACCCTGGTCCAATACAACACATTGTAAGACACTGTACACTATATAAGACCAAGCCTATAAATACAATGATTACTATAAAATCAGACCTAACAATCTCTCCCTTACTAATCATTGGCGCTTTTGGTCTTCAAAATGCCATCTTCTAAAACAACATGGACCAACTAAGCGACTTTGCAAAGCATTCTGACTTTTTAAAGAAATTTCTTCTCATCATCTTTTAAGCTCTGTTGTCTTTACTGCCTTGACAAGACTATACCGGTTTGAAATAAACTTGAAAGAACAGTCGGTTCATCAACTTGTGCTCTAGATGATTCACCGCTTTTAAATGATCTTGAAGAAGCTGTGGTGATCGGAGCTTGAACAGCAAAAGACAATTAACGATGAAGAAATTTTGAATCTTTGGGCGAATCTTTGATCAGCAGATAAACATTTGAGCTCTTTGTCTCTTTATGACCTCCTTAACATCTCTTAATTCTCCCCCTCATGACCTTGATGATCTGGATCAACTTGGTCATGCAAATGTTGGAGACGAGACAGCTTAAGATCTGCAAAAACAAAGAAACGGAGAAAACAGGGAAGGTTTGTGCTACATGTTGGTGGCGCAAAAAGTGATTTGCGCTAACAAAGAGAAGCACAAAGTGAAGTTTGCGTGACATGCAGGAAACGCAAAGTGAGGTTTGCGTTACACGAAGGTGGCGCAAAGCTGACTTAAACTCAGAATTTTTTTTCTTTTTAAGCTCTTTGACTCCCCCTACACAAATGCACTAGATATGACAATTCAAGTTAGCATTCATATAAAGAAAATACTGAAAATTTATAAAATTCTCCTTTTTCACTCCCCCTTGAATAATTCTCAAACCCATTTGAAAAGATATGAGAACACATGAAATGGAGACATCAAAGTAAAAAGAAAAAAAAATACTGAAAATGAAAATTTGAAACAACTAAACAAGTAAAAATTTAAACACTAAACAAATAAAATTCTAATCAGAAAAAATCTCACAGATTTATCAATCAATTGAAATCAAACATATGTTGTTCGATACAGAAACAAGTTTCATTGCATATCAAGTTAAAACATGTTCAGTTTCAAAAACTTTCATCAATCTATTAAGTGTGCACGCATGCGAACTTCAATTAGCTTCAAGAAAATGCAATTCTAAAAATATAATAGAGAACTTTGCAAATAATCACACTAAGCCATCAAGAATTTATACTTTCACAAATTTACAGGTTTATCGCAACTCAGAAATATCACCAGGTATTATGAGATGTGTGCTCATTGGCATCTTTTAGCATTGTGCTCATTGGCATCTTGACATGAGTGTGCTCTTTGTCATCTTTTAAGCTCGTGCACTTTGGCATCTTTCGAATCAAAAAGTTATTTAAGTAAATAACATGCTGTAAACGTAACTTTCTATCTGACCCTATTGCAGGATTTAGGTCAGCCGCTCCCAGACCAGATGGCCTTAAGGGACTAGGTGTCAAGCACCCCTTAGAACTTACTCTCCCAAATCAGAAAGGCTACATCGACATACCCTAAACCCATTCATACCAGTAGAACATGACTTTCGATCTGATTCTATAGAAGGATTTGAGTTCGATCACTCCCAGATCAATTGACTTAGGGGACTAGATGACAAGCATCCCACAGAACTTACTTTCCCAAACCAGAAAGGTCACAGGTACAAACTTTTAAACTTAGAGATTTATGTATTTTATAAGAATTTAATCATCTCAATTACTTGAATCTACATCTAAATGCTTAGCCCGTATTTTCATTACAATATAAATTTCTGACTTTTTAGGTTTTCTAAGCATTGTAAACTATAAATATTCCGAATCACACAACCTAAAGCATAATACAAAAGTTTCAAACATGTTGTTGACTTTTCGAAATTTGTTAGAATTGAACTTTGAACATATAAAAACTTTAATTTAAACAAAGCAACTTGAAAAACTTATCCTAAACACACATTTTATTCAAATAGAAAGAAAATCTGTAAAACTTCTACTTTATAGAATAAAATTTGTAAAGATTTAAACTGATTTTTTTTAACATGCGTCTCAAAAGAAATATTGGGTTGAACAACACTCAAACGAGATTGAAAATGCTCAGATTCATGAAAAACTTTGTGAAAACTGGAATAACATCAATATCAGATATATATGCAGCGGAATAAGGGAGATGTACTCACAATTTCTTATTCGGTCAGAAGCTAAATCATTGAAGAACGAGTCCTAAACTGATTTGTCTAGAAGTCGTAGTCCTTTGAAGCACGGGTTCTAAGCTGAAGTACTTAGAAACCAATTTCACTTACTCACCCTTAACATGAGGTGCCTACAACTTTGAATCAACTTTAGATTTGGGTACCTACTTGAATTTGGGCGCATGTTTGTTGGTTGCAGTTCTTATGGGGAAATATTTACAAGATTTAACATTGAAAGCACGAGAGATATAATCACAAGAATGAACAGAATCATCAGATGAATACAAAGCATAATCATCTGAACTAAAATCAGAAGACAAATATGAGACATTTTTGGAAATTTGAAACATTTGCTTTATAGAGTATTTTGAAACTTTATTACATGAAGCAAATGAATGACTATTATAAAGTCTGTCTACATATCTATATCCATCAAACATAGAATCAGTAGATGTTTGCTTTGCTTTCCAGATCTTCTTCTTTGACTTGCTCAAACTCCTATCTGAAAAATTAGAATCGGAAGAATTAGAATTGTCAGAAATAACTTTATCTTGTTTATTCGACTTCTTTGACCGTCTTCTTTTACGCTTGGGTTTATAATATTGATCATTGAGCGTAAAAGAATCATCAAGAATTTTAGACGAAATATTTAAATCAGAAGAAATAATTTTATCCAAGCAATCAATCTGATCAACTAATAAATCTGAATTCGCCTCGCAGTCTGAATTATTTTGAGAAAAGATTTTAAAATTGGAAACTTCCTTTTTGTTTTCCTTAAAATCAGAAGAAGGGCTAGAAATAGAATCTGGTTTTTGAGAAAATAAATTTTCTTCAAGACTAGACGTCATGAAAGAAAGAACAATATCAGATTCAATTTTCTTTAAAATATTTTGATTTTCTATCGTATCTTCAAGATCGATGATTTTGCTTTCTGATATTAACGGAGGAATATATTTCTTAGAATCATAAATGATTGGAGAAATATTTTCTTTATCAGAATTAGGAGCAAAAGGATCAACAAAATCATCAGACATTGAAGATTTGATTGGAGATATATCATTTAAAACTATTCTTCCTCTCCTTGATTTTTCAGAAATATATTTTGCATTTTCACTCGTATAAACAAAAGGAATTTCCTTTTTCTTGTTATTTGTTCTTTTCTTATTTTCGATTTCTAACACTTGTTGCTCATTCATCCAATCAATTTTAAACTGAGGAGCATAATGAGCAAGAGTCAGATAATCGTATTTATATAAAGTAGGGGGGTTTTCAATCGCATTGTTTAAACAATGTGGATTTTCAAAACCAAGTCCCCATCTCTGTTTTAAAGCTTTTTCACTCCTTGGATTATTCATAAAAATTGTTTGTTCAGATTGGTTCCTTCGATACAACTTTTCTTCAAACTTATTTATTTTATCAGAAAATTCATCTTTTAAATTAGTCATAGCAGTCAAACACTCAAGATAAGTCTTATTTGAATTTTCCAAATCATCTAATTTCTTTTGAAAGATTTATTTAGTATTGTCTAAAATAGATTTTTCATCTTTCAAAAAAAATTTCAGTTTGTCAATCAAATCTGACTTTTCAGAATTTAAATTCTTTTCAGATAAGAGTTTTGAACGTAAATCAGATAAGGCAGTTATCATGATATTCATCTGAGAAGTAATGAAATTATTATCAAACTCTGAATATACCTCATCATCATCAGTATTAGAATCATCTGACTGATCATCTCCAACAAAGCATATCTAAGCGATCTCGACGTTTCCAGCTTCATCGTCAGAGTGATCCAGCAAGAATTCTTCTTCTGCTAGAAGAGCACTGTCGTTCTTCTCTTTTCAGCCAGTTCCAGTTTCTTTCTGCAGTAAGCTGAGTCCTTAACCTTCTTTACTCGACACTCCTTTGAAATGTGCCCCGACTTTCCACAGTTGTAGCAGGTAGCAGTTTTTGGCTCGGGTACTTTGGCTTTAGACCCAGAAGTGAAGCGAGAAGAGTCGGAACCAGATCTTGGTTGGAACTTTTTCTAGTAATGCTGAGAGAGAAGGATCATTGCTTTCTGCAGAGCCTCACTGTGTGTCCCAATACGCAATCATTCAATCAAGCAATCACATATACAATATAATAAATCAAACCTGATATTGATATTCAATGGATTCAAAGGATTACAATGTTGAAATGGAAATCCTCTCTTCTTGTTCTTCACGGCGCCACACCACCACAACTAAACCTCTCAATAATTATCTTCTCTAATAAGCTTCCTTGAACCCTAATTAACTCTAAAACACACTATTTATATTTAAGCTAATTAAGCCTAATGGGCTTGCAAGGCTTGGGAATGGGCTTTGCAATTTTGGCCCAACAACCAAAACTAAGTTAACTAAAATTAAACTAACTAATAAATAAAACACGTAAACAGACTTTGACTAATTATTACAAAAGGACCCTAGACTATTTGTTGAGACGACTTTAACAGCTTTAACTTCAGATTTCCATCTTCAAATAATTATGATCTTGAATCCAATAAATATGTGCTTTAACAATCTCCCCCTTTGGATCAAGATCATTTTTTAAACCCAGAAAATGTAATCTTCCTCTTTGTCTTCAGAATATAGCAATCTCCCCAATCGATGAGAATATCTCTTGGAAAGAAATTATCTTCAAGGAACATTCCTTCATATCAGCATATCTTCAATATCTTCAGAATATCTTCCATTTCTTGATTGATGCTTCTCCCCTTTTTTGATGAAAAGAGTTCAGCAAAACGTGTCTTCAAGAAATTTCTTCCACCATTGATCTTGCAAACAGAACCACTGATTATCCGTCAATTCATTAATATGTTCATCCAGATCTTTGCAAATCTAGACAATTTATAGAATGAAGTGTAACTCCTGAATCAACAAATGAATCAGTTAAAATTGCCTGTCAGTAAGACAAAGTCACTGTGTGTAACGAATAGACAATATAAAGGAGCTTTTATGATGGTCACTCCCCCAGGGCTTCCATTCAATCATCGAAACACCACAAAATCAATTTCTATGAACGTTATGACAAAGAAACAAATTCTTTGTGTGTTCGTGCAAGTGATAGAATAAATTAAGCAGATGATGTTTGCTTATAAGGCTCAAATAAGTGTAAACCACTGTGACAAGTAGTTAAACACAGACTCAATGTGCATTAGTAAAGTGTGAAAGTGGGGCAGACTTCCTTCTTTTCAATATCCAGATTTTCCAAATGAAAATCAGATAGCATATGTGTTGCGTCCCCTTTGAAAATGAAACATTTTATTGTTGAGAAGAAAATGAGTAGATGGTGAGGTTTGATCAAGAGTTGGCATGGGTTATTTGCCTGTTTCAATAATGATCACCAAAGAATTATGAATCACTAGAATGGTGGCTACCCGGCTCAGAAAGTAGTTGGTGCAGAGTTTAAAAATTCTTTTACTCTGATCTCTCACCCTCTTTCTTTTAATCTTTAAGCTCACAGCTAACCAAACTCTCTTTTAATATTGTCCCTCATCACACATCCCTCACTCATTTCTTGTTGGACTCCTCACATTCTTTAACTATAGGATTAACTTCTTGGGTAGGAAACACTGGTTAACGTGAATCGATAGAAGTTCACTTAAGTCCTAGCACACTGATCCCATGTTTTCCTATGAAGCATAAGATGCTCAGGTGATTTAACTTTATCAGTTAAGGCTCAATGATGAAGCAGAAAACATTAAAATCACACTTCCAAATCAAGAAAACTTTTTGAGAATTGGGAAGTGGTTTGAACAATTAAGAACATGTTTTCTTCTGATTGAAAGTTGTCCTTCTTTCAACCATGGAGGAGATGAAGATTAAGAATTATACCTTTTGAGTACAGTCTTACATCTCACGAAGTCAAGCTTAAAGTCATATAGATATGATCTTTTAAGCATCTCTCAACCTACAAAAGTCTAAAAGTGTAGTCAAAGTAACTTTATTCACTGAAATTGAAATAACATAAAGCAGTAAAACAATTGATGTACGAGTTCTGATCAGACATAATCAGAAGTCATCGCCATACTCCTTTGACTTGATCGCTCCCCCTAAAATTATGCACTACTAACACATTGATCAGTAAGTACAATGCATTCATAATTGCTCCCCCTCAAACTAACATTGATCATCTATAAGATACTTTTCACACTTCCCCTGAGATCATGAACAAACAATTAAAGAGCAGGTATCATGCGGAAATAATAATAAAGAAATGATAAAGAAATACAATAAGAAACTTTAATAGGTAACTACCGATTAGGTCTTAAGATTTAGCATACCAAGTCTTGAGACAAGAAAATTAAATCTCTTTTCGTCTAAAGGTTTGGTAAACAAATCCGCAAGCTGATAATCGGTTTTTACAAAGTAAAGTTCAATTGTTCCCTTTTCTATGTTATCTTTTATAAAATGATACCTCACATCTATGTGTTTGGTCTTAGTATGCTGAACAGGGTTAGTGGTAATCGCAATAGCGCTCTTCGAATCACAATAGATCGGGATTCTATTGAAATGAAATCCATAGTCTCGCAGTTGTGTTCTCATGCACAAGACCTGAGAACAGCAGCTAGCAGCAGCTACATATTCCGCTTCGACCGTTGATGTGGAGATACATAATTGCTTCTTCGAAGCCCAACTGACGAGTTTATCTCCAAGGAATTGTATATGACCCGAGGTGCTTTTCCTGTCTAACATGCAACCAGCATGATCTGCGTCTGAATAAGATGTTAGTTCAAAGCTTGTATCCTTAGGATACCACAGACCAAGATCTGCAGTCCCCTTCAGATACCTAAAAATCCGCTTTACAGCAGACAAATGGGATTCTTTAGGATTGGCCTGATATCTAGCACATAAGCATGTAGAAAACATTATATCCGGCCTACTTGAAGTGAGATACATTAAGGAACCTATCATCCCTCTATAAGTCCTAACATCAACAGCCTTTCCCGAAAGATCGGTGCCAATCTTAGTACCAGGTGCCATTGGGGTACCAATCGGTTTACAATCTTCCATTTTGAACTTCCGAAGAATATCCAGAATGTATTTAGATTGATTGATAAAGATCCCCGTTGAAAATTGTTTGACATGCAATCCGAGAAAGAAATTCATCTCTCCCATCATGCTCATTTGAAAACGAGACACCATGAGGTTTGCAAAGTTCCTACAGTACTTAGGATTTGTAGAACCAAAAATAATATCATCCACATATATTTGAATAAGAATGATATCGCCTTTATCCTTTTTAATAAAAAGAGTGGTATCAACCGTACCTTTTGTGAAACCCGACTTAACCAAGAATTGAGATAGGGTATCATACCAGGCGCGAGGAGCTTGTTTCAGTCCATAAAGAGCTTTATCCAAGATGTAGACATGGTTCGGATTTTTTGGATTTACAAACCCTTCTGGCTGTGAGACGTAGACTTCTTCCTTGAGTACTCCATTCAGAAAAGCTGTCTTCACGTCCATTTGATAGACGGTGAAGTTCTTGTGGGCTGCGTAGGCTAAGAACATCCAAATTGCCTCTATACGTGCCACTGGAGCATAAGTCTCATCGTAGTCTATCCCTTCCTCTTGCCTATATCCCTTGGCGACAAGTCGTGCTTTGTTTCGGATAACGGTGCCATCTTCATCTTTCTTGTTTTTGAACACCCATTCGTACCAATGATGGTTTTACCTTGCGGTTTGGGTACGAGTCTCCAGACTTTTAGTGCTTCAAACTGATTCAGCTCATCTTGCATCGCAGTTACCCAATCTGAATCGGCAAGGGCCTCAGATACGCGTGTAGGCTCGATCTTGCTCAGAAAGGATTCATACATACATAGATTTGAAGTTGCAGACCTAGTTTGCACCGGTGCAAAAGGATCTCCAATAATTTGATGTATTGGGTGCTCTTTGGTCCACTTATGTTCATGAGGGAGTGGATTAGATGCATGTTGATCATTGTTCGCATCTAGGAATCCACTAGTATCTCTTTCAGATGGTTCAGAATTAATGGGGGCTTAAGTTGAAGTGGTCATTGCAGAAGTTACAGTAGGTACAGCTTGGTCAATCTGTCGATCAGTCCTTATAGTACATCCTACGGAGTCAGCTACTTCTGTCTCGGCATTGTTGGTCACAAATTCAACTGTCGGAGTAGGCTTTTGAACTGGAACTTCTTGCTGAATAGGGGAACCAAATTCAGTAGAGATATCGGAAGTGGTCGGATGATTAGTCATCGAGTCTTCTATGCTGTCAACCACAACAGAGTTAGGCAACTTAGAACCAAGAAATTCATCATAGAACAGTTCAAATAATAAATCCAAATCAGATAAATTAGAAGTAGACGACGAAGCGCCATCTGATTTGTTCTCTTGAGGTGCAGGTCCTGGACTGGTTGGTCCAGAAGCTAATACTCCAGTAATGACGGGTTCTGAACTGATGTGCTCAGAAGCCATCTCCTCATCAAATGTAACATTGACGCTCTCGATTACTGTCTTCGACTTCTTTAAATAAACACGATATGCAGACGATGTAGAGGAATAACCAACAAAGATGCCTTCATCCGCCTTAGCACTGAACTTGTTCAGATTCTCTCGGTCGTTTAGAACATAACACGTACAACCAAAAACATGAAAATATTTAATGGTTGGTGTGCGGTTGTTGATCAATGCATACGGAGTCTTCTTAAATCTGCGGTGTATCATGGAGCGATTTTGAGTGTGACACGCAGTCGATATAGCTTCAGCCCACAAAAATAAAGGTAATTCAGATTGGCTGAGCATTGTTCGAGCGGCCTCAACAAGTGTACGATTTTGCCTTTCGACGACTCCGTTCTGTTGAGGTGTGCGAGCAGCAGAGTATTGATGTGATATCTCGACTGATTCGAGATATTCTTCGACTGTCTTGTTCTTGAACTCTGTGTCGTTGTCAGTCCTGAGAATCTTGACTTGTTTTTGCAGATTGACTTGAGTTGTCTTTAGAAACATAATGAGAACATCGGGAGTCTCATCTTTAGACCGTAGAAACTTAACCCAAGTGTATCGCGTATAGTCATCCACAATAACTAACACATACTTCTTTCCTCCTAAGCTTTGCGTTCGCATAGGACCGCATAGATCCATATGCAACAACTCTAATGGAGAGTTGGTACTCGGTTCAGGCTTTGGTTTGTGTGGGGCTCTCTTCATCTTTCCCTTTTCATACGCTGCACATAGATGTTCTCTCTCATACTTCAGCTCTGGAAGACCTTTTACTAGCTTACCACTCACCAGCTTGTTGATGTAACGAAAGTTGAGGTGAGAAAGCCGTCGATGCCATAACCAGCTTTGTTGCATCGAGGCCTTTGATAGTAGGTAGACCTGATTGTCAGCCTGGACCTTTGACAAATTGATGGTGTAGAGGTTTGACTTGCGAGATCCGACCAGGAGTTCTTTTCCTTCTTCAGTGCGTATTGAACATGTCTTGGCCTTGAAATTAACCTCTAAATCTTTGTCGCAGAACTGGCCAATGCTGAACAGGTTGTGCCCTAAGCCTTCAACGTAACTCACCTTCTTGATCGTAAGATTTTCATGTACAACATCACCATATCCCAGAATAGGTGAAAACTGATCATTTCCGAAACGAACTGTGCCGCAGTATTTGTCCTTATAATTAGACAACATACTCTTCTGCCCGGTCATATGTTTGGAACACCCACTATCCAAATACCACATATGACGGGTCTGCACAAAACAAATCAAGAAAAAAGAGGTTTAGGAACCCATTTAAAAATGGGACCTCCACTGTTAGTACTTGATTTTGGCACCCATTTAAAATTGGGTCCACTTTTTCTTTGAAAACAAGAAGCATGATAAGACGTATGAAAATGATAAGATGAAACATTATATGAACCATACCAAACATCAGAATATCTACGAGAAGCATAATCACATTCACCATAATTTAAAAACTTTTTAGTACTAGATGGAACTAACTGAAATAATTGCTTTATAGAATATTTCTTGCGAGAATCAACAAGATTATTTTTAAAAGTAGCAACATTAACACTCAAATCATCTTTACTAGATGTCTTTTTATTCAAAATAAAACTAGAACTAGATTTAGCTTTCTCGTCTATCTTCTGTTTCGGTATCCATGCAGTCTTAACTCCAACCCTTTGCTTTCTCAAATCTGAAACATTTCAAACTTTAGAGTTAGAATGATGAGAATTAAGAGAATGCATCTTCTTTGGCTTACCAGTGTGGATCGGTTTCTGTGAAAGCTGAGATTTTTGTTGCTTACCTTTTGCTTTCTTTGATTTTACAGAAACTGATTTATCAACTTTCGTTGATGTTTCACCTTTTTCATGTACACTGGGTAATCCAAAGGAATTTACAACACAAGATGAATGATGAAGAAGTTTAGAAGAAAAATCAAACTGAGAAACACACTTATTTAAAACACCTTCAGAGTTTAAGAAATTAAGCTCATTATCAAGTGAACCAGATCTGTCATCCGAATTTAAAGCTTTGGAGAGTTTAGGAAAATTAGAATTTTTGAACACTGTTGAAAATACAGTTTGTTCTAAGTCCATCAAAATTCTTTCATCTGAAAGAGTATTCTCAAGTTCAGAAATTTTACTTTCCAAAACGAGGGGAGGGACGTAAAGCTTACCTTCAATGGGTTTAGCCTCCAACTCTTTAACAAAATAACTTTCAAAATAATCATTTGAAAGAAATTTTGATTTATTAGAACGATAACTGTTATTCAACTTCCCATAGTGAAATGGAAGTTGAACTTTAGTTGTGTTCTTTCTTTTAACATATTCCTTGGCTTTATCTTTTTCAGACAGACTAGTCCAAAAGGGTTTGAGTTCTTGATGTTGAGGAGCCAACAACATAAACCCAAAGTCATAAAGTGCAGGCACTTCAGATATACCCTTTTTGAGATGATGTGGGTTCTTGTAACCAAGTCCCCAAGTATCAGGTTTCTCTTTAGGTTTGTTCAAATGAATAGTGTGTTCAGTTTGACCCAAAGAGTGTAATTTTTCTTCCAAAGCATTCACCTTTTCTATTAAAGATTTATTCTCTTTTGAAGTAGAAAAGTACCTTTTAGCAATCTCTCTAGATTTAAACTCACATTCTTTAAACTTTGAACCAGTTTCAGATAACTCTTATGAATAATAGTCTTTTCTTTAGCGCTGGTGTCTATATTTTTGTGCAAAGTTTCAATTAATACATTTTTCTCAGCAATATCATTACTAAGATTATGTATGGATTGATTTTTCTCATTTATGACACCTCTTTCACGCTTCAGTTTCGACTCTAATTCTTGGAGTTTAGACATCATGGCATTCATTTGGTTCAATAAATCAAATTCAGTAAAGTTACATACCTCATCAGTATCTCCATCATCCGAATCAGCTTCAGCTTCTGACTAGTTCTTCCCCATCAAGCACAGATGTGTTGTCTCATCCTTCTCTCCTTCTTCAGATTCTTCATCCGAGTGGTCGAGCCAGTATTCATCCTCGGTCATTAATGCTTTTCCAGCCTCTTGTTGCTTGGCTAGAAGCATTTTATTCTTGTAATAGTCTGAGTTTCGGACTTTTGATTTGCGACAGTCCTTGACAAAATGACCGAGTCTACCACAGTTGTAGCACTTAATAGGTTCTTCTTTCTTGGTCTCTTCAGCTCCATCCTTCTTCATTTCTTCTGATCTCCTTTCTTCAACTTTCTCTTTATGATTGTAGTTGTTCGGACCAGACGAGTATCGCTGACTATTGGAGTTTGGCTTTTTATAGAACTTCTTTTGGAAAGACTTGGTTAACATGAGCATGGTTTCCATCAGTTTTTCACAATCGTCAGTTTCAGTCTTTTCCTCACAATCAGCTTCTTCCGAATCATAATCTATCACCTTCTTCTTCTTCTTTGACTTCTTAACCACAAGAGCAACTGGATCAGCAACTGCTTTGTCAGCCTTTTTCATCTCAGCCTTGATCTTTTCTACCTCTTCCTCATTCTGTCTGAGGATCTCATAAACTTCATGAAGAGGAATGTCATGCAGATCCTTCAACTGTCTCATCTGACGGGTGAACCTCTTCCATTCAGGCTGAAGATTACTGAGAAATTTCACATTCAGCTCCACGTGAGATTTGTTGATCTTGTTCTTGTTGAGCTCGTTCAGCAAAGTGACAAATCTGTCATAAGTAGCTTCGAGAGACTCTCCATCTTTGGCTTTGAACTCTTCATAATTATTCAGGCATGTAGATACTTTGAGCTGATTGCCGACTTTGGATTCGATCATCATCTTCTCCAATTGATCCCACATTTGCTTACCGGTAGCGTTATAGCTGTCAATCTTGACATATATTTCATTCGGTATGCCTTGGAGAATAAATGATCTTGCCAGCTTGTCACCCTTGTGTCTCTTCAACTGATCTTCCGAATAATCACCAATCGGTAATTTGTACTCTGTCTCTTCTTCTTGACCATTTTCTCCAGCTACAGTGAGAACCTTGGTCGGAGGTGTCATAATCCCTTCTTTCAGAGATTTTCTGATTTCATCTCCCAAGTCATGTCGATCAATGAAGTCCAAAAATCTGTCCTTCCATTGCTCGTACTCCCCCTTGAAGAGTACTGGTGGCTTCACATCTGTTCCAATAGCAAGAGCTTCCCGAGACATCTTTACTTATATGATTAGAAATCAAACTTATCTGATATTGAAACAATCAACTGGATGAGATCGTTAGAAGTCAAGATAAAATCACACAATACTGAAAATCTTAGAATGAAATTCAGAAAAATATGATCACGAACAGAACTTTGTCCCCCTTCGGAAACTTAGCACGGGGGTCCCGCTAAATTTGACATTTAGAAGCCCATTACAGTTTGCAAAATTTGACCGGGGATGTGCTTCGACCGGAGACATGTAAATACTGGTCGAGAGTTGGACCGGGAACTTGTTCGACCGGGGAAGTGCAAAGACCGATATTGCCTTCGACCGGGAACTTGTAAAGTCCGGTCGAGGATTTGACCGATAGAATGGTAAGACCGGATGGTTGGTAAGACCGGATACTGGTAAGACCGGATGTTGGTAAGACCGGATGTTGGTAAGACCGGATGGTTGTTCGACCGAACTATGCTTCGACCGATAATATGAAAGACCGGAACTGTGCTTAGACCGATACAAATTATTCGACCGGTAGAGAAAAGACCGGGTGAACTGTGAGTGTACCGGTCGAATGCAATAGACCGATAGAAAAGTATTCGACCGGAAGAGCAAAGACCGATATGTTCTTCGAATCCTTCGACCCAGAAATCAAAAAAACAGCCCAGAAACAGATCAATGCTCAAAATTAAACTTCAAGACTTTGCCAAAACAATCGAGTACACACCTAGAATAGATTGCAATAATTAATTTCAAAAATAAACACTCTACGAAGGATTCGATGGATGACACAGTGCGTATTCTTAGAACGAACCCAGAATTGCCAAAAACCCAAATTGATAATCAAAAATCAAAGCAATTTTCAAATCAAACAATACCCAATCACTATAATAGATAAAACAAACACAATCCAACCAATAATAACTTGAATGAACAATCACACAATAAAAAATTTTGAATCTTTGACAGAAAATTAGAACCGAACAAAAACTTATTCAATCCAATCTGTACTGAGCTCTGATACCAATTGTGTGTCCCAATACGCAATCATTCAATCAAGCAATCACATATACAATATAATAAATCAAACTTGATATTGATATTCAATGGATTCAAAGGATTACAATGTTGAAATCGAAATCCTCTCTTCTTGTTCTTCACGGCGCCACACCACCACAACTAAACCTCTCAATAATTATCTTCTCTAATAAGCTTCCTTGAACCCTAATTAACTCTAAAACACACTATTTATATTTAAGCTAATTAAGCCTAATGGGCTTGCAAGGCTTGGGAATGGGCTTTGCAATGTTTGGCCCAACAACCAAAACTAAGTTAACTAAAATTAAACTAACTAATAAATAAAATACGTAAACAGACTTTGACTAATTATTACAAAAGGACCCTAGACTATTTTTTGAGACGACTTTAACAGCTTTAACTTCAGATATCCATCTTCAAATAATTATGATCTTGAATCCAATAAATATGTGCTTTAACACTCACCATCATCATTAGTTGACCCGTTGTAAGCGTTATCAAACAATGCTTGTTATGTAAGTTGTTTCGTGAGAAGAGCAACCGGGTCCACTAACTTCTTATTCTTTTTTTCCAGTTTGTCCTTCTTCTCTAGCACCAAGCTCTCATCAGTCATAAGAATCTCATATAATTCTTAAATATGCATAGTTGAAATTCTGACATCGTTCCTCAGTCTATGACAAGATTTGTTCCATTCAGGTTGAAGAGCGTTGAAAAATTTCAGATTCGTCTCAAGATCAGTTTTTTCCACTTTAATCTTTATCAGATCATTAATTACAGTGCAAAACCGGTCAAAGATAACCTTCAGAGATTCATTGTCCTTTGCCTTAAATTCCTCAAAGTTATTCATGAAACGTGTCTGGCGTATTTGAGTAGCAACTGATGACCTAAGCATGATCTTTTCTAATTGAGTCCACATCATATTTGGATCATGTTTGAAACAATCAATTCTATTGTAAATCGAGTTAGGCAGTGCTAGCATCAAATTAGACTTTGCTTCTCTATCGACTTTTTCACGTTTGATTTCATCAGCAGTCAAAGGAGTGTCATTTTTCGGTCTAACGAATGGTCCTTCAGATAAAGACTTCATCATATTTTCTCCATTAGCCTGACGCTCAATGAAATTAATGAACCTATCTTGCCACTGTGTAAACTCATCTTCATTGATTAAAACTGGTGGACGAGTATCTGTTCCCAATTGCATCATTAGATCATTCTTGTAGAACTGGGCTTGGAAAGCAAACTTGGCAGAATCCATTTTTCAGAAAAAAAAATTCTAAGTCTCAGACTGGTCCAAACTTGAGCTTTGCGTGAGAAGCAGAAGACGCAAATTGAGCTTTTCGTAAGCAGTTGAAGACGCAAAGTAGGCTTTGCGTGAGCAGGCTGTGGCGCAAAGTAGCTTTGCGGTATGAGAAGAAAACGCAAACTGAAGTTCTCTTGAGCAGAAGGAATCGCAAACTTAGGTTTGCGTGAGGTACTTAAGACGCAAACCAACTTTGCGTGAGTAGCGGGAGACGCAAATCGAGCTTTGCGTGACACGCTGATAACGAGAACCGAACTTTGCGAAAGTAGCTTGAAACGCAAAGTAGCTTTTCGTGATGCACTGGATACGCAAAATTAGCTTTGCGAGAGACGTTGATAACGAGAACTGGACTTCTCTTGAACTGTGAAATACGAACAACAGCTTTGCGTGAGCTGGATGATTCGAAAATTTTACATCTCGGAAAGCACTGGATACGCAAAATTTGCTTTGCGTGAATAGCCCAATGCGAAAACCTGCAATACTAACACAAAGATTAGAACAACAGTATGAACTTGCGCAAAGTAGTATGAACTCGCGCAAACCGATATGAACTTGCGCAAACCTACATGAACTTGCGCAAACAGTAGAAAATCAAATAAAACTCGCAAGATCGATTATAACCAAGAAATTAATGCAAGAAATTCACACACTGGTTGTCGAAAACAACTTTCTTACACTTTTCCAACAACAAATTCGATTAAAAACTACAAAAACTCAAAATCGAGAATGTAACAGTACGCAAACCGAGTTTTTCCAGTTAATCACAAAAACTCAAAATCAATGATCAAAAACTGTTTTTCTTGAAAATTGATGTGAATTAAAATTATTCTCCTTGTAAAATCGAATCCAACAAACCAAAAATCAAAGAAATTCGATCAAAAAGACACCCGAATTTGATGAAAAATCAAGAAAACGAGATTTTCTTGAAAAATTCAAGAAAATCGATCAAATTTTCGATTTAATCCACAAATTCAGTAACGAAAAATCAATCTCTCAATTCTCTCAAGATTAAGATTAGCTCTGATACCAATTGTGAGTCCAAGATCACTAAATCTCTAGAGAGAGAAAGTAGTGAGAGAGAGAGAGTTTAAGGCGCAAAGTAAGATGTATTCAATGTGAGCGTGAATGTGTTACAAACAACCAAGACCAAAGGGACTTAAATACCCTGGTCCAATACAACACAGTGTAAGACACTGTACACTATATAAGATTTTGGGAACTGAAGAAAAGCTCAAGTATGATTAATGCTGCTAGTTCAGATTTACTACTGCTAAAAGACTTCAAAGTTAATACTGCTGAGTATTACTACTGCTAGTAGAATTAATACTGCTAGTCAAAGTTAGTGCTGCTTGAACAAAGTTAGTACTGCTTAGCTAGTTAGTACTGCTAGTGGTTAGTGCCGCTTAGTTGTTTATGCTGCTTATGATTAGTACTGCTTATGAATTGAAGATCCGGATGGAAAGGATGACAGCTGTAAAGAATCAAGATATTCATGGAAGGATTGAAGATAATGATGGAAGATATACTGAAGATATTTTATTTATTGTAATTATCTTTTATTCAGTATATGTATAGAATTGATAGAATAGTTTAGAATTAATCATTCATTCTAAGTTTTAGAGAAAATCAACCTCTAGGCATAGATCCTAATTCTAGAGAAGTAGAATTCGTCTTGAAAGAGTCTGTTCTTCAAGATTGAGGTTGAGTGTGTAATCTTGTGATTTGATAATTGAATACAACTTTACAAGTTGTTGATTATACACTGTTTTGTTTACTGTTACATTGAATATCAAAGTGTTATTCCGCAACTTCTTTGATATTAGTTTCTGAGAATTTATTCTTGTTGAGAATTCGATCTTGACAAGTGGTATCAGAGCGTAACTCTCTCAGAAACATCTATTCATTCATCATGGAAAACCATGCAGAATCAAACAGTACTCTGGTCTCTAAGGTTCCAATGCTCAAACCCAATGAGTTTGACATGTGGAAGATCAGAATTAGACAATACATTCTTCTCACTGACTACTCAATGAGGGATATCATTGAGAATGGTCCTTCTGAAGCAAGAAAGACTGGACCAGATGGGAAAAGACCTCCACCAAAGACAAATGGTGAGAGGAAGATCAGACAGACAAAGATGAAGGCCTTGAGCACTCTACTCTTGGCTATCCCCAATGAATATCAGCATCAATTTTGCAACTGCACTAATGCTCAGATTCTCTGGAATGCTCTAGAGAAAATATTTGCTGGAAATAAAAGCATCAAAAGAAATCAAAGAGATATTCTAAAGCAGCAGTATGAGAACTTCACTTCTTCAAAGAATGAGTCTATGACTCAAACTTTTGATAGGTTCAACAAGCTCATTGGTGAACTGGCTACTGTAGGAGTGAAGATGGAGCAAGGTGATATCAACAGAAAGTTTCTCAGATCTCTTGGGGATGAATGGACTATGTACACTGTCTCATATAGGCAGAGTGACAATCTGGAAGAGAAGGAACTTGATGATCTATATAATGATCTAAGAGTTTTTGAAACTGAGGTAGAAACCAAGAAGAAGCCCACTGGTTATATCCACAATGCTGCACTTCTATCAGCATCTACTGATACTACTGCCAACCCTGAAGCAGTTAGTACTGCCAGTGGAGTGAATTCAGAAAAAGGCACTGAAACTATCTTTGAAGCCTTTTTGTCCAGTCACAACAACAATTCATTGATTAATAATGATCTGGATCAACTTCACTCTGATGACCTGGAGGACATGGACATTAAATGGCAGATGGCCATGTTATCTATGAGGGTGAAGAAGTTTATCAAAAGAACAGGAAGGAACAACTTCTCTCAAAGAAGAGAAGATGGAGCTGGTTTTGACAAGACAAAGGTGGAATGCTATAAGTGCCACATGAAAGGACACTTTGCTAGAGAATGCAGAAGTGGTGTTCCAAACCACAACCACCAACAAGCTCAGAATGGAGGCTATAATCAAAACAAGAATCCTTCTCAAGCCCTTGTTTCTCAACAAGGAATGGGGTTTGATTGGAGTGATCAAGCTGAGGAAGCCATTCAGAATCAAGCTCTTATGGCAGAAGTGTCTGATCTCCCCTCTGAGGTAAATTCTAATCTTGCACTCAATCTTGCACAGACACTATCAAAAGGTACAGGGATCACAACCAAAGCATGTGTGATGACCTCAAAAGATTAGAAAAGGGCAGAAGAGACTATGTGTTGATAGTAGAGAGATTTGAAGAGCAAATTAAAGGCTTTCAATCTAATGAACTTCAACACTCTTATGACACAAACTATTGGAAGTGGGAAAAGAATGAATTAGAGACCAAACTGTCTAAGTCCTTAGAAGAGAATGATAGGCTGAAAGAGGAACTATCTAAAGTTAAGCTTGACATAGAAAAGTTTTCATATGCTTCAAAAGCAATGGATTCTCTTCTAAAGGCTCAGATTCATGATAAGATGAAGCCTGGTATTGGATACAACAATACACCCCCTCCTTACAACAACAACTATATCTCTCCTACTTCAGACTTGTTAGAGACCAAGGAGAAAAAGGACTTGTCTGAGGAAGCTTTTAAGATAGATCTTTTGGATGAGTTAGTAGTTAAGGATTTGACTGAGAAAGAAGCCAGTGAGAATAGGGTTAATGCTGTGAGTAAAGAGATACCATTAGAAAACAACATTATCACCAATGAGGGATGTGGGAAAATCTGGGTCAAGTCTAAGGAGATAGAGAAGACCAAAGGAAAGGATAACAAGGTCCATTACAAACAAACCACAGTTGTGAATCCTGGACCTTGTAAACAGTGTGCTTGCAATAAAGCTAAGAGCCTAAATTCTGGTATAAAAAGAGGTAACCAAAGAAACTGGAATAATCAATGGGCTCAGAAACAAGGAGTTGATCTGAATAAAATCAATAGACCAAAACCTTGTTTCATATGTGGCAAGCTGAATCATTTGGCTAAGTATTGTTTCTTCAACCCTATTAACCAACAGATGAACTTTCGAAGATTTCTGCAAAAACTTGTTGGTTATAGGAATCCAAAGAAATCTGGTGAAACCAAAGGCCCTATGAAAAATAAGGTTTTAAAAGAAAGTGTTTTAATATGGGTGCTTAGAAGCACTAACAGTGTTAGTACTGCTGAAAATATTAATGCTGCTAACACAGTTACTACTTGCTAACAGTGTTAGTACTGCTGAAAATATTAATGCTGCTAACACAGTTACTACTGCTAACAAGGTTAGTACTGCTAAGCATGCAAGTGCTGCTCATGCTGTTAGGACTTCTAAAACCAGTATTGCTTCTGGCAAATGTGTTTCCAAGCCTATCATTGTGACAAAGTACTCCAAAAATGAGGAGTCAAAGTTTAAAAATCTTGTCAAGAAAGAATACAAGTATTTTGATGAGAAAGGGGTACCCAAGACCACTTTCGCTTGGGTTCCTAATTCATACTAACTGATTTATATTATGTGCAGGGCAACCAACAACTCAAAGGAAAGGGCATATGGCATGTTGATAGTGGTTGCTCTAGGCACATGACAGGTAACATGTCATGCCTTCAGGATTTCAAGCATATCAATGGAGGACATGTTGCATTTGGAGATAATCTTACTGGTGGTAAAATAAGTGGAAAAGGTAATGTTACCAAAGGTAAGATGACATTTGAGGATGTCTACTATGTTGATCAATTGAAATACAACCTGTTAAGTGTATCACATGTTTGTGACAAACAACATAGCATATTATTTACAAATACTGAGTGTATGATCCTTGCTCCAGGGTTCAAGGTAGTTGATAAAAGCATGATACTACTTAGAACTCCAAGAAAGGACAATGTTTATTGTCTTGATATGGACAATGTTGATAGTGATTCATCCCTGAACTGTCTTGTTTCAAAAGCTTATGTGGATGAATCCTCTCTTTGGCACAGAAGGATGTGTCACATGAACTTCAAGACTATGAACAAACTTGTTAAAAACAACCTTGTAAGAGGTTTACCTTCAAAAGTATTTTCATGTGATGATCATTGTGTTGCATGTCTTGAAGGCGAACAGCACAAAACTTCTCATAAGACCAAAAAGTTAAGCACATTTTCTTCTTCTCTCCAGTTATTGCATATGGATCTGTTTGGTCCTACAAATGTTATGAGTATAGGCAAGAAATCTTACTGCTTGGTTATTGTTGATGATTACTCTAGATTTACCTGGGTATATTTTCTAAGGACTAAGGATGAGACAAGTGGACTGATAAAATCCTTTATCCTATGAATTGAAAACAAACTAATCAAAAAGTAATAGTCATTAGATCAGATAATGGGACTGAGTTTAAAAATTTTGATCTAAACACCTTCTGTGAAGAGAAAGGCATTGAGACACAATATAGTTCCCCTAGGACTCCTCAACAAAATGGAGTTGCTGAGAAAAGAAATAGGACACTAATAGAGGCTGCTAGATCTCTGTTGACTGATTCAAAACTGCCAATTACCTTCTGGGCTGAAGCAGTTAATACTGCTTGTTATGTCCAAAACAGAGTTCTAGTGGTCAAGCCAAAGAACAAGACCCCTTATGAGCATTTAAATAATAGAAAACCTTTCATTGGATTTTTCAAACCTTTTGGGTGTCCTTGTACAATTCTCAATACCAAATCTCACTTAGGTAAGTTTGATAGCAAAGCAGATGATGGATTTTGCTGGGTCTGAAAGATGCCAAGGATGGTTACTACTTCTAGTTCAACATGGTTACTACTTCTAGTTCAACATGGTTACTACTTCTGTGGTTAATGCTGCTAGTTGTAGTTAATGCTGCTAGTTTCAGATTCTTCAAGCACAGAAATCCCCACAGAGGTAATGTCTAATCTCTGCTCTAAAACTTGTATGGAAACTGTTAAAAGGTACAGGGATCACAACCATACAATGAGTGATGACCTTAAAAGATTAGAGAGAGCTATAAAAGACTATGTAAAAATTGTTGAGAGTTTTGAGGAACAGATTAAAGTTTTCCAAGCCAATGAACTTCAACATTCTTATGATACAAATTACTGGAAGTGGGAGAAGAATGACCTAGAACTTCAGCTGAAAAAGTCTAAAGAGGAGAATGAGAAGATAAAGAGTGAGTTTGAGAAAGCCAAGCTGGATATTGAGAAATTTTCCAATGCTTCTAAAGCAATGGACTCTTTGCTCCAAACTCAAATCCATGACAAACTTAGAAGAGGAATAGGCTATAACACCACACCACCACCATACAACAACAATTACATCCCTCCTATATCAGACTTGCTAGAGACTAAGAATAGGAAGGAATTGTCTGATGAAGCCACTAAGGTAGATCCATTAGACAAAGTGGTGGTTGAAACAGACTCTGAAGAAGAGAACTCTAATGAAAAGAGTAAGAAGAACACTGTGAGTGGTGAGATTCCTCTAGAAAATAACATTATCACCAATGAGGGATGTGGAAAGGCTTGGATCAAGTCTAAGGACATAGAAAAGATTGAGGGAAAGTCTGAGAAGGTCCATTATAGTATATGGTACTACTAACCTTGTGTCTGTAAGTGTTTCAGATTGCTAATACTGAATGGTAGTTAGTACTTCTAGTTCAGTGAATACTGTCAGACTTTGTTAATGCTGCTGGTATGTGTTACTACTGCCAGTCTGTGTTAATGCTGCTGATAAGTGTTACTACTGCTAATGTAAGTTTTCTATACCTAAAATGATCTTCAATGATTTAATGTCAAACCTGGATATCAATCAAAATTTTTTTATCTGTATCCAAGGTTTGTACAAGAAGTACATAATAAGGAATTGATGGATTAACCTCATTTTAATGAGATATATGTACCTAAACCCCCTAAAGGCAAGGTTTTCTCAAATATGAGAAGATCTGCTAGGGACTCGGAAGGAGGTGACACACCATTGTTCTCAACAATGATGGTGGTGTCCCAACCACAAGAAGGCATGGCAGCAGGGTCAAGGCCCTCATTAGACATTCCCACTGCTAGCCAAACCCAACCTTCCCACTCTATATCTATTCCACAGTCTCTACTTCATAAGCCAACTTCACCAATAAAACAGGTAAAGAAAACAGGTAAAGAAGACTCCTTCCCTTCTTGTACCTTCACCCACTAAGCCTTTAAGCCCTCTAAGGGAGGATTTTCCTTTAGAGAATATCCATAGGGCAACCACAGGGGTGTCTCCCAACCTCAAGAAGGTGCTCAATAAGGAGATGCAAGAGCATATGGGTTGTAAGGCTCACACTACTAACTTTGCACAAAGTGCAGGACAGGACAGTGTGAACATATCTGAGACCTTCCCCATGGCAACTTTAGATGAGTAATTATCTAAAGGTCCCAGGTGCCAAGAAACCAAGGGAGTAGAAGGTGCTTCTGTTAGGCAGAAGATCTCTACTAAAAGATCCAATGATCATTCAAAAGGGGGTAACAATCCTGGACAAATATAACTACAATTAATTGATGGAAAATGATTCCAATGATCCTTCAAAGGTGATAATCACACCTAAAGGAGGTGAGGATAGTTTAACTACAAAGAATTGATGGATACACTTGGTACAATTAGTCTGAAAGTTCATAATCAAATTATGGGGATAAAAGAGATGAAAAGGTGATCACTTCTTATCACTAGCAGATAGATCATATCAAGAAGCTGGTGCTAGTAAAGAAGAAAATTAAAGTTCGTATTGATATGAAATCTTATTTTGAGGGGGAGATAAGTGAAGAAGCTGGAATAAAGCAGTAACTACATCAGAAACAGAAAAGAAGATAACAGCAGAAACTGAATCAAGAAGAACTAGTAATTGCAGAAAGTTTTGAAATTATCATAAAGACCCTATGTTGAAGAACTTAACTTCTCAGTTTTGAAAAGTTAAGTTAGGGGGAGATTGTTGCGTCTGAAATATTTCAAGGATGGTTACTACTTCTAGTTCAACATGGTTACTACTTCTAGTTCAACATGGTTACTACTTCTGTGGTTAATGCTGCTAGTTGTAGTTAATGCTGCTGGAACAAAGTTAATGCTGCTAGTTGTAGTTAATGCTGCTGGAACAAAGTTAATGCTGCTAGAAAAAAACAGTTAATACTTCTAGTTAGTACTTCTGTGGTTAATGCTGCTAGTTGATGGTTAATGTTGCTCAACAAGATTAGTACTGCTAGTTCAAAGTTAGTACTGCTTGAAGAGATTAATGCTGCTGAGCATGGTTAGTACTGCTAGAGTTAATACTGCTCAGAGTATTAATGCTGCTTATGATTAGTACTGCTTATGAGATGGAGATCTGTATGGAAAGGATGACAGCTAGATAAACTGAAGATATTTATGGAAGCTGAAGATATTCATGGAAGATATTCTGAAGATATTTTATTAATTGTAATTATCTTTTATCTTCAGTATATATATATAGTATTGTTTAGAATAGTTAGATATAACTTTTTGATAATCATTCATTCTAAGTTTTAAAGAAAATCAACCTCAAGGCATAGATCCTTATTCTAGAGAAGTAGAATTCGTATTGGTGAGCCTGTTCATCAATATTGAGGTTGTGTGTTTAATCTTGTAACTTCAAGTATTCAATACAAGTTTACAAGTTGTTGATCATATACTGTTTTGTTTACTGTTTCAATAAATATCAAAGTGTTATTCCGCAACTTCTTTGATATTAGTTTCTGAGAATTCATTCTTGTTAAGAATTCGATCCTGACAGATTTCTTGTTGGTTACTCATCTCAGAGTAAGGCTTACAGAGTCTTTAACTCTCCTTCTATAATAATTGAAGAAAGTGACAATGTCAAATGCAATGAGAACACACCAAATCCAATTGGGTCTGGTCCTCAGTGGCTATTTGACATTGACTCACTAACTAACTCTTTTGGTTTCAGTAGTGACGATTATGCAGGTTCAGGGAGTGGAGGATCAGGGACTACACAAGTTCAAGAAAGTATATCTCAATCTGTGATCTTTCCCATACCCACAGTGGATCCTGTTGAAGACTGTGAAAAGGAACCATCTACTGGACCAAGTCAAAGTGAAGAAGAAAGTAGAGATGAGGAGACTCAAGAAAATAAAGAACCAGAAGTAGCTACTGAAAACACTTCAGGTGAGTTGAATGACTCTAATCTAGAGGTGGAACTTAATGAAGAACCTAGTCATCACAGCAGAATTCAAAAGAATCATCCTCCACACCTGGTAATAGGGGATATATCTTCTCCTATGATGACTAGAAATCAAAGTTGGCTTCAAGAAATGCAAGATCAACAACATACAGTGCTTTCTTGCTTTTTATCCCAGCTTGAGCCTAAAAAGGCACATGATGCTATGAAAGAATCCAGTTGGATAGAAGCCATGCAAGAAGAGCTACTGCAGTTCAAGCTGCAAGATGTTTGGGATCTGGTAGACCTTCCTAAAGGCCAAAGAGCAATAGGAAAAAAATGGGTCTTCAGGAATAAGAGAGATGAAATAGGATTAGTCATAAGAAAAAAAGCAAGGTTGGTGGCTCAAGGATATACACAAGAAGAAGGAATAGACTATGAAGAAGTATTTGCACCTTTGGCTAGGATAGAAGCAACTAGATTATTCCTAGCTTATGATTCTTATATGAAATTCAAAGTCTATCAAATGGATGTCAAAAGTGCATTTCTTTATGGCTCAATTGAAGAAGAAGTATATGTCTGTCAATCACCAGGGTTTGAAAACCCAAGCTATCTAGACAGGGTATACAAATTGAAGAAAGCACTTTATGGACTACATCAAGCTCCAAGAGCATGGTATGACACTCTGTCATCCTATCTCTTGGAAAATGGCTTTGAAAGAGGAGTCATTGATAAGACTCTATTCATCAAGAGAAAGAAGAAGAATATCTTGCTGGTCCAAATCTATGTTGATGATATTATCTTTGGATCAACAAGAGACAACATGTGCATGGAGTTTGAGGAACTAATGCATCAAAGGTTCAAGATGAGTTCCATGGGGAAACTTACTTTTTTCCTTGGACTCCAAGTTCAACAGAAGTCAGATGGAATCTTCATCTGTCAGTCCAAGTATGTGCAGGACATTCTAACCAAGTTTTGTTTCTCAGATTCAAAACCTGCCAGCACACCTATAGAGACACACAAGCAGATAACAGCAGATCTTGAGGGGGAGGATTATAGATCCGTGATTGGCTCTCTCATGTATCTTACAGCCTCTAGGCTAGATATAATGTGTCCAGTCTGTGTATGTGCAAGATTCCAAGTTAGGCCAAAGCAATCTCACTATCAAGCTGTTAAAAGGATATTCAGATATCTCAAAGGGCAATCCAGATTGGGACTTTGGTATCCTCATGACTCATCCTTTGACTTGCTTGCATACTCAGATAGTGATCTAGGTGGAGCAAACTTGGACAGAAAATCTACTTCTGGAGGATGTCAGTTTTTGGGTGCAAGACTAGTTTCATGGCAGTGCAAGAAACAAACCACAGTATCCACATCTACAATAGAGGCAGAGTACATAGCAGCTGCAAGTTGCTGTTCTCAAGTCTTATGGATTCAGAATCAAATGCTGGATTATGGGGTAACCTTTCTACACACTCCAATTTTTATTGATAATAGCAGTGCTATTAGCATTGTGAATAATCCTGTCAAGCACTCAAAGACAAAGCACATTGAGATCAGGTATCACTTCATAAGATACTGTAATGAAAAGAAACTTATTCAAGTTGTAAAAGTTCACAATGATAAACAGTTTTCTGATCTATTCACTAAAGCTTTTGATGTGGGTAGATTCACTTTCTTGGTAACAAGTGTAGGAATGATCAACTCTGATTAAGCCCCTTGTCAAAAAGTAGTTATATACCTGTATATTGTTTATTCTTGGTGTTACTAATCTTCTTTTTCAGGATATATATAGCAGTACTCAGTGTATCACAAGCTTAAAAGGGTAAGTATGGTTAAAACTGCCAGTACAGTTTTAATACTGCTAGTAGTTAATACTGCTAGTGGTTAATACTGCTAGGGGTTAATACTGCTAGGGGTTAATACTGCTAGTTAGTTAATACTGCTAGTGGTTAATACTGCTCTCAGTTAATACTGCTAGTTAGTTAATACTGCTAGTAGTTAATACTGCTCTCAGTTAATACTGCTAGGTAGTTAATACTGCTTTCAGTTAATACTTCTCTAGGTTAATACTGCTTATGTCCCGAATACTATAAATACTCTTTGCCCGCCTAAAAGTTCATAACGACTCTTTGCTTACGGTTCTCTTGCGCTCTAAACCCTCTCTCTCTCGAGTTCTAAGTTTTCAAGCAAGAAACTTCAAGGTCAATGGCATCCATGGCGTTCATTGACGAGCACAATGAAATCGCGATGCTCCAAAAGCCAAAACAAGCTGCAGGTTTTCATCAGATAGTCGACTTTCTGAAGTCCAGCCACATTGCCCATGCTCTCACTATATCTCCTACTATCTTCATAGAGCATCAGAGGCAATTCTGGGCACATGCCACCATTGTTACTGAGAATGGTGTGCAAATGATCAAGACGAAGGTGTGTGGCAAGCCATTAACAGTTACTGAAGGGGTAATTCGCATCAGTCTACGTCTAGATGATGCCTCTGGTATAACTTCTATCTCTAATGATGAACTGTTTTCTACTCTTTCAAAAATGGGGTATGGAGGCCCATTGGGTCTGTTCAAGTTCTTAAAAGCAAAATTTTCACCTCAATAGCGTTTCTTTGTCCATACCCTTATCCATTGTATCTCTAAAAAGACTACTGGATGGAGTGAGTTCAGTAGCACCATTGCTTATGCTCTAGTATGCTTAGCCACTACCAGAAAGTATAACTTTTCCCAAATGATTTTCAGTGATCTTGTCTCAAACATGGGAAACAAAAAGAGCTTTTATATGTACCCCAGGTTTGTTCAAGCACTTATCACCCACGAATTGACGGATATTCCTCATTTTGATGGGATATATGTACGAAAACCCCCTAAAGGCAAGGTTTTCTCAAATATGAGAAGATCTGTTGGGGACTCGGAAGGAGTTGACACCCCATTGTTCTCTACAATGATGGTGGTGTCCCAACCTGATGAAGGTATGGTAACAGGGTCAAGGCCCCCATTAGACCAACCCACTACTAGCCAATCCCAACCTTCCCACTCTAAATCAATTCCCAGTCTCTTCTTGATAAACCAACTTTACCAATCACCCAAACATACAAAAGGAAACAGGTAAAGAAGGCTCCTTCCCTTCTTGTACCAACAACCCCTAAGCCTTTAAGCCCTCTAAGGGAGGATTCTCCCTTAGAGAATATCTACAGGGAAACCACAAGGGTGTCTCCCAACCCAAAGGAGGTGCTCTCTGAGGAGGAGGTTGAGCATATGGGTCCTGAGGCTGCCACTACTCCTGCTAGCATAGAGGAGGACAGTGGTAACTTACATAAGACCTCTCCCATGGCAACTTTGAATGAGCAATCATTCAAAGGTCCCCGATGCCAAGAAACCAAGGGGGTGGATAGTGCTTCTGCTAGGCAGAAGGCTTCCACTACTAAAAGATCCCATGATCCATCAAAAGGGGGTAACACTCCTGGAGAAGGTGAGGAGAGATATGACTATCTTGAATTGATGGACACAATGGCCAACATCAACAGGGATGTCATCAAGCAGGGGAAATATAGTGAAGAGCTGAAACTGGTCATTCTGTCTCAACAAGTTCAGATTACCAAACTGAAGAAATTGGTGACAAGATTGGTCCAGAAAAGGAGAAGAAAGCAATTTGTGTTAAAGAAGACTGACAGTGCTCAAGATTCTTCCAACAAGGGGGAGAATCAAGAGAAAGAAACAGAATTTGCCCAAGCAACAGAAACTGTTAATGCTGCTGAGGTCAAAGAAGCAGTAGTAACAGGGCTTTCTGTAGAAGAATTGGAAATTGTAGAAACGTTGGTAAAAGCCAAGAATGACACTCCTAAGGCTTCTCAAAAGGCCAAGGGAGTGGTCATAGATGAAGGAGGCTTTCAAAAAAAGAGAAAAGAAAGAAGTGAGGCAGGTTTGAAGGATACAAAAGGAAAAGGAAAGATTGTTGAACCTGAACAACCTTTAAAGAAGAAAAGTCAGATTGATTTAGATGAAGAAGTGGCAAAAGAGCTTCAAGCTGAGATGGAAAAAGAGGAACTGTTACAATCTGAGAAGGATAGAGAGCTTGCACTGAATATGGCCAGAAAACTAAATGAAGAGTATCAGAAGAGCATGAAAATAGCAGCTCAGGCCAAGAAAGTACATGTCAAAAGAATGCTACTAAAAAAGCAGAAGAGACAACCCTCCAAGACTTTTTTGGCCAATCAGGAAAGAAGAAAAATGATAAATTTTCTGAAAGGTGCAATTGGAGTCAAGGGGGAGATGTTCACAAACATGGCATACAATCAGGTTGAAGAGTTGTACAAGAAAGAGATGGAAAAACTTCAAGGGGATTCATCTAAAAGGGAAGAGGCTGAGAGAAGAATGAAGGAGAGGTATGATCTTAATATTCAAAAACCATTCCCTGAGGAGACCACACCCTCAAAAGACAAAGCTGAAGAGATGAAGGAAGAACAAGAGAGTGTTGGTATAGAAGCCAAATCTGGAAAGAGGGTGAAGACAATTGCTTCCAAAAAGCAGTCTAAAAGGCCTAGAATGGAAGAAACAGCAGAAACTGCAGCAGAACCTTCAGATGTACCTTTAGCAGAATCAGTGCAAAGTCCAGAGCAGTTCAATAAGCAAACTGTTGAGAGTATGGATTTGTATATGACCATAGTAGAACCTATGAAGGCTGTTCCAATCTCCATGAAAGCTCCTGAGATTACCTTTTGGGACATTCTAAGAGATAATGGAAAGGATTTCTTCATAATCAAAAGAGTTGATGGTTCATTTGAGGCATATTCAACATGGGGGAGAGTTATCAGAAGTTGTTCAAGAGCTGATATAGAAGAATTATACAAAGTGGGGATAAAACTCTATGAGCCTGTGTTGAAAGGTACTGAAGAGAATCTTCTCAAGATAGCAATGGAATACTTGTGCATGATGTTTGATCCATAAAGAGTGGCTTATAGGATTAAAGATCATCATCATGATGAGTTTATATTCAAGAAGATTGATAAATGGATACTTTTTGAAAACTGTGGGGTATACATGATTACTATTGACAATTGTTATCATGAATACTATCTAGTGGACAAAATTTATAAGCATAGCAAGGAGAAGCTAGAAGGGATGCTTAAAGCTACACTGGTATGCTCAAAGGATTCAGAGATGGCTAAACTTGTGGTGAGAAGAACTGTAAATCAAAGTCAGGGGCTAAATCCAAATTTGGGAAGCTGAACCTGAAGTGTTGAAAGCATCTTGAAGAAAATCTGAAGTACTTGACTTCTTTCCTTAAAGCTACACTGGTATGCTCAAGTATGATTAATGCTGCTTGTTCAGATTTACTACTGCTAGAAGACTTCAAAGTTAATACTGCTGAGTATTACTACTGCTAGTAGAATTAATACAGCTAGTCAAAGTTAGTGCTGCTTGAACAAAGTTAGTACTGTTTAGCTAGTTAGTACTGCTAGTGGTTCGTGCTGCTTAGTTGTTTATGATGCTTATGATTAGTACTGCTTATGAATTGAAGATCCGGATGGAAAGGATGACAGCTGTAAAGAATCAAGATATTCATGGAAGGGTTGAAAATAATGATGGAAGATATACTGAAGATATTTTATTTATTGTAATTATCTTTTATTCAGTATATGTATAGAATTGATAGAATAGTTTAGAATTAATGATTCATTCTAAGATTTAGAGAAAATCAACCTCAAGGCATAGATCCTAATTCTAGAGAAGTAGAATTCGTCTTGAAAGAGTTTGTTCTTCAAGATTGAGGTTGAGTGTGTAATCTTGTGATTTGATAACTGAATACAAGTTTACAACTTGTTGATTATACACTGTTTTGTTTACTGTTACATTGAATATCAAAGTGTTATTCCGCAACTTCTTTGATATTAGTTTCTGAGAATTTATTTTTGTTGAGAATTCGATCCTGACATAAGACAAAGCCTATAAATACATTGATTACTATAAAATCAAACCTAACATATTGTATTGTCTAATTCGCAATTATTTTGTGTGAATTTGGATTTTAATTGAATTTTTGATTTGTATTGTAAAAGCACTGTGTCTAGAAAAAAAATGTAATTTTTGTTGTTTTTAGTGAAATTGATTTATTGTAATTTGTTCAGATTGCTGTTGAGGCTTAAACTGCAGAGTTTCAGAGTCAAATTCGAAGTTTTGAATCAAATTCAGGTTGAAAAAGTCATTTTTTGTTCGAAGTGATGAAGAACACGCAAGATCTCAACAACATGCAAGGTTCATACGAAGAACACGCAAATTGAAGAACGCGCACATTTGAAGAATGTGAAGAGTACTATTTGCACGAAGTAAGAACGCGCAGAGTACTCTTTGCGCGAAGTGAGAACACGTAAAGCCTTATTTGCGAGTTCTTGAATGCTACTTTGTTTGTTTTGCGAGTTCTATGTCAACGCCAAGTAATTTTTTGTGAGAAGTAAAATTGTAAAAAAAATTCTAAGTATAGAATGCGCAGAGTGATTGGGTGAAGTGTTTCTTCAGAACGCACAAGCTTCTTTCTGCGTGAACCCAGAACACGCAAACTTCTTTCTACGCGAATCAAGAATGCGTAGACTTCTTTTTGCGCGAAGTGAACTTCTTTGTTCTATGTGAATTGTCTTTCTTTTGTTATGCGACGTCTTGACTTTTACGAGAAGTTACTGTTCATTCTCATTTTTGAAACAAGTTGCCTTATGAGATTTAATTGTCAAAATTAAATAATTTAGCGGGTCCCCGTGCTAAGTCTACGGAGGGGGATATTTCTGATAGTGATGAAAAAAATTTGATTTTTGTTAACGATCATTTTCAAGCATATTTTTTTTTCAAATATCAAGATTTATACTGTAATGTCAAGGAGAGATTGTGCAATAATATACATGCATGAGATACCTGCTATTGAATCTGAACGGGATAAATTGAAGATTCAGAATTAAGATCTTCTAATTCAGATTCAGGAGTTGAAAGCTAAATTTGTAATTTCTGAGAAAACTTCTGAATGTGCAAAATGTATTAATGATTCTAAATTTGATTTTGCAGGCATTATCAAGACAACAGAGAAATAAATATAAGTGAAAGAGAGAGAGATAACAAATCTTCAAAGCAAACTGAAGACAATTGAAAGGAAATCAACAGAGCTGAAAGTTGAAGAAGTTGATCTTCAACTAAAGTTTAAAGTTTTTGAAGAGAAAATATCTACTTTGGAAGAAAGAAATGTTGATTTAATGAAGACATGTAAAGAGAAATCATCAAGTTTGAAAACTGATAATGATGATCTTCAGAATAAATTTCTTGCAGATAAAGCTGAGTTGGAGAAAGTTTACACTAAAAAACTATCTGACTTTTCTAAGAAAGCTTTTCAAGAAAAGAATGATTTGTGACATAGATGCATAAAACTCTCAAATCAAGTATCAGAATTTGAAAAGATTTTAATAACTAAAAGAGATACAATTGCAAAAGAGAGAAAAGTTCTTAAAGATAAAACTATTGAAAGAAAATCATTTCAAGAAAATAAGAAGTCTTTTGACATTGAAAAGAAAAAATTTGAAAAGAAAAATGTTGGGATTTTCAAAGAAATTTCAAATAAAAACAAGAACTTAGAAAAAGACTTTGAGCAAGAGCGTCAAATATTTGAAAGTGAAATATCTAAGTTCACAAAAAAGTTATCTGTTCTATCATCAGACATTCTAAAAGAACAGATGGTCAAGTCTGATTTGAAAAAGAAGTTTGACACACTTCTTGATGAAAGAAACATTTTGTGTGAAAAGATAAAACAACTTGAAGTTGTAAATGTTGAATTATCTGATAAGATTTTCGCTGATGCGATTCTTCAATCACCTTATGAAAATTCAACTGAATCAGTTTGTTCTTTCAAAACTGCTTCAAGTTCCATTCATGAATATAGTTTCAAAAAGAACCGTGTCAAATCTAAAATTGTTAAATAAAATCAGATTCGTCCTTCTAATATGTTTTATATTAAAGTTGTTGATAGTACAAATAGTTATTATGTCTAATCTCATGAAAAGAAAACTTCTAAGAAAGGACAGATGGTCTGGAGATTGAAGGGTTCTCCTGATGAAAAGAAGAATGATAAATCATCTGCATCCAAGGGGAACAATGCACATAAAGGTAAATCTTTTGGCAAACCTGATACGATTTACTCTGCTAATCATCTTATCAGGTTGGCTCAAAAGAAGATTTGTTATTCTTACTGTGGAGCAAATGATTTTGTTCAAAAAGACTTTGCTCATCACTGGTATGGAACTTACATAATTACTTCTCAGAAAAATGAACTTAAAAGATTTAAATCTAATGAGAAGTGGATTCCTAAATCTAACCAACCAGGACCCAAATACCAGTGGGTACCAAAACTTGTTAAAATTGTTTTGCAGGTACCACATGTTTAGGGAGAACAAGAATAAAAGCTTCTGCATACATCAGTTCAAAACCCGGTCTTAAATGTTAAAGAATTTTGATTTCTGATTACAACGGATCAGAACCCGGTCTTTAATGCCAAAAGGAGGTAGACTTCTAAACACATTGGTTTAGGACTCGTACTTTAATTTCAAAGAATTATGGCTTATAAACATAACAGTTTAGAACCCGTACTTCAAAGAAGAGTTTGTTCAGATAAGGATATTATGAAAATATCAAAGGGGATCTTATCTGAATTTAATTCAATCTATATTGATTTGAGGGGGAGCTAAAATTGTTTGTAAGTATCTTCTGATCTAGATCTCTGATTGTTTGAATGAAGAACAACTTTCGAGCATGAAAAATGTTTTCTTAAGTGTTCAAACCACTTCTGGTTCTCAAAAGATTTCATGAATTTAGAAGTATGATTTTAAATGTTTTTCAAAATCGAGCATTAATGTTGAACTGACCGTGTGTTTCCAATGATCAATACTTGTGTATTATCTTGCTATATACCGTCAAGTATTCACACACGTCGGTTCAGTACTTTATTTGAAATTGTTATTACCACGTCTCAAAACGAAACAATTTTCGATGGTAATACCCTCATTTGATTTCACTGTTGTTGAGCATTAGTCATCATTTCAATCTTCGTTCGTTCATTGCTAAATTTTTTATATTCGTTCATATAAACAAACTATGAAGTTCTTTGATACCTCAACCATTTCATGTCTATACTCATGATATTTGATCTGATTGATACATTCTCAGATTCTCAAAACAATTCTCTTGTTTTCATTTCATTCATTCAATTTCCATGTTTTGAGAGATGTTCAAAGTTCAAATGCTTAAATTTCATTCATATCCTTGACGAGCATACATTTATATGACAATGCTATCATGTGCTTAATTATTCAAATTAAATTGTTGAGTAAAACCATTATTTTTAGGAAAAATTACATGGAATCAATGTGAGAGATTAAACAGAACTTCCATTGATTCACGTTAACCTGTGTTTCCTACCCCGGAAGTTATCTTAGAATGATTGAGGAGTGAGAGGTCTTAAATAAAAGAGTGGTGGAGATAACTCATCCGATTGAGTTTTTCTCATTGTGCGGAGCGGTAAAATGTAAAAGAGAGTTTGGTTAGAAGTGAGCTTAAATGATAAAAAGAAAGAGGCTGTGAGAACAGAGTTAAAAGAATATCAGAACTCTGCAACAACTACTTTTTGAGTCGGGCAGCCACATTACTGTTAGTTTACATTCTTTGGTCACCATCATTGAAACAGGCACTAGCCCTTGCCAACTCTTGCAATTACCCTACCAACCACACGTTATTTTCTTGAAAAAGAAATGTTTCAATCTCTTTGGAGACGCAACATATGTGTTATCTGGCCTTCACTCGGCAGATTTAGATATTGAAAAAGAAGGAAAGTTGCCCCACCTTCGCATCTCTTTCATGCACATTGAGTCCGTGTAATACTTGTTGCTGTCTCAACAGTTTACACATTTGAGCCTGAAAAAGCCTAAGTAGCTTCAATCATTCCTACACTTTCACGTACACACAAGGAATATGTTTTCTTGTCATAACAATCATAGAAAATTCTTTTGTGGTTTTTCAATGATTGAATGGAAGCCCTGGGGGAGGGAACATCACAAAAGCTCCTTTCCAAAGTACTTATGTTGTACAAAGTGGCTCCATGCTACTTACAGGCATACTAAATGCATCCTTTGTTTATTCAGGGTTACAATTCTTGTTTTGTCTGAATTTGAAAAGATTCGGAGGAATACATTTTATCATAAAGGGGAGATTAATGTTCAAAGACAGTGATGACTTAAATATTTTTTTGATGATTTTACCGCTCACAAGTCATCAAAAAGGAGGAGATAATCTGGAATGTTCAAGTGAGATGAATATTTTCAAGACAGATGAAAGTTTTGATCAAGAGACACACATCTCATCAAAAAGGGGGAGACATAGAGTACAAAAGATAAAGAGAGATAATTAAATTTCAAAAGAAAGAAGATTTTATGAAAATCAAGAAGCCCGAGAACATATGTCAAAGTTTTACAGACATGATTTGAGAAAGTTTGTTTTTCAAAGACTGATCAGATACGAAAGACTGAAGATACAAGTTATCCAAAGATTTCTCAAAGATGCAAAGTTTAAAGATCAAAGGTTCAAATTCTTGTTCAAGAATTGATGACTTTAAAAAGCAAAAGTGAATGACTTTTCAAGATTCTTCAAGGAGTCAGAATTTAAAAACTGTTAGAGCTTCAAAGTCTAAAGCTGTCAGTAAAACTTTGATTATGATCTACTGGACTTACAAGTGGTATCAGAGCCTAAATCGAAGTTCAATTCATCGATATGATCGAATACAAAATGTTCTAAGTTTGGAGTTTTGTAAAGTCATCATTAAGTGTGTTTTGGGCCTTGTAATAGCATTGGGTTTGGGCTTTATTGTATACAAGGGTGATATGGTATAAATAGGAATTACCTTTTAGTTTGTTTGTAACTTTTCATTCCAAAATGTAGTCGTATGTAATCAGTATGTTTCTAGAGATAGAAACATTTTACTCTCTGTAGTTGGGTGAATAATACAGTGCAATTCCTCTCCAATCATCTCTTATTCTTCAATTTACATTGATTTAATTGTGATCTACTAGACTTACAAGACCCTACTGGCATGTCTTCATCATCACCATCTTCAAAGTCTTTAAACCTTGGCCTTTTAGAAGCTTCCTTTGCACAATAGGCCTTGGTCAGTTTCCTCTTACCCTTGCCCTCTAGAGGAGGCATGTTTGATGGGTACAATTGGACAGTTGCTGTTTCAATAGTCTCTTTGGCCACATGAGATGCCAGTATATCTTCACTGATATGGTCATCCACCTTGTAGTTGTGGACCTCGAATAAAACCTTGAAGGCTTTTGTAGTCTCACAAGACTTCACAACAAATTTGCTGGAGACAGTAAGCATGCGACTAGCAATCTACTTGCTGAAGTCAACGAGGTCAGCCTTTGTAACTAGGTCCTCTGTTGTTCTGTAACACCAGGAAATTTGTAAGGTAAGTATTTTCCCTTACTTCATTAATTGTGATTATTTGAGAAGATGGAGTCCTTCATATGCGCATAATCTTTGTTATAAAGGTAAAATGTTATATGAGTTATATAATCAGCTTAAGTGCCTAAACCTTGCGCTCGTTATCGAATTTGGTCAACTTTCGGGACTTTGGAGTGTGATGCGATTGTGACACGCGACAGTGACATGGTCACTATCGCAGGTCAATCTTGCGGGGATTGTACGGGAGTGGTGTATGGGGCGCGATTGTGACATGGTCACTATCGCTGAGTCATTCTTGTGGGGATTGTACCGTTGGTCCTTTGGGGCTCGCGATTGTGACTCGTCGGGCACTGTCGCCGACGGGATTTAAGACTTAAATGAGATCCTTGCCCGATTTTTAACCTCACTTCCTCATTTCTCTCTTTTCTTTTGGCGATTTTGGATCTCCCAAACTGATCTCTTCCCCATAAAACCCTAACCCTCATAAATACAAATCCTTTTCGTGGTTGGATCTTGGATTATTGCAATAACTCTTCTCAAGGGAATTGTTCTATGGTTCATAAAACTCAACTTCTCATCTTCAAGTATCAACCTCTTCATCTAGGGTTTGCTATTTTTTAGTTTTTAATCAAAAATCTAGATTGTGAGTTTACTAAACCTTTGTTAAAACTAGATACAAATCATAATCTCCTACTTGTTATTATTGCATCTTTACTTGGAAATGTTCATCAATAAATGTTCAAGTATTTGGGGTTCTTCACGGAAATATGTTTATATGTAACTTGCCATGATTTATGTATGCATATATGGGTATTATGATGATTTTCTACTTGGGATGCATTAGGTGATATAATATCTACATGACGAAAATTGGTTATCATACGAGTATTACGTTGGACTTTATGCTGAATAGGATGGTAATATCGTACCCATGGTTGGTATTGAAATATACTTGGTTGAAATATGCCTCAAGACCTCCTATAAATTATGTTGGACGAACCAAGTCAGTAGACACAAGGAGGATGTAGTCTTGGGCGCCACCGTGATGGTTTGTTCCTAGACCTCCGCCATTCGGGGTAATGCCATGGTTGTAGTCCTTGGGTGTGTCAGGCCTTTCGGATGTCACTCTTGTTAGTTGGCATCAAGGTATATCGTCTCTTTGGGTGGAACTTGATTGGTGCTATGGGTCTCCCCTATTGACTCCACATTTATTAAACATTGGTTAACTGCTGATAAGAATTGTAATTGATCTTATATGCTATTTCTTGTTCAACTCACTAGGTTTTTTGGCCTAACACTTGTTGGTGTCGATGTGTATCTCAGGTTCTAGTGGCGCCGTTACTAAACAGGTGTAGTTGCTTTGGGTGAGAGCTTGGGGAATTTTGCACTTGGACATATCATTTTGGAGAAGACGTTTGGGTTTATAGATGAGACCCTTTTTGTAATCTCTTTTGTAGATATAGAAATTAGATTAGTCGGTTTTTATTTATTTGTCCGTTAAACTACAACTGTAATTAAACAGGTTTGAATATTTCCCCATTTTTTGGAGGCTCTTGCTATAGCAATTTTTATATACCACATGTCCGTTTTTCGGATTTTTGTTATCCCTATTTTTACGGTGTTACAAGTTGGTATCAAAGCTTTAGTTTAAGTGAAATAGGTATTGTTTTAGCGTATCTAGACTTAAGCTTTAGACATTCTTGCTTCATTGTCCACTTGGGGTAGAAATCCTAGGTGGGGAGAGCATTGGGATTTACGGAATTACACTAATTGAGAGTTGTGATGATGGTGGCAAGAATTCTTATTGTCAGGATCGAATTCTCAACAAGAATTAATTCTCAGAAACAATATCAAAGAAGTTTGCGGAATAACACTTTGATATTCAATGAAACAGTAAACCAAAACAGTAAATATGAAGAACAAACTGTAAACTTGTATTGAATGCTTTGAAGTTACAAGATTACACACTCAACCTCAATATTGATGAACAGGCGCACAATTGGTGCATTCTACTTCTCTAGAATTAGGATCTATGCCTTGAGGTTGATTTCTCTCTAAAACTAAGAATTAATCTCTAATTCTCAAAAAGTTATCTCTAACTATTCTAAACAATACTATATATATACTGAAGATAAAAGCTAATTACAATTAATAAAATATCTTCAGAATATCTTCCATCATTATCTCCAAGCTTTCCATAATCTTCACTTTATCCAGTTGTCATCCTTTCCATACAGATCTCCATATTATAAGCAGTATTAATCATAAGCAGCATTAATACTTTGAGCAGTATTAACTCTAGCAGTACTAACCATGCTCAGCATCATTAATATCTTCAAGTAGTACTAACTTTGAACTAGCAGTACTAATTTTGTTGAGCAATATTAACCATCAACTAGCAGCATTAACTAGAAGTATTAACTAGAAGTAATAACTGTTTTCTTCTAGCAGCATTAACTAGAAGTATTAACTAGAAGTATTAACTGTTTTCTTCTAGCAGCATTAACTAGAAGTATTAACTAGAAGTATTAACTGTTTTCTTCTAGCAGCATTAACTAGAAGTATTAACTAGAAGTATTAACCATGTTGAACTAGAAGTAGTAACCATTTTGAACCATCCTTGGCATATTTCAGACCCAACAATCTCCCCCTAACTTAACTTTTCAAAACTGAGAAGTTAAGTTCTTCAACATAGGGTCTTTATGATAATTTCAAAACTTTCTGCAATTACTAGTTCTTCTTGATTCAGTTTCTGCTGTTATCTTCTTTTCTGTTTCTGCTGTAGTTAATGCTTTATTTCAGCTTCTTCACTTATCTCCCCCTCAAAATAAGATTTCATATCAACTTGATTCTCCTTCTCATGTCTTCTCAAGTTCAGTTGTTTAAGTCTCCCCCTTTTTGAAATAATCATGATCTGTGCTCCTTTTCATCTCTTTTATCTCCATAATTTGATTGTGAACTTTCAGACTAATTCTTTGTAGTTAAATTTGTCCTCACCTCCTTTAGGTGTGTTTACCACCTTTGAAGGATCCTTGGATCTTTTAGTAGAGATCTTCTGCCTAGCAGAAGCACCTTCTACTCCCTTGGTTTCTTGGCACCTGGGACCTTTAGATAATTACTCATCTAAAGTTGCCATGGGGAAGGTCTTAGATATGTTCACACTGTCCTGTCCTGCACTTTGTGCAAAGTCAGTAGTGTGAGCCTTACAACCCATATGCTCTTGCATCTCCTTATTGAGCACCTTCTTGAGGTTGGGAGACACCCCTATGGTTTCCCTTTGGATATTCTCTGATGAAAAATGCTCCATCAGAGGGCTTGTAGGTTTTGAGGTCGAAGATACAAGAAGGGAAGGAACCTTCAGTATCTTTTCCTTATATAATATAGTAATAGGGAATGTTGGTTTGTCAAAAGGAATCTGAAGATTTATGCTTGGTAGTGGAAGGTGTGGATAGGTCATCAGTGGGTTGGTCTAATGAGGGCTTTGACCCTGATGCCTTACCTTCTTGATTGTGGGACATCACCATCATTGTACAGAACAATGGTATGTCAACTCCTTCCGAGTCCCTAGCAGATCTTCTCATGTTTGAAAAAACCTTGCCTTTAGGGGGTTTAGGTACATATATCTCATTAAAATGAGGTTAATCCGTCAATTCCTTATTAAGTACTTCTTGTACAAACCTTGGATACAGATAAAAGCTTTTTGATTGATATCCAGGTTTGACATTAAATCATTGAAGATCATTTTTAGGTATAGAAAACTTACATTATCAGTAGTAACACTTATCAGCAGCATTAACACTGACTGGCAGTAGTAACACATACCAGCAGCATTAACACAGTCTGACAATTTTCACTGAACTAGAAGTACTAACTACCTTTCATTATTAGCAACCTGAAACACTTACAGACACAAGGTTAGTAGTACCATATACAATAAAATTTTCAAAAGTTACTTTATCTTTTGAAACTATACCTTTTTCACTTTTCTTACCTTCTGTTGGATCAAAAGAAACATGTCCTCCATCAAATCTTTTAAAGAATTAGAAGGCAGTCCATGTTCCTTGTTATGTGCCTAGAGCAACCATTATCTTCATTCCAAATGCTCTTCCTCTTGAGCTTTTGGTTGCCCTGCACACTTGATAAATCAGTTAGTCTTTGAGGGAACCCAAGCCAAAGTGGTCTTGGGTTGTCCTTTCTCATTTATATAATCTGTCAGTTTGGTCTGGATGAGTTGTTTAGGAATCTCATGGCTGGAATACTTTGTCAAGATTATTGGCTTTGCAACATTAATACTAGTAGAAGCACTATCCTTGTTAGCAGTAGTATTGGTTGCAGCAGCACTATTTCTGTTAGCAGTACTATCTGGGATAGCAGTACTAACAGTTTTCTTTACAATTTGAACCCAAACTTGAACAAAGTTGTTTGCTTTCTTTGTCTTTAAATTACTCCTTGGCTTATTTGGAGCATTTTTCTTTGTATTAGCAAACTTGTTCTGAGCATGAGACTTTAAAGGTGCTCTTTTCTCATCCAATTTATTTCTTCTTTTATTCCTATAACCAAAAGAGTTTTGTGGTTTTCTTTGAAAAGTGACTCTTTGGTTGATAGGGTTGAAATAACAGTGTTTGGCAAGATGATTCAATTTGGCACAGATTAAACAAGGTTTTGGTCTATTGATTTTACTCAAATCAACCCCTTGTTTTTGTGCCCACTGATTATTCCAGTTTCTCTGATTTCCCCTAGGTTTATCATGTTTTTGGGGCTCAGATTTATTGCAAGAACACTGTTTGCAAGGGACAGGATTCACAACTGTGGTTTGCTTATAATGGACCTTCTCAGACTTTCCCTCAGTCTTCTCTATGTCCTTAGATTTGACCCAAGTCTTTCCACATCCCTCATTGGTGATAATGTGATTTTCTAGAGGAACCTCACCATTCCCAGTGTTCTCCTTACTCTTTTCACTAGAGTTCTCTTCTTCAGAGTCTGTTTCAACCACCACTTTGTCTAAAGGATCTATCTTAGTGGCTCCAACAGGCAATTCCTTCCTATCCTTGGTCTCTAGTAAGTTTGATATAGGAGGAATGTAATTGTTGTTGTATGGTGGTGGTGTGGTGTTAAAGCCTATTCCTCTTCTAAGTTTGTCATGGATTTGAGTTTGGAGCAAAGAGTCCATTGCTTTAGAAGCATTGGAAAATTTCTCAATATCCAGCTTGGTTTTCTCAAACTCACTCTTTATCTTCTCATTCTCCTCTTTAGACTTTTTCAGCTGAAGTTCTAGGTCATTCTTCTCCCACTTCCAGTAATTTGTATCATAAGAATGTTGAAGTTCATTGGCTTGGAAAACTTTGATCTGTTCCTCAAAACTCTCAACAATTCTTACATAGTCTTTTATATCTCTCTCTAATCTTTTAAGGTCATCACTCATTGTCTGGTTGTGATCCCTGTACCTTTTAACAGTTTCCATACAAGTTTTAGAGCAAAGATTAGACATTACCTCTGTGGGGATTTCTGTGCTTGAAGAATCTGAAACTTTAGCCATTGATGATTTCTGATTTGAAGGAAGAATGATGATTGCAGGTTTCTGAGAATACTTGCTCTGATACCACTTGTCAGGATCGAATTCTCAATAAGAATTAATTCTCAGAAACAATATCAAAGAAGTTTGTGGAATAACACTTTGATATTCAATATGAAGAACAGTAAATATGAAGAACAAACTGTAAACTTGTATTGAATGCTTTGAAGTTACAAGATTACACACTCAACCTCAATATTGATGAACAGGCGCACCAATACGAATTCTACTTCTCTAGAATTAGGATCTATGCCTTGAGGTTGATTTCTCTCTAAAACTAAGAATTAATCTCTAATTCTCAAAAAGTTATCTCTAACTATTCTAAACAATACTATATATATACTGAAGATAAAAGCTAATTACAATTAATAAAATATCTTCAGAATATCTTCCATCATTATCTCCAAGCTTTCCATAATCTTCAGTTTATCCAGTTGTCATCCTTTCCATACAGATCTCCATATTATAAGCAGTATTAATCATAAGCAACATTAATACTTTGAGCAGTATTAACTCTAGCAGTACTAACCATGCTCAGCAGCATTAATATCTTCAAGCAGTACTAACTTTGAACTAGCAGTACTAATTTTGTTGAGCAATATTAACCATCAACTAGCAGCATTAACTTGAAGTATTAACTAGAAGTATTAACTGTTTTCTTCTAGCAGCATTAACTAGAAGTATTAACTAGAAGTATTAATTGTTTTCTTCTAGCAGCATTAACTAGAAGTATTAACTAGAATTATTATTTGTTTTCTTCTAGCAGCATTAATTAGAAGTATTAACTAGAAGTATTAACCATGTTGAACTAGAAGTAGTAACCATGTTGAACCATCCTTGGCATATTTCAGACCCAACACTTATCTATGATTCGTTCATAATTTCATTTAGCTACTTCTATTATGAATGTGTTGTTACGTAAATGTACTTGATTTACTATTATTATGATAATTGATGAAGGTATTAGTACGTACCATGAGTTCAACTCGATTAGTTCTTTCTCAATCTTATTTCTCGTACATGTATGACAGATATCAATGGTAAACACTCGGAGCAGGTTACCGAGCACGCTAGAGGGTCACGTGGAAGTGGAATCTACTGCTGACCGACCTCTTATGGTCGAAACCTCCATCAGACCTCCCATACCCACTATCTTGGGAGGAGGACCCGAGCATATCCCGCGTACGAACCTTACGGCAGACAATGCTATCATGGAAGAGGTGACTATGGAGACCAGAATCAGAGATAGTATGATTTTGGCCATGAACTCGGCCATGGTCCAACAACAAGAATTCTTCATGAAGCTTCTGGAATATCGAGATGCCAGTCATCGTCAACCAGAAACGATGGCGGAGAACGTTGTAATATGGTTGGGTGGTGGACCGACCGTTGTGTCGACTGAAGACCAAGTGGATATCGGGAACAAGGGAAAGACCAAGGGATGCACCTATAAGGCTTTTCTGGTGTGCAAACCGAGTAGTTTGCAGGTTCCGACAAGTAGGTTGCTTGCATGTACTGGCTTAAGGAGGTGAAAATAGCCTTTGAGTCTAGTGATTGTGACATCTCGCAATGGGTCAAGTTGGCTTCTCAACTGCTTAGGGGAGAGGCATTGATCTGGTGGAATCTCACTCGATCCGCCCTCACTCCTGATGTTTTGCCATGTTAACTTGGCCGGTTTTCAAGGAAACGTTTATGGACAAGTATTGAAGTGAAAAGTCGACAAACTGGAACGGGAGTTCAGAGATTTGAAGAAGGGACTTTGTCCGTTACCGACTTTTCCAAGTGATTCCTGGAAAAGTTAAATTTTGTGGGACATCTGGTCCCCGATGGGAAGTCGAAGTTTAAAGCTTACCAACGAGGATTATCGGACGAGATGAGGACGGCGGTGAGAAATTCTAGAGGATCGACATTGCAAGAGGTCATCGAAGAGTCCTTGCTTATAGAGGATGACATTGTTGCGGAGAAAGAAGAAAGAAGGCAGGTTGGGTAGAAACGGAAATGGGAAGGGCCAGTTGGGCCCGTTCGACAGTCTAAGCATTTGTGAGTGGAGGAGTTGACGGCAATCGGAAGAAGGATCGGTGGTGCCACAAGTGCAAGACCAATCACTCAGGATTATGCAAACCAAGAACCTACTCGGGTCTAGTCGGTTGTGCCAAGTGCGGCAAGAAGGAGAACACGACTCGAGAATGTCCTATCCGGGGACAAGTTTTCTTCGACTGTTGGAAACCGGGCCATACGAGGAAAGATTGCCCGAAACTAGCGGGGGTCAACCATGGGAATTCCTTTGGATCATCGGCGCGAGTCAATCAACCACCGAGGGCGCCAAGCCGAGCTTTCCGGATGACTACCGAGGAGGCAAGGGAGATCGCTGATGTTGTTTCGGGTACGTTCCTAGTAAACTCCTTGACCGCTCCTGTATTGTTTGATTCGGGTGATACGTGTTCCTTTGTATCGGATATTTTCTGTAAGCAGTTCGTCACTCCTAGTAGTGTTCTTCCTAATGCTTTAGTAGTAGAAGTAGCGAATGGAGATCAAGTGATCATCCGGAACTGTTTTCGTGATTGTTCTATAGCGATCAATTGGAATCCATTTGGAATAGACTTGCTACCTATGACTATTGGGGGTTTCGACGTGGTCATAGGCATGGATTGGTTGTCAAGGAAAAAGGCTGACATCTTTTGCTCTAAGAATATGATTCTAGTACCGTTGTCGGGAGGCGGAGTGGTTACCATCTACGGGGAGAAAGGGAAGGGTAGCAACCTTATCATCTCCTCTCTCATGGCTCGCAAGTTTCTAGCAAAGGGTTACCCTTCGTATCTGGCTTATGTGGTGGACGCGAAGAAAGAGAAGAAGTCGGTGGAAGATGTGAAGGTCGTGCAAGACTATCCGCACGTCTTTTCGGAAGACTTACCCGGGTTACTGCCGGAACAACAAGTGGAGTTCCAAATCGACCTCACTCCGGGAGCGGCTCCGAAAGCCCGTGCTCTCTATCGATTGGCCCCGATGGAAATGAAAGAGATGATGACACAACTTTAAGAGCTAATGGAGAAGGGTTTTATCCGACCGAGTTCGTCACCTTGGGGAGCCCCGATATTGTTTGTGAAGAAGAAGGACGAATCCATGCAGATGTGTATCGACTACCGAGAGTTTAACAAAGTCACGATAAATATCAAGTATCCTCTACCTCGCATCGACGATCTTTTTGATCAACTTCAAGGCGCGGGATGCTTCTCAAGATTGACCTTCGGTCCGGATACCATAAAGTGAGAGTGAAAAAGGAAGACATTCCGAAGACGACTTTCCGAATGCGATATGGTCACTACGAGTTTTTGGTGATGCCTTTCGGTTTGACCAACGCTCCAGCCGTATTCATGGACTTGATGAACCGCGTGTGTTGCTCATTCCTGGGCAAATATTTGATTGTCTTCATCGACAATATTTTAATATACTCAAAAGAGGAGTCCAAGCATGCGAAACATTTGCGGGAAGTGTTAGATGTCCTAAAGAGGGAGAAGTTGTTTGCAAAGTTCTCGAAGTGCGAATTTTGGCTCCAAGAAGTTCAATTCTTGAGGCATGTGGTGTCTAAAGACGGAGTAAAGGTAGACCCGACAAAGATTGAAGCGATGATGAGTTGGGATCTGCCAACGATTCCGACGGATATTCGAAGTTTCTTGGGTTTGGCGGTCTATTATAGATGGTTAATTCAAGACTTCTCCAAGATAGCTACGCCGCTCACCTCACTCACAAGAAAGAACGTCAGGTTTTTTGGAACGATGTGCAAGATCGAGCTTTCCAAACGCTCAAGAAAAGATTGTGCGAAGCTCCGATCATATCCCTACCCGAGGGATTAGAAGACTTTGTAGTGTATAGAGATGCTTCCAAGAGGGGGCTTGGATGCTTACTAATGCAACGAGGGAAGGTAATAGCGTATGAGTCACGACAACTAAAGGATCATGAGAAGAACTATCCGACTCATGACTTGGAAATGGCGGCGGTGGTTTTTGCCTTAAAGTTATGGCGACACTACTTATATGGGACGAAATGTACTCTTTTCACGGACCACGAGAGTCTTAAGTACATCTTCGATCAAAAAGAACTCAACATGCGGCAAAGATTGTGGCTTGAGCTTCTAAAGGACTATGATTGTGAATTACTCTACCATCCCGTTAAGGCCAACGTGGTGGCAGATGCGTTGAGCCGAATGAGTTATGATGGTGGTGTCAAATTATCTCTCACCAGGATCGACGTGGTGTCAAGTTTGTTGGAAAACATCAAGTCGTGTCAAGTAGAAGCACTTAAGGAGGAAAACCTCAAATCCGAAGTCATGGTGAAGCAAAGGGAACTCTTAATGGAAGACAGTCGTGGACTTAAACTCTGCAAATTTGGGTGCTAAAGATTGGGGGAAACCGTGACCTACTTCTTGAAGAAGCGCACAACTCGAAGTATTCTATACATCTTGGTAGCACCAAGATGTATAGGGACTTGAAGTTGATCTATTGGTGGCCGGTGATGAAGCTAGATATGACCAAATATGTAGAGAGATGTGTCATGTGTCTCCAAGTCATAGCCGAGCATCAAAGACCGTACACAAGTTTACAACCATTGTCCATTTCTGTGTGGAAATGGGATAACATCACCATGGAGTTCGTGACGAAACTACCGAAGACATTGCGGGGACATGACACCATTTGGGTAATTGTAGATTGCCTAACCAAGAGTGCACACTTCCTTGCGATGCGAGAGACTTTGCCAATGGAGAAATTGGCCAAGATTTATATCGATGAGGTGGTATCAAGGCACGGGGTTCCGCAATATATCGTGTCGGATCGGGACATTCGATTCACATCGAATTTTTGGGATAACTTACAGAAAGAATTGGGCACCAGATTAAATCTGAGCACGACGTACCACCCTCAAACGGATGGTCAAAGCGAGAGGACGATCCAGACGCTAGAGGACATGTTGAGGTCATGTGTCATTGATTTCGAAGGCAGTTGGGACTCGCACTTACCTTTGATGGAGTTCGCTTACAACAACAATTACCATTCTAGTATCGGAATGGCACCGTTCGAGGCGTTGTATGGGCGAAAGTGTAGGACTCCGGATTATTGGCTCGAAGCGGGCGATAAACAATTCGCTGGGCCAGAAAGAGTTCAAGAGACGGCGGATAAAGTGAAAGAAATTCGAGAAAGACTAAAGGCGGCGCAAGACCGACAGAAAAGCTATGCTAACAAGAAAAGGAGACCTGTCGAGTTTCAAGTGGGCGTTCGTGTCATGTTAAAGGTGTCTCCATGGAAAGGAATTATCTGTTTTAGGAAGCACGGTAAGCTTAGTCCTCGTTTCCTTAGACCTTTCGTCATTCTAGAAAGAGTTGGATTACAAGCCTACCGGTTGGACTTGCCACCGGAGATGGATGGGATACATCCTACTTTCCACGTGTGTTTCCTTCGGAAGTCCCTAGCCGAGGAGGAAAGTGTGATTCCCTTGACGGAAATCCGGGTGAATAATGGGAATCTTGCGTGGAAGAACCGGATGTGATATTGGAGTCAAAAGTGAAAAAGTTGCGGCACAAAGATGTAGTCATGGTTAAAGTTCAATGGAAGCACCATCGGGGTGCTAACATTACTTGGGAATCTGAAGATGATATGAAGAAGCGTTATTTGTTTCCCTTACTTCATTAATTTTGATTATTTGAGAAGATGGAGTCCTTCATATGCGCATAATCTTTGTTATAATGTTATAATGCTATATGAATTATATAATCAGTTAAAGTGCCTAAACCTCGCACTCGTTATCGAATTTGTTCAACTTTCAGTACTTTTGGAGTGTGGCACGATTGTGACACGCGACAATGACATGGTCACTATCGCAGGTCACTCTAGCGGGGGTTGTACCGCGAGTGGTGTGTGGGGCGTGATTGTGACACGCGATTGTGACATGGTCACTATAGCCGAGTCACTCTCGCGGGGATTGTATCGTAGGTCCTTTGGGGCTCGCGATTGTGACTCACGACAGTGACAATGTCACTGTCGCCGGGCACTGTCGTCGACGGGATCTGAGACTTAAATAAGTTCCTTGCCCGATTTTTAACCTCACTTCCTCATTTCTCTCTTTTCTTTTGGCGATTTTGGAGCTCCCAAACTGATTTTTCCCCATAAAACCCTAACCCTCATAAATACAAATCCTTTTGGTGGTTGGATCTTGTATTATTGCAATAACTATTCTCAAGGGAACTGTTCTAGGATTCATAAAACTCAACTTCTCATCTTCAATTATCAACCTCTTCAACTAGGGTTTGCTATTTTATAGGTTTTAATCAAAAACCTAGATTGTGAGTTTACTAAACATTTGTTAAAACTAGATACACATCATAATCTCCTACTTGTTATTATTGCATATTTACTTGGAAATGTTCTTCACTAAATGTTCAAGTATTTGGGGTTCCTCATGGAAATATGTTTATATGTAACTTGCCATGATTTATGTATGTATATATGGGTATTATGATGATTTTCTACCTGGGATGCCTTTTGGTGATATAATATCTACATGACGAAAATTGGGTATCGTACGTGTTTTACGTTGGACTTTATGCTGAATAGGATGGTAATATTGTACCCATGGTTGGTATTGAAATATACTTGGTTGAAATATGCCTCAAGACCTCCTATAAATTATGTTGGACGAGCCAAGTCAGTAGACAGTAGGAGGATGTAGTCTTTGGCGCCACCGTGATGGTATGTGCCTAGACCTCCGCCATTTGGGGTGATGACATAGTTGTAGTCCTTGGGTGTGCCAGGCCTTTCGGATGTCACTATTGTTAGATGGCATCAAGGTATATCGTCTATTTGGGTGGAACTTGATTGGTGCTATGGGTCTCCCCTATCGACACCACATTTCTTGAACATTCGGTTTATAGATGACACCGTTTTGGTAATCTCTTTTCTAGATATAGAAATTAGGGTAGTCGGTTGTTATTTATTTGTCCGTTAAATTACAACTATAATTAAACAGGTTTGATATTTCCTCATTTTTCGGAGGCTCTTGCTATGGCAATTTTTATATACCACATGTCCGTTTTTTGGATTTTTGTTATCCCTATTTTTAGGGTGTTACATGTTCTTAGTGGTGGAAGTGGAGCTTGAACCAATGGGGTTGAAGAGGCCTGTGTAGAGGTGATAGCTTCAGAAATGTTCTGCTTCATTTCTGTCTTGAATGAGTCCATATTTGTAGAGGTGAGTGTTGTTGGTGCTTCATATGGAGGGGCTTGCCTGGAATGGCTCTGATGATATCTTTCATTGTTGTTCGCAATTTCCCTGTGATTTGATCAGAGCAACCTGCGACGAGTGATTCCAGAGTTGCCAATCTAGAGTTGTTGGCGGCAAACTTTGGTCTTGTTTGTTTGTAAGAATCACACGCTTACATTTGAATACAATTACTTTGCGCTCTCTCTCTCTCTACTTTTTCTCTCTAGGATTCATTGATCTTGGACTCACAATTGGTATCAGAGCCATCTGAATCTTGAGAGGATTGAGAGATTGTGTTTTCGAATATGAATTTGTGGTTTAAATCGAAAATTTGATCAATTTTCTTGAATTTTTCAAGAAAAATCTCGTTTTCTTGATTTTCATCAAATTTGGATGTGTTTTTGAACGAATTTCTTTGTTTTTTGGTTTGTTGGATTCGTTTTTTCAAGGAGAATACTTTTAATTCACATGAAATTTCAAGAAAATTGCATTTCGATCTTCAATTTTGAAATATTTTGATTTCTTAAAAAATTCGTTGATGCGTACTGTTTCATATACGAAATTATGATTTTGTGATTTTTAATCGAAAATTTTGATTGAAAAGTGTTGAAAAGGTGTTTTCGATCGTATTGGTATAAGAAAATTTTATCAAAATCAGTGTTGAAATCGTTTTTTTAGAAGTTTTTGTGTTTTTCACGGTTTGCGCCAGTTCATATTACTTTGCGCAAGTTCATGTTGTACTAATCCTTGTGTTAGTGTATTTCAGGTTTGCACATTGGTCTATTCACGCAAAGCAAAATTTTCGTATCCAGTGAGTTACGAAAAGTTTAGTTCTTGTATCATCAAGCTCCCGCAAAGCTCAGTTTTCGCGAAGTCTAGTATTCATCATCAGCGATTTACGCAAAGTTCATCTTGCGTATCACTTAACTTACGCAAAGCCCAGTTTGCGTATCTCTCGACACACACAAAGCTCCGTTTACGTATCCCATGACTTACGCAAAGTTGGTTTGCGTATCTGCCAGCTCTCGCAAAGTCTAGTTTGCGCAATCGTCTTCTTACGCAAAGCTTACTTTGCGTCTTCTACTGCTTGCGAAAAGCTCAAGTTTTCGTTTCATTCTGCTAACAAGAAGTCCTTGTTTGCGTCTTCTGCCTCTAACGCAAAGCTCAACTTTGCGCAAGTCTGACACTTATTAGTATTTTTTCTGAATTTTTTAAAAATGGATTCTGCAAAGTTTGCCTTTCAAGCTAAGTTCTACACGAGCGATCTGATGATGTCATTAGGATCTGAAACACGTCCTCCAGTGCTTGTCGATGAAAACGAATTCACTCAATGGCAAGATCGATTTTTGAACGTCATCGAGTGTGAAGCTAATGGAGAGAACATGATGAAGTCTCTAACTGAAGGACCTTTGGTAAAACCTAATAAAGAGACTCCTCCAACACCTGAAGAGGCTTCACGAATGAAAGCTGATCGAGAGCTGAAAGATAATCTGATGCTAGCTTTACCAAACTCTGTCTACAACCGGGTTGATCATTGCAAGGATTATCCAAATCTGTTGTGGGCACAATTGGAAAAGATCATTCTTGGTTCTTCGGTCTCAACTCAGCTCCGACATACTCGGTTTATGAACAACTTTGAGGAGTTCAAGGCCAAAGACAGTGAATCTATAAAGAGTGTTTTCGACAGATTCTTTGCAGTGCTGAATGATCTGCGAAAGATAAATGTGATCAAGATAGAGCTTCAGACGAATATGAAATTTCTTAATGCTTTTCAGCCTGAATGGAACAAATCATGTCACAGACTGAGGAACGATTATCCGATCTCCACTATGCAAATCCAAGAACTATATGAAATTCTGATGACTGATGAGAGTGATTAAGTAAATCCCAATCAATTCAAGCAATCAATCTCTAAACAAGATATAACAATGTCAATGTTCTAGAGAGAGTGTAGAGAGAGAAATCGTATTCATTCATATGTTTGACAATGTGATACAATGAATCTATGACCAAGCTACATGATTACAAAGCACCTAAGGTATTTATACCAAGGACTAAATCACAAGCTTAACAACTAAGTAATCTCAGGTTTGACTAAACAGACTTTCACTTTGTTGACTTTACTTTACTTGACTTTTCCTATTAAATCTTGTATACAATAATACACTAACAATCTCCCCCTTTGTATTCAAAATTTAATAAAAATTTGACATAAGTCTTCAGCACTTGATTCTTCAATCTTTTGTCTCTGACAGTCTTGAACTTTGAAGCTCTTAACAGTCTTCAGTCTTTTAGTCTTTGAAGAATCTTGAAAAGTCTTTAATAATTTGTAGCTTTGGAAAGTCAACAAGTCTTCACTAGTAAATCTGAATTCTTGGAAATTCTTTAAACTTCTTCTAAACTTTGAAACTTCGAGGGATCTCTGATCTTTGTATCTTCATTTCTTCAATCTTTGATCATTCTTCAGAAAAACAAACTTTCTCGAATCATCTTCAAGACTTGAATCTTCTTTGTCTTCAGAAATCTTTGAGAATGATTTCTTTTCATCTGATTTGAACTTTTTAGAAAATTCTTCACAAGTCTTGAATTTATAACTGTGAAATTCTTTAAAATTGATCTCTGTAGATTTCTCCCCCTTTTTATCTTCACTTGACTTTGAAACATCTTTCTTCTTCAGAATCTTTTGAATCATCTCTTTTGATAATTAATACTTCTTTCAGAATTTGTTCTTTTGAAATTGATCTCTGTAGATTTCTCCCCCTTTTTATCTTGACTTGACTTTGAAACATCTTTCTTCTTCAGAATCTTTTGAATCATCTCTTTTGATAATTAATACTTCTTTCAGAATTTGTTCTTTTGAAATTGATCTCTGTACATTTCTCCCCCTTTTTGATGATTGTGAGCAACATAATCATCAAAACATCTTCAATTTCAACATAATCTTTGATTCTCCCCCTTGAAAATACATTCTCCTCCTTTTTGATCTGCACTGAATCATGAACTGTATATACCCGAATCTTTTCAAATTCAGATATAATGAACTTGGTAACCCTGATTCAACAAATGAAACAGTTAGAAGTGCCTGTCAGTAACACGGAGTTACTGTGTACAACGAATGTACAATTTAAGGAGTTGGTTTGATGATGACTCCCCAGGACTTCCATTCAATCATTGAAAAACAAAAGGTTTATCTATGAATGTTCTGACAGAAAAACAAATTTTCTGTGTGCTCGTGCTTGTGTATGAAAGAATTTAGCACAATGATTGTATTTCATAAGGTTCAAATTGTGTAAACTGTTGAGACAACAATAAGTATTACACGAACTCAATGTGCATGAAAGAAGTGCGAAGGTGGGGCAACTTTCCTTCTTGTTCAATATCTAAATCTTCCGAGTGAAGACCAGATAGCAGATATGTTGCGTCCCCAAAGAAAATGAAACATTTCTTTGTTAAGAAAGAAACGAGTGGTTGGTGGGGTAATTGCAAGAGTTGGCATGGGCTCACTGCCTTTTTCAATGATGATCACCAAAGAATGTGAACCAATCAGAATATGTGGCTGCCCGACTCAGAAAGTGGTTGGTGCAGAGTTCTGATATTCTTTTAACTCTGTTCTCACAGCCTCTTTCTTTTTAACATTAAAGCTCACTTCTAACCAAACTCTCATTTACATTTTTCCGCTCCACGCAATGAGAAAAACTCAACCGGATGAGTTATCTCCCCCACTCTTTGATTTATGACCCCCTCATCCCTCAATCACTCGAGGATAAATTCCTGGGTAGGAAACACTGGTTTACGTGAATCCATGGAAGTTCTGTTTAAGCTCACACATGAATCCCATGTAAGTCCTATAAAGAATGGTTGTTCAACAATTTAACTTGAACAGTTAAGCACAAAAATGATAACATTGTCAAAATGTATACTCATGAGATTTGAGCAATTGAACTTTGAAGATTTCTCAAAACAAAGATATTGAATGAATTAAATGAAATCAAGAGAATTGTTTTGAGAATCTGACAATGTATCAATCAGATCAAATGAAATGGTTAGGGTATCAAAGAACTAGATATTTTGTTTATATGAACAAATATAAACAATTTAGCAATGAACGCTCAAGTTGAAATGATGATTGTTACTCAACAACAGTTATTTACAAACGGGGGTATTACCATCGAAAAGTTGTTTCGTTTTAGAGACATGGTAATAACTGATTCAAAAGAAGTACTGAACCGGTGTGTATGAATACTTGACAGTATATGAAAAGATAATACACAAGTATTAATCTTTGGAAACACACGGTCAATTAAACATTGAAGCTCAGTAATGAAAAACATTTAAAATCACACTTCTTAATTCATGAAATCTTTTGAGAATAGAGAAGTGGTTTGAACATTTAAGAACACGTTTTTCATGCTTGAAAGTTGTTCGTCTTTCAAACAATCAGAGATCTAGATTAGAAGATACTTACCTTTAAGCTCCCCCTCAAATCATTATAGAATGATTTAGGTCAGATAAGCTCCCCCTGGATATTTTGCATTATATCCATATCTGAACATTGAAGAACGGGTCCTGATCTGTCATGTGATCAGAAGCCACACTCTTGACATTAAAGTACGGGTTTTGAACTGTTTTGTTCAAAAGCCATAGTCTTTGACTTTGAAAACAGAGTCCTGAGTTGATTTACTCAGAAGTCAAAATTTTGTACTTTGAAGTACGAGTCCTGATCTGTACATGATCAGAAGTCAAACACTTGTACTTTGAAGTACGGGTTTTGAACTGCTGGGTTCAAAAACCATAAACCTGTACTTTGAAGTATGAGTCCTAGATTGTTTTGTCTAAAAGTCAAACCTCATGCTCCCCCTTAAACTTTGGATGCCTGCCACACAGATTTAGCTTTTGGTACCCACTAGTATTTGGGTCCTGAAGTGTTAGTTGCAGTTCTTGTGGGGGTAACATAATAAGAACCATACCAGTAATTAACAAAGTTATTACTTACAAAGTCATGTGCTCCACAGTAAGAACAACAAATCTTCTTTTGAGCAACCCTGATCAAATGATTAGTCGAGTAATATATATCAGAATTACCAAAAGAGTTACCTTTATGAACACTGTTCTTGTTAGCATTGGTTGTGGATGCAGATGCTTTGTCCTTCTTCTTCTCTTCCGAAGAATTCTTCACTCGCCAGACCATCTGATTTTTCTTAGATTGCTTTCCAAGAGATTTAACATAGAATCTCACTGGTCCATCAACAGATTTGCCATAAAATAGATTTGATGGTCGAATCTGACTTGATTTGACAATTTTAGGTTTGACACTGTTCTTTTTGAAAACATTTCGATCATGAATAGAACTTGAAGCTGTTTTGAAAGAACAGACTGATTCTGTTGAGTTATCAACAGGTGATTGGCTAATCACATCAACTGTTACTTTATCTGACAATTCAATGTTTGCAGCTTCTAAGTCTTTTAACTTTTTAGTTAAAATGTTTCTTTCATCTGAAAGTGTGTCAAACTTTTGTTCTTTAAGAATATCTGATGATAGAACAGATAATTTGGATGTGAGCTTAGATATTTCAGATTCAAAATATGAACGTTCTTGATCAAAATCCTTTTCCAAGTTCTTGGTTTTCTCTGAAATATCCTTGAAAATCCCAGTATTTCTCTTTTCAACGTTTTTCTTTTCAAGCTCATAAGACATCTTGTTTTCTTTAAAGCATTTTCTTTCATTCTCAAGTAGGTCTTGTAAAGTGGAAATCTGGTTGGGAAGTTCAGTAGTTTTATTTTCAAGAACTTGTTTCTCTTTAGAAAATATATCCCGTTCAGTTATCAAAATCTTATCAAAGTCAGACACTTGTTTTGAAAGTTTAAGGCATCTAAGCTCTAAATCCTTCTTCTCTTGGTTAGCTTTCTTAGAATTCTCAGATGATTGTTGAGTTGAAGATATCTTCACATTTGCTTTTTCTTTTTCTGCTTGGAGACTTGTTTGGAGTTCAGCATTCTTGTTCTCCAAAGCAGATATCTTCTCTTCAAAAGCCTTAATCTTCTGTTGAAGCTTGACTGACTCATCTTTCAGCTCAGATGATTTCTTTTCAGTCGTCTTCAGTTGACTTTGAAGATTCTCTTTGACTTTATCTTCTTTAATGCTTTTTAACAATTCAACATTTTTCTTTTCCAGAATAGATATATGATCTTCAAAAGCCTTAAACTTATGTTGAAGCTTGACTGATTCATCTTGTGATTCTGATGACTTCTGTTCAGTCGTCTTCAGTTGGCTTTGAAGATTATTTATCTTTCTCTCTTTTTGCATAATAATCTTCTCTTTAACCCCTATGATTTTTTCTTTCATTTCAATTTGATTCTCTTTATCTTTATTCTCTTTCTCTCTTTCCTTTATGACACCTGCAAAATCAGATTTATCAAGATTAGCACATTTTATACAATCAGTATCAGAATTTGACAATTGAGATTTGAACTCCTGAATCTGATTTAGAAGCTTTGCATTCTGATTTTTCAGCTTGTCTAATTCAGCTTCCATCTTTGGTATTTCCGGCATGTACAAAACAACCATATCTCTTGCAGATAAACCGGTATTTCCTCTCTCATCTGTAACAGGCATATTGACAGATTAGCAAAAAAAATATTCGTCAAAAATCAGAAAAATATGACCACTATCAAAATATGTCCCCCTCCGCAGACTTAGCACGGGTATGGGGGCAGCGCCCCTAGAGAAAATTTTTCTGACATATTTTTCTCTAGAAAGAAATTCTTGAAAAAAAAATGATCGTTCCCAAACAAATCAGAAAAAAAATCTAAGTCTTTAAACTCGCAGATCACTGTTTCAAAACAAACTCGCAAGTCAAACAACTCGCAGATCACTGTTGTTAGCGCATTTCAATCAAACTCGCACTCCTCTTAGCGCGTTTCAATCAAACTCGCACGCTTCACCTTGCGTGTTTCTCAAACTCGCTTGACTCTATCTGCGCTTTTTATCCAAACCCGCAAGCTTGTAGACAAACGCGCAGATGAACTCGCTGATTTTGACTTGCGCGTTTTAGAAACTCGCTAACTTCGACTAGCGCGTTTGAGGTCGAATCTCTAACTTGCGCGTTCTTCAGCTTGAAGCTTGTGCGTTCTACGAAGAACTTGCGCGTTTTCTGGATCTTGCGCGTTTCGACACTTCAGTTCATAAAATCGATTCAAATCAACTTAAACCTGCAAATTGAAACATAAACTTGCAACAATATGATCTATTTGCATATTAGAACACTTTTCTATCACAAAATTTCCATTAAAACCATAAAAATCAACGAATTGATTCAAGAAACAGTGCTCATTTTCAATTTTTCAAAAAAAATTTAACAATTTGATCAAAATGATCGATTTAGAATTGGAATTTGACAGAGTGATCTGAACGAAAAATGATTCAATTGATAAAATGTATACAATCAAATCAATTTCTTGATTTAATTGTACAAAAACATGAAAACTATGAATCAAACAGTGAAATATCAAGAACCGAGTTCGTGAAAAACAAGAATTCGAAAAAAATGAATTCAATCTGTGATCTGATCCTTCTGAATTCGTTTGGTTTGCTCAGATACCAATTGATAAAGTAAATCCCAATCAATTCAAACAATCAATCTCTAAACAAGATATAACAATGTCAATGTTCTAGAGAGAGAGTGTAGAGAGACAAAGCGTATTCATTCATATGTTTGACAATGTGATACAACGAATCTATGACCAAGCTACATGATTACAAAGCACCTAGGGTATTTATACCAAGGACTAAATCACAAGCTTAACAACTAAGTAATCTCAGGTTTGACTAAACAGACTTTGACTTTGTTGACTTTACTTTACTTGACTTTTCCTATTAAATCTTGTATACAATAATACACTAACAGAGAGCTTGGTGATAGAAAAGAAGGCAAAACTAGAGAAAAAGAAGAAATCAGTAGACCCGGTTCCTCTCCTCCCGAAGCAATTGACAGAACAAGCGTTGTCTGATAACGCTTACAATGGGTCAATTGATGATGATGGGGAGGCACTGCAGAAAGCAATGATCCTTCTCTCTCAGCATTACCAGAAAAAATTCCAACCAAGAACGGGTTCCTACTCTTCTAGCTTCACTTCTGGGTCTAAAGCCAAAGTACCCGAGCCAAAGACTGCTACTTGCTACAACTGTGGAAAACTGGGGCACATTTCTAAGGAGTGTCGAGCAAAGAAGGTTAGGGACTCAGCATATTACCGAAAGAAACTGGAACTGGCCGAGAAAAGAAAGAATGGAACTGCTCTTCTAGCAGAAGAAGAATTCTGGCTGGATTATTCCGACGATGAAGTTGCAAACGTAGAGATCGCTCATATGTGCTTGATCGGAGATGATCAGTCAGACGATTCTGATTCAGAATTTGATTTTAATTTCATTACCTCTCAGATGAATATCATGATAACTGCTTTATCTGATTTACGCTCTAAGATTTTATCTGAAAATAATTTAAATATTGAAAAGTCAGATTTGATTGACAAACTGAAAATTTATTTGAAAGATGAAAAATCTATTTTAGAAAATACTAAAGACATCTTTCAAAAGAAATTGGATGATTTGGAAAATTCAAATAAGACTTATCTTGAATCTTTGACGGCTATGACTAATTTAAAAGATGAATTTTCAGATAAAATAAATAAGTTAGAAGAAAAGCTTTATCGAAGAAACCAATTTGAACAAACAATTTTTATGAACAAACCGAGGAGTGAAGAAGCTTTAACACAAAGATGGGGACTTGGTTTTGACAATCCTCATTGTTTAAACAATGTGATAAACGAAGTTCCTACTTTATATAAATACGATTATCTAACTCTTGCACACAATGCTCATCAGTTCAAATTTCATTGGACTAATGAAAAGTAAGTGTTAGAAGTCGAAAATGAGAAAAGGACTAATAATAAGAAAAAGGAAATTCCTTTTCTTTACACAAGTGAAAATGCAAAATATTTTTCTGAAAAATCAAGAAGAGGAAAAAGAGTTTTAAATAATATATCTCTATCAAATCTTCAGTATCTGATGATTTTGTTTCTTCTTTTTCCCCTGATTCTAATAAGGAAAATATTTCTCCAATCATTTATGATTCGAAGAAATATACTCCTCCGTTAGTATTAGAAGGTAAAATCATCGATCTTGAAGATAAGATAGAAGATCAAAATATTTTAAAGAAATTTGAATCTGATATTATTCTTTCTTTAATGACGTCTAATCTTGAAGAAAATTTATTTTCTCAAAAATCAGATTCTATTTCTAGCCTTTCTTCTGATTTTAAGGATAACAAAAAGGAAGTTTCCAATTTTAAAATCTTTTCTCAAAATTCTTCAGACTCCGAGGCGAATTCAGATTTATTAGTTGATCAGATTGGTTGCTTGGATAAACTTATTTCTTCTGATTTAAATATTAACTCTAAAATTATTGATGATTCTTTTACGCTCAATGATCAATATTATAAACCTAAGCGTAAAAGAAGACGGTCAAAGAAGTCAAAGAAACAAGATAAAGTTATTTATGACAATTCTAATTCTTCCGATTCTAATATTTCATATAGGACTTTGAGCAAGTCAAAGAGGAAGATCTGGAGAACAAAGCGGACATCTACTGATTCTATGTTTAATGGAGATAGATATGTAGACAGACTTAATAATAGTGATTCATTTGCTGCTTGTAAGAAAATTTCAAAATATTCTATAAAGCAAATGTTTCAAATTTCCAAAAATGTCTCTTATTCGACTTCTGATTCTAGTTCAGATGATTATGCTTTCTCTAATGATGATTGTGTTTATCATTCTGATAATGTTTCTCGTGCTTCTCGTCTAAATATTTAAAATTATTTCCCCATACGAACTACAACTAACAAACACGGGCCCAAATTCAAGTGGGTACCAAAATCTTTATCTGATTCAAAGTTGCAGGCGTCTCACGATAAGGGGGATTAATCGAATGATGGCTTCTAAGTACTTCAGCTTAGAACCCGTGCTTCAAACGACTACGACTTCTAGATAATTCGGTCTAGGACTCATTCTTCAAAGCTTTAAGCTTCTGACTAACGAGAAACTGTGAGTACATCTTTTTATTCCGCTGCATATTTCTCTGTATTTGATGTTATTCCAGTTTTCTTAAATCTTTACATGAATCTGAGGGTTTTCAATCTTTCTTGAATGATTGTTCAATCCAATATTTCTTTGAGACACATGTTAAAAAAAATTAACTTTTTACAAATTTTATTCTATAAAGTAAAAGATTTACAAGTTTTCTTTCTTTTGAATAAAATGTGTGTTTAGGATAAGTTTTACATCTTTAAAGGATCCTCAGACAATCTGGAGTTGATGTTTCCTGTAGAAGGACTTCCACCCAATACTTGAGTGTCCTTGTGAAAGGAGTTTTCTATGGGTGTTCTTATCTCTTCCACCTCCTCTGACTTAGATTCAGAGGAAGGGAAGTAGATGTGATGGGAAGACTTGTTGTCCAGACAAGTCTGCCTTGTGCCACTATGTCTTGCCACTGCCCTTGAGTTAGGCAGTCCCTACGCGAGATCTTAAAGATCTCAGGCCAAAAGGAAAGCTCCTCAAATTGATGAGTCACAGAGGCTTGAAGAACATTATCCCTCTTTAAGTTAATGACAAATAATTTTCCTTCGAAAGTCAATCTCTCCCTTTGAATAAATCTCTTCAAACATAATCTTTCTTTTCTTTGAACTGTTTTCAGACATTCTGTAATCTCCACCAAAGTCTGTGAATATCTTTTGCGAGAATCTTTAACAATCTCCCCTAAGGTAATAAAACCCCTTCCAGACTTTAGAAAATAAATTATCTTTATATGTAGCCCGCTTTGCTTCAGTAATTCATCTTCAAAGAAAATTTCAACAAATCTTCAACAAACCATCCAAATCTCTGAACTTTCTTTCAAATCTTGAACAATCTCCCCATAACTCGGACAATAAATCTTTCAAACTTTCACCATCTAAACTTTAGTCATCATTTCTTGAAATTACTTCTCCCCCTTTTTGATGATGTAGAGCTTAGAAATCATCCAAACTTCTTCAAGAAATGTTCATTTTATTCTAACCATTGATCTGTCCATATGATCCTCTGAACATCCATCAATTCATAAAGTATTCGTATAAATCTTTTCAAAATCAGACAAATAAGAATGTAACCCTGAATCAACAAATGAATGAGTTAATATGCCTGTAAGTAACACGAAGTCACTTAGTACAACGAATGCACTATACAAGGAGTTTTATTGATGATCACTCCCCAGTTCTTCCATTCAATCATCGAATAACACAAGATTAAACTATGAACGTTCCCATAGAAAAACAAATTTTCTATGTGAATGTGCTTGTGTATGAAAGAATTAAAACATGAATGTTTATAAGGCTCAACATGTATAAACCATTGAGACAACAACAGTATTACACGAACTTAACTATGCATGATCGAAGTGCGAAGGTGGGGAAAACTTCCTTCTTTTTCAATATCCACATCTTCCGAATGAAGATTAGATATATTATGTGTTGCATCCCCAAAAAAATATGAAACATCTATTTATTAAGAAATAAATGAGTAGCTAGTGGGGTTAAGTCAAGAGTGGGCATTGGCTAGTTGCCTGTTTCAATGATGTTCACGAAAGAATTGTGAAACAACAGTAATGTGGCTGCCCGACTCAGAAAAAGTTTGGTGCAGAGTTTGATATTCTTTTACTCTGATCTCTCACCCTTTTTTTTTAATATTGAGCTCACTTCTAACCAAACTCTCTTTTCTTTTTATCTCAGTACACACCCACACTTAGATATCGACACCTCGCCTTTCAATCACTGAAGAATAACGTTTTGGGTAGGAAACAATGGTTAACATGAATCCATAGAAGTTCAATGAAGCTCACACAATTCCCATGTATATTGTCCTAAAAGCAAAATGTTGCTCAATTGGTTTAACTTTTCAGTTAAATCACTGTATGAAATACATGTCAAATATATTTACGCTCAGTAAGATAATCATGAAGATTTAAGCAATTTAATCATGAAAGATTCTCTCAAAACAAGTATATTGAATGAATGAAATGAATACAGAAGACTTGTTTGAGAATCTGACAATGTATCGAAAGATCAAATATGAATGATTTATCAATAAAAGCTTAGGTCATGAAAAATTGGATGTTGTCTATAAGAACAATTATAGACATTCTTGAAAGAAACGTTATTGTTAAGTCAGATTTTATAGTAATCATTGTATTTATAGGCTTGGTCTAATAATGTGTTTAGGTTGACTTTATCTGTGTAGTATTGGCCAGGGTATTTAAGTCTCTTTTGGCTTTGTTGTTTGTAAGGATTCAAGCATACTTTGAATAGAAACTGATTCTGCGCTTTCAAACTCTCTCTCTCCACTTTCTCTCTCTAGGATTTAGTCGATCTTGGATTATCAATTGAGAGCTCATCATGAAGTTTCACAACATTTGTTCTAGTGATAGGTTCTATTTTATTTTTGAATGTTATCTATCTCTGTAATTAATTTCCAAACTTATTGGTAATGTTTAAGAGGATGATTTTCTCCTCAATGCTTTCTAGTTTAAGTTTTCTGTTCTCTGCTGCTCTTGCATTTATTGTTTTTCAACACTTAGGGGGAGATTGTTAGCTCAAATTATTCATTTGTTAAAAGTGTTGAAAATATTGAAGTCCTACTTCAGGGGACATCCAAAGACAGACTTCAGAGCACAACAACTTCAGAGGACGAAGACTTCAAAGGACACTCTTGCCTCTGAAGTACTTATCAGAGGAGACATAAAAGATGGCTTCATCAGAGGCTCTGAAGACTACATCAGATCTTTGAAAACATTCTCTCTGAAAGAGCTGAAGACTTTCCTGAAGCATCAGAACAGATAACCAATCACTTAGTGATAAGATTTACTTTATAGAGTAGGTTACTGTTCAAGCATGTCTTGAGCTTACCTATTAGGTAAGACAATGTTCAAACATGCTTCTATTTGTCAAAATAGTACACTGTTTACTTTATGGTCCTAAAAATAGGACCATCACTCCTTTGACAAAAGTGTGCTTTTTGATATCATGTATTAGAAGAATCAATTGAATATTGTTAGATCACATATCTATTGGAATCAAGATCATCCAAACTGAAGATCGCAATCTGAAGCTAAAGCCGGAAAGTCGACTCTCGATATTAAAATCTAATGTCGTTTGTAATAAATGTCAAAGTTTGTTTGTTATTATATTAGTTAAAGTTAGTTAGATATTAGTTAGTTTAGTTATTATATTAATTAGAAATAATATCTAGATATTAAATCTAGATATTATGTTAGGTAGTGTGTTAGACACACAAGATCTATTAGCAAGTGTAACTCTCAACTCTCAATCAATCAGATCATAATCGACATATACAAACACACACAAAAAGGTGTAATACACAGAGAGAAAACACAGAGCTTCAAAGATCAATACGGAACCTTGTAATCGTTGTTATTAATCAATACAGGTTGGTAATCGATATTGTGTTGTTAATCTAAGAACTTGATAAACATTGTTGGACCGACAATTGGTATCAGAGCCTGATAATAGATTCAAATCAAGTTTAAAGAAAAACGACTCTGTGTTCTTCATTTCAAAATCATTTTCGTGATTCAGTGTGTTTTTGGTTTAGAAATCGATCAGGTCTTTATCGATATACATGCTAGATCGAGTTGTGAGTGTTTAATTTCAGTATAAAGCTTTAATCGAGTTCCATTTTGTGATTTTAGTGAGAAAACAGTCGAGTTCTTAAAGTCACTGTGCCATCAATTTAATTTTCAAAGAGTGATTTTTATCGAGATCAAGTGGTCACAATCAGTTCTACAAGTGTTTTTAGACATATTGGTAGAGTTTGGTACTGCTAATCGATACAGAAAAAAGTTTTTAGTTGATTTTCGAAGTACAGGACGAACTTACGCAAACCAGAGGAAGAACTCAAGCAAAGTCCACTTTGCGCAACCAACTCAATACGCAAAATCCACTTTGCGCAACCAACGTGATACGCAAAGCTTACTTTGCGCAACACACTGATCATGCAAAGCTCACTTCCAACGGCTTACGCGAACTTCAGTTTTCGCAACACAATTGAAACGCAAACCTCGAATCAGTTCGCGCAAACCAACAAGCTTACGAAAACCTCACTTATCGCAACAACAAGGGAACACAAAGCTCAGTTTTCGCAACTCACTCATCACGTAAACCTCAGTTCACGTGATCATCTCTTAACGGAAAGCTTGAAGTCAAGTTTACGCAACCCTCTTGAAACACAAATCTCACTTTGCACGATCAACGTGATATGCAAACCTCAGTTTGCGTAACCCACTTGTTACGCAAACCTCACTTTGCGTAATCAACCTCTCGCGCAAACCTTCTCAAAACGAGAAGTTTTTCCAGACTTGGAATTTTCTTCAAAATGACATCCTGAGAAGCCCTTGCAATTGGAACTGACACCAAACCACCAGTTCTCTTTAAAAGAGAATACGAACAGTGGAAAGATAGGTTCCTGAACTTTGTTGACAGACATGAGCTGGGTGATTTCATCAGGAAATCTATAGAAGAAGGGGTTATGAAACCAGTTATGATGACTCGTTTGGTTGGAATTGTGTGCCGACTCAATTTGAACTTAAGTATCATAAGCTAGAAGATGATAACCTAAAAAGAGCGAAAGGCGACAGATTAGCTAAGTATCTACAAAGAATTCCAAACGAAATCTATGTAAAGATTGACAGCTACAAGGCCTCCGGGAAAGAAATGTGGGATCAGCTAGAGAAGATGATGATGGGCTCAAAAGTTGGGAATCAGCTGAAAATCTCCAACTGCCTAAATAATTATGAAGAATTTAGAGGCAGAGTCGGAGAAACTTTAGAAGAAACCTATGACAGGTTTGTGACTTTGCTGAACGAACTTAGCAAGAACAAGGTCACCAAATCTCAAATCGAGTTGAACGTCAAATTCCTGAGTATTCTACAACCGGAATGAAAGAGATTTGGCAGGCATTTTTTTTAGATTGAAACTGATTTTCAACCATTTGAACTTGACACTTGGTTTCAAAATAACCAATCGTGGGTGGTTGGCACGAAGGTATTTCAATCACTTGCAGAGATGGAAGAAATCAGTTGTCGACAGTTCAAAAGGCAGACGCAGTCTCGCAGTAGAAATTCTGAATGGAATTGTTATTCCCAGATATTCAAGTTCTAATCACTAACAAGTAATCAAGATGAGAATCTAAATTCATATGTCATTGATCTCAATCACAAGATTACAAATTTACAACTTTCTCTCTCTACTTTCTCTCACTAGAATGATATACCAATATGCTCTTCTCTAATATGTGTGTGTACTTCTAATTACAAAGACAAGGACAAAGGTATTTATACCCTCTATCAAATACAAGAAAACAAATACAAATACATTGACTTTGACTTTATTAACAAAAGACTTTGACTTTGATGAGAGTTGACTTTTCCAGCTTTGACTTCTACATCTTTTATCGTCAATCTTTATGATCTTGAATCCAACATATTTGTGCTCTAACAATCTCCCCCTTTGGATCAAGATCATTACTAAAAGATTTAGCAATGCGATCTTCTCTTTGATTAAGCTCGATTAAATAACCTCCCCCTTGGATCAATCTGTATCTTCTCTTAAAATCTCCCCTTTTGATACAAACGAAACTTTCTCAACCAACTTTCATACTCCCCCTATTTGAATGAAATCTTTACAATCTCCCCTTCTCTGATAAGCACAGTATCTTCAAATACTTTAAGCAATCTTCCCAACGTCTGATCATCAAAAATAGTAACAATCTTTCCCAAGGTTGTACACAAACCTTTTTCAGACTCGAAAAGAAAAATATCTTAAGATTTTCAGATTTAGCACACTTTGCTCTAGCAAATTATCTTCAACAAACTGAAATCTTTCATCTTTCAACAATCTTGAATAATTCTCCCATATCTTGAATTTCGGACATTTCTTCAAACTTTTCAACCAACATTTCTTCAAACTTTTCAACCAACATTTCTTGATTTGAACTCTTCTCCCCCCTTTTTGATGAATTGAGCATCAACATCATCAAAACTTTCATCAAGAAATGTCTTTGACCATTCTGATCTGAGCCTCTGATTCTTTGCCAATTCGAATAATGTATTTATCCAGATCTTTTCAAATCCGGACAAAATAAGAATGTAACACCTAAATCAACAAATGAATCAGTTAAAATGCCTGTCAGTAACACAAAGTCACTGTGTGTAACGAATACACAATATAAAGGAGCTTTTTGATATTTACTCCCCCAGGGCTTCCAACCAATCATCGAAATACCACAAAGGCAATTTCTATGAATGTTTTGACAAAGAAACGAATTCTTTGTGTGCTCGTGCATGTGTAGAAAAAATTAAGCACGAATAATTGCTTTTATATTAAGGCTCAACATTGTGTAAACCACTGAGACAACAGTAGATAAACACAGACTCTAAGTGCATGATTGAAGTGCGAAGGTGGGGCAGACTTCCTTCTTTTTCAATATCCAGATTTTCCAAATGAAAACCAGATAGATAATATGATGCGTCCCCTTGAAAATGTGAAACATTTTCTTTTTGAGAAAAAATGGGTAGCTTGTGGGGTTTATTCAAGAGTTGGCATGGGCTAGTTGCCTGTTTCAATAACGTTCACGAAGAAATGTGAAACATTAGTAATGAGGCTGCCCGACTCATAAAGTAGTTGGCGCAGAGTTTGATATTCTTTTACTCTGATCTCACACCCTCTTTCTTTTAATCATTAAGCTCACAACTAACCAAACTCTCTTTTCCATTTTACCTCATCACACCCACACTCATTTCTTTTAGACTCCTCACACTCAATCACTAAAGGATTAACTTCTTGGGTAGGAAACACTGTTAACGTGAATCCATAGAAGTTCAATTAAGACCTAGCACAAAGAACCCAGTCCTACAAAGCATATGGTGCTCACAATGGTTTATCTTGAACATTTAAATCATAGGAAATATGGGTCAGATATATGTATGCTCGGAATATAATCATGAAAATATGAGCATTTTTAGACATTGATGTATTTTCAAACAACTATACTGAATGAATGAATCATGAATGCAAAAGACTTGTTTGAAAATCTGACATTGTATGAAAAATGATCAGAAATGAATGATATAACAATCAAAGCTTAAGGTCAAGAATAAATGGATATTGTCTATACGAAACAAAATATAGACATTCTTGAAAAAAAAATCGTTTCGAAATGAAATATAGCTCAAAATTCTTTGAATACAAGCGGAGTGTCTTACCATCGAAGAAAAAAATTGTTTCAATATTCAAGTTCTAATCACTAAAAAGTAATCAAGATGAGAATCTAAATTCATATGTCATTGATCTCAATCACAAGATTACAAATTTACAACTTTCTCTCTCTAATTTCTCTCACTAGAATGATATACCAATATGCTCTTCTCTAATATGTGTGTGTACTTCTAATTACAAAGACAAGGACAAAGGTATTTATACCCTCTATCAAATACAAGAAAACAAATACAAATACATTGACTTTGACTTTATTAACAAAAGACTTTGACTTTGATGAGAGTTGACTTTTCCAGCTTTGACTTCTACATCTTTTATCGTCAATCTTTATGATCTTGAATCCAACATATTTGTGCTCTAACAATCTCCCCCTTTGGATCAAGATCATTACTAAAAGATTTAGCAATGTGATCTTCTCTTTGATTAAGCTCGATTAAATAACCTCCCCCTTGGATCAATCTGTATCTTCTCTTAAAATCTCCCCTTTTGATACAAACGAAACTTTCTCAACCAACTTTCATACTCCCCCTATTTGAATGAAATCTTTACAATCTCCCCTTCTCTGATAAGCACAGTATCTTCAAATACTTTCAGCAATCTTCCCAACGTCTGATCATCAAAAATAGTAACAATCTTTCCCAAGGTTGTACACAAACCTTTTTCAGACTCGAAAAGAAAAATATCTTAAGATTTTCAGATTTAGCACACTTTGCTCTAGCAAATTATCTTCAACAAACTGAAATCTTTCATCTTTCAACAATCTTGAATAATTCTCCCATATCTTGAATTTCGGACATTTCTTCAAACTTTTCAACCAACATTTCTTCAAACTTTTCAACCAACATTTCTTGATTTGAACTCTTCTCCCCCCTTTTTGATGAATTGAGCATCAACATCATCAAAACTTTCATCAAGAAATGTCTTTGACCATTATGATCTGAGCCTCTGATTCTTTGCCAATTCGAACAATGTATTTATCCAGATCTTTTCAAATCCGGACAAAATAAGAATGTAACACCTAAATCAACAAATGAATCAGTTAAAATGCCTGTCAGTAACACAAAGTCACTGTGTGTAACGAATACACAATATAAAGGAGCTTTTTGATATTTACTCCCCCAGGGCTTCCAACCAATCATCGAAATACCACAAAGGCAATTTCTATGAATGTTTTGACAAAGAAACGAATTCTTTGTGTGCTCGTGCATGTGTAGAAAAAATTAAGCACGAATAATTGCTTTTATATTAAGGCTCAACATTGTGTAAACCACTGAGACAACAGTAGATAAACACAGACTCTAAGTGCATGATTGAAGTGCGAAGGTGGGGCAGACTTCCTTCTTTTTCAATATCCAGATTTTCCAAATGAAAACCAGATAGATAATATGATGCGTCCCCTTGAAAATGTGAAACATTTTCTTTTTGAGAAAAAATGGGTAGCTTGTGGGGTTTATTCAAGAGTTGGCATGGGCTAGTTGCCTGTTTCAATAACGTTCACGAAGAAATGTGAAACATTAGTAATGAGGCTGCCCGACTCATAAAGTAGTTGGCGCAGAGTTTGATATTCTTTTACTCTGATCTCACACCCTCTTTCTTTTAATCATTAAGCTCACAACTAACCAAACTCTCTTTTCCATTTTACCTCATCACACCCACACTCATTTCTTTTAGACTCCTCACACTCAATCACTAAAGGATTAACTTCTTGGGTAGGAAGCACTGGTTAACGTGAATCCATAGAAGTTCAATTAAAACCTAGCACAAAGAACCCAGTCCTACAAAGCATATGGTGCTCACAATGGTTTATCTTGAACATTTAAATCATAGGAAATATGGGTCAGATATATGTATGCTCAGAATATAATCATGAAAATATGAGCATTTTTAGACATTGATGTATTTTCAAACAAGTATACTGAATGAATGAATCATGAATGCAAAAGACTTGTTTGAAAATCTGACATTGTATGAAAAATGATCAGAAATGAATGATATAACAATCAAAGCTTAAGGTCAAGAATAAATGGATATTGTCTATACGAAACAAAATATAGACATTCTTGAAAAAAAATCGTTTCGAAATGAAATATAGCTCAAAATTCTTTGAATACAAGCGGAGTGTCTTACCATCGAAGAAAAAAATTGTTTCAATATTCAAGTTCTAATCACTAAAAAGTAATCAAGATGAGAATCTAAATTCATATGTCATTGATCTCAATCACAAGATTACAAATTTACAACTTTCTCTCTCTAATTTCTCTCACTAGAATGATATACCAAAGACTCTAAATACAAAGACAAGGACAAAGGTATTTATAACCTCTATCAAATACCAGAAAACAAATACAAATACATTGACTTTGACTTTATTAACAAAAGACTTTGACTTTGATGAGAGTTGACTTTTCCAGCTTTGACTTCTACATCTTTTATCATCAATCTTTATGATCTTGAATCCAACATATTTGTGCTCTAACAGGAAGGGTCTGTCGGAAGAAAATATACAATTTTTGCCGCAAAATGTGGAAGAGCTGCAAAGGCGAGTAGTGAAGGCCGAATCGTCCTTGAGTGAAAGAGAGCATGAAATCACGGCATTACGGGAACAAATACAACAATTTGGAATACTGGCTTGATCATTCAGACGAGGAAGAAGAGAATGAAGAGAGAGATGAAGCAGTCAACATGTGCTTGATGGGAAAGAAAGAATCAGATGCTGAAACTAATTTAGAAGATGATGAAGAAGAAAAGGAGGTTTGTGATTTATCTTATTCAGAATTCATGATTAAAATGCATGCCATGAATTAAAAACAACAAGAGTTAGAGTCGAATCTTGAGCAAGAAAATGGTGTTATAACTGACAAAAACCAATTGATACAGAAACTTAGCAATGAAATTGCTGAGAAGAAAGTATTGGTTGAGGTTTTACATACAAACAATGACACCGGCGCGAAAGAACAGACAATAATTGTTAAAGAGAATTATGAACTCAAGTCTAAACTGCTAAAAAGTGAGCTTGATTTATATGAGCATACAAATTTGCAATCTTCAACTACCAAAGAAAACTTTTATTTACTTGGTAAATTAAAAAGTTTGGAAGAGAAGTTATACAAAATCGGTCAAACTGAACAAACTATTCATCTGAACAAAACCAAAGAGGAAATAGAGAGATGGGGAATCGGTTATAAGAATCCTCGCTATCTTGAAAAAGGAATATCTGAAGGGCCTGCACTTTATGATCATCTTTCTTTAAAATTAGCTCGAAGAATCCCTGAGCTTAAAGTTTTCTGGACTAAACTATCAGAAGAGGATGAAGCCAAAAAAAACTGAAAAACGTTTGAAATCATATAAAGTTCACCTTCCATTTTATTATGCGAAAGTGAATAATAGTTATAATGAATATCCAATATATCAAAAGAAGAAAACTCTTTCAAATGACTTTTTTCAAAGTTATTCTGAAAAAGAAATGGAGGCGAAGCCTATTCGAGGTAAACTATATGTCCCTCCTCTCGTTTTAGAAAGTAAATTTATGAACTCGAGAAGTCTTTAACGGATGAAAGACTTCTGATGAATATTGAACAAAAAGTTTTTTCAACTGTGTTCAAAAATGTTATTATTTTTAAGGCTTCAAACTCTGAGGATATGTTTGGTTTAGCAAATAAAGGGTTTGATTTTCTGAATTCTGACGGTGGTTTAGATGATTGTTCTAATCAATTTGACTTTAATGCAAAACTTCCTAACCATACAACTTTTGTTAAGAAATCTTTGGGAAAAACCAGTATGCCTGTTAGCAGTGCAAAATCTAGGAAAGTTGATAAGTCAGTCTCTATGAAAGCAAAGAATGCTGAAGATAAGATTATATCTAAGCATTCACAGAAACCGAACACTACTGGTAATCCGAAGAAGAAGCATTTGTTTGTTGCTCAGAAGTCTAACTCACGAGTTTCACATGTTTCAGATCTGAGCGAGCGAAAGCCACAAGTAAAATCTCAGTAGCAACCGAAACAGAAGTTTGGCAAGACCGTAAAATCGATTAGTAGTGTTAATTATAGTAAGACTTCGCCTAGTAAAGATGTCTTAATTTTTGATGTTTCTATTTTGGAATCAAAATTTGTTGTTTCTCGTAAACAATATTCAATGAAGCAATTATTTCAGTTATCTTTATCTGCTAGAAAGTCTTTTATTTATGATAAATATGTTTCTACTTCTTGTCAAGATTCTGAAGATTGGTTTGGCAATTATCATGTGCATTCATCTCATACTAATTCTTCAAATGCATTTCAAATGAAAAGAGGACCCAATTTCAAATGGGTACCAAAATCTTGTGCTAACACAGCAGGACCTAAATTCCAGTTGGTACCAAAGGCTAAATCTGTGTTGCAGGCACACAAAGTTTAAAGAGAAATCGACTTCTGATTATGTACAGATCAGGACTCGTTCTTCACTATCAAAATAGGTTTTTGGATAATGCAGTTCCAAACCCGAACATCAAAGTCAAAATAGGCTTTTGACCAAATTAGTTCAAGATCAGCACTTCGATAATCAAAGTGAATATTCCAAAGTTGTCGTATGAATATCTAAATTTGTAATTTCTCTTACGCAGACTCGTCATACGTGGTTCTTGGACAGCGGATGTTCCAAGCACATGACAGGGCAGAAAGAGATGTTGTCCAACTTTAAAGAGAAATATTGCGGAACAGTCAGATTCGGCAACGACCAGTTTTCTCCAATAATGGGATATTGTGATGTATAACATGACAATGTCACTATTAAGAAGGTGAGCTATGTTGAAGGCTTATGACACAACTTGTTCAGTATAGGCCAGTTCTGTGATAAAGACTTAGAGGTCAACTTCAAAGCCAAGAGATGTTCAGTTCGCAATGAAGAAGGCGAATAACTCTTGGTCGGTACTTGAGAATCCGACCTCTACACAATAAATTTATCAAATGTCCAGACTGACAAGCAGGTTTGTCTACTGACGAAAGCCTCGATGCAACAAAGCTGGTTATAGCATCGAAGGCTCTCTCACCTCAACTTCAGGTACATCAACAATCTGGTCAGTGGAAAGCTCGTCAAAGGACTTTCAGAGCTCAAATATGAAAGAGAACACCTTTGTGCAGCATGTGAAAAGGGAAAAATGAAGAGGGCTCCACATAAACAAAAGCCTGAACCGGGTAAAAGCGCTTCGTTAGAGTTATTGCAAATGGACTTATGCGGTCCGATGCGAACTCAGAGTCTAGGCGGAAATAAGTACATACTCGTGATCGTGGACGATTACTCGCGATACACATGGGTCAAGTTTCTACGTTCAAAGGATGAGACACTAGATGTTCTAATCACATTCCTAAAGACGACCCTGGTGAATCTGCAGAATCTGGTTAAGTTTCTATGAACAGACAACGACACAGAGTTCAAGAACAACAAAATTGAAGAATATCTCGAATCTGTCAGGATTTCACATCAATACTCTGCTGCTCGAACGCCTCAACAAAATGCAGTGGTTGGAAGAAGAAATCGTACGCTAGTCGAGGTTGCTCGTACTAAGCTAGGTCAATCAGACTTACCTCTATTTTTGGGGCCATAAGCTGTATTGACTGTGTGTTACATCGAAGATTCAAAAAGACTCCTTATGCGTTAATCAACAACCGAACACCAATAATCAAATATTTACATATATTTAGGTGTAAGTGTTTCGTGTTAAACGATAGGGAGAGTCTCAACAAGTTCAGTGCCAAGGCGGACGAAGGCATCTTCTTTGGTTATTCCTCAACATCAACTGCATATCGTATCTATCTAAAGAAGTCAAAGACGGTTATAGAAAGCATCAACGTCACGTTTGATGAAGAGATGGCTTCCGAACAACACAGTTCAGAACCCGTTATAACCAGAGTACTAGCTTCTGGGCATCTCAGTCCAGAACCTGCGTCTCAACAGAATAAATCAGATGAAGCATCAACGTCAACTAATCATATATATGATTTAGACTTATTATTTGAATTGTTTTATGATTAATTTCTTGGATCTAATGTAAAGAAATCTGTTGTGGTTGACATGATGGAAGACTTAACGACTACTCATCCAACAAGTTCAGATATTCCTATTGAATCCAACACCCCGATTCAACAAGAAATTCCAATTCAAATGCCGACTCCAACAGTTGAAGAAGTGCCCTGTAATGAAGAGACAGAAGTAGCTGAAACAGTTGGATGTTATGTACAGATCCATCTACAGCCAGAACAAGCTGTACCTGCTGAGCTTTCTGAACCTACCACTTCAACTGCAATCATCGTTCCTCCTGAACAAGTTGAAGAAGGTACAAGTGGATTTATAGATGATACAATTGACATACATTCATATAATCCATTGCCTTATGAACATAAATGGACCAAAGAGCACTCGATAAGCCAGAACATTGGTGATCCATCAAAACTGGTTCAAACTAGGTCAATGTCAATCAATATGTGCATGCATGACTCCTTTCTAAGCAAGTTCGAGCCAACTCGCGTATCAGAGGCACTTGCGGATCTAGAATGGGTGATCTCAATGCAAGAAGAGTTGAATCAGTTCGATGCACTTCAAGTGTAGAGACTCGTACCAAAGCCTCAAGGTAAAACAATTATAGGTACGAAGTGGGTTTTCAAGATAAAGAAAGACGAAGATGGTACCGTTATCCGAAACAAGGCATGACTTGTAGCCAAAGGATACAGACAAGAGGAAGGAATCGACTATGACGAGACATATGCTTCTATGGCGCGATTAGAGGCAATCAGAATGTTTCTAGCCTACGCAGCCCACAAGAACTTCACGGTCTTTCAAATGGACGTGAAGACTGCCTTTCTGAATGGCATTCTAAAAGAGGAAGTCTACGTCTCTCAGCCCGAGGGTTTTGTCAATCAAGAGAAGCCGAATCACGTCTACATTCTCGACAAAGCACTCTACGGTCAGAAACAAGCTCCTCGAGCCTGGTATGATGTCCTTTCCAAATTTTTAGTCAAGTCTGGTTTTTGTAAAGGTACGGTGGATACCACTTTGTTTATCAAAAAAGAAAAAGACGATATCATTTTAATACAAATCTATGTAGATGATATTATTTTTCGCTCTACAAATCCTAAGTACTGTAAGAATTTTTCAAACCTTATGGTGTCTAGATTTCAGATGAACATGATGGGAGAGATGAATTTCTTTCTCGGATTGCAAGTCAAACAGTTTTCTACGGGGATTTTTATCAATCAATGAAAATACATTATGGATATTCTTCGGAAGTTCAAAATGGAAAATTCAAAACCGATTGGTACCCCAATGGCACCAGGTACTAAGATTGGCACCGATCCTTCGGGAAAGGCTGTTGATATTAGGACTTATCGAGGGATGATAGGTTCTTTAATTTATCTTACTTCTAGTAGGCAAGATATAATGTTCTCAAGATGCTTATGTGCATGATAACAAGCCAATCCTAAAGAAATCCATATGTCTGCTGTGGAGCGCATATTTAGGTATCTAAAAGGCACTGCAGATCTTGGTCTGTGGTATCCTAAAGATACTAGTTTTGAACTAACAGCGTACACAGATGCAGATCATGCAGGTTGTATGTTAGACAGGAAGAGCACGTCGGGACATGTACAGTTCCTCGGTGACAAACTAGTAAGTTGGGCATCAAAGAAGCAACTTTATGTTTCAACTTCCATGGCCGAAGCAGAATATGTAGCTGCTGCTAGTGGTTGTTCTCAGGTCTTATGGATGAGAACTCAATTGCGCGACTACGGTTTCCACTTCAACAAGATCCCGATATACTGTGACTCTAAGAGCGCCATCGTAATAACAGCGAATCCTGATCAGCACACAAAAACCAAGCACATAGACGTCAGGTATCACTTTATCAAAGATAATGTAGAGAAAGGAACAATTGAACTTTTCTTTGTAAAGACTGATTATCAGCTTGCCGATTTGTTTACCAAACCTTTAGACGAAAAGAGGTTTACCTTTCCTATCTCTAAGCTTGGTATGCTAAATCTCGAGGTATAACCAGTTTTTACCTATCAAAGTTTTCTAAATTGTATACTTTTTCATCATTACCTTATTCTTAACTCTAATTGATATATGCACTTCTATATTCTGTTCATGATCCAAGGGGGAGTATAAGAAGAAATTGACAAGTGGTCAATATTACTTTGAGGGGGAGCTCATAAAATTGTTGCATGTACCTTTTAATGTCAAATTTTTTTGTAATGCATTATTTTAGGGGGAGCTCTTCAAGTCAAAGGGGAGTAGGGATATGACTTTTGATTATTTCTGATCTGAACTTGTACTTTAAAAAGTTTTACTGCTTTTTGTCTTTTCGATTTAAGTGAATAAATTTTACTGTGACTTCACATAAGACTTTTGTAGAATTTTTGAGAGATGCTTACCAGTTCATATGTTTATGACTTTAAGCTTAGCTTCATGAGATGGAAGATCGTAAATAAAGGTATAATTCTATATCTTCATCTCATATATGGTTGAAAGAAGGACAACTTTCAATCATAGAAAACATTGTTTTTATTGTTCAAATCACTTCCCGATTCTCAAAACGAATTCATGAATTGGAAGTGTGACTTTAAATGTTTTCAAGATCAATTTTGTGCTTTAACTAAAATAGTTAAACCAATTTGAGCATCACGTGCTACATAGAAAAACAAGAATTTCATTGTGCTAGGACTTAACACAACTTCTATGGAATCACTTTAACCAGTCATTTCTACCCAATAAGTTAATCCATAGTGATTGAGTGTGAGAAGCGAAAAGAAATGAGGGTGATTAGAGTGAGCAACATGTTTAAAAGAAAGAGCGTGTGAGAACAGAGTTAAAAGAATATCACAACTCTGCACCAACTTTTTCTGAGTCGGGTAGCCACAATTCTAGTGTTTCCCAGTTCTTTGGTGATCATTATTGAAGCAGGCAACTAGCCCATGCCAACTCTTGATCAAACTCCACCAACTACTCATTTTCTTCTTAACAAGAAAGTGTTTCACATTTTCAAAAGGGAAGTAGCACATATGCTATATGATTTTTATTTAGAAAATCTAGATATTGAAAAGAATGAATTTTGCCCCACCTTCGCACTTCACTCATGCACATTGAGTCTGTGTTTAACTTATTTTTGTCTCAGTGATTTACACATATTTGAGCCTAATAAGCAATCATCAAATTCTTAATTCTTTCTATCACAAGCACGAACACACAAGGAATTAGTTTCTTAGTTATAACATTTATAGAAATAACATTTGTGGTGTTTCGATGATTAAATGGAAGCCCTGGGGGAGTCAACATCAAACAACTCCTTTCCAATGTGTATTCATTACACACAGTGACTTAGTGTTACTGATAGGCATGTTAACTGATTCATTAGTTGATTCAGGTGTTACACGACTATTTTGTCTGGATTTGAAAAGATCTGGGTGAATATCTATTGAATTGACGGATCAGTGGCTCTAAGTGGTTGACATTTCTTACTCAAAGTTTTGATGAAGTCGGTGCACTTATCATCAAAAAGGGGAGAATGACGACATAAGAAATGACAATCTGAAGCTAAAGCCGGAAAGTCGACTCTCGATATTAAAACCTAATGTCGTTTGTAAAAATATCAAAGTTTGTTTGTTATTATATTTGTAATACCCAGTTTCGAAATTTTGTTAATTTTGGAAGTTGAGGGAAAAAGTGTAAAGTTAATCAAAGTTTAGGGGGTTTATTGAAAATTCCATTTTTCATAACATAAATATCAGATTAGGATATTTTCATCTCATACTGATGTGAATGTTAGAAAGAGTGAAAAGAGAAAAGCAGAGAGAAAGAAAGAGAGAAAGAAGAAGAGATTCTTGAAGGAATCGTCCGGTTTGTCAAATAGAGGTATGTTTTTAGCTTCATACTTCTATCTGCATGTTATAGTCGGTAAATAGACGTGTTAATCGAGCTTTTAACCGTGTATTTGATCGATTTAATCGATCAAAAGAGTTCTGGGTTTAGAACGGTGTAAACCGACTCTGTTCTTGAATAAGACCGGAAGATGATGCATCGGTCATATGCTTAAGACCAATGTAGTATTAGACCGATGTGGTTAAGACCGAAGAGTTGTAAAGACCGGTTATATGTAAGACCGGTGATAAGGATCGACCGGAGGTCTGCTTGACCGAAGGTCTGTTCGACCGGAGGTCTGCTTGACCGAAGGTGTGTTAGACCGGACATGTGTTCGACCGGTAACAGTGTTAGACCAGACATGTGTTTGACCAGGAGTGAGTTTTATCGGTCTAAGAGGTTTTTAATCAGTTTGGTTTTGATTGGGTTAAAAACAGTAGATTTCAATTGATGAGTCTTTTGAAATAAAGAGTGTTAGTTGCAAGTTAGCTTACCTTTGTTTTAATACCATCATAGGTGGTGTTAATCGGTAAGAAGTCAGAGGTTAATTCGGAAGGATTAAGGTGAGTCTTTCAACTAAATCTTTTATGATTTGAGTAGTTATTTTATAAATGTGAGTTTTTATATATTGCACATTTATAATATGAAAAGTTAGTAGAATTATTTCAAATGATTGATTTAATTAGTTGAGCTTGTTTATGCTCAGGGTATATAAACTTGTTTTATATACTGGCAGGACCAAATGTATGTATACACTTGAGTCAGAAGTTTGACCTAAGTCGGGAAGTGTGACCCGCCTGCTCGTACCGGGGAGTGTGGCCCGTTTATGCCACTAGGGTGTGTCCCTAAATAAGGCAGTGCGAGACAGCCATACCGTCTTTGACGGGAATGTTGGTCAGTAGTTGAAAATACGCTTGCGAGCGTAGAAAGTGATTAGTAATGGCCATTACATTGATTTATATATGTAAAGTATAAATGTTTTAAAGTGATTTTAAAGAGTAGGCATGTATTGCGATATATGCAGTTATGTTTAAATGTTTTAATTAATATTTGAACTGTGTTGTAGTAATTGGAAGGGAATCACTAGACCTTTTGGTCTAACCCTCGCTATTTCAAAACTTTAATCCTGTTTCAGGTTATCGCAAGATAGCAGATAAAGGAAAAGATAAGGTGTGAGCTTAAGCAGGGGATAGAAGACTTCCTGCCATAGCTATTCTTTTGAGAAACTCAGTTGTGTAATAGTTGATAGTAAAGACATTGTAAGCTAGGGACAATATTTAGTAATAAATGTTATTTTATTATGTAAATAAATGTTCAGGTTGTTACAATTGGTATCAGAGCACTAGTTTAAGGGATCTAGGTGACCGGATGGGCCTGGACTTAAACTGAGATAGTAGAAGCACAACTGAGTAGTAGGAAGACCATAAGAATATGACATTAAGGTAGTAAGGACTAGCATGTAAGGTAAATTTGGAATTCCATTTGGCCAGTGTAATTATGAATTTACAAGTACACGCTTTTGCTTAAACTGCCGTAATGTGTAGTGTGTGAGATTGAATATCTTATGTTTATTCTTAGCAGAAGTATGTCTGAGCGAGTGACCAGGAGTAGATCTGTAGTAAATCCAGAAATGGATCGAGAAAATGAAGTCATTTCCGAAGAGCAAATAGCTAATGTCAACCCGACTGCTATCCAAGGAAAGAGTCGAGGTCGACCTAAAGGTAAAACAGTTCAGAAAACAGCTACTCAGATAGGAGTTTCTAATGCGGGAACTCGAGGGAGGAAGACGAGTCGTGGTATTCGTCAGAATGAAAGTATAGAAATAAGAGATGAGCAAGAAGAGTCTCATCAAGAATGTTTGTCTTCTGTGAGGGGTCGAAAGCAGACGGGAAACCGTGGTATAGGTAGAACGGAAGGTTTTGTTACGCAAGAAACTTTTGCTGCAGAAATGGGAAAGTTGCAAGAAACTTTGAACGCTTTGCTTGCTCAGCGTAATAATGAAGTTTCTGTAAGTAAAGAAAAGAGTGAAGATAAGGTAGCAACTGAAGTAGCAGAATATCCAGTAACTGCAATGGGTAGTCATCCGCAGCCAGGACCCATGGTGTCAATTAAAGCTGTAACAGGAAGAGGATGTAGTTTCAAGGAGTTTGTTGTTTGCAAGCCTCCTTCGTATAAAGGGGAATGTGATCCCGTAGTAGCATTAAGATGGATAAAGAGTATGGAATTAGCTTTTGACACGAGTAAATGTGCGGAAGATGATAAAGTAGTATATGCTTTGTCAATGTTGAAGGATGAAGCAGTAATGTGGTGGGATGTAGAATCTGAAGGTCAAGGTTCTGCAAAAGCTAAAGAGATGGTTTGGCATGATTTTGTGAAAGTATTTAAAGCACAGTACAGTTAAAAACCTGGAAGAAGAATTCTTGGGTCTAGAACTGAAAGGAATGTCGGTCAGAGAGTATACGACTAAGTTTATTGAAAAGTCTAGATTTGCAGGAATCTATGTTCCGAATGAAGAAAGACGAGTACAACGTTTCGTCTTTGGATTAAGAAGTGATATTCGCGAATTTGTCTCTAATAAAGAACCGTCGACTTTTCAGATGGCTGTTAATGCAGCAGAGATGAGAGAAAAAGAAAAGAACATGCAAGTCACTGAGCGAAGTAGAGATAAGAGAATGTGGGAAGGAACAGTTCGTGATTTCAAGCCAGTTAAGTCTGTTAAGTTTGATCAACGTCCTGTTAGTAAGTTTGAAAATAAGCCCTGTAGTAAGTGCAATCGAATGCATAAGGGAGAATGTAAGATAAATCAAGAGGGTTGTTATAAGTGTGGGAAGGTTGGGGATTTGGGTCGGGACTGTCAGAATTTGAGGTCTTGCTATCAGTGTGGATCTCCTGATCATATCAGGCCCAATTGTCCACAGTTGAAAAAGGGAACAGTTGGAGGAAGTATAGAAAAGGGAAGTGAGAAAAAGGGAGAGCCAGCTAAAGCCAGAGCTAAAGTTTTCAACATGTCAGCAGAAGAAGCGGTGGAGATACCTGATGTAGTTACAGGTACTTTCTTTATAGATTCAAATTATGCAAAAGTGTTGTTTGATTCAAGAGCAAATCGTTCTTTTGTGTCTCCTAATTCTATGCATAAATTGAATGTGAAACCTAAGAAACTTAAGCGTGAATTGAAAGTAGAAGTGGCTGATAATAGTCAAATTCTGGTAGAAAAAGTGTATGATGGGTGTTGTATTGTCATTGAGGGACAATCATTTCCACTTCGACTGTATCCAATGGGTATGGGAGAATTTCATGTTATTGTGAGAATGGACTGGTTAGCATCTCATGATGCTTATATAGTATGCAATAAGAAATTGATTCGTATAGCGTAACTAGGAAAAGAAGAGATAGTAATATTTGGAGATCGAAGGAATAGAAATTCATGTTTGATTTCTATGTTAAAGGCTAAGAAATGTTTGGAAAAAGGGTGTGTGGGATTCTTAGCTTATGTAATAGATGTTAAGAAGGAAAAGAAGGGATTGGAGTTAGTTCCAGTAGTCAGTGAGTTTCCAGAAGTATTTCCGGAAGATTTGACCACTCTGCCTCTTGATCGACAAGTGGAGTTTCGTATTGATTTAGTTTCCGGAGCAGCGCCAATTGCAAGAGCACCCTACAGACTGGCACCGGCAGAGATGAAAGAAATGATGACTCAGTTGCAAGAATTATTAGACAAGGGGTTTATTCGCCCTAGTACCTCACCTTGGGGAGCGCCAATATTGTTTGTTAAGAAGAAAGACGGGTCTATGAGAATGTGCATAGATTACCGTGAGCTCAATAAGTTCACTGTTAAGAATAAATATCCGCTTCCCAGGATTGACAATCTTTTTGATCAACTGCAAGGACCGAGTTACTTTTCGAAGATAGATCTGCGCTCTGGGTATCATCAATTAAAGGTGTGGGAGGAAGATGTGTCTAAGACTGCTTTTCGTATGAGGTACGGACATTATGAGTTTTTAGTTATGCCATTTGGTTTGACTAATGCGCCAGCAGCTTTCATGGATCTGATGAATAGAGTGTGTAGTCCGTTTTTAGATAAATATGTCATTGTTTTTATAGATGATATATTGATCTATTCGCGTTCTAAAGAAGATCATGAAACTCATTTAAGAGCAATTTTAGAATTGCTGAAGCATGAAAAGTTGTATGCCAAGTTTTCAAAGTGTGAATTTTGGCTAAAAGAAATTCAGTTTTTAGGACACGTGGTGTCGAAAGATGGGATTCAGGTTGATCCAGGTAAGATTGAAGCCATAAAAGGGTGGGAAGCACCGAAATAGCCATCTGAGGTAAGAAGTTTTCTGGGTTTGGCTGGTTATTATAGAAAGTTCATTCAGGACTTTTCTAGAATAGCTACGCCATTAACAGCGTTAACCAGAAAGAATGTTAAGTTTGTTTGGTCAGAGGTTCAGGAAGAAGCGTTCGGTAAGTTGAAAGAAAGTTTAAGTAGTGCTCCTGTTTTATCTCTACCCAATGGGTCAAAAGGATTTGTTATTTATAGCGATGCTTCAAAGTTGGGTTTGGGATGTGTGTTAATGCAAGAAGGCAAGGTGATTGCCTATGCATCTCGTCAGTTAAAAGAGCATGAAAAGAATTATCCGACTCATGATTTAGAATTGGCAGCTGTAGTATTTGCTTTGAAAATCTGGAGACATTACTTGTATGGGATCAAGTGTCAGATTTACACAGATCACAAGAGTCTTCAGTATCTGTTTATTCCGAAAGAGCTTAATATGAGGCAACGTAAATGGATGGAGCTATTAAGTGATTATGACTGTGAAATTTTGTACCATCCAGGAAAGGCCAATGTGGTAGCAGATGCTCTAAGTCGTTTAGAGTTGATGTTGTTTCCAATTTCTTGGAAGAAGTTATAAAGTTTCAAGAAGAAGCAGTGTCAAAGGAGAATTTGAAAAATGAAAGGATAGTTGGGATTGTTAACTCGTTAATAGTTGACAATCGAGGAGTAAAGTGTATTAATAAGAGGGTATGGATCCCAAAAGCAGGAGGTTTGAGGCAGAAAGTGTTGGAAGAAGCTCATAGATCTCGGTATTCAGTTCATCCTGGAACTAATAAGATGTATAGAGATTTGAAGCAGAGTTATTGGTGGCCAGGTTTAAAGAAAAATATTGCTCATTTTGTTGAACAATGTCTTACATGTTTAAAGGTTAAAGCTGAGCATCAGAGACCTTATGGGGAGCTTCAGCCGTTAGAAATTCCCGTGTGGAAGTGGGATGAGATTTCTATGGATCTTGTTACGGGGTTACCACGATCACCTAAGGGGCATGATGCTATTTGGGTGATAGTGGATAGACTCACAAAGTCAGCTCATTTCTTACCAATCAAGGAGACGTACTCATTAGAAAAGATGGCTCGATTGTATATCGACGAAATAGTGACCAGGCATGGAGTACCGTCGTCCATAGTATCAGACAGGGATGCTCGATTTACATCAGCGTTCTTGAGAAGTTTGCAAAGGGAATTAGGCTCTCAACTGAAGCTGAGCACGGCCTATCATCCGCAAACAGATGGTCAGAGTGAGAGAAATATTCAGACATTGGAAGATATGCTTCGTCCATGTGTCTTAGATTTTAAAGGTTCGTGGGAGATTCATTTGCCGTTGATTGAATTTTCCTACAACAATAGTTATCATGCTAGTATACAAGCAGCTCCATTTGAAGCTTTGTATGGTCGTAAGTGTAGAACACCTCTATGTTGGAATGAGGTGGGTGAACGTCAGTTAACAGGACCAGAGATTGTGCAAGTGACAGCTGATAAAGTCGATCAGATTACAATAAGATTGAAGATTGCTAGAGATCGTCAGAAAGTGTATGCTGACAGACGAAGGAAACCGATAGAGTTTCAGATAGGAGATAAAGTAATGTTAAAAGTTTCACCTTGGAAAGGAGTGATCAGATTTGGAAAGAAAGGAAAGTTAAGACCAAGGTTTGTTGGACCATTTATCATCACTGATCGTGTTGGTGAATTGGCTTACGAACTTGATCTGGCAGCAAGTTTGCGTGGGATTCATCCAACGTTTCATGTATCAAACCTGAAGAAGTGTTTGGCAGAAGTAGATATAGTTGTTCCTTTAGAAGATATTCATGTAGATGAGAAACTAAGTTATATTGAGGAACCTGTAGCATTTACAGACCTCAAGATAAAGAAGTTGAGGAACAAAGAGATTCGCTTAGTGAAAGTTCAGTGGAAATTTCACCAAGGGCAAGAGTCTACATGGGAAGTAGAGGCAGATATGAAAGCTCAGTATCCCCAGTTGTTTAGCGATAGAATTCCGGGGACGGAATTCTCTTAAGGGGGGAAGATTTTAATACCCAATTTCGAAATTTTGTTAATTTTGGAAGTTGAGGGAAAAAGTGTAAAGTTCATCAAAGTTTAGGGGGTTTATTGAAAATTCCATTTTTCATAACATAAATATCAGATTAGGAGATTTTCATCTCATACTGATATGAATGTTAGAAAGAGTGAAAAGAGAAAAGCATAGAGAAAGAAAGAGAGAAACAAGAAGAGATTCTTGAAGGAATCGTCCGGTTTGTCAAATAGAGGTATGTTTTTAGCTTCATACTTCTATCTTCATGTTATAGTCGGTAAATAGACGTGTTAATCGAGCTTTTAACCGTGTATTTGATCGATTTAATCGATCAAAAGAGTTCTGGGTTTAGAACTGTGTAAACCGACTCTGTTCTTGAATAAGACCGGAAGATGATGCATCGGTCATATGCCTAAGACCGATGTAGTATTAGACCGATGTGGTTAAGACCGAAGTGTTTTAAAGACCGGTTATATGTAAGACCGGTGATAAGGATCGACCGGAGGTCTGCTTGACCGAAGGTCTGTTCGATCGGAGGTCTGCTCGACCGAAGGTGTGTTAGACCGGTAACAGTGTTAGACCGGACAAGTGTTTGACCAGGAGTGAGTTTTATCGGTCTAAGAGGTTTTTAATCAGTTTGGTTTTGATCGGGTTAAAAACAGTAGATTTCAATTGATGAGTCTTTTGAATAAAGAGTGTTAGTTGCAAGTTAGCTTACCTTTGTTTTAATACCATCATAGGTGGTGTTAATCGGTAAGAAGTCAGAGGTTAATTCGGAAGGATTAAGGTGAGTCTTTCAACTAAATCTTTTATGATTTTAGCAGTTATTTTATAAATGTGAGTTTTTATATATTGCGCATTTATAATATGAAAAGTTAGTAGAATTATTTCAAATGATTGATTTAATTAGTTGGGCATGTTTATGCTCAGGGTATATAAACTTGTTTTATATACTGGCAGGACCAAATGTATGTATACATTTGACACAGAAGTTTGACCTAAGTCGGGAAGTGTGACCCGCCTGCTCGTACCGAGGAGTGTGGCCCATTTATGCCATTAGGGTGTGTCCCTAAAATAAGGCAGTGGGAGACAGACATACCGTCTTTGACGGGAATGTTGGTCAGTAGTTGAAAATACGCTTGCGAGCGTAGAAAGTGATTAGTAATGGCCATTACATTGATTTATATATGTAAAGTATAAATGTTTTAAAGTGATTTTAAAGAGTAGGCATGTATTGAGATATATGCAGTTATGTTTAAATGTTTTAATTAATATTTGAACTGTGTTGTAGTAATTGGAAGGGAATCACTAGACCTTTTGGTCTAACCCTCGCTATTTCAAAACTTTAATCCTGTTTCAGGTTATCGCAAGATAGCAGATAAAGGAAAAGATAAGGTGTGAGCTTAAGCAGGAGATAGAAGACTTCCTGCCATAGCTATTCTTTTGAGAAACTCAGTTGTGTAATAGTTGATAGTAAAGACATTGTAAGCTAGGGACAGTATTTAGTAATAAATGTTATTTTATTATGTAAATAAATGTTCAGGTTGTTACAATATTAGTTAAAGTTAGTTAGATATTAGTTAGTTTAGTTATTATATTAATTAGAAATAATATCTAGATATTAAATCTAGATATTATGTTAGGAAGTGTGTTAGACACACAAGATCTATTAGCAAGTGTATATCTCAACTCTCAATCAATCAGATCATAATCGACATATACAAACACACACAAAAAGGTGTAATACACAGAGAGAAAACAGAGAGCTTCAAAGATCAATACCAAACCTTGTAATCGTTGTTATTAATCAATACAGGTTGGTAATCAATATTGTGTTGTTAATCTAAGAACTCGATAAACATTGTTGGACCGACAAATATATCTTCAGAAGATCTTGTTCTTACAGCTTATCTTATTATATGAACTGTGATATTTGAATCTGCTTTTGAAATTTAACTATATTGCTTCCGTTGTTATTACTCTTGTTGTTTATATCATTATTATCGTAAGATTAAATCTGGGATCCAACAGAACATTCATAGATAATCATGTGTTATTAGATGATTGAATGGAAGTCCTGGGGAGCGAACATAAAAACCTGCTCCTTATATAATAACTTTGTGTTACTTAGTAAGTGTGTGTTACTGACAGGCATTCCAAATTGAGTAATTTGTTGATTCAGGGTTACCATTTTTTATTTATTTGAATCTGCAAAGATTGAAATAATCACTCTCTCTATCTGGGGAGACTGCTATTATTTCCACACAGGGATCTATACATGAAGACTGCGCATAATTGTTAATCTGGGGAGAAAATTCCTAGATTGTTTTGAAATGTTTTGATGATGTTGATTCTCACCACTCATCAAAAAGGGGAGAATACAAAAAGAAAGACTATACAAGAATTTTTGTGAAAGACAGTTGAAGATTTAAAAGATATCAAAGTATCTGAGCTCATTTGAAGATGAAGTCTATGTAAAGCTACAAGCTTTGAAGCTGTCAACGTCATATCATATACAGTTTTCAAAGAGAAGTGAAGACCAGAAGAAAATTGCCAAATTTTTTTAATCTTAAATCCAAAGGGGGAGATTGTTGGATCAATAATAGTATACAAGATTAAAGTTAATAAGGGGTCTACTTTGTATACACACCCCCAATATTCGAAGCATATCCGTTCGGGAACTTCAGCCTCTTCAACCATTCATATACATGTTTTACTTGTTGTTTGGTCAACGTGTACGACGACTTCGGCTTCACTACTTTATTGTCTGAAGTGGCAATGTGCAACTCCGATCGGTTGCAATAAATCTCTACATTCCTCCATGCTTTTATATTGCCTTTCGTTTTTGACGTGTCTATGACAGTGTTAAAGAGATTATTAAAGACGTTCTTTTCAATGTGCAAGACATCAAGGTTGTGTCGGAGTAACAATGTCTTCCAATATGGCAACTCCCAAAAGATGCTCCTCTTCACCCAATTATGAGTGATTCTGAAGCCGTTATTTTTTCTATTGGTCGATCGAAACGGGGAGCCGTCGTAAACAGTTGGAAGATGACAGACCTGCTAACACCCTAGATACGTCCAAAAATCCTGTCCGATCACGTCGGAAGGGATATGCACTAGGTAACCATCTCCGATGACAGTCAAACCAACAGGATTTTCCTACACTTTTTAACTGAATCGAATCGACTATATCCTCTCTTTTTTTTAGAGAGGGATGAAAGGTTCGATCGATTAATTGAAATTAGGGCTTCATGCCCGCTGTTATTTTTTTCTGTTAATTCCAGTTAGGTTAGGGGTATACATCTACATACGCACATACATACATATGTATACGTCCCTTGAACCTCCCTCTACATACATACATACATACATACATACATATATAGACATACATACATACATACATATATAGACATGCATATATATGACATACAAGCAATATATATGCCTGCTCATACATACACACACATAATTATATGCATATGACATATACATACATACATGATATACATATATGGGTTATATACAAACAAGTAATACATATGTAGACAATACATCTACAGACATACAAACATACACACATACATAGACATGATATAGACATATACACACACTTATATGCATACAACATACACATATATAGATGATATACATATATATGTATTATATACATACAAGCAATACATGATGTATATATACATATATGTACACACATACATACATTTATAGACATACATACATATATATAGACATGTAGATATATACAAATATATACACACACACATACATCTATAGACATACATACATATATATAGACATGTACATGGCATACACACACAATTATATGCATATGACATATACATACATGATATACATATATGTGCTATGTACATACAAGCAATACATATGCATGTATACAAAAGATATATAGATACATACATAGACATGTACACATATATAGACATATACACACACTTATATGCATATGACATACACGTATATACATTATGTATATATATATCAATACTATATGATAATATACATTCGTTCTAAATCCTAGAGAGAGAAAGTAGAGAGAGAGTTGAAAGCACAAATGTATATTCTGAAATGAGTAAGCCTGAAATATTTACTACCAACAAAGCCACAAGGGACTTAAATACCCTTGGCTAATACATAACACCTAAGCACCCTAAACACAGTATTAGACCAAGCCTATAAATATAATGATTACTATAAAATCAGACTTAACAATCTCCCCCTTAGTAATCATTGGCATTGTGGTCTTCAATATCCATCTTCTAAATCAACATAAACCATCTAAGCGACTTAGCGAAGCTTCTTGACTAAAAAATTTTTCTTCTCAGCATCTTTTGGTCTCAGTTGCTTTTGCTGTCTTGACAAGGCTAGACCAGTTTGAATAATCATGGAAGGAACAATTGGTTCAACAACTTGTGCTCTAGACGATGCACCTTTTTCAAATGAACTTGAAGAAGTTGTGGTGATCAGAGCTGGAACAGCAAAAGAACTAGAAAAGTTGAAGAAATAGAATCTTGAGCAGACAACTCTTTGTTGCTTTAACTTCTCGAATCTTGAGCAGATAAACTTTTATCATGTTGGTGGTGCAAAGATTGTTTTGCGCTAGCAACTGTTGGCGCAAATCTGAGTTTTGCGCTACCAACTGTTGGCGCAAATCTGACTTGAAATCTGAAAATTTTAACCTGTTAAGCTATTTGACCTCCCCTACACAAATGCACTAAATATGACAATTCAATTTAGCATTCATAAAGAAAATCAGATACTCCCTCTCGAAATGAGATATGACCGTTCCGAATATTCTCCTTATTCACTCCCCCTCGAAAAATGCACAAACCCATTAACACAGATATGAGAACACAATAATCGAAACATCAATGTAGAAAGAAAAATATACTTAATATGTATTTTGAAACAACTAAATATATAAAATTTTAAACACTAAACAAATTAAATTCTACTCGGTAAAATATCACAGATTTATTAATCAATTGAAATCAAATATGTGTTGTTGGATACAGAGACAAGTTTCATTGCATATCAAGTTAAGACATGTTCAGTTTCAAAAACCTTCATCAATCTATTCAGTGTGCTCACATGCGAACTTCGATTAGCTTCAATAAAATGCAATTCTAAAAATATAATAGAAAACTTTGCATGTACTCACACTAAGCCATCAAATATTAAGATTTTCACAAATTTATAGGTTTATCGCAACTCAAACATATCACCAAGTATCATGAGATGTGTGCTCATTGGCATATTTTAGTCAATGCTTGTTCAGCCAGTTTGCTCGTAAGAAGTGCAACCGGATCTACTGTCTTTTTGTTTTTCTTGTCAAGTTTGGCCTTCTTATCCTTGACAATGCACTCATCTGTCAGCAATATTTCATACATCTCTTGGATTTGCATAGAAGATATCCGAACATCATTCCTCAAACGATGACAAGATTTATTCCATTCCGGTTGTAGAGCGTTAAGGAACTTCAGATTGGTCTCCAGCTCAATCTTTTCCACTTTTATCTTTCTTAGATCATTTATCACCGCACAGAACCTGTCAAAAACAATTTTCAGTGACTCCCCGTATTTGGTTTTGAACTCTTCAAAATTGTTCATGTAGCGCGTTTGCCGAAGTTGTGTCACGACCGTTAAACCAAGCATAATCTTTTCTAGATGAGTCCACATCATCTTCGGATCGTGCTTGAAACAATCAATTCTATTATAGATAGAACTGGGCAATGCTAACATCAGATTAGACTTTGCTTCACGGTCTGCTTTTTCTCTTGTAACCTCCTCAACAGTCAAAGGAGTATCGTTCTTAGGTCTGATAAACGGTCCTTCAGTAAATGACTTCATCATATTTTCTCCATTAGCTTGACGCTCGATGAAAGCAATAAACCGATCTTGCCATTGGGTGAATTTATTTTCATTAATTAGAACAGGAGGACAAGTTTTTGTGCCCAATGACATCATGAGATCGTTTTTGTAGAACTGAACTTGAAAAGCAAACTTTGTAGAATCCATAGATGAAAAACTTCAAAAAAAATGCTAAGTCTGAAACAGAGAGGCTGGCGCAAAATGAGATTTGCGTGAACAGTGAATGGGACAAATGAGTTTTGCGTGAACAGAGGATGGCACAAACTTGCTTTTGATGTAGATGAAGATGGCGCAAACTTGACATTGCGTGAAACGTTGGTGGCGCAAATACAACTTCGTGTGAGATGATGATGACGCAAATGAGTTTTGCGTTAGACGAAGATGGCGCAAACTGATCTTTTGCTCTAATAGTAGATGGCGAGAATCTGTCTCTGTTTGAGCAGAAGGTAACGCAAAAGTAATTTGCGGGAGCTGTTAGAGACGCAAACTTGTCTTTGCTTAAGTAGAATATGGTGTAAAAGTAACTTTTGCTTGACTTTGCGCGAACTACAGATAGAGAGAACTTGAACTTTTCGTGAGCTAAATGAAAATCTTCAAATGAACTGGCGGAAAGTTTGATGAACTCGCGGAAACTTTGAAGAACTGGCGCAAAATCCAAATCTGGCGCAAAACGTGATAAAATCAAGAAAAACTTCCAAAAACGATTACAAATTCGAAAAATATGAATTTTGCTCACACAAAAGTGATCGAAAACTGATTTCTAAACACTTTCAAAGAACTAATTCGATCAAAAACCGTATAATCGGGAAATCGTAATATGAACAGTACGCAAAAACGTTTTTTCCAGAAAATATAAAAACCTCAAAATTGAAGTTCAAAAATCAATTTTCTTGCAATCTGATGTGAATCAAATATGTCCTTCTATTAAAATCTAATCCATCAAAACAGAAAACAAGACAATTCGATCAAATTTCACCAAAAAAATTTGAAATAATCAGAAAATGAGATTTTCTTGATAAAAATCAAGAAAATCAATCAAATTCTTTGAATTGTTTACAAAATCAGTTTGAAAAATCATTCTCTCAAATCTCTTAGATTCAGATTAGGCTCTGATACCAATTGATAATGTAAGATCGTTCTAAATCCTAGAGAAAGAAAGTAGAGGGAGAGAGTTGAAAGCGTAAATGTATATTCTGAAATGAGTAAGCGTGAAATCTTTACTACCAACAAAGCCACAAGGGACTTAAATACCCTTGGCTAATACATAACACATAAGCACCCTAAACATAGTATTAGACCAAGCCTATAAATAAAATGATTACTATAAAATATGACTTAACACCATATACATACAAGCAATACATATATATACATATTTATACACATGCATGTTATACTATATAGATATATACATACGTACATACACATATACACATGTACATGATACACACATGCACACTTATATGCATACGATACACATACATACATACATCAACGGATCACCGACGAATTTGTTGGGAATTTTTTTTAACAATTCTTAAATTACCGATGGATTACAGATGGACCGTCCAATGGCCGTCGGTAATTTGCAACGGATCACTGACGGATTATTGGAATTAAAAAATAACAATTAAATTAAAAAGGTTTCCGATGGATTACCGACGAAATTCGAGATTTAAAAAAATCAAAAATTAAATAATCTTCAGCCCATCGGTGATCCGTCGGAAATGTTTATATATCGACGGATATATTGTTCACACGAATAGCTTCAATCCATCGGAAATTGGTCGGTGATCCGTCGGTGATTACCGACGGATTCTTGTCGTCGGTAATAGTTGGTCTGTATTAAGAGTTTTCCTAGTAGTGTATGGATTAATTTTGTGTTCCCTCACTATCAATGGAAAACTTTGGTCTTCCCTGTCACCGCAAGATCTGTTTAGCATTTACGATTATAAGAAATGGGTATTTTATGGTTTTGATCCTTGTAAAGTCTATATTTTCCATTTTAATGTTTTATAACCTTGTTTATAAATTATTTGAAAACACTAGACTTTAAGACTAACATTTTTTCTTAAATGACATATATATCAAGTTTTTTAAGCAACGGGACTAAAAGACCATTTGAGTATATAGAGCATATTGATGGTTGTAGCAACTATTAAATGTAATATATTTATTTAATGATTTAGATTATGAGGTTGTAATCAATTAAACCCATTACTCTCATTGTATTTAATCGGCGTTATTCCCTTCTTGTTAGGAGAAACTCATGATGTTTTAATTGAATTTGTAGATTTTTGTAAGTTTCAGTTTTCTCCTATTTTAGGGGTGTTACAGGGACGTGGATAACATGTTTCCATACATCTCACCTCCAGAGACCCCCTCTAACTAGGATATATTGGGTTTGTTCGGTTTTATTATTATCATCATCATTATTGTAATTATTATTGCTTTAATAAAAATAAGAATGTCCTGCATATAATATTTAATGGTTAGCAAACCAAACACCATCATTATGAATGATTATCCAAACCTAACTCATAAACCAACAACAATTTTTAGTTGTATTTGCATGATGTAGATAGTGTAATATGTATAGTGAATTCAAAGTATAAACCATATCTCACCCAATTTTGCGTCTTAAGTAAACGTTAAATCACTTTAAAACACTAAACCTTATATGTACCAAAATTTAAGGCTCTATTGATAGCAATATATTGTATATAATTAAGATATGTATTGTAAATATAATAGATATGGTCGAACCCCCTAATTATAGCTAGTTTCTTGAGATAAACCAATCTATTTTATGTATAAATATTAGTAACAATTCATTGTGAAGATCAAGGGATTACATTCCTATATGGTATCAGAGCCGTAAAGAGCCTCTCCTCCTCTCTCTACCGCCTTCTCTATTCTCTTCTCCTCACATAAGCTGCCATGGCAGACACCAAATACCCCGCTCTTGTTGTCTCTAACATCAAGAATGCCATTACCATTGTTCTTGAAATAGAGAAAGGGCAATACACCTCCTGGGCTGAACTCTTTAAAATCTACTGTCGTGTTCATCAAGTTCTCCATCATATTATTCCATCAACATCTTCCGCCGACAAAGGTAAAGAACCAACCATTGATAAAGAGTTTTGGTCACGTTTAGACGCTACCTTACTTCAATGGGTTTACGGTACCATCTCTAACGATGTACTCCATACGATGATTCATACCGAATCTACGGCACAACAGGCTTGGGAAAACATGAAGAAAATCATTCAAGATAATAAAAATTCATCCGTCGTTCTCTTGGAACATCAGTTTTACAACACCCGGTTGGACAATTTCTCCAATGTTTCTGACTATTGTCAGGAATTAAAGATGCTCGCCGATCAACTCGCCAAAGTGGGCTCTCCGGTTAAGAATCACCGCCTTGTTCTCCAACTCGTTGCTGGCCTCAACGAAAACTATGATAGTGTCTCCACTAACATTCAGCAAATGAATCCTCTTCCTTCGTTCTAGGAAGCACGCTCACACCTTGTTTTGGAGGAAACTAGAAAAAAAAAATACAGGCCTCCATGGCCACCACTGTTGCCAACGCAACACTTCTGTCCCCTACCGAAGACACATCAGACCGTTCTTTCGATCGTGGTGTTCGTGGCGGACACACTCTCCATTGCAACAGTGGTCGGGGTGGCAACAAGACCAATCCAAACAATGTTCATGGAAAATCTGGACGCAGTGGATGCATTGGTACAAACCAGGGACGCGGCCAACAAGTCTAGAAAAACTTCACCTTTACGATTTCCATCTCCTTGATCTTACCCGCCTTGGGCCAGCTGGAATCAAGGTTGGGCTTTCCATCCTTTCCCCTATCCCACGGCACCATGGACTCGTCCAACAGGTCCACGAGGCTCACGACATCAACCTGGAATTACCGGGCCAGCCCCACAACAACAGGCATTCAATGCTCAAGCCCCTAATGAATCTGAATGTGCACCAACAGATATCGAGGTTTCCTTGCATACGATGACCCTAAATCAACCATATGGGAGCTGGTAAATGGATACAAGAGCAACATCCCATATGACCGCAACCACAGGTACTCTCACGTTCTTTTCTAATTTGCGTACTAATCGTAGCATTATAGTTGGAAGTGGCCAACACATACGAATTTGTGGTATTGGACATACAACCCTCACCCCTCCTAATCCTCCCTTAACTCACAACAAAGTACTGTATGCTCCCAAAATCGTTAAAAACCTTCCTTAAAATATGTTCGTTGATTTACTACTAATAACAATGTCTCTATTGAGTATGACCCGTTTGGATTTTCTGTGAAGGATATTCAGACGGGGACGAGTATAATAAGATGTAACAACTCCGGTGACTTATATCCTCTCACCACCGCCTTCCGCAAAGCAAAGACTGATCTCTCTGATCCTTCCGCTTTTGCAGCTATCTCTCTGGATCTCAGACATGCTCATTTAGGCCATCCTGGCATCTCAGTTTTAAATTCTCTTCTTAGTAATAAGTTTATTGATTGTAATAAGAATTCACCTTTGTCTTTTTGTCAAGCAAGCATTTTTGGCAAACATACTAAATTACCTTTTAATAGTTCTTTTACTTCTACGTCTTTACCTTTTGATATTATTCAAAGTGATCTCTGGACCACCCCCACCCCGAGTGCTACAGGTCACAAATATTATATTTTGTTCCTAGATGATTTCTCCAATTATGTTTGGACTTTTCCCCTGGGTGCTAAATCCCAAGTCTTTCCCACTTTTGTTACTTTTAGTAATTATATTTACACCCAATTTGGTGCTAAAGATAAATGCCTCCAATGTGATAATGGCACAAAATATGCGAATTCCTCATTTAAGAATTTTTGTGACCAAAATGGCATGGTCTTCCGTTTCTCATGCCTTCACACGTCAGCTCAAAATGGCAATGCCGAGAGGAAAATATGTACAATTAATAACTTAGTTCGAACACTCCTCACCCACTCCTCTACACCCTAAAAATTCTGACATCATGCCTTTGACATGGCTACCTACTTACTCAATATATTACCTACTAAACTACTGTCTTACAAATCACCAATCCATATCCTATACAATCGTCACCCATCGTATTGACATCTACGTACGTTTGGGTGCCTATGTTATCCTCTCTTTCCTCCCGCCAACATCTCTAAACTTTAAGCTCGTTCTACACCATGCGTTTTCTTATGGTACCCTAATAATCATCGAGGTTATAAATGCTTGAACCTCTCTACCGGAAAAATCATTATGTCCCGTCATGTCAAATTCGACGAGTCAGTGTTTCCCTTCTCTCATCTCCACTCTCCTTCCCCACCCCCTCGTCTCGAACAGGACCAATCTCCCCTCATCTCTCATTTGTTCTACCCACCTGCCTCTCTTCCAACTCCCACCGAATCACCCATGGACATTAACTCCTCCAACTTCACATCCCCTCCCACCTCAACTACACCAGTCTTTACTAGTCCCAACCCCTCTCGATCACCTTCCCATAACCAAAGAACAATAACTCACGACACACACCCAACCGTCCCAAGTCCTGTCCCCGCTACCGATAACCAACCTTCTATACCATCCATACACCCAATGAGCACCCGCTCCAAAGTTGGCACATTCAAACGCAAGAAACTATTTAACTTATCCTCTCTCAAACAACCCTCCTTTCTGGCAAAAATCCCCAAACTTGCCTTGTCTGAACCGAATTGGAAAGCCGCTATGTGCGACGAGTTCACTGTGCTTATTAAGAATGGGACATAGGAATTAGTTCCCTGACCACCTGATACTAATATTATTAGTTCTATGTGGATTTTTCGTCATAAATTCAATTCTGATGGCACTTTTAAGCAGTACAAATCCCTCTAGTTGGTGATGGCAGGTCACAACAGGTTGGCATTGACTGCACTGATACTTTTAGCCGGGTGGTTAAACCGGCTACCATCCGATCAGTTTTGAGCATTGAATTATCTAAATCTTGGCCTATTCATTAACATGATGTAAAAAATGCGTTTTTGCACGACACTCTCAATGAAACAGTCTATATGCATCAACAGATGGGTTTCCGGGATTCTCATCATCCGTACAATGTGTGTCTCTTGAAACGATCTCTATATTGCCTCAAACAGGCCCCTCGGGCATGGTACCATTGCTTCGCTGGCTATGTCTATACTCTTGGTTTCTCGCATAGTAAATGTGATCATTCATTATTCATTTATCATTGGGGAAATGATACTGCTTACCTACTCTTATACGTTGATGACATCATCCTCACCACTTCTAGTGACAAGCTCCGCTCGACCATCATGGGATCCCTCAGTTCCGAATTTGCTATGAAGGACCTCGGGCCCCTTAGTTACTTCTTGGGTATTGCAGTTACGCGCCATAAAAATGGCATCTTTCTATCTCAGCGCAAATATGCAGAAGAAATTATTGCTCGATTCGGCATGACCTCGTGTTCACCATGTGTCACGCCCGTCGATACTAAGGCCAAAATCAACTCTGATTCCGGCCCTTCTTTTATTGATCTGACTCGCTACTGCAGTCTTGCAGGTGCACTTAAATATCTCACCTTCTCCAGGACAGACATTACATACATTGTTCAACAGATATGTTTACATATGCACGATCCCCGCGAGGAACATATGCGCGCTTTGAAACACAACATTTGTTACCTTCAGGGAACGCTTCATTTGGGCCTACATTTGTATAAATCATCGCTAGCAACCCTGATTTCATATACTGATGCAGACTGAGGCGGGTGTCCTTACACTCGTCGCTCTACTTACAGGTATTGCGTTTTTCTTGGTGATAATCTGCTCTGCTGGTCCTCAAAGCGTCAACCTACTTTATCCTGATCAAGCGCAGAGGTAGAATATAGAGGTGTCGCGAATGTCGTATCCGAGTCTTGTTGGATTCGTAATCTACTTTGGAACTTAATGGTCCTATTCGAAAAGTGTTGGGTCTGAAATGTGCTAAGGATGGATACTACTGTTCGACTTAAAGATTAATACTGCTACTTGAATGATTACTACTAGTAGTTAGTACTGCTTGAAGAATTACTACTGCAAGCATGGTTAGTACTGCTATGGATATGCAGATTAATGCTACTAGAAGGTTAATGCTGCTTCTGATGATAATGTTGATAAAGATGACTTTGAACGAAAGACTAGGAGTTGGAGATAAAGATGAAGATAATTATGGAATGGATTATGAAGATCAATTTTTTTTTGATAATTATCTTGTAATTAGTTCTGTATATATAGTCTAGAAGTTTTACATAAGTTTTACAAGTAATGCATATACGTTTGTTTTAGAGAGAATTAACCTCAAGATTCTTTGAAATCCTTTCTTTATAGAAGTATAGAACGTCTGTTGAGCCTATTCAACAGATTGAGGTTTTGTTTGTAATCATTAAGTTAAATCAATATAACTTGTGATTTGAGTTCATACACTGTTTGATTGATTTACTGTTAAAGTGTTATTCCGCAAACTTCTTTAACATAGTTTCTGAGTGTTTATTTTAATTCTTGTTTAGAATTTCGATCCTTACAAGTGGTATCAGGGCCTAAGAAACTCAAAAATCAATAATCATCATGGACGGATCACATGAAAGTGTTCTTGTTTCAAAGGTCCCCATGCTCAAACCCTATGAGTTTGACATGTGGAAAATTAGAAGCAGGCAGTACATTCTTCTTACAGACTACTCAATGTGGGACATCATTGATAATGGTCCCTCTGATGGAGGATAGATGGACGTAGATGGCAAGAAACCTCGACCAAAGACTGATGGAGAAAGAAAGATGAGGCAGACTGAGATGAAAGCCTTGAGCACTCTGCTCTTGGCAATTCCTAATGAATACCAACATCAGTTTTGCAACTGTTCTGATGCTCAATTCCTGTGGAATGCATTGGAAAAAAGATTTTTAGGTACTAAAAGCACTAAGAGAACTCAGAAGGCAATTCTCAAACAACAATATGAGAATTTTATGTCTACAAAGAATGAGTCCATGACTCAAATCTTTGATAGATTCAACAAGTTGTTGGAGAGTTGGCCACTGTTGGTGTCAAGATGGACCAGGATGATGTCAACAGAAAATTTCTAAGATCTCTTGGTGAAGAATGGGTGATGTACACTGTATCCTTCAGACAGAATGATAATCTGGAGGATAAGGAGCTTGATGATCTCTACAATGATTAAAGGGTGTTTGAAGCAGAAGTTGAATATAAGAAAAGGCCATCTGGATAATCTCATAATGTTGCCCTCCTATCATCTACTACTGATTCTACTGCTAATAAGAATCAGTTAATGCTACATATGGCTCAAAACAGGATTGACCTAATGATTCTGTTTTGGAAGCATTCCTTGCTAGTCATGCTAAATCTGCTCTTATCAATGATGATCTGGAAGAGATCATTGTAGATGACCTTGAAGAGATGGATATCAAGTGACAGATGGCAATGCTCACCATGAGAGTCAAAAGATTCATCAAAAGAACAGGTAGAAACAATTGTGCCATGAGAAGAGAAGATGGTGCTGGATTTGATAAATCCAAAGTGGAATGCTACAAATGCCATAATCTGGGACACTTTGCAAGAGAGTGCAGAGGAGGTATTGCTCAACAACATGGAAGCAATAATCAACAATCAAAGTCCACTAACTATAACAGGAATCCATCTCAAGCTCTTGTCTCACAACAAGGAATGGGCTTTGATTGGAGTGATCAAGTAGAGGATGCAATTCAGAACCATGCATTGATGGTTGAGGTTTCCGAGTTATCAAGCACTGCAATCCCCACTGAGGTAAAATCTAACCTTTTCTCTAATACCTTTCTTGAAACTGTTAAAAAGTACAGGGATCACAATCAGAGAATGTGTGATGCCCTTAAAAGGTTAGAGAAAGATAGAAGAGAGTATGTTTTGATCGTTGAGAAGTTTGAAGAACAAATAAAGGCATATCAAGCCAATGAACTTCAACATTCATATGATCTCAATTATTGGAAGTGGGAGAAGAATGAGTTAGAGATTAAGCTAGAGAAGTCAAGAGAGGAGTGTGAAAACGTTAAGAGTGAATTTGAGAAGGCCAAACTAGACATTGAGAAATATTCCAATGCTTCTAAAGCAATGAACTCTTTACTTAAATCTCAAATTCATGACAAACTAAAGAGAGGTATAGGCTAAAACAACACCCCTCCACCTTACAATAATAACTATATTCCTCCCACCTCAGACCTCCTAGAAATACAGGATATGAATGACTTACCTGCAGGAGCTATAGAAGTAGATCCATTAAACAAAGTAGTGGTTGAGGCAGATTCTGAAGAAGAGAACTCTGAGGGTAAGAATAAGGAAGACCATAAAGATATTCCCTTAGAAAACCATATTCTTACAAATGAGAGAGGGGGTAAACCATTTATTAAGAGTGATAAAGTGGAGATGTCCAAGACAGAGAAAGAGAATGTTAAGAGTGAGAAAGCTGAGACCTCCAGGAAAGGAAAAGAAAAGGTACAGGGAGTTCACTACATGCAAATCTCTGTTGTAAATCCCTGTACTTGTCAACAGAACAAGCCCCATAAACATGATAAAATAAGGGGAAATCAGAGAAACAGAAATAATAAGTGGGCTCAAAAACAGGGAATTGATCTAAGCAAAGTCAATAGACCAAAGCCTTGTTTTATTTGTGGCAAGTTAAATCATCTAGCAAAACACTGTTATTTCAATCCTATTAACCAATGATTTTCTTTACAAACACAAAATTCAGCTAGTTATAGGATGCAATCAAGAAATCACATGGTTGCTAAGATGAGAACAGTACCAATGAAAGCTGGGACTGCAAAATCCCATATTCAGAATAAGTTTGCTAAATCAAAAGAAAATACTCCAAGCAAGTCAAGGAGTAACTCACAGAACAAGAAAGCAAACAAATTTGTCAAGATTTGGGTTCCAAAAGTCAAGAAACCTGTTAGTAATGCTACCTCAAATAGTACTGCTAACAGAAATAGTGTTGCTGATAGCAATACTACTGCTAACCAAGTTAGTAATGCTAACCAAGTTAGTAATGCTAACCAAGTTAGTACTGTTAACCAAGTTAGTTCTGTTAACCATGTTAGTACTACTAACCAAGTTAGTACTGCTAACAAGGATAGTGCTGCTACCAGTGTTAATGTTGCCAAGCCCATAATTTTGGCAAAGTATTCCAGCCATGAGATTCCTAACTCTTATCATCTCATCCAGACTAAGATTACTGATTATGAATATGTTGATGAGAAAGGACAACCCAAGACCACTTTGGCTTGGGTTCCATCTAAAAACTAATTGTTTTATCTTATGTACAGGGCAACCAACAACTCAAGAAGAATGACATTTGGAATGTAGATAGTGGTTGCTCTAGGCACATGACAGGTAACGTGGCATGCCTTCAAAAAGTTTGATGGAGGACATGTTGCTTTTGGTGACAATCCAGAAGGAGGTAAGATCAGTGGAAAAGGTATGGTTTCAAAAGGTAAGATGTCCTTTGAAGATGTTTACTATGTTGAGAATTGAGATACAACCTGTTAAGTGTATCACAGGTTTGTGACAAGAAACATAGTATATTGTTTACTGAGATTGAATGTATTATACTTGCTCCAGGATTCAAGGTAGTTGATGAAAATATGATACTACTTAGAACTCCTAGAAAGGATAATGTTAATTGATTGGTCTTAGAGAATGTATCATCTGATTCATCATTAAACTGTCTATTTTCAAAAGGTTCCTTAGATGAATCATCTCTTTGGCACAGAAGGATGTGTCACATGAATTTTAAAACAATGAACATTCTTGTGAAAAACAACCTTGCAAGAGGTTTACCTCAAAAAGTGTTTTCATGTGATGATCATTGTTTTGCTTGTCTTAAAGGCTAGTAGCACAAAACTTCTCATAAGTCCAAAGAAATAAATACAATCTCTTCACCTCTTCAATTATTGCATATGGATCTCTTTGGTCCAACAAATGTGATGAGTATTGGTAAGAAATCCTACTTCTTAGTCATTGTTGATGACTTCTCTAGACTCACTTGGGTATATTTTCTAAGGACTAAGGATGAGACAAGTGGACTGATCAAATCCTTTGTTCTTGGGGCTGAAAACCAAACACATCAAAGAGTTAAATTCATCAGATCTGATAATGGAACTGAATTTAAAAACAGTGACTTAAACAGTTTTTGTGAGAATAAAGGTTTTGAGAGACAATACAGTGCTCCTAGAACTCCTCAACAGAATGGCGTTGCTGAGAGGAGAAATAGGACACTAATTGAGGCTGCTAGATCTCTGTTGGTAGATTCAAAGTTACCCATCACTTTTTGGGCAGAAGCAGTTAATACTGCTTGTTATGTCCAAAACCGGGTTTTAGTAGTCAAATCTCAAGGCAAGACACCTTTTGAACTTTTTAACAAGAAGAAACCTTTTATTGGATTTTTCAAACCTTTTAGCTATCCTTGCATAATTCTGAACACCAAATCTCACTTAGGTATGTTTGAAAGCAAAGTTGAAGATGGATTTCTTTTTGGATACTCCTCTTAGAGTAAGGCATATAGAGTATTTAATAGTTCTTCTTGGATTATAGAGAAAATTGACAATGTCAAATGCAATGAGAACACACCAAATCAAATTGGTACAGGTCCTGATTGGTTGCTTGACATTGATTCACTAACTAATGCTTTGGGTTTTAGTAATGTGCAAAATCCAGGAACAAGCTCAGAAAAGGTACAAGCACAGAGTCCACAGTTTGTGTTGCCAATACCTATAGTAGATACTGTTGAATTTTGCCAGCAAGAAAAGAAAGATGTTTCAGAATCAGAAGATTCTGATCCAGATCAGGATGAAGATGCTAAAGCAGATGAAATGGACAAAAATGATGAAGAGAATAAGAGTGATTAAGAGGATGCTCATAATTTAGGAATCACAGGTCCTGAGATGCTCATACTGTCAGAAGATGACACTGATGATGGCAATTCTTCAATGTATGGTGGAAGCACTCCAGAAAAGAATGACTCCAATCTTGAAGCAAATCTTAATGAGGAGGCTGTCAATCATACAAGAACACAGAAGAGTCATCCTCCTCAATTGGTGATTGGTGACATCAATTCCCCAATGATCACAAGGCAACAAAGCAAGTTAGGGGGATTGAAAGACCTACAAATAGGCTTGTTATCTTGTTTTCTATCCCAGATTGAGCCCAAAAAGGCTTATGATGCAATGAAAGACCCAAGCTGGATAGAAGCAATGCAAGAGGAGCTACTACAGTTTGTGCTGCAAGATGTATGGGATCTGGTTGAACTTCCACAAGGACAAAGGGCAATTGGTACAAAATGGGTTTTCAGAAATAAGAAAGATGAGAGAGGAATTGTAACAAAGAATAAGGCCAGGCTTGTGGCACAAGGGTACACACAAGAAGAAGGAATAGACTATGAAGACGTATTTGTACCAGTAGCCAGAATTGAGGCAAATAGGCTGTTTCTAGCCTATTCTTATTTCTTGAAGTTCAGAGTTTATCAGATGGATGTCAAGAGTGCATTCCTATATGGGACAATTGATGAAGAAGTATATGTTTGTCAGCCTCCAGGGTTTGAAAATCCTAACTTTCCTGACAGAGTATACAAATTAAAGAAGGCACTCTATGGGCTACATCAAGCACCAAGACCATGGTATGACACTCTGTCTACCTATCCCTTGGAAAATGGTTTTGAAAGGGGAATAATAGACAAGACTATGTTCATCAAAAGGAAGAAAAAGGACATCCTGCTTCTGCAAATCTATGTGGATGACATCATCTTTGGATCCACAAAAGAGTATATGTGCAAAGAATTTTAGGAGTTGATGCACAAAAAATTCAAGATGAGATCTATGGGTGAACTTACATTCTTCCTTGGGATATAGGTTAAACAGAAGAAAGATGGTATCTTCCTCAGCCAATCCAAGTATGTGCAGGATATACTTACAAAATTTGGAATTTTAGATTCAAAGCCTGCAAGCACACCTATGGAAACACACAAACAGATCACTGCAGATCTTGAGGGGGAGGATGTAGATTTTCATAACTATAGATCTATGATAGGCTCCCTCATGTATCTAACAGATTCAAGACTAGATATTATGTTTGTTGTCTGTGTGTGTGCCAGATTTCAAGTAAGACCAAAGCAATCTCATTTTCAAGCGGTCAAGAGGATCTTCAGATATCTGAAAGGACAACCTAGGTTGGGTCTTTGGTATGTTCATGACTCACCATTTGATCTACTTGCATATTATGATAGTGATTTGGGTGGTGCAAACTTGGATAGAAAGTCTACATCAGGAGGATGTCAGTTTTTGGGTACAGGACTAGTTTCATGGCAGTGTAAAAAGCAAACCACAGTGTCCACCTCTACAACAGAAGCATAGTACATAGCTGCTGCAAGCTGCTGCTCTCAAGTGCTATGGATTCAGAATCAGATGCTGGACTATGGTGTTACATTTTTGCACACTCCAATCTTCATTGATAACAACAGTGCCATAAGCATTGTTAATAATCCAGTGAAGCACTCAAAAATCGGGTCAAAATGATATAAGAAATGTGCGAGACTAATGATTATAATCATGAGGTGTATAATGAGAATTGTTTTGTTCATAACTCATAATATATTGATTTATATCATGTACATATATGCCCATAAAATATTTGATTTACCATGCACAAGTGTTGTTATCTAGTTTTGCATAATTGCGAGACATTTTGATAATTTTCTTACATTTGTTGTAATGTATTCGTATGCAGATTTGGCTAAAAAACCTCATCGAAATCCTCCTTTTTCCCAAATCTACGATTACACGAAGAGTAACAGTAGTCGTCAGTGTTGTCACCACTTCGACTCTAGGCATCGAGTTGTTAATTTTTCATTTCATCTGTTCGAGTTTTTTTAGATATGCTCGACAATGTTTCTTCATAGTTTGGTTTCTCGGTAGTTTTATTTGAAAAAAAAATAGCTTTTAATCATTTTGTGTAAAATGAAAGGTATTATATTGATTCTAATATATATATATATATATATATATATATATATTTTGTCTGATTTCAATTTAAACTAAAAAATGAAACCGGATAATTTGTATATTAATACTTGTAAGTTATTATTTCTAATTTTATATATTTGGTTATTTTAATTTAATCTTTATATATTGTTTCTTTTATCTTCTTTTATACATATTGACTCTAATAAGTTTTGGTTATGATTATAATTATAATTATATATATATATATATATATATATATATATATATATATATATATATATATATATATATATATTGATTCTAGATTTCTTATTTTATTTTATGTATTGATCATAATTAGTGATATTAAATGTAAAAGTATGTAATAAGTATTTTATTTATTAATGAGATGAATAATAATAAGTATTTAATTATATATTAATTATAATTAGTAATATTAAATGTAATAAATATTGCATTTATTAATGAGGAGGTTAATAATATGTATTTAATTATATATTGATTCTAATATATATATATATATATATATATATATATACTACCTTAATATTGGTTTACACCATATATCTTAAAGACAAGTCTTTAAGCATGTAGTACAAGATTTTAAAGCATAAAATTAAAAAAACTCTTAATTACAAGATTTAATGCACATTGTACAACATGAAACACTTTTGGTTTTTATAAACAAAGGTCGCACCATACCCACAGTACAACCATTCCCTTCTTCTACCTCTTCACGTCTTCACCATACCAACACTGAGCCATACCTCTTCATCACCATACCCACACTGTACAACCATACCTCTTCATGTCTCTACCATACCCACGCATAAACTTCGCATATAAATCAAGATGGATCCACTGAAAACTCGCTCCACCTCTGTTGCCTGAGAGTATTGCTGGTCGCCGTTGCCTGCGAACCCTGCTGGTCACCGTCCCCTGCTTCCTGTCACAATCCCACTCCCACTCGGTTGAAGACTTTCAGGTAAGTTTCCTCTGCAATTTTCTCTCCCATTTCGTTTAAGCTTTTTTTTGTTTGAGTCTAGGTTTTCGGTTTAAATCTGATGAGAACTCTTTTTCAATGTAGGTTTTTTCTGCATTTGGTTTCGAAAGGATGATAACTTCATAATTTGTTGTTTGGAAGACCGAGTTGATCGATCTGTTTAATAAGTTAATATTCCACCATTTGGTTTGCAAATGTATTCCTGTTTTTGAGTTTGATCTTCTTGAATAGGGTTTTTAGGTTCTATTGATAAAATCAACTACTATGATATAAACTTCTATTATTCATCTTTTGATTCAAACTATTCTTGTAAGTTATAACCTGCTCCATTAGTTTTGAAAATACGTTGTTTGGAAAACTTAGTTGATATGTTGAAGAAAAGTAACAATAAAACGACGAAGATGATTGAAGAAAACAGGTATTAGGTCTAAAATTTATGTTTGAACCCTGTAAAGTATGTGATAAGTTATTTAAAACTCACAAATTAATTAGACTCTCAAAACCATTTGTATCAGACCACGTAGATGTGCAAATGTATTCTTGTTTTCGAGTTTGATCTTCTGGAACAGGGCTTTTAGGTTCTGTTGATGTAATTTTTTTTTATTCATTTGAATTTCATAAGAACTTGAATTGAATTGCTTACCCTTATTTGTGCAATGTTTTCAATCGGACACCAACAAATTATTTTATTTAACGTAACTGGTGTTACATGTTTATATTTCCCTTTTTGTACAGAAATAAAGTTTTCTACCATTTTTTAATTAACATTATCATTGTTCGACTAATTTGGTGTTAACTAAAACCATGTGGTTTTCTTTTCATTTTTTGGATGGTGATGGGGATAGATGGTGGTCATTACAAAATTAATTTGTGATTTGTTTGTTATACATGTAAAGCTTGTTTGTTTTGATGTTGGCCACCTTAATTGTTCATATTTCCTTACTAAGTACAGGCATGTAATGGTATTTGATTATATATCCAAGTTGAGTGGCTGTCTTTATAGTGTCCAAAGTTCCATATATTTATTTCTTCGCCCACTATCAGCTAAACCACCTGGGCACTAGGCCTGTTGTGAGTCGGATCGCTTAGCCATGCTTCATAAAGAGCATCATGGAAATACATGCCACTCAGCCAAAGGATGATGATAGAGAGTTAAACAAAGTGTCATTCCATGCTCTTGGTGCTTGATGTAGCCCATAGAGTGCCTTCTTCAATTTGTATACTCTGTCAGGATAATTTGGATTCTCAAAACCTGGAGTCTGACAGACATACACTTCTTCTTCAATTCTCCCATACAGGAAAGCACTCTTTACATCCATTTGGTAGACCCTGAACTTCATGACAGAAGCATAGGCTAAAAACAGCCTGATGGCCTCAATCCTGGCCATTGGTGCAAATACCCCTTCATAATCAATTCCCTCTTCTTTAGTATACCCTTGTGCCACTAATCTGGCCTTCTTCTTTATTACGATTCCTCTCTCATCTTTCTTGTTCCTGAAGATCCATTTAGTGCCTATAGCTCTATGTCCTTTTGGAAGGTCAACCAAATCCCTAACATCCTGCACCACAAAATGCAGTAGCTCCTCTTGCGTTGCTTCTATCCAGCTTGGATCCTTCATTGCATCATATGCCTTTTTGGGTTCAACCTGTGATAGAAAACAAAATAGTAATCCTGATTGTATGTCCTTCAATCCTCCCAACTTGCTTTGATTCCTTGTGACTATAGGAGAATTGATGTCCCCAATCACCAATTAAGGAGGATGATTTTTCTGAACTCTTGTTTGATGAACAACCTCTTCATTAATATCTGCTTCCAGATTAGAGTCATTCTTTTCTGGAGTGCTGCCACCAAAAACTGAAGAGTTATCATCATCTGTGTCATCTTCTTCCAAACCTGGCATCTCAGGACCTTTGATTCTTGAATCTGAGGGTTGATCTTCATTTTCACCTCTATCCTCTTCATACTGAGATGGTTTAGTGTCCTATGAATCTGAAGTATCTTTCTTATCTTGGTCACAGAATTCAACAGGATCAGGAGTAGGTGTTGGGAACAACACAAACTCTTGTCTTTATACTTTGTACCTTTTCTTTCCCTGTTCCTGCATTATGCTCATTACTGAAACCCAAAGAATTAGACAGTGAATCAATATCAAATAACCAACCAGGACCTGAACCAAGTTGATTTAGTGTGTTCTCATTGCATTTGACATTGTCACTTTCCTCAATAATCCTATAAGAGGTATTGAAAACTTTGTAGGCCATACTTTGAGATGAATATCCAACAAGAAACCCATCCTCAGCTTTGCTATCAAACTTGCCGAGGTGAGTTTTGGTATTAAGAATTGTGCAAGGACACCTAAATGGTTTGAAAAATCCAATAAAAGGTTTCTTCTTTTTAAAAAGCTCATAAGGTGTCTTGTCTTGGGATTTCACTACTAGAACTCTGTTTTGAACATAGCAGGCAGTATTAACTGCTTCTGCCCAAAAAGTAATTGGAAGTTTTGAATCAGCCAACAGAGATCTAGCAGCTTCTATCAGAGTCCTATTTCTCCTTTCAGCAACACCATTCTGTTGAGGAGTCCTAGGAGCACTGTATTGTGTCTCAATGCCATTTTCCTCACAGAAGTTGTTTAGGTCATTGTTTTTTAAATTCAGTTCCATTATCAGACCTGATGACTTTAACTTTTAGATTTGTTTGGTTTTCAACTCTAAGAACAAAGGATTTCATCATTCCACTTGTGAAAATAGACCCAAGTCCTCAGAAAATAGACCTCGGAACAAAGGATTTGATCCTTAGTCCCCAAAACAAAGGATTTGATCCTTAGTCCTCAGAAAATAGACCCAAGTGAATCTATAGAAATCATCAACAATAACCAAGCAGTAGGATTTTTTACCAATACTCATCACATTTGTAGGACCAAACAGATCCATATGCAGTAAACTAAGAGGTGAAGAGATTGTATTTATCTCTTTGGACATATGAGAAGTTTTGTGCTGTTTGCTTTGAGACATGCAACACAATGATCATCACATGAAAATACCTTTTGTGGCAAACCTCTTACAAGGTTGTTTTTCACAAGTTTGTTCATGATTTTAAAGTTCATGTGACACATACTTTTGTGCCAAATAGATGATTCATCCAATGAAGCTTTTGAAAATAAACAACTTAAAGATGAATCAGAAGTTACACTCTCCAAGTCTAAGCAATAAACATTGTCCTTTCTAGGAGTTCTAAGTAGTATCATACTTTCATCAACTACCTTGAACCCTGGAGCAAGGATAATACATTCAGTATCATTGAATAATATGCTATGTTTCTTGTCACAAACCTGTGATACACTTAACAGGTTGTATCTCAATTGCTCAACATAGTATACATCCTCAAAGGTCATCTTACCTTTTGACAAATTACCTTTTCCCCTTATCTTTCCACCTGCTGGATTATCACCAAAAGCAACATGTCCTCCATCAATTCTTTTGAAGTTTTGAAGGCAGGTCATGTTACCTGTCATGTGCCTGGAACAACCACTATCAACATGCCAAATGTTCCTACCCTTGAGCTGTTGGTTGCCCTGCACATATAATAAAGCAGTTAGTTTTTAATAGGAACCCAAGCAAAAGTAGTCTTGGGTTTCCCATTCGCATCAACATATTCATATTCAGACTTGATGAGATTATCAAACTGAGGAATCTTATTTCTTGAATAATTTGTCAGAAGAATGGGTCTGTCACTGGAAGCAGTACTAACTTGATTGGCAGTACTAACTTTGTTAGCAGTACTAACATCATTAGCAGTACTAATTGGGTTAGCAGTACTAATTTTGTTAGCAGTACTAACTGGGTTAGCAGTAGTATTGCTTGCAGCAGTACTAACAAATTTCTTTACTTTTGGAACCCAAACCTGGACAAAGTTGTTTGCTTTCTTTTTCTTTAAGTTACACCTTCGCTTATTTGGAGCATTTTTCTTTGAATTAGCAAACTTATTCTGAGCATGAGATTTTATAGGTGCCCTTCTCACATTCTCAGCCATATGATTCCTTATTTGCTTCCTATAACCAACAAGATTTTGTATATTTCTTTGAAAAGTGATCATTTGGTTAATAGGATTGAAATAACAGTGTTTGGCTAGATGATTTAACTTGCCACAGATAAAACAAGGCTTTGGTCTGTTTATTTTTCTCAGATCAATTTTTTGTTTTAAAGCCCGCTGATTATTTCTGTTTCTTTGATTTCCCCTTGTTTTATCATGTTGTTGGGCTGATTTTGTTTACAAGTATAGGGATTAACAACCGTGGTTTGCATGTAATGGACTCCCTGTACCTTTCCCTTCTCTCTCTTAGAACTTTCAGCCTTTTCACTCTTTACAAAAGGTTTACCCCCCCCCCCCTTCATTAGTAAGGATATGATTTTCTAAAAGAATTTCTTTAAGGTCATCCTTATTCTTACCCTTAATGGTCTCTTCTTCAGTCTCTTCCTCAATCACTACACTGTCAAGAGGATCTACATCTGTGGCTCCTGCAGGTAAGTCTATTTTCTCTTGCCTTTCTAAGACGTCTGAAGTGGGAGGGATATAGTTATTGTTATAGGGTGGAGGGGTACTGTTATATCCTAAACCTCTTTTCAGGTTGTCATGGACTTGAGATTTTAGAAGTGAGTCCATTGCTTTAGAGGCATTGGAAAACTTCTCAATGTCTAACTTGGCTTTCTCAAAATCACTCCTTATCTTCTGACATTCCTCTTCAGACTTTTTAAGCTTAATTTCTAACTGATTCTTTTCCCACTTCCAGTAGTTAGTATCATATGTCTGTTGAAGTTCATTGGCTTTGTATGCCTTAATCTGTTCTTCCAAATTCTCAACAATCACAACATACTCTCTTCTATCTTTCTCTAACCTTTTTAGGTCATCACACATGCTTTGATTGTGATCCCTGTACTTTTTAACAGTTTCTATGCAAGATTTTGACCAAAGCTTATATTTTACATCTGTGGGAATATCAGTACTTGCTGACTTTGAAACTTTAGCCATTAAAGCCTGATTCTGAACTGCTTATTCTGCTTGGTCACTCCAATCAAATCCCATTTCTTCTTGGGAAACAAGAGCTTGAGAAGAGTTCCTGTTGTTGAAGCTAGTGGAATGTGATGGTTGATGGTTGCTAGTATGTTGTTGAGGCATTCCACTTCTCCATTCTCTTGCAAAGTGCCCCAGCTTGTGACACTTGTAACATTCAACCTTGGATTCATCAAATCTAACTCCAACTTCTCTTTTCTGAGCAAAGTTATACCTTCCAGTCCTTTTTGTGAATCGTTTTACCCTCATTGTGAGCATAGCCATCTGCCACTTGATATCCATCTCTTCCATATCATCAACATTTATATGTTCTAAGTCATCATTAATTAGAGTGGAATTAGCATGACTGGCTAGAAAAGATTCTAAAACTGAGTCAATATATCCATCTTGCTTTGATCCATAGGCAGCACTAACTGATTCTGTATTAGCAGCAGAATTAGTAGAAGATGATAAAAGAGCAGCATTGTATGAGTATCCATAGGGCCTTTTATTTGCTTCTACCTCTGCTTCAAACACCCTAAGGTCATTATAGAGTTCATCCAGTTCCTTGTCCTCCTATGAAGAATAAAGCTGCTGAGAAGATAATGATGGAATGATGCGAAAGTCAATGGGATTTGAAGATAATTATGGACTTGTAACACCTCAAAATCAGAGTAAATTAAAATATGAAAATAAGACAAATGTAAAACCATAACTTTCCATATATGGGATCAGTCCTCAAGACTATACAATCCTATACAAGGATTTCATCAAAAGAATGGGACTTAACAATGCCCAGCAACAATACTAATCAACTCCAAAAACCTCGAGACTCAAAACTCGTCTCTCCAAAAACCCCGGCAACCCACCGCTAATGGAAACCTGATACACATACCATTTGAGAAAAAGTGTCAGACTTAAAGCCTGGTGAGAACATACAGTTTATGAAGCTCAAAAGATAAAACATTTGCATCAAGATAGTATTTCCAAAGAGATTAAATTTACACAATAGGTCCTTGCCACAAACGGGCTTTTTCGTTATAAACACGCCATAAAAGGACCGAAGCAAAACATTTTACTAAGGATTGTGGCGTAACACAAAGTTAGGCCAACAGTCCGAGTTACGAGCTAAACCAATTGGAGTCCGCGGATACGAATCACAAAGTCCGTGCTACAATGTGAGATCAAGCCCCAAGCGCAAAACCAAGGTATACTCCTTCGCTAGGATCACTATGAACCATGGCTAGTATCCGGCCTCACATAACCGTACCAAGTTGCCCTCAAGGAACAAGTGATCCCTAGCTACAATTCTGGGGAATGTAACATCCCAACAATACAGTCTACTCAAAACCTAGGGATCCACTATTAATGGTAAGGACTCGTCACAACAACGTATGTGACCAACCATAAATAAACATATGGTTACAAACACATTTTTATAAACAAAATCCTATTCCCAGTTCAACTTCCGGTAAGAATGAAAATCATTTAAAAGAAGTTCCTTTGAATATTTCTTTCACATAAACGCACAGGTAAAACATCATTTTACTTTTAAAATAAGATAAGATCAAATAGGTAACTTTTGATATGTATACAGTTTAAAATGATAGTAGGAACTCACCTCTGTTTCCTTCTTCTTAACAAGCGCTACCTATGATAACACCGAAAGAATCGATAAGTCGAAATACAGATAAACCTCTCGTTACTTGAATAGGACTCAAAGACATAGAAGCTAACAACTTAATAAGAACCTAAACCGGTCAAAGGACCACACCGGTCAAACAACCCCCGATCGAACAACCCCGGTCGAGCACCCTCCAATCGAACAAGCTCCGGTCGAACACAACCATTCAGTCGAACGACCATTCGGTCGAACAACCCCCCGGTCGAACGACCATCGCCTTGTTCATCAAGAACAGTACGATGCAGAACCCAGATTCAACCCAGATCCAAATGAGAAATACTCAGATCTCAAAATGGAACGGTTCAAAATCTTCACAACGAGATTCTACACGACTAAAAGCATACAGATCAAAGCATTAAGCTAGATTCGTACCTCGATTTGCCAAAAACGATCGACCCAAAAACAAAGCTTCTCCTGCACTCTTCCTCTTCTCCCTGGCTTCTCCAGCACAACAGATCAAGATAAGATATTTAGAAATATCTCAGATTTGATCTGTATATATATAGCCCAAGTTACATTATACCCCCTTGAACTTTGGGTAAAAGTCAACTTCTCACCCAATCCCAAAATTCAGGGTGTTACAGGACTGGATCATGAAGATTAATTTTTTTTTAATTATCTTGTAATCTGTCTTGTATATATACTGTATAGAAGGCATAGTTTAGATGATATTGATAGAGTTTTCAATATACGTTTTAGTGAGAATTAACCTCAAGATTCATTGTAATCCTTTCTATAGAGAAGTTCAGAACGTCTGTTGAGCCTGTTCAACAGATTGAGGTTGAGTTGGTAATCATTAAGTTAATCAATATAACTTGTGATTTGCATTCAAGTACTGTTTCATTGATTGAGTGTTAAAGTATTTTTCCGCAACTTCTTTAACATTGTTTCTGAGTGTGTTAATTAAATTCTTCATTAGAATTTTTCGATCTTGACAAGTGGTATCAGAGCTAGAAAACTCAGAATCCTATAATCATGGACAGTTCAAGTGACAGTGTTTTGGTATCAAAGGTTCCTATGCTCAAACCCAATGAGTTTGACATGTGGAAAATCAGAATCAAACAATATATTCTTCTCACGGACTTCTCAATGTGGGACATCATTGAGAATGGGCCCTCTGATGGAGGAAAGATGGATGAAGATGGCAAGAGACCTCCACCAAATACTGATGGAGAAAGAAGGATGAGGTAGACATAGATGAAAGCCTTGAACACTCTGCTCTTGGCTATACCTAATAAGTACGAACACCAGTTCTGCAACTGCATAGATGCACAAATTCTATGGAATGCACTAGAGAAAAGATTTTCTGGTACTAAAAGTACCAAGAGAAATCAGAAGGCCATCCTAAAGCAGCAATATGAAAACTTCATGTCTACAAAGAATGAGTCCATGACTCAAACGTTTGATAGATTTAATAAGTTAATTGGTGAATTGGCTACTGTTGGTGTCCAGATAGATCAAGATGATGTCAACATAAAATTTCTAAGATCTCTTGGTGATGAATGGACTATGTACACTGTCTCCTTCAAACAGAATGACCAACTGATCTATTCACCAAAGCTTTTGATGTTGGTAGATTCACATTCTTGGTCACAAGTATGGGCATGATTAACACTGAATAAGCATCTTTTGATTTTCTTCATGTACCATTTTTGTATAGATTCCTTCCTGCTTACTTTCTCATATTTTATTGTGCATGGTGCTGCTAACCTTGTGTGTTTAAGTTTTTCAGATTTCTTCAATTGGATACTTGGTACTTCTAGTTAAGTTAATAATGCTCTCATTATTACTCTTTCTGACAGTTCAAATATGGTTAAGTATGGTTACTACTGCTAGGTGGTTTAAACTGCCAGTGCAAAGTTACTACTATTTGCCTTATTTCTACTGCTAATTAGTGTTACTACTGCTGGTATGTGTTAATACTGCTAGTCTGTGTTAATACTGCCAGTACATGTTACTACTGCTAATATGGGTTAGTACTGCGGGCTTGTTAATGCTGCTAGGGTACTTAGTACTGCTTCTAACTGAAACCCTCCACCTATAAATACCCTCTTTGACCGCAAAAATCCAAACGACTCTTTGAATTTCCTACGAGTGTTCTTTCTCTCTCTTTCTCTCGAATTCTTACTTACCAGTGCGTAACCCTAGTTTCGATTAAGAAGATCAGGACTCGAATTCTTTGATGAACACAACGAGCTCGCCATGTTACACAAACCCAAGCAAGTTGAGGGTTTCCATGCTATAGTGGATTTCCTCAAATCGTCCCACATTGGCTATGCACTCACAGTCAATCCCACAATGTGTGTGGAACATCAAAGACAGTTATGGGCCAATGCTTCCATTCAAACTATCGATGGCAATCAGGTCATCAAATCAAGGGTTTGTGAAAAACCCATCACCATCTACAGAGGATTGCATACGCACTCATATATGCTTAGATGATGCCTCAGGTATTACTTCTTTACCTAAGGAAGATCTCTTCCAAGTACTTACTCAAATGGGGTATGAAGGTCCCACTGATGTATACAAGTTTTACATGAACATATTTTCACCCCAGTGGCGATTCATTGTTCATACCCTACAACACTGCATTTCACGAAAAACAACTGGCTGGAGTGAGTTCAGCAGCACAATAGCCTATGATCTTGTCTGCCTAGCAACTTCCAGAAAGTTTAATTTCTCATAAATGATTTTCAGTGATTTACTATCAAACCTGGATACCAAAACCAAAACAAAAAGATTTTATATGTATCCTAGGTTTGTACAAGAGATTCTACTAAAGGAATTGACGGATCTACCCTCCTTTGAAGAGGTGTGTGTACCAAAACCTCCCAAAGGGAAGGTGTTCTCTAACATGAAAAGGCCTAGCAAGGACTTTTCTGGACAAGACACTCCATTGTTCTCTACAATGATGGGTGTGTCTCATTCCCATGTTGAGGCATCAGGGTCACAACCCACATCTGACCACCCAACTTTTGACCTACCCACACCATTCAGTTCAATTAATACTCCTCAGATCCCTATTGACAAGCCAATATCCCCCATCACAAAAACATATATAAGGAAAAAGATACAGAAGGTTCCTTCCCTTCTTGTATCTTCACCCCCAAAGCCTACAAGCCCTCTGATGGAGCATTCTCCATCAGAGAATATCGAAAGGGAAACCACAGGGGTGTCTCCCAACCCCAAGAAGGTGCTCTATAAGGAGAAGGATGAGCATGTGGGCAGCAAAGGCTCACACTACTTGTTAGAGCATAAATCTGTTGGATACAAGATCAAGAATAATGAAGGTCAAAGTTGAGAAAGTCAAAGATGTTAAAGTCAAATCTCATTTAAAGTCAAAGTCTATTAGTAATAAGTCAATGTATTTTTGTATTTGTATTTTTCCTTGTAATAGTTAGGTAGTATAAATAGTTTTTCTTTCTTTGTATTTTGTAGAGAACTGAATTGGAAAAATCATTCTGTTGTATTCTAGAGAGAGAAGTATTAGAGAGAGAGAGAGATCATTGGAGAGAGTTCAAAAGAGAGAGAGATTGTAATATTGAATTGAGATATTAATCAAACAGGTAATTGTTTCTTAATTCTTGTTTGTGTGATTAATATTGTTTTAGAAACTAGATTCTGAACAATCAATTGGTATCAGATCAGATCCAAAGTGAAATCAGATCAAGAAATTCAAGAAATTGTTGGTTCGTCACTGTTCTTGAGCAGAAAATCGAATTCTGAGTTTGAGTGTGTTTTTGGAGCAGGTTTTGATTAGGAATTCTTCCAAAAGTGTAATAGATCGAGTCTATGTACTTTAATTTCTGTATTGCACTGTAATATTCACGAATTTGTGATTTTGGTTGAGTTCGAAGTTCACGAGTCCTGTGCACTGTATTTGAGTCAATTTTTACATTTATGTGTATTTGATCGAAAATCAGTGTTAGTTTTGTGTTCTAGATGTTTAAACGAGTGAATTGTTGAAATTTAGTGTTGAAATTCTAGGTTTAAATGAGTTTTTGGTGCGATTTTGTTCGGTCTTAGAGGTTTGCGGGTGTTCTTCAAGTTTGCGTTTCATTCAAACAGGTTTGCGGGTCATTCAAAGGTTGCAGGTGTATTCAACGAGACACGCAAAGTGATATTTGCGTTTTCATCAACAACCGAGAAGCGAGTTTTGCGGGTGTAACTACAAACGCAAAGTTGGGTTTGCGTTTGTAATATGAATCGCAAAGTTTATTGACAGTTGGCACGCAAAGTTCATGACAAACGCAAAGTTCACAAACGAAAAGAAGAAGTAAATCTAGAAACGCAAAGTTTTTGGTTGATCAGAGAAGTAGTGGTTTGTGTTTCCTTCTTGAACCACAAAATAGTGGTTTGCGTTTCTCACTTGAACCGCAAAGTGTGGTTTGCGTTCCACACTGCAAACGCAAAGTTAGGGTTTGCGTTCCATGTTACAAACGCAAACCACTAGGGGGACATAGTTCTTTTAGTGATTAAAATTTCTGATTTTATATTTCAATTTTTCTGTATTTTCTTGATTGTTTCATTTGGACTAACGATCAGTTCTAGTTTATTATTGATATATTTTTCAAACAGGTTTATACAAGATGACTTCCAAAGATGCTCTTTCAATTGGAACCGATGTCAAACCTCCAGTTTTATTCAAAGGCGAATATGAGCAATGGAAAGACAGATTTCTAGATTTCATAGATCGACATTCAAATGGAGAGAATATTCTACTGTCTATCACCGAAGGTCCAATGGCTCCAATAACAGTTCAAGTACCTGATGTTGACTCTTCTGATAGTGAAGATGGAACTGAAGAACGAGAGCAAAAGATGAAAACAGTGACAGTGGATATTTCTCAATATTCTGAAGAGCAGAAAAGCCGATACAAAGCAGATAAACAAGCAAGATCTTTACTTCTTCAAAGCATCCCAAACGAGATCTACATCAAGATTGACAGTTATAAAGCCAATGCAAAGAAGATGTGGGATCAATTACAAAAGATGATGATGGGATCAAAGGTCGGAAACCAGATAAAAGTGGCAAACTGCATAAATAGCTATGAGGAGTTCAAAGCCAAGGAGAATGAGAGTCTAGAAGATACTTATGAGAGGTTTGTGTTGCTTCTGAACGAGTTGACAAAGAACAAAGTAAAAAAGAAGCAGTTGGAAAACAATGTTAAATTTCTGAGTATATTACGTCCAGAATGGAAGAAGCATACAAGAAGAATGAATCAGATGAAGGATTTAAATGAAATTCCACTACATGAGGTATTTGAAACCTTAAAGCAGAATGAAGAAGAGGTTGAAGAGAAAAGAGCTGAAAAGAAGAAAGCAGTACAAGCTTCTGATCCTATTGCCTTAGTAGCTGGAGAGAAGTTGAAAGAAAAGAAAGAGAAGAAAGAAAAGAAAAAGAAGATAGTTCTTACAACTTCTGAGTCAGATTCTGTTTCAGATAATGATGATGGCGAGAGTCTGAAATAAGCTATGATTTTGCTGACCTGTGCCTTTCAGAAGAAATTTTATAAGAAGCCGGGATCAAATTCTCAAAGGTATTCTTCTTCGAGTTCAAAGAACCACGAACACCGGGAAAGGGTGGAAGGAAAAAGGTATGAAGAGCAAAGATATGTGGAAAAGAAACCGGATGAGAAGAAAAAGTGTGCGAATGACTACACCGCTGTTGAAAAGTCAACAACTGACTCAATCAAATGCTACAATTGCGGGAAGATGGGTCATTATGCCAAAGATTGTCGGAAGCCGAAAGTACGCAACTCTCTGTATTATCAAAACAAGTTGCTTTTGGCAAGACAACAAGAAGCTGGTGTTGCTTTAATGGCCGAGGATGAGTTTTGGTTGGATCACTCAGAAGATGAAGGTGAAGACAAAGAAGAAAATGCTCATATCTGTCTCATGGGCAAAGAAGAAAAAGATGACGAGTCAGATGATGAAGCAGTTAATGAGGTATTAAACTTAACTCCAAAAGATTTCATTACCAAATTGGAAACCATGGTGATTGAGCTTCAAAATTTACAAGATAATCTGAAAAAGGAAAAAGAAAGAGTTGTTAAAAAGAACAAGAAGATCTTTGAACTTAATACTTCTGTTATTTCAAATAAAGATCTGATTGATTCTTTACGCAAGTCTGATTTTGATTCTAAATCTAAAGTAGATGATTTTGAAAAGAAGATTTCTGAGTTTGAAGTTAAGATTTCTAAATATGAGTTTGAGAAAAATGAATCTGCACTAATTGTTTATAAATTGCAGGTTGAAAACAAGAATTTGAACAAGAAGGTAAATGATCTGGAAGTTAAACTTTATAAAAGAGGTCAAACAGATCAAACCATTTTTCTTAATGCTCCTGATGAAGAGGCTGATGTTAAGCAAAGATGGGGACTTGGTTTTAACAACCCCCATTATCTTAAGAAAGCCATCAGAAAACAACCGGCACTTTATAACTATGATTTTCTTGCATGTGCTGGTAAACATACTCATTTGAAACCCAAATTTGTTACCAAATTGCCAGACGAAGTAGAGGCCAAAGAAACTGAAAACAGAAAGAATAAAAAGAAAATGCAACTACCATTTAACTATGTAAAGTTAAATGATAGTTATCTTTCCGAAACACCAAAAGTATTTTCAAACGACTATTTTGTTAGTTATTCCGTATCTGAGATGAAGGCAAAACCTTAAATTGCAAAGGTTTATGTTCCTACATCTATCCTTGAAAACAAAATAGTCAAGCTTGAAAATGTTTTATTTGATGAAAAGATTTTGGTGGATATTCAACAAAATGTATTTTCTACCGTTTTAAAAAACACAGCTTTTCAAATTAATTCAACAAAGTGTTCTACAGTTTCAATGGCACCTCAAATTTTTTCTGACAATTCTGATGACTTATTTGAGTCTGCAAATGATTCTTTTAATTCTGATGAAGGGAGCATGGAAGGATCTGATATGTTTGACATTCATTCTAAACTTCCTGATCATTCTACTTGTCTTGAAAATGACAAAGTGTTACCAAGTGGTGTAAATACTGTTGAATCATTAACTAAGGTTGGTAAATCAGTTTCTGTAACTGCTGATTACTATGCTCATGGTAAGAAACATAAGAAACAGCAATTACAGAAACAGAAATACACTGGTACACAAAAGAAAACTCAATCTTGGAAATCTACTTTTCCTAATACATCTACATCTTGTGTTTCAGATTTAAAGAAGAAAAAGTTGAAAGCTCAATCTGAATTGAGACCAAAAAGGAAGGATGATGAGATAGTAGAATCAGTTTCTGATAATACTTGTAATAGAACAGTTAGTAGTGATACTGATGTGATTGATCAAATTGCTTTTAATAATCAAAACCTTGTAACTTCTTACAAGAGATATTCAATACATCAATTGATTCAATTGTCTCCTATTACTACTACATATTATTCTTATCAGAGAAATGATTTTGTTTATTCTCATAATTCTTCTGATTGGTATGGATCTTATCATGTTAATTCTTCGAGATCAAATAATTTTCAAAGTTTTCAAAAGAACAGAGGGTCCATTTTCAAGTGGATGCCAAAATCTTGTACTAAACTGTTAGGTCCCGTTTTTAAATGGGTACCTAAATCTATTATTGCCTGATTTCTCTTGCAGACCCGGCATATGTGGTACTTGGATAGTGGATGTTCCAAGCATATGACTGGGCAAAAAGCTTTATTGTCTAACTATACAGAGAAATTCAGTGGTAATGTCAGATTTGGGAACGATCAGCTTTCACCTATTCTAGGATATGGTGACATCATTCAAGACAAGATAACGATCAGTAAGGTGAGTTATGTCGAAGGTTTGGGGCACAACTTATTCAGCATAGCTCAATTCTGCGATAAAGGGTTAGAGGTTAATTTCAAGTCTAACAGTTGCTCGGTTCGTACTGAAGACGGAACAGAACTCTTGGGTGGACATAGAAAGACAAACCTCTACACCATCAACTTGTCCAAAGTTCAGATTGACAATCAAGTTTTCTTGATGACAAAAGCTTCAACGCAGCAAAGTTGGCTCTGGCACAAATGTTTATCTCATTTGAACTTTCGTTATATCAACAAGTTGGTTCGTGGGAAATTGGTCAAAGGACTTCCTGAGCTGAAATATGAACGAGAACACTTATGCGCAGCTTGTGAGAAGGGTAAGATGAAGAGAGCCGCACACAAACCGAAGCCTGAACCAAGCACTAGTTCTCCGTTAGAACTGATACACATGGATTTATGTGGTCCAATGAGAACTCAGAGTTTGGGTGGTAAGAAATACGTGTTGGTTATTGTGGATGATTACTCAAGATACACGTGGGTCAAATTTCTTCGATCAAAAGATGAGACACCTGAAGTTCTCATTTCATTCTTAAAGACGACCCAGGTGAAATTGCAGCGACAAGTCAAGTTCCTTCGAACTGACAATGGCACAGAATTCAAGAACAAGATTGTTGATGAATATCTCGAATCGGTCGGGATATCACATCAGTATTCTGCTGCTAGAACGCCTCAACAAAATGGAGTAGTAGAAAGACGTAATCGGACGCTAGTCGAGGCCGCTCGGACTATGCTTAGCCAATCGGATTTACCTCTATTCTTGTGGGCGGAAGCTGTGTCGACTGCATGCCATACTCAAAATCGTTCCATGATACACCGCCGGTTTCAAAAGACTCCATATGAGATGATCAACAACAGAACACCTACCATCAAATACTTTCATATATTTGGGTGTAAATATTTTGTGCTTAATGACAGAGAGAGTCTGAACAAATTTAGTGCTAAAGCGGACGAAGGCATTTTTATCGGTTATTCTTCAACATCTGCTACATGTCGGATTTATATAAAGAAGTCAAAGACAGTTGTGGAGAGCGTCAATGTTACATTTGATGAAGAAATGGCTTCTGATCAAATCAGTTCAGAACCCGTTATTACTGGTGTATTAGCTTCTGGGCAGATCAGTCCAGAACCTGTGTCTACAGCGACAAATTCGGATAACGCTTCTACATCTACTTCTCATTTAACTGATTTAGATTTGTTATTTGAATTCTTTTATGATGAGTTTCTTGGAACTAATGTATCTAAATCTGCTGTGACTGACAGGTCTGAAGATACAAGTTGTCATCATCCAGTCACTTCAGATGTTATTTCTGAACAAGCATCCCCCGTTCAGACAGAAACTCATATTCCTATTGTTACTCCTACAGTTGAAGATGAACAAGCAAATGTTGAGCCAGAAGTAACTATTTCAGTTGGGTGTACTACATTGTCTACTCAACAGTCTGTTCCTGTTGTTCCAACTGATACTTCTGCAACTGATATTTCAACTAAAAAACCCCCTCCTGTAATTAAAGCTGAAGATTCTGAAAGTGGATTTCAAGATGATGATCATATTCAATCAGTATCTATTCCACTCCCACATGAGCATCGCTGGACCAAAGACCATCCATTACATCAAGTAATTGGAGATTTTGACAAGCCTGTTCAGACAAGGTCAGCGACTCTTAATCAGTGTATGCATGACTCATTCCTCAGCAAGATTGAGCCAACTCGAGTATCTGAGGCTCTTGCAGATTCGGATTGGGTATCTGCAATGCAAGAAGAGCTCAATCAGTTTGAAGCCCTAAAGGTTTGGAGATTAGTTCCTAAACCGGAAGGTAAAACTGTGATCGGCACTAAGTGGGTATTCAAGAACAAAAAGGATGAAGATGGTGTCGTCATCAGAAACAAAGCTAGACTTGTTGCCAAAGGCTACCGATAAGAGGAAGGCATTGATTATGACGAGACGTATGCTCCAGTAGCGCGCATAGAGGCAATTAGAATGTTTCTCGCCTACGTTGCTCATAAGAACTTCACAGTCTTTCAGATGGATGTGAAAACAGCTTTTCTGAACCGTATTCTTAAAGAGGAAGTGTACGTGTCTCAACCTGAAGGGTTCGTCAATCAAGACAAGTCAGATCATGTATACATCTTGGACAAAGCCCTTTATGGATTAAAGCAAGCCCCTCGAGCCTGGTACGATGTATTATCCAAATTCTTGGTCAAGTCTGGTTTCTCTAAAGGTAAGATCGATACCACTTTATTCATAAAGAAGGAAAAAGCTGATATTATACTTATTCAGATTTATGTTGATGATATAATATTTGGTTCTACTAATCCAAAATATTGTAAAAACTTTTCTAACCTCATGGTGTCACGTTTTCAAATGAGTATGATGGGAGAGATGAATTTCTTTCTCGGATTACAAGTTAAACAGCTTTCTACGGGGATTTTTATAAATCAATCTAAGTACATTTTGGACATTCTTCGGAAGTACAAAATGGAAAATTGTAAATCAATTGGAACCCCGATGGCACCTGGTACTAAGATCCACACTGATCCTTCGGGTAACAGTGTTGATGTTAGAACATATAGAGGTATGATAGGATCGTTAATGTATCTTACATCAAGTAGACCAGATATTATGTTCTCAACATGTCTATGTTCTAGATATCAAGCTGCTCCCAAAGAATCCCATTTGGCTGCTGTCAGACGGATTTTTAGATATCTGAAGGGGACTGCAGACCTTGGTTTGTGGTATCCTAAAGATACTGGGTTTCAACTGACTGCATATTCAGATGCAGATCATGCAGGTTGCATGTTGGACAGAAAGAGTACTTCTGGTCACGTTCAATTTCTTGGAGACAAGCTCGTTAGCTGGGCATCAAAGAAACAATTATGCGTTTCCACATCGACTGCTGAAGCAGAGTATGTAGCTGCTGCCAGTTGCTGCTCTCAAGTCTTGTGGATGCGAACTCAACTACGAGACTATGGATTCAAATTTGATAAAATTCCAATATATTGTGACTCGAAGAGTGCGATTGCCATATCTGCTAATCCTGTTCAGCATACGAAAACCAAACACATTGATGTAAGGTATCATTTTATAAAAGATAATGTCGAAAAAGGAACAATTGAACTTTATTTTGTAAAAACAGATTATCAACTTGCAGATTTATTTACCAAACCCTTAGATGAAAAGAGATTTAATTTTCTTGTCTCTAAGCTTGGTATGTTAAATCTGAAGACATAATCAGTTATTACCTACTAAAGTTACGTATTGTTATTTTTCATCATTTTCTTTATTTTTATGTCTGAAGGATATCTGCACTTTAATTCTTTGCTCATGATCTCAGGGGGAGTTAGAGAAGATTTTAAATGATCTACATTCATTTGAGGGGGAGCAAAACTAATTTCGGCATTATATACTTAACTAACAAAATTTTTGTGATGCATGATTTTAGGGGGAGCCTATAAGTCAAAAGGAGTAAGACTATGATTTCTGATTACTTCTGATCAGAACTTGTTCTTTAATTGTTTTACTGTTTTATGTCATTTTAATTTTCGAATAAATTTTGTGAATAAAGTTTTACTAGACTTTGAGACTTATACAGGATGAGAGAAGCGGGCACGATTATATCTACATGACTACAACTGACTTTCTGAGATTTAAGATTAAGCGACAAGATAAAGTTCTTATCTTAATCTCACATATATCTGAAAGAAGGACAACTTTCAGGTATAGAAAACATGTTTTTAAATGTTCAAACCACTTTCCAATTCTGAAACAGATTTTATAATTTGGAAGTGTGATTTTAAATGTTTTTATTTTATTTTTTGTGCTTAATCGATATACAAACCGTGTGTTTCCAAAGATAAATACTTGCGTATTGTCTTTTCTATATACTTTCAAGTATTCACACACACCGGTTTGACTTTGTTCAACATGTTCTTACCATGTCTCTAAATTGAAACTATTTTTCTTTGATGGTAAGATAGTCCGCTTGTATTCAAAGAATTTTGAGCGATATTTCATTTCGAAACGGTCATTTCAAGAATGTCTATATTTTGTTTCGTATAGACAAATATCAATTATTTTTTACCATAAGCTTTAATTGCTATATCATTCATTTCTGATCATTTTCATACAATGTCAGATTTTCAAACAAGTCTTTTGCATTCATTTTCATTCATTCAATATACTTGTTTGAGAATACTTCAATGTTTTAAAATGCTCAAATCTTCATGATTATTTCATCTGAGCATCCATTTATCTGACATTTGTATATGAGCTTTAACTGTTATAGTTAAATCATTTGAGCAACACATTTTTTTAGGAACTATGGGTTCTTTGTGCTAGGATTTAACTAAACTTATGTGGATTCACGTTAACCAGTGTTTCCTACCCATGAAGTTAATCCCTTAGTGATTGAGTGTGAGGAGCCAAAAGAAATGAGTGTGGGTGTGCTGAGGTAAAATGGAAAAGAGAGTTCGGTTAGTAGTGAGCTTATTGATTAAAAAGAAAGAGGGTGAGAGATCAGAGTAAAAGAATATCAAACTCTGCACCAACTATTTTCTGAGTCGGGTAGCCACATTACTAGTGTTTCACAACTCTTTGGCGAACGTTATTGAAACAGGTAATTAGCCCATGCCAACTTTTGCTTAAACCCCACCAACCACTCATTTTCTTCTCAAAAAGAAAACGTTTCATATTTTCTGGGGGCGCAGCATATAATCTATCTGGTTTTCATTTGGAAAATCTAGATATTGAAAAAGAAGGAAGTCTGCCCCACCTTCGCACTTCAATCATGCACTTAGAGTCTGTGTTTATCTACTGTTGTCTCAGTGGTTTACACTATGTTGAGCCTTATGAAAGCAGTTATTTGTGCTTAATTCTTTTTACACGTGCACGAACACACAAAGAATTCGTTTCTTTGTCATAACATTCATAGAAATTGCCTTTGTGGTATTTCGATGATTGGATGGAAGCCCTGGGGGAGTGAATATCACAAAAGTTCCTTTATATTGTGTATTCGTTACACACAGTGACTTTGTGTTACTGACAGGCATTTTAACTGATTCATCTGTTGATTCAGGAGTTACCTGTTCTTATTTTTGTCTGGATTTGAAAAGATCTAGATGAATATCTTGTTATGGATCACAGAATCAGAGGCTCTTCACAGATCATATTGGTCAATGACATTTCTTAGAAGAAATTTTTTGATGATATTGATGCTCAAATCATCAAAAAGGGGGAGATGGTATGAAGAAATGTTAAAGTTTTTGAAGTTAAAGGGAAATGGTTTCAAAGAAATGATAAAGATTTGAAGATGATCAAAGAATTTCTGAAGTTTTGAGGAAATTTTCTTTGAAGATTATTTGCTGAAGCAATTCAAGCTGATTCTGAAGATAATTTCTTTCCACAAGTCTAAAAGCGTTCTATATGAAGTTTTGGGAAGATTGTTCATCATTTGAAGACAGTTTTGGAAAGAAAACTATCAATGAAAAAGGGGAGATTATTTTGACAAAGCTTAAAGTGAAGAACTGACTTGCTAGATCTTTCAACAGTGATCTTGAATCCAAAGGGGGAGATTGTTAGAGCATAAATCTGTTGGATACAAGATCAAGAATAATGAAGGTCAAAGTTGAGAAAGTCAAAGCTGTTAAAGTCAAATCTCATTTAAAGTCAAAGTCTATTTGTAATAAGTCAATGTATTTTTGTATTTGTATTTTTCCTTGTAATAGTTAGGTAGTATAAATAGTTTTTCTTTCTTTGTATTTTGTAGAGAACTGAATTGGAAAAATCATTCTGTTGTATTCTAGAGAGAGAAGTATTAGAGAGAGAGAGAGATCGTTGGAGAGAGTTCAAAAGAGAGAGAGATTGTAATCTTGAATTGAGAAATTAATCAAACAGGTAATTGTTTCTTAATTCTTGTTTGTGTGATTAATCTTGTTTTAGAAACTAGATTCTGGAACAATCACTACTGTCTCTGCACAAGGTGTAGGATAGGACAGTGTGAACATGCCTAATACCTTCCCCATGGCAACTTTAGATGAGCAATCATCTAAGGGTCCCAGGTGCCAAGAACCCACGGGGGTAGAAGGTGCTTCTGCTAGGCAGAAGGCCTCTACTAAAAGCTCCAAGGATCCTTCAAGGGTGGTAAAAACACCTAAAGAAGGTGAGGACATATATAACTACGAAGAATTGATGGATACTCTTGGTACAATAAGTCTGGAAGTTCACAATCAAAATTTGGAGATAAAAGAGATGAAAAAGGTAATCACTTCTCAACAAGTGCAGATTACCAAACTCAAAGAGATGGTACTCAAATTGGTGCACAAAAAGAAGAAAACCCAATTTGTTTTGAGCATTGATCATGATGCTTCCAAAAAGGGGGAGACTCAAGCTGAAGTTGAAAAGCAAAGCCCTGTTGGTATGGAATCTTATTTTGAGGGGGAGATTAGAGAGGAAGCAGAAACATCTGTGAAAGCAGTAGAAACTGAACCAACAGTAGAAACAGAAATAAAGCTAGCAGAAGAAACAATGAATGAAGCAGAAACAGATCAAACAACAGAAATTGGTAAAGCAGCAGTAACTGAGTCAGCAGCAGAAACTGGTTTGTCTGCAGAGAAAATAGAAATTGCAGAGACTCTGGGGAGGGCAAAGACTGACACTCCCAAGGCCACTCAAAAGCCTAAGGGAGTGGTGATCAAAGAAGGTGGCTCAGAGAAGAAAATAAAAGAAGTCAGTGAGGCAAAGGCCAAAAGGAAAGGGAAAGAAAAAGTGGTTGAGTCTGAGAAATCAATGAAGAAGCATAAACAGATTGATTTGGATGAAGAATTAGCTAAGAAGCTGCAAGAAGAGATTGAAATGGAAAAAGAGATTCAAACAGCTAAAGATAGGCAGATTGCTTTAGATTTGTCTACAAAGCTAAATGAAGAATATCAAAGTAGCTTGAAGACTTGCTGCTGCTAAGAAAGTTATAAAGAAAGCATCAACGTAAAGGTTGCCATTAAAGACAAGACAAAGACAACCATATAAAACATTCCTAGCCAATCAAGAAAGAAGGAAAATGATAAACTTTCTGAAAGGAGCTATTGGAGTTCCTGAAGGAATGTCTACCAGTATGTCATTTGGAAGGATAGAAGAGCTATACAAGAAGGAGAAGGCCAAGCTGAAAGGGGATTTCACTCAAAGGGTTGAGGTTGAAAGAAAGTTGAAAGAAAGACATGATATCAACATACAACAACCTTTTCCTGACAGTGAAGAAGGCACTCCTATCAAAGACAAGGCAGAAATAAAGAAATAAGAGACCTTAGCTGAAAAGATTGGAGCCATTAAAAGAAAGAAGTCCATTGCCACAAAACCAAAGGCAAAAAGGACTAGGACTGAAGAAGGAAAGAAAGAGTTGGGAAGTGAACAAATGGAAGCTGAACCTTCTGTAGAGCAGCAGGAACAAACAGAAGCAGATGTTCAATCTCAAGAGTAAAGCTCAAATCAAACAAGCCAACAATCTTTAGATCAGCCTATACAATCAGATGAGCAGGTGAATTTATACATGATTGTGACTAATGAAGAACCTATGCAAGCTGACCCTATCTCAATGAAAGCACCAGAGATTATTCATTGGGATACTCTAAAGGATAACAGAAGAGAATATTTCATAATCAAGAGAATGGGCGATCAGTTTGAGGTTTATTCAACTTGGGGCAAAGTAGTAAGAAGCTGTTCCATAGCTGACTTGGAAGAAATGTACAAAGTTGGGATAAAACTGTATGAGAATGTGTTGAAAGGGACAAAAATGAATTTAATCAAGATAGCCATGGAGTATCTATGCATGATGTTTGATCCAGATAGAGTGAAGCATATTATCAAAGATCTGCATCATGAATATGGATTTAAAAAGATTGATCATTGGATGCTCATTGGATGATGTGGAGTATATGTCCTAACCATAGACAAAAGCTATCATGAGTACTTCTTGGTAGATAAGGTGTATGACCACAGCAAGGCGAAGCTGCAAGGGATGCTGAACGCCAAGTTGGTCTGCCCTACAGGTTCTGAAATGGCAAGGATTATGGTAAGAAAAACCATTAATCAAAGTATGGGACTAGATCCAAATCTTGGAAATTGAGCTGGAGTTTTGAAAGCATCATGAAGACCACATTTTGAAAATCTTAACTTCTCAATTTGAAAAGTTAAGTTAGGGGGAGATTGTTGGGTCTGAAATGTGCTAAAGATGGATACTACTGCTGGACTTAAAGATTAATACTACTGATTACATTAATACTGCTACTTGAATGATTACTACTGCTTGTAGGATTACTACTGATAGAGGTATTAATACTGCTTGATAGTTGATACTCCTAGTAGTTAGTACTGCTTGAAGAATTAGTACTGCAAGCATGGTTAGTACTGCTATGGATATGAAGATAAATGCTGCTAGAAGATTCAACTTGGGGAAAAGTAGTCAGAAGCTGTTCCATAGCTGACTTGGAAAAAATGTACAAAATTGGGATAAAACTGTATGAGAATGTGTTGAAAGGGACAAAAATGAATTTAATCAAGATAGCCATGGAGTATTTGTGCATGATGTTTGATCCAGATAGAGTGAAGCATATTATCAAAGATCTGCATCATGAATATGGATTTAAAAAGATTGATCATTGGATGCTCATTGAAAGATGTGGAGTATATGTCCTAACCATAGACAAAAGCTATCATGAGTAATTCTTGGTGGATAAGGTGTATGACCACAGCAAGGCGAAGCTGCAAGGGATGTTGAACGCAAAGTTGGTCTGCCCTACAGGTTCTGAAATGGCAAGGATTGTGGTAAGAAGAACCATTAATCAAAGTCTGGGACTGGATCCAAATCTTGGAAATTGAGCTGGAGTTTTGAAAGCATCATGAAGACCACATTTTGAAGAACTTAACTTCTCAATTTGAAAAGTTAAGTTAGGGGGAGATTATTGGGTCTGAAATGTGCTAAGGATGGATACTACTGCTGTACTTAAAGATTAATACTGCTGATTACATTAATACTACTACTTGAATGATTACTACTGCTTGTAGGATTACTACTGTTAGAGGTATTAATACTGCTTAGTAGTTGATACTGCTAGTAGTTAGTACTGCTTAAAGAATTACTACTACAAGTATGGTTAGTCCTGCTATGGATATGAAGATTAATGCTGCTAGAAGATTAATGCTGCTTCTGATGATAATGTTGATAAAGACGACTTTGAACGAAAGACTAGGAGCAGGAGATAAAGATGAAGATAATTATGGAATGGATTATGAAGATCAATTTTGTTTTGATAATTATCTTGTAATTAGTTATGTATATATAGTCTAGAAGTTTTACATAAGTTTTACAAGTAATGCATATACGTTTGTTTTAGTGAAAATTAACCTCAAGATTCTTAGATATCATTTCTTTAGAGAAGTATAGAACGTCTGTTGAGCCTGTTCAACAGATTGAGGTTTTGTTTGTAATCATTAAGTTAAATCAATATAACTTGTGATTTGAGTTCATACATTGTTTGATTGATTTACTGTTAAAGTGTTATTCCGCAAACTTCTTGAACATAGTTTCTGAGTGTTTAGTTTAATTCTTGTTTAGAATTTCGATCCTGACAAAAAGCAACTCTAGTATATTGTGACAATGTAAGTGCCATTTACTTATCTGGTAATCCGGTACAACACCAACGGACGAAACACATTGAGATGGACATCCATTTCGTACATGAGAAGGTCTCTCGAGGAGAAGTGCGCGTCCTACATGTCCCCTCTCGCTATCAAATTGTCGATATCTTCACCAAAGGGCTACCACGCGTACTATTGATGATTTCAGAACCAATCTCAACGTTCGAGAACCTCCTGCTTCGACTGCGGGGGTGTGATAGCTATATATATATTGTATATAATTAAGATATGTATTGTAAATATAATAGATATGGTCGAATCCCCAGCTAGTTTCCTGAGATAAACCAAACTCTTTTATGTATAAATATTTGTAACAATTCCTTGCTATATCTAACTCCTAAACACACTAGGGACACAAAATTAGGCATACACAAGTGTACTTCTCACAAAAAATCGATAACATTTACGATATCTTAATCGTGACTGGTCTCACGTTGAAGGTATGTTAGAAAGCCATCACCCTCAACACTCATCGCACTTTCATACCAGATTCGAGAATTGGCATCATCAATGATGACTTAGACTTAGGCTCAAGACAAGACAACGTACCCTACGATTACACGACAACCTACCCAATGATTACACGAAGGACATTGAAAGGTGTACTATTCACGTTTGTCTATTAACTTATTACAAATGCAATAATATTGTTTTCATTTTATAAAATATTCTCATATTTTTATCATTATTAGTAGCATTCACATTCTTTTAAATTATTTATCGAGTATATCAAATTCTTTGACTAAAATCAAATAAAACCAAACATTGGAATATATTATTATTAAGGGCAATTTTGCATTAAAGTAAAATTATTTTGTTTTGTTTTATATTTTTGAAAATCTACTTTGTTTAATTATGGAAACGTACTACGATATCTCGACTCCTCACATGCAATCCATGGCATTTTTTGATACAACCAAAGAAATGTACTATATATTTTTTTATACAATTAAGGGAATGTAAAATAATTTATGAGAAAAAAAAAAACAAATGATCATGAATTTTAATTTTGTAAACATAAAATATTTCTTAAAAAATAAATTTTAAAATTTCTTGGTTTGAGATGTAGACACAATGTTAGAGCAGAAATATGTTGGATACAAGATCATGAATACTAGACGTCAAAGTACAAGAAGTTAAAGCTGGAAAGACAAACTCTCATGGAAAGACAAACTCTCATGGAAAGTCAAAGTCTTGTGTTAATAAAGTCAAAGTCAATTGTATTTGTTTTGTTTTCCTATAGTTAGTATAAATAGTTTGCTTTTGCTGTTTAATAGATAGATGACAAGAGGAATTTATACGATTTTAATAGAGAGAGTTTGTAGAGAGAGAAAGAGACGTGTAGAGAGAGAAAGAGAGAAACACATTTGTATTTGTTTGAATTTGGAATTGAAATCAAACACATGGATTACTAATCTTGTTTCTTTTTAATTTGTTTGTGAGAAGAACTTGAAATTCAGGAACACACAATAATAACATTTTTTAAAATATGTTCATAAACATAGCAAAAAGAAAATACATGCAATTCTTATATAGTTCTTACTATAATTAAAATCATTATTTTATTATTACTTTAATAAAATAGTATTTATTTGCATTTTTATATCAAAAGCTTAGCAAAACCAAGCATGATTATAGAAAATGATTTGTAAAGCAATATTTTCTTACGTAAAAGTCCAATGCAATATATTTTTTTCAGTTATTAGTCATTGAAAACATTGATAACGTTCATTTGCTTCATAATTTTTTTTTTCATTATTAAAATATTCAATTCATAATCAAACATTTTCAATTCATAACATATATTATGTTCTTGTGATACGTTTTAATTCAAATTAGGTTTTTTTATTAACAATCATATCTATTATCTAGTAAATAATTTGATTTGATCTCGGTTTATTTTTTCCATTTTATTCATGTTGAGAGTTGTTGTAGATATTTTTTTTTCAATTATACAAAAACTTGCATTAAATGACAAATTAACCTGATGAAAGACACGGATTTTTTACAAATCGTGTCTAGCTCAGTTGGTTTCCCCAAGGACGGTAACATACTGGGAGGGGTTGTGGATGGTATCCCAATCTACCCGGGTTCGAATCAAAGGGGAGTCATTCTGAGGGCATGAGAAGTACCCAGTCCTTGGGCCGGTCCAGTCGTTGACTGGGCTGCCCCCCCAGCCCAGTCTTAAGACTGTGGTTGGGCTCTAGGTTCAGCGTAAGCTGGGTCGGGACAGCGGCGGATTAGTGGGCTGCCCGTGGATGCCCGATACCGCCGGGGAGGTGTGCGTGCGTGTTTTCGTGGTAGTCGTTCGTTGGTTCGATGCCGCTATGTCTTCCAAAAAAAAAAAACACGTGTTAAATTATAGATCATTAAATATGTATTCATTAAATAGATATTTTTTAAAATTGTAGACACTTAAAAAATGAAGAACATTTCCCACCAAAAGATCAGTCCAATAATACCACTCACCGGTAAATTTTGTCTTTTTAAAACTATGTTAATCAAAATAACAAATGAATCAAAACATCTTCCTCTATAATGCAATTTGTCATTATGAAACTACATATCAAATTAAATATATGTTCCGTCCTAGAGTAATAAAATGTTTTGCTTACCATTTACCAATTACGTAAATGACTTTAACTTATAACCAAAAATCTAAAATATAATCTATTAAAAGAAAATGTGTGAACCACAATAAATCTTATGAATGTTTTGTAATATTTGACAAGTTAAAAAATTTAATTTTGAAAGCAATATCTCTAAAGAAGTTGAATCTTTTAATTCGGGCCCTCTTGTATGTATCAAACGAATAGTAATATTAGATATTATCATTACCCATTCTGGTATATCAAACATGACCCTTAATAGCATTCCATAATCGATGATCGTCTACTACATACTAGAACAGTCCCCCGCTCTTGACCTACCAGGGTCTCTTAGCAATAAACAAGTCCTTTATGTTCTCTTATATTAATCTTCCAAATCTCACTCCTGCTAGAGTTCAACTACCTTACCTCATAGTCTTGTAGTTTCTTCTCTCTCTCTCTCTCTCTCTCTCAAGCTCACCAATGCCCTCACCTATCTCGAATGCTGCACAAATTACTCGAGTCTCTCCTATTGAACGTCCCTCACTAGGCAAATAAGACGTTGGTCTTCACGATTATTTAAAATATAAACAATCTTACCATGTAATACCACAGTTATAAACATGTAAAGACTAAATTAACTCACAAGCACTTACTCGATGGTTAACACCTCTTTTATTCAAAAATGATATATTTAACACTTCCTCAGTACAATTTAAGCCTTTTGGTCTCACATTCACTTTAAACGTTGTACAAAACACTCCTTCATTACTTTTAACCATGAATTAAAACAAAATAATAAAGCAATTGCTTACTTGGATTCTATTGTTTTAATGATTCCCAAACTTCACTACAATACTCCTAACTCCTACTTATTTCAATTCCTCCTTCACGACGCACTCCCAAATCTATTTTATGTTATATCTTCTTCAATCTAGGATTATCAAATGGGGCATACTTACCCCTTCCCAGTTACTACAAATAAAACTTCTCTTAATTTCCACTTATGAGTTCAAGCATGACTGACGCTATAATGACCCAAGTTCCAATTTAAATACTTATAGGATGGATAAAAGTTTAGTTATGAGAGTAAAAGGTGTGAATCTCCAAATTCCTTTTCATTTTTCCATCAACTAAAACCTTGTGTGTGCGTGTGTGTGTGTGTATGCACTTTGTTTTGGGGAGAGAAGTTGTTGTGGAGAAGAAACTTTTGAAGGTTGAAGAAGGGAAGAGGATTGAATCTCTATTTTTCAGGTAAGTTCATCTTTCTTAAATGTTTTCCTCTTCTTTGTTGAGCTCCTAACTTGGGGGATAGAGCCCTATGTTGAGGTTGAATGATTTTGGATTGGAAAGATAGGTCTTATGGGTATAAATCTATTTTTGGGTTGGAAATTATCTTCGATTTAGTGTTGGAATTGATTCATAATGGTTTTGATTCAAGTTCTAGGGTTTTGGGTTTTTCCTCACATTGGTGAAGTGATCAATTAAATATTTATGTTTAGTTTGGAGTAAGTGGGATGAAAAAGTTTTTAGAGCAGCTTCCATGTTGAAATGGGGTGGCTTTTTCCCCAAAAATGCTGCAAATATGAAATGGTTTTGGTTTTGGTGTTTCAGACTTCGAGCAGATTGGTGCAGGCGAAACAGTAGTCCCCGAGGTTTGTGTCACGACTTTGGTGTTGATCCCAAATATGATGTTCCAAACTTGATAAACTTTTCACTACACACAAACTAACAAATAAGAGTGCAAAAGCGTTTTAATATGTAGAGAAAATAGAGCACGCAAGGTAGTAGATACACTATCAAACAATGATCAATAACGTAAAATGTGACAAGTTGATTACTGAAGAAACTGTTTCATTGATTTGCTCAAGAACACCAAGAACACGTACTAGTATGTGCAAATATGCTCAAGGAAAATACCATCTTCTCTCAGAAAAGTGTGTGCTCACATAATTCAAACGAAGGTGGTGCTCCTATAATAAACAAGGAGGATGCACCCCGTAGTACAAGACAAAGGCTGACATTCCATAAACGGAATGCCACCTGGAAAGGTAAACAATCGTGCACCGCTTAAATGATCTGGAAAATCTTCGTCCAACAGGATTCATGTGTTCTGCACGTGATCTTGTCTTGAACTGTAATATAAACTTCCAACTTTCATCTCCAGAGGTTAGCCATCACAGAGGCTCTATGAGTGATCACAGAGGCTCTGTGATCGGAAGGTGATGAGGTTAGTCCTCGGGTAGACAGTCAACAGAGTGTTCTGAGCTTGTGGTTTCTTTGGTAAGCTTGGTCGTTCTGAGCAGTCTTTAGCGGTTCCTACGCTTAGCCTATTTTTCAATACCTCTATACAAGTGAGTTGGAGCTAACAATCTCCCCTATGTATTGAAAAATAAAGATTTGGAATGTTGAGTGTTTGGCTAAGTTAGAAACTAAAAGATGTGAAAGAAAATAAACCTCTGAATACTAATTTCCATTCAAAATAAAAGTGCAAGAAGGCAATTACATTAGAGTTCAAGAATGAAAACAAAAAATTACATGACATTAGAGCCTATATCTTGGCGTTTAGGAAATTATTAATTCTTCGTTAAATCCTCCATCCTTTTTCAGCTCTCTATAGTAGAAAGCACACAAGTCTCTGAAACTCATAGTTGCACTTATATTTTCTAGAAGGACATCTGCAGCTTCAGCAGGAACAAGTGGTGTGCCTCTATGCTTGATGATTTTTTCATGAATGTTCATCAGAGACTGAGTTGAGTACTTTTGGCTTTCTATACCCATAAAGATCTTTTGTTCGCATTTGAGATTGATGTATATGTTAGCTCCAAATCTTCATTTGTTAAAGTGTTGAAAATATCTAAGTCCTACTTCAGAGGACTTCCAGAGACAGGCTTCAGAGGACGAAGACTTCAGAGGACAAACTTGCCTCTGAAGTACATATCAGAGATGAACACTTTCAGCAGAAGACATCAGAGATGGCTTCATCAGAGGCTCTAAAGAAAACATCAGAGCTCTGAAGACATTCTCTCTGAAGAAGGCGCTGAATCATTTTTCTGAAGTATCAGACGAACAGATGACCAATCACTTAGTGATAAGATTTACTTTCTAGAGTAGGTTATTGTTCTAACATATCTTGAGCTTAGCTATTAGACACTGTTCAAGCATGCTTCTATTTGTCAGAATAGTACACTGTTTACTTTATGGTCCTATAAATAGGACCGTCACTACTTTGACAAAAGTGTCCTTTTTTGATATCTTGTATTCGAATAATCAACTGAATATATCTTAAGAAGATCTTGTTCTTTCTACTTGCTTTATATATGAACTGTGATATTTGAATTTGCTTTTGATATTAAACTATATTGCTTCCGCTGTTATTACTCTTGTTGTTTATATCATTATTACTATAAGATTAAATCTGGGATACAACAATTGGTATCAGATCCTCCTTTGTTTTCTAAAGAAAGAAAGATCATATCTGCATACTCGGATAGATTTATTTCTTACTGATTCAAGCTTTTAAAATTCTGTGCATGTTCATATAAACCTTGGTTTATTAAAAAGAACTTCATATGCTCCAGATTTGAAAGTAAATCACAGTTACATCTTTTGATAAAAGATCTTCATACAAAAGCATCAGTTCTTCAAATCTTCATATTTTCTTCACAAAATGGCAAACTCAAGTATAAGTGCCATTTATATAGCTGGATTATTAACCAAGCCTCCTACACTTCTATGGGATGAATATCCTCAATGGAAAATAAGGATGGTAAACTTCTTAGAAGGTATGGATAGGGATCTGTTAAGATCAGTGAACGATGGACCTCACCAACCAATGGTGTTGGTACCAAGAGTTCAGCAACAACAGATATTGCTGAAATCACTGCTTACTATGAAAAGAAAGCTTCAAACTTTACGGATGAAGAAACTAACATGATGGAAAATGATTCAAAAGTTGTTAGATTACTTATAATGGCCATTCCCAATGATATCTTCCAAGAACTTGATTCTTGTGTAATTGCAAAAGAGATATGGGACCCGAAGAAACCTTACACCAAATCATACTCAAGGTTCAACATTCTCATCAACAAATGCAGAAAATTTGGAGTCATGAGAACAAAAGAAGAAAATAATGTTCTTTTTCTTAAAAGTCTGAATAAAGAATGGTCATAACTGTCCATGTCAATACAAGCCAATCAAAATCTTGAATCATGGTCATTGACTGACATTTATGGCACCCTGGTTGCACAGGAAAGAGAAGTTAAACAAAAATCAAAAACCTATTTAGGTGGACCACTTGCTCTCATGTCAAAACAATAAGGTGTATCACAAGAATGCAGAAAGGTAGAAACAAAGAACTATTCAAAGAGGGAATCTAAAAGAAAATCCAAGAAGGTTATGATGTCTGAAGAAGTTGAACACTCAGATTGAGACTCAGATGGTGACATCAATTCTTTTGCCAAATCTATTGGATTAATCACCCATCAATTTAACAATAAATTTGGCAAGAAAATTTTTGAAGGATGAAGAGATAATGAAGAAAGGAGAGGAAATCCAGAAAGGAGATTTCAGAAAGAAGACTATCAATAAAAGCCCAGATCTACTATGCATAGTGATCAAAAGGGTGTCCATTTCACCAATCTTGATGCTACTCAACAATCAAGATCTCAACAATCATTTCAGCCAAGGTATCCTCAACCTCAGAGGTACTTCAAGCCACAAGGTCAGAAGACAGAATCAGATGCTGCTCTTCCATCAAACCAAAACGATGGAAGATGTTTTAGATGTGGAAAGCCAAGCCATTACTCTGCAAACTGCAGAGGTAGGCTCATCAAAGATGAAGACTACTACAAAAACAAATACAAGTACAATGTCAAAGAGAGAGTACTTGTTGCAGAGATGGAAGACTGGCTGACAGACTCAACAAGCGATGGAGAGGAAGAACCTACCAATCTATGTGGTATGTCTTTTGTAGATGATCAGAATGTTGGATCATTAGAGGACTACTCTAAAAAGGTAAACTCTCCTGCCATGTCTGACAGTGAACTTGAATTGGATGTTATTAAGCTAACAGATGAATTTCAATCTTAAAACAAAAACTTGTTGAAGAAAAAGATAAAAGAAAACAAATGACAAAAGATATTAGTTTTTACAAAAGGGAAAAAGATTTTCTTGAGTCAGAAAAGAATGATATTTTTGTTGAGAAATCTAAACTTGAAAAAGCTCAGAAACAAAAAGAAAAATATTTTTCAGAAAAATTCAAAGAACTTGAGAAAGTTTTAAAAGTTAAAGGAGAAGAAGTAAAAATATTTGAGTATGAAAGACTCAAATATGTTGCCTTAACCAATTTTTTTCAAAAAGAAAGAGAAATCCTACATCAATCTCTGGAAAGGAAAGAACTTCAAATCAAAAGCTATCTTGATGCTCAAGATGTCCATATAAAGATAAACTCTCAAATGGATACTCAAGGGTTGGGATTTAATGAATTGGATCTATTCACTGGATTGAAGAAAATTTCACTTTCTTCCACTTTCGGCGTAGGAAAGGTCCAGAACTCTGACTGTCCATCTCTGAACAATTTCAAGAGAATAAAAACCTCAGAGGGATCAAAAGCAAAAGCTATGAACTTTAAAATGTTGCATAATCTGAAGTACAAAACTTTCCAAAATCTATCTTAAAAATAGAAAAAGAATCTTCAGAGGTACTTTTCACAAAACCTCAGAGCAATGATCCCAGAGAGATTTTCAAGTTTGATGCCTTTAGGACAAATGAATCAGAGACATCTGAACAAAGTACCTCTGAATCAAGTACTTCTGAAGATGAACCTTAGATTTCACTTAATCTAGATGCTCCTCTGTATTCACCAATCTCCGATGAATGCATCAGAACTACATTTGAGGATGACATAAAAAGAATAAATAAGAAAATATCGTAGCTGATTTGAAGAAGAATGAAAGCATAAAAAGAATCATTAAAGTCTCAAGACCCAAGAAAATTGAGAAACCATCAGATGTAGCTATCTCTGGTAAGACTGAAAGAGACTTTCTTGACCCTGATTCTGAATCTGATCCAGAGATAGACGAACAAATATTCTATAGCCCAGAGGAAGCAATTCATAAAAAGGCAGAGGTTATTGGCTCTGGAATTTTGAACATTCCTATTTCTGTTTTAAAAAATAAACCCAGAATACCAATATGTCCTGAATTTGCAGAAATGTGTCTTCAAGCATAAACTTCTCTGGATCTTGAAAAAGAATTACAAGAAAAGGCAAAGAATAAAACTATCACTTCTCAACTCTACACTTATAAATGAATCAAGTTCACTCCTGAACAAAAAGAAAAATGGCAAGAAATTAACCATTCTGATCCTGTTTGTGCAGTGAGCAACAAAGAGAAGAGGATGTTTTTCAACAAGAAAAAACAACCTGAAAAGAAGGCTGTATTTCAAGCTAGAAGAAAGGAAGTAGTTAGGAATACTTGTAATATTCCTAGTAATAATTTGAAAAAGAATCAAAATGTATCAATAGCATTTAATGAAATGACAACTTTTGCTTCTACTTCTTCTTGTTCTGTAAAGTGCAATTGCATCCAACTATTGATCAAACTGAAAAACCACTTCAGCGGCACTCATTGTTTTCTAAACCAGTCTCTGAATAAAAATTCAGAGACAAGGCCTCATGTTAGTGCATTAATTGTATACAAGATTTAATTAGGAAAGTCGTGTAAAAAGCTTTGTAATAGAATAGTCAAAGGAAGTCAATCAAAGTCATATTATGAGAAAGTCAACATTACTTTTAGAGGGTGCTTAAGTACTTGAGAGTTTAAGTAATTGAGAGTTTGAATAGATCCTATTCAAGTTACTTGAGAGTTTAGTTGGATTACTTGAGAGTTTATTAGATCATATAAATAGGTTTAATTCTTGTATTTGTTCTAAGAGATTACATTGTAATATCATGTTTTACTTTCTCTCTCTACTCTCTCTACAATAAACATTATTTCATCTTGAGTGAGAGTGTTTGAATTGCTTGATTTTGATCTGGGAACACATTTTCAATTGGTATCAGAGCCATACCAAACAGATTCAAAGAAATTTGCACAGAAGATTATATCAATTTCTGGAAATCTTGGATCTCACTGTTGTTTTTCTTGAAAATTAAAAGAACACTGTTGATTCAAGAACATTGTTGAAATTCATTGACAATGTTATTGTTGATAAAGAAATTCCAATTTATGAGATTAAATGTGAGTCTTCATCTGAATCTGAAAAAGCAAAAGTTAAAGGTGAATGTTCTTATTCTTCATCATCTGTTAACATTTATAAATCTGTTTCTATTTCAGATGAAACTGTGAAGAAAGACTGTTTGGAGCAAAAGAAGATTGTAGTGGAAAAGACTGTGAATGAAATGGATAAATGTCAATGTAGTAGAGTAGATAATGCTTGTTCTTCTGTCAAACAACAAAGTTTCAATAAAACGAATATCTTTTCCCGAAAAGAGTTGTTGACGCAAGCTACTACTAGATTGCAATGCTCATATTATCTTAGTAGTTCATTCTCTTGGAAACAATAATCTTCAAAGAAAAATAAACATATCCAATTTAAGAACATAAAATCTCTTAATCGTTTTAAAGCCAACAATGCTGAGATTTATTCTTTAAAGAAGAAAAATAATGATTTTCATGCTAATAAACTTGCTGATGTGAAGTTTGTGTGGAAGTGGATTCCAAAAGTTAAACTGAACACACAAACTCCACCAAACAGACCAAAATTTGAATGGAGAATTAAAGGGTCATCAGCAAATTTAAATACTGTTAAGAGTATTAACAATAAAGTACCCATATTCATATGGGTACCTAAAGTTAAGTGATTCTTGTTTTCAGGCGTGTCATGTGTGGATCATTGATTCTGGAGATTCAAGACACATGACAGCGCATAAACACCTGCTGTTCGACTACGTAGATCATTACGCAGGTACAGTAAATTTTGGAAATGAGATGAAAGGCTATGTCAGAGGTTACGAGACTATAAAGAATAGTATGATCACAATATCAAAGGTTCTGTATGTGGAAGGCTTGGCTTACAATCTATTCTCCATAAGCCAATTTGCAGAAACGAAATGCAAGATAGAATTTGATGCTGATTATTGTTACATTACGGATCAGAGTGCAGCAGAACTCATTAAAGCCGGAATAATGGGATTGTTATACGGTGTTCATTTTCCAACACTGAAAGCTTCAAAGTCAGTATGTCTAATCTCTAAGACATCAACAGAAGAAAGTTGGTTGTGGCATCGAAGACTTTCTTATCAACATTTTCGTGATTTAAACAAGCTGAGGACACAACAGTTAGTGATTGGACTTCCTGAATTAAAGATTGAACAAGATTCTTTTTGTTCAGCTTGTGCAAAAGGAAAGATGAAGAGAAGTTCACACAAAAAAAAAGATTCTATCCAACTGCAACAATTGTTTGGAGCTAATTCACATGGACTTGTGTGGACCAATGAGTACTCAATCCATCAACGGAAAGAAATACATATTAGTGATGGTGGATGAATACTCTCGGTATACCTGGCTTGAATTTCTACGAAAGAAATCTGAAGCTTCTGATCTAATCATCAAGTTTATCAAGAAGATTCAAGTTTTGCTGCGAAGCCCTGTAAAGCAACTGAGGAGTGATAATGGAACAGAATTCAAGAATGCTACTTTGCAAGCATTTCTAGAATCTGTTGGCATATCACACAATTTTTCTGCTATAATGACACCTCAACAAAATGGGGTCGTTGAGCGCAAAAATAGAACTTTGGTAGAGGCTGCACGGACAATGTTGGTATATTCAGAACTACCAATGTTTCTATCAGCTGAGGCAGTAGCAACTGCATGCTTCACACAAAACATGACTATTATCAACAAACGCTTTAATAAAACTTCTTATGAATTGATTAATGGTCGTAAGCCTACTGTTAAATTTCTTCGTGTATTTGGATGCAGGTGCTATGTTCTTAATGATCGAGAGAACTTATCAAAATTTCAACCAAAAGCTGATGAGGGGATATTCATTGGGTATTCCCTCCAATCCAAAGCATACAGAGTCTACAATACTCGTACAAAGATGGTGATCGAAAGTGAAAATGTAATCTTTGATGAAAGCAAGACAAGGACTTCTGGACAAAGCAGTTCAGAACTCGGATCTAAAGAAAAAGACAAAAAGCTTCTAATTCATCAAGAGTAGAACCTGTTCAAAAACAGACTGAGACATCTAACTCTTTCACTGATTCGGATTTAGATCTACTGTTCTATGATGCTTTTGATGATTTTTGGAACATACAAAGTCAAAATGATATACCTATCACTAATACATCTACTACCACTGCAGATATATCAGGACCCTCTCAGGAAAATGGAGAAGCTTCTACATCTCAAGTACAAGAAGTTTCAGACAACACAATTTCAACAAATAATGAAGATGTTCCATCTACACCTGAAGAAAATGTGTTGGAAACTCCCACTTCAGAAGTTGTTCCATTGCAAAGCATATCAAGTCCAATTGTATCTAATTCAGAAGAAACAGAAATTCAAGTGATTTCAACTCCTGAAGAACCAGCAATACAAGATGAGTTTGATTCTTATAACAATCAAACAGAGGTTGATGTTCTACCAAGTTCACACAGATGGACAAGGAATCATCCTCCAGAAAACATTATTGGTGATCCGTCTGCTAGAGTGACTACCAGATCTGCTTTTCCACCAGCAACTGCAAACTTCTACATGTTTTCAACTTTTCTGAGCAGTATTGAACCAAAGAAGCCATCAGAAGCGTTAAAAGATCCAGATTGGATAAATGCAATGCAGGATGAGCTTAATGAGTTCAAAAGAAATCAAGTATGGCGATTGATACCAAGACCTAAAGACAAATCAATTGTTGGAAGAAAGTGGGTAATTCGAAACAAAAAGGACGAGGCTAGAATTATTGTGAGGAACAAAGCAAGGCTGGTTGCAAAAGGTTACAATCAACAAGAAGGAATTGATTATGATGAAACCTATGCACCAGTTGCACGGATTGAAGCCATACGAATTTTTCTAGCTTATGCGGCTCACAAAAATATCAAGGTATATCAAATGGACGTGAAGTCTGCTTTTCTCAACGGCATTCTTCATGAAGAAGTTTATGTGAGTCAACCGGAAGGTTTCATGGATCCGAAGTTCCCAGATCTTGTCTATGTTCTTGATAAGGCATTGTATGGACTAAAACAAGCGCCAAGAGCATGGTATGAAACTTTATCAGTATACCTAACTGAATCAGGTTTTCGAAAAGGTAGAATCGACACTACTCTTTTTCTTAAAAAGAAAGGTAAGGATATGATACTTGTACAAATTTATGTTGACGACGTAATTTTCGGCTCTACTTCACAAGATTTGTGTGTAGAATTTGAAAATATCATGAAAAAGCGTTTTCAAATGTCAATGATGGGTGAACTTACATTTTTCTTAGGCCAACAAGTCAAGAAAACCCCAGAAGGAATTTTTATAAATCAGGCTAAATATATCAGAGACATGTTGAAGAAATTTGACATGAATTCTACTTCATCCATGAAAACTCCAATGCTAGCTGGCAGTCTGTTGGATGCTGATATCTTCGGAAAATCAGTAGACCAACATACTTACAGAAGTATAATTGGTTCTCTTCTTTATTTGATAGCAAGTAGGCCAGATATTATGTTTGCAACATGTTTTTGTGCACGGTATCAAGCAAACCCTAAAGAGTCTCATCTTTCTACTGTCAAAAGAATCTTGAGATATCTCAAAGGCACTCCGAATTTGGGCCTTTGGTATCCAAAAGATTCCAAGTTTGAATTAATTGCATATACTGACGCAAATCATGCAGGAAATAAATTAGACAAGAAAAGTACATCCGGAGCATGTCATTATCTAGGAGATAAATTGGTGTTAGAGCACAAATATGTTGGATTCAAGATCATAAAGATTGATGATAAAAGATGTAGAAGTCAAAGCTGGAAAAGTCAACTCTCATCAAAGTCAAAGTCTTTTGTTAATAAAGTCAAAGTCAATGTATTTGTATTTGTTTTCTTGTATTTGATAGAGGGTATAAATACCTTTGTCCTTGTCTTTGTAACTAGAAGTACACACACATATTAGAGAATAGCATATTGGTATATCATCCTAGTGAGAGAAAGTAGAGAGAGAAAGTTGTAAATTTGTAATCTTGTGATTGAGATCAATGACATATGAATTTAGATTTTCATCTTGATTACTTGTTAGTGATTAGAACTTGAATATCTGGGAATAACAATTGGTATCAGAGCAGATCCAAAGTGAGATCAAGTCAAGAAATCAAGAAAAGTTCGTTTTTACTGTTCATGGTTACTGTTCATCGAAGTTCAAATTGATTTCGAGTTTTTGTGCAATTTATGAGTTGAAATCGATCAGAGTATGTTTATATAGTATAGTCGATCATGTTTGTATGATTTGTTTTGTCAATTGCACTGTAATTTTCTTAAATTTCGAATTTTTGTTGATGTTTTTGTTCACGAGTTAACATGCACTGTAAATCGATCCAAAGTGTATCATTTTGTGTTTGTTTTTGAAATTCTTGCATTGTAATATGTTCTAGTATTGTAATCGATCATTTCTGCAAAGTTCAAGACATTTGGACAAAGTTTGGATCGAAAACAGATGGAATAATCAATTTTTGGGTCGACAAACGGAAGAACGCGCTAGATCTCTCAAACGCGCAAGTTCTTCGTGAAACGCGCTAGTTTGTCGTGAAACGCATAAGATTCATAAGCTAGAACGCGCAAGTCGAAGGAATAAATTTTGGTCTAAAAACGCGCACGTTTCGATCTGCGAGTTCTCCAAACGCGCTCATCAAAGCTAGCGAGTTTGAGGAGGAACAGTGATTAGCGGGTTATTCGACGTGCGAGTTTGAAAGGAACAGTGGTTTGCGAGATCTTCGACGTGCGAGTTTGAAGAGGAATAGTTGAAACGCGCAAGTAAAGCTAGCGAGTTTTGTTCAAACGCGCAAACTTCGACGTGCGAGTTTTGTAAACGCGCAAGTCTCTGTTAGCGAGTTTCAGCGTGAACAGTTTTTAGCGAGTTTAGGCACTTGCGAGTTCGATCATCTGCGAGTTTGATCTGCGAGTTTGCTTGCGAGTTTGTCTGCGAGTTTGTCTGCGAGTTTGCTTGAGAGTTTATCAAACGCGCAAGTCTCGATCTGCGTGTTTCTCAGTGTCTGCGAGTTTTAAGCTTGAATAGTGACTAGCGAGTTTCTATACTTAGAATTTTTTTTTTTGAGAAATTTTCAAAACTGTAATATGCCCTTTAATAGTGAAAATTTTTTCTCTAGGGGCGCTGCCCCTCGACCCCCGTGCTAAGTCTGCCTAGGGCGACATAGTTCTAATTGTGATCAAAAACTCTGAAATTTTATTTCAAGTTTTTCTGTATTTCTTGTGATATCATATTTGGACTAACGATCATTTCAAGTTCTTTTTAATTGAAACAGGATGTCTTCTCAAGGAAAAATGTCATCAAAAGAAGAGATTGCTAATCTTAAAGCAGAGCTTCTTCATCTTGAAGGCCGATTTGCACAAAGTTGTAAAAAGTTGAAAGATTTACATAAGGACGTTGCTGTATGTAAAAGTCATTTGGAATATTACAAGAAGAAACATGATGATCAAGTTGACATTTATAATCATCTTAATGAGTGGATGCATGCACATATAGGTTACCTGAAGAAGTCAACAGGTTCAGGTCAATATTCAGAATTTTTTGCCAAATACAAGGAACATTTTCAACAACTTGAAAAATAAGTTATTCAAGTCTTGAAAGATGACAAATGGTTGGAAGCTGAGAAATTAAAGACTGAGAATTCTGATTTTCTGCAAAAGATCTCTGATTTGGAATCTCAAATAATCCAAATTCAGCAAGTAGATTCTGTTGACAGTTATGAGATGAAGATTAAGAATCTAGTCGATGCTAATGCTGAGCTTCAAAAGAAAATATCTGATCTGGAGAAAAAGATGGTTGAAGAAAGATCTGATTTTGAGATTAAAAAGAAAGGATTTGCAAATAAGTTATCAGATTTTTCTAGAAAATGTGCTGACGAGAAGAAGACGGTTGAGCTTAATTGCGTTAAACTTTCTCAACAAATCTCTGATTTTGAGAAAGTGATCATTATTGAAAGAGAAAAGTTTGCAAAGGATAAAAAGGAGATTGAGCAGAAGAATGTTGGATTTTTTAAAGAGATATCTGATGGAAGAAAGAATATGGAAAAGGATTTTGAAGAAGAAAGAATTATTTTTGAGACTGAGATAAGGAAATTAACTGCAAAGTTATCTGAACTATCTGAGAATGCGCTTATAGAGCAACAAACGAAGTCTGAATTTAAGACAAAGATTGATCTTCTTGTAAAAGAAAGAGACAGTTTCGCTTCAAAGATTAAAGAGTTTGAAAAGATTGTTTCAAAGGTGGTGGTGACTGAGCAGACGACTCTAGAGTCACAAATCCACACACCTCGAAATAATTCAGCTGATTTTAAAAAGACAGCCTCAAGCTCACACATGAAACCTGTTTCTTCAAGAAGGTTAGTCAATTCATTCAATCAGATTCGTACTTCTAATATTTTCTATGATCAACATGTAGATGGTTCGGGTACACAAAGAAGAAGAAGAAGAAAATATCAAGAAGAGAAACTGGTATGGAAAGTGAAACCAGTGGATGATGATGAGAAGAATGATGAGAAGAAGGAAGAAAAGAAAGGAAAGAAGAAAGAAAACAAATCATTTGTATCTGCATCAAATGCAAAGAAGAACAAAGTGCTGAAAGGTAAACCTGATCTTGCTTACTCGAGAGATCAAATGTTTAGGTTATCTAAGAAAAGGTATTGTTCTTAGTGTAATACATTTGATTTTGTTCATAAAGCTAGTGATCATTACTGGTATGGTTCTTATTCAGTTACTCCCATTCGAACTGCAACTAATATACATGGACCCAAATATCAGTGGGTACCAAAACCGAAGATTGATTCTATGTTGCAGGCACCACAAGTCAAGGGGGAGTAAGAGAACGATGGCTCTTAATAACACAGTTCAAGACCCGCATCTCATTGTCAAGAACAAGGCTTCTAAGTACATCAACTTAGAACCTGTGCTTCAACGGAGTTTGACTTCTAAACACAACAGTTTAGGACTCGTTTTTCAATGATGAAAAAGAAATGCTACTCCCGAGCTGATAAGAGAGTGTACTCAGATACTTAGAAGAGGAAATCAACCTTCAAGGGGGAGTACATAAATTTATCTGGAAATATGTATTCGGAAGATATGATGAACTACACTTCAAATGGAGTTGTAGATCTCTATCATGTGCCTTTTACTGATAAATTTCAGATGCATATTTTCAGGGGGAGTAAAAGATTATGATTTCTGATTATTTCAGATCAGAACTCGTATTTTTAAAGTTTTATTGATTTATGTCTTTTATTTTCTGTGAATAAAATTGATTTTGACTAGACTTTGAGACTTGCAGGATGAGAGAAGCTGACACGATCATATATTAATGACGATAGCTTGACTTTCGGAGAATTAAGATTGAGCGAAAAGGTAAATTTATTATCTTAATCTCAAATGTATCTGAAAGAAGGACAACTTTCAGTTATAGAAAACATGTTCTTAAATGTTCAAACCACTTCCCGATTCTTAAACAGATTTTATAATTTGGAAGTGTGATTTTAAATGTTTTCATTTTTATTTTGTGCGTACATGTTTACAAACCGTGTGTGTCCAAAGATAAATACTTGCGTATTGTCTTTTCTATATACTTTCAAGTATTCACACACATCGGTTTGAATTTGTTCAACATGTTCTTACCATGTCTCTAAATTGAAACAATTTTTCTTCGATGGTAAGACACTTCGCTTGTATTCAAAGAATTTTGAGCTATATTTCATTTCGAAACGATTTTTTTTTTCAAGAATGTCTATATTTTGTTTCGTATAGACAATATCCATTTATTCTTGACCTTAAGCTTTGATTGTTATATCATTCATTTCTGATCATTTTTCATACAATGTCAGATTTTCAAACAAGTCTTTTGCATTCATGATTCATTCATTCAGTATACTTGTTTGAAAATACATCAATGTCTAAAAATGCTCATATTTTCATGATTATATTCTGAGCATACATATATCTGACCCATATTTCCTATGATTTAAATGTTCAAGATAAACCATTGTGAGCACCATATGCTTTGTAGTACTGGGTTCTTTGTGCTAGGTCTTAATTGAACTTTTATGGATTCACGTTAACCAGTGTTTCCTACCCAAGAAGTTAATCCTTTAGTGATTGAGTGTGAGGAGTCTAAAAGAAATGAGTGTGGGTGTGATGAGGTAAAATGGAAAAGAGAGTTTGGTTAGTTGTGAGCTTAATGATTAAAAGAAATAGGGTGTGAGATCAGAGTAAAAGAATATCAAACTCTGCGCCAACTATTTTCTGAGTCGGGCAGCCTCATTACTAATGTTTCACATTTCTTCGTGAACGTTATTGAAACAGGCAACTAGCCCATGCCAACTCTTGATTAAACCCCACAAGCTACTCATTTTCTTCTCAAAAAGAAAATGTTTCACATTTTCAAGGGGACGCGGCATATTATCTATCTGGTTTTCATTTGGAAAATCTGGATATTGAAAAAGAAGGAAGTCTGCCCCACCTTTGCACTTCAATCATGCACTTAGAGTCTGTGTTTATCTACTGTTGTCTCAGTGGTTTACACAATGTTGAGCCTTATTATAAAAGCAATTATTCGTTCTTAATTCTTTCTACACATGCACGAACACACAAATAATTCGTTTCTTTGTCAAAACATTCATAGAAATTGCCTTTGTGGTATTTCGATGATTTGATGGAAGCCCTGGGGGAGTGAATATCAAAAAGCTCCTTTATATTGTGTATTCGTTACACACAGTGACTTTGTGTTACTGATAGGCATTTTAACTGATTCATTTGTTGATTCAGGTGTTACATTCTTATTTTGTCCGGATTTGAAAAGATCTGGATAAATACATTGTTCGAATTGGCAAAGAATTAGAGGCTCAGATCAGAATGGTCAAAGACATTTCTTGATGAAAGTTTTGATGATGTTGATGCTCAATTCATCAAAAAGGGGGAGAAGAGTTCAAATCAAGAAATGTTGGTTGAAAAGTTTGAAAAAATGTTGGTTGAAAATTTTGAAGAAATGTCCGAAATTCAAGATATGGGAGAATTATTCAAGATTGTTGAAAGATGAAAGATTTCAGTTTGTTGAAGATAATTTGCTAGAGCAAAGTGTGCTAAATCTGAAAATCTTAAGATATTTTTCTTTTCGAGTCTGAAAAAGGTTTGTGTACAACCTTGGGAAAGATTGTTACTATTTTTGATGATCAGACGTTGGGAAGATTGCTGAAAGTATTTGAAGATACTGTGCTTATCAGAGAAGGGGAGATTGTAAAGATTTCATACAAATAGGGGGAGTATGAAAGTTGGTTGAGAAAGTTACGTTTGTATCAAAAGGGGAGATTTTAAGAGAAGATACAGATTGATCCAAGGAGGAGGTTATTCAATCGAGCTTAATCAAAGAGATTGTTAGAGTACAAATATGTTGGATTCAAGATCATAAAGATTGATGATAAAAGATGTAGAAGTCAAAGCTGGAAAAGTCAACTCTCATCAAAGTCAAAGTCTTTTGTTAATAAAGTCAAAGTCAATGTATTTGTATTTGTTTTCTTGTATTTGATAGAGGGTATAAATACCTTTGTCCTTGTCTTTGTAATTAGAAGTACACACACATATTAGAGAAGAGCATATTGGTATATCATTCTAGTGAGAGAAAGTAGAGAGAGAAAGTTATAAATTTGTAATCTTGTGATTGAGATCAATGACATATGAATTTAGATTCTCATCTTGATTACTTGTTAGTGATTAGAACTTGAATATCTGGGAATAACAATTGGTCAGCTGGTCATCAACGAAACATAATTGTGTATCCACATCTATAGCTGAAGCGGAATACGTTGCGGCTGCAAGCTGCTGCTCACAGGTTCTGTGGATGAGAACCTAGCTGAGAGATTATGGATACACATTCCATAAGGTACCAATCTACTATGATTCTAAGAGTGCAATAGTCAAATCTTGTGCAGCACTCAAAGACGAAGCACATAGATATCAGGTATCACTTTATTAAAGACCATGTTGAAAAAGGTGATGTAGAAATGCATTTTGTTTCAACTGATCTTTAAGTTGTGATTTGTTTACAAAACCTCTTGATGAAAGGAGATTTAATTTTCTAGTCAGTAAACATGGCATGTTGAACCTTAATGAATAGTTACATCATTCTTTATTTTTCTGAGGGGGAGCATTTCTCTATATCTAGTATGCTTGAATAATTCATTTTCTCAATTTCTAAAAGTTGGATACTGTTAACAAACCTAGACTCATGCTCAAAGAGTACTAAAAGTTTTATCTGTTTTCAAGGTTTTGAATTGGACCATGACTTCTGATCAAATCAGATCAGGACTCGTACTTCATGATTTGTGCTTAACAGCAAAAATCAAGGGGGAGAAATAAAGATGAGTGCATACTTTAAGGGGGAGCACAATGGAAAAGTCTGTAAGTGTGTATGTAAATTTGAAAAGTCTGAAAAGTCTGAAAGTTGGAGAAATTTCTGAAAGATTCAAATTTCAAAGTTGATTTGAAGAAAAGAGACTTTCTAAAGATAATTCTGAAAGTTCAAGCCAGATGAAAATTCAGATAATTCGTGAAAGTTTGTTTTTCTGAAGACTGATCAGAGATTCCAGTGATGAAGATACATGATTTTCAAAGATTCCTCGAAGTTTGCAAAGTTTCAAAGAAGTTTAAAAAGTGCATATCATGAATTAAGCAAACTCGCATAGGCTGTGTAAATGAAACGATTAACAGACAGATTGATGCAAGCTATGCACAGATGCTTTGAACATATTAATTCAAACTTGCAGGTTGTGTATTATGAACTGCAATCAAATTGAAACTTGGATTTTCACAAAATTTGAACTTGTAGGTTGTGTTCTGAGAGAATTCAAGACTTGCATAATTTGTGTGGATTTTGATTCAACTCAGCAGACCCTATGAATTAAAATTTGCAGACAACTTGGTTTCAAACTCGCAAATCATATGCAGATCAAACTTGGTTAAAATTCTGCAGATCATATGCAGAAACCCTCAGACTGTGTTCATTACTTGAATCATCAAACACGCAGACTGTTTGTGAACTCAAACTAGCATAAGCTTGGATCAATGGCTGCGTGTTTTCTCAAAACTCGCAGGCTGTATGGACTGCTAATCATTAGAACCCGCAGACTGCTAGAGCTAAAACACGCAAATGGATGAAACTCTGGAACTCACAGATTAGTTAAACTCATAGTCATAAACTTGCAGATCACTTTTAAATTGCAAATCGCAGATTTAATGTTCAATTTTAATCCACCGTCCCATTAAATTTTTCATCCAATCAAATTGAAAAACCCATATTCAAATTAATCCATATGCTTTAAGCTTTCACCACTGAATTTGTTAATTTCTGCAGCCGCTGATATCAATAATCAACAATAGCTACTGTCCACCAATCATTTTCCAATTTGCAGCCACCGATGTAAGTTTCATCCACCACCGACTGCAATTCACAAAAACAACTCAAATAAACTCGCAGTCTGTTCAATTTAATCTGCAATTTGAATTACAAAAATTTGAACTCCCAAACTAAAATCGATTTGGGATTCAAACGTGCATATCAAAACGCGTAGATCGATTTAGTTGAAACACGCAAATCTAAATTTGATGAAACGCATGAAGAACTCGACCTGCAAATTACAAATTTCATCAATTTGAGCAATTGGAATTGAAATCGCAAGCAAATTGAAATTAAGTATCATAAAACGCGCAAGCCAAATAAATAAAACGCGCAAACCGAATTGATTTCAGAAAACACGCAAGTGGAATGAACTTCAAACGCGCAGATTGAATTGAACTAAAACTCGCAAGTCAAATCGAGACTGAAACGCACAAGTCGAATAATCTCAAACTCGCAAGTCAGATTGTTTGAATTAAACGCGCAGATTGAATGAAATCTGAAACGCGCAAGCTGAATTTAACTTCAAACGCACAAGTCAAATAAACTCGCAAGCCTCTTCAATTTGAAACTGCAACTCGCAGGTAGTGCCTTGCGTGTTTGTAGAACGCGCAGATGCTTATCTGCATGTTTTCTCAAACTCGCAGATCAAAAATTCGATTTCACCCCTGTGCCTTGCGTGTTCTTCATGGACACTTGCGTGTTCTTCATTTGGCTTCACAAAATGATTCAAATCAGTTTAATCTGCAAAATTGAAACTAGATAATGCATCAATACAATCAAAATCCAATCCCAAACACTTTCTAGAAACAATTTTATCAAAAAAAATCAACATCACAAAGAATTTGCAAAGATACAGTGTTCGATGTCAACAAAACCAAATTTTTTTTTTCCAAAAATCAGTTTGATTTTGTGATTAATTGATGAAACTGTATGAATGCAATTTGTTTCTAAACAAAAATCGATCACACTTTTATCAAGATTACACTCAATCAATGATTATGAATGGAGAATTTGATTTATCAGAGTGTAACCAATGACTCGACAAAGTGCTCTTGACAATTCCAAGAATTGAGCCACAATCTCAATTTAATCAAATTATGAAAATGTGATCAAAGTACAACAATTCTTAATCAAATCACAATTGATTCACAACAATTCAATGAATTTCAACAATGTTCTTGAATCAACAGTGTTCTTTTAATTTTCAAGAAAAACAACAGTGAGATCCAAGATTTCCAGAAATTGATATAATCTTCTGTGCAAATTTCTTTGAATCTGTTTGGTACGGCTCTGATACCAATTGAAAATGTAATTCCCAGATTCAATCAAGCTATTCAAACACTCTCAATCAAGATCATGATATAATAGTGTATATATTCTAGAGAGAGAGTAGAGATAGAAAGTAAATCTGAATTATGACATTAAGCTCTCTTACAAAATTACAAGAATTAAACCTATTTATATGGACTATAAACTCTCAAGTAATCCAACTAAACTCTCAAGTAACTTGAATAATGACCCACTCAAACTCTCAAGTATTTAAAACACTATAAGTACTTAAAACCCTTCTAAGCCTTATGTTGACTTTCTCACTATTTGACTATCATTGACTTTTATTGACTTCTCAAATACAAGGCTTTATACAAGACTTTTCTCACTAAATCTTGGATACAATTTAATACACTAACATTCTCCCCTTTGTATTCAAGATTTAAAAAAAAATAGACACTTGTCTTCAGCACTTGATTCTTCAACTTTATCTCTAACAGTCTTTAAACTTTGAAGATTTTAACAATCTTCAGTCTTTGAAGAATCTTTGAAAAGTCTTTTGCACTTTGCATCTTCGGAATGTCAACAAGTCTTGAAAAAATCTTTGAAACTCTTTAAAACTTTTGAAACTTCGAGGGATCTTTGAAAATTGTATCTTCATCTCTTTGATCTCTTGATCGTCTTTGGAAAAATGAACTTTCACGAATCTTCTTCAGAATCTTTCTCTGAAACATAGTAAGCATATGAACTGTCTTGAACTTTCAGAATTATCTTAACTTGAACTTCTCAGACATTATGTTCATTGTGAATGAGTTCAGAGACAGGAGAAATAGAAGGAGATCACAAGTTGTTGCTTATGTTTTGGATGTTATTAAAAGATTCATGACAAGGAGTGCCTACAATGCTTATTCGTTTGATTTTTAGCTTGGCATTGAAACCAATCAGAACTGAGTAAACCTTCTGGCACCAAACTTCAACCATCCCAAGATTAAAGTTCTAGAGCCCTTTCAGATCTCCATATATCCAGAGTTGGGTGTGATGTATGTAAACACCAAGTCTCATAAGAAGCAGTTCATGAGAGCATCAGAATTGGCTAAGTATTCAGATGGTAATTTGAAGTATGTGCGGAAAGTGCTTGAAGATAAATTGTTTCTGTCTGAGCAGGAAAGATTTAGAAAGAATGAAGCTGTAAGAACTGTTGAGTCTCTTAACATGGAAGCAATGCAAGAAGAGATCAACAAGAAGATTGATTTCAGGGAGCACATCAGGAGGTTTGAAGCACACCTTGAGATCAGAAGAATCTGCTTTAGAATATGGGACTAGAGCAAAATTGTCAAATGATCTAAAAGGGGGAGATTGTTATTGTAATTTTGTTTAGATCATTTGTGTTGACTTTTGTAAGTTTTCCTTATTTTTTGTTTGACCTATAAATAGGTCTTCCTTGCTTTTGTTTTTGTGTAAGCCTCATTTGTAAACATTCAAAGAGAATCCTTAGAGAGAGAAAACCTTGTAACCCTTTCACTTGTGACATTAATACACTTGTGATTTCCCCATGAATTTCATTGTTCTTGATTGTTTTGTGTATGTAATTTGAGTGGACTATATCACAAACTATCAGTTCTATGATACCCTAACCATTTCATTTGATCTGATTGATACATTGTTAGATTCTCAAAACAATTCTCTTGATTTCATTTCATTCATTCAATATCTTTGTTTTGAGAAATCTTCAAAGTTCAATTGCTCAAATTTCATGAGCATACATTCTGACACTGTTATCATTTTGAGCTTAACTGCTAAAGTTAAATTGTTGAGCAACCATTCTTTATAGGACTTACATGGGATTCATGTGTGAGCTTAAATAGAACTTCGATGGATTCACATTAACAAGTGTTTCCTTCCCAGGAAGTTATCCTAAAGTGATTGAGGTGTGAGGGGTCATAAATCAAAGAGTGGGGGAGATAACTCATCCGGTTGAGTTTTTCTCATTGTGTTTAGCGGAAAAATGGAAAAGAGAGTTTGGGTAGAAGTAAGCAAAATGTTAAAAAGAAAGAGGGTGTGAGAACAGAGTTAAAAGAATATCAAAACTCTGCACCAACCACTTTCTGAGCCGGGTAGCCACATCTTCTGATTGGTTCACATTCTTTGGTGACCATCATTGAAACAGGCAGAGAGCCCATGCCAACTCTTGCAATTACCCCACCAGCCACTCGTTTCTTTCTTAACAAAGAAATGTTTCATTTTCTTTGGGGACGCAGCATATCTGCTATCTAATCTTCACTCGGAAGATTTAGATATTGAAAAAGAAGGAAAGTTGCCCCACCTTCGCACCTCTTTCATGCACATTGAGTCCGTGCATTATCATTGTGCCTAAATTCTTTCATACACAAGCACGAGCACACAGAAAATTTGTTTTTCTGTCAGAACATTCATAGAATTACCTTGTGTTTTTCAATGATTGAATGGAAGTCATGGGGAGTCATCATCAAACCAGCTCCTTAAATTCTACATTCGTTGTACACAGTAACTTTGTGTTACTGACAGGCATTCCTAACTGTTTCATTTGTTGATTCAGGGTTACAAACCATAATTTGTCTGAATTTGAAAAGATTCGGATAAATACATTCATAAACTGACAGCTCTGTATCAGATCAAAGGGGAAGAATGTTCTTACAATGGGGGAGAATATTTGTAAAAGGGGGAGATTCAAAGAAGATGCTGAAATTGAGAAAGTTTTGATGATTATGATGTTCACAATCATCAAAAAGGGGGAGACATCTACAAAGATCAATTTCAAAATGATAAAGAGATGTCAAAGTAAAAAGACATGTGAAGAAATTCTGAAGGTTCAAGTCAAATGAAGATCAAGTGTTGTTTCAAGACATATGAAAGTTTGTTTGGATCAAGAAGATTAAAAAAAAGGGATTCTGAAGAAAGATAATTCAAAGACAAATTCAAATGATTCGAGAAAGTTCATTTTTCTGAAGGCAGTCAAGAGATCACAAGAGACGAAGACACAAGATCAGAGTGATGAAGATAAAGTTTTTGAAAGATTCCTCGAAATTTCTCAAAGGCGAAAGGTTTCAAAGAATTTTCGGAAGATTCAAAAATGAAGTTTTCATAGTATTGTTTCAAGACTTTAAATGATTCGTTTTCAAGACTTGTTGACTTTCCAAAGCTGCAAAGTGTTAAAGACTTTTCAAGATTCTTCAAAGACTGAAAGGTTGAAGATTGTCAGAGCTTCATAGGTTAAAGTTGTCAGAATTAAAGATTGAAGAATCAAAGCGCTGAAGACTAATGTCAAAATTTTATTAAATCTTGAATACAAAGGGGGAGATTGTTAGTGTATTATTGTATCCAAGATTTAATAGGAAAAGTCAAGTTTAGTAAAGTCAACAAAGTCAACAAAGTCAATGTTTAGTTTAGTCAATATGAGTTTACTTAGTTGTTAAGCATGATGTTTTAGTCCTTGGTATAAATACCTTGGTTTGTAATAGTTTGATAGGGTTGTTAATTGCAATATACATATGATTACGTTTCTCTCTCAACTCTTTCTAGAATCTTGATACTGTTATATCTTTGAACTTGAGAATTGCTTGATTTGGATTGGGAATTACAATATCAATTTTGAACAATGATTTTAATCGAAATTAAAATACTAAATTGTTCTTAATATATGTAATCTAACTCAGTTAAATAAAAGTTATTGGTTTTTTGAGTTATTCACAGAGGTTATGATTTTTTGAAATTCAAAAGTTATTGCAAGTTCTTGATATGAACTTTGCGAGTTCTTGGAGTTAATCAACAAATTTCACAACAAGTCTATAATCTGAGGGTTCTGCGAATTCTTTGTTGTGCCAAAAATTTCTAAGTTTCTTTGTTGCAATCTTGTTCTTTGACAAGTTGTCCTTATCATTTGATTTTTGCGACAAGTACTTTGTTCATTACTTTCATAATTTTCTAGTCCTTAGTCTGCAACTTCTAGACTTAAAAAAATTTTCAAAATGTTTTTCTGAAAAATCATTTTTGAGATTTCACTAACATATTGGATCTATATCCAATCATTTCAAGTTTTCAGGTGAGATCATGGCCAATGAAAATTCTGTTGATCTTATTGTTCAAATGGATGAGAATGATCCTAATGTTTCTAAGGAGACACCTATGCCCTCATCCAGATCTCGTTATTAGTCTCAAGTTGGTGAAGTTCCAGACATGGCACTCGTTCATCCAAATGATTACCTGTTGTCGTACCCGAAGAATCATCATGTTGAATTTGATCACACAACATTGATCCTTTGGTGCTGGACATCTTCAGAGGCCATACTCTTTACTATGCTTTAACTGCAACTGCATCAGTACCACTGATTTACCAACAGCAAGTTTGGAGGTCCATTACTTATGTGAGCACCAACAATCAAAGACACTTTGAGATTCAAATTGATCACTTCACATCAATAATGAGCTATCTGTTATGTCTAAATATTGTATCCAAGATTTAATAGGAAAGTCAAAGATGTAAAAGTCAACATTGTCTTTGTAATAGTTAGTCAATGGTGTTTAGTTTGCTTAGTCATTAAGTCTTTGTTAGTTAGATGATATAAATATGGATATGGCTTTTGTAATCATGTAACTAGATAACTAAGCACGTAATTGTAATATCATACGTGCGATCAATGACTTCAAGACTTTCAAGATCTATTTTCTCTCTCTACTCTCTCTATCTCTAGATTTTCATTGCTAAATCTTAATTGTTTTGAGAATTGCTTGATTGTTTTTTCATTCACAATTGGTATTAGAGCCATACCAAATCAATTTAGAAGGTTTTAGATCATCAATTTGGATTGAATTCTAAATTTTTTTGATCAAATCTGGAAATTTTCATGAACTCAAGAACACAATTGTTTTTTATTTTGGTTTCTTTCTGTTTGAATCAAATTCGCATTTATTTGTTGTTCTTTAATTGTATTGATACATTTTTGAATTCAATTTTGCAGGATTGATTTGTTTGATGATCAATTTGATGAAATCAGATAGCATCGATCACACAGTGTTTACACACACTGATTTCACACATGTCGCACACATATTTCATGCACTCATATCACACACATTGCATACACATTTCTCAATGATCATTCATACTGAATTGTTTTGCAGGTGATTGATTTCAATTCGGTAGTTGCAGTTGATTGGATTAAAGATCAAGAAATCGCTGGATTAAAGAACTTACGCAAACCACAGGTTTGCGTTTCAGCTGTCTCATGCAAACCATACCTCTCGCAAACCATACCTCACGCAAACCACATACTTGATCATGGGTTGGTGCCATTAACAGCTTTTGGTGCTGCTGAATTGTAGAACGGTGCCATTAATTGCAGTTGGTGATGCAGAATTGTTTGAAAAGCTCAAACAAATTAAGATTCTATCACAAATTAAAAGTGGGTCGGTGCTGCAAAATTTTAAAAGTGAGACGGTTTGTTTTAAACAAGTCTATTCGGTGGTGCAATGGAAAGTGGAAATCATTTTTTTTTATTTTGTTGAAATTGTGAGTGGATTCAAGTTTCAATTCGGTGGTATTAATTTATGAGGCTGCAGTGTCAATCCATCTGTGATTGGATGAATTTGATAAATGGGGCGGTGAACTTTCAATTGCAGATTCAAGATATCATTCGGTGGTGGAGTGATTGAATCAGTGACTTAATAATTCATAGTTATCAGTTGGTCGGTAGTTGAAAATGGCAATCGGTGGTTTGTTCAAATCACACTCACGCAAACCATAGGTTTGCACTATAGCTTGATTACGCAAATATGAGGTTTGCGTTTTAGCTGTCTCACGCAAAGCTCATTGAGTTTCATTTTAAATTTCAATTGGATGCAGATTTGAGTTTTAATTGAAATTCCATTGTGATTGGATTTTTTTTAGTTGGTCGGTTGATCGGTGCTGCAAACCACAGTTTCAATTTATCCATTTCACACAAATCATTGGGTCGGTGGTATTGTTTTCAATTTTGGTGGCTGCAGTTTTTGGATGAGCAGGTTACTCATGCAAAGTTCATACTTGCCACAATAGTTACTCACGCAAACTAAGATTTGCGCTTTAGGTAACTCACGCAAACTAAGGTTTGCGTTTTAGACTTCTCACGCAAAGTTCATTTGAGAGATTAAATTTGATTGGTTGATGGAAGTAAGTCGGGCGGTAATTTGTGATGTTAATCTTAGGTTGTAAATTTTAAGTTTGTGCAGGTTTGCGACACTTACATGCTAATCTTGGGTCACTAGAATCTCTCGCAAAAATTACTTTGCGCCATACATTGTTCACGAGAAGATCGCTTTGCGCTACCTACTGTTCATGCAAAATTCAGTCTTGCGCCACAAGTGTTCAAATTTTAAATTTTGTGCCAAATTTCAAATTGATCTGATTTTTGATTATCTGACTTGCAGGTTTTGAATTCACTTGATCTGCAAGCTCCAGTGTTTTGAGAATTCTAGAGTTAGAATTTTTTCTGAGAAGATTATTTTTGCTGATCTGATTTTGACTTTCAGTCAAAATTTCTGGATTATTTTGGAACGATCATTTTTTATCAAGTTGTTTCTCATTCAATGTTTTCTGAGAGAGAAAAGTTTTAGATTGTTTGATTTTTTGTTTTGAATTCATTTCGACAATCGATAATTTTTTTTTCAAATTCTGTTTGAAAGAGGATGAGTTCTCCAATTTTACTCAGAGGAAGATACGAGCAGTGGAAAGCTGATTTTTTCAACTTTGTAGATACACATGAGCTGAGTTCTTATATCATATTGTACTGAGGATCGGGAGAAAAGAAAGAGTGTTGATAATATGGCTCGAATTTTTTTGTTGAATAGTATTCGTCATGAGATTAATGGTCACATAAATATCTATCAGTTGACAGGAAAAGATTTATACAAGTCAACAGGAAAGGAGATATGGGACTATCTTGAATGGAAGATGTTAGGGCTAACGGTTGTGTTTGAGGTAAAAGGAAAGATTTCTGACTTGGAAGCTAAAATTCAGCAGATAATCTCTGTTGAGAGCAATGAGCAGAAAGTTAAGCAATTGGAATCTGAGAATGCTGAGCTTAGAAAGAATATATCTGATTTGGAGCACAAGCTTGTTGAAGATAAAGATAATTTTGAGAGTGAAAAGAAAGGTTTTTCAAAGAAGTTCTCAGATTTCTCAAGAAATGTTTTTAAGAAAAGAAAGCAGTTGAGCTTAAGTGTATGAAACTTTCTCAGCAAGTTTCCGATTTTGAGAAAGTACTCATTCTGGAAAGAGAAAAGTTTGCCAAAGAGAAGAAGGCCGTTGAACAAAAGAATGTGGGATTCTTCAAAGAAATATCCGGCCAGAGAAACGATGCTGAGAAAGGATTTGAAGAAGAAAGAAACATATTTGAGACCGAGATTAGAAAGCTAACTGTCATGTTATCTGAACTATCTGCAAATGCACTGATAGAGCAGAAAACGAAGTCTGAGTTCACAAAGAAGATTGACCTGCTTGTTAAAGAAAGAGATAACTTTGCTTCAAAGATTAAAGAGCTTGAAAAGACTTCAAGTTCAAATCAGAAATCTGTCTATTCACAAAGGTCGGTTAAATCTTTTGATCAGATTCGTAGAACTAACATTTTCTATGATAGAAATTTAGATGGTTCAGGTACATATCCGAGAAGAAAAAGTTACAAGAAAGAGGAACTGATCTGGAAGAAGAAATCAGTCAAAGATGACAAGGAAGATGAGCTGAAAGGAAAGACATCATGTGTACATACACACAAAGCCAAGAAGAACAAAGCGCATAAAGGTAAACCTGACCATATTTACTCGAGAGATCAATTACTAAGGTTTTCAGGTAAGAAATATTATTGTTCTTACTGTTGTACACATGATCATATTCATAAAACGACTGATCATTTCTTGTATGGTTCTTACTCGATTACCCCCAAAAAAACTGCAACTAACATTCATGGACCCAAATACCAGTGGGTACCAAAGCCGAAATCTGATTCTGTGTTGCAGGAACCTCAAGTCAAGGGTGTAACATCCCGCCTGCCTCGACAACAATATTGTCCGCTTTTCCCCTGGATTTAACCAACGTGTAGCACACGGATTTCTTTCTGGCGACCTGGTGAGAAACTTCCCAGGGGGTCACCCATCCTGGGACTACTCCCACCCAAGCACGTTTAACCTCAGAGTTCCCAGAACCTGACGTGCTTGTGGCCCCAAAACGCGTTGTTGTTAGGAAGGCCAAGATATTACTTATAACACCCAACATCACTTCTGTCCACGACCGATATGGGATATGCCTAAGGTGTTACAAACACCCCCCCTTGAGACTCATCGTCCTCGATGAGGTTTGCCCCATATCCCGAATGGCACAGGAGTGACTCTGATACCATCTTGTAACGTCCCAAAATTTAAAAGAAAATTTGCTAAAAAAAAAAAACATTTAATTGCATAAGACATCTTTAATAATTCAAATAACCGTTTCGTTTGCAAGCGTAATTAATAAACGTTCTTAGTTAATCTAAGCAGCGGAAATGAATTATTATTATTTTTATATAAATAAACTTAAATCTCATAACGGCCGGGAGCCCTTCGTACTAGCCACTGTGTATCGTCACGCCTTTGAACCGCTAGGACCTGAAACCACAATTTATAGGAAAAAGGGTAAGCACAAAGCTTAGTGAATTCAGCACCACGTACAACACAATTATAGAACATTACCTCCTAACAGGTAAATACACGTAGCCGAGCATGCAGGGTTAAGAACATATCCTAAATAAGCATACTCATATTAACTCAGCTAAACAAGTGTCCATTGGTCATCCCCGATGACCCATGATAACCGTACACGTATCCCTCGGTCCCACCAAGTTCCACGCCACTCGTGTACGTAATCCTCGATCCCACCGAGTTCTCGGTCCCACCGAGTATAGCGACACACAAGGTCCATACTAGACACGACACTACTTAGTACCGTACAACAGGTAATACCACTTATCACACGCGAGCTATAGTAATGTAAATATAATCGTAATTCTACGTAGTGAGTGAACTCACCTCAAGAGAGATGTAGGAAATCTCGAACGATCTCACGAGCTAGCAAACTCCAAAATCACTTCTCAGCATCTAAATAAGCGCTATATAGTGTCAGTTCGAAAATCGGGACCCTTAATTATAAGCATGCGATCAAACGGCGATTTTTCTTCTTTTCGGCCCAAACTGCAGATCTGTTCGAGACTTGTTTAGCCCCTTCTAAACCCGCAATCCTAGATATAAAATTTTTACAATCAGATAGGTCTCGTTCATAGCTTTCCAGGGACATATTATACGCGTTCTAACGATTTTCCTATGATTTTATATGATTTTTTTTATTATTATTGAAACACCAATCCTGGCAGATTCCGACCTTCTTTAAAAATGGCTAATTTACACCTAGTTAGAAGCTTAATCAGGTTTTCGCTAAAACACGAAAAATCTGCCCGACACGGAACGTGAACCGTAGGCACCAGTTTTGCCTCAAACCGAGCTACGACGGAAAAGTTATGGCTGCCGGAAAACAGTGGCAGATTCCGGTAGATTCCAACTTTTCACATAAAACGGTAACATCTGTAACATCCCGCCTGCCTCGACAACAATATTGTCCGCTTTGCCCCTAGATTTTACCAACGTGTAGCGCACGGATTTGTTTCTGGCGACCTGGTGAGAAACTGCCCAGGGGGTCACCCATCCTGGGACTACTCCCACCCAAGCACGTTTAACCTCAGAGTTCCCAGAACCTGACGTGCTTGTGGCCCCAAAACGCGTTGTTGTTAGGAAGGCCAAGATATTACTTATAACACCCAACATCACTCCTGTCCACGACCGATATGGGATATGCCTAAGGTGTTACAAACACCCCCCCTTGAGACTCATCGTCCTCGATGAGGTTTGCCCCATATCCCGAATGGCACAGGAGTGACTCTGATACCATCTTGTAACGTCCCAAAATTTAAAAGAAAATTTGCTAAAAAAAAAAACATTTAATTGCATAAGACATCTTTAATAATTCAAATAACCGTTTCGTTTGCAAGCGTAATTAATAAACGTTCTTAGTTAATCTAAGCAGCGGAAATGAATTATTATTATTTTTATATAAATAAACTTAAATCTCATAACGGCCGGGAGCCCTTCGTACTAGCCACTGTGTATCGTCACGCCTTTGAACCGCTAGGACCTGAAACCACAATTTATAGGAAAAAGGGTAAGCACAAAGCTTAGTGAATTCAGCACCACGTACAACACAATTATAGAACATTACCTCCTAACAGGTAAATACACGTAGCCGAGCATGCAGGGTTAAGAACATATCCTAAATAAGCATACTCATATTAACTCAGCTAAACAAGTGTCCATTGGTCATCCCCGATGACCCATGATAACCGTACACGTATCCCTCGGTCCCACAAAGTTCCACGCCACTCGTGTACGTAATCCTCGATCCCACCGAGTTCTCGGTCCCACCGAGTATAGCGACACACAAGGTCCATACTAGACACGACACTACTTAGTACCGTACAACAGGTAATACCACTTATCACACGCGAGCTACAGTAATGTAAATATAATCGTAATTCTACGTAGTGAGTGAACTCACCTCAAGAGAGATGTAGGAAATCTCGAACGATCTCACGAGCTAGCAAACTCCAAAATCACTTCTCAGCATCTAAATAAGCGCTATATAGTGTCAGTTCGAAAATCGGGACCCTTAATTATAAGCATGCGATCAAACGGCGATTTTTCTTCTTTTCGGCCCAAACTGCAGATCTGTTCGAGACTTGTTTAGCCCCTTCTAAACCCGCAATCCTAGATATAAAATTTTTACAATCAGATAGGTCTCGTTCATAGCTTTCCAGGGACATATTATACGCGTTCTAACGATTTTCCTATGATTTTATATGATTTTTTTTATTATTATTGAAACACCAATCCTGGCAGATTCCGACCTTCTTTAAAAATGGCTAATTTACACCTAGTTAGAAGCTTAATCAGGTTTTCGCTAAAACACGAAAAATCTGCCCGACACGGAACGTGAACCGTAGGCACCAGTTTTGCCTCAAACCGAGCTACGACGGAAAAGTTATGGCTGCCGGAAAACAGTGGCAGATTCCGGTAGATTCCAACTTTTCACATAAAACGGTAACATCTGTAACATCCCGCCTGCCTCGACAACAATATTGTCCGCTTTGCCCCTAGATTTTACCAACGTGTAGCGCACGGATTTGTTTCTGGCGACCTGGTGAGAAACTGCCCAGGGGGTCACCCATCCTGGGACTACTCCCACCCAAGCACGTTTAACCTCAGAGTTCCCAGAACCTGACGTGCTTGTGGCCCCAAAACGCGTTGTTGTTAGGAAGGCCAAGATATTACTTATAACACCCAACATCACTCCTGTCCACGACCGATATGGGATATGCCTAAGGTGTTACAAACACCCCCCCTTGAGACTCATCGTCCTCGATGAGGTTTGCCCCATATCCCGAATGGCACAGGAGTGACTCTGATACCATCTTGTAACGTCCCAAAATTTAAAAGAAAATTTGCTAAAAAAAAAAAACATTTAATTGCATAAGACATCTTTAATAATTCAAATAACCGTTTCGTTTGCAAGCGTAATTAATAAACGTTCTTAGTTAATCTAAGCAGCGGAAATGAATTATTATTATTTTTATATAAATAAACTTAAATCTCATAACGGCCGGGAGCCCTTCGTACTAGCCACTGTGTATCGTCACGCCTTTGAACCGCTAGGACCTGAAACCACAATTTATAGGAAAAAGGGTAAGCACAAAGCTTAGTGAATTCAGCACCACGTACAACACAATTATAGAACATTACCTCCTAACAGGTAAATACACGTAGCCGAGCATGCAGGGTTAAGAACATATCCTAAATAAGCATACTCATATTAACTCAGCTAAACAAGTGTCCATTGGTCATCCCCGATGACCCATGATAACCGTACACGTATCCCTCGGTCCCACCAAGTTCCACGCCACTCGTGTACGTAATCCTCGATCCCACCGAGTTCTCGGTCCCACCGAGTATAGCGACACACACGGTCCATACTAGACACGACACTACTTAGTACCGTACAACAGGTAATACCACTTATCACACGCGAGCTACAGTAATGTAAATATAATCGTAATTCTACGTAGTGAGTGAACTCACCTCAAGAGAGATGTAGGAAATCTCGAACGATCTCACGAGCTAGCAAACTCCAAAATCACTTCTCAGCATCTAAATAAGCGCTATATAGTGTCAGTTCGAAAATCGGGACCCTTAATTATAAGCATGCGATCAAACGGCGATTTTTCTTCTTTTCGGCCCAAACTGCAGATCTGTTCGAGACTTGTTTAGCCCCTTCTAAACCCGCAATCCTAGATATAAAATTTTTACAATCAGATAGGTCTCGTTCATAGCTTTCCAGGGACATATTATACGCGTTCTAACGATTTTCCTATGATTTTATATGATTTTTTTTATTATTATTGAAACACCAATCCTGGCAGATTCCGACCTTCTTTAAAAATGGCTAATTTACACCTAGTTAGAAGCTTAATCAGGTTTTCGCTAAAACACGAAAAATCTGCCCGACACGGAACGTGAACCGTAGGCACCAGTTTTGCCTCAAACCGAGCTACGACGGAAAAGTTATGGCTGCCGGAAAACAGTGGCAGATTCCGGTAGATTCCAACTTTTCACATAAAACGGTAACATCTGTAACATCCCGCCTGCCTCGACAACAATATTGTCCGCTTTGCCCCTAGATTTTACCAACGTGTAGCGCACGGATTTGTTTCTGGCGACCTGGTGAGAAACTGCCCAGGGGGTCACCCATCCTGGGACTACTCCCACCCAAGCACGCTTAACCTCAGAGTTCCCAGAACCTGACGTGCTTGTGGCCCCAAAACGCGTTGTTGTTAGGAAGGCCAAGATATTACTTATAACACCCAACATCACTCCTGTCCATGGCCGATATGGGATATGCCTAAGGTGTTACAAAGGGGGAGTAAGAGAACCAAGGCTTTTGAACACATCAGTTCAAAACCCGCACCTCAATGTCAAGATTATGGCTTCTAAGTACACATCTTAGGACCCGTACTTCAAAGGAGTTTGACTTCTAAACACCACTGTTTAAGACTCGGACCTCAGCGATAAAAAAGACCTTACTCCTGTAGTTTTGCATCCGATGGATATGATGGTCGACATCCCAAGAGAATTGATCTGATCTCTATCCTGTACTTTTTCACTGGTAGATTTTTCAGATATGATGGTCTACAATTTAAAAGGGAGTGTCTGATCTCTATCCTGGTTTAACTGACATATTTCAGATGCCTAATTTAAGGGGGAGTAAAGGTGATGACTTATGATTATATCAGATCAGAACTCATACTATAAAAATGTTTTACTGCTTTCTGTCATTTTATTTTTTAATAAATGATGTGAATAAAGTGGCTTCTGATCACATGACAGATCAGGACCCGTTTTTCAATGGTCAAAGAAGGATATTATGCTAATATCCAGGGGGAGCTCAAAAGACATAAATCGTTATATCATGTTTTGAGGGGGAGCTTAAAGGTAACTATCTTCTGATCTAGATCTCTGATTGTTTGAAAGAAGAACAATTTTCGAACATGAAAAATCGTTTCTTAAGTGTGCTTTTAAATGTTTTTCAAATTTTCAGCTTAATTTTTAATTGACCGTGTGTTTCTAAAGATCAATACTTGTGTATTATCTTATCCATATAATGTAAAGTATTCACACACATCGGTTCAATACTTCATTTAAATTTGTTATTACCATGTCTCATATCGAACATATTCTTTCGATGGTAATACCCCCGTTTGAAATTCATTGTTGTTGTGCATCAATCATCTTTTTCTAATCTTGCGCTTTCATTGCTAAAATTGTTTATATTTGTTCATATAAACAAATATCCAATTCTTTGATACCCTATCCTTTTCATTTGATCTGATTGACACATTGTCATATTCTCAAAACAATTCTGTTGATTTAATTTCATTCATTCAAATATTCTTGTTTTGAGAAAACTTCAAAGTTCAAATGCTCAAATTTCATTCATAATTTTAAATGAGCATACATTCTGACATTGTTATCTTTGTGCTTAACTGTTCAGTTAAATTGTTGAGCAATCATGCTTTTTAGGACCTACATGGGATTCGTGTGTGAGCTTAAACAGAACATCTATGGATTCACGTAACCTGTGTTTCCTACCCAGGATGTTATCCTTGAGTGATTGAGGGGTGAGGGGTCTAATTCAAAGAGTGTGGGAGATAACTCATCCGGTTGAGTTTTTCTCATTGTGTGGAGCGGAAAAATGGAAAGCAGAGTTTGGTTAGAAGTGAGCTTTAATGTTAAAAAGAAAGAGGGTGTGAGAACAGAGTTAAAAGAATATCAGAACACTGCACCAACCACTTTCTGAGTCGGGCAACCACATCTACTGATTGGTTCACATTCTTTAGTGACCATCATTGAAAAAGGCAATGAGCCCATGCCAACTCTTGCTATTACCCCACCAACCACTCATTTCTTTCTTAACAAAGAAATGTTTCATTTTATTTGGGGACGCAACAAATATGCTATCTAAGCTTCACTCGAAAGATTTAGATATTGAAAAAGAAGGAAAGTTGCCCCACCTTCGCACCTTTTTCATGCACATTAAGTCCGTGTATTATATGTTGTTGTCTGAACAGTTTACACAATTTGAGCCAAATGAAACACAATCATTGTGCCTAAATTCTTTCATACACAAGCACGAGCACACATAAAATTTGTTTTTCTATCAGAACATTCATAGATAAACCTTGTGTTTTTAAATGATTGAATGGAAGTCCTGGGGAGTCATCATCAAGCCAGCTCCTTACATTGTACATTCGTTGTACACAGTAACTTTGTGTTACTAACAGACATTCCTAACTGTTTCATTTGTTGATTCAGGGTTATCACGTTCATTATGTCTGAATTTGAAAAGACTCGGATATATATCTTTCTTGAATTGGAGGCTCTCAGATCAAAGCACGTCGACTGTCAAAGGGGAGATTGTTATTCTATTACATAAGGGGTGATCAAAGACTGTGATGAAATTGATGAAGTTTTGATGATCATGTTGCTCTTAATCATCAAAAAGGGGGAGAATTTTTCAAAGATCAATTTCAAAGCTATGAAGAATTGTCAAAGAGAAAAATGCTTCCGCTTATTCAAAGACAAAAGATTCTGAAGAAAGATAATTCAATGATAAATCAAGATTTGTGAAAGTTTTTTTTCTGAAGACAATCTAGAGATCACAAGTGATGAAGATACAAGATAAGAGATTCCTCAAAGCTGTTTATATGTTCAAAGACAGTAATCAAAGTTGTTTCAAAGTTTAAAGTCAAAGTTTCAATTCTGTTTTGCGTTCAAGACTTGTTGACTTTCAAAGCTACAAAGTGCAAAAGACTTTCCAAGATTCTTCAAAGACTGAAAGAGTAAAGACTGTGAAAGTTACAACGTTCAAAGTTAAAGAGACAAAAGCTGAAGAATCAAGAGTTGAAGATCTGTATCAAATTTTTATTAAATCTTGAATACAAAGGGGGAGATTGTTAAGTCTAAATATTGTATCCAAGATTAAATAGGAAAGTCAAAGATGTAAAAGTCAGCATTGTCTTTGTAATAGTTAGTCAATGGTGTTTAGTTTGCTTAGTCATTAAGACTTTGTTAGTTAGATGATATAAATAGGGTTATGGATTTTGTAATCATGTAACTAGAGAACTAAGCACCTAATTGTAATATCATACGTGAGATCAATGACTTCAAGACTTTCAAGATCTACTCTATCTCTCTCTCCAGATTTTCATTGCTAAATCTTAATTGTTTTGAGAATTGCTTGATTGTTTTTCATTCACACTATCAAAGTCTGCGGCTAATTCTTGATCTTCCCAAGAAAGATTCAAGAGAAGAAAGAACTAGTTTTGACGACTATCCAATCGATTCTAAAGTTTTTGAAGGCATCCGAGCCTTAGGATATATTAGTCAACTTACCAAGATCAGTCAATTCAAGAAGAACAATTTGCCACCATTCTGGTATCAAATGTGTTAGGTCCTGGATCTACAACATTTCTAGTGTTTGTAACAAGTTTAGGATAGAAGAAGGCTTATTTATTTATTAGAAATGAAAACCTAATTTTGAGAGAACACATAAGATTAGAGGACTACATCTTGAATTACAAAATGTTAATATGAATTATTACAACTCAATACTCCTATTTATAGCCCACAACTACCACTACCCTTGTTACACATTGTAAGCCCAAGCCCATACAGCATTAAAGCCCAATAGGTCCAAGGCCTTTACAAAACATTTACTTTCTAAAACTTTCTACATAAAATACATTGACATTCTCCCCCTAAAGTTTTGGAGAGTAAATAATCTTCAAGTCTTTAAGCTCCTCTCACTCTTGATTTTATTGAAAAAACTTTAGTGACGCATCTTCAATTGAAGGCTCGGCTCCCCTTTGAAAGTTGCCCTCATTCTTCATATTTTCGACTTTAAAATCGGACACAATGTACACCATAACCTCGACTAAGTGCACGAACATCATCTCGAAATGTTGAAACCCAAATCGTTCCAATAAGCCCACAAGTATGATAACGAGTGAGTTTGACGTGACAAACCGAGTGCATTCTTTATTTATAACAAAGAATCCGTCAAATAACCGTGAGTCGAGTAGGAATTCGGCTTGAGAGTCATAAACTTTTCGCTTAAAGGAGGAACAATAGGGAACACACTACATGGTAGGTGTTGAGGAACAATTTTTGGCCAAACTAACGAATTTGGACCAAAATTGTTAGAAAAACTAACAGGACTAACGGATGTCCGTTAAGTTTACTATTCATCTTCTCTTTCAACATGAAATCACATGTACTGTTCATTTTTTCTTTTCTTTGCATCAACATAATCACAACCAAATAACCTTTTTGTTGGTTCTAATGGTCTCAGTAAGCACCAAATAAACGATTTTAGCAACATGCATCGTGAAAATCGGTTTTCCGGCGATAACAAATTTTTTCCGGTGCGATCTCCTTCAAACAACTAAAAACACTGAATTCATGCTGGAAATCTTTGCCATTTACTTGAAACATGATCAACATAGAGAAACAAACAGATCTAGACTAATAAACATCAAAAAATCCGGCGAAACAGTCCATTTTCCGGTGATTTCCCGATTTTGTTGCTCAAACTACATCAAACAACTAATAATCGATAGAGATAAGCATTATAGAACTGGTCTGTCATGAAATTTTGACAATATCACAGCTTGAATCTCGTTTTTCCTGCAATGAACAGTGACAATTCCGGCAAATCGTTTTTCCGGCGAGGTCTTTTCAACATAACATAATTTCTCAATTTCTTGCTTAAATTCCATAAAGCAACTGATAATAGATCGAGATAAACGTTTAAAACAGATTTGTAACAAGGATTTGACATTATCTAACCTCAAACCTCGAACTCCGGCGAGAACTCCCGTCAGATGAGTTTTTCCGGCGAACGACCTTTCAGAGCTCATATCTCACTTATTTTTCAACGAAATTTTTATCTAAAAGATGTAGAATGCCCAATTTTCAACAACGAACAAATCTAGGCACATTAGATCAACTCATGCACAAAACTTTTTGGATCTAAAAATAAACGCGAAGAACACCGTAAATTTCGAAAATCATCAAAAACTTGTTGATCTTCGAATATAAAAATTGTAGTAGATCTGAAACCTTATCTGTAACACCTCGAGTTTTGAAAGGTATCATTTCGAGTTATTACAGAAATCGATATATTATGAAAAAATAAGATATTTTATTTTAGGCTTGAATCCTTGATTTTATAGTCTAGATGGATGAAGGATTCAATTACGAGTCCAACGGTTCTTTCCGGAGTGAAAACGGAGCTATAACGAAGAAGTTATGGCCAAAACAGTGATCGGGGAATTTTACAGCTCGCGGTACAATCTCGGCGAAAATGCCCCGCGAGAGTGACACTTGTCACTTTCGCTGTCACTCTCGCCAACAACGTCTGGACGATTAAAATCGCGATTTTCATCCCCAAACTTCATTCCTTCATATCTCCTTCATCCTAGCTCTGATTTGGGTGATTCAAGTTGCTACGTTTTCGTTTTTGAGAGCTTTTCAAGAATCTAGCAAGAGATTGGAAGTCTATTGGAGTATAATAGAGTATTTTGTGGTGGTAAGCTTCTCATCACTCCCTCTTCATCTTCTTCACCAAGGTTTTCTAGGGTTTCATCCACCCTTTGTGCTTCTTTTCATAGATTGGATTATTGTAACCATTTTGGTGAACTAGAAGTATTTTGGTTGGTGGATTCAAGCTTGGGTTAAGGTAATCTTTTATTTTCTTTGGTTATGGAAGTTAGGGTTTCGGTATTAGTTGAGGTATTCATGTATATGGCTTGGGAAACGCTTCTTTGTGGTTGATTATGTTTATTTGTGGTTGAATATGTATGGATTTAGGTTTTGGAAGTTTTGTCTTGAGAATCCAAGTGTTTTCAAAGGAGCTCTAGTTGGGGGAAAAATCTAGATTTAGCCTAAATCTAGCAAGGTGAGTTTAAGTTTATTTGTGAAAACTATGTACAAGCCAAAATGAGTACTTTGTTGTAAAAATGTGTTTTACTCATTAATTGTTAATGTGTTGGGTGTTTTGATAAGTTTACATATGTGATAAACTTGTGTGGCTTTAATCTCATAAAATGCTCATAGTTGGGATTTGGATATCTTGATAAGTATTAACATGGTTTTATGCATTTTTGGGGATTTTGTATAAATAATGCGCACTTTATGATTGATGCATCCTTGGTGATTTTTGTACAAATGAGGTCTTATTCATAACATACGTAAATTGGTGTATTTGGGTTCATAAGTCTATTTTGGAAAACCTTTTTGTCCCGACTTAAATTGTGTTGAAATCCATTCAAGCATTTTGGGAGCATGTAATTTCACGGTATGGGTCGAGTACGTTTATTATATTGAAAAACGTGATAATGGGTCAAAAGAGGTTTTGAGCATTTTAGCTCGATATCGTTTAAAGGAGTTTGGAGGACAATTGTCCTATTTTATTTGGCTCAATGTAGAGGCCGATTATGACGTACGTACTAATGCACTGTGTTGCGTATTGAGTTTGGTTACGGTCTCGGGTGCTTTAGTCATTCATGTGTAGTCTGGTAACGTTAGACAATGTGTAATGGATCCATAGGCACGTCAGTCGTTCTGTTTTGGGATGGTCAATTGAGTAGTTCGGGATGGGACTTCGGTACCCATGTTTTATGACCGGAAAGTTTACAAGTGATCGCTAGGAGGGTTGAGTCTGTAGTGCTATCGGGGAGTGAGTGCTAGGACCTCCGCCGCTTGAAGTAATGCCTGGGAGGTAGTCTTTAAGTGTGTCGGGCCTTCGGGATGGAGTTCTTCGGAATGATCCATCCAGGTCATCTGACTTGGGGTGACACTTGGAAAAGAAGTCGTAGGGACACTTGGCTTGTGATGTCGTGAGGTGTCATGCGATTAATATTGTTTGAGTGGCATACTTTTGTGTTCCTCCGCTCTCAAAGGATACAGGTATCCCCCGTTGTCGGCCCGCTGTATTTTGGATATTTAATTGTCCTTGCTTTATTATTTGGATTTCATTCCATTTTTTAATGGCGTATCATATTTATATGGATTGTTTCCGTTATTTAAGGGTCGAGTATTATGTCCCACCCGAGTTTGGATGTTTTGGGATAAGAAGTATTATTTACATTTTTACAAATGTGAATGTCGAACTATGTCCCCGTTTTGGGTGAGTTACGGGTTGCATCGTTTTATAAGAAATGCATGTTTGAGAGCATTGTCTTTAAAAGTGCATATTATGGAAAAATGTGTCGTTTCTATTTTGAAGTATAATACTTCGAAGGATCTTGCTTTAAAACTGAGTTCCTTTCTTTTAAAGATATATTCATTCATGTTAAAACTGTTGAGCTCACTAGGCGTTAAGCCTAACCTTTTTATTTGTTGGCATGTGCATCAGGTTGCAGTTGGGGGTTCGGGCTCTAATAGCCTCATGAAGAGTTGAGCCTTAACTTTATGCAAGAGTAAGTTATTGAAGAATTCTTCCGCAGGTTGGAGATAGTAATTCTTATTGGGTTTTAGTACCACCCGTCCTTCTCATAGATTGTATGTATAGGATGAATGTGTGTATTGAGGTTAATTCTTAAATTGTGTTTGTAGTCGGAATAATTATTGATGTATTTAGAAAATTTTTAATAAGTTGCTATATTCAGATTTAAGGGTGTTACAAGTTGGTATCAGAGCTTAAGTTTGAGAGAATTAGGTATTGATCGTAGGATGCCTAGACTCAAACTAGAGTTTTTATAAGTGATTGTAAGTGAAGTTGCATATTAGATGTCTTAAGATAAGGTATTTGGAGGATTGATCGGGTCGCTAGAAACGGGAAATTGTCAAGGGTCGCAAGGATGAGCATCTGTGGTACGTTCATAATGGCACCTGGCTAGTGCTATGGTAGATTTACATATCACATGTGTATTCTTGAAATACCTTAGTATGATGACCATTGGGGTAGTGAGAAAGTTTCTAAGCGAGTAAACTAAGGAAAGGTTGATGTCTATAGCGATATGACGTTGAAGTGATAGTCAAATATGTTGAATGCATTAAGTTGATCATCTTGAGTAAGAATTATTGGTTGAAATAGAACTATAAGTTGTTGAACCAATTCTATTTCGAGAAGAGATTGTAGGTTAACCAAATTGGTGGGTTTGTTGCTCTAAGATGTTCGATACATCCGAATGACAATAGTATGAATTGAGAAGCACAATCCTAAGATGTTGCATGCCGACTAAATCCATGTCCAAGACTTATTTCTAAATATGTTTGCATAAGTTGTTTTTCATGTTTTCAAAACATAAAGTGAGCTATGTTGCGAAGTTTTGCTAAAACATTTAACACTCATCAGATTTTAAACTACGAGCTTAAGCATGGATGAAATTGTTTTGTTGCACATGAAGCAAATTATTATTAAAATTCTCTTTATTCACGCCTCGTGTTTAACGCTATTTTCGGATATTGTAATGTCCATATTTAATCTTATTTGAGTATCGGGCAAGTAACTATGAGATTTTGACCTAGACATTGGATCACCTCCACGTATGTCAATGGTTTTAAAGGAAAAGTTAGTCCCATGTTTGAGTCGGAATTTCTTGAGAATTTTATTTTGTACCAGTTTTGCTAAGTTTCATGATGTATTGTTTTGCAATGTCTTTTGATGCGTGGGTTTCACTTTTGCTTCGTCTAAGCTGGCGAGTTTACTCGGCGTCGTGTCCAATGTAAATTTTGTTGAAAAGTGTCACCTTATCTTCCATTACAGTAAAAAGAGGAAACTCTTAGAAGTTTAACATTTTAGACATATTGTCGTTTTATTATCTCTGTTGACAAATGAAAATTTCGATACCACATGATTTTAGCGTTAATGAGTTTTACGAAAATTCGGTTAGGTTTGTGGTGTCTCGTCATACATCATTTTGCGCCACGCAAACAGTTTTGGGAGCACGTGCATATGCATTATGGGGTGCGTTATTTTAGGATTTTATTAATCGATATCACCCCACATGTTGTTTCGGGAAATTTCATTATTATGTGAGTTATCTTTGGGCTTTATACAAATGTCAACCGTTGCATACTATTTGCATCTGGATTAAATTATGACTTTGGTGTGAGTAAATACATAAAATATTTACGTCATTCAAACAGAGCTTCTGTTCAGAACATATTTCGATCATAAACTTTCACTGTTAGAAACTTCCGCTATGCATTAAACAAATTAGCAGTACTCATGTCGCTATAATTTCTATTATGGTTAAGTGTGTTTACCTCTACGACTGGAATCTTTAAACTGTATTTGAAATTTTATTTGTATTTCCACCATTTTACCAAACCGTGGGGATTAAACTGTTGCTTATGGGGTTGCTGAAAATTATTTTTTCACAACGTCTTTTGGTTAAAGAGGAAGAATGTTAAGTTTAAAATTGTGAATCTCTCTTTTGGGAGTGTACAAACATTTATTGCACGTATGATGGTGCAAAAACTTATTTTCACGTATAGTGTAAATTGTTGCGCATGTTTTATTATTGTCTTTAGTAACTTAAGTATTGAACAAACAGATTTCGGAAATGGTTTCGTATGCACAATATTGGTGATCAATTTTGAAACCTACCGAGTAAACGGTAGTTGATTTTTACTCGCATGGTTAATTGTTACAAAGCTTATGAACTTGGAGGTTTTATAAAATGTTAGATTGGCATTGTAGCTCGAAAAACCCTTGAACTCATTAATGTTGTAGATTTTGACCCCTTCCATGAAAGGCGTGTTATTCAAGACTAAAGGAGTCCTTGGAAAAGGGAGCGTCGGATTAACCGATTCGCTGTCAGTTTCGAATTTTAGATTTTAGATTATGAATCTAAAGATTGGGCCGAGTTTAATTGAAATTCAATTAAGAGAACGAACGTTATTCATCCAAAGTATCCATTGCCTCAGGACCACCACCCAATAGCCCCAATAGCAGAAAATCTCCTAATTGTTTCAGAACAACTAGAAAGATATTCTTTAACCAGAAAGAATTCGGTTTAGATGTAGGATACCTATCCACACGCTCGAATGATTGAAGTAGTAGAATTGTGTATTCTCCCAGTTATTTAAGTGGTGATCTTTTTGTTTCGGTAAATCATCGGGTTTAAGTCTTGTGTGGTTGCTTGCATGTGGAGGGATTTGAATCAATGGGTTGCTAAACATCATATTATGTGTTGGTTGCGTACTATCTTAAAGAACCTTCGCGAATAAAGGAAGTATCGTGGTTCACTTGTTAGAGACGTAAGGTTTAAATTTTAGTGGCACGTTAGGTGTCAACTTCGAATTGACGATGCAAATCTGGAATGAAATACTTGACGGTGCACCCACATTGTAGTATAGTCAATTTGAGAATAGGCGTCGACACTCCATTTCAGGTCAATAATCGTTGTGGTGCTTTGGCACATTCCCGATGGATTCTGTGTGTTCGCAATTTAAGTAGTAACCTTAAGGATATTGAGTGTTTGTAATTGGGGATTGTTCTTTGGTGTTTCTGTTATTGGCAAGACTTCTGCTGGGTTGGCGACCGATGCTTGAGGGCATAATGGGAGCCGTGCAACTTTGAAGTTTGGGATAAGTGACTATCTGTGGTGCGGGATGGTACGTTTTTGGGTGAAACGTTATACCGATGTTGTGACTAAGAGAAGTTAGGGAACCCTTACAGATGTTGTGCCTTGGGAAAACAAATTATCGTCGATTTGGATCAGACCAAACTAGTGTTAAGAATTTTGTCAAGGAAGGGACGATGAAATCTTTCATGGTAATGTTTATTGGAGTCAATTAGTGAGAATTTCGAGGTGGAACTTGAGTGGGAATCGTTTATTGAGGAGACCTGGATGTGTGAGAATCTGAAGTGTTTAAGGAATGAGTTTGCTTTGGAGTATTCTTGAGGTGTTATGTGCAACCTAAGGTTGGGAGACCGTCGAGATTTTTAAGATAGGAAAGTGGTTGATAAGTACTTGATGTTCATTCCATCAGCGGTAAGACACATCGAACCTTGGGATCGAGTTGTGACGGTTCGTTACGGGGACTATAGTGACAACCTTAATTGGGATGTGATCGGTTCGTGCATGAGGCAAGGTATTGTGGAGGCATTCCTTTTGGGTAAAGAACCGATTAACCTTGCAAAGGGCGGTGTGGGTGTTTGATCGGTGCCAGATTTCGAGGACGAAATCTCTTTCAAGATTGGGAGAATTGTAACACCCCGAGTTTTGAAATGTATCATTTCGAGTTATTACAGAAACCGATATATTAACGAAAAACAAGATATTTTATTTTGGGCTTGAATCCATGATTTTATAGTCTAAATGGATGAAGGATTCAATTACGAGTCCAACGGTTCTTTCCGGAGCAAAAACGGAGCTATAACGAAGAAGTTATGGCCAAAACAGTGATCGGGGAAGTTTACAGCTAGCGGTACAATCTCGGCGAAAGTGCCCCGCGAGAGTGACACTTGTCACTTTCGCTGTCACTCTCGCCAACAGCGTATGGACGATTAAAATCAAGATTTTCAGCCCCAAACTTCATTCCTTCATATCTCCTTCATATCTCCTTCATCCTAGCTCCGATTTGGGTGATTCAAGTTGCTACGGTTTTGTTTTTGAGAGCTTTTCAAGAATCTAGCAAGAGGTTTGAAGTATATTGGAGTATACTAGAGTATTTTGTGGTGGTAAGCTTCTCATCACTCCTTCTTCATCTTCTTCACCATGGTTTTCTAAGGTTTCATCCAGCCTTTGTGCTTCTTTTCATGGATTGAAGGTTTGAAACCATTTTGGCGAACTAGAAGCATTTTGGTTGGTGGATTCAAGCTTGGGTTAAGGTAATCTTTTATTCTCTTTCGTTATGTAAGTTAGGGTTTCGGTATTAGTTGAGGTATTCATGTATATGTCTTGGGAAACGATTCTTTGTGGTTGATTATGTTTATTTGTGGTTGAATATGTATGGATTTAGGTTTTGAAAGTTTTGTCTTGGGAATCCAAGTGTTTTTCAAAGGATTTCTAGTTGGGGGAAAATTCTAGATTTAGCCTAAATCTAGCAAGGTGAGTTCAAGTTACTTGGTGAAAACTTTGTACATGCCAAAATGAGTATTTTGTTGTAAAAATGTGTTTTACTCAGTAATTGTTAATGTGTTGGGTATTTTGATAAGTTTACATATGTGATAAACTTGTGTGGCTTTAATCTCATAAAATGCTCATAGTTGGGATTTGGATATCCTGATAAGTATTAACATGGTTTATGCATTTTTGGGGATTTTGTATAAATAATGCCCACTTTATGATTGATGCATCCTTGATGATTTTTGTACAAATGAGGTCTTATTCATAACATACATAAATTAGTGTATTTGGGTTCACAAGTCTATTTTGGAAAACCTTTTTGTCCCGACTTAAACTGTAATGAAATCCATTCAAGCATTTTGGGAGCGTGTAATTTCACGGTATGGGTCGAGTGCGTTTATTATATTGAAAAACGTGATCATGGGTCTAAAGAGGTTTTGAGCATTTTGGCTCGATATCGTTTAAAGGAGTTTTGAGGACACTTTTCCGGTTTTATATGGCTCAATGTAGAGTCCGATTATGACGTACGTACTAATGCGCTGTGGTGCGTATTAATTTTAGTTACGGGTTCGGGTGCTTTGGTCATTCGTGTGTAGTCCGGTAATGTTAGACAGTGTGTAATGGATCCATAGGCACGCCAGTCGGTCTGTTTTGGGATGGTCAATTGGGTAGTTCAGGGTGGGACTTTGGTACCCATGTTTTATGACCGGAAACTTTACAAGTGATCGCTAGGAGGGTTGAGTCTGTAGTGCTATCGGGAGTGAGCGCTAGGACCTCTGCCGCTTGAAGTAATGTCTGGGAGGTAGTTGTCAGGATCGAATTCTCAACAAGAATTAATTCTCAGAAACAATATCAAAGGAGTTTGCGGAATAACACTTTGATATTCAATGAAACAGTAAATCAATACAGAAAATATGAAGAACAAACTGTAAACTTGTATTGAATGCTTTGAAGTTACAAGATTACACACTCAACCTCAATATTGATGAACAGACTCACCAATACGAATTCTACTTCTCTAGAATTAGGATCTATGCCTTGAGGTTGATTTTTCTAGAACTTGGAATAAAAAATATGTTCTAAAACTATTATGTATCAGCTATACATATACTAAACACAAAGATAATTACAAAAAAATAAACATATCTTCAGTATATCTTCCATGTATATCTCTAAGCTTCCATGTATATCTTCAGTCCATCCAGCTGTTATTCTTTCCATTCGGATCTCTTAAGCAGCACTAACTATGCTCAACAGCATTAACTTCTTCTAGCAGTATTAACTACTAAGCAGCACTAACTACTAGCAGTACTAACTAGCTAAGCAGTACTAACTTTGTTCAAGCAGCACTAACTTTGACTAGCAGTAGTAATACTCAGCAGTATTAACCTTGAATAACACTAGCAGTAGTAATCTGAATCAGCAGCATTAACCATACTTGATCTTTTCTTTAGTTCCCAACAATCTCCCCCTAACTTGACTTTTAGGACAAGAAGTCAAGTTCTTCAGATGCTCCCAAAATCTTCATTGATCTACTCCAATATTAGGATCCAATCCCATACTCTGATTGATAGTCCTCTGAATTAGATACTTGGCCATTTCTGAATTTGAAATACACCCTAGCTTTTTCTTCAGCATGGCATGAAGCTTCAATCTGCTATGATTGTACACTCTATCCACTAGGAAGTACTCAGTGTGATTTAAATCCAAAGTCACTGCATATACTCCACTAGTTTCATATAGATTCCAATTATTCACTGTTTGAAAAACATTTCTTATTACCTCCTCTACTTCATCTGGTTTGAACATCATACACAGATACTCCATTACCATCTTTTTAATTGAAATCACTGGAGCTTTCAGTTCATCTGCATATAACTTCATCCCTATTGCAAACATTTCTTCAATATCAGACCTTGAACAAGTTCTGACAATCTTACTCCAAGTGCTGTACACTTCATATTTCTCATCTTTTCTCTTCAGTCTGATGTACTCCTTGCCATCCACCTCCATGATATCCCAGTGAATGACTTCAGGAGGTTTAACCCCTACAGGTTCAGCTGAAATTGGTTCAGGCACTTTGTCCATCACTACCATGTACATTTTGACATTCTCAGTACTTGCTGGTTCTTGCATTGTAGATAACTCAGGTGCCTCTTCTTCTTCAGCAGCCTTTTCAGCCTCTTCTTCCACTAATCTAGACTTCTTTGTAGGCTTTTTCCTTGCCATCATCTTGGTTCTTTTTAAAGTCCTTAGACTTTCACCAAGAGTAGCCTCTTTCTTTGGAGTTTCTTGCTCATCTGGAAAAGGCTTTTGTATTACAAGGTCATTGCTCTCCTTCATCCTTTTCTCCATTTCCACCCTTGCAGTATCATTCTCTTGAAGCTTTTTCATTTCTGCATCATATAGTCCTTTGATTTTCTCAAAAGACATTTTTGAAAACATTTCCTTTTTAACTCCTACAGCACCCTTGAGAAAAGTGATCATCTTGTTTCTCTCTTGGGTACCAAGGAATGTCTTTGAGGGTTGTCTCTTCTTCTTTGCACCCATTTTGAATTCTCTAATCTTCCTTAGAGATGTTACTTTCTTTTTAGCCATTTTAGTTGCCAGACTCTATTGATTGGCTTTATTCAGCTCTGCAGCCATTGCTTTTGCTATCTCTCTGTCTTTTTCCACTTGGACATTTTCTGCTTGTTCCAATTCAGCTTGTATCTTTCTTGCCAAAGCTTCATCTGCCTCAATCAACTTTTGCCTTTTCATTGGTTGGTCAGATTCTGAATCCACTAGCTTTGCTTTACCCTTTTCTTTGCTTATCACCTTCTCAGACCTGAATTTCCTTGCAACATCACCTCTTTCGTTTATGATAACTCCTTTGGCCTTTGAAGTGACCTTGGGAGTATCATGTTTTGCTTTGATTAGAGTTTCTGCAATTTCTAGCTCTGTTAGTACTTCCTTCACTGTTTCTGCTGCTTTGATCATGTCAACAGTAGTAACCATTTGTGCTTCTCCACTTGTACTAGTAGCATTAATGGCTTCTGCTTCTAGCTCCCCCTCAACACCTAGCTCCCCCTCAACACTGTGTTTCTCCCCATTATTCTCCCCCTCAAATACAACTTTCTCTTTTTCCCCTTCCAAGTTATCTTCAGCCTCTGACTCCCCCTTTTTGGGAGCATCAGATACTAGTTCCCTTCTTTTTAGCACAAACTGCCTCCTCTTCTTTTTCTGTAGCAATCTCCTTACCATATTCTTCAGTTTTGAAATCTGAGCTTGTTGAGACAGAACTATTAGTTTCAGCTCTTCAATATCTTTTCCTTGGTTGATCACATCCCTGTCGATGTTTGCCATTGTGTCCATCAATTCAAGATAGTCATATCTATCCTCACCTTCTCTAGAAGTGTTTCCCTCCTTTGAAGGATCATTGGATCTTTTAGTAGTGGAAGTCTTCTGCCTAGCAGAAGCACTATCCACCCCCGTGGTTTCTTGGCACCAGGGACCTTCAAATGATTGCTCATTCAAAGTTGCCATGGGGGAGGTCTTATTGATGTTGCCACTTTCCTCCTCTGTGCTAGCAGGAGTAGTGGCAGCCTCATCACCCATATGCTCTTCCTCCTCCTCAGAGAGCACCTCCTTGGGGTTGAGAGACACCCCTTTGGTTTCCTTATGGATATTCCCTAAAGGAGAATTCTCCCTTAGAGGGCTTAAAGGCTTGGGGGTCGATGGTACAAGAAGGGAAGGAGCCTTCTTTACCTGTTTTCTCTTGTATGTTTGGGTGATAGGTGAGGTTGGTTTTTCAAGAAGGGACTGGGGGATAGATTTAGAGTGGGAAGGTTGGGATTGGCTAGCAGTAGGAAGGTCTAATGGGGGCCTTGACCCTGCTGCCATACTTTCAGTGGTTTGGGACACCACCATCATTGTAGAGAACAATGGGGTGTCAACTCCTTCCGAGTCCCCAGCAGATCTTCTCATATTTGAGAAAACCTTGCCTTTTGGGGGTTTAGGTACATATACCCCAATAGGTTGAGGTATATTCTTCAATTCATGAGTAATAACTTCTTGAACAAACCTGGGGTACATAAAGAAACTCTTTTTGTTTCCCATGTTTGATACAAGATCACTGAAAATCATTTGTTAAAAATTGTACTTTCTGGCAATGGCCAAGCACACCAAAGCATAAGCAATGGGACTGCTGAACTCACTCTATCCAGTAGTCTTTTTAGAGATGCAATGCGTCAAGGTATGAACAAAAAACCGCCATTGGGGTGAGAATTTAGCTTTTGAAAACTTAAACACACCCAACGGGCCTCCATACCCCATTCTTGCAAGGGAAGAGAACAGGTCATCATTTGGGATAGAAGTTATACCAGAGGCATCATCTAGACGTAGACTGATGCGAATAACTTCTTCAGTAACTGTTAAGGGTTGGTCACACACCCTTGTCTTGATCATCTGCACACCATTCTCAGCAACAATGGTGGCATTAGCCCAGAACTGCCTTTGATGCTCTATATAGATTGTAGGAGCAACAGTAAGAGCATGAGCAATATGGCTTGACTTGAGGAAATCCACAATCTGGTGGAACCCAACGGCCTGTTTGGGCTTCTGTAGCATCGCGATTTCATTGTGTTCATCTATGAATGCCATTGATGCCATTAATCCTTGCAAAAAGCTTGTCTGAAACCTTTGAACTTGAGAGAGACAGGGTTTAGAGCGTAAGAGAACAGTATACAAAGAGTCGTTATGAACCTTTAGGCAGGCAAAGGGTATTTATAGTATTCGGGACATAAGCAGTATTAACCTAGAGCAGTATTAACGGACAAGCAGTATTAACCACGAGCAGTATTAACTACCAGTATTAACTGCGAGCAGTATTAACCACTAGCAGTATTAACTGTGAGCAGTATTAACTGACTAGCAGTATTAACCACTACCAGTATTAACCACTAGCAGTATTAACTAACAAGCAGTATTAACCTCTAGCAGTATTAACTGTGAGCAGTATTAACTGACTAGCAGTATTAACCACTAGCAGTATTAACCACTAGCAGTATTAACTAACTAGCAGTATTAACCACTGCGAGGAGTATTAACTGCGAGCAGTATTAACTAACTAGCAGTATTAACTGCGAGCAGTATTAACCACTAGCAGTATTAACCACTAGAAGTATTAACTAACAAGCAGTATTAACTGTGAGCAGTATTAACTGACTAGAAGTATTAACCACTAGCAGTATTAACCACTAGCAGTATTAACTAACTAGCAGTATTAACCACTAGCAATATTAATTGTGAGCAGTATTAACTGACTAGCAGTATTAACCACTAGCAGTATTAACCACTAGCAGTATTAACTAACTAGCAGTATTAACCACTAGCAGTATTAACCACTAGCAGTATTAACTAACTAGCAGTATGAACTGCGAGCAGTATTAACTACTAGCAGTATTAACCACTAGCAGTATTAACCATACTTACTCTTTGAAGCTTAGGCTGAATTTAGTACTGTTGAGTATGCCCTGCAAAGGAGGATTAGTAACACCAAGAAACTATAATATTTAGATATTTAACCACTTTTTGTGATAATGCTTATTCAGAGTTGATCATTCCCACACTTGTTACCAAGAAAGTGAACCTACCCACATCAAAAGCTTTGGTAAATAGATCAGCAAACTGGTTGTCAGTATGGACTTTTACAACTTGTACAAGTTTCTTTTCATTACAGTCTCTTATGAAGTGATACCTGATCTCAATGTGCTTTGTCTTAGAGTGCTTGACAGGATTATATACAATGTTGATAGCACTGTTATTATCAATAAAAATGGGAGTGTGTAGAAAGGTTACCCCATAGTCCAGCATTTGATTCTGAATCCATAAGACTTGAGAACAGCAACTTGCAGCTGCTATGTACTCTGCCTCTGTTGTAGATGTGGACATTGTGGTTTGTTTCTTGCACTGCCATGAAACTAGTCTAGCACCCAAAAACTGACAACCTCTAGAAGTAGATTTTCTGTCCAAGTTTGCCCCACCTAGATCACTGTCTGAGTATGCTATTAGGTCAACGGGTGAGTCATGAGGATACCAAAGTCCCAATCTGGGTTGCCCTTTGAGATATCTGAATATCCTCTTAACAGCTTGAAAGTGAGATTGCTTTGGCCTAACTTGGAATCTTGCACATACACAGACTGGAAACATTATATCTGGCCTAGAGGTTGTCAGATACATGAGAGAGCCAATCATGGATCTATAATAATGAACATCCATATCCTCCCCCTCAAGATCTGTTGTTATCTGCTTGTGTGTCTCCATAGGTGTGCTAGCAGGTTTTGAATCTGAGAAACCAAACTTGTTTAGAATGTCCTGCACATACTTGGACTGACAGATGAATAGATGTTTCTGAGAAGTAAAGCTCTGATACCACTTGTCAGGATCGAATTCTCAACAAGAATTAATTCTCATAAACAATATCAAAGGAGTTTGCGGAATAACACTTTGATATTCAATGAAACAGTAAATCAATACAGAAAATATGAAGAACAAACTGTAACTTGTATTGAATGCTTTGAAGTTACAAGATTACACACTCAACCTCAATATTGATGAACAGACTCACCAATACGAATTCTACTTCTCTAGAATTATGATCTATGCCTTGAGGTTGATTTTTCTAGAACTTGGAATAAAAAATATGTTCTAAAACTATTATGTATCAGCTATACATATACTAAACACAAAGATAATTACAAAAAAATAAACATATCTTCAGTATATCTTCCATGTATATCTCTAAGCTTCCATGTATATCTTCAGTCCATCCAGCTGTTATTCTTTCCATTCGGATCTCTTAAGCAGCACTAACTATGCTCAGCAGCATTAACTTCTTCTAGCAGTATTAACTACTAAGCAGCACTAACTACAAGCAGTACTAACTAGCTAAGCAGTACTAACTTTGTTCAAGCAGCACTAACTTTGACTAGCAGTATTAATTACTAGCAGTAGTAATACTCAGCAGTATTAACCTTGAATAACACTAGCAGTAGTAATCTGAATCAGCAGCATTAACCATACTCGATCTTTCTTTAGTTCCCAACAGTAGTCTTTAAGTGTGTCGGGCCTTCGGGATGGAGTTCTTCGGAATGATCCTTCAAGGTCAAGTGACTTAGGGTGACACTTGGTAAAGAAGTCGTAGGGACACTTAGGTTGTGATGTCGTGAGGTGTCATGCGATTAACGTTGTTTGAGTGGCATACTTTGTTGTTCCTCCGCTCTCAACGGATACGGGTATCCTCCGTTGTCGGCCCGCTGTATTTTGGATATTTAATTGTGCATGCTTTATTATTTGGATTTCATTCCATTTTATGGTCGCATGAGTATTAAGTTTCAGTTCAATGTTTTAATGGTGTATCATATTTATATGGATTGTTTTCCGTTATTTAAGGGTCGAGTATTATGTCCCACCCGAGTTTGGGTGTTTTGGGATAAGAAGTATTATCTACATTTTTACAAATGTGAGTGTCAAACTATGACCCCGTTTTGGGTGGTTACGGGTTGCATCGTTTTATAAGAAATGCATGTTTGGGAGCATTGTCTTTAAAAGTGCATATTATGGAAAAATCTGGCGTTAAGCCTAACCTTTTTATTTGTCGGCATGTGCATCAGGTTCCAGTTGGGGGTTCAGACTCTAGTAGCCTCATGAAGAGTTGAGCCTTAACTTTTTGCAAGAGTAAGTTATTGAAGAAGTCTTCCGCAGGTTGGAGATAGTAATTGTTATTGGGTTTTAGTACCACCCGTCCTTCTCATAGATTGTATGTATAGGATGAATGTGTGTATTGAGGTTAATCCTTAAATTGTGTTTGTAGTCGGAGTAATTATTGATGTATTTAGAAAATTTTTAATAAGTTGCTATCTTCAAATTTAAGGGTGTTACATTATCACGAGCAATTCTTCAAGAGCATATGAGGTTTGAACAAACTTACTTGTAGATCGGCTAAATCACATGAAATGTCGAGATCCGATAATCGTTTCGATAAAAATTTCTTCATTTGGCTCTGATACCACTTGTTAGGTCCTGGATGCACAACATTTCTAGTGTTTGTAACAAGTTTAGGATAGAAGAAGGCTTATTTATTTATTAGAAATGAAAACCTAACCTAGAGAGAACACTTGATATTAGAGGACTACATCTTGAATTATAAAATGATAATATGAATTACAACAACTCAATACTCGTATTTATAGCCCACAACTACCACTGCCCTTGTTACACATTGTTAGCCCAAGCCCATACAACATTAAAGCCCAATATGCCCAAGGCCTTTACAAAACATTTACTTTCTAAAACTTTCTACATAAAATACATTAACAAAATGCTCTCAATCACTAACAGGTGTTTCACTGCTAAGCACACCGGAATAGACAATACCAACATGCACATCCTCAGACTTTTTCATGTCATTGTGTACTATCTGGACGTGGACTATTCTATTTCTTTCTAGACAGAGTTGTATGAAATAGTTCATTTAAAGAGAACTACAAAGGATCCAGTGTTTGTACCGTATCAAAGATTTCTACAACTTATAATCGAAGCATGTGGAAGTCTAACCGAGACATTCCGAAGAGGAACAATCATGAAGTATGAAATGAGCTTGTCATGAGGTACCTACAAAAGTGGAAACAAACTTTTAATTATTCCTTGCCAGTACCAGAAGAATTGCTTGCTTACACTGATCCGAACTCAGAGAGTGTAAAAGCTTATAGAGAGTCTACAGGATGACCATAACCGGTTGCCCCTATCCCAGACTTAAACCCTAGGCGCGCGAAGTATGTAAGGGTTTAAAATACCAGAGTTGTAATTGAACGGGGAGGGCTGAGAGAAAATTCTGAGAGGGGAACGGGAGTGGGTCAGTCTTCTAGACTGGAGGTTGTGGAATCCCAGGCTGTTATTGCTACACATCAAGAGGGTTCCACATCTCAACCTGAACATGCTATCATACATCAATTGGGCCCTCAGGAAGGGAACGCCAAGGAAGGTCAGAACTCTGAGATAGAGTCAGATCATGCGGAAAGCATAGATCATGAGAGTATCCCATCTGTTACTGTTGACACAGATGAGGAAAGTGATCCAAATTTGAATGACGAAGGAGATGATGATGATAATGATGACAATAATGATAACGATCGTGATTTCTATTGAAGTTTTCTGTATTTTTGTGATTTCTATTGGACTAATGATCGTGTGTCAAGTTCTTATTGCATATTTTTTTGAAACAGGATGACTTCCAAGGATGCTCTCTCAATTGGCACTGATGTAAAGCCCCCTGTTCTATTCAAAGGGGAATACGAGCATTGGAAGGACAGGTTCTTAGATTTTGTTGATCGACACGCAAACGGGGAAAACATTTTGTTGTCTATTACTGAAGGTCCCATGATTCCACCCACCATGGAGATACCTGACGATGAATCCTCCGATTGTGAAGATAGAGATGAGGACAGAGTCAGAAAGACAAAGACAGTTTCGAAGTTCATCTTTCAGTATACAGATGAACAGAGTCTCCCAAATGATGATGGGTTCTAAGCTGATAAACAAGCCAGATCTCTACTTCTACAGACTCTCCCAAATGATATCTACATAAATATTTAAGCTAATGCCAAAAAGATGTGGGATCACTTGCAGAAAATGATGATGGGTTCTAAGGTCGGTAATCAGATGAAATAGCAAACTGCATCAATAGCTACGAAGAATTCAAGACGAAAAAAATGAAATCCTTGAGGAAACATACGAGAGATTTGTACTTCTTCTAAATGAGCCATCCAAGAATAAAGTTAAGAAGAAGCAAATCGAGAATAAAGTCAAATTCCTCAGCATTCTACAGCCTGAATGGAAAAAGCATACTAGGAGAAGGAAACAGATGAAAGATCTTAGTGATATCCCACTTCATGAGGAATATGAAACTCTAAGGCAAAATGAAGAGGAGGTTGAAGAGAAAAGAGCTGAGAAGAAAAAGAGTGAGAAACCAGCTGATCTGATTGCTTTGGTAGCCGGACAGAAAGAGAAAGAGAAGAAAAAGAAGAAGAAGATTGTTCTCCCAAGTTCAAGTGATTCTAGTTCGGATTTTGACAGTGATGACGGGGAGAACCTCAAGCAAGCAATGCTATTGTTGACCTGTGCTTTTCAGAAGAAATTTTACAAGAAACCAGGGTCAAACTCATAGAGGTACTCTTCTTCTGCATCAAAGAATCATGAGCATCGAGAAAGGGTGGAAGCAAAAAGGTACAAGGAGAAGAGATTTGGAGAAAGAAAGCCCGATGAGATGCAGTATCTGAATGATTATGGACCTGAGAAGAAAATAGATGACCCGATCAAATGCTATAATTGCGGAAAGATTGGTCATTACGTCAAGGATTGTCGAAAGCCCAAGGTCAGAAACTCAGAATACTATAAGAATAAGATGCTCTTGGCCAAGCAGCAGGAGGCTGGCAAGGCACTTGTGGCTGAGGACGAGTTCTGGCTAGATCATTCGCATGAAGAAGGAAAAGAATAGACGACACACATATGCTTGATGGGTGATACTGTTAAGTTTGATGAAAATGATGAAGAGACATCTGATGAGGTACTTAATTTTTCTGAAAATGATTTTCTAACCAAAATGGAATCTATGATGGTCGAACTTCAAGATCTTCAATGTAAACTGAAAAAGGAAAAGAACAGAGTTGCAAAGAAAAGTCACAAGATTTTTGAACTTAACAAGGAACTTGTTGGGAACAAATATCTGATTGATTCCCTAACCAAATCTGCTTCTGATTTCAAACAACATAAAGATGGTTTTGAAAGTAAGATATATGAATTTGTTTGAAAACTTTCTAAGTCTAATCTTGAAAGACAAGAATGTGTTCTAAAAGCTCATATTTTGCAGGTAGAAAACAAGAACTTAGAGAAAAAGGTAAATGGTTTGGAAGCAAAATTATATGGTAGAGGCCAAACAGATAAAACCATTTTCTTAAATACACCTAATGAGGAGACTGATTTCAAAGAAAAGTGGGGACTTCGTTATGATAACCCCCACTACTTAAAGAAAGCCATCAGAAAAAAAAACCAGCACTGTATAATTTTGATTTTCTTTTTGCTGCTGGTAAATATCATCATTTAAAACCCAAGTTTGTTACCAAATCATCGGATGAGGTTGAGGTCAAGAAGTTGAAAAGAGAAAGAATATAAGGAAAATACAACAACCATTCTGCTATCAAAAGCTAAATGATAGGTATCTTTCAGAAAAATCAAAATTTCTTTCAAATGATTATTTTGCTAGTTATTCTACTACAGAGATGGAGGCAAAACCAGTTAAAACTAAGATTTACACTCCTCCACTCGTATTAGAAAGCAAAATAATTGAACTTGAAAACCTTTTATCTGAAGAAAGAATTTTGGGTGATTTAGAACAAAATGTGTTTTTTATTGTATTAAAGAACACTGTTTTCAAAACTGAATCTAATGAGTGTTCAACATCTTCTAAGGCACCTAAAACTTCAGAAGTTGATTTTGATGACTTATTTGCGTCTGCAAATGATTTTTTTAAATTCTGATGAAGGGTGTGTTGATGAGATTGATATGTTTGACTTTAATGCTAAACTTCCAGTTCATTCTACTTTTATTATAAATGGTGAAGATTTACCAAGTGTTTATGAAATTGGTGAATCATTGACTAAGGTTGGTGACCCAGTTTCTGTGAGTACTGATTATTATCAGACAAGTAAGAAGCAAAAGAAACAACGCTCACAGAAACGGGAAACACTTGTAAGCTTAAGAAAAGACATTCTCAGAAATCTGATTTTCCTAATAAATCTAAATCTTGTGTTTCAGATTTGAAAAATAGAATGTCTGAAGAACGAATAGAGTGGCGACCTAAATAGAAAGTTGATGAGAAAGTAGAATCCATTCCTGATATTCTTTGTAATAGCTCTACTTGTAGTATGCCTGATGTAGTTGGTAATGTTGCTTCGGATAAACAAAACTGTTAATCCAAGATCCTCTATAAAGACAAAGAATGCGTGAATGCGTGAATCTCTTACAAAGACAAAGCCACAAGGGACTTAAATACCCTTGGCTTAAACAACGGATAAAAGCTATCTAAACACAGAATAAGACCAAACCTATAAATAAAATGATTACTATAAAATCAAACTTAACAATCTCCCCCTTACTAATCATTGGCGCTGTGGTCTTCAATATCCATCTTCTAAATCAGCACGGACCATCTAAGCGACTTATTAAAGAAGCTTTCTTGACTAAAAAAAAATTCTTCTCAGCGTCTTTCAATTTTTGTTGCCTTTGCTGCTTTGACAAGACTGGACCAGTTTGAAATAAACTTGAACGAACAATCGGTTCATCAACTTGTGCTCTAGACGACACTTTTTTAAATGAACTTGAATGAACAGTAGTGATCGGAGCAGGAACAGCAAAAGAAATAATTGCCGGGAAAATATAGAATCTTGAGCAAATTTTGATCAACAGATAAACGTTTGAGCTTTTTGTCTCTTTAACTTCTCCTTAACTTCTCACCCTCATGACCTTGATGATCTGGATCAACTTGGTCATGCAAATGTTGGAGACGAGACAACTTAAGATCTGCAAAATCAGAATTAAGGAAAAAGAAGAGAGGTTTGCGCTAACTGTTGGTGGCACAAACTTAGTTTTGTGCTAGCAGAAGGAAGGGCAAAGTTAGGTTTGCGCTAGATGAAGGATGCGTAAAGCTTGTTTTACGCTAGAAGTTGTTGGCGCAAATCTAAGTTTTGCTCTACCAACTGTTGGTGGAAATATAACTTGGAATCTAAAAATTTTCACCTGTTAATTTCTTTGACTCCCCTACACAAATGCACTAAATTTGACAATTCAAGTTAGCATTCATATAGAAAATCAGATACTCCCCCTCGAAAACAGATATGATCTTTCAGAAAATTCTCCTTTTACACTCCCCCTTGAAAAATGCACAAACCCATGAAAACAAATATATGAAAAACCCAAGGATTGAAACATCAATGTAGAAAGAAAATTATACTGAATATGTATTTTGAAACAACTAAATATATAAAAATTTAAACATAAACAAATTAAATTCTACTTAGTAAAATATCACAGATTTATCAATCAGTTGAAATCAAGTATGTGTTGTTGGATACAGATACAAGTTTTATTGCATATTAAGTTAAAACATGTTCAGTTTCAAAAACTTCCAACAATCTATTCAATGTGCTCGCATGCGAACTTCGATTAGTTTCAAGAAAATGCAATTCTAAAAAATATAATAGAGAACTTTGCATGTACTCACACTAAGCCATCAATAATTAAGACTTTCACAAATTTATAGGTTTATCGCAACTCAAACATATCACCAAGCATCATGAGATGTGTGCTCATTGGCATCTTTTAGCATTGTACACATTGGCATCTTCACATGAGTGTGCTCTTTGGCATCTTTTAAGCTTGTGCACATTGACATCTTTTAATCAAAAAGTTTGTTAAGTAAAGAACATGCCGTAAATGTAACTTTCTATCTGACTCTATTACAGAATTTGGGTCAGCTGCTCCCAGACCAGTTGGCCTTAGGGAGTAGGTGTCAAGCACCCCTTGGAATTTACTCTCCCATATCAGAAAGGCTACATCGACAAATCCTAAACCCATTCATACCAGTAGAACATGACTTTCGATCTGGTTCTATAGAAGGATTTGGGTTCAATCACTCCCAGACCAATTGACTTTAGGGGACCAGATGACAAACATCCCACGGAACTTACTTTCCCAAACCAGAAAGGTCACAGGAACAAACTTTTAAAGTTAGAGATTTCTGTATTTTATATATATAATGCATCTCAATCACTCAGTTCTACATCTAAGTGCTTAGCCCATATTTTCATTACAATCCATAATTCAGACTTTTTAGGATTTCCAAGCATTGTAAATTATAAATATTCCGAATCACATATCTTTAAAGCAGAATCAAAAGTTTCAAACATGTTGTTGACCTTTCAACTTTTAAAAGACTTGAAAGTTGAGCATATAAAACTTTAATATTAACAAAGCAACTTGAAAATATATCCTAGACACACATTTTATTCGAAAGAAAGAAAAACTGTAAAACTTTTACTTTATAGAATAAAATTTATAAAAATTTAAACTTTTAATTTCAAATGCCGAGTTTAAAAAATTAAGGCAAATGTAAAGAATTCGGCAAATTGATATTTAGTTGGAACAAAATAAAATTCAATAATATTATCTTCCACATAATGTATAATGAATTTGTGTCTCGTATAAAAAAAATTTGGTTGTTCAAATTCAAGACTTAGTTGAACTTGCTCAGATTCTTGAAAACATGAGAACACTGGAACAACATCATTATCAGAGATAAATGCAGCGGAATTAAAGTAGATGTACTCACAGTTTCTCATTAGTCAAAAGCTAAAAGCTTTTAAGAACGAGTTCTAAACTGACATGTTTAGAAGTCGAAGACCATTGAAGTACGGGTTCTGAACTGAAGTACTCAGAAGCCAAATTTCTCTTACTCCCCCTTAACAGTAGATGCCTGTTATATTTGGGTCCATGAAAGTTAGTTGCAGTTCTTGTGGGGAAAACTTGTAAGATTTGACACGAGAAGCACAAAAATATGATCAGACAAATGAACATAGGAATTAGCATAAGAGAAAGCATAATCATTTAAATTAGAATAAGAAGAAGAATATGAGACATTTTTAGAAAATTTGAATCATTTGCTTTATTGAATATTTTGAAATTTTATTACAAGAATCAAATGAATCACTTTTATAATGTTTGTCTACATATCTATCTTCATCAGTCGTAGGATCATCTGATGTCCGCTTGGCTCTCCATATCTGCCTTGAAGGAGCGCTCAGAGTCCTATCTGAAATCATTGAATTAGAAGAATTAGAACAGTCAGAAATAACTTGATCTTCTTTCTTTGACTTCTTTGACCGTCTTCTTTTACGCTTTGCTTTATAATAATCATCATTGAACGCAAAAGAATCATCAAGAATTTTCGATTTAATATTTGAATTTGAAGAAACAACTTTACCTATTAAACCCAATTGATCAACCAATAAATCTGAATTCACCTCGGAGTCAGAAATTTTTTGAGAAAAGTTTTCAGATTTTAGAAATTCCTTTTTGTTTATTTGACAATCATAAGAAAGGCTAGAAATAGAATCTTGTTTTTGAGAAAATAATTTTTCTTCAAGACTGATGTCATGAAAGAAAGAAATACATCAGATTCAGTTTTTTTTTGAATATTTTGATCTTCCATTTTATCTTCAAGATCAATGATTTTGCATTCTAATACTAATGAAGGAGTATATCTCCTAGAATCATAAAAGATTGGAGAGATATTTTCCTTATCAGATTTAGTGGCAAATATATCAACAAAATCATCAGATACTGAAGATTTGATAGAAGATATATCATTTAAACCTTTTCTGCCCTTCTTTGATTTGTCATGAAAATATTTAGCATTTTCGCTCATGTAAACAAAATAAATTTCTTTTTTCTTATTATTAATTCTTTTCTCATTTTCGATTTCTAGCACTTGCTTTTCATTCATCCAATCAATTTTAAATTGAGGAGCATATTTAGCAAGAGTTAGATAATCGTATTTATATAAAGTAGGGGATTTTTCTATCGCATTGTTTAAACAATGTGGATTTTCAAAACCAAGTCCCCATTTTTCTTTTATAGACTCATAACTCCGCGGTTTGTTCAAATAAATAGTTTGTTCAGATTGATTTCTACGATATAATTTTTCTTCCAACTCATTTATTATATCTGAAAAATTATCTTTTAATTTGGTCATTTCAGTCAAAGATTCAAGATAAGTCATATTTGATTTTTTTAAATCATGTAATTTCTTTTGAAAGATTTCTTTTGTATGAACCAAAATATATTTTTCATCTTTCACAGAAATTTGTAATTTATCAATCAAATTTGACTTTTCTGAATTTAAATTCTTTTCAGGTATTAACTTCGAGCGAAGATTAGATAAAGCAGTTATAATGATGTTCATTTGTGAGGAAATGAAAGTGTAATCAAACTCAGAAATTACCTCATCTTTATCAGTGTCAGAATCATCATCATCACTCTGATCATCTCCGAATAAGCACATGTGAGCAGTCACGATAGAATCAGCTTCGTCTTCAGAGTGATCTAGCCAAAACTTTTCTTCGGCTAACAAAACAGTTCCATTCTCTCTCTTTTCAGCAAGTTCCAATTTCTTTCTGTAATAAGCAAAATCCCGATCCTTCTTCACTCTACACTCCTTAGTGATGTGACCGGCCTTTCCACAGTTGTAGCATGTAGCCAGTTTCTTAGCCTCGGGCACTTGTTCATTCTTGGACCCAGAAGTGAAGCGAAGATTGTTGAAATTTGAACGAGGTTGTGCTGAGAGAGAAGAATCATAGCTTTCTCAAGCGCCTCGTCATCATCATCAGTGTCCCCTTTATAAGCATTATCAGACAATTCTTGTTCTGCCAGTTGGTTCGTGAGGAGAGCAACCAGTTCTACTGTTTCCTTGTTCTTCTTGTCCAGTTTTGCTTTCTTCTCAAGCACTATGCTCTCATCAGTCATCAAGATCTTGTACATCTCTTGGATTTGCATTGAAGAAACCCGAACATCGTTTCTCAATCTGTGACAAGACTTGCTCCATTCTGGTTGAAGAGAGTTGAGGAATTTCAGGTTTGTCTCGAGCTCTGTCTTGTTCACATTTATCTTGCGCAAATTGTTATCCCAGTTTAATCTAGTTGATAATTAAACACACAAACACATATAGATCAAGAAATAATAAAGATCAGAATAACATACCAATCCCTTGAATAAACAATTAAACCTTGTGTGTTCTTGATACCCTTGAATACAGAGAAAACGGCTACCTCTCTCTAAACAAAATTATGATAATGATAATAATAAGAGGATTAACCCTAAAACCTAAATAACTAAAACTTTAAATACTTAGACTTTTAAGGCCTAATGGGCTTGGGCCCAATAGCTAATAACTATCAATCTATTACAATTTAAACCCCAAACTTAAACTATCAAATAAATACAGTTTAGACCCTTTAATCTTGAATACAATTATGATCCAACAATCTCCCCTTTGGATTCGAGATTTTTTTTTTGACAATAGTAGGCTTCAAGTCTTCACTTGTCTTCACTTTTCTTCTTTTCTTTTCTTTTCTTGAAAAACTTCAGATATGACGTTGATAGCTTCAAAACTTGATATCTTTAAATAGTCTTCAAATCTTTGAAAATCTTCAGCAGTCTTCAGATTATGTTCTCCCCCTTAATATAGTCCCCCCCTTTTTGATGAGTGGTGAGAATCATCATCATCAAAACTTTTCAAAACAATCTCCCCCATTGAATATGATCATCAGTTTAAGCATTGTCTTCATATAATGAGCCATGTTTGAAATAAGGGAAGTCTTCCCAAATGGAAAGAGTGATTATTTTTATCTTTTTAGATAAAATATAGTAACCATTCGAATCTTTTCAAATTCAAACAGTTTAATAGGTGTAACCCTGAATCAACAGATGACTCAGTTAGAATGCCTGTCAGTAACACAAAGTTACTGAGTAACACAAAGTTACTATATAAGGAGATGGTTTTGATGTTGGCTCCCCAGGACTTCCATTCAATCATCGAATAACACATGGTTATCTATGAATGTTCTGACGGAAAACAAATTTATTTGTGCTCGTGCATGTGTATGAAAGAATTAAGCATAGATGATTGCTTTTCATTATAGGCTCAAAGTATGTAAACTTGTTGAGACAACAACAAATTATACAAAGACTTAATGTGCATGAGAAAGGGTTTGAAGGTGGGGCAACTTTCCTTTTTTTCAATATTAGTATCTTCCAAATGAAGAACCAATAGCGTATGTGATGCGTCCCTAGAAAATGTGAAACATTCTCTTTTTGAGAAAAGAATGAGTAGCTGGTGGGGTTAATGCAAGAGATGGCATGGGCTAGTTGCCTATTTCAATGATGGTCACCAAAGAAAGTGAACCAATCATATTATGTGGCTGCCCGACTCAGAAAGAAGTTTGGTGCAGATTCTAATATTCTTTTACTCTGTTCACTCACCCTCTTTCTTTTAATGCTCTCTTCTAACCAGTATCTCTTTTCCATTTTACCTCTTCACACACCATCACTCAATTCTTTTGACCCATCTCCCCTCAATCACTCAGGGAATACTTCCTGGGTAGGAAACACTGGTTATCGTGAATCCATGGAAGTTCTGTTAAGCCTACACACTGAATCCCTTGTATTTTCCTAAAAGAACGTGTTGTTCAACAATATTTTGTACATAAAAGCACAAAGGAATACAGTTACATGAAGAATAAAAAAAATTGGAGAAGTCAAAACAGTTGTGTTTGACGATGCAATTCTCCCCCTCAAACTAAAAAGAGTGACAATTAAGCTCTAGGGAGTTTTTCAATGAAGCTCTTTAACGAGTAAGCTCCCCCTCAACTGAAGATTTTTTTTATCATAATATAAATCAGAAAAATAAAGCACTGAAGTGCGGGTTCTAATCTGATGTGATTAGAAGCCATAGTCACTTGTACAGACCTGCACAAAATAAAAGAAACATGGTAATCATTTGTGAAAATGATTCCGCTATCGTTAGCAACAGTTGAAGAATACAACACAAGATTAGGATTTAGAATACTCCCCCTAGAATCATGAGTAAGGTCTAAGACATGTTCAACATACCAAGTTTGCTGATTAGAAAGTGGAACCTCTTTTCATTCAACGGCTTGGTGAAAAGATCAGCTAACTGGAAGTCAGTTTGAACAAAGTGCATTTCATTGTCACCTTTTTCTACATGATCCTTGATAAAGTGATAGCGTACATCTATATGCTTGGTCTTCGAATGTTGTACCGGGTTAGCAGTTATGGTGATTGCGCTCTTGGAATCACAATAAATAAGAACAGGCTTGTAGTTGTATCCAAAGTCCCTTAACTGTGTCTTCATCCAGAGGACTTGAGAACAACAGCTAGCAGCAACTACATATTCAGCCTCGGTAGTGGATGTTGAAACACAATTTTGTTTCTTTGACGTCCAACTTACAAGTTTGTCACCTATAAATTGACATGACCCAGAGGTGCTTTTTCGGTCTAGCTTACATCCTGCATGATCAACATCTATAAAAGCAGTTAGTTCAAAACGAGAATCCTTTGGATACCATAGGCCTAGATTAGGAGAGCCTTTGAGAGATATAAGGATTCTCTTAACAAAAGTTAAGTGCGACTCTTTAGGATTAGACTGATATCTCGCACAAAATCATGTGGTATACATTATAACTAGGCGACTTGCAGTCAGATAAAGTAAAGAACCAATCATGATACGATACACCTTTTGATCAACAGGTTTCCCAGAGGGATCTGCGTCCAAGAGTGTACCAGTAGTCATTGGTGTTTTCATGACTGAGCTATCTGACATATTGAACTTTTTCAAAATTTCCTTTATGTATTTAGCTTGATTTATAAATATGCCGTCGGGTAATTGCTTTACTTGTAAACCAAGAAAGAAATTCAATTCACCCATCATCGACATTTCAAACTTTGTTTCCATTATCTTTGAAAAGTTCTTACAAAATTTCTGATTTGTCGACCCAAATATTATGTCGTCAACATAAATCTGAATGAGAATCAAGTCCTCACCTTGCCTTTTAAGAAATAAGGCTGTATGTACTGTACCTTTCTTGAAACCAGAAGCTAAGAGGAATTTAGTGAGAGTTTCATACCAGGCTCGCGGTGCTTGTGTAAGACCATAAAGCGCTTTGTCTAAAACATTGACATGATCAGGGTGATGAGGATCAACGAAACCTTCAGGTTGTGCCACGTAGACCTCCTCATGTAAAACGCCGTTCAGGAAAGCTGACTTTACATCCATTTGATAGACTGTAAAGTTTTTGTGCGCTGCATAGGCTAGGAAGATTCTGATGGCTTCTATCTTTGCAAAGTGGCGAATGTTTCGTCATAGTCAATTCCCTTTTGTTGACAATACCCTTTGGTGACCAAACGAGCTTTGTTTCTCACAACTATTCCGGCTTCGTCTTTCTAATTTCTGAAAACCCAATTTGTTCCTATAAGATATTTACCTTTAGGTAGTGGGATCAAGCTCCATACCTTGTTCTTTTCGAATTGTAGAAGCTCGTCTTGCATAGCAGAAATTCAGAAGGGATCACGTAGAGCTTCAGACGCTTTCTTTGGCTCTAAAGAACTGCGGAAGCTTGAAAACATACAGAAGTTGGCTTATGTTGACTGTGTCGTGACACCGGTTTGTACGTCACCTATCACATTGTCCAGGGGATGATCCTTAGTCCAACGATGTGTGCTTGGTAAGGATTGAACTTGTTGTTGTGTATTGGACGCATCGTTTTCATCGTGCACAACAGGTAGCTCCATAGATGTACTCAGGACATCTTGTACTAGTGTTTCTGATACTGAAGCTTCTGGTGTAGCAGTTGAAGTGCTCAGAACTTCCTTTCCAGAAGAGATATCTGTAGAGACAGATTCAGCATTAGTAGAGTCAGAAAATAATGGTTGATTTGTACCTGATGGAGATGAAGTTTCAGTGACTTCTTCGGTAGGTCCAGAGATGTCTTTAGAAAGGGTAGGGACTTTTGAGCTTATTATGGATGTAGATACGCCTTTATTAAAATCTGCACAAATATCATCAAAGGCATCAATAAACAGTAAATCAAACTCAAATGAAGTAGAGTTAGAGTTAGAAGAAGTAGATCCTTTAGAAGCTGGTTCTATTCTGGTTTGAATAGAAGCTTTGTCCTTAATTACGAGTTCTGAACTGTTGTGTCTAGAAGTCCTAGTAGAATTCTCATCAAAGGGGACATTCATGCCCTCAACAACCGTCTTGGTTCGAATAATGTAAATTCGATAAGATTTGGATGTCAGAGAGTATCCAACGAGATATCCTTCATCCGCTTTCTTATCAAATTATGATAATCCTTGACGCTCTCTAAGAAGATAACACCTGGAACCAAAGACACGAAGAAATTTGATATTAGGTGTGCGATTGTTGATTAACTCATATGCTATTTTATTAAAGCGCTTGACCACAATTGTACGGTTCTGAGTAAAACATGCTGTAGCGACTGCCTCGGCCCAAAGGTACATAGGTAGATCTGAATAAGCAAGCATAGTGCGAGCTTCTTCAACAAGAGTGCGATTACTCCGTTCAACAATGCCATTTTGCTGTGGAGTGTAGGCTGCGGAGAAATTGTGTGAAATCCCCACAGAAGTAAGATAACTCTTCAGGGTGTCATTCTTGAACTCCGTGCCATTATCGCTGTGAATGGTTCGAACTGGCAATTGAAGACATACTTGGATGCGCTTGATAAAAGCAATAATCAACTCTGGCGCATCTGACTTGTTGCGAAGAAACTCGAGCCATGTGTACCTTGAGTAGTCATATATCATACCCAACACGTATTTCTTTCCGTTGATAGATGCTGTTCGTATTGGGCCACAAAGGTCCATATGAAGAAGTTCCAGTGCAGATGAGGTCGATGATTCATCTTTGGACTTGAAGGAGCTTCGCTTCATTTTTCCCAACTCACAAGCAGAACACAGTGAGTCTTTCTCAAACCTCATTTCTGGTAGACCTTTGACCATACCTTGTCTTTGTAGCTTCGCTATAGATCTGAAATTTTGATGAGACAAGCGTCGATGCCACATCCATGATTATTCTTTAGAAGCTTTGGCTAGTAGACATACTGGACCTGTGGCAGAGAGTGTAGGAAAATCTACATAGTATAGATTTCCATGGCGCTCAACTTTGAAGACTTCGTAACCATTGGGATCCTCGCGATAGCAATGAGTGGTTGTGAAGCGGACATGATATTTCATGTCACATAAGTGACTAGTACTAAACAGATTGTGATCAAGTCCTTCAATGTATAACACTTTTTGAATCTTCACAAAGCCATTATCGAGCATTCCATATCCTCTGACGTGTCCTTCTCTTTCAGAATTGGCAAATCTAACTGCTCCGGCAGGCTCCTCCACATAGTTATGCAAGAAGTGCTTGAATCCTGTCATGTGGCGTGAACATCCGAAATCTATTAATCACAATCGACAGGCCTGCAAAAGAGACAATTAGTTTTGCTTAGGTACCCATATCAGGATGGGTCCTTCGCGGTTAGCATCAAGCAACTCAGGAATATCAGTTAGTTTAACATTCACTCGCCATTCATAACGGGATTTTGGAACCCATTTCCAAACCATCTTGACATTTAATTCCTGAAAGTGCTTTTTAGAAATAGGATTGGCGACCTTAGTTCGAAACACTTTGGGTTGTGCAGAAGAATTAGAATTAGAATTATGATTCAGTTGAGCTTTTCTCTTACTTTGTTTGGACTTTGGAGGGGAGTAGTATTTGAATGAGTTAGCCCAGCAGTGTTTGCAATATGGATTCTTCCAAGCAAAATTCATAAACGTAGATTTATCGGAACAAATCTTACATTCATGTTCATCAAAAGAATTTCTTTCAAAATAACACTGTCTGAAGTACAACTTTTTGAAGCAAAAGTTTCACTAGAAAACCGATCATTCTTATTCAATCTACTGATGTTATTCTTCTTACTCCTCCCAACTCCATTTTCGTTTATATCTGAAACAGAAACCTTGTTAGTCTCTAACTTAGAGGGTGGTTCTTTTCTAGAGCTATTGGAAGTCTCACCCTTTTCAAAAATACTCGGTGGATATTCAGGACAATCAGAGTAAACAACGGAAGGTTTTGCAAGAGTATCAAATTCTGGATTGGTTCTTACCTTCCAGCTTGGATCATTGAACGTCTATTTATCATTTGAAACATTTTTAAACAATGTAATTTTCAAATCATTGATCTCAGTGCAAAGCTCTTGATTTACTTTTAAAGACTTTTCAAGTTTATGTTTGAGATCAAAGTTTTCATCTTCAACCTCATCAAGAGACCGTTGCAACATATCAATTTTCTTCATCAATTCAGATGTATGATCGTTCACAGAATTTGACTCCTTTTAATCAGAAACAGTATCAGAGTCTGAAGCATTCATCATTTCAGAAAATATCTCTTCAGTCATGGACTCAATAAACTCCATTTTATCATTTTGAACACAAGATTCATTCATGATGACAGGTTCTTTTTCAACCTCTTTAACGAGTAAAGGTTTAGAAGCAATGGGATTTGAGAATGATGGTATAGTAGATGGATCAACATCCGATTCATCCTCATCATATTTGCATGCAGTCTCAGGTGGAACTGTGTTGGTGCTTACTGATTCTTTGGAAGGTGTGGTAAATAGTGATTCAAACACAGTAAATTCGATCTTTCGAGTCTCATAGCTTTTATTCAAATCACCATATTTTAAACCAACTGATTTAAAAAGATTTTGAGAATTAGTGTCATCAGACTTGTTCTTTCCCATTTCTTCTCGACCTTTGGTCTCTTTAGAAGGTTTAGGAGAACTTGCTTCAACAAAAGTTGCACGAATGTCAGGAATGGGTCTGATTGCGGAGCCATATTTATCAAAGTTATATAGGTGCTCCGGTGCCTTTTTCAAAATTTCGTTAGTTGGCACACCCAAACCTGGTTTTAGTTTATAAAACCTTTCGCCTTGCAGTTTATTGGTCAACAGATTTAATGTTTGCTCAGTCTAACCTCGTTTCATATTAATATCCTCCAGTTGCTTGATTTTGGTGAAAGCTTCATTTCTTTCTTTATAACAAACTTCAAATTTGATTTGAAACTCACCCTTTTCAGCATTAAGATTCACAAGATCCATTTCTAAACCAGATATTTTTTCTTTTAAAGACCCTTTTTCAGCTTTTAAATCATCCTTTTCCTTTTCTTTTTCTTCCACAACAACCTTTAATAACTCATTTTCATGACGAAAGCTAAAGACAGATGGATGTGCAGAGTTTACCTTTCAGTAAAGCAAATTCATCTTTCATACCATGTACTTGGGCCATTAATGATTCAATAAGTTCAGAATTGTCACTTACCTCAGAGTTTGCATCTTCGGATTGTGCCTCAGAATCTTCATCGTCACCATCCAGCTTTGCCATATAAGATACTTGGGTGAAGTGTGCTTGCTCCTCATCATCGGAACTTTGGTACAACCAATTTTCTTCTCCAGCCATTAGCACTTTTCCTTCTTCAGCTTTCTTGGCAATGAGTGACTTTCTTGCGTAATACTCTAAGTTCTTTACTTTCTTGAACTTGCAGTCTCTTGAGAAATGCCCAAATTTTCCATAGTTGTAGTATCTTCCTGGTTCATCCTTTCGTTCTTCTCGCCTCCTCTCTCTTTCCTTCCTATCTTCTCGTCCTTCCTCTCTCCTTCCATGCCTCGGATTGTATCGCATCTAAGACTTCTTTTTCTTGTATCCATCATACTTTGGCTTTGAGTAGAATCTCTTCTTACCAAAGCTCTTCTTGAATCGTCGCGTAATTAGAGCCAAGTCCTCAGAGAACTTCTGAATATCTGGATCTGAATCAATTTCCAGTTCTTCATCGCTTGAAGCAGAGTCAGAGTCAGTAACTTCGGTAACTAGAGCTTTAGACACCTTTTTCTTTGACCTTGCAGAGGATACAGAACCTTTGCCGGTTATGAGAGCCATAGAATCCTTCAGATTATTAGACTCGTTATTAATAGATCTCACCTCATCCTCATGTTGAGCAAAAGCAGAGAAGATATCAGTGACATTTTTTTGAGCCATATTCTTGGACATCTGAAGGTTGATGGAAAAGTTCTTCCACTCTGGATTCAGATTCTTGATGAACTTGTAATTTATCTCAGAAGCGGATTTAGAGATATTGTTCCTCCGCAAGTCATTGAGAATGATCTTATATCTGTTGTAGGTATCTAGTAGCAACTCTCCTTCTTTTGCATGAAATCCCTCGTATGCATTTATGCATAGATTCTGCTTAGCATGGATGGAGGCTTCACTTCCTTCAAACTGTCTTGCTAGTTCATCCCAGATTGCTTTAGCAGAGCTCTAACTGTCTACACGATTGTAGATGTCGTCTGGAATTGCCATTGTCAGATAAATTAGAGCCTCTTCCTCTGTCTTGTACTGTTCTTTCTGCTTTTCAGTAAAGAACTGATAAGGTTTAGGAACCTGTCTGTCAGGGATTTCTGGAGAGGTGTCTGTTGCAGCTTGACCCTTTACTGTGATCATTGGATTTTCTGGACCATTAATGATTGCTTTCATGAAATCTTTGTTCTTGTGATTCAGAAACTAGATCATTCTGGTCTTCCATTGCTGTTGGGTCAGAAATAACCAAGTCTGGTTAGTACTGCTCGGTGAAGAAAGATTAATGTTGCTTAGCATGTTAATACTGCTATGCAATATTTGTACTGCTAGTAGTTAATACTGCTTGGAAATTACTACTGCCATAAGAGATTAATACTGCAAGCATGGTTAGTACTGCAGGGACAAAGTTAATACTGCTATTGAGTTAATGTTGCTTCTGAAGATAAAGTTGGATTGATGCGGAAGAATAGGAGATGAAGATAATTATGGACTGGATTTTGAAGAATAATATTTCATTTGTAATTATCTTGTAATCAGTTTTGTATATATAGTCTAGATAATTTTAGATTATAGGAGGAGTTGTTTTTGTTTAGAGAATTAACCTCAAGACTAGTATTGATCCTTTCTATAGAGAAGTGTAGAACGTCTGTTGAGCCTGTTCAACAGATTGAGGTTGAGTTTATATTCTGTGTTTTGATTAATTGTTAAAGTGTTATTCTGCAACTTCTTTAACATTGTTTCTGAGTGTGTTAATTAAATTCTTCATTAGAATTTTTCGATCTTGACAAGTGGTATCAGAGCTAGAAAACTCAGAAATCTATAATCATGGACGGTTCAAGCGATAGCGTTCTGGTCTCAAAGGTTCCCATGCTCAAACCCAATGAGTTTGACATGTGGAAAATCATAATCAAGCAATACATTCTTCTCATAGACTTCTCAATGTGGGATATCATTGAGAATGGTCCCTCTGATGGAGGAAAGATGGATGCAGATGGCAAGGGACCTCCACCAAAGACTGATGGAGAAAGAAAGATGAGACAGACAAAGATGAAAGCCTTGAGCACTCTGCTCTTGGCTAAACCTAATGAGTACCAACACCAGTTTTGCAACTGCACGGATGCACAAATTTTATGGAATGCATTGGAGAAAAGATTTTCTAGTACCAAAAGTACCAAGAGAAATCAGAAGGCCATCCTGAAGAAGCAATATGAAAACTTCATGTCTACAAAGAATGAGTCCATAACTCAAACTTTTGATAGATTTAATAAGTTAATTGGTGAATTGGCTATTGTTGGTGTCCAGATAGATCAAGGTGATGTCAACAGAAAATTTCTAAGATCTCTTGGTGATGAATGGACTATGTACACTGTCTCCTTCAGACAGAATGACCAACTGGAGGACAAGGAACTGGATGACCTCTATAATGACCTTAGGGTGTTTGAAGCAGAGGTAGAAGCAAAGAAGAGGCCCTCTGGATACTCATACAATGTTGCTCTTTTATCATCCTCTACTGATTCTGTTGCTAATACATAATCAGTTAGTACTGCCTATGGATCAAAGCAAGATGGATCTAATGACTCAGTTTTAGAAGCTTTTCTAGCCAGCCATGCTAATTCCACTCTAATTAATGATGACTTAGAACAGATAAATGCTGATGATCTGGAAGAGATGGATATCAAGTGGCAGATGGCTATGCTCACAATGAGGCTAAAAAGGTTCATCAAAAGAACTGGAAGGAACAACTTTGCACAGAAAAGAGAAGATGGGATTGGATTTGATAAATCCAAGGTTGAATGTTACAAGTGTCACAAGCTGGGGCACTTTGCAAGAGAATGCAGAAGTGGAATGCCTCAACAGCATACTAGCAACCATCAGCCATCACAGTCCACTAGCTTCAACAACAGAAACTTTTCTCAAGCTCTTGTTTCCGAAGTAGGAATGGGATTTGATTGGAGTGACCAAGCAGAAGAAGCAGTTCAGAATCTAGCTTTAATGGCTAAAGTTTCAGAGTCAGCAAGCACTGATTTTCCCACAGAGGTAAAATCTAACCTTTGCTCAAAATCTTGCATAGATTCTGTTAAAAAGTATAGGTATCACAATCAAAGCATGTGTTATGACCTAAAAAGGTTAGAAAAAGATAGAAGAGAGTATGTTGTGATTGTTGAGAATTTGGAAGAACAGATTAAGGCATACAAAGCTAATGAATTTCAACACACATATGATACTAACTACTGGAAGTGGGAAAACAATCAGTTAGAAATTAAGATTAAAAAGTTTGAAGAGGAATGTGAGAAAATAAGGAGTGATTTTGAGAAAGCCAAATTGGACATTGAGAAGTTTTTCAATGCCTCTAAAGCAATGGACTCACTTCTAAAATCTCAAGTCCATGACAACTTGAAAAGAGGCTTAGGATACAACAGTAACCCTCCACCCTATAACAATAACTATATCCCTCCCACTTCAGACCTCTTAGAAAGAAAAGAGAAAATAGACTTATCTGCAAGAGCCACAAATGTAGATCCTCTTAACAGTGTAGTGATTGAGGAAGAGGCTGAAGAAGAGACCACTAAGGGTAAGAATAAGGATGACCTTAAAGAAATCACTTTAGAAAATCATATTCTTACTAATGAAAGGGGGGTATGCCTTTTGTAAAGAGTGAGAAGGCTGAAAGTTCTAAGAGAGGGAAGGGAAAGGTATAGGGAGTCTATTACATGCAAACAACTGTTGTTAATCCATGTACTTGTAAACAGAATCAGCCCCAACAACATGATAAAACCAGAGGAAATCAAAGAAACAGAAATAATCAGTGGGCTTTAAAACAAGGAATTGATCTAAGAAAAATTAACAGACCAAAGCCTTGTTTTATCTATGGCAAGTTAAATTATCTTGCCAAACACTGTTATTTCAATCCTATTAACCAAAGGATCACTTTTCAAAGAAATATACAAAATCCTGTTGGTTATAGGAATCAAATAAGGAATCATATGGTTGAGAATGTGAGAAGGGACTCTATAAAATCTCATGCTAAGAATAAGTTTGCTAATTCAATTAAAAATACTTCAAATAAGCCAAGGAGTATCTTAAAGAAAAAGAAAGCAAATACTTTGTACAGGTTTGGGTTCCAAAAGTGCTGCTGCAAGCAATACTACTGCTAACAAAGTTAGTACTGCTAATGATGTTAGTACTGCTAACAAAGTTAGTACTGCCAATCAAGTTAGTATTGCTTCCAGTGACAGGCCCATTCTTCTGACAAAGTATTCAAGCAATAAGATTCCTCAGTTTGACAATCTCATCAAGTCTGAATATGAATATGTTGATGAGAACGGGAAACCCAAGACCACATTGGCTTGGGTTCCTATTAAAAACTAACTGCTTTATTATATGTGCAGGGCAACCAACAGCTCAAGGGAAAGAGCATTTGGCATGTTGATAGTGGTTGTTCCAGGCACATGACAAGTAACATGGCCTGCCTTCAAAACTTCAAAAGAATTGACGGAAGACATGTTGCTTTTGGTGATAATCCAACAGGTGGAAAGATAAGTGGAAAAGGTAATGTGTCAAAAGGTAAGATGACCTTTGAGGATGTATACTATGTTAAGCAATTGAGATACAACCTGTTAAGTGTATCACATGTATGTGACAAGAAACATAGCATATTATTCAATGATACTGAATATATTATACTTGCTTCAGTATTCAGGGTAGTTGATGAAAGTATGATAGTACTTAGAACTCCTAGAAAGGACAATGTTTATTAAATAGACTTGGAGAGTGTAACTTCTGATTCATCTTTAAATTGTTTATTTTCAAAAGCTTCATTGGATGAATCATCTCTTTGGCACTGAAGGATGTGTCACATGAACTTTAAAACAATGAATAAACTTGTGAAAAACAACCTTGTAAGAGGTTTTCCACATAAGGTATTTTCATGTGATGATCATTGTGTTGCATGTCTTAAAGGCAAACAGCACAAAACTTCTCATAAGTCCAAAGAGATAAAAACAATCTCTTCACCTCTTAATTTAGTGCATATGGATCTGTTTGGACCTACAAATGTGATGAGTATTGGTAAGAAATCCTACTGCTGGGTTATTGATGATGATTTCTCTAGATTCAGTTGGGTCTATTTTCTAAGGACTAAGGATGAGACAAGTGGACTGATCAAATCCTTTGTTCTTAGAGTTGAAAACCAAACAAATCTAAGAGTTAAAGTCATCAGGTCTGATAATGGCACTGAAATTAAAAACAATGACCTAAACAGCTTCTGTGAGGAAAAAGGCATTGAGAGACAATACAATGCTCCTAGGACTCCTCAACAGAATGGTGTTGCTGAAAGGAGAAATAGGACTCTGATAGAAGGTGCTAGATCTCTATTGGCAGATTCAAAACTTCCAATTACTTTTTTGGCAGAAGAAGTTAATACCGCCTGTTATGTTCAAAACAGAGTTCTAGTAGTGAAATCCCAAGACAAGACACCTTATGAGCTTTTTAAAAAGAAGAAACATTTTATTGGATTTTTCAAACCATTTGGGTGTCCTTGCACAATTCTCAATACCAAAACTCACCTAGGCAAGTTTGATAGCAAAGTTAAGGATGAGTTTCTTGTTGGATATTCATCTCAAAGTAAGGCCTACAGAGTTTTCAACACCTCTTCTAGGATTATTGAGGAAAGTGACAATGTCAAATGCAATGAGAACACACCAAATCAACTTGTTCAGGTCCTGATTGGCTATTTGACATTGATTGACTATCTAATTCTTTGGGTTTCAGTAATGAGCATAATGCAGGAACAAGGACAGAAAAGGTACAAGTACAAAGACAAGAGTTTGTGCTGTTCCCAACACCTATTGTTGATCCTGTTGAATTATGTGACCAAGATAAGAAAGATACTTCAGATTCAAAGGACACAGAACCAGCTTAGAATGAAGAGGACAGAAGTGAAAAGGAAGATCAACCCTCAGATTCAAGAATCAAAGGTCCAGAGATGCCAGGTTTGGAAGAAGATGACACAGATGATGATGACTCTTCAGTTTTTGGTGGTAACACTACTGAAAAGAATGACTCTAATCTGGAAGCAGATATTAATGAAGAGGATGTTCATCAAACAAGAGTTCAAAAAAATCATCCTCCTCAATTGGTGATTGGTGACATCAATTCACCTATAATCACAAGGAATCAAAGTAAGTTGGGAGGATTGAAAGATATACAATCATACTTTCTTGTTTTCTATCACAGGTTGAACCCAAAAAGGCATATGATGCAATGAAGGATCCAAGCTGGATAGAAGAAATGCAAGAGGAGCTACTATAGTTTGTGCTACAGGATGTATGGGATTTGGTTGACCTTCCAAAAGGACACAGAGCTATAGGCACTAAATGGATCTTCAGGAACAAGAAAGATGAGAAAGGAATAGTAATAAAGAACAAGGCCAGATTAGTGGCACAAGGGTATATTCAAGAAGAGGGAATTGATTATGAAGAGGTATTTGCACCAGTGGCCATGATTGAGGAAATCAGGCTATTTTTAGCTTATGCTTTTTTCATGAAGTTCAGGGTCTATCAGATGGATGTAAATAATGCTTTCCTATATGGGAGAATTGAAGAAGAAGTGTATCTATGTCAGGCTCCAGGGTTTTAAAATCCAAATTATCCTGACAGAGTATACAAATTGAAGAAGACACTCTATGGGCTACATCAAGCACCAAAGGCATGGTATGACACTTTGTCTACCTATCTCTTGGAAAATGGTTTTCAAAGAGGAATCATATACAATACTTTGTTCATTCAAAAGAAGAAGAAGGACATCCTTATAGTGCAAATCTATGTCGATGATATTATCTTTGGATCCACAAAACATCAAATGTGCAGAGATTTTGAAGAATTGATGCATAAGAGATTCAAGATGAGTTCTATGGGTGAACTTACTTTCTTCCTTGGGATACAAGTTAAGCAAAAGAAAGATGGGATATTTATAAGCCAATCCAAATATGTGTAGGACATTCTTACTAAGTTTGGATTCTCAGATTCAAAGTTTGCAAGCACACCCATGGAGACACACAAACAGATCACTGCAGATCTAGAGGGGGAGGATGTGGATGTTCAACACTGTAGATCCATGATTGGCTCCCTCATGTATCTCACTGCTTCAAGACTAGATATCATGTTTCCTGTTTGTGTGTGTGCAAGATTTCAAGTAAGGCCTAAGCTGTCACACTTTCAAGAAGTTAAAAGGATATTCAGATATCTCAAAGGCCAACCTAGATTAGGTCTTTGGTATCAGTGATTTCTTCGTGATTCTTCTAATCTTTCAACCACAACAGGTTTAGACACTTTAGTTCCAAGAAATACATCATAAAATAATTCAAATAAAAGATCTAAATCAGATAAATGAGAACTACATGATGACACTTTATCTGATTTTTTTAGCAGTAGGCACAAGTTCTGAACTAATCTGTCCAGAAGCTAGTACACCAGTGATAACGGGTTATGAACTGTCTTGAAAAGAAGCCATCTCTTCATCAAATGTAACGTTTATGCTCTCTACTACGATCTTCGACTTCTTCAAATACACTCTGTAAGCTGTAGACGTTTGAGAGTAGCCGATAAAGATGTCTTCGTCTGCCTTAGGACTGATCTTGTTTAAGTTCTCCTTGTCATTTAGTACAAAACACCTGGATCCAAAAATATGAAAATGTTTAATGCTAGGTGTACGATTATTTATTAAAGCATATGGCGTTTTACCAAACCGGTAGTGGATTAAGGATCAATTATGCATTTAGGAAGCAGTCGATACAGCTTCAGCCAAAAGAAATAGAGATAGATCCGATTGACTCATCATAGTTCGAGCTGCCTCGACTAGCATTCGGTTCCGTCTTTCTACGACTCCGTTTTGTTCAGGCGTTCTGGCAGCAGAATACTGATGTGTTATTCCGACCGATTTGAGATAATATTCAACAATTCTGTTTTTAAATTATGTGTCGTTGTCTGTTCGAAGAAGCTTGACTGTCTTTTGCAGATTCACTTGGGTAGTCTTTAAGAATGTGATGATGACTTCGGGCGTCTCATCCTTTGTTCTCAGAAATTTGACCCAAGTGTACCACGAGTAATCATCCACAATCACTAGAACGTATTTCTTGTCGTTTATGCTTTGTATACCCATAGGACCGCAGAGATCCATATGTAGAAGTTCCAAGGATGAACTTGTACTCAACTCAGGTTTCGGCTTATGAGCGGCTCTGTTCATCTTACCCTTCTCACACGCTGCGCACAGATGTTCTTTCACATATTTAAGCGCTGCAAGTCCTTTAACCAAATTTCCCATGACCAGTTTGTTGATGTAACACAAATTCAGGTGAGAAAGCCTTCGATGCCATAACCAACTTTGTTGCAGCGAGGCTTTTGACGGTAGACACACCTCATTGTCAGTCTCGACTTTTGACATATTAATCGTGTAGAGGTTTGGCTTTCTAGTGCCGACCAAGAGTTCCTTACCGTCTTCAGTATGCACAGAACATCTCTTGGCCTTGAAATTAACCTCTAGATCTTTATCACAGAACTATCTAATGCTGAATAGGTTATGCCCTAAATCTTCAACGTAGTTTACCTTCTTGATCGTCACGTTCTCTTGAATCACATCACCATAGCCCAGAATAGGTGAAAATTGATCATTCCCGCATCGAACTGTTCCACAATATTTCTCTGTATAATTAGATAATAAATCTTTCTGCCCGGTCATATTCTTGGATCAACCAGAATCCAAGTACCACATATGACGGGTCTGTACAGAAGAAATCACTAAACAATTGGTTTAGGTACCCATTTATAGATGGGTCCTATAGTGTTCACACAAGATTTTGGCATCCATTTGTATATGGACCCTTTCATCTTTTGAAAAACATTTGAAGCATGAGAATTATATGAATAGACATGATATGTGCCAAACCAAACATCAGAATATTTCCGAGAAGCATAATCATTTCTTTTTATAAATAGAAGACTTTCTAGCAGACGAAGATAATTGGAACAATTGCTTTATTAAATAACGCTTGTAAGAAGTTACAAGTTTTGGTTTTTGAAAAGCAACATTCTCAACTACATCAGATTTACTAGTAGTTCCTCTATTACAATCAAAATCATAATATGATTTAGCATTCTCGTCAATCTTCTTCTTTGGTAGCCATTCTATTTTAACTCCAGATTTTCTATTTCTCACATCTGAAACATTTGAAACTCTAGAGTTAGAACTGTGAGATTTGCAAGATTGCTTTTTCTTTGGCTTACAGTGGTTTTCTGTTTTTGTGAATTCCTATATTTCTTCTTCTTACCTTTAGCATTCTTGGGATTCACAGAAACTGGTTCATCAACTTTCGTTGATGTTTCACCTTTCTCGAACACACTAGGTAATCCAAAAGAGTTTATAACAAACTTTGAATGATCAGGAAGTTTAGCATTAAAATGAAATTGACAAACTTAGTCATCTAAATCACCTTCAGGGTTTAAGAAATCAAACTCTTCATCAAGTAGACCATTAAAATCATCAGATTTTGAAGCTTTGGAAGTTTTAGAAAAATTAGAATTTAGTAGCCCAGTAGAAAACACAGTTTGTTCTAGTTTAATCAAAATCCTTTCTTCTAACAGAGTGTTCTCGAGTTCAGAAATTTTACTTTCTAACACGAGAGGAGGTACATAAATTTTACCCTCAATAGGCTTAGCCTCCAACTCCTTTGAATAATAGCTTTCAAAATAGTCATTAGAAAGAAATTTTGATTTATCAGAACTATAACTATAATTCAACTTCCCATAACGAAATGGAAGTTGCATTTTAGTTGTGTTCTTTCTTTTCTCTTTTTCCTTAGCTTAATCCTCTTCACACAGTTTAGTCCACTTAACTTTGAGTTCGGGGTATTGTGGTTCTAGTTTTAAAAATTCGAAATCGTAAAGTGCATGCACTTTTGAAATACCCTTTTTGAGGTAGTGTGGGTTCTTGTAACCAAGACCCCAACATTCACTACTCTCTTTAGGTTTATTTAGGTGAATGGTCTGTTCAGTTTGACGTAAAGTGTAGATTTTTTCTTCCAAAACATTCACTTTATCAGTTAAAGATTTTTTTCTTTTGGAAGAAATGAACACTTTTTAGCAACCTCATTAGTTTCAATTTGACACAGTTTATATTTAGAAGTAGTTTCAGATAGTTCATTGTGAGTTATAGTCTTCTCTTTCGCGCTGGTATCAATGTTTTTATGTAAAGCCTCAATCAACAGGTTCTTCTCAGCAATGTCATGAATAATGTTTCAGTATTGATTGGTTTTTCTCTTTAATAATACCTTTTTCATGCTTAAGTTTAGACTCTAATTCTTGGATTTTAATCATCATGACATGCATTTCATTAAGAAAGTCTAATTCAGTCATATCACATACCTCTTCGTTTCCTCACAGTCTGAATCAGCTTCATCTTCAGTCACTGTCTTACCCATAAAGCACAAATAGACTTTCTCTTCTTCCTCATCGGAATGGTCGAGCCAGAATTCATCCTCAGCCATAAGAGCCTTGCCAGCCTCCTGCTGCTTGGTCAAGAGCATCTTATTCTTGTAGTATTCGGAGTTTTGGACCTTAGGCTTTCTGCAATCCTTAGCAAAGTGTCCGAGTTGTCCACAGTTATAGCACTTTGTTGGTTCTGACTCTTTCTTCTCTTCAAATCTGTACCTCTTTTCTTCAGGTCCATTCTATTCCATTCTCTTTCCTTCAATCCCTTCTTTATGTTAATAGTTTCTTGAACCCGAAAAATATCTCTGACTGTTCGAGCCAGGCTTCTTGTAAAATCTTCTCTGAAAGGCTTTTTTCAGCACTATCATAGCCTGCTTCAAGTTCTCACAGTCATCAGAATCATAATTTTCTTCACTGTCAGCCTCCTCGGACTCAGAAACTACGCACAATTCAGAATACAGATCATGTACACAGAGAAAGAACAAAGACTTATGAGTAAATCAACTAAAGTCTTGGACTTCAAAGTCAAAGAACTATGTCTCTTGTATAAAATAGATCAAGACCCATTCCTCAATGTTTAAAGACTATGGTTTATTGTTACATCAGATCAGGACCCGTTCTTTTTTGGTAAATCTGAACATTACTATTCTCACCGGAGAATATGTAATCATTGCTTATGAATAATTAAGCACAGAACCCGTACTCAACTGTTTTTCTTCTGATGGATGCTTAAAAGATAACATATTTTCAAGAAGTTTTTTAATTTCAGAGGGAGTTACTGCAAATTACACTGCTATATCTATTAGGGGGAGAAGATATAAGTTTATACTTTCATTGTTATATTTTTCTGATAATTTGAATTGTTAAAGGTTTCGAGGAAGCTTAAATGATGATGTTCATTTTAGGGGTAGAATACAGGTTTATCTTTCTATATCTTAATATTTATCACTTGTTGAAAGAAGGTCAACTTTCACTTGTGAACAATGATTTTCTTAAATGTTCAAACCACTTCACATTCTTAAAATATATTTATGAATTGAGAAGTGTGATTTTAAATGATTTTATTTTGGATACTTTGAAGCTTATCTGACCATGTGTTCTTAAAGAATAATACTTGTGTATTTTCTTTTCATATACTTTGTCAAATATTCATACACACATCGGTTCAGTACATTTCTTGAACTTGTTATTACCATGTATCAAAATTTTAATCTTTCTATGGTAATACTCCCGTTTGCTATCCAACGTTGTTTTGAAATCAGGCGTCATTTCTATTTTAAATGTGCTTTCATTGGAAATATGTTTATATATCATTCATACAAACATCTTACGTCTTTGATATCCAAATTTAATAATTCTTCATGATATTATTTGATCTATTTAAATCATTGTCTGATTCTCAAAACATTTCTATTATTTCCTGATTATTCATTTATACAAAGTTTTTAGAAATCTTAAATGCTTAAAATGCTCAAATTTCATTCTGCTTTTTGATGAGCATACATATACTGACAAATGATTTTTTGTGCTTAAATGTCAACTTAATCATTGAACAACATATTCTTTTTGGACAAAATACATGGGATTCGATATGAGAGCTTAACAGAACTTCCATGGATTCACGATAACCAGTGTTTCCTACCCCGGACGTAATCCTTAGAGTGATTGAGGGGAGAGGGGTTAAAAGATTGAGAGTAGTGTGTGATGAGGTAAAATGGAGAAGAGAGTTTGGTTAGAAGTGAGTTTAAAAGATTAAAATAAAGAGGGTGTGAGAACAGAGTTAAAGAATATCAGGCTCTACACCAAATCTTTCTAAGTCGGGTAACTACATAATCTGATTGGTTCACATTCTTTGGTGACCATCATTGAGAAAGGTAGTGAGCCTATGCCAACTCTTGCAAACACCCAACCAGCTACTCATTCTTTTCTTAAAAAGAGAATGTTTTACATTTTCTGGGGAAGCAACATATATTCTATTGGTTCTTCACTCGGAAGATACTAATATTGAAAAAGAAGGAAAGTTGCCCCACCTTCAACCCTTTCTCATGCACATTGAGTCTATGTATAACTGTTGATGTCTCAATGGTTTACATAATTTTGAGCCTTAACAACAATCATTGTGCTAATTCTTTCATAACACAAGCACACAGAAAGTCTGTTTTTCTGTCAGAACATTCATAGAAAATGCCTTGTGTTTTTCGATGATTGGATGGAAATCTTGGGGAGTGAACGTCATCTCAAGCTCCTTACATTGTACATTCGTTGTACACAGTAACATTGTGTTACTGGCAGGCGTTCCTAACTGTTTCATCTGTTGATTCAGGGTTAATACTCATAATTTCTCTGAATTTGAAAAGATTCGGATAAATACATTTTATTAATTGACGGCTCATTATTAGATCAGATGGAGATTATTCATGAAGACTATTCTTATACTGTTTCTTTGGGGGAGAAAGTTCAAAGACAAAACTGCCTTGAAAGTTGTGATGATTTTAATTCTCATCATTCATCAAAAAGGGGGAGAAAGTTCAAAGTTCAAGTCAATTATCAAGTTAAGTATATCTAAAAGAAGTCAAATCATGCAAAAGGTGAGAAAAAGGAAGATAGTTCAAGATTTTAAGGACAGATTAATTTCAAAGCAGAAAGTTCAAGAGTGAAAGAAAGATCAGATGATTGATTGACCCAAAGAAAGAAAGGGAAAATTTTGAAAGTTGAAAGTTGCATCAAAAGATAAATCCAAAGACTGACAAAAGTGACAAAGTTTTGAAGATAGTCAAATTTTTGAAGATCTCAATGGTTGTGAAGAAAGTGTTAAAGTTGTTGGAAAAGCCAAAGGGGGAGATTCACTTTTGTTGTTCAAGATGTTAAAGTTCTACAAAGTGTTTGTTAAAGATTTCATGTTTCAAAGTTGTAAAGTTTGTTTGCTGAAGATTATTTTTTAAGATAAGAAGACCTGAAGATAAATGTCAATTTTTTTTAATCTTGAATCCAAAGGGGGAGATTGTTAGATGTATATTGTATTCAAGATTAAAATAGAGGGTCAAAGTTGTAATAGTTTGATAGTGTGAGGTTTTGTGTTGTAAAGTCAACTAAAGTTGACTTAGTATAAATAGTGTGTCTCTTTGTAATCTGTTAGATACGAAAAAACGGAAGATTGGAAAGAGTTCACACACCTTGAAAACACGCACACAACGTGAGATCTTTGGCACTGTGTTAGATATATGACTTTGTTGTAATCATATGGTTTAATCAATAAAATTGTTTTCTTAACATGTTTTGTTAATACATGCTAGTAAATTTGGGATCACAACTTTCTTTTTCTTCTTTAGACTCATAGATTTCTTCTTCACCACTAGAGCAACTGGATCAGCAACAACTCTTTCAGCCTTTTTCTTTTCATCTTTGATCTCCTCCACCTCCTCTTCGTTCTGCCTCAAAGTCTCATAAACTTCTTGAAATGGAATCTCATTAAGATCCTTCATCTGCTTCATTTGTCTAGTAAACCTCGTCCGCTCAGGCTGCGGGATGCTGAGGAATTTGACATTAAGCTCTATTTGAGACTTCCTGACTTTGTTCTTGCTGAGCTCGTTCAGCAAAGTCACAAATCTATTGTAAGTAGCCTCTAGAGATTCACCCTCCTTGGCCTTGAACTCTTCGTAGTTGTTGAGCCAGTTGGAGACTTTGAGCTGGTTGCCAATCTTTGATCCGAGCATCATTTTCTCAAGTTGATCCCACATCTGTTTTCCAGTAGCATTGTAACTGTCAATCTTCACGTATATATCATTTGTAATCCCTTGATAAATAAATGACCTCACCCATCTATCAATTTTATGTCTCTTTCTCCGTTCATCTGTGTATTCCTCATGTGGTAGTGGGTACTCTCTTTGTTCCTCTTCTCCATTTTCTCCGACAACAGTATGAGTCCTTGTTGGAGTTTTCATGATTACTTCCTTCAGAGATATTCTGATATAGTCCCCCAAATCATTTCTATCAATAAAGTCCAAGAAGCGATCCTTCCACTGCTCGTACTCCCCTTTGAAGAGTACCGGTGGTTTCACGTCAATTCCGATGGCTAATGCTTCTCTGGAAGTCATCTTTAGAAATTGCACTGAAAAACTGATCTTCAAAAACTCAAAAATGAATTAAACCTTCAAAAACCAACAAATGGTCAAACTTGAAAAAAAACAAAAAAAAAACTAAGTATGGAACTCGCAGGCCAAAGAAATTAAATTTCACGCAAATACAGTAATATGCGAGTTTTGTACTTCGCGCACAAAGAGTCGTGCGTGTTTTGCGCAGAACACGTGATGCGAGTTCTTGATTCTCGCACAAAGAAATGTGCGAGTTCTAAGGTTTGCGCAAGTAACGATGTGCGAGTTTATAGTTCTCGCAAGACACAGCTTGCGAGTTCTTTATACTTCTCGCACAACATTCTTGCGAGTTAGAGACTTAGAAAATTTTTGATTTCCCACTTCGCGCTAAATGCAAACTTGCAGACAACTTCTCGCAGGTATCAAAATGCTCACACCAAAAATAAAAACAACCAAAACGCGCAAATAGAGTTGTGTGTGTTTTCACTTCTCGCAAGGTTAGTCTTGCGAGTTCTTCACCTTTTGCACTTTTTAGGCTTGTGCGAGTTCTTCAGTGTTATGCGAGTTCTTTAACTTGCGTGTTCTTCCTTAGCGAGTTCTTTGGATCTTGCGAGTTCTTCACTTGTTCGTCCAAAAACTCAAATTTTCAATTGAAATCGACCCAAATCTTCATCATTCGATCTGATATTTTGTAGAAACTTTCTAAATCAACAATCGAACAAATTACAACTGAGTAATTTTAAAGAACAACACTAATAGAAAACAATCTGATCAATACTAAGTTCGTTTTCAGACGCGAACTAAAATCATCTTAGAATTCGTAATTCACACCTAAACACAGTAGATTAGTCTAAGTAAATCAAACAAGATGTGTTCTAAACATGTAATCGACTACAAATCAAATAATTAAAGCTCAAAAATATCTCTAATTCGTAAAAATCGAATGACCATGGTCGTTTTGCGAGTTCTGCAATATGTCGACCAAATCTTCAAATTCAATCCATTTTTCTGAGAATTTGTTTTCTCTAATACCAATTATTAATCCCAGATTCAGCGCTAATCAGATAACAAAAACAATTCAATTAATTTCTTTTTTATTTCACAATTATAATTTTTACAAAGATGTTTTCTCAACTTTCTGTCTCTAACACTGATACGCTCATGACACTTACAAATCTTCAACGCACAAAACAAAGTCATATCCCTATTTAAACAAAGACATAAAACACTCACACCACTATACACGCATACAACACAAATGCACACACTAAGAGAAACACTCATACTACTAAACTCTTATACAACTAGATTTGACGATTTATTACAAAAGACTTTGACTTTCTGCTTGAGAGTTGACTTTGAGCTTTGACTTGCTTTGACCTTCAGTCTTCAAACTTCATGATCTTGTATCCAACAAATATATGCTCTAACAAGAACTCGCAGGCTTTTATTTGCGACTTCTCATAACTCGTAGGTTGTTATTTACGACTTCTTTGAACTCGCAAGCTACTATCTGTGACAAGTAAGAACTCTTAAACCTTGGTTTGTGACTTCCAAAGCTTTGCGACAAGTTTATGCTCTCTGCAACTTCTAGGTTCTGTTGTCTGCGACTTCAACACTTATAATTTTTTCTGAGTTTTTATGAGTTTGACCAAGGTTGACTTTCATAGTCAAGTTGTATATGAATTCGTTGGACGATCATTTTCAAACATTCTATCAGCTTTTTCTTCTCAATCATCAAAATGTCTAGACATCTACTCAGCATGGGTTCCAAATCCAAGCCTCCAGTTCTACAAGTAGATGAATATCCTCAATGGAATAAGCGAATGATAAACTTTCTGAATAACCAGGACAAGAACCCGATGAACTCTATCTTAACTGGACCACATTTCCCACATGTGACTGTTGACAGAATACTAGCAACGGAAACTAATCCGGAAATTCCTGAAAGAATTGTAGCTCGAGAACCGGCTCAGTACAGTGAAAGAGACTGAGAGTAAGTTGCACTAGATACACAAGCTTTAACCTTCCTGATTATGGCTATTCCGAATGACATCTTTAACAGAGTTGACAGTCGGTACTCTACTAAGGAGATTTGGGATGAATTGGAAAGACAATTTCAAGGATCTGCAAAATCCATGAAAACAAAGAGGAACCAAAGTAGCAATGCTTATGAGGGGTTCAAAGCCAAAGAAGGTGAATCTTTAAAAGATGCATACAACCGGTATAACATCATTCTGAATGATCTGCAGATAAATGGTGTACAGAAGTCAGAGTCTAAGATCAACTTTAAATTCATCAAGAACCTTCAACCGGAATGGGATACATATTCTATTCAACTTCAAATGAATAAGGATATGGATGCGGAAAAGCTTAATGATCTGTTTTGTGCCTTGCGTCAACATGAAGATAAGGTAAAAGAGCAAACTGTTCTCAATAAATAGTTGCTTGAGATCAAAGACAAAAGAAGAAAGTTGAAGATTCTTTGGCTTTGCTTGCACATGGTAAAGGAAAGATGATAAAAGGGAGTTTTGGGTCAACTAAATCTGTGAAGCATTAAGCTTTTGTGTCTGATGTGGTGGAGTCATCTGAAAGTTATGAGGAAGAGGATGAGGATTCTGATAAAGAGCTCACTAAGTTTGTTGAGAAATTGGACTTGTTGACTACTAGATTTCAAAAGAGGTTTGGAAGAAAGAAGTTCTAAAACAAGTCCAAATATGATCATTACAAAACTGATAAGTACAAAGGCAAGTCTGAGAAGAAAGAGGAAATAAAAGATGCGAGAAAATAAGAGAAGAGAGAAGAGAAAGAAAAAGAAAAGAGTGACAAATGCTTTAACTGTGGAAAAAGTGGTCACTATGTTAGAGATTACAAAGTGAAACGAGTAAAGGACTATGAGTACTATTCCAAGAAAGCTCAATTATCCAGGGCATTGGAGAAAGGGAAGGCCTTGAAAGCTGAAGAAGAAATATGGGTGGAGTTTCCTAATGATGATGATGAAGTCAAAGTTAAACTGACTCAAGTCCATTGCAATCTCATGGCTCATTTGAATGATGATTCATAATTTGATATAAATTTTAATTCTAATAACTCTGACAACTTTTCTGAAAATGAAGAAGTCATGAACTTGATGTCTCAATTGACCTTAATGAACTCTGAGTTTGAAAAGTTAAAAGATAATTTTGAAAAATAAAAGAGTATCATTCAAGGACATCAAGATTAAGCTTTGATTTATAAGACTTTAGCAACGGAAAGAGAAGAAGAAAATAATGTTCTTAAACAGGACAAGGTAATCCTTCAAGGAAAGATATCATAATTGCAAAAAGAGTTAATATCATTGAAAGACAAAAATTTAGATCTAACTTTGAAGTATGATATTGTTTTGAAGGACAGAACTGAAGCATACGCAAAGATTAAAGAGTTGGAGGATCTTAATTTTAAAAAAGGACAAACAAAACAGACTTAAAAAATTTTGACCAGCAACCCAAAAGATACTCATTTTTACAATCCTAAAATTGGTCTGGGACTTCCGGATGCTGATGTTTTAAAGTAAGCACCTGAAAATCTTTATAATTTTAAAACATCGGGTGATGCTCTAGTTGTTTTAATACCACACATCCGTGAAACTTTGGTCAAGTCTGAGAGTTCAACACCTGAGACTCCTAAGCTAAAAACAGAAGAACCAGTAAAAGTTAAATCAATGATTAAATCTGATTCGGTTTCTCATGATTTTAAAAATGTTGGTTTCAAATACGACGAATTAAATTTATCTTATAAAAATAAAAAGAAAAGTTTCATCGAATTTGAAAATCTTTTTCCAAAATCACATAAGACATCTAAATCAAGTTATGTATCTGATGAAACTAAAATTGTTACCTCTTGTTAGATCAAAAATATGTTGGATACAAGAACATAAAAAACTGGAGATTGAATTCAAAGCTGAAGTCAATTCTGAAGCATCAAAGTCAAAGTCAATGTAATAAAAGTCAAAGTCTTAGTTGTGTTTTTGTTTCCTTCTTTTAGTTGTTGGTATAAATAGTGTTGTCATTGTCTTTGTAATGAGAGAAGTTATGTAATAGTCGTGTAAGGTACTTGTAATATCCAGAGTATTCGCAGAGAGAGTTAGAGAGAGAAAGAGATTTGTAAAGAGAGAAAGTGATTTAAGTTGTTTGAAATCGAATCTTGTGATTAACCAAAAAGCTAGTTTGATAAATCTTGTTTGTAATTTGATTTTAGTAATGAGAACTTGATTAGATTGGGACTATCAATTGGTATAAGAGCAAATCCAAGATTGAAATCAAGAAAATCAAAGTTCGGCACTGTTTCATAGAAGTTCATATTCTATTTTGAATTTGTGTTTGTTTCTCGAGTTGTAATTGTTTGGTTTGTGTTCGAATTGTGTTTTACATTGAGTTCGTATAGTTTAATTCAAGCTTTGAATTGTATTTGGAATCAAATTGTTGAACTTTAGAGTTGAAAGTTCACGAGTTTGTGTCACACTGTATTGGATCAAATTTGTAATTGTTAGTATTTCTTGTTGAAATTCTTTGATAGAAATAGGATCTAGAAGTATAGGTGTTTGATTTGTCAAAGTTTCAAGTTAAAATTTGAAGTATAGATAGGTTTTTGTGGATTTCAGAGGTGTTTTCTTTCGATATTCGAAGAACTCGCAGGTTGTCCCAAGAACACGCAGACATGCTCAAGAACTCACAAAAAGCCTGAAGAACTCGTAAATTTGATAGAATTCGCAAAAAGATTGAAGATTTCGCAGATTTATATTAGAATTCACATATTTGTTGTCTTTGAAAATCACAAGTATAGAATTCGCAAATGTGTCTCTTGCGAATCTCATAGAATTCGTATCTTAGTGTGTTAAGAATTCTTTAGAATTTACATTGGCTTATCTGCGAATTGCTAAGTATTCGCATAAGACTGATTTACGAAAAGTTTTCTTGAACATTTTACAAGGACAAAATTCGTATCTGGGTTTCTTGCAAATTGTTCAGAATTCGCATTGTTGTTTTAGGAAAAGTGTTGTGTGGAAAATTTTTCTTAAGGAAAGAATTCGCAGAAGAGTAGTCTACGAATTCTTGTGTTTAAAATTTTCTAAGTGATGGATTCGTATGTTTCTATCATACGAATTCTATGTTAAACTTGCTTGTGAATTCTGAGAAGCTTACGAATTCTTGTGTTACGAATTCTGAAGTTAGTATATTTTTTGTATACGAATTATGCTTCATCCACTTGTGTGTGAATTCTGTGAGTTGCGAATTCCTTGTACTTCAGTGTAGGCTGCGAATTCTATACTTGAAAAATTTTAGAAATTTCATTTCTGATTTTCTGTCTAAGTTTTTCTGATTTACTTGATTTATTTTGGAGTAACTGTCAGTTTGTCAAGTTCTTATTGTAATTTTTCAAAACCGGATGACATCCAAGGACGCTCTTTCTATTGGTACGGATGTCAAGCCTCCTGTTCTATTCAAGCGAGAATATGAACAGTGGAAGGATCGTTTTCTAGACTTTGTCAACAGACATGCAAACGGAAAAAAACATTTTGCTGACAATTACGGAAGGTCAAATGGTACCATCAACTTTAGAGATACCAGATGATGAATCATCTGATAGTGATGATGGTGACGAGGACATAGTGAGAAAAATGAAGATTGCTCCGAAAGAGTTTGCACAATATTCTGATGAGCAGAAAAGTCATTTCAAAGTTGATAAACAAGCAAGAAATCTTCTTTTACAAAGTATCCCTAATGAAATTTATATCAAGATAGACAGCTACAAAGCGAACGCGAAAAAGATGTGGGATCAGTTACAGAAGATGATGATGGGCTCTAAGGTAGGAAACCAGATGAAAGTGGCAAACTGTATAAACAGTTATGAAGAGTTTAAGGCCAAGAAAAATGAGAGTCTGGAGGAAACTTATGAGAGATTCGTGCTTCTTCTGAACGAATTATGAAAGAACAAAGTCAAAAAGAAGCAGATTGAGAACAATATCAAATTTCTCAGCATTCTACAACCGGAGTGGAAGAATCACACTCGCCGGATGAAACAAATGAAAGATATGAGTGACATACCCCTCCACGAAGTTTATGATACTTTGAGACAGAATGAGGAGGAGGTTGAAGAGAAAATGAATGAGAAGAAAAAGAAAGTTGAGAAAGTGACAGATCCCATAGCCTTGGTAGCTGGAGAGAAAGAGATAGAGAAGAAAGAGAAGAAAAAGAAGAAGAAGATAGTGATTCCCAGTTCTGATTCTGAGTCTGAATCTGACAGTGACGACGGTGAAAACCTCAAGCAAGCTATGCTTCTATTGACCCGTGCTTTTCAAAAGAATTTCTACAAGAAACCGGGTTCGAACTCACAGAAGTACTCTTCGTCTGGTTCAAAGAATCATGAACACAGGGAAAGAGTTGAAGGTAAAAGATTTGTAGAGAAAAAGTATGTGGAAAGAAAGACAGAAGAAAGAAAGATGTATCTGAATGACTATGCTGGTGCTGAAAAGAAGACAGGTGACCTGGTCAAATGCTACAATTGTGGTAAGGTCGATCACTATGCAAAGGACTGTCGGAAGTCCAAAGTCAGGAATTCTGAGTATTATAAGAACAAGATGCTTTTGGCTAAGCAACAAGAAGTTGGTCAGGCTTTGATGGCTTAACACGAGTTCTGGTTAGATCATTCAGATGAAGAGGAAAGAGAAGAATCTGCTCATATGTGTTTGATGGGCAACACAGTGAAGTATGATGATAGTGATGAAGAAACAGCTGATGAGGTACTTAATCATTCTAAATATGATTTTATGAATAAAATGGAAGTTATGATGTTTGAACATCAAGATCTTCAAAAGAAGCTGAAAAAGGAAAAGAGAAGTTGTTGCTGGGAACAAAGATTTAATTGATTCTCTTAACAATTCTGTCTCTAATTTTAAATAAGAAAAAGAATGTTTTAAAAGTAAGATTTATGATTTTATCTAAAACTTCTAAGTCTGATTCTAAAAAGCAAGAATGTGTACTAAAAGTTTTTAAATTGCAGGAAGAAATGTTAACCCAAAACAAACACAGATTTCATATCTCAAATCTTGAATTTTATTAATTCTTCACTTTCTCTCTCTACAGTTTCTCTCTCTAGAAATTCTCTCACTCAGACGTATATGACAATGTTAAAGTGCCTAACCTAATTTTACAAGACACAAATCTATTTATACCCTAATCTAACAAAGCAATCTAATCTAAACTAAACTTTGACTATTACAAGACTTTTAACACATTTGACTTTTGTTGACTTTGACATTTTACAACTCAAAATACAAATAATTACATTTTGACCTTTACTTTTAATCTTGAATACATTTCTTAGTCTAACAATCTCCCCCTTTGGATTCAAGATTAAAAAAATTGACAATAATCTTCAGGTTTTCTTGTCTTCAGAATAATCTTCAGCTTTGAATCTTTTTCAACTTTGACATCTTGAAAACTTTGACAACTTCAACAAGCTTTGTCACTTTGACCAAGTTATCTTCCCCTTTTTCTGCTTTTCATGACTTATTTCCAATTATGAAGCATGGCTAAGCGATCCGACTTGTTAGAGCATAAATCTGTTCGATACAAGATCATAGAAGACTGAAGACTGATGGTTAAAGATAAAAGTCAACTCTCAATCAAAGTCAAAGTCTTATGTAATAAAAGTCAAAGTCAACATTTGTATTTTCTGATTTTATAATGTTGTAGGAGTTTTAATTATTTGCGTGTTTCTGTTTTGTTTTGTGCGTGAACAGTGTTTTCAGAGAAGTAGTTTTCTTTGTATAAATAGGTTCTTGTAACTTTGTTGTAAGGGTAGTTCAGAGAGTTCTTGGTTAGTTCATTGTGCGTGTTCTTGAGCTAGAGAGAGAATTATTGTTCTTTGAATCTGAAATCAATAAAAGAGCATTTCAATTGGAAATTTGTTGTTGTAATCTTGATATATATTGAATGTGGGACACACAATTGGTGTCAGAGCTACCAAAATTCAGAAAGATTGGATCGGTTTCATGATTTTTTAGACAATATTTTTTTCGAACTCACTGTAGCATTGAATTTCTTGATTCAGTGTTGATTTGGTTGTAAATTTGATTGAAATATACTCAGTTTGTTGTTTAGAATGGATTGTATTTGATTCACTTAGGCTAATTCACACTGTTTTACGGTGAATTTTGGATTTTAGTGCGATTTTTTTTATCGACTCTGTACGAACTGTTCTAGGATCAAAAAGCTTAGATTTGTATTTGTTTAGTAAAATCAAGTATTGCAATCAGTTTGTATATCAATTTCAAGGAGCACTGCAAAGAATCAAGTCAATTGGTAAAGTGTTTAATCGAATCAGAGGGAAAAATCGAGCAAACTGAAGAACTCGCTAGTTCTCCAGTTCGCGCAAACGAAGAACTCGCAAAGACAAAGAACTCGCAAGTGTAGAACTCGCTAGTAGGGTTGTGCGCAAAGCTAATACTCACACATAACTAGGTGTGAGTTTCTACTGTTCATTTCAGGTGTTGTGCGAGAAGTGGATGATTGCGAGAAGTATATTTTGCGCGAAGTGGATTTTTTTAAAATTTTCTAAGTCTACAACTCGCAAGGCCCTGTTCATGCATGTTTGCATTTAGAGAGTTTCTCTTTTTCGAAATTTTCCTAAGTCTCGAACTCGCAAGGTCGTGCGCGAAGTGAGAAAAACACGCAATCTTTGGTGTGCGCGAACTTCAAACTCGCACAACCCTTCTTGCGCGAAGCATAAAACTCACACATCTCTTTGTGTGAAAAGCCTCTTTGTCGTGCACGTTCCTCAAACTCGCACGCAGGCTTTAGCGAGTTTATTTGGGTTTCTTTGGTATGCGAGTTTTATACTTAAATTTTTTTTTTCTTTTCTGAACTTTTCTGAAATTTAACTGAATTTGATTTTTATAGATCCAGTTTGTGTTTTTCTGAATTTTGATGATCAGTAAGAAGTATATTTCAAGATGACTTCAAAGGACGCACTTTCCATCGACACAGATGTCAAGACCCCTGTTTTATTTAAAGGGGAGTATGAACAATGGAAGGATCGATTCCTTGACTTTGTGGAGTGGCACACAAATGGAGAAAACATTCTTCTGTCAATCATGGAGGGTCCTATGGTACCACCTACTGTCCAGATACCTGATGACGATTCATCTAACAGTGAGGATGGTGATGAGGACAGAGAGCAAAAGATGAAAACAATTCCAAAAGAGTATGCTCAATATTCTAAAGAGCAAAAGAACCGCTTCAAAGCAGATAAACAAGCGAGATCATTACTTCTTCAAAGTATCCCGAACGAGATTTACGTCAAGATAGACAACTATAAGGCTAATGCTAAGAAAAAGTAGGATCAACTTCAGAAGATGATGATGGGTTCAAAAGGTGGAAATCAAATGAAGGTAGCCAATTGCATAAACAACTATGAAGAGTTTAAAGCAAAAGAGAATGAGAGCCTAGAAGACACCTATGAACGGTTTGTCATACTGCTGAATGAACTGTCAAAGAATAAGGTTAAAAAGAAGCAGATTGAGAAAAATGTCAAGTTCTTGAGCATCCTGCAACACGAATGGAAGAAGCATACGCGCAGGATGAAATAGATGAAGGACCTAAGTGACATTCCGTTGCATGAGGTGTATGAGACGTTACGACAAAACGAAGAGGAGGTGGAAGAGAAAATAGCTGAGAAAAAGAAGGTTGAGAAAGTAATAGATCCCATAGCATTGGTGGCTAGAGAGAAAAAGAAAGACAACAAAGAGAAGAAGAAAAACAAGAAGATAGTTATTTCAAGTTCTTGATCAGAATATGAATCTGATGGAGATGATGGAGAGAATCTTAAGCAGGCAATGTTGTTACTGACCTGAGCATTTCAAAAAAAGTTCTACAAGAAGCCGGGATCTAATTCTCAGAGGTAATCTTCATCAAGCTCAAAGAACCAAGAGCATAGAGAAAGGGTGGAAGGAAATAGATTTGTTGAAAGGAAGCCTGAAGAGAAGAAGTATGTGAATGATTACACTAGTACTGAAAGGACAGCTAATGATCTGATCAAGTGCTACAACTGTGTCAAGGTTGGACATTATGCAAAAGATTGTCGGAAGTCGAAGGTTCGCTACTCGGAGTATTATAAGAACAAAAGGCTCTTGGCCAAGCAACAGGAAGCTGGCAAGGCATTAATGGCTGAAGACGAATTCTGGTTGGATCATTCGGATGCGGAGGTAGAAAATGAAAAGACATCCCACTTATATTTGATGGGAAAAGAGGTGAAATATGATGATTCTGATGAAGAAACTGCTGATGAGGTAATCAACTTAACTGAAAATGATTTCATGACCAAAATGGAAGCCATGATGGTCGAACTTCAAGACCTTCAAACCAAACTGAAGAAGGAAAAAGACAGAGTTGCTAAAAGAAATCAAAAGATCTTTTAGCTTAATAAATCAGTTATTGGGAACAAAGATCTGATTGATTGTCTACGCAAATCTGCTTCTGATTATAAACTTGAAATAGATTGTTTTGAAAAGAAGATTTCTGTTTTTGAATATAATCTTTCTAAGTCTGATTTAGAGAAGAAAGAATCTGCACTAACTATTCATAAATTGCAGGTTGAGAACAATAGCTTAAATAAGAAGGTAAATGTTCTAGAAGCCAAACTTTATGGAAGAGGCCAAACAGATCAAACTATTTTTCTTAATACACCTAACGAGGAGGCTGATGTTATGGAAAAATGGGGACTCGGTTATGAAAACCCCCATTACTTAAAGAAAGCCATCAGGAAACAACCAGCATTATATAATTTTGATTTTCTTGTTGCTGCTGGTAAACATACTCATTTGAAACCTAAATTTGTTACTAAATTACCAGAAGAGGTTGAGGCCAGAGAAACTAAAAATAGAAAGAGTGTAAATAAAATGCAACTACCATTTAACTATGAAAAGCTAAATGATAGTTACCTTTCTGAAACACCAAAATTACTTTCAAATTACTATTTTGCTAGTTATTTTGTTCCGGAGATGGAGGCAAAACCTGCAATTGCAAAAGTGTATGTTCCTCCACTCATTCTAGAAAGCAAAATAGTTGAGCTTGAAAAAGTTTTATCTGATGAAAGACTTTTGGTAGAAATAGAACAAAGTGTATTTTCTACAATTTTAAAGAACACAGTTTTTCAATCTAAATCTACAGAATGTTCTAAAGTTTCAAAGGCACCTCAAACTTCAACTGATAATTTTGATGACTTATTTGCGTCTGCAAATGATTTTCTCAATTTTGATGATGGGTGTATAGAAGAAATTGATATGTTTGATTTCAATGCTCCACTTCCAGATCAATCTACTTTTCTTATAAATGGAGAAGATTTACCAAGTGTTTATGAAATTGGTGAATCATCAACTAAGGTTGGTGAACAGTTTCTGTGAATGCTGATTACTATGGTAGAGGTAAGAAACATAAGAAACAGTGCTCACAGAAATGGAACAACACTGGTAAATACAAGAAAAGCCAATCTCAGAAATCTGATTTTTCTAATAAATCTAAATCTTCTGTTTCAATTTTAAGAAAGAAAAGGTCGGAAGCAAGAACTGAATGGCGACCAAAAAGGAAGAATGATGAGACAGCTGAATCTTTTTCTGATAATTCTTGTAATAGATCTGATAGTAGTATTACTAATGTAATTGGTTTTGTTGCTTCTCATAATAAAAACCTTGTAAGTTCTTACAAGAAATATTGAATAAAGCAAGTGTTCCAATTATCTCCATCTACCACTAAATCTTATAATTATCGGTGGAATGATTTTGCTTATCATCAAAATTCTAATGATTGGTTTGGATCTTATCATGTTTATTCTTCTAAACCAAATGTTTTCAAAAGTTTTCAAAAGAAAAGAGGATCCATATTCAAATGGATACCAAAATCATGTGCTAATATGTTAGGACCTGTATGCATGATTCCTTTCTGAGCAAGATTGAGCCTACTCGCGTATCTGAGGCTCTTGCTGATTCAGATTGGGTTACTGCGATGCAAGTAGAGCTGAATCAATTTGAAGCACTTAAAGTCTGGAGACTCGTACCCAAACCTGAAGGTAAAATTATAATTGGTACGAAATGGTGTTAGGTCCTTGATCTGATAATTTCATGTTTGTATACCAAGTTAGGATAGGAGAAGGACTATTTATTCTAGAGAGAGAAACTAAATATAATCTAGAGAGAAAAAGTGTTTAAGGACTACATTTTCATTAATTGGAATTATGAAATATTACAACTCAAGACACTTATTTATAGTCCATATCTACCACTACCCTTGTTACAACATTTAAGCCCAAGCCCATTTAATCACTAAAGCCCAATAGTCCCAAGGCCTTTTACAATTACATTTACTTTCCAACACTTTCTATAAAATATTACACTAACATTCTCCCCCTAAAGTTTTGGAAAGTAAATCATCTTCAATCTTCAAGCTCCTCTCCCCTTTGATTTGCTTAAAAAAACTTTAGTGTATGCATTGACAATTGTAAGCTCGGCTCCCCCTTGAAAGTTGTTCTCATTCTGGAATTTTCGACCTTAAAACCGGATCCGATGTACACCGTAAGCTCGACTAAGTGCACAATAACACATCTCGAAATGTAGAAACCCAACTCGTTCCGATAAGCCTACAAGAATGATAACGAGTGAATTTGACGTGACAAACCGTGTGCATCCTTAGTTTTTAACAAAGGAACCGTCGTTAACCGCGAGTCGAGTAGGAATTCGGCTTGATGGTTGTAAACGGAATTCTCGAACAGGGAACAATAGGCATACACTACAATGGTAGGGATTGATGAACAATTTTGGCCAAATTTAACTGAGTTTTGGACCAAAAATATTAGGAAACTAACTGGACTAACGAAACTTTGTTAGTATTATTCATCATCTTCCTAAAAAAAACCAACGTACTGTTGCATTTTTGTTTCACATTTCTACATGAAATCACAATCAATCTTGTTGTGTGTTGCATCTATTGGCTTCATTTAACATCAAATAACAAATTTCAGCCACATGCAACCATGAAATGATGTCTCCGGCGTTGTAACAGCTTATTTTTGGCAATGTAACCGTATTTTACGGAAAACTCATTCTAACAGCCAAAACCTTCGAATACTTGCTGGAATTCATGTAATTACTTAGCAAACTGATCGAAAATAACAAACACACAGATCTGGATCAAGTTTGTAGAAAAATTTCGGCCAAACAGGAACTTTTCGGCGACAATTCGTTTTTCCGGCGAGAGTGACTACACAGATCATAGATCACGATCTCATGCTCATTTTTTCATCAATCAATTGAGAATCAATCAATAAAAACGTTCATAACAGATCTGGAACGTAATTTTGACAAAATCACAGCTCAAACTCGTTTTCCCGGTCAATGAACAGTAGCTTTTTCGGCAAAAACGTTTTTCCGGCGAGGCTCGAATTTCCGATCAAAAAACTCGATTTTGTAGATCAAATTTGCATCAAACAATCGATATAAACATTTAGGACTGTGAGTCCCTGATCGTTACCAGAAAATCAAAACAACAAACAATAGATGATAAACCAACCTGTTTGGATTACAAACGCGGATTACACGGTTGAGTTCTTGAGTTTAAGCTCTGTTTGTTTTTCTCTTTGTTTTCACCTTATCAGTATGTGTATATTGTGTGTTTCTTGTTGAACTGATAGATGATAGAGAGAGAGAGAGATAATATCTAATAAAAATAGATATTATCAAAACATAAAATAATAATAAAACTTAATATCTAAAATTATAATATCTAGATATTAAAACAACTTTGACTTTATTACAGAATAGACCCTAGACTATTGTTGAGAGTAACTTTCAGCATTAACTTCAGATTGCGATCTTCGTTTTGTATGATCTTGAATCCAATGAGACTGTGTCTTAACAATATCCCACTTTGGATCAAGATCATTACGAAAATGATTTAGCAATACGATCTTCTCTTTCAGCACAGAAAATGCAATCTCTTTCTCTAGCTCAGAATGCTTTAGCAAAGTATCTTCAAAGAAAATTTATCTGAAATCAGCATGTCTTCAGAATACTTTGATCTCGCATTTCTTCGTCTTGTAATGTAATGGACTGAACATTTCTTCAAGCTTTAGATTCTCCCCCTTTTTGATGGAAAGTGCAACGACTTCATCAAAACTTTGAGTAAGAAATGTCAACCACTTGGAGTCTCTGATCCGTCAATTCAATAGTTATTCATCCTGATCTTTGCAAATCTAGACAAAATAATCATGTAACACCTGAATCAACTATTGAATCAGTTAGAATGCCTGTCAGTAACACTAAGTCACTGTGTGTAACGAATACACATTGGAAAGGAGTTGTTTGATGTTGACTCCCCCAGGGCTTCCATTTAATCATCGAAACACCACAAAGGTTATTTCTATAAACGTTATGACAAAGAAACAAATTCCTTGTGTGTTCGTGCTTGTGTTAAAAGATTTAAGCATTGATGATTGCTTATTGGCTCGAAATTGTGTAAACCACTGAGACAATAGTAAGTTAAACACAGACTCAATATGCATGATTGAAGTGCGAAGGTGGGGCAGACTTCCTTCTTTTCAATATCTATATTTTCCAAATGAAAATCAGATAGCAAATGTGTTGCATCCCCTTAGAAAATGTGAAACAGTTTCTTGTTGAGAAGAAAATAAGTAGCTGGTGGGGTAATTTCAAGAGTTGGCATGGGCTAGTTGCCTGTTTCAATAATGATCACAAAAGAATTGTGAAACACTAGAAATGTGGCTGCCCGACTCAGAAAAAGTTGGTGCAGAGTTGTGATATTCTTTTAACTCTGTTCTCACACGCTCTTTCTTTTAAACATTTAGCTCACTGCTAACCGAACTCTCTTTTTCATGATTGCTCATCATCCAATCCACACTCATTTCTTTTGACTCCTCACACGCAATCACTATGGATTAACTTCATGGGTAGAAATCACTGGTTAACGTGATTCCATAGAAGTTGTGTTAATTCCTAGCACACTGATCCCGTATATCCTATAAAGAATATGTTGCTCAAAATGATTTAAAATCATGTAAGCTCATGTAGAACATTTATAGTACACTCCCGAAATATAAAATCTTATGAAAAATCAGGAAGTGGTTTGAACGTTAAAAACAATGTTTTCTATGATTGAAAGTTGTCATTCTTTCAACCATATATGAGATTAAGATAAAGGATTATACCTGAACGTATGATCTTACATCTCATGAAGCTAAGCTTCAAGTCATAAAGATATGATCTTTTAAGCTTCTCTCAAACTTCTGCAAAAGTCTTAAGTCAAAGTCAAAGCAAATTTATTTACTTAAATTGAAAAGACAAAAAGCAGTAAAACTTTTTAAAGTACGAGTTCTGATCTGAATTGATCAGAAGTCATATCCGAACTCCTTTGACGTGAAGAGCTCCCCCTAAAATCTTGCATTACAAAAATTTGTCATAAAACGTAAGTGCAGAAATCTTATGAGTTTCTTCTCATACTCCCCCTAGAATCATGAACATTAACATATGAAATACAGATATCATTCACAATTAAGCATAAAGATATGAGGAAAAAGTAAACAATAGTGAACTTTTATAGGTAACTACTGATTATGTCTTAAGATTTAGCATACCAAGCTTATTAGAGATAGGAAAGTTGAATCTCATTTCATCTAACGCCTTGGTAAACAAATCTGCAAGTTGATAATCTGTTTTTACAAAGAAAAGTTCTATGTTTCCTTTTTCTACATGATCTTTGATAAAGTGATACCTGACGTCGATATGTTTGGTTTTTGTGTGTTGAACAGGATTCGCTGTTATTGCGATGGCGCTCTTGGAGTCGCAGTAGATCGGGATTTTGTTGAAGTGGAAACCGTAGTCGCGAAGTTGTGTTTGCATCCACAAAACCTGAGAACAGCAGCTAGCAGCAGCTACATATTCTGCTTCGGCCGTGGAAGTTGAAACGCAAAGTTGCTTCTTCGATCCCCAACTTACTAGTTTGTCACCGAGGAACTGTACGTGTCCTGACATGTTCTTCCTGTCTAACATACAACCTGCATGATCTGCATCTGTGTACGCTGTTAGTTCAAAAGTAGTATCTTTAGGATACCACAGACCGAGATCTGCGGTGCCCTTCAGATACCTGAAAATACGCTTGACAGCAGTCAAATGGATTTCTTTTGCATTAGCCTGATATCGGGCACAAAGACATGTTGAAAACGTACACAGTAAGGTTTGCAAAATTCTTACAGTACTTAGTATTAGTTGAACCAAAAATAATATCGTCGACATAGATTTGTATTAAAACGATATCAGCTTTTTCTTTCTTTATGAACAAGGTGGTATCCACCGTACCTTTTGAAAACCCAGACTTGACTAGAAAAGTGGAAAGGACATCATACCAGGCTCGAGGGGCTTGTTTCAGACCGTAGAGAGCTTTGTCGAGAATGTAGACGTGATTCGGCTTCTCTTGATTGACAAAACCCTCTGGCTGCGAGACGTAGACTTCCTCCTTCAGAATTCCGTTCAGGAATGCTGTCTTCACGTCCATTTGAAAGACCATGAAGTTCTTGTGGGCAGCGTAGGCTAAGAACATTCTGATTGCCTCTAAACGCGCCACAGGAGCGTATGTCTCGTCATAGTCTAATCCTTCCTCTTGTCTGTATCCTTTGGCTTCTAGTCTCGTCTTGTTTCTGATGACGGTACCAGCTTCGTCCTTTTTAATCTTGAAGATCCACTTCGTACCGATGATTGTTTTACCTTTAGGCTTTGGTACGAGTCTCGAGACTTGCAGTGCGTCGAACTGGTTCAATTCTTCATGCATAGAGACTACACAATCTGGATCCGCAAGAGCCTCTGATACTCGAGTTGGCTCAATCTTGCTTAGAAAGGAGTCGTGCATGCACCAGTTGATTGACGCTGACCTAGTTTGCACCGACTTGGATGGATCACCTATGATCTAACTTGAAGGGTGCGCTTTGGTCCATTTACGTTCATGAGGCAGTGGATTATAGGAATGAATGTCAGTTGTGTCATCTATAAATCCACTTGTACCTTCTTCGGCTTGTTCTGGAGGAATGATGATTTCAGTTGAAGTAATTGGTGCAGATGTCTCAGTAGGTACAGCTTGTTCCGGCTGTAGATTGATCTGAATTGAACATCCTACTGGTTCAGCTACTTCTGACTCTGCATGACTTGGCACTTCTTGAACTGTAGGAGTTGGTATTTGAATTGTGACGTCTTGATGAATTGGGGTACTTGATTCATTTGGAATGTCTGAACTGGTTGGATGAGTAGGCGTTGGCTCTTCTATCCTGTCAACCAAAACAGATTTCTTTATGTTAGTTCCAAGAAATTCGTCATAAAACAATTCAAATAATAAATCTAAATCAGATAAATGGTTAGTTGATGTTGAAGCTTCATCTGATTTGTTCTGTTGAGACGCAGGTTCTGGACTGAGTTGCCCAGAAGCTAGTACTCCGGTTAAAACGGGTTCTGAACAGTATTGTTCGGAAGCCATCTCTTCATCAAAGGTGACGTTGACGCTTTCAATCACCGTCTTTGACTTCTTGAAGTAGATTCTGAATGCAGTTGATGATGAGGAGTATCCAATGAAGATTCCTTCATCTACCTTGGCGCTGAACTTGTTGAGATTCTCCCTATCGTTTAGAACGAAACACTTACATCCAAAGATATGGAAGTATTTGATTGTAGGTGTTCGGTTGTTGATCAATGCATAAGGAGTCTTCTTGAATCGTCTGTGAATCATGGATCGGTTCTGCGTATAGCATGCGGTAGATATAGCTTCTGCCCATAAGAATAGAGGTAGGTCGGAATGACTTAGCATAGTGCGAGCTGCCTCGACTAGCGTCTGATTCCTTCTTTCCACCACTCCATTTTGTTGAGGTATACGTGCAGCAGAGTACTGATGAGTTATCCCTTTATATTTTCTTGAACTCTGTGCCGTTGTCTGTTCTTAGAAGCTTTATCGGTTTCTGCAGATTCACCTGGGTCGTCTTCAGGAAAGTGATGAGCACATCAGGTGTCTCATCCTTTGATCGTAGGAACTTGACCCAAGTGTATCGTGAGTAGTCGTCCACGATCACTAGAATGTACTTCTTACCTCCTAGACTCTGAGTTCGCATTGGACCACAGAGATCCATATGCAATAGCTCTAGCGGAGCGCTTGAACTTGGTTCAAGCTTCGGTTTATGCGGAGCCCTCTTCATCTTGCCCTTCTCACAGGCTGCACACAGATGATCTTTGTCATATTTGAGCCCTGGAAATCCTTTGACTAAGTTGCCACTGACCAGTTTGTTGATGTAGCGAAAGTTGAGATGAGAGAGCCGTCGATGCCATAGCCAGCTTTGCTGCATCGATGCTTTAGATAGTAGACAAATCTGCTTGTCAGTATGGACGTCTGATAAATTGATCGTGTAGAGGTCTGACTTTCGAGTGCCGACCAAGAGTTCTTCGCCTTCTTCTGTGCGAACAGAACACCTCTTGGCTTTGAAGTTGACCTCTAGGTCTTTGTCACAGAACTGACCTATGCTGAACAGGTTGTGTCCTAATCCTTCTACGTAGCTCACCTTCTTGATCGTTATATTTTCCCGTTGTATATCACCATAGCCTAATATTGGTGAAAACTGATCATTTTCGTATCTGACTGTTCCGCAGTATTTCTCTGTAAAGTTTGTCAGCATATCTTTCTGTCCTGTCATGTGTTTGGAGCAACCGTTGTCCAAATACCACATATGACGGATCTGCATAGGAGAAATAACGAAACACATATTTAGATTTTAAGCATTATAAATGAGTAAGACGTTGGAGCGTTAATATTAAAGTGCGGGTTTTGAACTGATGAATTCAAAAGCCTATTTTTCTTAAGCACGGGTTCTGAACAGACGTGTTCAGAAACCATCGTCTTTTCTTTGAAGTCCGAGTCTTGAGTTGTCTTACTCAAGAACCATTTTCTCTATTGAGGTACGGGTTCTGATCTGTTGTAATCAAAAGCCACATGTTTTGCTAAACATTGGGTGCCTGCAACACAGATTTAGATTTTGGTACCCACTTGAATTTGGGTCCTGCTGTGTTAGCATAAGGTTTTGATTTTGGTACCCATTGCAAATTGGGTCCTCTTTTCTTTTGAAATAGATATGAAGTTGGATAATGATAAGAATGCACATGAGATGATTCAAACCGCATAGTAGAATCTTGACAGAAATTAGAAGCATGTTTATCATAAAAGGAAGACTGTCTAGCAGTTTTAGATAACAGGAATAGTTGCTTAAAAGAGTATTTCAGTTTAGGAGCAACATTCATATTCAAAGTGTCTGAACTAGACATATTCTTATTACAATAAACAGAATCAAAAGATTTAAAAGTCTTGTCAAGCTTCCGTTTGGGTTGCCATTTCTTGGTCATATCTGAAACAGTTGAAACCTTTGAGTTAGACATTAGAGAAACAACTGAATGCATTTTCTTTGGGTTACCATTATTGATCGGCTTCTGTGAATGCTTCTTGCCTTTAGCATTTTTAGCTTTCACAGAGACTGAGTTATCAACTCGCGTTGATTTTGCACTGTTAACAGGCTTACTGGTTGATCCAACAGATTTCTTAAGAAAGGATGAATGGTTTGGAAGTTTTGCATTAAAGTCAAATTGTTCAAGACAATCATCTAAACCACCGTTAGAGTTCAGAAAATCAAACCCTTGATTTGATGAACTAACCATATTCTCAGAGTTTGAAGCCTTAGAAAGAACAAAATTTGTAAACACAGTTGTAAAAACATTCTGTTCAATGTTTATCAAAAGTCTTTCATCTGACAAGGAATTCTCGAGTTCAGAAATTTTACTTTCTAAAACGAGAGGAGGGACATATAGTTTACCTTGAGTAGGTTTCGCCTCCATTTCCTTTTCAGAAAAACTTAGAAAGAAGTCATCTGAAAGAGTTTTCTTCTTTTTAGGTTTCTTATCATAGCTATTATTCAGCTTCGCATAATAAAATGGAAGATGAACTTTAGATGATATTAAATGTTTTTCTGTTTCTTTGGCTTCATCCTCTTCAGATAGTTTAGTCCAATAAACTTTAAGTTCAGGGATTCTTCTAGCTAACTTCGTAGAAAGAATATCATAAAGTGCTGGCACTTCAGACATTTCCTTTTGAAGATAGTGAGGATTCTTATAACCGATTCCCCATCTTTCTTTGTTCTCTATTGGTTTGTTAAGATGAATGGTTTGCTCAGTTTGACCTAATGAGTACAACTTCTTTTCCAAAGCATCCATTTTTGCAATTAAAGATTTGTTTTATTCGATAGACGAAGAATGCATTTGTGTAACCTCGTATAAGTCAATCTCACGTTTTAGCAGTTTAGACTTGAGTTCAGAATTCTCACTAAGAATTATTGTCTTCTCCGTTGCGTTGGTGTCATTGTTTTTATGTAAAACCTCAACCAGTACTTTCTTCTCAGCAATTTCATTGCTAAGTTTCTGTATTGATTGGTTTTTGTCAGTAATGACACCCTTTTCACGCTTTAGGTTCGACTCTAACTCTTTGAGTTTATCATTCATGGCATGCAATTGATTTATGAATTCAGCATACGATAAGTTGCATACCTCTTCTTCATTCTCTGAATCAGCTTCATCATCTGATTCATGCTTTCCCATCAAGCACAAGTTGACAACTTCATCTTCTTCATCATCATCAGAATGATCGAGCCAGAAAACGTCTTCAGCCATCAATGCCTTCCCAGCCTCTTGTTGCTTTGCAAGCAACATCTTGTTCTTGTAGTAGTCCGAGTTCTTGACTTTTGGCTTTCAGCAATCTCTGGTATAATGACCGGTTTTGCCACAGTTGTAGCACGTTATAGGTTATGTCTGACCTGATCCTTCTGCTTGAAACCTTCTCTCTTCAGATTTCCTTTCCTCTGATCTCTTTCCTTCAGCAAGATCTCTTCTATCTTCTGGTTTCCTCTCCTGCATTCTCCTTCCTTCAAACCTTCTTCCTTCAAATCTACTTCCTTCGACCCTTTCTCTATGAGCGTAGTTGTTTGGACCAGACGAATACCTCTGACTGTTTGAGCTTGGATTTGTGTAGAATTTCTTCTGGAAAACCTTAGTCAACAAAAGCAATGCTTGCTTTAGTTGTTCACATTCATCTTCGTCAGAGTTTGCTTCAGCTTTATCCTCATCTGATTCATACACAGTCGCTTTGTTCTTCTTCTTCTTGACAACAAGAGCAACTGTGTCTTCAACCTTCTTTCCTCTCTGCCTTTTCTCTTCTAGAATTTCATCCACTTCTTCTTCATTTTGTTTGAGGGTCTCATACACCTCATGAAGTGGAATCTCATTCAGATCTTTAATCTGCTTCATCTGCCTCGCAAATCTCTTCCATTATGGCTGTAGAACGCTTAGAAATTTGACGTTTAGCTCAATTTGAGATGTGTGGACCTTGTTCTTGCTTAGCTCATTCAGCAAGGTCACAAACCTGTCATGTACTTCTTCTAAGGTTTCTCCGGCTCTGCCTCTAAATTCTTCATAGTTATTTAGGCAGTTGGAGATCTTCAGTTGATTTCCCACCTTAGAACCCAGCATCATCTTCTCCAGCTGATCCCACATTTCCTTAGCTGAGGCCTTGTAGCTGTCAATCTTTATGTAGATTTCATTGGGGATTCCTTGAAGAATGTATGACATAGCTAGCTTATCACCTTTAGCTCTGTTTAGGTTGTCACTGTCAAGCTCATGGTACTTCATTTCAACTTGTGTTGGCACTGTTCCATCCAGACGAGTTTTCTTTATTGGTTGCATATTTCCTTCTACCAATGACTGTCTGATGAACTCACAAAGCTCATGTCTGTCTATGAAGTTTAGAAACCCATCCTTCCACTGTTCGTATTCACCTTTAAATAGAACTGGTGGTTTGGAATCAGTTCCGATGGCAAGAGCTTCTCTGGAAGTCATAATTGAACAAGATTTAAGATGCGAGAGGCTTTGAGATGCGTGAGGCTTGAGATGCGAGAGGCTTTGAGATATGAGAGAATTTTAAAATTCAAAAGTTTACGCGAGATGTTGATTGCGCAAAGTGAGGATCGACCGATAAGACGTAAGAACCGGTAAAATTTTCGACCAGTAAAACTGATTGATCGGTAAAAAGATTGGACCGGTAAAATGCTCGACCGGTCAAATTTTCTTTCGACCGATAAACAAACAATTTTATATGAGAGTTAAAATGTGATTGGAATGTGATTGGAATGTTACCAACTAAACACTTGAGATATCTTATGTAAATTTTGTGTGAGTGGACACGTGGGTTTGCATGGATATTTATATAATGGAAAATGAGTGGCCACGTGAGTTTGCTAAGGCTTCAAAAGATATTCAAAACTGTGGTCTAAGGATTGGACACGTGAGGTTGCTAAGGATTGGACACGTGTGGAATATTTGACCGGTGAGTGTGAGTGGAATATTTGTGACAGTTTTGCATGAGATTTCAAAGTGGTTCGATATAATTCTTAAACGTGAGAGTGAGAGTGATTGAGTGTGTGGAACACGTGAGTGGAGTATGAGAGTGATCACGTGAGGGTGTATAAGGTTTAAAGTGGGTGTGTTTGACCGATTTGACCGATAGATTGTAAAGTTTATGGACAATTCGACCGGAATGATATGTTTGACCGGGGAAGTGAGATTCGACCGGATGATGTCAAAAATTGTGGTTTGACCGAGGAAGTGAGGTGGAAAAGTTTTATTCGACCGGGGAAGTGAGGAAGACCGGGGAATGGTTTGTGAGATTCGACCAATAAAAAATGATCTTCGATCGGTATTTGCAAGAGTCCGGTCGAATGCTTAAGACCGATAGAATGTAAAAACTAAGGTTCGACCGGTACCCTTAAGACCGATACGTCGTCTTCTCCGATTAAATCAACCTGTAACTCTAAAATTAACCAAGCTAGAGGTCGATTTACCACACCAAATTTTGACACAACGATCTCCTTATCAATTAGAACAAGATACAACCACTTGATTTCAAAAACAACCGAAAAATCAAGATTTTGACTTTTGATCAGTGTTCTTCAAAAATGAAGAACACAGAGAGTTGAAAATTTTGATTTTGAATCTGGAGAGGCTCTGATACCAATTGTGAGTCCCTGATCGTTACCAGATAATCAAAACAACAAACAATAGATGATAAACCAACCTGTTTGGATTACAAACGCGGATTACACGGTTGAGTTCTTGAGTTTAAGCTCTGTTTGTTTTTCTCTCTGTTTTCACCTTTATCCGTATGTGTATATTGTGTGTTTCTTGTTGAACTGATAGATGATAGAGAGAGAGAGAGAGAGAGATATATAATATCTAATAAAAATAGATATTATCAAAACATAAAATAATAATAAAACTTAATATCTAAAATTGTAATATCTAGATATTAAAACAACTTTGACTTTATTACAGAATAGACCCTAGACTATTGTTGAGAGTAACTTTCAGCATTAACTTCAGATTGCGATCTTCGTTTTGTATGATCTTGAATCCAATGAGACTGTGTCTTAACAAGGACAGATATGTAGATCGGTCTAAAAAACACATGAAATGTCGAGATCCGATAATCGTTACGAGAAATGTTTCATCGTTCGGCTCTGATACGACATGTTAGGTCCTTGATCTGATCATTTCATGTTTGTATAACAAATTAGGATAGGAGAAGAACTATTTATTCTAGAGAGAGAAACTAAATCTAATCTAGAGAGAGAAAGTGCCTAAGGACTACATTTTCATTAATTAGAATTATGAAATATTACAACTCAAGACACTTATTTATAGTCCATATCTACCACTACCCTTGTTACAACATTTAAGCCCAAGCCCATTTAATCACTAAAGCCCAATAGGCCCAAGGCCTTTTACAATTACATTTACTTTCCAATACTTTCTATAAAATATTACACTAACAAATGGGTTTTCAAAAATAAGAAGGATGAAGATGGTATCGTTATCCGAAATAAAGAAAGACTTGTTGCCAAGGTATATAGGCAAGAGGAAGACATAGATTATGATGAGACTTATGGTCCAGTAGCGCGTATTGAGGCAACTCGGATGTTCTTAGCCTATGCAGCCCATAAGAACTTCACTGTCTATCAAATGGACGTGAAGACTGCCTTTCTGAATGGCATTCTCAAGGAGGAAGTCTACGTATCTCAGCCAGAAGGGTTTGTCAATCCAGATAAGCCTAATCACATCTACATCTTGGATAAAGCTCTTTATGGACTGAAACAAGCCCCTCGCGCCTGGTATGATGTCCTATCTCAGTTCTTGGTCAAGTCTAGTTTTACGAAAGGTACGGTTGATACTACTTAATTCATTAAAAAGAAAAAAGCCGATATCATTCTTATACAAATATATGTTGATGATATAATATTTGGCTCTACAAATCCTAAATACTGTAAGAATTTTTCAAACCTCATGGTGTCAAGATTTCAAATGAGTATGATGGGAGAGATGAACTTCTTTCTCGGATTACAAGTAAAACAATTTTCAACGTGGTTTTTTATAAACCAAGCAATGTACATTTTTTATATTCTTCGGAAGTTCAACATGGAAAATTGCAAACCAATTGGAACCCCAATGGCACCAGGTACTAAGATTAGCACTGATCCTTCGGGAAAAGTTGTTGATGTTAGGACTTATAGAGGAATGATAGGTTCTTTAATGTATCTTAGTTCTAGTAGGCCAGATATTATGTTTTCTACATGCTTATGTGCAAGATATCAGGCTAACCCCAAAGAATCCCATTTGTCCGCGGTCAAAAGGATCTTTAGATATCTGAAAGGAACTGCAGATCTTGGTTAGTGGTATCCTAAAGATACAAGCTTTGAACTAACAGCTTATTCAGACGCAGATCATGCTGGCTGCATGCTAGACCGGAAGAGCACCTCGGGTGATATACAATTTCTTGGTGATAAACTTTTCAGTTGGGCATCGAAGAAGTAATTATGTGTTTCCACTTCGACGACCGAAGTAGAATATGTAGCTGCTGCTAGCTGTTGTTCTCAGGTCTTGTGAATAAGAACAAAACTGCGAGAATATGGCTATCAGTACGAGAAGATTCCGATCTATTGTGACTCGAAAAGCGCTATCGCGATATCAGCTAATCCTGTACAGCATACTAAAACTAAGCATATTGATGTTATGTATCATTTTATCAAAGATAATGTAGAAAAGGGTACAATATAACTTACTTTGTAAAAACTGATTATCAGCTTGCTATTTGTTCACCAAACCTTTAGACGAAAAGAGATTCAATTTTCTTGTCTCTAAGCTTGGTATGCTAAATCTCAAACATAATCAGTGCTTACCTGTTAAAGTTTCTATATTGTCAATTTTTTTTATCATTTCTTTATCATTATTTCTGAAAAGATATATGCACTTTAATATTCTGTTCATGATCTCAGGGGGAGTGTGAGAAGAACTTTAAAGATGATGAATATTTGTTTGAGGGGGAGCGTATATAATTTCTACATTTACTTAACTGACAAATTTTTGTGATGCATGAATTTAGGAGGAGTTAACAAGTCAAAGGAGTAAGAATATGACTTCTAATTATTTTAGATCAGAACTCGTACTTTTAATTGTTTTACTGATTTTTTTTTTTGAATAAACGTTGTGAATAAAGTTGTTTTGACATGACTTTGAGACTTGTGCAGATTGACAGATGCTATCAAGATCATATTTTTATGATTTTCAGTTTGACTTCATGAGATTTATATATGGTTGAAAGAAGGACGACTTTCAATCGTAGAAAACATATTCTTAAATGTTCAAACCACTTTCCGATTCTTAAACAACTTTCATGAATTAGAAGTGTGAATTTTAAATGTTTTCACTTAATTTATGCTTACATGATTAACAAACCGTGTGATTCCAAAGATAAATACTTGTGTATTTTCTTTTCTATATACTTTCAAGTATTCACACACACCGGTTTGACTTATTGTTCAAGATATTCTTACCATGTCTCAAATTTTGAAACATATTTTTCGATGGTAAGACACCTCGCTTGTACTTCAAAAAAAAATTTAGCGTCATTTCATTTCGAAACGTTCATTTCAAGACTTCTCTGTATCTTGGTTCATATAGACACATATCTGTTATTGTTGACCATAAGCTTTACCTGATATATCATTTTATTTCTGATCATTTTTCATACACTATCAGATTTTCAAACAAGTCTCTTGCATTCATATTCATTCATTCAAATTACTTGTTTGAAAATATTTCAATGTTTAAAAATTCTCATATCTTCATGATTATATTCTAAGCATACACATATTTGATTTGTATTTGAGCTTTAATTGTTCAAGTTAAACCATTTTTTTAGCAACATTTGCTTCATAGGATTACAGGTTCTTTGTGCTAGGACTTAAATCAACTTCTATGGATTCACGTTAACCAGTGTTTCCTACCCAAGAAGTTAATCCATAGTGATTGAGTGTGAGGAGTCAAAAAGAAATGAGTGTGGGTTGTGTGTTCAGGTAAAATGGAAACGAGAGTTTGGTTAGATGTGAGTTTAATGAGTAAAAGAAAGAGGGTGTGAGATCAGAGTAAAAGAATATCAAACTCTGCACCAAATACTTTCTGAGTCGGGCAGCTACATTTCTGGTGATTCACATCTCTTTGGTGAACATCATTGAAACAGGCAACTAGCCATGCCAACTCTTGATAAAACCCCACCAGCCACTCATTTTCTTCTTAAAAAGAAAATGTTTCATATTTCAAGGGGATACAGCACATATGCTATTTGATATTCATTTGGAAAATTTGTCTATTGAAAAGAAGGAAGTCTGACCCAACCTCACACATCAATCATGCACTTTGAGTTTGTGTTTATCTACTATTGTCTCAGTGGTTTACACAAAATATTGAGCCTATAAACAATCATCAAGTGCTTAATTCTTTCTATCACTTGCACAAACACACAAGGAATTTGTTTCTTTGTCATAACATTCATAGAAATTGCCTTTGTGGTGTTTCGATGATTGAATGGAAGCCCTGAGGGAGTGAACATCATAAAATATCCTTTCTAATGTGTATTCGTTACACACAGTGACTTCATCTTACTGACAGGCATTTTAACTGGTTCATTTGTTGATTCAGGTGTTACATTCATATTTTGTCTAGATTTGAAAAGATCTGGATGAATACCTTGGTCGAATTGGCAAAGAATCAGAGGCTCAGTTTGAAAGATCAGTGGTCAAACCATATTAAGACATTTCTTAATGAAAGTTTTGATGATATCGATACTCGTTTCATCAAAAAGGGGGAGATGAATTTTTAAAGAAATGCCAGAGTCAGAAATTTCAATGTTAAAGATTTGAAGAAGACAAAGTTTAGAGATTTCTAAAGTTTGGAAGATTGCATAGAGATTTCTGAAGATATGTTGAGTTTACAGAAATTTTCTTTGAATATTATTTGCTGAACCAATCCGAGCTGATTTTGAAGATAATTTTCTTTCCAGAGTCTGAAAGAGATTTTAATATTTCGAGAGAGTTTGTTAAAGAGTTTTTCTACCGTATTTGGGGGAGATTGGTGTATCCTTCAAACACGGACTTGGGAAGGTTTATCAAAGAAAGGGGAGATCTTCATAATATAACGGGGGAGATTGTATTTCCTGATTTTAAAGAGAAGACTGATTTGCTAAATCTTTTTAGAGATGATCTTCAATCCAAAGGGGGAGATTGTTAGAGCATAAATTTGTTGGATACAAGATCGTAGAAGACTGAAGACTGAAGGTCAAAGCAGAAAGTCAACTCTCAATCAAAGTCAAAGTCTTGTGTAATAAAAGTCAAATTCAACGTTTGTATTTTCTGATTTTATAATGTTGTAAGAGTTTTAGTTGTTTGCGTGTTTCTGTTTTGTTTTGTGTGTGAACAGTGTTTTGAGAGAAGTAGTTTTCTTTGTATAAATAGGTTCTTGTAACTTTGTTGTAAGGGTAGTTCTGAGAGTTCTTGGTTAGTTCATTGTGCGTGTTCTTGAACTAGAGAGAGAATTATTGTACATTGAATCTGAAATCAATAAAAGAGCATTTCAATTGGAAATTTGTTGTTGTAATCTTGATATATATTGATTGTGGGACACACACGACTCACATTGGGCCTAGTGCCCAGGTGGTTTGGCCAATACTTACGCAGAAGAGTCCTGATAAATGATGATTGAGACGACATTCTGCATAATCCGATCGATTGCGTAAAGCCCGCGGTAGCAGCGGAACCGGGGAAAGTATACAGAAAAGACATGAAGCGGTTGATCCCATGCATATTGTATGTACATCTGGTTGCACAAATTGCATAGTATCATAAAGAGCCATCCCGGGTATTACCCATCCGCCAGGAGAGTTTATAAATAAATACAGATCTTGGGTATCATCCTCGATACTGAGTCACGAGTTGCTGCATTTATTCGAGTGATCCATAAACGACGAAAATTTATTTTGTCTAACCAAATCAAATTCTCTCTCGGTACGTTCCTAAAAAAATCCGATTCGGGCGGATTCTTCCCCCAACTAACGAAGAGATCTTGGCAGAATTGCCACATATGAAATTGAGCACAATTTTGCAAAGAAATAGCCCACTTGTTTGTCGAGAAGAGATGGGAAAATCCTCAATATCATTTGATTGAATAGTTGAACCATCCCCTTGTTGTTTGAAAAAACCCTCCACTTCAATTGGTATTTTTTCTCAAAAACCAGACATGAGATAACAAATCCAGTGTTTCACTAAGATTTCGAATAGTGGTCCCGAATTCAAGTTGATTCTACTTTGCCTCTTCCTCAGAGAAAGACGATCAAATAATTCCTGTCGGTCCACAATACTATCAAGTTCTTATCAAAACAACGACACAAAAGATTTCCAACCTGTTTGATTAATAACAAACGATTACAGGATTGATGTTCGGTTTGAACTCTCGATGTTTTCTCTCTTTTACACTGTGAGTGTGTGTGTATGTGTGTTTTCTGATTGTTGTCTAACTTGTCTAACACACTAACATCAACTTGAAAAATAAAAACTAATATCTAAAATAAACTAATATAATATCTAACAAGATATTATCTAAAACATAATATCTAACAAGATATTATCTAAACATAATATCTAAAACTAAACTATAATTAACTTTGACATTTTATTACAAACAACATTAGACTTATATTTAAGAGTCGACTTTCCAGCTTTAGCTTCAGATTGCGATCTTCAGATTGGATGATCTTGAATACAATAGATTTGTGCGCTAACAATCTCCCCCTTTGGATCAAGATCATTCTAAACATATTTATCCAATGGATCTGTTTAATTCAATCTTCTCTTACAGCTCAGAAGATGCACTTTTCTTCTTTAGTCTTCAGAATGTAACAATCTTCCCCTTTGATGTAGATAAACTCTCTTTCAGATTTTGGGAAGAAATTATCTCTAGTTGTAGCTCAGATTGTTGTAGCAAAGTATCTTCAAAGAAAATTTCTTGCAATTCAGCATCTCTTAAGAATACTTGCTCTAATCTTGTGTTGTTCCACATTTCTTGTGTTGGCTGTATGGCGCTTCTCCCCCTTTTTGATGAAAAGAGGAACGAGTTTATCAAAACTTTATGTCAAGAAATGTCTTCCATACGGAGTATCTGATCCATCAATTCATAAGATATTCATCCAGATCTTTTCAAATCCAGACAAAATAGTCATGTAACACCTGAATCAACAAATGAATCAGTTAAAAATGTATGTCAGTAATACTAAGTCACTGTGTGTAACAAATACACATTGGAAAGGAGCTTTTTGATGTTCACTCCTCCAGGCTTCCATTCAATCATCGAAACACCACAAAGGCAATTTCTATAAACGTTATGACAAAGAAACAAATTTCTTGTGTGTTCGTGCTTGTAATAGAAAGAATTAAGCACTTTGATGATTGTTTATAGGCTCAAATTTGTGTAAACCACTGAGACAACAGTAAGTTAAACACAAACTCCATGGCATGATTGAAGTGCGAAGGTGGGGCAGACTTCCTTCTTTTCAATATCCAGATTTTTCAAATGAAAATCAGATAGCAAATGTGTCGCTTCCCCTTTGAAAATGTGAAACACTTTCTTGTTAAGAAGAAAATGAGTAGCTGGTGGGGTTTGATCAAGAGTTGGCATGGGCTAGTTGCCTGTTTCAATAATGTTCACCAATGAAATGTGAAACACTAGAAATGTGGTTGCCCGACTCAAAAAAAAGTTGGTGGAGAGTTCTGATATTCTTTTAACTATATTCTCACACCCTTTTTCTTTTAAACATGTAGCTCACTCTAACCAAACTTTCTTTCTTTGTTTGACACACTCATTTCTTTTGACTTCTCACACTCAATCACTATGGATTAACTTTCTTGGGTAGAAATCACTGGTTAAGGTGATTCCATAGAAGTTCATGTAAGTCCTAGCACAAAGAAATCATGTTTTCCGATGATGCATATGATGCTCAAAATGGTTTAACTATCTCAGATAAAGCACAAAGTTGATCTTGAAAACATTTATAGTCACACTTCCAATTCATGAAATCGGTTTAAGATTCGGGAAGTGGTTTGAACATTTAAGAACAATGTTTTCTATGATTGAAAGTTGTCCGCTTTTCAACCATATATGAGATTAAGATAAAGGATTATACCTTTACGTGCGATCTTACATCTCATGAAGCTAAGCTTAAAGTCATAAAGATATGATCTTGTAAGCATCTCTCAAAAACTACAAAAGTCTTATGTCATAGTCAAAGAAAATTTATTCACTTAAATTAAAATGACAAAAAGCAGAAAAACAATGACAGTACGAGTTCTGATCAGAAATAATCAGAATTCATCACCAAACTCCTTTGATTTGACGAGCTTCCCTTAAAATCATGCATTACAAAAAATTTACATAAAAGGTAAATGCAAAAATTTTATGAGCTCCCCCTCAAAATAACAATGATTATCTTCTCACACTCCTTCTTTAATCATGAACAGAATATTGAAGTGCAGATATCTTGCGGAAATAAGAATGAAGAAATGATGAAAAGGTATACAATTAGAAAACTTTGATAGGTAACTACTGATTATGTCTTAAGATTTAGCATACCAAGCTTAGAGACAAGAAAATGGAACCTCTTTTCGTCCAAGGGTTTGGTAAACAAATCTGCAAGCTGATACTTAGATTTTACAATGAAAAGTTCAATTGTGCCTTTTTCGACATGATCTTTGATAAAATGATACCTAACATCTATATGTTTTTTCTTGGTGTGCTGAACAGGATTCACTGTTATCGCGATGGTGCTCTTTGAGTCACAGTATATCGAGATTTTGTTGAAGTGAAAACCGTAGTCACGCAGTTATGTTCTCATCCATAAGACTTGAGAACAGAAGCTAGCAGCAGCTACATATTCTGCTTCGGCCGTTGAAGTTCAAACACAAAGTTGCTTCTTCGATGCCCAACTTACGAGTTTATCACCGAGGAACTGTTTATGACCTGACATGCTCTTCCTGTCTAACATACAACCAACATGATATGCATCTGTATATGCTGTTAATTCAAAGCTAGTATCTTTAAGATATTGTTAAGACACAATCTCATTGGATTCAAGATCATCCAAAACGAAGATCGCAATCTGAAGTTAATGTTGAAAGTTACTCTCAACAATAGTCTAGGGTCTATTCTGTAATAAAGTCAAAGTTGTTTTAATATCTAGATATTAAAATTTTAGATATTAAGTTTTATTATTATTTTAGGTTTTGATAATATCTATTTTTATTAGATATTATCTCTCTCTCTCTCTATCATCTATCAATTAAACATATCACACACACAATACACATACTGATAAGGTGAAAACAAAGAGAAAAACAAACAGAGCTTAAACTCAAGAACTCAACCGTGTAATCCGCGTTTGTAATCCAAACAGGTTGGTTTATCATCTATTGTTTGTTGTTTTGATTATCTGGTAACGATCACGGACTCACAGATACCATAGACCAAGATCTGCAGTCCCCTTCAAATACCTAAAAATGCGCTTAACTGCAGACACATGGGATTCTTTAGGATTGGCTTGATATCGAGCACATAAGCATGTTGAAAACATTATATCTGTCCTACTAGAAGTAAGATACATCAAAGAACCTATCATCCCTCTATAAGTCCTAACATCAACAGCCTTTCTAGAAGGATCGGTGCCAATCTTAGTACCTGGTGCCATTGGGGTACCAATAAGTTTTGAATTTTCCATTTTGATCTTCCGAAGAATTTCAAAAATGTATTTTGATTGATTGATAAAAATCCTCGTCGAGAATTGTTTGACTTGTAATCCGAGAAAGAAATTCATCTACCCCATCATATTCATCTGAAATCTTGACACCATAAGGTTTGAAAAATTCTTACAGTACTTAGGATTTGTAGAGCCAAAAATAATATCATCCACATAGATTTTGAATAAGAATGATATCGGCTTTTTCCTTTTTAATAAACAAAGTGGTATCTACCGTACCTTTTGTAAAACCAGACTTGACTAAAAATTGAGATAGGACATCATACCAAGCGCGAGAGGCTTGTTTCAGTCCACAGAGTCCTTTGTCGAGAATGTAGACATGATTCGGTTTCTCTTGTTTGACAAAGCCTTCTGGCTGCGAGACGTAGACTTCTTCTTTGAGTATTCAATTTAGAAATGTTGTCTTCACGTCCATTTGAAAGACCGTGATGTTATTGTGGGAAGCGTAGGCTAGAAACATTCGAATTGCCTCTAAACGCGCCACAGGAGCATAAGTCTCGTCGTAGTCTATTCCTTCTTCTTGCCTATATCCTTTGGCTACAAGTCTTGCCTTGTTTCTGATAACGGTACCATCTTCGTCTTTCTTGATTTTGAAAACCCATTTCGTACCTATAATGGTTTCCTTGAGGTTTGGGTACGAGTCTCCAGACTTTAAGTGCGTCGAACTGATTCAGCTCTTCTTGCATTGCAGTTACCCAATCTGAATCAGCAAGAGCCTCTGATACGCGAGTAGGCTCGATCTTGCTCAGAAAGGATTCATTCATACACATATTCATTGACATTGACCTAGTTTGCACCGGTTTTGTTGGATCACCAATGATCTGGCTTATTAGGTGCTCTTTGGTCCATTTATGTTCATGAGGTAGTGGATTATATGAATATATATATATATATATATATATATATCAATATTATCATCTATGAATCCACTGGTACCTTCTTCTGGTAGTTCAGGAGGAATTATGGTTGCAGTTGAAGTAGTGGGTGCAGAAGTCTTAGTAGGTTCTGCTTGTTCAGCAACTTCTGTCTCTTTATTATTGACCACAACTTCAACTGTTGGAGTCGGCATTTGAACTGGAATTTCAATATAGATATCTGAACTGGTTGGATGAGTAGTCGTTGAGTCTTCCATCCTGTCAACCACAACAGATTTCTTCACATTAGATCCAAGAAATTCATCATAAAACAGTTCAAATAATAAATCTAAATCAGATAAATGATTAGTAGACGTTGATGCATCATCTGATTTGATCACTTGAGACGCATGTTCTGGACTGATTTGCCCAGAAGCTAGTACTCCGGTTACCATATCTTCATCAAATGTAACATTGCCGCTTTCGATAACTGTCTTTGACTTATTCAAATATACACGGTATGCAGTAGATGTAGAGGAATAACCAATGAAGATTCATTCATTTGCCTTGGCACTAAACTTGTTCAGACTCTCTCTATCGTTTAGAACGAAACACATACACCCAAATATATGGAAATATTTGATTGTCATTGTTCGGTTGTTGATTAACGCATAAGGAGTCTTCTTGAATCTGCGATGTATCATGGATCGATTCTGAGTGTAGCACGCAGTCGATATAGCTTCAGCCCATAAAAATAGAGGTAAGTCAGATTGACTTAGCATAGTACGAGCAACCTCGACTAGCATACGATTTCTTCTTTCGACTACTCCATTTTGTTGAGGCGTACGTGCATCAGAGTATTGATGTGAAATCCCGGCAGATTCGAGATATTCTTCAACCTTTTTATTTTTGAACTCTGTGTCGTTGTCAGTTCTTAGAAGCTTGACCGGTTTCTGCAGATTCACCTGGGTTGTCTTCAGGAATGTGATGAGAACATCAGGTGTCTCATATTTTGAACGTAAAAACTTGACCCAAGTGTATCGCGAGTAATCGTCCACGATAACTAGTATCTACTTCTTTCCGCCTAGACTTTGCGTTTGCATCGGACCACAGAGATCCATATGCAACAACTCTAACGGAGCGCTTGTACTTGGTTCAGCTTTTGGTTTATGTGGAGCGCTCTTCATCTTTCCCTTTTCACATGCGGCACAAAGGTGTTCTTTTTCATACTTCAGCTCTGCAAGTCCTTTCACTAACTTTCCACTAACCAGCTAGTTGATGTACCGAAAGTTGAGGTGAGAGAGTCGTCGATGCCATAGCCAACTTTGCTGCATCGAGGCTTTAGAGAGTAGACAAACCTGCTTGTCAGTCTGGACGTTTGACAAATTGATTGTGTATAGGTCGGACTTTCTCGCGCCTACCAAGAGTTCCTCTCCTTCTTCAGTGCGAACAAAACACCTTTTGGGTTTGAAATTGACCTCTAAGCCTTTGTCACAAAACTGGCATATACTGAACAGGTTGTGTCCTAAGCCTTCAACAAAGCTCACCTTCTTGATCGTGACTTTGTCATGTACCATATCACCATAACCCAGTATTGGTGAAAACTGATCGTTGTCGAATCTAACTGTTCTGCAATACTTCTCTGTAAAGTTGGTCAACATATCTTTTTGTCCAGTCATATGCTTGGAACATCCGCTATCCAAGTACCACATATGACGGATCTGCATAAGAGAAATTACGAAACAAGAGATTTAGATACTTATAAAACAAAATTTGAAGTAAAGACTATTGAGCATTGAAGTGCGGGTCTTGAACTGTTGTATTCAAGAGCCATTGTTCGTTGAGGTACGAGTCCTAGACTGTTTTGTCTAGAAGTCATACTTTGTTGAAGTACGGGTTCTAAGCTGAATTGGTTAGAAGCCTCCATCTTGATATTTAAGTCCGGGTTTTGAACTGTTTTGTTCAAAAGCCTAAGATCTATGCTCCCTCTTTAAACGTTGAGTGCCTGCAACACAGATTTAGCTTTTGGTACCCACTGGTATTTGGGTCCAACTGTGTTGGCACATGTTTTAGGCACCCATTGAAATTTGGGTCCTTTTTTCTTTTTCAGAATCAAATGAAGAATTAGTATGATAAGAGTGAACATTATAAGTGACATACCAGACATCAGAATCTTGACAGGAAGCATAAACATGTTTATCATAATATAAATATATTCTAGCAGATAAAGATAACTGGAATAATTGCTTCATAGAGTATTTCTTGCGATAAACGACAAGTTTTGGTTTCAAAATAGCAATATCAGCAATTAAAACATCTTTACTAGGAGAAGTCTTATTACAATCAACAGTACAAAAAGATTTATCAGTCTTGTCAGTCTCTTGTTTTGGTTTCCATGGAGATTTAACTTCTGGCCTTTTCTTGCTCAGATCTGAAACAGTTGAAACTTGTGAGTTAGAATTTTGAGCAAGAAACGAGTGCTTCTTCTTTGAATTACCAGTAGTGATCGGTTTCTGTGAATGCTGAGATTTATTCTTACCTTTAGCATACTTAGTGTTCACAGTGACTGATTTATCAACTTTCGTTGATTTTGAACTTTTTACAGACGTACTGGTTTTTCCCAATGATTTTACAACAAAAGATTAATGGTTAGGAAGTTTCGCATTAAAGTCAAATTGATCAAAACAATCATCCAAACCACTGTCAGAGTTTAGAAAATCATACCCTTCATCAGATGAACCAAACATGTCATCAGATTTTGAATCCTTTGATGATTTAGAAAGATCAGTACTCTTAAGCACAGTTAAAAAAACTTTTTGTTCAATATCAATCAAAAGTCTTTCATATGTTAAAGAAGTCTCAAGTTCAGAAATTTTACTTTCCAAAACGAGAGGAGGGACATATAGTTTACCTTTAATAGGCTTCGCCTCCATTTCTTTGATAGAATAACTCTGAAAGAAGTCATTTGAAAGAGATTTCTTTTGATATTTTGGATCATCATTATACCTATTATTCAACTTCGCATACTAAAATGGAAGGTGAACTTTAGATGATTTCTTTCGTTTTTCAGTTTCCTTGGCTTCATCCTCTTTAGATAGTCTAGTATTGAAAACTTTAAGATTAGGAAATCGGTGAGAAAGTTTCATAAGAGTAATATCATAAAGTGCTGGCACTTCAGATATACCCTTTTTCAGGTAGTGTGGATTCTCATATCCGAGTCCCCATTTCTCTATTTCCTCTTCCAAACTTTTTAATTTAGCAAGTAAATAAACGTTTTCTTAGGAAGTTGAAGAATGCAATTTCGTAAGAATGAAATCAAACTCACTCTTTCTCAATTTAGTCTTTGTTTCAGTAACTTCTTGAAGAATTATGGTCTGTTCTTTGGCGTTGGTGTCAATGTTTTTGTGTAAGGTCTCAACCAATGCTTTCTTCTCAGCAACATCATTGCTAAGTTTCTGTATTGATTGGTTTTGTTCAAGAATGACACCCTTTTCTCGCTTATACTTCGACTCTAACTCTTCGAGCTTAGCCAACATGGCATTCATTTGATTTAAGAAGTCAGATTGCGTTAAATCACATACCTCGTTTTCCTCGTCATCATCTGAATCTGCTTCAGCTTCTATTTCCATCTTGCCCATGAAGCATAGATGTGCTTTCTCATCCTTCTCTTCATCCTCATCTTCCTGGTCAGAATGATCTATCCAGTACTCATCTTCTGCCATTAATGCCTTTTCAGCCTCTTGTTGCTTGGCTAGAGGCATTTTGTTTTTGTAGTAGTCAGAGTTCCTGACTTTGGATCTTCGGCAGTCTCTGGCAAAGTGACCTGTTTTGCCACAATTGTAGCACGTTGGAGGTTCTAACTGACTGGTTCCTTCTGTTTTATACCTTCTCTCTTTAGGTTTCCTCCCCTCTATTCTCTTTCCTTCAAATCTATTTCCTTCAACCCTCTCAATGTGAACATAGTTGCTCGGACCAGAATAATATCTCTAACTGTTTGAGCTTGGCTTTTTGTAGAATTTCTTCTGAAAAGCCTTAGTCAACATCAGCATAGCCTGCTTTAGTTGTTCACAGTCGTCTGAGTCAGAGTTTGATTCATTTTCAATCTCTTCTGGTTCAGACATAAGCATCTTCTTCTTCTTCTTTTTCACAACTAGTGCAACTGAGTCATCAATTGTCTTCCAAGTGTGCCACTTTTCATCCAATATTTCATCGACCTCTTCTTCATTCTGTTTGAGGGTTTCATACACCTCATGAAGTGGAATCTCGTTTAAATCTTTGATTTGCTTCATCTGCCTGGCAAACCTCTTCCATTCAGGTTGGAGAATCTTAGAAATTTTACATTCAGCTCTATTTGCGATTTATTGACCTTGTTCTTGCTTAGTTCATTCAGCAAGGTCACAAACCTGTCATATGTTTCTGCTAGTGACTCTCTAACTCTACCTTTGAATTCTTCATAGTTGTTTAGGCAGTTGGATATCTTCAGTTGGTTCCCAACCTTTGAACCTAGCATCATCTTCTCTAGTTGATCCCACATCTGTTTTCCTGAGGCCTTATAGCTGTCTATCTTCACGTATATTTCATTTGGTATGCCTTAAAGAATATAAGACATTGCTAATCTATCACCTTTTGCTCTGTTTAGGTTTTCACCATCTAAATCTTCATACTTAAGTTGATATGGTTGCTCATCAGTTCCCTCTAGAGGAGCCCTCCAAACTGGTGTCATAACTCCCTCTTCTATTGATTTCCTGATGAATACACCCAACTCATGTCTTTCAATAAAGTCCATGAACCGATATTTCCACTGTTCATACTCTCCCCTGAAGAGTACTGGTGGTTTTGAGTCAGTTCCGATTGCTAGAGCTTCTCTTGAAATCATTATGGTTGAAAAAGACTAAGTCAGGTACAGGAGTAAAGGCAAACATTGCGTTAATAGAAGGTGGCGCAAAAGAGTTTTGCGCGAGATGTCTGTGCCATGTAGTAAAGTTTCCGTGAGAAGTGGTTGGCGCGTTTTGAAGATTGCGTGAAAAGATGGTCGCGCGAACTGGAGGTTTGTGCTAGTCGTTGATGGCGCAAAAATGACAAGGTTTTTTCGCGAGAAATGGTTGGCGTGAACTTTGCTGATCTGAGATTTGCGCGAGACAAAGGTTGTGCGAAATAACTTTTGCGCAAGATGTTGATGGCGCAAAAGTGAATTCTGCGTCAAAAGTTATTGGCGCAAAGTGGATATTCTCATCTGGTGTGTGAATGGCGCAATGAAGATTTGTGCGAGTCGTGGGTGGCGCAAACAGGGGTTTGCGCGATCTGTTGATCGCGCGAAAGAACGTTTTGCACGACGTGTTGATGGCGCAAATCTGACTATGAACTGGCGCGAATGTGAACTTTTCACGAGTTCGTCCCTGTTACTGACAAACTCGACATAAATTCACAATAAACCTGTTTCGACTTCTATTAGTAGTACCAAACTCTAACAAAATGACCTGTAACACTTTTAGAACAGATTACAAGCCTTTGATTTCGAAAACAAGCACTTTTTGAGAATTCGATCGATGGAACAGTAAGTTTTGCTTGTGAACTGTTTTGCAACAAAATCACCAAATTTGAATCGATTGAAGCTCTATACTGAAATTAATCAACAACAACTCGATCTAATACACCTATCGATCACAACCTGGTCGATTTCAACACCTAAAACACACTAAAATCACGAAAATGATTTTGAAATGAAGAACACAGAGTCGATGGTTTTAAACTTGATTTTGATCCGTTATCAGGCTCTAATACCAATTGTCGGTCCACAATACTATCAAGTTCTTATCAATACAACGACACAAAAGATTACCAACATGTTTGATTAATAACAAACGATTACAGGATTGATGTTCGGTTTGAGCTCTCGATGTTTTCTCTCTTTTACATCGTGAGTGTGGGTGTATGTGTGTTTTCTGATTGTTGTCTAACTTGTCTAACACACTAACATCAACTTGACAAATAAAAACTAATATCTAAAATAAACTAATTTAATATCTAACAAGATATTATCTAAAACATAATATCTAACAAGATATTATCTAAACATAATATCTAAAACTAAACTATAATTAACTTTGACATTTTATTACAAACGGCATTAGACTTATATTCAAGAGTCGACTTTCCGGCTTTAGCTTCAGATTGCGATCTTCAGATTGGATGATCTTGAATACAATAGATTTGTGCGCTAACAATTCATAATCATGGTCCTTGCGGATCGGATCATCCCTATAAAATACAAAGAAACACTCCAGATATTTGAGATCTTTCTCTTTGAATAAGATCTCAATTCCAGCGACGGTTTCATTAGATATCTTACAACTAGAATCCCTCTTTTTTCCAATCCAGTCCTTCCACCACCACGAACCCCAGTTAGATTCAGGCATGCTGGGTAAATCCTTAACCCTCCCCCCTCTTACTACTTTCTCTTCAAAATATATTTCTTTCTTGAACTCTGAAACTTTAAACTTTTAAAACCTTTGACAACTTTAGTACAATCTTCATTCTCTCCCTTTGTTTACAACAATATCATATCTCTTTACAACAATCTTTGCTCCAGCTTTCATTCTGACTTTGAAAATGATCTTTCCCCCTTTCTTGATACAAACTTTAATCATCTGAACTTGAAATCTTATTTATCTCCCCCTTTTTAATGATTTGTGAGAATCAAAATCACTAAAACTCTTCAAGTTTAGATCCATCTTTGGAACATCTCCCCCAAATAAGCAATTTAGCATAGACTTCATTATCTCCCCCTTTGATAAAATATGAACAATCTCCCCTTATGACAATAAATGATCAATCTCCCTCGGATAGGAAAATTAGTAATCTCCCCCCAATGAATAATATGAGAGAATCGTTCATCTGATCTGAATGAGCCATCAACTCATGAATGTATTCATTTGAATATTTTCAAATTCAAACAAATTAGGAGTTGTAACCCTGAATCAACAAATGAAACAGTTAGAAATGCCTGTCAGTAGCACAAAGCCACTGCGTACAACGAATGTACACTTTAAGGAGCTTGAAATGATGTTAACTCCTCAGGACTTCCATTCAATCATTGAAAAACACAAGGTATTTTCTATGAATGTTCTGTCAGAAAAACAAATTTTCTGTGTGCTCGTGCTTGTGTTCTGAAAGAATTAAGCACAATGATTGTGTTTCATAAGGCTCAAAGTATGTAAACTATTGAGACATCAATGGTATACACAGACTCAATGTGCATGATAAAGGGTCGAAGGTGGGGCAACTTTCCTTCTTTTTCAATATCAGAGTCTTCCAAGTGAAGAACCAATAGATTATGTGATGCTTCCCCAGAAAATGTGAAACATTTTCTTTTTGAGAAAAGAATGAGTAGCTGGTGGGGTTGTATGCAAGAGATGGCATGGGCTCACTGCTTATTTCAATGAAGGTCACGAAGAAATGTTGGGAATTACAGAATTGCACAAGTATAGTTAATGCTGCTAGCACAACATGATTACTACTGCTAGTAGATTTAATACTGCTTGACAAGTTAGTACTACTAGTAGTTAGTACTGCTAAGGAATTAATACTGCTGAGCACAGTTACTACTGCTGATAAAGATTAATACTGCTCAGAGTGTTAATGTTGCTACAACTTAATACTGCTTATGAGATGAAGACTTCGTATGGCAATGATGACAGTTGTATTGATTGAAGATATTCTTGGAAGGCTTGGAGATAACTATGGAAGATTATACTGAAGATCTTTTATTTTTTGTTATTATCTTTTATTTTCAGTATATGTATAGACTTATTGAGAATAGTTTAGAACATCAAGTTAAACAATATTCTGAGTTTTTGTTTTTGATAGAGAAAATTAACCTCAAGGTTTAGAACCCTAGTTCTAGAGAAGTAGAATTCATATTGGTGAGCCTGTTCATCAATATTGAGGTTTTGTGTGAAATCTTGTAGCTTTGAATCATTCAATAAAGTTTACAAGTTGTGATTTCTGATTCACTGTTAGATTGATCTTTGAATATTAAAGTGTTATTCCGCAAACTTCTTTAATATTGTTTCTGAGTTCATTATTCTTGTTAAGAATTAGATTCTGACAAGTGGTATCAGAGCTAGTATTCTCAGAAACTTTCATTCATCATGGAAAACACAGTTGAATCAAACAGTACTCTTGTCTCAAAGGTTCCAATGCTCAGATCTAATGAGTTTGATATATGGAAAATTAGGATCAAGCAATACTTTCTCCTCACAGATTACTCTATGTGGGACATCATTGAGAATGGCCCATCTGATGAAGGAAAGATTGGTGCAGATGGAAAAGAATTCCACCAAAGACGGATGCAGAAAAGGAAGACAAGGCAGACAGAGATGAAAGCCTTGAGCACACTACTTTTGGCTATTCCCTATGAGTATCAACACCAATTCTGCAATTGCACAGATGCTTTGGAATGCTCTAGAGAAGATATTCTCTGGTACCAAAAGTACCAAGAGAAATCAGAACGCAATATTGTAGCAACAGTATGAAAACTTTATGTCAACTAATAATAAGTCCATGACTCAAACTTTTGACAGGTTTAATTAGCTGATTGGTGAACTAGCTATTGTGGGAGTACAGATTGATCAAGATGATGTAAACAGAAAGTTCTTAAGGTCCCTTGGAGATGAATGGACCATGTATACTGTTTCATTCAGACAGAATGAACAATTGGAAGAAAAGGAACTGGATGATCTATACAATGACCTTAGAGTGCTTGAATCTGAGGTAGAGGCAAGGAAGAAGCCTTCTGGATATGTTCATAATGCTACACTCCTATCAGCATCAATTGATTCTACTGCTAACCCTGAATCAGTTAATGCTGCTAATGGAGTAAATCAAGAAAAAGGCACTGAATCTATTTTTGAAGCCTTTCTGTCCATCCATCGAAACTCTTCTTTAATCAATGATGACTTGGAACAGCTTCATCCTGATGATCTTGAAGAGATGGATATTAAATGGCAGATGGCCATGCTTTCTATGAGGGTGAAGAAGCTCATCTAGAGGACTGGGAGGAACAACTTCTCCCAAAGAAGAGAAGATGGAGCAAGCTTTGATAAGTCAAAGGTGGAGTGCTATAAGTGTCATCTAAAGGGACACTTTGCCAGAGAATGCAGAAGTGGAGTGTCTCAAAACAACCACCAACAAGCTCAGACTTGAAGCTTTAATCAAAACAAAAACTTTGCTCAAGCCCTTGTTTCTCAACAAGGAATGGGGTTTGACTGGAGTGATCAAGCAGAAAAGGCTATTCAATATCAAGCTCTCAGGGAAGAGCTATCTGATCTCCCAACTGAGGTACTTTCTAATCTCTGTTCTCAAACTTGCATTGACACTGTTAAAAGGTACAAGGATCACAATCAGAATATGAGTGATAACCTTAAGAGGTTAGAAAAAGATATAAAAGACTATGTGAGAATTGTTGAGACGTTTGAGGAACAAATTAAAAGTTTCCAAGCTAATGAACTTCAACACTCATATGATACAAATTACTGGAAGTGGGAGAAAAATGACCTAGAAATCCAACTGGCCAAATCTAAAGAAGAAAATGAAAAGTTGAGAGGAGAGCTAGCCAAGGTTAAGCTGGATGTAGAAAAGTTTTCCAATGCTTCTACAGCAATGGACTCTTTACTACAAACTCAGTTTCATGACAAACTGAGAAGAGGAATTGGGTACAATACCACACCACCACCATACAACAACAATTACATCCCTTCTATATCAGACTTGCTAGAGACCAAGGATAGGAAGGACTTGCCTGAGGGAGCCACTGAGATAGATCCCTTAGATGAAGTAGTTGTTGAGGACAAAACAGATAAATAAGCTGGTAAGGATAAGGAAAACAATGTGAGAGTTGAGATTCCTCTAGAAAATCACATTATTACCAATGAGGGTTGTAGAAAGATTTGGGTCAAATCTAAGGACATAGAAAAGACTGAGGGAAAGTCTAAGAAGGTCCATTACAAGCAGACCACAGTTGTGAATCCTGTTCCTTGCAAACAGTGTGCATGTAATAAGTCTGAGCCCCTAAAACATGATAAAAGGAGGGGAAAATCAAAGAAATTGGAATAATCAATGGGCTCAGAAACAAGGAGTTGATCTGAGTAACATCATCAGACCAAAACCTTGTTTCATATGTGGCAAATTGAATCATCTTGCTAAGCACTGTTACTTTAATCCTATTAACCAAAGGATGAATTTTCAAAGATCTATGCAAAAACCCTTTGGCTATATGAAGGATGAAAGGAACCATGTGGCTAAGAAATCTGGTAAAGCTAAAAGCCACATGAAGAAAAAGACTGTGAAAGAAAGTGCCAAGATGTGGATTCCCAAAAGCACTAAAACTGTTAGTACTGCTACCACAAATAGTGCTGCTGACAATGATAGTGCTGCTAGAATCAAAACTACTGCTACCAATGTTAGTGTTGCTAAGAGTATTAGTACTGCAAAAACTAACGTTGTTAGTACTTCTTCTAATGTTAATACTGCTAACTCTGTTAGTGCTTCTAACAAGGTTAGTACTGCTAAACCTGTTAGTGCTGCTAACTCTGTTAGTACCTCTAAAGTTAGTACTGCTTCTAGTGTGTGTGCTGCTAAGCCAATTATATTGACAAAGTACTCTAATAAAGAGTGTTCTGATTTTAAAAATCTCATCAAAAAGGAAAGTAAATACTTTGATGAGAAAGGGAGACCCAAGACCACTTTGGCTTGTGTTCCCAATCAATACTAATTGTTTTATTCTATGTGCAGGGAAACCAACAGCTTAAAGGAAAGAGCATCTGGCATGTTGATAGTGGTTGCTCTAGGCACATGACAGGGAACATGGCTTGCCTCAAGAATTTCAAGAAAATTGATGGAGGACATGTTGCCTTTGGTAATACTCCAGATGGAGGTAAAATCAGTGGTAAGGGTGATGTAACAAAAGGTAAAATGACCTTTGAAGATGTTTTCTATGTGGATCAGTTAAGGTACAACTTGTTAAGTGTATCACAGGTTTGTGACAAACATCATATTATATTATTCACTTATTCTGAATGCATTATCCTTGCTCCTGGATTCAAGGTAGTTGATGAAAAGATGATACTACTAAGAACTCCAAGAAAAGATAATGTCTATTGTTTGGATATGAACAATGTTTCAACTGATTCATCCCTAAACTGTCTTGTTTCAAAAGCATCTTTGGATGAATCATCACATTGGCACAGAAGGATGTGTAACATGAATTTTAAAACAATGAATAAACTTGTTAAAAACAACCTTGTAAGAGGTTTGCCTTCAAAAGTCTTTTCATGTGATGATCATTGTGTTGCCTGTCTCAAAGGCAAACAACACAAAACTTCTCATAAGTCCAAAGAGTTGAACACAATCTCTAATTCTCTTGAGTTGTTGCATATGGATCTGTTTGGTCCTACATATGTTATGAGTATAGGAAAGTAATCATACTGCCTAGTTATTGTTGATGATTACTCTAGATTTAGTTGGGTATATTTTCTAAGGACTAAGGATGAGACAAGTGGACTGATCAAATCCTTTATTCTAAGAATTGAAAACCAAACAAATCAAAAAGTAAAAGTCATTAGGTCAGACAATGGTACTGAATTTAAAAATCATGACCTAAACACCTTTTGTGAGAAAAAGGAATTGAGAGGCAATACAGTGCTCCTAGGACTCCACAACAAAATGGTGTTGCTGAGAGAAGGAATATGACACCGATTGAGGCTGCTAGATCTCTGTTAGTTGATTCCAAACTTCCAGTTAATTTATGGGCTGAAGCAGTTAATACTGCTTGCTATGTCCAAAACAGAGTTCTAGTAGTCAAGCCTAAGAACAAGACACCATATGAGCTTTTAAATAAAAGGAAACCATTTAATGGATTTTTCAAACCTTTTGGGTGTCCTTGTACCATTCTCAATACCAAAACTCACTTAGGAAAGTTTGATAGCAAGGCAGATGATGGTTTTCTTGTTGGTTACTCATCTCAGAGTAAGGCTTACAGAGTATTTAATTCTTCTTCTAGAATAATTGAGGAAATTGACAATGTCAAATGCAATGAGAACTCACCAAATCCTATTGGTTCAGGTCCTCAGTGGTTGTTTGACATTGATTCACTAACTAACTGTTTGGGTTTTAGTAGTGATGATCATATAGGTTCAGGAAGTGGAGGATCAGGGGATGCACAAGTACAAGATACTATTCCTCAGTCTGTGATCTTTCCTATACCTACAATGGAACCTGTTGAAATCTGTGAAAAGGAGACTGTTAATGAACCAATACAGAGTGAAGAAGAAAGAAGATATGATGAGAATCCAGAGCATGAAGAACCAGAAGTAGCTGATGATATCCCCTCAGTTGACTTAAATGATTCCAATCTAGAAGTGGGAATCAATGAAGAACCTAGTCATCAGACTAGAACTCAAAAGAACCATCCTCCAGAGCTGGTAATAGGAGACATCTCTTCTCCTATGATAACTAGAAATCAAAGCAGACTTCAAGAGTTGCAGGATCAACAACATACAGTACTCTCTTGCTTTCTATCTCAGATTGAGCCTAAGAAGGTTTATGATGCAATGAAAGATTCCAGTTGGATAGAGGCCATGCAAGAAGAGTTACTAAAGTTCAAATTGCAAGAAGTTTGGGACTTGGTGGACCTTCCAAAAGGTCATAGAGCTATTGGCACCAAGTGGATTTTCTGAAATAAAAAGGATGAGAGAGGAATTGTAGTCAGGAACACAGCAAGGCTAGTGGCACAAGGGTACACTCAGGCAAAAGGAATAGATTATGAAGAAGTTTTTGCTCCAGTCGCAAGGGTAGAGGCAATTAGGTTATTTCTAGCCTATGCCTCATACATGAAGTTCAAGGTATATCAAATGGATGTGAAGAATGCCTTTCTATATGGTACAATTGATGAATAAGTATATGTCTGTAAGCCCCCTGGATTTGAAAATCCATCATATCCTGACAGAGTATACAAACTGAAGAAAGCACTTTATGGTCTACATCAAGCCCCAAGAGCATGGTATGATACTTTGTCTACCTATCTCTTAGAAAATGGGTTTGAAAGGGGAATAATTGACAAGACCCTCTTCATTAAAAGAAGTGAGAAGGACATCCTACTTGTTCAGATCTATGTGGATGATATCATATTTGGATCCACAAAAGATCAGATGTGTAGAGACTTTGAAAAGTTGATGCACAAGAGCTTCAAAATGAGTTCAATGGGTGAACTCACCTTCTTCCTTAGACTTCAAGTGAAACAGCAGAAAGATGGGATCTCCATAAGTTAATCAAAGTATGTTAACAGACACAAAGCCAGCAAGCACACCAATGGAGACTCATAAACAGATCACTTTTGATCTTGAGGGGGAGGATGTTGATGTCCATCTATATAGATTAATGATTGGATCTCTCATGTATCTCACAGCCTCAAGACCAGACATCATGTTTCCAGTGTGTGTGTGTGTGCCAGATTCCAAGTCAAACCAAAGCAATCACATTTTCAAGCTGTTAAGAGGATTTTTAGATACTTAAGAGGGCAACCTAGATTAGGTCTTTGGTATCCTTATGAATCCAACTTTGACTTGATTGCATATTCAGACAGTGACTTGGGTGGTGCTAATATGGATAGAAAGTCTACCTTAGGTGGATGTCAATTTTTGGGTGCAAGACTAGTATCTTGACAGTGTAAGAAGCAAACCACAGTGTCCTTATCTACAACAGAAGCTGAGTACATTGCTGCTGCAAGTTGCTGCTCTCAGGTTTTATGGATTCAGAATCAAATGCTGGACTATGGGGTAGCCTTTCTTCACACTCCAGTCTTCATTGACAATAGCAGTGCTATAAGCATTGTTAACAATCCAGTCAAGCACTCCAAAACAAAGCACATTGAGATCAGGTATCACTTTATTAGAGACTGTAATGAAAAGAAGCTTATTCAAGTTGCTAAAGTTCATACTGACAACCAGTTTGTTGATCTATTCACTAAAGCTTTTGATGTACGTAGATTCACTTTCTTGGTCACAAGTGTGGGCATGATCAACTCTGAATGAGCTCATGTTTTAAAAAGTGTTTACATACATGTTATTTGTTATTCTTTGGTGCTACTAATCATCTTTCTCAGGAAGTTATCACCTTGCTCAAGCTTCAACAGTGTAAGTACAGTTAATGTTGCCAGTGTCGTTTTAATACTGCCAGTGCAAAGTTAATACTGCTAGTTAGTTAATACTGCTCTCAGTTAATATTGCTAGTTAGTTAATACTGCTCTTAGTTAATACTGCTAGTTAGTTAATACTGCTAGTGGTTAATACTGCTCTTAGTTAATACTGCTAGTTCGTTAATACTGCTCTCTGTTAATATTGCTTCTGTCCCGAATCGTATAAATACCCTTTTTGCCCGCCTAAAAGCTCATAACGACTCTTTGAATAATATTCATCTTCTCTCTAACCCTTTTTCTCTCAAGCACCTAGTAAGTTTCAGGCAAGGACACTCAAGCTCGATGGCATCCATGGCGTTCATTGATGAGCACAACGAAATCGTAATGCTTCAAAAGCCGAAGCAGGCTGATGGATTTCACCAGATAGTCGATTTTCTCAAGACAAGCCATATATCATATGCTCTTACAGTGTCACCATCCATCTACATTGAGCACCAGAAGCAATTTTGGGCCAATGCCACCATTGTTATTGAAAATGGTGTGCAAGTTTCAAGACAAGGCTGTTTAACAAACTCTTGACAGTTTCTGAAGAAGTAATTTGCATCAGTCTACGTCTAGACGATGCCTCAGGTATCTCATCTATCTCTAATGATGAACTGTTTTCTACTCTGACTAGAATGGGGTATGGAGGCCCATTGGGTGTTTTTAAGTTCTCAAAAGCTAAATTTTCTCCCCAATGGCGGTTCTTTGTTCATACCCTGATGCACTGTATTTCCAGAAAAACTACAGGATCGAGTGAGTTCAGTAGTACCATTGCTTATGCTTTGGTCTGCTTGGCCACTGCCAGAAAGTATAATTTTTCACAAATGATCTTTCAAGACCTTGTGTCAAACTTGGACAATAAAAAGAGTTTTTACATGTATCCAAGATTTGTCCAGGTAGTTATTCACTCTGAATTGACGGATATCCCTCAGTTTGATGAGGTATATGTACCTAAAATCCTTAAAGGCAAGGCCTTTTCAAACATGAAAAGATCTGCCAAGGACTCGGAAGGAGTTGACACCCCTTGTTCTCTACAATGATGGTGGTGTCCCACAATCAAGAAGGTATGGCATCAGGGTCAAGGCCCTCACTAGACAATCCCACTCAGAGCCAATCCCAACCTTCAATCAGTATATCAATCCCTCAGTCCCTTCTTGAAAAACCAACTTCACCAATCACCAATACCTACATAAGGAAAAAGGTAAAGAAGGCTCCTTCCCTTCTTGTACCATCACCCACAGAGCCTTTAAGCCCTCTAATGGAGAATTCTCCATTAGAGAATATCTATAGAGAAACCACAGGGGTGTCTCCCAACCCCAAGGAGGTGCTCACTGAGGAGATGAATGAGAATATGGGTGCAAAGGCTGCCACTACTCCTGCTAGCACAGAGGAGGCCAGTGGTAACATCAATAACACCTAACCTATGGCAACTTTGGGTGAGAAATCATCCAAAGGTCCCAGGTGCCAAGAACCCAAGGGGGTAGCAGGTGCTTCTGCTAGGCAGAAGACCTCTACTACTAAAAGATCCAATGATCCTCCAAAGGTGGTAAAAACACCCAAAGGAGGTGAGGACAGATATGACTACAATGAATTGATGGAATCAATGGGCAACATTAATCTGGATGTCATCAAGCAAGGGAAAGATATAGAAGAAATGAAAATGGTAATTCTGTCTCAACAAGTACAGATTACCAAATTGAAGAAAATGGTGACAAGATTGGTGCAAAAGAAGAGGAGAAGGTTGTTTGTGTTGAAGAAGAGGAAAAATGCTAATGATGCTTTCAACAAGGGGGAGAATCAAGAGGCTGAAGCAGAGAAGGAAAGTACATCTGGGATGGGATTTGATTTTGAGGGGGAGAAAGCTGCAGAAACAGAAGCACAAGCAGCAGAAACAGATGAGGTTCAAGCAGCAGCAGTAATAGAACAGGTAGCAGCAGTAACAGGGCTATTTGTTGAAGAGTTGGAAATAGCATAAACTTTGGTAAAAGCAAAGAATGACACTCCTAAGGCTACTCAAAAGGCCAAGGGAGTGGTCATCAATGAAGGAGGCCTTGAAAAGAAGAGAAAATAAAGAAGTGAGGCAGGTTTGAAGGATGCAAAAGGAAAGGGAAAGATGGTTGAACCTGAACAACCTTCAAAGAAGAAGAGTCCGATTGAGTTAGATGAAGAAGTGGCAAAGCAGCTTCAAGCAGAAATGGAAAAGGAGGAACAACTCCAATCTGAAAAGGATAGAGAGCTTGCACTAGACATGGCTAAAAAGCTCAATGAAGAGTACCAAAAGAGCATGCAAACTGCAGCTGAGGCCAAGAAAATAGCACTCAAAGTATCTAAACAAAGAATGTCAGTCAAAAAGCATAAAAGACAACCTTCTAAGACCTTTTTGGCCAATCAGGAAATGAGAAAAATGATAAATTTCCTGAAAGGTTCAATTGGTGTCAAAGGAGAGATGTTCACTAATATGGCATACAACCAAGTTGAGGAGCTCTATAAGAAGGAAATGGCAAAGCTCCAAGGGGATTCCTCTCAAAGGGAAGAAGCAGAAAGAAGGATGAGAGAGAGACATGATCTCAACATCCAACAACCATTCCCTGAGGAAACCACACCTTCAAATGAACAAACTGAAGAAAAGAAGGAAGAACAAGGGAATGCTACTGTGGAAGTAAAGTCTGCAAAGAGATTGAAGACCATAGCTTCCAAGAAACAGTCCAAGAAACCAAGAGTTGAAGAAGCAGAAGTAGTAGCAGAACCATCTGTGGCAGATCATACTGAGCAAACTAGTCAAAGTACACAACAAGAAAGTCAGTCTGATGAGCATGTGGGGCTGTATATGACTTTAATAGAACCAGTTCAGGTTGTTCCAATTTCTGTGAAGGCTCCAAAGATCATCTTCTGGGATATATTAAGGAAAAATAGAAAGGATTACTTCAGGCTGAAAAGAGTTGGTGATCAATTTGAAGTATATGCTACTTAGGGGAGAGTAATCAGGAGTTGTTCAAGAGCAGATCTAGAAGAAATGCATAAAGTCGAAATGAATATTTATAAACATGTTTTGAAAGGTACTGAAGAAAATCTACTCAAGGTTGCAATGGAATATCTTTGTATGATGTTTGAACCAGAGAAGGTGGTGTACAGGATTAAAGATCTACATCATGAGTATGGGTTCAAGAAGATTGATCACTGGATATTATTTGAAAACTGTGGTGTATACATGATCACAATTGATAAATGTTATCATGAATACTACTTGGTGGACAAAGTATATGATCACAGCAAGGAGAAGCTGGAAGGGATGCTGAAAGCTAAAGCTAGTGTGTGCAAAAGAATCAGAAATGGCCAGAATTGTGGTAAGAAGAACAATTAATCAAGGTTTGGGTATGAATCCGAATTTGGGCAACTAAGCTGTAGTGTTGAAAACATCTTGAAGACAATAATTGAATAACTTGACTTCTCTTCCTAAAAGTCAAGTTAGGGGGAGATTGTTGAGAATTACATAATTGCACAAGTATAGTTAATGCTGCTAGCACAACATGATTACTACTGCTAGTAGATTTAATACTGCTTGACAAGTTAGTACTGCTAGTAGTTAGTACTGCTAAGGAATTAATACTGCTGAGCACAGTTACTACTGCTGATAAAGATTAATACTGCTCAGAGTGTTAATGCTGCTACAACTTAATACTGCTTATGAGATGAAGACTTCGTATGGCAATGATGACAGCTATATTGATTGAAGATATTCTTGGAAGGCTTGGAGATAACTATGGAAGATTATACTGAAGATCTTTTATTTTTTGTTATTATCTTTTATTTTCAGTATATGTATAGACTTATTGAGAATAGTTTAGAACATCAAGTTAAACAATATTCTGAGTTTTTGTTTTTGATAGAGAAAATTAACATCAAGGTTTAGAACCCTAGTTCTAGAGAAGTAGAATTCGTATTGGTGAGCCTGTTCATCAATATTGAGGTTTTGTGTGAAATCTTGTAGCTTTGAATCATTCAATAAAGTTTACAATTTGTGATTTCTGATTCACTGTTACATTGATCTTTGAATATTAAAGTGTTATTCCGCAAACTTCTTTAATATTGTTTCTGAGTTCATTATTCTTGTTAAGAATTAGATCCTGACAAGAAATGTGAACCAACAGTAATGTGGATGCCCGACTTAGAAAGATTTGGTGCAGAGTCTAATATTCTTTTACTCTGTTCTCACGCCCTCTTTCTTTTAATCTTTTAAGCTCACTTCTAACCAATCTCTCATTTCCATTTTACCTCTTCACACACCAACACTCAATCTTTTGACCCCTCTCCCCTCAATCACTCAGGGAATACTTCCTGGGTAGGAAACACTGGTTATCGTGAATCCAAGGAAGTTCTGTTAAGTTCTCACACTGAATCCCATGTATATATCCTAAAAGAATATGTATCTCAATGATTTTTTTGACATTAAAGCTCAATTAATCAATTGTCAGTGTATGTATGCTTCACAATATCAATGTGTGAGCTTTTGATCATGGAAGATTTCTCAAAACTTTGTATAAATGAATAATCATGAAAAAATAGAAATGTTTTGAGAATCTGACAATGATTAAGATCAGATAAAAAAATTCATGAAGAATAAAATTTGGGAAATCAAAGACGAATGTTGTTTATATGAACAATATATAAACATTTGAACAATGATGAAATGACATTAGATTCAAACAACATTGGATAGCAAACGGGAGTATTACCATAGAAAGATTAAACGTTTGATACATGGTAATAACAAATTCAAGAAATGTACTGAACCGTTGTGTGTATGAATACTTGACAAGGTATAAAGACATGACAATTACACAAGTATTTGTCATTAGAAACACACGGTCAGATATGCATTAAAGTATCGAAAATCATTTAAAATCACACTTCACAATTCATGAAAATCTTTTAAGAATAGGAAGTGGTTTGAACATTTAAGAAACTATTTTTCACAAGTGAAAGTTGTTCATCTTTCAACAAGTGATGAAGTATAAGGAGTAGAAATATATACCTTCAGATCAAAATCCTTAACTCCCCCTGAAATGAATATTTTCAGTTAAGTATCTTTGACAAAAAAACTCAGATATCCTTCCTACTTGATACCCGTAAAAAAAATCAAGTGATTAGAAAAATATAACAATGAAAGTACATTTAGCTAATATCCCCCCCCCTAAAAGATATAACAATTAACTCCCCCTCAAATCAAAAACTTCTAGAAAAGATGTTTTCATTTTAGCATCCATCAGAAGAAAAACATTTGAGTACGAGTTCTGAAATGTAATACTCAGAAGCCATGATTACATATTCTCCGGTGAGAATAGTAATATTCAAAGTTACCAATGAAGAACAGGTTCTGATCTGATGTAACCAGAAACCACAGTTCTTTGACTTTGAAGTCCGAATCAATCAGTACATGATCAGAAGTCAAAGTCCTGAAACATTTAGGAACGGGTCTTGAACTGTTTTATCCAAGAGTCATTGTTCTTTGAAGCACGAGTTCTTAACTGTTGTATTCAGAAGTCTTTGTTCTTGCGCCCCCTTAAACCTTGGGTGCCTGCAACACAGTTTTAGCTTTTGGTATCCACTGGTATTTGGATCCAGATTTGTTAGTTGAAGTTCTATTAGGAGATATAAAGTAAGAACCATACCAGTTGTTCTCATAAAATTTGTTCACAAAATCATTTGAACCACAGTAGGAACAACTAATTTTCTTTTGAGCTAACCTAATCAATTGATTAACAGTGTAAACCAAATCAAGTTTGCCAAAAGTTTTACCATTCTGAACATTGTTCTTCTTTTCAATCGGTGTATGCACAAATGATTTCTGATCTTTCTCCTCATCAGAAGATCCTTTTCTTTTCCAAATCCACTTTTCTTTGCTATTTGTCTTTTTAGATTTACCTGAACCATCAACATTTCGAACATAGAAAAGATTAGTGTTTAGGAGAAATCCCAACATTTGCTGGGAATGCCGCAAGCATCCAACGCCCTCACCTTCGACTCGGGAGTACGTAACTGGCCAGGACTAACAGCCCGACCCGCTGGCTCCACGAAAGTGGTGCAGCCCCTCATGTCCGCCTGTCGCTTAGTACGGGGCTTTGCGCTACCATGGTATAAGGAAATAAAGTAGCGCCTTCACCATAAGCAATTGCTTTTGGTGTAGTGGTAAGCGCTTGATCCTAACAAGTTAAGCGTGCTCGGGCGAGAGCAATCCTAGGATGGGTGACCTCTTGGGAAGCTCAAGCCTTGGGACCTAACAATTGGTATCAGAGCGAGGTCGCGGGTTCGAGTCTCCCAGTGTGCAAATGCTGGGGGGGGATTGTTGAGGAGAAATCCCAACATTTGCTGGGAATGCCGTAAGCATCCAGCGCCCTCACCTTCGACTCGGGAGTACGTAACTGACCGGGACTAACAGCCCGACCAGCTGGCTCCACGAAAGTGGTGCAGCCCCTCATGTCCGCCTGTCGCTTAGTACGGGGCTTTGCGCTACCATGGTATAAGGAAATAAAGTAGCGCCTTCACCATAAGCAATTGTTTTTTGTGTAGTGGTAAGCGCTTGATCCTAACAAGTTAAGCGTGCTCGGGCGAGAGCAATCCTAGGATGGGTGACCTCCTGGGAAGCTTAAGCCTTGAGACCTAACAATTAGAAGAACAAATTCGATCGTTATGTTCAAAAGTATGATTATCATATGAATCAAATAAAGTATTATTAGAAACATTTATAAAATGTGAACTCGAACTTGTTTTGAATGAACATTCGGAATCAGCTTGATCATCTCTTGGTGATTGGAAAATTGATTCTGGCGTCTTTGGCTCAATCAACTTCACCATGAATATGATCTCTTCAAGTTCCTTTATCTTTGAACATAAACTGTTTATTTCCTTTGAAATCAGATCAAACTTCGTTTGCAGTTCAGACTTGGTCTCCTGTTCTTTCAAAATAGTTGATGACAGTTCAGATAATTTCTTTGTAAGCTCTTCTATCTTAGTCTCAAACACTCTTCTTTCTTCCTCAAAATATTTTTCCACATTATTTCTCTGTTCAGATATCTCCTTGAATATACCAACATTCTTCTGTTCAGCAATCTTCTTTTCCTTCTCAAACTTATCTCTCTCCAAGATAATAACTTTCTCAAAGTCTGAAACTTGTTGAGAATGCTTCATGCATTTAAGCTCCATTGATTTCTTCTCATCAAAAGCTTTTCTTGAAAAGTCAGAAAACTTTTTAGCATAAGTTTTTCTTTCTCTTTCAAACTATTCTCTTTCTCTCTTGACAATCTTGACACCTTGAGAAAAATTTTCTTTCGTTTCTGTAATCTTTCTTTGAAGTTTAGCATTTTATTTTTCAAACTTGTCTCTTTCAACTCTAAGATCTGGGCTTTCAGATTTATCTTTCAGACCTTTTAATTCTGATTCAAGCACAGAGACTTTGATTTGCAACTCAGCCTTTTCAGCTTTAATCTTTTAATTTTCTCTGTCACATTCAGTTGCCATTCTTGTGTATATAGATAATTGTCCAAGAAGATGTTTAATATTTGCTTTAGCCTCAGAAATATTCATCTTGTCAAAATCAAAATTGAAACCTTGAGACATCTTGAAATCTGTAAAAATATGATCGTCAAAAGAAAACTTCGATTAGAAGTACAGTTTTGTGCACACTCTTAAAAACTGAATATAACAGTGAAAATCAGAAGAAAAAAAATTCAGAAAATTAAAATCTGGTAAACAAATTATAAAATTTGTCTTCAAAAATTAATTCTGAAAAGTCAGCGCGGAAATATATTGATCTTGAAGTCTTCAAACGTGTAAAAATATGAAAGATATATCATATATGCTCAGAAACAGATAAAAACAATCAAAAATAACACGAAACGGACTAAGAATGAAAAGAAAACGAAAAACAGGGACTAAACACGACAAAATTCTAAACTAATACGAAAAACGAGGAATAAAAGTGAAAAATACAAAAACACGACGAAAACGAGAATTAAAAACGAAAAAACATAAAAATATAAAGTCTAGGGACTAATAACGTCAAAATACAAAACTTACAAACTAGAAGGACTAAAAATGGCAAGAGAACAAACTATCAACTAGAGGGACTGAAATTGTAAAAACTTAAAAGATAAAAACTACAAGGACTAAAAGTGACAGTTTCTCAAAGTTGTAACTTGAGGGATTAAAACTGTCAAAACTCCAAAGTAATACTAGAGGGACCTAATCTGCCAAAACTAAAAACATTTCAACAAAATTAACTATTTTAACTAAGAAGGACTAAAAATGTAACAAACTTCAACAAAATTCTAACAAATTTAACTCAAGGGACCAAAACTGACAAACTCTAAAAGACGCTAAATGAAAAAACTAACGACAAAATGGACTAAAATTGAAACAAATACTAACAGAACTAACGGTTAAGGACCAAAATGTCACAAATCTAACGGAGCTAACGGTTGTCCGTTAAAGCACTATTCATCGTCTCTACCAATACGATCTGTGAACTTTTAACCTTGATATCTCCTTCGTTTTTTTATCCAAATTTCACAAAATTTGTTGCATTTTGTTCCTTGATCACTCATAAATGGAACCCAAGGAAAAACTTCGACTCATGCAACGAATTCAGGTCTGTATCTCGAAGCAAAGTTACTCCGGCGAAACAAGTTTTCCGGCGAATGTTTTTCGGGCTTTTAAAGCTTTCAAACCCCTGAAAATCGATGAAAAGCAAGTAAGTAACAAGATTATGAAGTTAAATACAATAAAGATCATCGCCTAATCACGAAATCCGGCGATCCCGTTTTTCCGGCGCGAGCTCCAGCAAGACTTCAATCACCCATATCTCATTCATTTCTAGATGAAAATTAAATCTGAAAGAAGATACGAGCTCTACATCAAACTAGGAACATGTTAGAATCAATAAAATTGATTAAAAGAATCTCGTACGTAGACCCACTTCGATGACTTTGTCGGAAAATTTTCAGAAAAAATTATCTAACACAAGAATTCGTATCAATGGAAGAATTCGTATAATTTTCTTAGATTTTAACAAAGTAAAGAATTCGTACATGACTCTTAAACGAAATCTTGATCTCATACGAATTCTTTTAATCTCTGCGAATTCCTTGAACGGTGAGGCTTACGAATTCTTCTAATGTGAGTGGTCTGCGAAATCCTTAAACAGTGAGGCTTACGAATTCTTCTAATGTGAGTGGTCTGCGAAATCCTTAAACAACTTATCATGCGAATTCTTTCATTTTTACGAGTTCTTCGATGAGTCCATGCGAGTTCTTTAAATCTGATACGAATTCTTTGCTTTGAATGTATGTTCTTCATCAACCTGTTAAAAAAAACAAATAAATTGTTGATCAAGACTTTATAAGCAAAAATGATTAAGAACACAGCAAATAAACTTCAAATCCGATGAACTCATATCAAACACAACCATTTTCAAAAAAAAAAAAATCAGAAATCGTAATGAACAGTAACCTCAAAAAAAAAACCTCAAATCTGATGAGAATATACAAAATCTTCGAAAAGCAATCAACAAAAGAATATTGATTATCAAAATCGAACTCTATTAAACACAAATCTTCATCAAATTGACATGAAATTGACAAAATTCAGAAAATATTTCAAGAATAGATCTTAAAAGAATTTAGAAGAAAAAAAACTCCTTGATTTTCTCAGATCTGGATGAAATCGTTGTAAATTTGTGCACAAAATCTTTTCTTCCAAGCTCTGATACCAATTGTTAAGCCAAAACAAACACATATTTGATATCTCAAATCTTGAATTTTATTAATTCTTCACTTTCTCTCTCTACAGTTTCTCTCTCTCTCAGACGTATGTGACAATATTAAAGTGCCTAACCTAATTTTACAAGACACAAATCTATTTATACCCTAATCTAACAAAGCAATCTAATCTAAACTAAACTTTGACTATTACAAGACTTTTAACACATTTGACTTTTGTTGACTTTGACATTTTACAACTCAAAATACAAACAATTACATTTTGACCTTTTCTTTTAATCTTGAATACAAACAAGAGCTTAACAAAGAAGGTAAATGGTTTAGAATCGAAATTTTATGCTAGAGGTCAAACAGATCAAACCATTTTCTTAAACATCCCTAATGAAGAAACTGATTTTAAAGAGAAGTGGGGTCTCGGTTACGAAAACCCACACTATCTTAAGAAAGCCATTAGAAAACATCTTGCTTTATATAACTTTGATTTTTTATATGCGGCTGCTAAATATTCTCATTTGAAACTCAAATTTGTTACCAAATCACCAGATGAGGTAGAGGCTAAAGAAGATGAGAAAAAAAGAATTTAAAGAAAATTCAACTACCATTTTGCTATCAAAAGCTAAATGATAGTTAGATTTCTGACAAAACAAAGGTTCTTTCAAATGATTATTTTGCTAGCTATTTTATTTCTGAAATGGAGGCAAAACTGATTAAGGCTAAAATTTATGTTCCTCCACTCATTCTAGAAAGCAAAATAATTTAGCTTGAAAATGTTTTAACTGATGAAAGAATCTTGGTTGATATTGAACAAAATGTATTTTCAACTGTTATAAATAACACTGTTTTAAAAGTTGAATCTCAAAAGTGTTCCAATTCTTCTAAAGGTCCTCAAACCTCTGAAGTTAATCTTGATGACTTATTTGCGTCTGCAAATAATTTTTTAAATTCTGATGAAGGGTGTGTAGATGAGATTGATATGTTTGACTTCTATGCTAAACTTCCAGATCATTCTACTTTTGTCATTAATGGTCAAGCTTTACCAAGTGTGCATGAAGTTAGTAAATCATCAACTATGGTTGGTGAATCAGTTTCTGTGAATGCTGATTACTATGCTAAAGATAAGAAACAAAAGAAACGACCCTCACAGAAACAGACTAACACTGTTAAGCTAAAGAAAAGACATTTTCAAAAATCTGATTTTCCTAACAGATCTAAATCTTATGTTTCAGTAAAAAGGGAAAGATTTGATGAACGAAAGGAATGACGACCAAAAAGGAAGATCGAGGAGAGTTCTGAATCAATTCCTGATATAGATTGTAATAGATCTACTAGTGGTATTTCTAATGTAATTGGTTCTATTGCTTTGAATAAACAAAACCTTGTAACTTCTTACAAGAAATATACAATAAAGCAATTTTTTCCAATTATCTCGGTTTGCTACTAAGACATCTACTTATTGACGGAATGATTTTGTCTCTCACCGATATTCTAATGATTGGTTTGGAGATTATCATGTTGGTTCTTATAAATCTTTTACATCAAAAGTTTTTCAAAAGGTCAGAGGATCCATTTAGAAATGGATACCAAAATCTTGTGCTAAACCGTTAGGACACACTTTTAATTGGGTACCTAAATTTGTTATTCCCTGATTTCTCTTATGCAGACCCGTCATATGTGGTACTTGGATAGCGGGTGTTCCAAGCATATGATTGGGCAAAAGGATTTATTGTCTAATTATACATAGAAATTATACGAGAATGTGAGTTTTGGCAACGACCAGTTCTCACCGATCTTAGGCTATGGTGATGTTATACAAGATAATGTGACGATTACGAAGGTGAGTTATGTAGAACGATTAGGACACAACCTATTCCGTATTGGCCAGTTCTGCGACAAAGATTTAGAGGTAAATTTCAAGGGCAAGAGATGTTCTGTACGAACTGAAGATGGCAAAGAACTCTTAGTCGGCACTAGAACGTCCAACTTCTACACGATAAATCTGTCAAAGGTCCAGACTGACAATCAAGTTTTTCTATTGTCGAAAGCCTCGCTACAACATAGTTGGTTATGGCACCGCAGGCTATCTCACCTGAATTTTCACTACATCAATAAATTGGTCAAAGGCAAATTGGTCAAAGGTCTTCCTGAGCTGAGATATGAGAAAGAACATCTGTGTGCAGCATGTGAAAAGGGTAAAATGAAGAGGACAACTCACAAGCCGAAACCCGAACCGACTACAAGTTCTCCACTAGAACCTTTACACATGGATCTATGTGGTCCGATGAGAAATCAGAGCATAGGCGGTAAGAAGTATGTTTTGGTAATAGTGGACGATTATTCGCTTTACACATGAGTAAAGTTTCTAAGGACAAAAGATGAGATGCCCGAAGTACTCATCAACTTTTTGAAGACTACCCAGGTGAACTTGCAGAGGACAGTAAAGCTTCTAAGGACGGATAACGGCACAGAGTTTAAGAACAAAAATGTTGAAGATTATCTCGAATCGGTCGGGATAACGCATCAATTCTCTGATGCTAGGACGCTAGAACAGAATGGAGTAGTAGAAAGATGCAATCGAACGCTGGTCGAGGTCGCTCGCACTATGCTCAGCCAGTCGGTTCTACCTCTATTTCTGTGGGCAGAAGTTGTCTCTACTGCATGTTATACACATAATCGCTCCATTATTCATAGACGCTTTGGTAAAACTCCTTATGCATTGATTAATAATCGTACACCTAGCATTAAGCATTTTCATATTTTTGGTTGCAAGTGTTTTGTGATTAATGATAGAGAGAATTTGAATAAGTTTGCACGAAGGCTGAAGAAGGAATCTTCAATGGATACTCCCAGACATCTTCTGCATATAGGATGTATATGATGAGCTCAAAGACTGTTATAGAAAGCTTCAATGTTACATTTAATGAGGATATGGTTTCTGAACAGAGCAGTTCAGAACCCGTGCTTACAGGAGTTTTATCTTCTAAACAGATCAGTCTAGAACCTGTGTCTACTGAGACTAATTCGGATAAAGCTTCTACATCTACTTCTCATTTATCTGAATTAGATTTGTTGTTTGAATTCTTTTATGATGAGTTTCTAGGATCTAAATTGCCTAAATCTGTTGTGGTTGACAGGTCAGAGAATTTAATGTCTAATCATCCAACTACTTCAGATGTATCAACTGAACTAGTTCCCTTGGTTCAGACAGAAACTCGAGTTCAAACAAATACTCCTTCAGTTGAAGTTGTACCTGATCATGTTGAAACAGAAGTTACTACTTCAGTTGGCTGCACTATTATGGATAATCAACAGACTGAACAAGTTGTTCCAACTGAAATTTCTGTACAAAAAACTTCAACTGTACCCCCAACAAATGTTGAACATGAAGAAGCTAATAGTGGATACTTAGATGAGAATTATGATCAATCTACATCCAATCCGCTCCCTCACGAACATAAGTGGACCAAAGAGCACCTGATAAGCCAGATAATTGGAGATCCAACTTTACCGGTGCAAACTAGGTCTGCAACTTCGAACATGTGTATGCATGATTCATTTCTGTCAAACACTTGCACAAACACACAAGGAATTTCTTTTCTTGTCATAACGTTCATAGAAATATCTTTGTGGTGTTTCGATGATTGAATGGAAGCCCTGGGGGAGTGAACATCAAAAAGCTCCTTTCCAATGTGTATCTGTTACACACAGTAACTTTGTGTTACTGACAGTGTTAGAGTATAAACATGTTAGATACAAGATCATGAAGACAGAAGGTCATAGTTCAAGAAGTCAAATGGTGGAAAGTCAACTCTTAGTGAAAGTCAAAGTTTCTTGTAATAAAAAGTCAAAGTCAAAATTGTATTTTTGTTTTTCTTAGTGTTGCGCGCGTTTTTAATGGTGTGCGTGTTTAGCACCATGCGCGTTTCTAGCTTTTGTATAAATAGGGATATTGTTTGATGTTGTGCATGAATCTCATAAGAAGTTCAGAGAGAGGAATTAGTAGTGTGAGAGAACCAAAGTGTATTGTGATTTTGAATCTTGTGATTAATAAAAGTGTTTGAATTGGAAATTGTTTGATATAATCTTGATCTATACACATTGTGGGACATATAATTGGTATCAGAGCCAATAGAATTCAGACTGACTGGATCGATTTTGAAGAATTTGAATCATCAGTTCAAGAACTCGCAATTTGTTCTGTTCATTTCTGATTTTCACGAATTTATGATGATTTGAATTTGTTTTTGGTATTGTTGTATTCGATTTTTCATATAGAACAGATTTCATTTGTAATTCATAGAGTAATTCACATCTGTTAGGGTGAATTTTGGATTTTTGTTGAATTTTTAGCTCGAGTCTGTAAACTAACTGAGTCTAGATTGAAGTTATTATTTTGTTGTTTAAATCTGAAATTCATTGGTTGTAGTATGTTCGAAATCAGTTTCTGATCATACTTACAAAATTTAAGTTTAATTGAAGAAGATTTGCATCGATTCTAGTTCCAAAAATGGAGTTTTTGTTCGTATAAGACAAGAACTCGCTAGATCCAGAAATCTCGCAAGCCAAGAACACACTAAGGGTAGAACTCGCAAGCGAAGAACTCACAAGCGAAGAACTCGCTAAGGAATGAACTCGCAAGCCTCAAAGAACTCGCAGAAGATTGTTTGTGGATTCGAAGGGAAGAATTCGTAAACAGAGACGTGCGAGAAGTTGAAACTCGCACGACCCTAGGTGCGAGTTGTTAGTTGTTACGGTTCATGTCATTCAGTGTGCGCAAAGTGAAGTTTGAGAGAAGTGTGTTTTGTGCGCGTTCTAGTTTAGCGAGAAGTGTTTTTGTTCAAAAATATTCTAAGTCTGAAACTCGCAAGTCTCTGTTCTTGCGCGTTTGTGTTTAGCGAGAAGTTCATTTCGAAATATTTTCTAAGTCTAGATCTTGCAAGCTCTTGCGCGAAGCTCTAGAACTCACACATTGTGGTGTACGAGAAGTAGAAACTCGCAGAAGCTTGCATGCGCGAACCTTGGTTCTCGCAAGTAGTGTTGTGCGTGAAGCACAAACTCGCACAACATTGTGTGCGAGAAGTGACTTCACGCAACCTTCCTTGTGCGCGTTTCTCAAAATCGCACGAAGGCATTTGCACGTTTTTCTTGTTTTTGGTTTATTTGATATGCGAGTTTCATACTTAGTCAATTTTTCTGAATTTTTCTGACATTTAACTAAGTTTGATTTGTGTAGATCCTGTTTGTTATCTGAATTTTGACGATCATAAAAAGTTGTATAGATCAAAGATGACTTCAAAGGAAGCACCGACTATTGGATCTGATGTCAAGCCTTCTGTTCTATTCAGAGGTGAATATGAACAGTGGAAGGATCGTTTTCTTGATTTTGTGGATCGGTATGCAAATGGAGAAAACATTCTTTTGTCTATCACAAAAGGTCCAATGAAAATTCCAACTGAGGAGATTCCTGATGATGATAATCAATCAGATGATGATGGAGTGGTGAAGACAAAGAATGTTGATAAAGATATTTCTCAATTTACTGAAGCACAGAAAAACAGCTTCAAATCTGATAAACAAGCTATATCTCTTCTGCTACAGAGTATCCCAAATGAGATCTACATCAAGACTGATAGTTACAAAGATATTGCCAAGACCATGTGGGATCAGTTACAGAAAATGATGATGGGTTCGAAAGTAGGCAACCAGATGAAGGTAGCTAACTGTATAAACAGCTACGAAGAGTTTAAAGCGAAGGATAATGAGAGCTTGGAGGACACATATGAAAGGTTTGTTCTGCTTCTGAATGAGCTTTCAAAGAATAAGGTTAAGAAGCAGCAGATTGAGAACAACGTGAAGTTCCTCAGCATCTTGCAACCAGAATGGAAGAAACATACACGCAGGATGAAACAGATAAAAGATTTAAGTGATATCCCTCTACATGAAGTCTACGAGACTTTACGACAGAATGAGTAAGAGGTGGAAGAGAAAAGAGCTGAGAAAAAGAAAGCTGAGAAGGTTGCAGATCCCATAGCACTTGTAGCTGGAGAGAAGGAGAAAGAAAAGAAAGAGAAGAAAAAAAATAAGAAGATAGTTATTTCTATCTCTGAGTCTGATTCTGAATCCGATGGTGATGATGGGGAGAACCTCAAGCAGGCAATGCTTTTACTGACCCGAGCTTTCCAGAAAAAGTTTTACAAGAAACCAGGGTCAAACTCACAGAGGTATTCTTCTATAGGATCAAAGAATCATGAGCACAGAGAAAGAGTTGAGGGTAAAAGGTTTGAAGAGCAAGAGTTGTTGAGAAAAGGACAGAAGAAAAGAAGTGTTGGGAACTGAAGAAAAGCTTAAGTGTTTAATGCTGCTAGTACATAATTACTACTGCCAGAGGAATTCAAGTTTAATACTGCTAGGTATTACTACTTCTAGTAGAATTAATACTGCTAGTCAAAGTTAGTGCTACTTGAACAAAGTTAGTACTGCTTAGCTAGTTAGTACTGCTAGAGGTTAGTGTTGCTTAGTAGTTAATGCTGCAAAGATTCAGTTAATACTTCCAAGGTGATTAGTGCTGCTTATGAGATGGAGATCAGAATTACAAGAATGACAGCTGGATAGACTGAAGATATTCATGGAAGATATTCTGAAAATATTTTATTAATTGTGATTATCTTTTATTTAGTATATGTATAGTATTGGTAGAATAGTTTAGAGATTATTCATTCTAAGTTTTTGTTCTAGAGAAAATCAACCTCAAGTCATAGTTCCTAATTCTAGAGAAGTAGAATTCATATTGGTGAGCCTGTTCATCAATATTGAGGTTGTGTGTTTAATCTTGTAACTTTAAGCATTCAATACAAGTTTACAAGTGATTCATTAGATTTACTGTGTTATTTACTGTTTCATTGAATATCAAAGTGTTATTCCGCAAACTTCTTTGATATTAGTTTCTGAGAGTTTATTCTTGTTGAGAATTCGATCCTGACAAGTGGTATCGGAGCCAATTCTCTAAGAAACATTCATTCAACATCAATCATCATGGCTATAGAATCAGAATCGACAAGCACTGCCATTCCCACTGAGGTAACACCTAATCTTTGCTCTAAATCCTGTATTGAAATTGTTCAAAGGTACAGGGATCACAATCAGGTTATGTGTGATGATCTTAAAAGATTAGAGAGAGATATAAAAGACTATGTAAGAATCGTTGAGAGCTTTGAGGAACAGATTAAATTTTTCCAAACCAATGAACTTCAAGATTCTTATGATACAAATTACTGGAAGTGGGAGAAGAATGACCTAGAACTTCAGCTGAAAAAGTCTAAAGAGGAGAATGAGAAGATAAAGAGTGAGTTTGAGAAAGCCAAGCTGGATATTGAGAAAATTTTCAATGCTTCAAAAGCAATGGACTCTTTGCTCCAAACTCAAATCCATGACAAACTTAGAAGAGGAATAGGCTATAACACCACCCCACCACCATACAACAACAACTACATCCCTCCTATATCAGACTTGCTAGAGACCAAGGATAGGAAGGAATTATCTGACGGAGCCACTAAGGTAGATCCATTAGAAAAAGTGGTGGTTGAAACAGACTCTGAAGAAGAGAACTCTAGTGAAAAAAATAAGGAGAACATTGTGAGTGGTAAGATTCCTCTAGAAAATCACATTATCACCAATGAGCGATGTGGAAAGACTTGGGTCAAATCTAAGAACATTGAGAAGACTGAGGGAAAGTCTAACAAAGTCCACTACAAACAGACCACAGTTGTGAAACCTGCTCCTTGTCAACAGTGTGCTTGCAATAAGTCTGAGCCCCAAAAACATGATAAACCAAGGGGAAATAAGAGAAATTGGAATAATTAGTGGGCACAAAAACAAGGGGTTGATCTGAGTAAAATCAATAGACCAAAACCTTGTTATATCTGTGGAAAGCTTAATCATGTTGCCAAATACTGTTATTTCAATCCTATCAACCAAAGAGTTAATTTTCAAAGACAAACTCAAAACTCCTTTGGTTATAGGAAGCAAGTAAGGAATCAAATGGCTGAGAACAGAGCACCTAAAAAGTCTCATGTTCAAAACAAGTTTGCTAAAACAAAGAAAAATACTCCAAATACGCCAAGGAGTACTTTAAAGACAAAGAAAGCAAACAACTTTGTTCAAGTTTGGGTTCCAATTGCAAAGAAACCTGTTAGTACTGCTATCCCAGATAGTACTGCTAACAAGAATAGTGCTGCTAACTTGATTAGTACTGCTAAACACGTTAGTACTGCTAACAAGGCTAGTGCTGCTTCTAGTAGTAATGCAGCCAAGCCTATAATCTTGACAAAGTATTCCAGCCATGAGGTTCCTAAACAACACATACAGACCAAAATGACAGATTATATAAACGAGAAAGGACAACCCAAGACCACTTTGGCTTGGGTTCCATCCAAGACTAACTGATTTATCAAGTGTGCAGGGCAACCAACAGCTCAAGAGGAAGAGCATTTGGCATGTAGATAGTGGTTGCTCTTGGCACATATCAAGTAACATGGACTGCCTTCAAAGCTTCAAAAGGTTTGATGGAGGACATGTTGCTCTTTGTATGATACTCCAGATGGAGGTAAGTTCAAAGGTAAGACAAGTGGTAAAAGAATGATGGAAAATGGAGAGATGGAATAAAAGTGTGAGGTACAAATGAAAGGTTATGGACAACACAAGCTTAAAAGGTGTAAGCACAGTTAATACTGCTAGTTCAGTTAATACTGCTAGTGGTTAATACTGCTCTCAGTTAATACTGCTAGTTAGTTAATACTGCTTAGTGGTTAATACTGCTTGGTAGTTAATACTGCTAGTGGTTAATACGGCTTGTTAGTTAATACTGCTCTAGGTTAATACTGCTTATAATCCGAATACTATAAATACCCTTTGCCCGCCTAAAGAGTTCATAACGACTCTTTACATACTGTTCACTTGCACTCTAACCCCTTTTCTCTCAAGTACCAAGTTTTCAGGAAAGAACACTCAAGTTCAATGGCTTCAATGGCGTTTATTGATGAACACAATGAGATAGCCATGCTCCAAAAGCCAAAACAAGCCGAAGGTTTTCACCAGATAGTCGACTTTTTGAGGACAAGTCACATTGCTCATGCGCTCACCGTGTCTCCTACCATCTTCATAGAGCATTAGAGGCAGTTCTGGGCTAATGCCACCATTGTTACTGAGAATGGTGTGCAAATGGTAAAGACAAGGGTGTGTGAAAAACCCCTAACCATTACTGAAGAGGTACTACGCATCTGTCTACGTCTAGATGATGCTGCAGGTATAACCTCTATTCCTAATGAGGAACTATTCTCAACTCTTTCAAGAATGGGGTATGAAGGCCAAATGGGGATTTTCAAGTTTTTAAAAGCTAAGTTTTCACCCCAATGGAGGTTCTTTGTTCATACCCTGATGCATTGTATTTTAAATAAAACAACTGGCTGAAGCCAATTTAGCAGTCCAATTGCCTATGCATTGGTATGTTTATCCACTGCTAGAAAATACAACTTTTCTCAAATGATCTTCAATGATCTTGTCTCAAATCTGGACAACAAGAAGAGTTTCTTCATGTATCCCAGGTTTGTTCAGGCAGTTATTACTAATGAATTGACGGACATACCTCATTTTGATGGGGTATATGTACCTAAACCCCCTAAAGGCAAGGTTTTCTCAAACATGAGAAGATCTGCTAGGGACTCGGAAGGAGTTGACACCCCATTGTTCTCACCAATGATGGTGGTGTCCCAAACACAAGAAGGTATGGCAGCAGGGTCAAGGCCCTCATTAGACATTCCCACTGCTAGCCAAACCCAACCTTCCCACTCTATATCTATCCCACAGTCCCTACTTCATAAGCCCACTTCTCCTATTACCCAAACTTACAAAAGGAAACAGGTAAAGAAGGCTCCTTCCCTTCTTGTACCTTCACCCACTCACCCTTTAAGCCCTCTAAGGGAGAATTCTCCTTTAGAGAATATCCAAAGGGAAACCAATAGGGTGTCTCCCAACCCTCATGAGGTGCTCTCTAAGGAGATGGAAGAGCATATGGGTGAGAAGGCTGCCACTACTTCTGCTAGCACAGAGAAGGACAGTGGTAACATCTCTAAGACCTTCCCCATGGCAACTTTGGGCGAGCAATCATCCAAAGGTCCCAGGTGCCAAGAAACCACGGGGGTGGATAGTGCTTCTGCTAGGCAGAAGACTTTCACTAATAAAAGATCCAATGATCCTTCAAAAGAGGGTAATAATTCTGGAGAAGGTGAGGACAGATATAACTATCAAGAATTGATGGATGCAATGGGGAACATCAATATGGATGTGATCAAAGAAGGCCAAGAGATTAAAGAGCTTAAACTCATAGTTCTGTCACAACAAGAACAGATCCTCCAATTGAAGCAAATGGTAAGGAAATTGATTCTCCAAAAGAAGAAGAAGCAATTTTTACTCAGAGGGAGGAAACCAGTGCTTGATGCTCCCAAAAAGGGGGAGTCAGAATCTGAAGACAATATGGAAGACGCTAAAGATAAGGGGGAGCAAGAGAATGCAAAGTTTGAGGGGGAGCAAGTAGCTGCAGAAAATGTTGCACAAGAAGCAGCAGTAACAGAGCAAGCAGCATAAACCATTACTACTGCTGGTACAAGTTTAGCAGCAGAAATGATTAATACTGCTGAACCTATGGCAGCAGCAGAAACAGTGAAAGAAGTGCTCACAGATCTTGAAATAGCAGAAACTCTAATCAAAGCAAAGCATGATACTCCTAAGGTCATCTCAAAGGCCAAAGGAGTTGTCATCAAAGAAAGAGGTGATGCTTCAAAGATTTCAAGTAAAGAGAAGGTGATAAGCAACGAAAAGGGTAAGGCAAAGCTAGTTGAATATGATCAACCAATGAAAAGGCAGAAGTTGATTGATTCAGATGAAGCTCTAGCTAGGAAGATACAGGCTGAACAAGAAGAAGCAGAAGCAATGCAAGTGCAAAAGGATAGAGAAATAGCTAAAGCAATGGCTGCAGAGTTAAACAAAGTCTATCAATAAAGCTTAGCAACAGAACAAGCCAAGCAGAAAGCCACATCTTTGAAGAAGCCTACCAAGATCAAAATGGCTGCAAGGAAAAGACAACCTTCAAAGACATACCTTGGTGCTCAAGAGAGAAAGAAAATGATTACTTTCCTCAAGGGTGCAGTAGGTGTCAAGGTGGAGATGTTCTCAAAGATGTCTTTTGAGAAACTCAAGAAGATGTATGATACTGAGATGATCAAGCTCCAAGGGGATGCTACTGCAAGGGTAGAAATGGAGAAAAGAATGAAAGAAAGCAATGATTTCTTACAAAAACCATTCCCTGATGAGCAAGAAACTCCAGAGAAGGAAGCAACAATTGGTGAAAGTCTAAGGACTTTAAAGAGAACAAAGATGATTGCAAAGAGAAAATTCACAAAGAAGCCTAGAATAGCAGAAGAAGAGGTTGAAAAGGTTGCTGAAGAAGAAGAGGCACCTGAGTCATCTACAATGAAAGAACCTGCAAGTACTGAGGATGTCAAGATGTACATGGTAGTGATGGACAAAGTGCCTGAACCAATTTCAGCAGAACCTGTTGGAGTTAAACCTCCTGAAGTTATTCACTGGGATGTCTTGGAGGTAGATGGAAAGGAATATATCAGACTGAAGAGAAAAGAAGAGAAATATGAAGTTTACAGCACATGGAACAAGATTGTTAGAACCTGCTCAAGATCAGATATTGAAGAAATGTTTGAGATAGGGATGAAGTTATATGCAGATCAACTAAAAGCTCCAGTGATTTCACTTACAAAACTAATCATGGAGTATTTGTGTATGATGTTTAAACCTGATGAAGTGGAGGAGATAATAAGGAATGTCTTTCAGTCAATGAATAATTGGACTCTATATGAAACTAGTGGAGTATATGCAGTGACTTTGGATTTGAATCACACTGAGTACTTCCTAGTGGATAGAGTATACAACCATAGCAGACTGAAGCTTCATGCTATGCTGAAGAAGAAGCTAGGATGTATTTGAATGTTCCAGAATCTAGTTTCTAATCAAACAAACAAGATAAAACAAATCAATTACCTGTTTGATTTCTTTCAAATTCAATCTTTACACTTTCTCTCTCTAGAACTCTCTCCTTCTCTCTCTACAATCTGGCTTCTCACAATACAGTTCTCTCTAATTCGTATATTACAAAATACAAAGAAAACAAACTATTTATACTAACTACTAATTACAAGGAAAATACAAATACAAAATACATTGACTTATTACAAATAGACTTTGACTTTTAATGAGATTTAACTTTAGCAGCTTTGACTTTCTCAACTTTGACCTTCAGTATACTTGATCTTGTATCCAACAGATTTATGCTCTAACAGTATTCCAGATTCAGAAATGGCTAAATATTTGATCCAAAGAACAATTAATCAGAGTTTGGGGTTGGATGCAAATATAGGAATTTAGGCCATGATGGAGTTTTGGGAGCATCTTGAAGAAAATCTGAAGAACTTGACTTCTCTTCCTAAAAGTCAAGTTAGGGGGAGATTGTTGGGAACTGAAGAAAAGCTTAAGTGTTTAATGCTGCTAGTACAAAATTACTACTACCAGAGGAATTCAAGTTAAATACTGCTAGGTATTACTACTTCTAGTAGAATTAATACTGCTAGTCAAAGTTAGTGCTGCTTGAACAAAGTTAGTACTTCTTAGCTAGTTAGTACTGCTAGAGGTTAGTGCTGCTTAGTAGTTAATGCTGCAAAGATTCAGTTAATACTTCCAAGGTGATTAGTGCTGCTTATGAGATGGAGATTAGAATTACAAGAATGACAGCTGGATAGACTGAAGATATTCATGGAAGATATTCTGAAGATACTTTATTAATTGTAATTATCTTTTATTCAGTATATGTATAGTATTGATAGAATAGTTTAGAGATTATTCATTCTAAGTTTTTGTTCTAGAGAAAATCAACCTCAAGGCATAGTTCCTAATTCTAGAGAAGTAGAATTCGTATTGGTGAGCCTGTTCATCAATATTGAGGTTGTGTGTTTAATCTTGTAACTTTAAGCATTCAATACAAGTTTACAAGTGATTCATCAGATTTACTGTGTTATTTACTGTTTCATTGAATATCAAAGTGTTATTCCGCAAACTTCTTTGATATTAGTTTCTGAGAGTTTATTCTTGTTGAGAATTCGATCCTGACAAGAAAAAATATGTGAATGATTATACTGGTGCTGAGAAGAAAGCTGATGATCTGATGAAGTGCTTCAATTGTGGCAAGGTTGTTCATTATGCAAAAGATTGTCGGAAGCCGAAGGTTCGGAACTCGGAATACTACAAGAACAAAATGCTCTTGGCCAAGCAACAAGAAGCTGGCAAGGCATTAATGGTGAAAATGAATATTGGTTAGATCATTCGGACGTTGAGGAAGAGACAGTAGAGTCGGCTCATTTATGCTTAATGGGTAAAGAAGATAAGCATGATGATTCTGAGGATGAGACATCTGATGAGGTAATGCACTTAACTGAAAATGATTTTATGACCAAAATGGAAGCCATGATGGTCGAACTTCAAGACCTGCAATATAAACTGAAAAAGGAAAAAGACAGAGTTGCTAGGCGTAATCAAAAGATCTTTGAGCTTAATGAATCGGTTATTGGGAACAAAGATTTAATTGATTCTCTACGCAAATCTGCTTCTGATTTTAAACATGAAAAAGATTGTTTTGAAAATAAGATTTCTGATTTTGAATCCAAACTTTCTAAGTCTGATTTAGAAAATAAAGAATCTGTACTAAAAGTTCTCAAATTGCAGGCTGAAAACAAGAGCTTGACTAAGAAGGTAATGGTTTGGAAGCCAAACTTCATACTATAGGCCAAACAGATCAAACTATTTTTCTAAATACACCCATTGAAGAGGCTGATGTTAAAGAGAAATGGGGACTCGGTTACGATAACCCCCATTACTTAAAGAAAGCCATCAGAAAACAACCAACATTATATAACTTTGATTTTCTTGTTGCTGTTGGTAAATATCCTCATTTAAAACCCAAATTTGTTACCAAATTACCAGATGAAGTTGAGGTCAAAGAAACTGAAAAGAGAAAGAATGTAAAGAAAATGCAACTACCATTTAGCTATGAAAAGCTGAATGATAGTTACCTTTCTGAAACACCAAAAGTTCTTTCAACTGATTATTTTGCTAGTTATTCTGTTTCAGAGATGGAGGCAAAACCTGCAATTGCAAAAGTTTATGTTCCTCCCCTCATTTTAGAAAGCAAAATAATTGAGATTGAAAACATTTTATCTGAAGAAAGAATTTTGGTGGATATAGAACAAAGTATATTTTCAACTGTATTAAAAAACACTGTTTTTCAAAATAAATCCACAAAGTGTTCTAATTTTCCTAAAGCTCCTCAAACTTCAACTAATAATTTTGATGACTTATTTGTGTCTACAAATGATTTTCTTAATTCTGTTGATGGGTGTATAGAGGAAATTGATATGTTTGACTTCAATGCTCCACTTCCAAATCATTCTACTTTTGTTATTAATGGAGAAGCTTTACCAAGTATTCATGAAAAAGGTGAATTATCAACTAAGGTTAGTTAAACAGTTTTTGTGAATGTTGATTACTATGCTAAAGGTAAGAAACATAAGAAACAACGCTCACAGAAACGGAAAAACACTAGTAAACACAACAAAAGGCAATCTCATAAATCTGATTTTCCTAATAAATCTAAATTCTTTGTTTCAGATTTAAGAAAGAAACGGTCGAAAGAGAGAACTGAATGGAGACCTAAAAGGAAGACTGATGACAAGGCAGAGTCAATTCCTGATAATTCTTGTAATAGATCAAATAGTAGTTTTTCTGATGTAGTTGGTTCTGTTGCTTCTATTAATAAAAACCTTGTAACTTCTTACAAGAGATATACCATAAAGCAATTGTTCCAATTATCTCCTACTACTACTAAATCTTATACTTATAAGTGGAATGATTTTGCTTATCATCATTATTCTATTGATTGGTTTGGGTCATATCATGTTTATTCCTCTAAATCAAATGGTTTTAAGAGTTTTCAAAAGAAAAGAGGATCCATATTCAAATGGATACCAAAATCTTGCGCTAATCCGTTAGGACCCGTTTTTAAATGGGTACCTAAAATTATTGTCCCCTGATTTCTCTTGTAGACCTATCATATGTGGTACTTGGATAGTGGTTGTTCCAAGCATATGACTGGGCAAAAGGATTTATTGTCTAATTATACAGAGAAATTCAACGGAAATGTACGTTTTGGCAATGATCAATTTTCACCAATTCTTGGATATGGTGACATCATTCAAGATAAGCTGATGATAACTTGCATATAGAGTGTACTTAAAGAAGTAAAAGATTGTTATCGAGAGCATAAATGTCACATTTGATGAGGAGATGGCTTCTGAAGAAGTCAGTTCAGAACCCCTGATAACCGGAGTGCTAGTGTTCCTATAGTGAATAAATCAGATGTTGCATCATCGTCTACTACTCATTTATCTGATTTAAATCTTTTATTTGAACTGTTTTATGATGAATTTCTTGGATCTAATGTGACTAAACCTGTTGTGGTTGACAGGATAGAAGATTCAACGACTAATCATCCAACCACATCAGATGTTTCCCCTGAATCCAATTCCCCGATTCAGCAAGAAATTCCATCTCATATGCCTACTCCGATAGTTGAAGCTGTACCTACTAACGAATAGCCAGAAGTTGCTGAATTAGTAGGGTGTACTATAAAGACTGATCAACAGACTTAACACGCTGTACCTACTGAAACTTCTGCACCAATTACTTCAACTGAATTCCTCCCTCATATTGTACAAACTGAAGAAGCTGATAGTGAATTTTTAGATGACCAACCTGATCAATCTTCATCTATTCCACTTCCTCATGAACATCGCTGGACCAAAGAGCACCCTCGGCACCAAATCATTGGAGATCTAAACAAACCTGTGCAAACTAGGTCAGCAACTTTAAATCAATGTCTACATGACTCATTCCTCAGCAAGATAGAGCCTACTCGAGTATCAGAAGCTCTAGCTGATTCAGATTGGGTGTCTGCTATGCAAGAAGAGTTAAACCAGTTCGAAGCCTTGAAAGTATGGAGACTTGTACCGAGACCTGAAGGAAAATCCATCATTGGTACAAAATGGGTATTTAAAAACAAGAAGGATGAAGATGGTATTGTCATTCGAAACAAAGCAAGACTTGTTGCCAAAGGTTACCGGCAAGCGGAAGGCATAGATTACGACAAGACTTATGCTCCACTAGGACGTATAGAATCAATCCGCATGTTTCTAGCCTACGCTGCTCACAAAAACATCACAGTCTATCAAATGGACGTGAAGACTGCCTTTTTGAACGACATTCTTAAAGAAGAAGTCTACGTATCACAACCAGAAGGCTTTGTGAATCCAGATAAACCAGATCATGTCTACATCTTAGATAAAGCACTTTATGGGTTAAAACAAGCGCCTAGAGCCTGCTATGAGGTATTATCAAAATTCTTGGTCAAGTCGGGTTTTTCAAAAGGTAATGTCGATACCACTTTATTCATTAAAAAGGAAAAAGCCAATATCATTCTTATTCAAATATATGTTGATGATATAATATTTGGCTCTACAAATCCTAAATACTCTAAGAACTTTTCAAATCTAATGGTGTCAAGATTTCAAATGAGTGTGAAGGGAGAGATGAAATTCTTTCTCGGATTACAAGTAAAACAGTTTTGAACGGGTATTTTTATAAACCAAGCAAAGTACATTTTTGATATTCTTTGGAAGTTCAAAATGGAAAATTGCAAACCAATTGGAACTCCAATGGCACCAGGTACTAATATTAGCACTGATTCTTCGGGAAAAGTTGTTGATGTTAGGACTTATAGAGGAATGATAGGTTCTTTAATGTATCTTACCTCAAGTAGGCCAGATATTATGTTCTCAACATGTTTATGTGCAAGATATCAGGCCAATCCTAAAGAATCCCATATGTCTACTGTCAAGTGCATATTTAGATATCTGAAGGGGACTACAGATCTTGGTCTGTGGTGTACTAAAGATACTGGTTTTGAACTAACTGCTTATTCAGACGCAGATCATGCTGGATGTGTGTTAGACAGGAAGAGCACATCATGTCATATTCAATTCCTTGGAGACAAGCTCGTTAGCTGGGCGTCAACGAAACAACTTTGTGTTTCCACCTCGACTACTGAAGCAGAGTATGTAGCTGCTACTAGTTGCTGCTCTAAGGTCTTGTGGATGAGGACACAACTGCGAGACTATGGATTCAAGTTTGATAAAATACCGATTTATTGTGACTTGAAGAGCGCTATCACAATATCAGCTAATCCTGTGCCACATACTAAAACAAAGCACATTGATGTCAGGTATCATTTTATCAAAGATAGTTTAGAAAAAGGTACAATAGAACTTTACTTCGTAAAAACTGATTATCAGCTTGCAAATTTGTTTACCAAACCTTTAGATTAAAAGAGATTCAATTTTCTTGTATCTAAGCTTGGTATGCTAAATCTCAAGGTCTAATCAGAGATTACCTATTAAAGTTTATTTTATTGTCATTTTTCATCATTTCTTTATCATTAATTCTGAAAGGATATCTGCACTTTAATATTTTTGTTCATGATCTCAGGGGGAGTGAGACAAGATGTTAAGATGATCAACATTCTTTTGAGGGGGAGTTTATAGAATTTTTGCATTTACTTAACTGGCAAATTTTTTAGATGCATGATTTTAGGGGGAGTCTATGAGTACAACAAAAGGAGTAAGGATATGATTTCTGATTACTTCATATCAGAACTCGTTAATTCAATGTTTTACTGCTTTCTGTTGTTTACTTTTCAATAAATTTGTGAATAAAATTGCTTTGACATGACTTTGAGACTTTTGCAGATTGAGAGGATGCTTACAAGATCATATTTTTATGACTTTAAGCTTGATTTGATGAGAGTTAAGACTGAACGAAAAAGGTTAAATTTCTTATATTAATCTCATATATGGTTGAAAGAAGGACAACTTTCAATCATAGAAAACATATTCTTAAATGTTCAAACCACTTCCCGATTCTTAAACAGATTTCATGAATTGGAAGTGTGATTTTAAATGTTTTTATTTTATTTGAGTTTCACTGTTTTACAAACCGTGTGTTTCTAAAGATAAATATTTTTGTATTGTCTTTTCTATATACTTTCAAGTATTCACACACACCGGTTTGATTTTTTGTTTAAAATGTTCTTACCATGTCTCAAATTTGAAAGATATTTTTTCGATGGTAAGATACCCCGCTTGTAATTCAATGAATTTTGAGCGTTATTTCATTTCTAAACGTTTCGTTCAAGAATATCTATATTTTGTTTCATATAGACGATGTCCATTATTCTTGACCATAAGCTTTGATTGCTATATCATTTATTTCTGATCATTTTTTATACAATGTCAGATTTTCAAACAAGTCTCTTGCATTCATGTTTATTCTTTCAATATACTTATTTGAAAATACTTCAATGTTTAAAAAAATGCTCAAATCTTCATGATTATATTTTGAGCATATACACATCTGACTTGTATTTGAGTTTCACTATTCAAGATTAATCATTTTGAGAAACATATGCTTCATAGGAAAATATGGGTTCTTTGTGTTAGGACTTAAATGAAAACTTTTATGGATCCATGATTACCAGTGTCTCCTACCCAAGAAGTTAATCCATAGTGATTAAGTGTGAGGAGTCGAAAAAGAAATGAGTGTGGGTTGTGCGTTGAGGTAAAATGGAAAAAATAGTTTGGTTAGAAGTGAGCTCAATGATTAAAAGAAAGAGGGTGAGAGATCAGAGTAAAAGAATATCAAACTCTGCACCAACTACTTTCTGAGTCGGGCAACCACATTACTAATATTTCACAATTCTTCGTGAACATTATTGAAATAGGCATCTAGCCCATGCCAACTCTTGATAAAAAAAGCCCACCAACCACTCATTTTCTTCTTAAAAAGAAAATGTTTCATATTTTAAGGGGACACAACACATTATCTATCTGATTTTCATTTGGAAAATCTGGATATTGAAAAAGAAGGAAGTTTACCCCACCTTCGCACTTCAATCATGCACATTGAGTCTGTGTTTATCTACTGTTGTCTCAGTGGTTTACATAATGTTGAGCCTTATTAAAAGCAATCATCATATGCTTAATTCTTTCTACACTTGCACGAATACACAAGGAATTTGTTTTCTTGTCATAACATTCATAGAAATTGCCTTTGTGGTGTTTCGATGATTGGATGGAAGCCCTGGGGGAGTGAACAACAAAAAGCTTCTTTTTTATGTGTATCCGTTAAACACAGTAACTTCGTGTTACTGACGGGCATATTAATTGATTCATTTGTTGATTCAGGTGTTACATTCCTAATTTGTCTGGATTTGAAAAGATCTGGATGAATACTTTATTTTGGATCGATGGTGAATCAGAGGCTCAGTTCAAATGATCAGTGGTCAGAATTGTTATAGACATTTATTGGAGGAACTTTTGATGATATCGATGCTCTATTCATCAAAAAGGGGGAGATGAATTAAATAAATGTTTGAGTCAGAAATTTCAAAGTTAGAGAATTGTTTGAAGATCCAAGGATAATTGTGAAAGAAGGATGCAAAGTTAATGATTTTTGAAAGATGTGCTGATTTCACTGAAATTTTATTTGAAGAAACTTTGCTAAAGCAATCTGAGCTAATTCTGAAGATAATTTCTTTCCGAAGTCTGAAAGATTTTGAGATAGTTTTGGGGAGATTGTTGAAGAGCTTTTCTACCATATTTAGGGAAGACTGTTAATATTTTTGTCAAAGACAGAGTTGGGAAGAATACAGTCAAAGAAAAGGGGAGATTATAATGTTTGTGCTTAAAGAAGAAATTTGTTACAAAAAGGAAGAGATTGTCCAGATTGATATGAAAAGGGGACATTGATTTGCTAAATTTTTTTAAGATAATCTTGAATCCAAAGGGGAGATTGTTAGAGCATAAACATGTTGGATACAAGATCATGAAGACAAAAGGTCATAGTTCAAGAAGTCAAATGCTGGACAGTCAACTCTTAGTGAAAGTAAAAGTTTCTTGTAATAAAAAGTCAAAGTCAAAGTCAAAATTGTATTTTTGTTTTTCTTATTGTTGTGCGCGTTTTTAATGGTGTGCGTGTTTAGCACCATGCGCGTTTCTAGCTTTTGTATAAATAGGGATATGGTTTGATGTTGTGCGTGAATCTCATAAGAAATTCAGAGAGAAGAATTAGTAGTGTGAGAGAACCAAAGTGTATTGTGATTTTGAATCTTGTGATTAATAAAAGTGTTTGAATTGGAAATTGTTTGATATAATCTTGATCTATACACAATGTGGGACACACAAACAGACATATTAACTGATTCATTTGTTGATTCAGGTGTAACATTCTAATTTGTCTGGATTTGAAAAGATCTAGATGAATATCTTTAAGGATTGACGGTGAATCAGAGGCTCAGTTCAAAAGATCAGTGGTCAGAATTGATAATGACATTTCTTGTTGAAAGTTTTGATGATCACTATGCCGCAATCATCAAAAAGGGGGAGACAAAATCAAGAAATGTTTGTTTCAGAAATGTTATATATGGGGGAGAAGATCAAGAAATATTTGTGTTCAAGAGTTATTAGTTTGAAGTTTGGCAAAGATTGAAAGTTCAAAAGAGAAGAGTTCAAAGTTTTTCTGAAGATGTGCTAAAATTTATAGAAATTTTCTTTAAAGATAATCTGATTGAAGCAAACTGAGCAAATTCTGAAAATAATTTCTTTCTGTAGTCTGAAAGAAGTTTGAGATAACCTTGGGGAGATTATTGAAGAGCATATCTACCATCCATGTGGGGGATTGTTATTTTGTTTGAAGAAAGATTTTGGAGAGAATACTTGATAGAGTAATTTTATTTACCCTATTTTTAACTCGTTTTTTTATAATTCTGAGCAAATTTTTATTTCCCCATTGAATCCTTTTTGCGTAATTTTAGTGCTTTTCTTCTAAAATAAATGTGTCGTTTTTAGGTGGTTAATTTTAGAAAAATTTCAAAAATATCTTATTTTTATTTTATGTTTTTATTCTAGGATCGATGCGAAGGCGGTAAGAAGTCAACATATCGAGATGGTGCGAAACCGACACTATGACTTCTCCTTTTTAGCCTGTATTACAAGACACATCGATGGACCGAATCTCTTTTGGACTGCATGTTGGGCCGAAAGTATGGAACCTTGTGAAAGGAATTTTTTTTGGGCTCATTTACCTACAAATCCCTTGGGCCCCCATTGTTGTAAACTTGGGCCCCAAGGGTGTTTTTGGCTATAAATAGCATGATTGTGTAAGGAAGAAAGTCATCCAATACTTGCTCCTTCTATTTTCACCACCTCACGTGAATTGCTCTGTTTTGGGATAAAAATGTGCTAGGTACATTGAACCTAGACATTTTTGTAGCTTCCTTCCATCATCTTTTGTATTAGAATTGAAAATTTGAGCCATTAGCGATTAGTTTAAGCGTTGGCTCATGATTCAATTCGGATTCTAATTATATACATATATGTCATTCTCCATTTCAAGTTAAGATATCTCGTGATCATTTTGTGTTGATTGCACGTATTCTCGTTACAATCCAAAAATCTCGTTGGTTTAATATAATTTGGGTTTTATTTTGGTCTCATTACGACTTTAGTTCTATTACAAACCGGAAGTCCGAAAAATAATTTCGGATTCCCAACTTTTGTTGGTTCACGGTTTGTTGTAGTTTATTAAATCCGTTTTATGTTTCCAACTTTATAAAAATCAATCACACATCGTTAAAAGCATCATGAAATCTTCTATCAAATCGCGTTTGAATTCCACATTTGAAACAAGATTTTCCATCATTATTTCTCATTACATTTAGCTTTATAATTCTCATTTTACTTTACCGTCATTTATTTTCACGCACTTTAATTCCCGCAATTTAATTTATGCAATTTAATTTATGTACTTTAACTTTCCGATTACTTTCTGTCATTTACTTTCTGCAATTTAATTTACGTTATTTACTTTTAGTCTTTTATTTTACGTAACTTTATTTCATTGTCCAAAGAGAGGTTAAGGCACAACATTCCTACGATTTTTATCGTTGATTGTTTGAAAACGCCGATCATCTCTTTTAGAAAGGTTAAGGGCACAACACTCCTACGATTTTTAATCGTTGATTGTTTGAAAACGTCAACCACCTATTTTAGTTAAAATTGCATTTCCTTTCCTTTTTCTGTTATATTTAGATTCAGTACAAAGTTAAGCTGGGACCGAGACTAATAAAAGTTAAAATGGTGTATCGTATCGCATAATTGTTCAACGTTATTTAAATTAAAGTTATATTTTATGGTGGACTGCAATTAATCCATTGACAACTGGTTTATTGTATGCCGGCTTATTTGAGTTACATAAAATATCGACTTTAAGATAACGAAGGAATGCGATCTCATCATTTCAACCAATTATCAATCTTATCCCAACAGAGCATTGTACCGTGTGCTTCTTTTTAATTACTGTTCAGTAGTGTTAATCAAACCCCCAATAAAAAAATATTGTTTTCGAATTCGCCATCTGAAACTCGCTTTTACAGACCCGACTTTCGAGGAGAACTTTTCTACGCTTCCCTGTGGGATCGATATTCGGTACTTTGTACCATTATTACTTGTTACAGACGGCAGTAGATTAAGATGTATATTTGCGTCGAGATCTATTTTCTTGCACTTTAAAAAGGTGTAAACATGAAAAGGACGTGACAAGTTTTTGGCGCCGTTGTCGGGGAAGCACGCTAGAAATTTTTCTTTTTATGTATGGTTTATAAAAGCAAGTTTTTCTACCATCTATTTGAAAAAAAAGATTTAAAAAAAATTATTTCGAAAAAAAAGTGCATGCCAAGATTGCCACACGGTGATTTTTTCCAATTCGATCCCGATATTGAACGAACATTTAGACAACGAAGAAGAATCCAAAAGGCTAATTTAGTCTTAAATTCTTCCGAAATGTTTGAACATGAATATATGACGAATGAGGAACCAATCCCCGAGGTAAATCTAAATGGGCGTCAAAACGATCAAGAAAATAACAATAACCGAAGAAATCGACATAGAGAAATTCCCAATAATCACGAAGATTTAAATAATCATGATGATCCAAATTAACCGCCAATAAATACTGATGATGAGGAACACAACATTTTTCGGTTAGCAAATTCCAAAGACGGTGGTATTATGTCTTATGATGTTCCTGTTTTAACCCAATAGCATCCAGGAATTCTTAAACCAACTTTGCAAACCCATCATTTTGAATTAAAACCGATAATGTTTCAGATGTTGCAAACTAACGGCCAGTACGCTGGTTTGCCAGCTGAAGATCCTCATTCTCACCTTCGGTCTTTCATGGAAATTACAGATTCTTTTAAACTGCCTGGTGTACAAGACGATGCTCTAAAATGAAAACTTTTTTCCATATTCTTTAAGAGATAGAGCAAGGTCTTGGTACAACTCGTTGAAACCAGATTCTATAATTACATGGACCCAAATGGCAGAAAAGTTTTAGAAAAAATATTTTCCACCCACGAGGAATGCTAAGTGCAGAAACGAAATCTGCACTTTTAGACAAATGGACGATGAAGCAAATCCTGATGCATGGGATAGGTACAAGGAGCTATTGTGAAAATGCCCTCATCATGGCATTTCGTACTGCATTCAGCTAGAGACGTTTTACAGTGGTTTGAATACTGCTACTAAACAAATGCTCGATGCTACTTCACACGGAGCTTTCACATCTTGTACCTACAATGAAGGATATGAAATCCTTGAAATAATTTCAAACAACAATGGTCAATGGGCCGACCCACGTGCATTAGCTAGAAAGGAAGCAGGGGTACAAGACACAGATGCTTATGCATTATTATTTTCACAGCTGGCCGACATGGCATCTTTAATAAAAAATCTTAATGTTGTGCAAGTTAATAATGTGGCGCCTACCCCTACTATGCAGTCTATACAGTGCACCTACTGTGAGAGGGTTATCACTTTGAACATTGTCCTGGAAATCCAGAGAGAGTCAATTATGTCAGCAGTAACAACAAGGGTGGACCTTTTTATCAAACATACAATCCTGAGTGGAGAAACCATCCAAATTTTTTTTAGCACAGTTTTGCCCAAAATCCACCACCACCAAAGATGCAAGGACAACCCAATTTTCACCAACAGCCTCATCACAGACCTCAAAATAACCAACATGGAAATTTTCAAAATAATCAACATTGTTATCAACAAAAGTCAAACCAACATACCAAATCATCTACTTCCTTGGAAGCAATGATGAAAGCATTCATGACCCAAACACAGGCATCAATTAAAAATTTGGAGACCCAGGTGGGTCAAATGGATTTGGAAATTAGGAAACGTCCTTCAGGTTCTCTCCCAAGTGATACAGAAACACCTCAGAGAATTGGAAAAGAACATGTGAAAGCAGTAACATTAAGAAGTAGACAAGACTTACCAGAAAATAATCTAAAGGAACTAAAGACTGACAAAGCAGAACCTGAAAAGAAAAACACAGTCTTAGATTCCGCTCAACCCAGTGTGAGCACTAGGTCCAAAAACACTGTAGGGCCCATTGAAACTCCCCCCATTCCTAAGAGATCAGACTATCCAACATTGTTCTCAAATGAACCCAAGGAAGTTTAAAAAGTAAATGAGCAGACTGTTTTGGATGCGTCATAATCGGGTGACAGTCCCAAAATTCCTTGTGAAAACAGACCTATAGAACAAGTTAAAGTTACACCATCCACTAAGGTAGACAAGATCTCACCGACTGTCCCAGCACCTACTCCTCAAAAGACTACATCTCCTACTCCAGTTCCTCTCTACATTCCTTATCCCAAAGATTAAGGAATCAAAGAGATGAACCGCAATTCAAAAAGTGTTTAGATGTTTTTAAACAATTGCATATCAACATACCTTTGGTGGAAGCCATTGAACAAATGCCAAATTATGCAAAGTTTTTAAAAGACATTTTAAGCAAAAAGAAAAAGTTGAATGAGTATGAGACTGTAGCTCTGACTGAGGAATGCAGTGCCATGTTGTCTAGCAAAATCCCTCCGAAGTTGAAAGATCCAGGGACTTTCACAATCCCATGTTCCATAGGAGGAAAGGAAGTAGGAAAAGCCCTATGTGGCTTAGGAGCTAGCATAAATCTTATGCCTTTATCTGTCTTTAACACTTTAGGGATATGTGAGGCTAGACCTACCACTGTTTCAGTCTTGTTAGCAGAAAAGTCCATAGCTTGGCCAAAGGGTAAGATTGAGGATGTCCTTGTCCAAGTAGATAAATTTATTTTTCTTGCAAACTTTATCATCTTAGATTTTGAGGCTGACAAAGACATTCCCATTATCTTAGGAAGACCATTCTTGGCAACAGGAAGAACTTTAATAGATGTCCAAAAAGGTGAACTCACCATGAGAGTTCAAGACCAACAAGTGACTTTTAATGTGTTGAACTCCCTTAGATATCCTGAAGAAAAGGAGGAGTGCTTTACCTTAAGCTTGATTGAATCTTGGTGTCAAGACCAAAGTTTTGGGGAGGTCTTGAGAATTGATGAGTCTGATAGTGAGGAATATATAACAGAGTTTGAGGAGTTAGAAGACGTACAGGTTACCTCTGCTATTGAAGTCTTAGGAGGTGAGGATAGGAAAACTCTTGTTCCTTCCATAGAATGTGCTCTAGACTTAGAACTAAAACAACTTCCCTCACATTTGAAATATGCCATTTTAGGAGATTCAGGGAAGTTACCAGTCATTATTTAAGCATCTTTAGAATTTGTTCAGGAGGAATAGCTGATTGCCATGTTGAAACTACACACTAAGGCTATCGGATGGACCATTGCTGATTTAAAGGGCATAAGCCCTACCATTTGTCAGCATAAGATCATTTTAGAAAACAAAGATTTCACCTCAGTGGAGCCTCAAAGAAGACTGAATCCTATGATGAAAGAGGTGGGGAAAAAGGAAATCTTGAAATGGCTTGATGCTGGCATAATCTATCCTATTGCTAGTAGTACATGTGTCAGTCAAGTGCAATGTGTACTCAAGAAGGGTGGAGTTACTGTGATAACCAATGAGAAAAATGAATTAATACCCACTAGGATTGTATCAGGTTGGAGGATATGTATGGTCTACCGGAAGCTTAACCAAGCTGCCCATAAAGACCATTTTCCATTACCCTTCATTAACCAGATGTTGGACAGACTAGCAGGGAAAGAATTTTATTGTTTCTTAGATGGTTATTATGGTTACAATCAAATTGCCATTGCACAAGAGGATCAGGAGAAAACAACTTTTACTTGTTCTTATGGAACCTTTGCATTTAGAAGAATGCTCTTTGGACTTTGTAATGCCCCTGCCACTTTCCAAAGATGTATGATGTCCATTTTTTCTGACATGCTTGAACAATCCATTGAAATTTTCATGGATGATTTTTCTGTTTATGGGACATCATATGATCTATGTTTGCAAAACCTTGAAAAGAGTTAAAAGATGTGAAGAAACAGATTTGGTTTTAAACTGGGAAAATGTCACTTTATGGTTAAAGAGGACATTGTGTTAGGGCATCTCATTTCCAATAGAGGTATTGAGGTTGATAAGGCAAAGTTGGAAGTAATTACAAATTTGCCTTAACCAACTACTGTGAAAGGTATCAGAAGTTTTCTCGGACATGCAGGTTTTTACCGGAGGTTCATAAAAGATTTTTCCAAAATATCCAAACCTCTGTTTTCACTATTACATCATGACCATGCCTTTAATTTTGATGAAGATTGTAAAAAGGCTTTTAAAATTTTAAAAGATGCATTGATCACTGCACCTGTTATAGTGACACCAGACTGGTCATTGCCTTTTGAAATAATGAGTGATGCAAGTGACTGGGCAGTGGGAGCAGTTCTAGGGCAAAGAAAGAATAAAATATTTCACTCTATTTACTATGATAATAAAACTCTCAATGAAGCCCAAATCAATTACACTACCACTGAAAAAGAATTATTAGCTGTGGTGTTTGTTTTTGAAAAATTCAGATCATACTTGATGGGTGCCAAAGTGATTGTTCATACTGATCATGCTGCTATCAAGTATCTAATTTCTAAAAAGGATGCAAAACCTAGGCTAATCAGGTGGGTCTTGTTGTTACAAGAATTTGATTTGGAAATCATTGACAAAAAGGGTGTAAATAATCAAGTGGCTGACCATTTGTCAAGATTGGAAAAACAAGATCAGGATAAACACAGTGGTGATATTTGTGAGTCCTTTCCTGATGAAAAGATTTTGCCCATACAACATACTGCAACACCTTGGTTTGCAGATATTCTGAATTATCTGGCTTGTGAGATTATTCCCAAGGAATTCAATAAGCATCAAAGAAAGAAACTCATTTTTTATTCCAAAAAGTTTTTATGGGATGATCCATTTCTTTTTAAAATATGTGCAGATCAGGTGATAAGAAGGTGTATTCCAAAAGAAGAAGTGGCATCTGTTTTACATCATTGCCACACAGGACCATGTGGTGGGCATTTTAAAGGAGATAGGATAGCCGCAAAAATTTTACAATCAGGATTGTACTGGTCTACTCTAAACAATGATGCCCATAATTTTGCAAAAAGCTGCAATGAATGTCAGCGGAGTGGAAATATCTCTCAGAGGAATGAAATGCCCCTTAATGGAATTCTAGAAGTAGAATTATTTGACGTTTGGGGCATTGACTTTATGGGACCATTTCCACTCTCTAGCAACTGTGCATACATTCTGGTGGCTGTGGATTATGTGTCTAAATGGGTGGAATCTATGGCTTGCCACTCTAATGATGCTAAGACAGTTGTCAAATTTTTACAGAAGCATATTTCACCAGATTTGGAACACCGCGTGCCTTAATTAGTGATGAAGGCACTCACTTCATAAACAAAGTGTTAGAGGAAGTCCTAGAAAAGTACAACATACAACATAGGGTGGCCACTGCTTATCACCCTCAGACTAATGGATTGGCTGAACTGTCTAATAGAAGGAATTTTAACTAAGGTAGTCAAGCCACACCGAAAAGACTGGGCCTCCAAGTTGGATGATGCCTTGTGGGCCTACCGGACCGCTTACAAAACCCCTATTGGCATGTCTCCTTATAAATTAGTGTTTGGAAAAGCCTGTCACCTACCTGTTGAGTTAGAGCACAGTGCCTATTGGGCAATAAAGGAACTCAACATGAGTTTAGATGCAACTGGAAATAGAAGAGCTTTACAATTGTGTGAACTGGAAGAGCATAGGAATTTTTCCTATGAAAATACGAAGCTATATAAGGAAAATACAAAAAGATGGCATGATAGGAAAATTATTCCAAAAGAGCTCAGCGCGAGACAACAGGTCCTGCTCTTCAATTCTAGACTCAGGTTATTTCCCGACAAGTTAAGCTCTAGATGGACAGGTCCATTTCAGGTCGTAAAAGTGTATCCTTACGGAGTGGTTGAGTTGATAGATCAAGAAAGGGGGACCACATTTAAGGTAAACGGACAGAGGGTAAAACATTTTATTGAACTTTCAGCGATGACACAACAACCTGTGGAGGTTGTCCATTTTCAGGAATAAAAAAGACGTTGTATATTCTTGAGTTTTGTCCAAACTCAAGAAAAACGTAAATTTTGAAATATATATATATATATATCAATTTTGAAATATATATATATATATATGGCATACATTTATATATATAAATATATTAGAACTAGTATTAAGTATATTTTTTTTAGTTTTTGAAAACCTAACCCCGCCTAACCCCAACACTTTACCATCGCCACCATCACTACTCCACCACAGAGCCCAAATCGACACCCTAAAATCACCCACCTCTAACAACCCAAACCCACCCCTGTTGGCCGCTGCCAATATCGATCGACAGCTGGCGACCTCCATTACCGCACCACCACACTCTGCATTCGATACAACCACCCCCTCTACATCACTCGATATCACTGTGATAGATCACCACCGAAGCTACATTGCTCATCACCACCGCCATACGCCGTCGACAACACCACCACCAGTGACCACCACGATTGCCTTTTTCCAAGGTATGATTCCCCTTCCTCCTCTCTATTTCGTAACCCTCCCCACCCCCTGGTTTCGCTCCCATCCCACACCAAATAACCCTCACAGAATTTTCCCCTTCCCCAACATTCCCCGCGACTCCACCACATTGACACCCCCTTGACACCATGACTTGACACCATCGGTCTCAGTTCTAAACACACTAGGGAAACCTATTCCCAACCCACCCCCAACGGATTTTCACCCATACGACCCCCATCAGTGGCGACCCACTGCCTCGGTACCAATAACGCAGCCTCTGTCGAGCTAGACTCTGAACCTCACTGACACCACTACTGCACCTACGGTTAACCCAATACCAACTAGAACCACTACCCCTCGCACTAGGCAGCCCTACGGTTATATTTCTCGAGTGTCTAAGATTGCACCACCAAAGAAACGTAAGAATTTAGGTGTAATTATTGAACAAACAGTGCCACAATCCACAGATGCCAATACTGAAGTGATCACTGCTGCTACAACAGTCCCTCATCAGCTCGTTAATCAGATTGACATAAAAGGCAAAGCAAAAGTCGGTATCATTTCTCCCCTACTCCTTTGCATTCATCATTGTTCAGTTGTCTCGCTGCGGTGAGCAAATATCCGTCTTTTAGACGGAAAGTGTCTCAACCCCCGAGGGGATTTCCTTCAGACACTTTACGCTCTCACCCGCATTTTCATGTGACTATCCATTCCTTGGGATGGAATTTATTTTGTTCACCGCCGGATCAATATATTATCGATTGGGTGGCCGATTTCTACACTGAGTTGTCAGTCACTAGTGGTCTTAGTTTCATGGTTAGAGAGACGCCGGTGAATTTTTCACCCACCTCAATCAATAATATTTTGGGTCTCTCACCACTACACCACTCAGAGTTCCATCACTTAATGGATGCAGCCTCAGACAGTGATTTAGAACATGTTTTACAAACGATAGCATGCGAAGGGGCAAAGTGCTCCTTCACGGGACACACTAGAGTTTTAAAATCCTCTTATTTAAAGCCTATCGCGAATGTTTGGTTCTACTTTATTCGTCACAGCTTGCATCCATCCACACACGACTCCAACTTGTGTATGGAAAGAGTTTTTCTGTTATATTGCGTTTTGGTAGGTGCACGCTTCGATGTTGGATGGGTTATCTCTATGATTATTCATAGAGGTATCGAGCGCTCGAACGCACGCTTACTCTACCGTTCAATCATTCACACGCTTCTCGCAAGAGCGGGCGCGCCGAAGCTGACTACAGACCGTTTTTCCTTGGAAAATTTGGTCTTGGATAGTCCGAATGTTGCATGATTACTTCAAAAAGGCAAGCTGACAGTGAAATGACCGGATGCGGACCAACTTGCTTCTTTGGAAGCAAGGTTCCGGTCATTAGAAAGAGGGGTAAAATCTTTGCTGAAAACACAGAAAAGTCTAACATCAAAGCAGGTTTCGGGTGGCTCGAGGAACATTGAGGAAAAATTGGATCTACTGTTGACACGTTCTGATAGGAGTGCGGAGTGGGAGGCTGAAATTAACAACAAACTGGTACGACTGCTAGCTTTCGAAAAGGCACGAGATGATGCTTTAAGGGCATGGTGGAGGAGACAAAATCCAGGATCAGCAGAGTTGTGGGAAACTTTCCCATTGACATCTTATGGCGTACGGTGGGCTTGTCTCCTACTCATAACGAGTAGGACAGGTTTTGTCACTCTTCCCTTAGCAATAATTGATTTCTTTCGCTTTCTGTATTGTGTCTGGGGATTGTTGTTTAAAAGAGATATATGATTTTTTTACCACATCATGCACAATTTATCACCATTTCAGCTCTATTGGGTAGACTTCGTTTCATAATGGCCACAATTGTTTGGCCGATGTCTCATGAGTTTTATTTATCACTAAAAAGAGAGTTGTCATTCTTTGATTTTACGGATTTGGTTGAGACGATGCAACACATACACTTATACCACCCTTCCTCTCCCGCATACAATAGACACCATTGGTTCAATGGGGACATTGAACTCCTCAAAGTTTTGGGGAGGGGTGATATGGCATTTCTTCACTGTTAGATCACATATCTATTGGATTCAAGATCATCCAAACTGAAGATCGCAATCTGAAGCTAAAACCGGAAAGTCGACTCTCGATATTAAGTCTATGTTTATTTGTAATAAATGACAAAGTAATTAATGTTTATTGTTATTAGTTTAGTTAGCTTTATAATATCTAAGTTAGATTAGATATTATTTTGTTTATATTGTTAAATATTGCAACTTGTTGTTGCAAGTGGTTTAGGTTGAATGTCTAAGAAGCTTGAGATAATATCGTATCTCAACAACTCTCTCTCTAATCAGATTAACATAGAAAACACACACAAAAGGTGTAAAAAGAGAACAAACAGAGAAAACACATTCAAAGCTTGAATCGATCAACCTTGTAACCATTTCTATTAATCAATACAGGTTGGTAATCGTTAATGTGTTGTTGTTATAAAACTTGATATAGTATTGTGGACCCACATTCACATTTTCTACCATATCACATACACAAGCATTATTCCAAAAAGAAAGTTGCACAAAATATGGAAGCGTTCATTACATTTGTCTTCGGTGCAAGTACCAAGTGTCAAAGATACCAAAATAATGTGGGTACAAAAAGATCACTCAAAGAGTGATGGCAGAAAAATCGTGCCAAACAGAAAGATTAGATGCAAAGCCGGAAAAAGGCCATGCATAAAAAGGAAACTCGTTTCATTAGCCATATGCATATGCATATCTTTCACCCTTCTTGTTGCATTATCGATCCTTATCCGTCAAAGAACTACGTACTTAGTTTTTTGTGATAAATTTTTTCATGATCGAGGGAGGCCACGACTAGGGCCCTTATTTTTTTACGTGGTGAACCGGTTAGAATTTTATATGTGATAGTGCGCGTGATGGTTGGTGAAGCATTGTCTCTCTTTTGAATTTTTTTTTTTGCTCAAAATTGTTTTTCTTCAATAAAGTTGTTCGGGACGAACAACAGTTCAAGTTTGAGGTTGTGATAGGGTAATTTTATTTACCCTATTTTTAACTCGTTTTTATAATTTTGAGCAAATTTTTATTTCCTCATTGAGTCCTTTTTGCGTATTTTTAGTGCTTTTCTTCTAAAATAATTGTATCATATTTAGTCGTTTTTAGGTGGTTAATTTTAGAAAAATTTCGAAAAGATTATATTTTTATTTTATGTTTTTATTCTAGGATCGATGTGAAGGCGGTGAGAAGTCAACATATCGAGATGGCGCGAAACCGACACTATGACTTCTCCTTTTTGGGCCGTATTACAAGACACATCGATGGACCGAATCTCTTTTGGACTGCATGTTGGGCCGAAAGTATGGAAACTTGTGAAAGAATTTTTTTTTGGGCTCATTTACCTACAAATCCCTTGGGCCCCAAGGGTGTTTTTGGCTATAAATAGCATGATTGTGTAACGAAGAAAGGCATCCAATACTTCTCCTTCCATTTTTACCACCTCACGTGAATTGCTCTCTTTTGGGATAAAAATGTGCTAGGTACATTGAACCTAGACATTTTTGTAGCTTCCTTCCATCATCTTTTGTATTAGAATTGAAAATTTGAGCCGTTAGCGATTGGTTTAAGCGTTGGCTCATGATTCAATTCGGATTTTAATCATATACATATATGTCATTATCCGTTTCAAGTTAAGATATCTCGTGATCATTTTGTGTTGATTGCACGTATTCTCGTTACAATCCAAAAATCTCGTTGGTTTGATACAATTTGGGTTTTATTTTGGTCTCATTACGCCTTTAGTTCTATTACAAACCGGAAGTCCGGAAAATAATTTCGGATTCCCAACTTTTGTTGGTTCACGGTTTGTTGTAGTTTATTAAATCCGTTTTATGTTTCCAACTTTATAAAAATCAATCGTACATTAGTTAGTCTCCTTTACGTCATACATCGTTAAAAGCATCATGAAATCTTCGATCAAATCGCGTTTGAATTCCACATTTGAAACAAGATTTTCCATCATCATTTCTCATTACGTTTAGTTTATAATTCTCATTTTACTTTACCGTCATTTATTTTCACACACTTTAATTCCCGCAATTTAATTTATGCAATTTAATTTATGTACTTTAACTTTCCGATTACTTTCTGTCATTTACTTTCTACAATTTAATTTACGTTATTTACTTTCAGTCTTTTATTTTACGTAACTTTATTTCATTGTCCAAAGAGAGGTTAAGGGCACAACATTCCTACGATTTTTATCGTTGATTGTTTGAAAACGCCGACCATCTCTTTTAGAAAGGTTAAGGGCACAACACTCCTACGATTTTTAATCGTTGATTGTTTGAAAACGCCAACCACCTATTTTAGTTAAAATTGCATTTACTTTTTTTTTCTGTTATATTTAGATTCAGTACAAAGTTAAGCTGGGACCGAGACTAATAAAAGTTAAAATGGTGTATCGTATCGCATAATTGTTCGACGTTATTTAAATTAAAGTTATATTTTATGGTGGACTGCAATTAATCAATTGACAATTGGTTTATTTTATGCCGGCTTATTTGAGTTACATAAAATATCGACTTTAAGATAACGAAGAAATGCGATCTCATCATTTCAACCAATTATCAATCTTATCCCAACAGAGCATTGTACCGTGTGATTCTTTTTAATTACTGTTCAGTAGTGTTAATCAAACGCCCAATCAAAAATATTGTTTTCGAATTCGCCATCTGAAACTCGCTTTTACAGACCCGACTTTCGAGGAGAACTTTTCCACGCTTCCCTGTGGGATCGATATTCGGTACTTTGTACCATTATTACTTGTTACAGACGGCAGTAGATTAAGATGTATACTTGCGTCGAGATCTATTTTCTTCCATTTTAAAAAGGTGTAAACACAAAAAGGACGCGACAATACTGAAGATTGTGAAGATTGCTAAAGTTGACAAAAAGGGGAGATTATTTCTACTGAGCTTAAAGAGAGAAGACTATATTGCTAAATCTTTGAGATATGATCTTGAATCCAAAGGGGGAAATTGTTAGATTAGAAATATTTTGGATACAAGATCATATAAGACTGAAGATTGAAATCGAAGCTGAAGTGAATTCTCAAGCATCAAAGACAAAGTCAATGTAATAAAAGTCAAAGTCTTAGTTGTGTTTTTGTTTCCTTGTTTTAGTTGTTGGTATAATTAGTGTTGTTATTGTCTTTGTAATGAAGGAAGTTAAGTAATAGTCGTGTAAGGTACTTGTAATATCCAGAGTATTCGCAGAGAGAGCTAGAGAGGAAAAGAGATTTGTAGAGAGAGAAAGTGATTCAAGTTGTTTGAAATCAAATCTTGTGATTAATTAAAACAGGTAGTTTGATAAATCTTGTTTGTAATTTGATTTTAGTAATGAGAACTTGATCAGATTGGGACTATCACCTCTTGCTCTATCAAAGGATAAAAGAAAGAAAACTCTCATTCTAAAACTGAGTCTGTTTATGCTAAAACATCAAATTTTACTGATTCTGACTATCAGGCAGCTTTAAAACCCATTTCTGATTTAGAAAGGCAGATTTTAGTTCTCAATACTCTTATTGTTGAATTGGAAGATGCTAATGAAAAATTTGGGATGGAATTAGATTCAAGTCTGATTCAAAATGAATTTTTACAAAAAGAAATCAGACACATAGAATCCCAAATTTTTAACATTTCAAAAGGTAAAGAAGTTTGTCCTGATCAGTATTCTCCATCTTTTGCTGAAATCAATGCTGATGTGAGGTCTGCCAATTCAACAATTGATCCTCAAACTCCTCAAATGAAAACATCTTGAAGATTTTAACATCTTCGGAAAAGGAGTTAAGTATATCTGAAAAAGGTGAATGTTCGGGAAATAATTATGTTTTCCAAACATCTTCTAAATCTGAATCTTTCATTAATCCTCTTTTTGAACCTAACTTTGTATGTTTTTCAGATAAGCAAGTAAAGAAAGAAGGTAAGAAGAAACGGAAGATGAAGGTGGAAGAGAAGATGAATGTTTCTGAGAACCAGGCTTGTAATAGAGTAGAAAGAGTTTGTACTCAGACTTGTCAACAATGTTTGAATAAAACGAAAAATCTTTCCAGAAATGAGTTGTTGATACAAACTACTACTAAATTACGATTCTCAAACCGTCATGATAGTTCGTTCTCTTTGAAACCTATGTTTTCTAAGAAAATAAAATCGGTTCAGTTTGGGAACAAGAAAACTTTTGGTTAATTCACTGTTAATCATAAAGCTGAAGTTTATTCTTTTGGAAAAAAAGTAATGCTTTAAAAATGAATAAATTAGTTGACATGAAATTTGTGTGGAAGTGGATTTTGTATAGATGTTGTTTTTAATCAATCCATTCAAGTCTAATCTCTTCGTTTAGTGATTTAGAACACGTACCAACTTTCAGAATCGATTTTCATCAAAAAATCATCAAGATATTGTCTCGCCGGAGATTCGCCGGAAAACTGGATTTCAACGGAATTTGATGTTTAACTGCTAATTTCGATGTTGTAGCTTGATAATCACGTTGCTTTGTTTATTTTCGTCGATTTACAAGTTTTGAAGAAGTTTTCAAGTTTGTGAAGATTATTAAATATTTGAAGTTGTTAAAGATTTCATATTGAAGATTTTGCAACAAGAAGATGACCTGAAGATTATTGTGAAAAAAAATTAATCTTAAATCCAAAGAGGGAGATTGTTGAGTCAAATATTGTAATCAAGATTAAATGAGGGGTCAATGTGTAATAGTTGTAAAGTGTCATGTTTGTGTTGAAAGTCAAAGCTAGTGTATTTGACTTAAGCTAAGTGCGAGGTTATGTTGACCAAATAAAAAGGTTTTGTCTTTGTAATTAGAATATACAGAATACGTATAACACACAATGTTGGATCCCAGATCTAATCTCGTAACAATGATATAAACAATAAGAGTAATGACAGCGGAAGTAATATAGTTTAATATCAAAGGAGATTCAAATATCACAGTTCATAAAGCAGATAAAGATAAAACAAGATATTCTTGGAATAAAGTATTCAACTTATATTATCAGATATATAACTTCTCAAGCACACTTGAACAATAAGGTGATGGTCCTATTTATAGGACCATAAAGTAAGCAGTGTACTTGTATGACGAAAGGAAGCATGTTGAACAGTGACCTATTCTAGAAAGTAAATCTTATCACAAGGTGACGTGTCATCTGTTCTTCTGTTCACTCGTAGATAGTTTTAGAGTGAACATCTTCAGAGAGAATGTCTTTAGAGCTCTGACGTTATCTTCAGAGCCTCTGATGAAGCTATCTCTGATGTCTTCTCTAAAAGTTGCAATCTCTGATAAGTACTTCAGAGGCAGGTTTGTCCTCTGAAGTCTTCGTCCTCTAAAGTCTTCGTCCTCTGAAGTCTGTCTCTGGAAGTCCTCTGAAGTAGGACTTGGGTATTTTAAACACTTTAAAGAATGAAGAATTGGAGCTAACAATCTCCCCCTAGGTGTTGAAAATAAAAGATGCAAGAATAGCAGAGAACAGAACTTAAACTAGAAAGCATAGAGGAGAAAAACATCCTCTTAAATATTACTAACACAGTTGGAAATACATTATAGAAAAAGTAATATTCAAGAACAAGGAAGCATGCTAAAATTTGTCACTTGAACAGATTCCATGGAACTTCATGATCAGAGCTCTGAAGTTGATCATCGAGTCAATCTCTATGTCAAGTTTTGCCAGTAAATCTGCTCTGTGCCTTTCTTCTTTTACATGGATCATTTTCTTTATACCTCTCAAGGTTTCATCAGAGTACTTCGACACTTCCGATGCTAGAAAGATCTTCTTTACTTGATTTACTCTGTAGACGAAACCTAGAGGTTCTGCAACGATGGATCCAGTCTTCTGTTCTTCAAGTTTGTCGAATGACTCCACAGGTTCAGTTACCTCCAGCTTTTCTTCCCCTAGGTTCAGAGCAATTTGAAAGTCACATTTTGCTCTGTGTTTGACATAGGCCTCCATTGCTTGTCTGACTTCAACCATGCCCATCCTTATTTCCCTTCTTCCATGATCATATCTAGCAGAGCAATAGGCATATAAATGTGGTAAATCATAAGGATTTAGATTTACGAGATCATTATCATTGAACTCCTAAATCTTCTTATCAGCTCGAGTTACCACATAGTGCCTATAGATGATCTTGTTGTAAGCAAAGGTCTTTTCTGAGATTTTGTTGATCTTGGTGATTGGATCATCAAAGAGGACCTCTGCTCTTGGTCTGGTTTTATCTCTGACAAATCTTCGCTCATAGTCCGGCATGTCTTCTCTGATCCTTGGATTCAGAGGAATGACTAGAGTAACTGCCATATTGAACTCACAGTAGATGTATCTGAAGTGGTCTTCTATGGAAGCTTCGGGATTTGATTCAAGGAATGCAGGAGTTTTATTGAACACTTTCGCTGGAAGACCGATGCTTGCCTTCTGAACAGGATTTTCTGAAGGAGTCTGTTCATCAGCAACCATGGTTTCTGGTTCCTTTGTTTGTGGAGGATTATCTGTTGTGGGTTTAGAGATGTAGCCATCTATCTCTGGTGATTCCCTCAGCTCTGTTGCTGTTGAAGTATGATGTGGTTGAGCATTCTTGAATACATACTCTTCGACATCAATTACTTCAATTTCTTCTTCAGCAACTTCTTTTCCAGAATCTGATTTTTCTTCCTTTTCAGATTCTGATTCTGCTCTTTCAGCCTCTGATTCGTAAGCACATCTCATCACATAAGTTGGTCTTTCTGGTGATGAGAATGCATCTTCTGACGTAGAGAAGTCTACTAATTGCTCTTCATCTTCTTCCAGAGCTCCAATAGTTTCTAGAGTTGCAGCTGTTATTGGAACTATTCGAGCACACGATGTGGATGGTGCTAGAAAGATGACAGGTACTGGCGACTTTAAAGTGGCCTGAAGATCTTCAGCAGAGGTGGAGGTTGAACGTCTCTCTTTTCCTTTCTCCTTGCTTTGGTTTGATTCAAAGAGAGTGGACTCCTTTTGTGTTTCAACAGGTTTTGGTGTAGGAGTTTTCTCCCCCTTATGAAGATCGGATGACCCCTGAGGTTGGTCATCTGTGTCATCAGAATCTTCAAACCTTTCCTTCTTCCGTGCTTCCTCAGAGCATGTGACCTCTGGTTCCTTTCACTTCAATACTCCCTCTGAATATTTGACCTTCTTCAGAAGATCTTCAATCCTTTTGTTCTGCTGAGTGGTCTTGGAGACGAACTTGCTGGAGATATTCATTACATTGCTGGTAATCTTCTTGGAGAAGTTGGTGAGGTCAGCCTTTGTAACGAATTCTGTTGTAGCAGGAGCAGCAGTAGAGGAAGTAGGGATCTTTGCAATTACCTCTGCCAAAGACCGCAAGACTTCCTCTTTGAATTGAGAAAAGTCTGCAAGTGTTGGAGTGGGAGCAGAGGTAGGTGGAATTGCCTTGAGGAGCTCTGCGGTGGAGTTCGAAATTTCTCTAGATAAAACCGAGTCATTTTTTATGACCAGGCTTTCCAGAGCATCCAGTTTGGCGTTCTGAGAGAGAACGGTCGTGCGCAACTCAGAGACCTCTGAAGTGAGCTTTGCAACTTCAGAGTTTGAGTCAGAGGTCTCTGAGGTCTTCTCCATTTGAAGTTCAATCTCCTTCAGAGATTCTCTGATTTCATCACCAAAGATTCTGAACTCTTCTTTGGTAACGTAATCAGAGGGGGTGACCTTAGGATCAACACATGATTCTAAGTTTCCCTCGAGTTCAGAGGGTCCTACTTTCGGAGTTGGCTTGATATTGACTCCGGAAGGACTTCCCATTAATCCTTGGGAACCCTTTTTCAAGGATTTCCCTATAATGGTTCCGATTGGTCTCTGATCATCAGAGTCAGAATCTGATGATGAGAAACGAATGTGGGTGGAAACCTTGTTGTCCAGGCTAAGGAGTCCATGTGCAAGAAGGTCGTGCCATTCTTTTTCTGACAGGCAATCCTTACGATCTAAGGGACGGTCCATCTTTTGATGAGCCACAAAGGCATCATGTGTGTGTGGAGATGACATACTCTAGGGTGAATGAGTATTTTTATCGTGGTCCAAGTCCTGTTGAGAGGACTTAGCCGCATCAGAGGTTTCCTCTGTGGTGCGTGCTTCAGAGGCAGAAGTAGATGCCTCTGAGCGGTTAGGATGGGTAGGGTTTGAGGTGTGCACCTCTGTTTCAATGTCCATTGATGCTGGACAATCTTGGACAGTAAATGTGTTTGCACGGGGATTTGGGCTTTGGAATCTCTCATGTGTGTCATCAAGGACATCTTTTTCTACCTCACTGCCCTCAGATTCTAGGTTTAGAAACTCACCCTCTGGAATTCTCTCTTCCTCACATTCCTCTTCTCTGACAGAGTTATTCTCTTCGTCAGAGGGAGGGTTCTCATGTTCTCTCTTTCTCACTCTCTCAGAGCCACCCTCTGGTTGCGCTCTGTTAATGTTTTGAGCAGTATCAGAGATATCACTCTCTGATTCAGGCTCAGGCTCAGAACCTAAGTGTGTTGGGGATCTTATCATCGGTTCTGATGATTGGGCAACACGACTAAGTAGGAGATGGGTAGGAGAGTCAGCATGAATTACCTCAATCATGGTGTGTGGGAATCGTCGGTCATGTGGATAAGGAGGAACCTCTGTGGCTTTGAATGAGTTCATCATAAACAGAGGTGTCATTGGGCCTTCCTCAGTGATGGAGAATTTCTCCATTGCTCGTTGAATGACCATAGAGATGAATCTGGGAAACAGTACCGATATTGGTTGTTTTCCTTTGGCCAAGTCCTTGTTCTTCTTGTCCACCGCCGTCAGCATCTCACAGAAGAGAATGTGAGCCATATTTATGCTTCTGTTGAAGAAGAGAGCATACATTATGGCTATGATCGCTGGATGAGTCTGATCTTGACTTCCAATCTTGCAGGTAATTGTTCTGTTGAGAACACTAAACATAAAGTTCCATTTGGGAGTTTGGTAGTGACGTCTGAATTGACTTAGGCGTGTTATTTCTTTGTTGTAGCCTAAGTGGTGGAGGAACTGAAGAAGGACTTCTTGACTTGGTAGTTTCTCAAAATTTTCTATTTAAAGATCAGTTTTCGTCAGGAGGTTGAATCGACGAGTTAGGGTTTGTGGGGTGATTCTTATGTTCAGGCTTTGTTCTCCTAAGTCAATGTGCCCAACCAGTCCTTCCTTTTCATCGTCGTATTCACTTGAATACCACCACTGTTGGACAAAGCGAAGGGGAATATCTGAGGCATGTTTGGTTAGAACATCATTGAGTTCCCAGTTGGTGAAAAAGTCGAGGATTGGGCGAAACTGTTCATCGTATTTAGATTGGGTGACGTCCAGAAAGTAGTTGTGCCATATTCAAGCTTGGAACAAGTTTGCTCGAGTTATCTGAAGTTTGGGAATTAGCCGCCATTGTTGCAGGTTGAGAAAGATGAAATCTTAGAAAGAGAGATTTGGGATTTTGGATTTTTAGAGCGTAAAGGATAATGAAAGGTGAAACAGGGTTTTTATAGACACAAAGGGTAGAGGGAGAGGTGTTTGAAGCGGCGAATGGGAGTCCCAATGTTAGAAAGGACGTTCCATCATCCCCTAATTAATAGGTGACACGTTTAGATGAGTAGGGGAGAGCCGCTTTGTGTCAGAAAACCGCCAGTTGGGAGAAACGAATGATTATCCAAAAAGATTTATTATTAAAGGAATTTCCTGGAATATTCGTTTAATGAGAAAAGATCAGAAGCTCTGATATAAATATCATAGACAAGATCAGAGGCTCTGAAATAAATATCAGAGACAAGATCAGAGGCTCTGATATAAATATCAGAAACAAGATCAGAAGCTCTGATATAAATATCAGAGACAAGATCAGAGGTTCTGATGTAAATATCAGAGACAAGATCAGAGGCTCTGATATAAATATCAGATACAAGATCAGAGGTTCTGATATAAATATCAGAGACAAGATCAGAGGCTCTGATATAAATATCAAAGACAAGATCAGAGGCTCTGATATAAATATCAGAGATCACTCTCCCCCTTGAAAGATGAAAGAGTCTTTGTCTCCCCCTTGACCAAAGAATGAAGTCTTTTATGTTCTCCCCCTTTACACATGCTTGGAGATACAAAAGAGTGATTTTTACCATGTGAAAAAGTCCAGAGGCTCTGATGAATGGATCAGAGACTCTGATGTTTTCTTGTGTTGAGCAGTCATATGCTACTTGGGTCAGAGGCTCTGGTAATCGATCAGAGACTCTGAGTTTCTTCTTGGTTAGGTAGACATATTCAACATTCCCAACTTGCTAATTAAAAAATTGAACCTTCGTTCATCTAAAGCTTTTGTGAAAATATCAGCAAGTTGTAGTTCAATTGGTACAAAATACATCTCTATTGTTCCCTTTTCAACATGATCTTTTAGAAAGTGGTACCTTACATCGATGTGCTTGGTTTTGGAGTGTTGTACTGGATTGGCAGAGATGGCTATGGCACTTTTTGAATCACAGAGAATTGGAATTCTTTCAATTTGTTGGCCATAATCTCTGAGCTGAGTTTTCATCCATATTACTTGTGAGCAGCAACTAGCAGCAGCAACATATTCTGCCTCTGCAGTTGAAGTTGAAACACAGTTTTGCTTCTTGGATGACAAACTTACCAGCTTATTGCCCAATAACTGACAGCATCCTGAGGTACTTTTTCTGTCAAGCTTACATCCGGCATGATCTGCATCAGTGTAAGCTGTTAGATTAAAACTAGAAAGTTTTGGATACCAGAGGCCTAATGAGTGTGACCCTCTAAGGTATATGAAAATTCTCTTGACAGCAGATAAATGAGATTCTTTTGGATTTGCTTGATATCTAGCACAAAGACATGTTGCAAACATTATGTCAGGCCTACTTGCAGTTAAGTATAATAGTGAACCTATCATGCCTCTGCAGGTTTTTATATCCACAGATTCTCCTGAAGAATCAGAATCAAGTTTGACTCCGGTGGATAGAGGTGTTCTCATCGAAGTTGAATCATTGAGTTTGTACTTTTGCAAAATTTCAGAGACATACTTAGATTGACTTATGAATGTACCTTCTGAGGTTTGTTTTACTTGTAAGCCCAGAAAGAAAGTTAATTCTCCCATTAGGCTCATCTCAAATTCACTCTTCATCAACTCTGAGAACTTGTCACAATACTTTTGATTTGTAGAGCCAAATATAATGTCATCAACATAAATTTGTACTAAAAGCATCTCATTTTTGTACCTTTTGATGAATAAGGTAGTATCAATTGTCCCTTTTTCAAATCCATTTTGAATTAGAAAGGTGGACAGAGTTTCATACCATGCTCTTGGGGCTTGTTTAAGTCCATACAAAGCTTTATCCAAATAATAAACATGATTAGGATACTCTGTACTTTCAAATCCAGGTGGTTGCTGGACATAAACTTCTTCATTTAATTTACCATGAAGAAAGGCAGATTTAACATCCATTTGATAAACTTTGGAAAAAGATGTGAAGTCTGACACTTCAACAATTGATACTCAAACTCCTCAAATGAAAACATCTTTGAATATTTTAACATCTTTGGAAAAAGAGTTAAGTATATCTGAAAAAGGTGAATGTTGAGAAAATAATTATGTTTTCCAAACATCTTCTAAATCTGAATCTTTCATTAATCCTCTTTTTGAACCTAACTTTGTTTGTTCTTCAGATAAGCATGTAGAGAAAGAAGGTAAGAAGAAACGGAAGATGAAGGTGGAAGAGAAGAAGAATGTTTCTGACAGTCAGGCTCGTAATAGAGTAAAAAGAGTTTGTACTCAGGCTTGTCAATAATGTTTGAATAAAACTCAAGGTTCTAAATGGCATAGTGGCGTGGCGTGGTGGCGAGGTCAAGCCTCAAGCCTTACGAGTTATGGCGAGGTCATGGCGTTTTCCAAGGCGTAGCTTAAGGCGGCAAATCTGTATATACTTTATATGTATATATGTGTATGTGTGTGTTTTTACCAGTGTCTTGAACAATAATAACGAGTTATTAACAATAAAATTCATATAAAACAATAAGCAAAAGAATTTCTAAACTATAATCGATACTAATGGGTAAATTGCAATCGAATTTCGATGTACACAAATTCGAAGTTGTAACGCCATAACGAGCCATGGCGGGTCATGGCGCGCCATAACGACCTCGACGCCTTATCTCAATGCCAAGGCATAACGCCATAACGCGCCATGGCGGGGCATGGCACGCCATAACGAGCTCGACACCTTATCTCGATGCCAAGGAGTAAAACGTGGCGGCAAGGCCACACCTCGACGCCATGGGGCCAAGGCGCATGTTTTAGAACTTTGATAAAACCAAAACTTTTTCCAGAAATGAGTTGTTGATACAAACTACTACTTAATTACGATGCTCAAACTATCATGATAGTTCGTTCTCTTTGAAACCTAAGTTTTGTAAGAAAAGAAAACCGGTTCAGTTTGTGAACAAGAAAACTTTTGGTCAATCCACTGTTAATCATAAAGCTGAAGTTTATTCTTTTGGAAAGAAAAATAATGTTTTAAAAATGAATAAATTAGTTGACATGAAATTTGTGTAGAAGTGGGTTTTGTATAGATGATGTTTTTAATCATTCCATTCAAGTCCAATCTCTTCGTTTGGTGATTTAGAACACGTACCAACTTTCAGAATCGATTTTCATCAAGAATTCATCAAGATATCGTCTCGCCGGAGTTTTGCCGGAGATTCGCCGGAAAACCGGATTTCAACTGAATTTGATGTTTAACTGCCAATTTCGATGTTGTAGCTTGATAATCACGTTGCTTTGTTTATTTTCATCGATTTACAGGTCATCACAGTCCTTAACATATCAAAAGAGGGTCGCCAGAAAATCACAGCTCGCCGGAATTTACTCTCGTCGATGTATAGTCCACAAATCATTGCATGATATCGATTTTTTCGTAGTGATTGATGGGATTTTTATCAAGGATCAATTTGAATCAAACCTTGATCGATTTGGTGAAGAAACGAAGAGTTTTCGGAAAATTTTCGTTTTTTCGAAATTATCGGTTTCAAATTTCGAGAGTTTAAGACATTGTTTTGAGATGTAATCGATTGAGAGAGCTTAAAAGGAACATAAACGAAGAGTTTCGGTCAAAAAATTCGATTCCATCACATGATTTTCAGATTGGGTCGTGAGGTTGATGACAATGAATATTAAATTAACGGAACCCTGTTAGTTCTGTTAGTTTTCTAACAAATTTGATCCCTTCTCCGTTAGTGTCGTTTAGTTACTTGCAGTTTAGTCCAGATTTCAATTAATCTTCATTAGTTTAGTTAGCAAGTTTAAAAGTTGTCAGTTTTGGTCCCTGTTAGTTAGTTTTGTTGGGTTCGTTAATTTTTTTGTTATTTTCTTTACATTTTGGTCCTAGATTCGTTAGATTTCGTTAGTTCTATTAGATAGTTTTATTTTTTGACAATTTTAGTCCCTGTAGTTTAATTTTTAGGTTTTTACATATTTAGTCCCTATATTTGTTAGTTTTTTTTGTCATTTTTAGTCCTTATAGTTTCTAGGTTTAGTGTTTTTATTTTTTTAGTCCCTAGACTTTATATTTTTGTGTTTTTTGTCGTTTTAGTACTCGTTTTTTGTCGAGTCTTAGTATTTTTCATTTTTAGTTCTCATTTTTGGTCTTAGTTTCATATTTTGTCCTTTTTAGTCCCTATTTTCATATTTTTTTTTTATTTTTTTAGTCGTTTTGTTCGTTTTTTGTCATATTTATAACTTTTTCGTTTGTGTCGTGTTTAGTCCTTGTTTTTCATTTCTTTTTCGTTTTTTAGTCTTTTTAGTGTCGTTTTTAGCTGTTTTTAGCTGTTTTATCTGCTTTTTGCGAGTATCTGATATATTTTTCTGTATTTTTTCAGATTGAAGATTACAAGTCAAGTTTCCGCACATATATTCAGATTTAATTTTTGGAAGACAAATTTACACTTTGTTTTTCAGATTTTAATTTTCTGATTATATTTTTGACTTTAATCTTTTCGTTCTTAAATTTTTAAGAGTGTGCACATAACTCAACTTCTAATCGAAATTTCTTTTCACGATCACTCTATTAGGTAATATTTTTGTTTGATATTTTTTTCAGGATTATATCAAGATGCCTACTACTGATACAAACAGGAATACTAGATTATCAAGGAGATATTGCGTTATAGCATACACGCCAAAAATACATGCTATTGACGTTGAACGAGACAAATTGAAGATTCAGAATTCAAGTCTTCAAAATCAATTTCAGGAGTTGATAGAAAAAGTTGTATTTTTTCATAAACTTCAAAATGTTCAAAATGCATTAATGATTCTAATTTTGATTTTGCAGGTACAATTGAAGAAAAGAGATAAGACTCAACTCTTAAATTTCAGATAGTTAAGTTTGAAGTCAAAGTATAGGGTTTAGAGAGTGAAAATACAGAGCTAAAAAAGAAGATTTCAGAACTGGAAGCTCATATTACAAAGACAGAGCAGAGTTTGAAAAGGAAAAGAAAGGATTTGAGAATGAAAGAAAATGATTTACACATAAGTTTTCTGAATTTTCAAGGAAATCTTTCGAAGAAAAGAAAGCTGTTGAACTTAAATGTATAAAACTTTCACAATAAGTGTCAGACTTTGAGAATGTTGTTATTCTTGAAAGAAACAAGTTTGAAAAAGAAAAGAAAATGTCTGAACAGAAGCATATTGAGTTATCCAAAGAAATATCAAACAAACGAAAGAATGTTGAAAAAGATTTTGAGGATGAAAGGAAAGTATTTGAAACAAAGATTAAAAAGCTTTCAAGGGAGTTCTCTGAACTATCAACAACTGCCTGAAAGAACAGAATACAAAGTCTGAGTTATAGAAGACGATTGATATACTTACTAAAGATAGAAACAACTTGTCTACCAAGATCACAGAACTTGAAGGGATCATCTCTAAGGTATAATTGAGTGAACAAAAGAGTCGCAATAAAATTTCTCAATCACCTCTGAATGATTCAATTGATTCAGAATGTTCTTTCAAGACAGCTTCAAGTTCACATCATGCAAATGTTTCTTCAACAACAAAAAGTTCTTCCACAGATCAGATTTGTCATTCCAATCTCTATAATAATACTCTGTTTGATAATTCAAATGATAATATTTCTAAGCCTAAAGATCAGATTTGTCCTACTAATCTTTTCTATGTCAAATCTATTGATGGTTCAGGAAATTTTAGAAAGCACAATTCTCAGCAAAAGATGGTTTGGAGATCGTTTGTTGATTCAGGGTTACAACTCTTATTATATCTGAATTTGAAAATATTCGGGTATATACATTTTATGAATTGACGGATACACAGATCAAAATGGCGGAGATCGTCATTTTATCTTAAAGGGGAAGATTAATATTCAAAGACATTGATGACTTGAAAAAGTTTTGATGATTTTGCTGCTCATAACTCATTAAAAAGGGGGAGATAATTGGGAAATTTTCAAGTCAGATGAATATTTTCAAGTCAGATGAATATTTTCAAGTCAGATGAATGTTTTGAAAGTTATTTCAAGAGATGTTCTGAAGAAGAGATGTAATCATCAAAAAGAAAAGTTTTTTAAAAATTACCAAAGAAAGAAGAAGACCTGCTAAAGTCAAGAAGCTCGAGAATATATGTCAAAGTTTTACAAAGATGATTCGAGAAAGTTCGTTTTTCAAAGACTGTTTGGAGATCAAAGATTGAAGTTACAAGCTATCCAAAGATCCCTCAAAGATGCAAAGTTTAAAGATGTTAAAGATTTCAAATTCTTGTTAAAGACTTGATGACTTTTTAGAGAAAAAGTGAACGACTTTTCAAGATTCTTCAAAGCATCAGAGTTTAAAGACTGTCAAAGCTTTAACGTTTAAAGCCGTTAGAGTTAAAGTTTTGAAGAATCAAGAGCTGAAGATTGCTGTCAATTTTTTTTCAAATCTTGAATCCAAAGGGGGAGATTGTTAGGACATTTATTGTCTTGAAGATTTGAATGTAAAACAATTATAAAGTCATTGTAAAATATAAGTCAAGAAAAGTCAAGGATGTAAAAAAGTCAAGTAGTTTACTTTGTTTAGTAATTGTCTTTGTAATTAGATTAGGTTTAAGTAGTGTTTGCTTTGGGGTTGTTTGTTTTTTTAAAAAAAACCTCTTAATGGCTCTTAAGTCTGAATCGTTCTGACCTTTTTACACACCACCTCTTATTAATCATAACTAAAATAAGACTTCAGACTTTAGACATCTTAAAAAACAAACGGCACCTTTGTCATTAAGCATTAGGTTAGAAGCTTTCACTGTCATATTTGTAGAGAGATAAAGTAAGGGATATGTAGAGAGAGAAAGTTCATAATCCATGTAATTTCTCAAAGATCAATGCAATACAATGTCATTTACCTAATAGATTTGGAGTTTACATGCACTCGTGATGTCTAGATTTCAAATGAGTATGATGGGAGAGATGAATTTCTTTCTCTGATTACAAGTAAGACAATTTTCAACGGCTATTTTCATAAATCAATCAAAGTATATTGCTAACATTTTAAAGAAATTTAACTTGTCAAATTGTACTCATATTTCAACCCCGATTGCACCAGGTACTAAAATCGGAGCTGATCTTTCGGGAAAATCTGTTGATCTTAGGACTTATAGAGGCATGATAGGTTCATAAATGTTCTTGACGGCTAGTCGACCAGATATTATGTTTTCTACATGTTTATGTGCTAGATATCAAGCTTCTCCCAAAGAATCCCATCTTTCGGCAATTAAGCGGATCTTTAGATATCTGAAGGGAACTGCAGATCTTGGTCTGTAGTATCCTAAAGATACTGGTTTTGAGCTAACAACGTATTCTGACACATATCATGTAGACTGTATGCTAGACAAAAAAAGTATATTGTGTCACATATCATGCAGACTGTATGCTAGACAGGAAAACAATTATGTGTTTCCACATCAACTACTGAAGCAGAGTATGTAGCTGCTGCAAGTTGCTGCTCTCAAGTGTTGTGGATGAGAACACAACTTCGAGACTATGGATTCCATTTCAACCAAATTTCTATATATTGTGATTCAAAGAGCGTCATAGTCATATTTTCTAATACTGTACAACACACAAAGATTAAACACATAGATGTGCGGTATCACTTTATAATAGATAATGTCGAAAAAGGTACAATTGAACTTTATTTTGTAAACACGGATTACCAATTAGCTGATTTATTCACCAAACCTTTGGACGAAAAGAGATTTAACTTTCTCATTTCAAAATTAGGTATGTTGAATCTTAAAACATAATTCGTTTTACCTGGTACAGTTTAATTTTCAATTTTTCCTCATTTATTTATTTTTAATCTGAATGATATATGCACTGAAAGGTTCTGTTCATGATTTCAGGAGGAGTGTGACATAAAGATCAGACGATCATACTTTTAGCGGGAGGTAAAGAAATTTCTGCATATATTTTGTACTGACAAATTTCATGATGCATATTTTCAGGGGGAATAAGGACATTGACTTCTAAACACTCAGTTTAGAACTCGCACTGTCAAAGTTTTACTTTGCTTTTCATGTCTTTATTTTTTCCTAATAAATGTTTTACTTTCAATAAGACTTTGTTGCTTTGACGACTTTTTGACTGACTGCAGATTTTGAGGGGAGCTTACATGATAATATCTCATGACTTGGAGGACTATAAGGTTTGATATTTTGTAACCTTAATCTCATATGTGTTTGAAAGATGGATGACTTTCAGACATGAAAATATGTTCTTAAACGTTCAAACCACTTCTTATTCTTAAAAATATTTCATGAATTTAGAAGTGTGATTTTAAATGTTTCCGTTTGTGATGAAAGTTCATAAGCTGAAATGCTTTAATTTTTGACAAATTGTGTGTTTCCAAAGATAAATACTTGTGTATTATCTTTTCTATATACTGTCAAGTATCCATACACACTGGTTTAGAACTTTTATTTATTATGTTCTTACCATGTCTCAAAAAATTGAAACTAATTTTCGATGATAAGACACCCCGTTTGAAATTCAATGTTCATTGAGCAATATTTCATTCAAAGCGTTTCTTTCAAGAATGTCTATACTTGTTCATATAGACACCGTCCAATTTTTCATGACCTAAGCTTTTAATGATAAATCACTCATCTTTGATCTTTTCATACATTGTCAGATTCTCAAAACATATCTATTGTTTCACTTCATTCATTCAATTTCTTTGTTTTGATCAAATCTTCCATATTTAAAATGCTCAAATGATCATGATTATATTCCTGAGCATACATATATCTGACATATATTTCATACTGTCGTTCTTTAACTGTTAAAGTTAAACTATTGAGTAATATTATGTTTATTAGGACAATATTACACGGGATCAGTGTGAGGACTGAATATAACTTCTATGGATTCACGATTGTAATAACCACACTTGAGAAATAAATTGGATGTTAGGGTGGTCTTTGCAAAAGGTCTATAAGAAAGGGGTCTAAAGTCAAAAAAGAGAAATAAGAGGGATTTAACCCTAGGATTTAGGGTGATCGTTGTTGGCGGCTGGCAAATTTTGGGGAAAGAGCGAGAGAGAGAACTGAAGTCGATCGATCGAAGGGGAGAAAGAGGCTGTGTTGTTGGTGTTCATCAATTCTCCAAGGTAATTCCTATTTCCATTGTTCTTCGTTGAGTAAGGGTTTATCAATTGAATTTCTCAAGACTTTTTGTTGGGTATTTTGATATCAATTGTCCCTTTGGGTTCTGGTTTAGTTTTGAAATTTTTATATAAAAGTTTTTTGTGGTTAAGGGGATCTTTTTGTGAATCGAGGTTTGCTTCTGTTTGAGGGATATTGGGTTTGTTTAATATTGATTTATGGGAATTAATCTGAGAATCGCGAAATCTTTATATCAAGTTTTGGGGGTTTCGTTCGAAATCTGGGAAGTGACTCCGGTCACCGGATCGTTTGGACCTCGGTCGAAAAGGGAGACCCCGGTCTCTTGACACCGGTCGGCTTGGGGTGGGGGGGTCAAGACCCCGGTCGCTTTATACTCCGGTCAAGGGGGGATTATACCCCGGTCGTAAAACTCACATCGGGCGACTCATTTTGGCCCCGGTCCCCAGGCTATGAGTGTGGGCCGAAGCCCAGGTTCAAGTTAAGTGTCATTTAAGTTAAGTTAGTTTGAAGTATTTTAGTGTTGGGCTTTATTTTCTAAGACTGACCCATTGTCCTTTATTATATTTCAAGGATTCAAAGTACTTTGTCTCGAGTGAGATTATTGTGGGCCAAGAATATTTTTAGGGAATAGGTGTTGTGGGAATTATGGTTTTAAGGTCAACCTTGCTAAAATAGAAAGAATTGGGTGTTCATCGGTCAATGTTTCCTTTATAGGTTTCGGACCGAATTATAGAAGTAGACGCGAGTTTCGAGCCAAGGACGCCAGGTGAGTTTTTTTGAACTAAATTCTTCTGTGTAGGGAAAGCATGTGAAAGTTTCATTTTAAACATTGATTTATATATGATGACATGAGTATTATGAAAATTATATGCAAGCTTTGAAATGATGTTGCTTTAGTACTTACTTGCGAGTTTGATTAAAATGTTAAAGATGATTTTCATGTTGCTGAAAAAGTGGAAATGTATGCATACATGGTCCTAAGCGTGTAGGCTCAAAGTTGGGGGGGGGGGGTTGTTCCATTTATGCCGTTGGGGGTGTGTCCTAACAAAGGCAGTGTGAGTCACAGACACGCTGTCACCTTAGGGTGGCGGTAGTGTGAGCGAAGAAGTTTGCTGAAAGTTAAAGGTTTTTCCTTGAAGATGAAAATGGTTTATTTTATGATAAATCCTTGAATGTTTGATGAGTTAAAAACTTTTGTAAGAGGGGACTCACTAGACCTTTCGGTCTAACCCTCACAATTTTCAAATCTAAAACCCTTTTCAGGTAATGTGTGGCAATAGGAGGAGCAGATAAGTTTTAAGTGAAGATACGAGCTGGAGCTAAACTAGAGGACCTCCATTGTAGACTCTTGTCTCTGTATTCTTAGTTGTGTACTAGGTTGTCTTTCCATAAACCTTGTCTTTTATTTTAGATGTTGTATTGGACCACTAGCATTATTATTTAATAAAGTTAGTTCTGCTTAGTTTCGTGTGAGTTGGGGTGTTACAATTGATATCAGAGCCATAGTTTAAGGGATTTAGGTGACCGGATGGTCCTAAACTTAAACTATGGAGTAGATGGACACAACTGAGATTTAGGAAGTCTTTAAGGAAGACCTTGATTATCGAGAGTCGTGATAACGATAGTGAGGATTCTCATGTAAGATGAATGTCCAAGATCACAAAATCTCTAGAGAGAGAAAGTAGAGAGAGAGAGTAGGTACGCTCCAAGTAAACTGATATTCAAAGTGTAAGGTTCCAAAAGTTACAAAACAAAGGACAAAGGGGACTTAAATACCCCTTGCCTTAACAATACAGAATACAACTTTTAAGCAGAGTTAGACAATGAAAATAAATACAACGATTACTACAAAATTTGACTTAACAATCTCCCCCTTATTAATCATTGACGCTCCTCTCTTTGACGAAGTCGATTCAGACCAATTAAAACTTCTAAGCATCGCAGAGTGGAGCGGAAATTCAATCTCTCTTGAATTGTATTTAATGTCTTCTAGAGAAGTCGAATTTCATCATTATCAACCAGACATGCATTACATCTTGTTTCCAAAAATCTTTTTTTAGCCTCCTTCAGACGTTGCTCCAACTGAAGCTTGATCACTTCCAAAGTTCCATCAGAGTAATGAGCAATTTCTTCAAATCTGAGAAAGCATTTTTCATTTTAGCCATTCTTGTACACAACTCCATATGGATCTTCACCTAAGGTGAGAAGAGGATAAGACTCTAAGTTTGGCAAGCTTCGGTTAGGCCTTTGAATATTAACAACCAGCTGAAAACTTTCAATGGCCATCTGAAAATCAAAAACTCGGAAGAATCGGATTTGTCGTCGAATGAATCTTTTGATGACGAACAAAGCTTGTGAAACATCCTGTGATCTATGATATAGATTCCTGAAATGGTCATATAACAACTCAATGTCATCTATAGAATGGTCAGTGAAGTCTGCCTCTGAGAATTTATACCCCCTGCAGTCTCTTATTTCAACTTCAAAGTCAGGATACCAAATATTCACAAACTTGTTGATTGTGACACTGATGACTCGAACAATCAAGTGTGGAGAAGAAACGATATTATTCCTTTTGCGCTGGCACTTAATGAACATTAAGTATTCATATTGATAGGCATCTGAATCTTTCTCTACTCTAAGAATTGCATAGATGTTAATTGGCCTTCTTCTAGAAACAAAGATGTTACTCTGAGTGTTCTCAAGAAAAGTTGATATTAGTCTTAAATCCATTACCTCTGTTGCAAACTCCTTTGTCTCTGTTGTCTAGATAAAGATGGTCCTTCTTCTAGAATAGACGGTGGAATCACAGGATCAGAAGGTGGAACATCAGCTTGTGCTCTTGACGACTGACCAACTTCAAATGAACTTGAAGGAATAGTGGTAGTCGGAGTTGAACTAGTAACAGGAGTAGATGTAGCTTTAGCAGTTTCAGGAACCTCACCATGAGCAGGAAGATCACTGTATAACAATTCTGCCTGTTGTTCATCTTTTGCATCCATGAACACTGAATCATCTTCCGTATCAGAAATGATAATGATGTCATCACAATATTCTATCTTCACTTTACAGACTTTTTCATACTTAGAATCATCATCATCATCTGAATTAATTTCAATAATATTCGAAAAGAAAGACTTCATATCAGATACAATTTCAGCATTACCAAGCACAACTGGATTAGAAACAATGTCTGGATCTTCATAAACCACAATCTGCCAGTTTTTCTCTTTGTTCTGTTCAAAAATTTAACAAAGTCAGACATTGAAGAAGAATCAACCCTATCAATCAACAAATTCACCTAGTCATTAACGTTGCAATCTTCAACATTTTCAGCACTCTGTTCAGATCCACCAACCGCTTCTTCTTGAGTTTGATTAGCTCTCACTGAAGAAGTTTCTTCCATTCTTGGTCTCTTAGCCATCTCCCCCTCATGGCCTTGATGATTGGGATCATCTTGGTCATGTCGGCGCTTAAGAGACGGACCGACCTCTGTTCTGCAGCTTTGTTGAAGAATATTAAACCGGTTAGCAAGATCAAAAAAATATTGAGTCATGAAAGACCTTAAATCTGCAAAACTGGTTTGAACTTCTCTTCTGAAAGAATGGAATTCTTCAGATAACACTGTAATCCTGTCAGAATCAGATGAAGGCGCTTGAGGTTGGAAATTTCTCACCAGAGAAAGCAGATCCTGATCTTGATGTTCCGACAGAGATATGGAAAGAAGACGTGCATACAACAGATCAGATAATTCAGAAATAGGCAGATCATGCAAAGAAGACCTGAAAGCTATAGCAGAAGGAATTGATGTGGAGAGTCCAACAGACATAGTGAATACGGAAGGAGTCGGTAGAGAAACTATTGGTGAAGCTGTAGAAACTGGGACAGACGAAGAATCTCTGTTAATAACGCCAGTAGGTTTTCTGAAGGGAATTTCTGGAGGAATGAGAGACGGATCAATCTCAAGCATCTTGCCTTTGAAGAATGTCTTCAACTTTTGAATTTGCGCTTTCTTTTCTGCATCCATTCTCTCTGATAACTGATAAATGACTTCGTTCAAAGTAGAAAAATTTTCAAAAGAAACCCGAGCTTGAACAGAAGAAAGCTCTACAGCTGAAACTGTTGTAGACTGAATAGCCGTAAGCGAAGTTGCTGGAGCTTTACTTTGTACCGAAGCTGAGGCTTGATCAAATGTTGTATCCAATTCATCTACTTGAAGACGAGCAACAGAAGGATTAACAGGAACATAATCATCTTCAGAAACAACTTCTGTTGAAACACCAACTTTTGGTTCCTTGGAATGTCTTGCATAGACCCGAAGACTTGGTTGATCAGTATCATCAGCATCATCACCCTCAGAATCATCATGCACATCTTCATCTCTAGGAAAATCATTACCAATATTGGCATATCTATCACCATCTTCATCAGCTGCTACATCAGCAGTAGTATCATCATCAACATCCTCAAGATCAATAGCAGCATCAGTAGCAGCTTCAGATAAAACAACAACAATTTGTTGAGTTGCAACTGCTGCCTCAACTTCTTGTGTGGCAGAGACTTCAACTTCCTGTTCAACAAATATGGCAACCTCTGTTTCAGCAATTGTATCAACCTCTTGTTCAGCAGTTGTTTCAACCTCTTGTTCAGCAGTTGTGTCAATTTCAACCTCATGTTCTGCATGCGACGGTTCTGTTTGATCAACACTAGCCGGTTCATCTTGATCAGCTTCCAAAAAGATATCATTATCTAGAAAATACTCAATGATACTTGCATCAGATGGATCTGCATACTTCGTAATAAGATCAGCAGGAATAGGCATGGAATAGTTGAAAGACCTCTTCAGCTTCTGAATATAAGTCATTTCGGTGTCTGGACCTGAGGCCAAGATAATCTTCGTGGAATAGATGGATAGCTTCTAAGCATACTACGAACGATCAACTTCAAGAATCTGATAAAAGGAATGAATTTGCGCTTCTTGTTTGTAAGCTTGTCTTGTACCCTCTCCGAGAGTTCTATCCAGAAAATGAAAGTGTAGTCGACATGCAAATCTGTTGGGAACTGAAGAAATGCTAAGTAAAGTTAATGCTGCTAGAAGAACATGGTTACTACTTCTGGTTGCTACTTCTGTGATTAATGCTGCAAGTTGAAGATTACTGTTGCTGAACAAGATTATTACTGCTTGAAGAGATTAATACTGCTGAGCATAGTTAGTACTGCTGGAGTTAATACTGCTCAGAGTATTAATGCTGCTGAAGAATAATGCTGCTTATATGATAAAGACTTCGCATGGAAGGATGACAGCTGGATGGAATGAGGATATTCATGGAAGTTAGAGATAAAGATAGAAGTTTATATTGAAGATCTTTTATTATTTTGTAATTATCTTTGATCTTCAATATATGTACAGATTTGTTTAGAATAGTTCTGTAACTTTTGTGAGAACAATTATTTTGAGTTATTAGCTTATTAAGAGAGAATCAACCTCAAGGTTAGAACCCTGATTCTAGAGAAATAAATTCGTATTGGTGAGTCTGTTCATCAATATTGAGGTTGTGTGTTTAATCTTTTAACTTCAATCATTCAATACGAGTTTACAAGTTGTGATTTTGATTCACTGTTTCATTGTTTTTCTGAATATTAAAGAGCTATTCCGCAACTTCTTTAATATTGTTTTCTGAGTGTGTGTTCTTGTTAAGAATTAAGATTCTGACAAGTGGTATCAGAGCTTGTATTCTCAGAAATCTTATTCATCATGGAAAACATTGCTGAATCAAACAGTACCTTGGTGTAAAAGGTTCCAATGCTCAGACCCAATGAATTCGACATGTGGAAGATCATAATCAAGCAGTACATACTCCTCACTGACTAATCTATGTGGGACATCATTGAGAATGGTCCTTCTGAAGCAGGAAAGATTGGTGCAGATGGAAAGAGGATACCACCAAAAACTGATGCAGAGAGAAAGACTAGACAGACAGAGATGAAAGCCTTGAGCACTTTGCTCTTGGCTATTCCCAATGAATATCAACATCAGTTTTGTAATTGCACTGATGCACAGATGCTCTAGAATGCTCTAGAGAAAACATTCGCTGGTACCAAAAGTACCAAGAGAAATCAGAAGGCCATACTGAATCAACAGTATGAGAACTTTATGTCAACAAAGAATGAGTCCATGACTCAAACTTTTGACAGGTTCAACAAGCTTATTGGAGAACTAGCTACAGTTGGAGTACAAATTGATCAAGATGATCTAAATAGGAAGTTCTTAAGGTCCCTGCGTGATGAATGGACCATGTATACTGTCTCTTTCAGACAGAATGATCAACTGGAAGAAAAGGAACTTGATGATCTATACAATGATCTAAGAGTTTTTGAATCTGAGGTAGAGGCTAAGAAGAAGCCTTCTGGGTATGTTCACAATGCTGCACTCCTATCAGCATCAATTGATTCTACTTCTAATCCTGAATCAGTTAGTGCTGCTAATGGAGCAAATCAAGAGAAAGGCATTGATTATGTGTTTGAAGCCTTTATATCCAGTCATGGAAACTCTTCTCTAATTAATGATGACTTGGAACAACTCCATCTAGATGATCTTGAAGAGATGGACATTAAATGGCAGATGGCCATGCTCTCTTTGAGTGTTAAGAAGTTCATCAAGAGAACTGGGAGGAACAACTTCTCCCAAAGAAGAGAAGATGAAGCAGGTTTTGACAAGTCTAAGGTGGAATGCTATAAATGCCATCAAAAGGGACACTTTGCTAGGGAATGCAGAAGTGGAGTGTCTCACAACAACAACCATCAACAAGCACAGTCTGGAAGCTTCAATAATTACAGAAACTCTGCTCAAGCCCTAGTCTCTCAACAAGGTATGGGGTTTGATTGAAGTGATCAAGCAGAAGAGGCTGTCCAAAACCAAGCTTTAATGGCAGAGGTGTCTGATCTCCCAACATAGGTAACTTTTAATCTTTGTATTCAAAATTGCATTAACACTGTTAAAAGGTACAGGGATCACAACCAGAAAATGAGTGATGACCTGAAGAGATTAGAAAAGGACATAAAAGACTATGTTAGGATTGTTGAGAGGTTTGAAGAGCAGATTAAGAGTTTTCAAGCCAATGAGCTTCAACATTCCTATGACACAAACTACTGGAAGTGGGAGAAGAATGATCTAGAACTTCAACTAACCAAATCCAAAGAGGAGAGTGAAAAGTTAAGAGGAGAGCTAGCTAGAGTCAAGCTAGATGTAGAAAAGTTTTCCAATGCTTCTAAAGCAATGGATTCTTTACTACAAACTCAGATTCATGATAAACTGAGAAGAGGAATAGGGTACAATACCACACCACCACCCTACAACAACAACTACATCCCTCTTAGTTCAGACTTGTTAGATTCAAAGGTTAGGAAGGACCTGCCTGAGGGAGCCACTGAGATTGATCCCTTAGATGAAGTAGTTGTTAAGAATAAAACTGAGAAAGAAACTGTCAAAAGTAAGGACAACACTGTGAGTGGTGACATTCTTATAGAAAACCACATAATTACCAATGAAGGATGTGGAAAGCATTGGGTCAAGTCAAATAAGGTAGAGAAGACTGAGGGTAAGAACAAGGATTCACTATAAGCAGACCACTATTGTGAACTCTGTCCCTTGCAAACAGTGTGCTTGCAGTAAATCTGAGTCCCAAAAACATGATAAAAAGAGGGGTAATCAAAGGAACAGGAATAATCAATGGGCACAAAAACAAGGGGTTGATCTGAGTAAAATCAATAGACCAAAACCCTGCTTTATTTGTGGAAAGCTTAATCACATTGCCAAATATTGCTATTTCATTCCTACTCAAAAACCCTTTGGTTATAGGAAGAAAGAAAAGAACAATGTGGCCAAGAAAACTGTTAAATGTAAAAGCCACGTGAAGAAACAGAATATGGAAGACAGTGTCAAGATGTGGATTCCTAAAAGTACTAAAACTGTTAGTGCTACTACTGCAAATAATGCTGCTGACAGTGATAGTACTGCTAGAAGCAATACTGCTGCTAGCAATGTTAGTGCTGCTGACATTGTTAGTACTTCTGCAAATGTTACTATAGCTAACTCTGTTAGTGCTGCCAACAAGGTTAATACTGCCAAACCTGTTAGTGCTTCTAATTCTGTTAGTACCTCTAAAGATAGTACTGCTTCTAGTATTAGTGCTGCTAGACCAATAATCTTGACAAAGTACTCCAATAACAAGTGTTCTGATTTTAAAAACCTCATTAAAAAGGAATGCAAGTATTTTGATGTGAAAGGGAGACCCAAGACCACTTTGGCTTGGGTCCCCAATCAATACTAATTGTCTAATCTGATGTGCAGGGCAACCAACAGCTCAAAGGGAAGAGCATCTGGCATGTTGATAGTGGTTGCTCTAGGCACATGACAGGGAACATGTCTTGCCTCAAGAACTTCAAGAAGATTGATGGTGGGCATGTTGCTTTTGGGAATACTCCAGATGGAGGTAAAATCAGTGGTAAAGGTGATGTGACCAAAGGTAAAATGACCTTTGAGGATGTATTCTATGTTGAACAATTAAGATACAATCTGTTAAGTGTATCACAGGTTTGTGACAAACAACATAGTATATTATTTACAGAGTCTGAATGTATTATACTTGCTCCTGGATTCAAGGTAGTTGATGAAAAGATGATACTACTAAGAACCTCTAGAAAGGACAATGTATATTGTTTAGATATGGAAAGTGTTTCATCTCATTCATCCATAAATTGTCTTGTTTCAAAAGCTTCTCTAGATGAATCATCACTTTGGCACAGAAGGATGTGTCACATGAATTTTAAAACAATAAATAAACTTGTTAAAAACAACCTTGTAAGAGGTTTTCCTTCTAAAGTCTATTCATGTGATGATCATTGTGTTGCTTGTCTTAAAGGCAAACAACACAAAACTTCTCATAAGCCCAAAGAAGTGAACACTATTTCTTCTTCTCTTCATTTATTGCATATGGATCTGTTTGGCCCTACAAATGTTATGAGCATAAGGAAGAAATCATACTACCTAGTTATTGTTGATGATTACTCTAGATTTACTTGGGTATATTTTCTAACGACTAAGGATGAGACAAGTGGACTGATCAAATCCTTTATTCTAAGAATTGAAAAACCAAACTAATCAAAAAGTAAAAATCATTAGGTCAGACAATGGTACTGAATTTAAAAATCATGACCTAAACACCTTTTGTGAGGAAAAATGAATTGAGAGGCAATACAGTGCTCCTAGGACTCCACAACAAAATGGTGTTGCTGAGAGAAGGAATAGGACACTGATTGAGGCTGCTAGATCTCTGTTGGCAGATTCAAAACTTCTAATAACTTTCTGGGCAGAAGCAATTAGTACTGCTTGCTATGTTCAAAATAGAGTACTAGTAGTCAAGCCTAAAAACAATAGACCTTATGAGCTTTTAAATAAAAGAAAACCCTTTATTGGATTTTTCAAACCTTTTGGGTGTCCTTGTACAATTATCAATACCAAATCTCACTTAGGAAAGTTTGATAGCAAGGCAGATGATGGATTTCTTGTTGGTTACTCATCTCAGAGTAAGGCCTACAGAGTTTTTAATACTTCTTCTAGAATAATTGAGGAAAGTGACAATGTCAAATGCAATGAGAACACACCAAATCCTATTGGGTCTGGTCCTTAGTGGCTGTTTGACATTGATTCACTAACTAACTCTTTTGATTTCAGTAGTGATGATTATGCAGGTTCAAGAAGTGGAGGATCTAGAGCTACACAAATTCAAGACCATAGGCCACAGTCTGTGATCTTTCCTATGCCTATAAAAGAACCTATTGAATTCTGTGAAAAAGAACCTCTAACTGAGCCAATTCAGAGTGAAGAAGAATGAAGAGAAGAGAAATCTTCAGTGCATAAAGAGCTAGAAGGAGCTGAGGTGATCCACTCTTCTGAATTAAATGATTCCAATCTAGAGGAAGGAATCCATGAAGAACCTAGTTTTCAGACTAGAACACAAAATAATCATCCTCCACAGCTGGTAATAGGAGACATCTCTTCTTCTATCATTACAAGGAATCAAAGCAGACTTCAAGAGCTGCAGGATCAACAACACACAGTACTCTCCTGCTTCCTATCCCAGATTGAGCCTAAGAAGGCCTATGATACAATGAAAGATTCAAGTTGGATAGAAGTCATGCAAAAAGAGTTACTTCAATTCAAACTACAAGATGTTTGGGACTTGGTGGACCTTCCAAAAGGTCACAGAGCTATAGGCACCAAATGGATTTTCAGAAACAAAAAGAATGAGAGAGGTATTGTGATCAAAAACAAAGCAAGGCTTATGGCACAATGGTACACTCAAGAAGAGGGCATAGATTATGATGAAGTATTTGCCCTAGTGGCAAGGGTAGAGGCAATTAGGTTGTTCTTAGCCTAGGCCTCATACATGAAGTTCAAGGTCTATCAAATGGATGTAAAGAGTGCATTTCTATATGGCACAATTGATGAAGAAGTATATGTCTGTCAACCTCCTGGTTTTGAAAATCCTGCATATCCTGACAGAGTATACAATCTGAAGAAAGCACTCTATGGTCTACATCAAGCCCCAAGAGCATGGTATGACACTCTGTCTACCTATCTCTTGGAGAATGGGTTTGAAAGGGGCATCATTGACAAGACCCTTTTCATTAAAAGAAGTAAGAAGGACATCCTATTAGTTCAGATCTATGTGGATGATATCATCTTTGGATCCACAAAAGATTAGATGTGTAGAGACTTTGAAGAGTTGATGCACAAGAGCTTTAAAATGAGTTCAATGGGTGAGCTTACCTTCTTCCTTGGACTTCAGGTGAAACAACAGCCAGATGGGATCTTTATCAGTAAGTCAAAATATGTGCAAGACATCCTGGAGAAATATTGTTTAAAAGACTGAAAGCCACCAAGCACACCAATGGAAACTCACAAACAGATCACTGCTGATCTTGAGGGGGAGGATGTTGATGTCCATCTATACAGATCAATTATTGGATCTCTCATGTATCTCACAGCCTCAAGACCAGACATCATGTTTCAAGTGTGTGTATGTGCGAGATTCCAAGTCAAGCCTAAACAATCACATCTTCAAGCTGTGAAGAGGATTTTCAGATACTTAAGAGGGCAATCTAGATTAGGTCTTTGGTATCCATATGAATCTTCATTTGACTTGATTTCTTATTCAGATAGTGACTTGGGTGGTGCCAACATGGACAGAAAGTCTACTTCAGGGGGATGTCAACTTTTGGGTTCAAGACTAGTGTCTTGGC